>OX388352.1:88486998-89811713 GCA_947579665.1 Sympetrum striolatum
TATTCAGAAGGAAATTATCGAAAAATATGAAAAAGGAGGGCGTGTTGTGGACTTGGCGCGCTATACAAACGGAGTACGTCGACGATGTGCACCATTTTGAAAAAAAAGAAGGAGATAAAGGCATTGTCGTCATTGAAGGGTGTCGCAAGGCTGTCGAAGAAGCGGACAGTTGTGAACGAGGAGATGAAAAAATTGCTTCTGATTTGGTTGAACGAGAAGTAACTCGCAAGTGATACTGTCACTGAGGACATCATCTGCGAGAAGGCACGATTATTGTACGACGATCTTTACAATAAGTCTCCTGGAACGTCATCGGAAGAACCTGCGGATACTGTGGAACTTTTCAAGGCCAGTCGAGGCTGATTTGAAAAATTCAAGTGGAGAATTGGCATCCACAGCGTACTACGACATGGTGAGGCAGCCAGTTCGGACACCAAGGCGGCTGAAGCTTTCGTTAAAGACTTCGCCGAACTCATCGCGTCGCAGGGCTACGTCTCACAGCAGGTTATTAACTGTGATGAGACTGGCCTGTTTTGGAAGAAGATGCCGAGACGGACGTTCATCACCGCCGAGGAGAAGAAGTTGTCAGGCCATAAGCCAATGAAGGATAGGCTGACGCTAGCTTTTTGCGCTAACGCCAGTGAGGACTGCAAAATCAAGCCTCTTCTGGTCAACCATTCGGAAAATCCGAGGGCCTTCAAAGCTTACAAGATAATTAAGGAGAAGCTACCGGTGGTGTGGAGGGCTAACGTGAAGGCCTGGGTCACCAGGCAGTTAATCATCGAGTGGGTAAACACCGCCTTCGCCCCGGCTGTGAAGACATTCCTACTTGAACAAGGCCTTCCTCTCAAGGCCCTCCTCGTGCTTGACAATGCCCCGGGACACCCTCCGAACCTACAGGATGAAATTTTGGATGAGTTCAACTTCATCAAGATCTTCTACCTGCCGCCGAATACCACCCCTATCTTGAAGCCCATGGATCAGCAGGTGATTTCCAATTTTAATAAACGGTACACCAAGCATTTGTTTCGTCAATGCTTTGATATCACGGAGAACACAAAACTCACTCTGCACCAATTCTGGAAAGATCATTTTAATATCGTTAACTGCATCAAAATCATCGATCTGGCGTGGCAGGGAGTCACCAGAAGAACTCTGAATTCGGCTTGGAGGAAGCTCTAGCCCAAAGCTGTTTCCGAACGAGACTCCATGGGACTCGAACCAGAAATGCCCGATGTGGAAGAAATCGTATCTCTTGGTAAATCCATGGGGCTGGAGGTGGATGATGCCGACACCAATGGACTCCTCGAGGGCCACGGAGAAGAACTAACGACGGAAGAACTTCTGCTGCTTCAGGAGCACAATCAGTCAGATGCAGTGGAGGAAACTGTATTGGGGAGAAAGCAGGAACGTCGGAGGATGCGCTGCCATCCGAAAAATTATGAGAAATGTTACCGAAGTGGCAAGAACTGTCCGATTTTGTCGAAAAACATCAACCAGATAAATTAAATTCGGGGCGTGCGGCTGCGTTGTTTAACGATAATGGTATGGAACACTTTAGAAAAATTTTTAAAAGCCATATGAAACAAATTTCGCTTGACAGGTTACTGAAAAAACGTACTGCAGAGGACGAACAATGTTCACCAGGCAAATTGCCTACATTAGATGCGACAGTGCGAGAGAAAACGCAAACAAATGTGCCTGACTTTTTATTGAAAGGAGATTCTCCCTCAAAACAGTAGTCCTCCACCATCCCGCCCAGATCGTCATAGCTAAAGGTAAATGACTTATTAAAACCTTTCTATTTCATTGCTTTATCTTTTCTAATGATTTATAATTGGTATGCCATTAATTACTGTACTACATCGTGTTAATTAACAATAATTTAAGAAATTAAGGTGGGGTGGGTGGGGGCTGGAACGGATTAATTGCATTTCAATTAACTTAAATGGGGAAATTTGTTTCTTAAGACGAGCATTTCTTAATACGAGCTCACTTTTGGAACGGATTAAACTCGTAGTAAGAGGTACCACTGTATAGTACTTTTTTTGGTGTCTTTAGAGTTGATTAGTTTTTTGAGTAAATCGGTTTACCGGAAGTTGAGCTTCATTCTTCAAAGTTCATTTCCGGTTTTCAAAATATCTCCATAAATATGATATTTAGGTATATACTATTATTTATAAACGTTTAAAAAAAAGTTATTCACTATAACTTTTGTATGAAACATGTTTTTGTATCACTGATTGTTTAGGAGTTATTCATGAAATACAGATAAACCGGAAGTCGCTGATTATGTACGTTGTGGGCGCTCTGGGCTCTATGGGCGAAAGCCCAATTTCATCGTTATTCATCTAGCATGTCCGGAAAAACATTATTTATAATTTTTGTGACGTAAATGATAATAATATATAAATTAATCACTCATCTTCCAAGTTTAGATGGAATATAGAGTTCGAAATAACTGTATTAGATAAGTATTTACATCTTATATATGGAGAGAGACATGTGCTGGCCACATCAGATTTTTTCTTCTGATTACCGTCCCGATATGAAATTAGTGTTGGCGATGAATTAGTGTTGCTTGCAGTATGCAAGCAACATATAACTCGTATTAGATATATAGATGCTTCTCCTCCTCTCTCTATATATCTATAGATAGAGGATACAAACTCACAGGTTAAACCACAAGCGTCATTGGCTTGAAATTTTTACGACATATTGGCCATAACGTATAACCTCCAGAAAAATTGCGATTTTGAACCTCAGTGTCATAGGTTCGATTCGATTCGAATCCAGAGGGCCCCAAAGTCCAGATTTTCCCGTTTAAATGCATTGCTTTGATTTTCGGGAATTATTAAAAAATACTTCCCGGACAGGTAGAGAATCGAAACTCGAAGGAGCCTATACAAATTGGTCATAAGCTATCGAAAACATAAACCAATTCTACGGAAAATATCCTGCACTTATCGAAATGATAGGATATTCTTGCTTATATAGAAGATGTATAATAAGCATAGGTTTTTGAAAAAAATATAGATAAGATCGTACTGCTCCTGGGTTCGATGCCCGGGCATATTAGAATTTCTCACATAAGGAATATAAGGGAAAAGTAGGATGTCATTTGTGGCAGTTGCAGCCAATATTTCTGCTTGAATTTACACACATGGTTAAAGGTGGTGGTCTTCTTTAGTGCTGCATAGAAAGTATTACCAGAAAGACCCGGGTTCGAAGCCAGGCGGTACTGCATAGAAAGTATTACCAGAAAGACCCGGGTTCGAAGCCAGGCGGTAAATATATCCCCCATTTAAAATACATTGAGTTCGTTTTCATTATTTTTTTTGATGCACTTATTGAAATAATAAGAAGTTCTTCCTTTGCTATAAGATGTATATTAAAACTCGGTTTAAAAAAATTTAGATAAGACCATGCTGTTCCTGGGTTCGATGCCCGGGCACATTAAAATTTCTCTCAAACGGAATATATGGGAAATGTAGTAGTCGTTTGAGGCATTTGAAGCCAATATTTTTGCCTGAATTTTCACACATAGTTAGACGTGGTAATCTTCTGTTGTGCTGCATAGAAAGTATTACCAGAAATACCTGGGTTCGATGCCGGGCGGTAAATATATCTGCCATATAAAACACATTGAGATTGTTTTTAATTATTTATTTCATGCACTTATCGAAATAATAGGGAGTTCTTACTGAGATATAAAATATATATTAAGACTCGGTTCAAGATAAAAAAATAGATACGACCGTGCTGTTCCTGGGTTCGATGCCAGAGGACATAAAACTTTCTCTCATAAGGAATATAAGGGAAAAGTAGGACGTCGTTTGAGGCAGTTGCAGCCAATAATTCTGCTTGAATTTTCACACATAGTTAGAGATGGTGATCTTCTGTCGTGCTGCATAGTAAGTTCACCAGGAAGACCCGGGTTCGATGCCATACGTTAAAATTGCTGCGAATATTAAGAATATTTTCAATCCTTTTTATTTCCTTTGTAGGACCGTCCCGATATGATGCCGATATGAAATCGAGTGTTCTCGATCTGCTTGCAGTATGCAAGCTACATTTTACTCGTATACATCTATATATAATAGATATAAAAAGCAAAATCCGTCCGTCCCCCCTTTATTTATGAAACAGTTTAAGTTAGAGATTCCGAACAAACTGCAACGTGACTCTACGAGTTTAAAATCACTGGGAACACTATTCCAATTACTGAGAAGGCTCGGGTTCGAACTCAGGACTCCATAAACGTTTTAATGAGCAATACACGTAAAGCTTGTTTTTTACCTTGCAGGCTTTGTTACTTTTACAGAATTCAATTGTAAATAATGCTCCTACGAAATCACTAAAAGTAAAAACCAAACGAAGGTTAATCGAATAAAGAATCTTATTACTGTCGGAAAACACACTTTGAAATCGAAATTACGAGAAGTATTGAAAAATATACGAAAATTTTGTAAAATTTTGCCGTAGTAAAAAACCAGTCCCCCTGACGACCAAGGTGATTTCTTGGCTCCTTGTTGACTCCGATACATTCATTTTCCCATGAGATTACACGGGAGTTTTAACTCCATACCGAATTAATGGTAGGAACTAATGTCAGAATTTATGAAGAGAAGGCAAATTACTGAGATTTCAAAGAATGTAAACTATGATAGTTAAAAAGTAGGAACAAATTTACGGCGATTTTGGAGTTTTCTTAGCAGAGCGATCTAAAAAAGGATATTTATATGTTCGTTTGTGGTGATAGCGAAGAAATATTACGCCGAGGAAAGGGAATATTTTTAGGAGTCAGAATTTTAATGCAAACTTGATTTTATAGTGGAGATTTTAAAGAAGTACTTTTGTGTGATTCTCACGAATTGCATAATGTTCAATGAAATCGAACTCCTAATTGTTCTGAATTTCGCCAATATTCTTTGTTTAAAATTCAATCCTGATTATTTTTATTAAACTATTTAATGTTGCATATTTATTCAAGAAATTAAATTTAGACCCGTCATGTATGACGGGGGAGTTTACTTAGTATTCTTAGTTTATTCTTCTAGTAGAGCAAAATAAATACGAGCAACTTTTAATTGCGACTACTATCGTGCTAAAAATGTCTTGCGATGTTAATGAATGAATCACAGAATGCTCTATTAGTTGTGTTAGTTGTATTTCTTTAAAGCATGTTGATTCTTGTTAATCTAACTAGTGGCACTTTTCACAGTCAATGTATTGCTTTCTTACGATTTTAGTTCTGTTTTAATTACGGCGTTTCCTTATTCAATCTCAAACGGCATTTGTTATCACAGTCAATGTATTGCTTTCTTACGATTTTTGTTCTGTTTTAATTACGGCGTTTCCTTATTCAATCTCAAACGGCATTTGTTATAAAAGCTTTCGGTCTTAATTTACTTATCATTTATATAGTGTAATTACATTGGCGAATAAATCAGCGAAAAAAGGTCATTTTAACGAAACTTTTCAGTTTTTGGATCTACTTTGCTTATATTTCGAACAAATATAGTAGAATATGGGCTCATTTTGAAGACCTCAACGAGATCTGTCCCTTTCTTGAACAAATACTTCATTTTTTGCAAGCAATTCAGGAATATATTGACGAAAACCTTATACGAAAATATTCCATTTTTGGCTCTAATATTCTAAATATTCCAGTAAATCTTGTCGAATTTGGACACGTTTCGGAGATCTCAACGAGAATGTTACATATCTTAAAAAAAAATTCAATTTTAATAGCAACTCTTTATGTAATTGGGGAAAACGAACGAAACATTCTAACGAAGAATTTTCCGTTTTTTGGCTCTAATTTTGCTTATAATTCGAAGAAACCTAGTGGAATATTGGCTCTTTTTGAATATCTCAACGATAAATTTCCAGATTTTTTCAGCAAAAACATAATTTTATTAGAAATTTACGTAAAAATCGGTGAAAACTGGTAATTTGTTTGAAACTATTTTTGGCTCTATTTTGGTTCAAATTCGAGTAAAAATAGTCGAATGTGATCTCGTTTTGGAAGATCATTCCACATATTGAATATAAACTTCATTTTTTTTAGTAAATTACGAAGAACATGTCGAAAATGTGGCATTCTTGCAAACATTTTCCGTTTTTGGCTCTTTTAATTAAATTTGAGTTAACCTAATGGAATTTGGACTCGTTTTGAAGAAATAAACTTTTCTTACTCGATCCTCTACCCCATCTAATCCCACTCCTCCCTCTATCCCACTCTCCTATCTCTCCCTTTACCATACCCACTCCCATCCCACCATCTACCTCACCCACTCCCAACCATCCCTGTACCCCGCCCACTCCCATCCCTCCCTCTACCCCATCATCTCCCATCCCTCCCTCTACCCCCTCTCCAATTACTCCCTCTAACTTAACACCCTATCCCTCTTGCTATCCCAACCACCACCCATTCCCAGCCCTATCGCCCACCCACTTAAAATCCTCTTCCCTACCCAATACCTTATCTTCCTCCATAAGCGGGAACTCCACTCCCCCGAGACCCAACTTCCCCGGGACATCCAATCCCCAGGACCTTCCTTCCCTGGGACCCTTCCTCCCTGGGATTATATCCCCCTCTCCGGTACCTAACTTCCCATTGACTACCAACCCTAGGCTACTGTTCCTTGGGACCCCCCTTCCCCGGGACCACATTCCCCGGGACCCCCTTCCCTGGGACCCCCATTCCCCGGGATCACATTCCCTGGGATACCTATTCCCCGGGACTCCCATTCCCCGGGATCCTTCCTCCCAGGGATTCCCTTTCCAATGGACCCCCCTCTCTGGTACCTAACTTCCCATTGATTCCCTGCTCTAGGGCACCTCTTCCTTGTGATCCTCCTTCCCTGGGACCCCCATTCCCCGGGACCTACATTTCCTGGGTTCCTTCCTCCCTGGTATTCCTTCATCAATGGACCCTCCTCTATGGTACCTAACTTCCCATTGTTTACCCACCCTAGGCTCCTCTTCGGTGGGATCCCCCTTCCCCGGGACCCCGCAACTTACCAAATAAGGGATGCCACAGGACTCGATGAAGGACATCTTCGATCGTATTCCTTTACTTCCCTTGGCGAAATTCAAACTTAAACGGTTATTTTAAACAAAGTGAAATATCGACAACGCTAGACGAGATGTCGACAGCAACTGAGAAAATAGCCCTCTGAGTAATCCGTCATCAGAATTGCTGCTACGTGATTGGTTGGATCCAAATTCCTCGTCGATGACACCCCCACAATCAGTTAATAATTATTATAAAGAAAAAATAATGAAATTGGAATGAATTATTATGGGCTACTATCTTAACTGTATTTGTCATACATTTTTTGTTTATATACATACATACGGTTTTTGCCTCTTCAATTTCTTTCTTCTCGCATCAGGATTTACAAGATGTTCTCTTGTATTTAGCTGACTATGGCCTATCACGTCATTCACTGTAGTAATTTACACCATTACTATAGACGCAAACATCTAGAGATGAATTTATTTTTTTTCACTGATACACTATGTTACCTCATGCACATTTCATGAACTTCAGAAATCCTAAATCTAAAGATTCTGTTTTCACTCCTATGAAAGTTCCTCAGTAAAAATTTCAAGGTTTCAAACCCATCTTATCCGTCTGAAGTCTTCAATGAGCATATAAAGACAAATGCACGCCTAAATATTTCACAAGAAAACGGGACAGGCACATTTAGAAGCAGATCTTGACCGCCATTAGAGAACGTAAGGAACATTTTAAGTCACCTGATGTTACTCACTCTTCTTGAAAAGTCATTTACGTACTTCAATCTTTTTAAGACGAACGAAAATTCCTAAACCTGCGGTAGGAGTATGTATGTAATGGCCTCGTGATTGCTGTAAGGCCATGTGAGGAATATCGATGCAAAATTAAGTGATTTTCATGTTCCTATATATTTTGGTATCAAGGTGGAGTGATTTAGTGAAAACTGAACAAGATCGTGCATCCTTCGTCTTCACTGTGAGTGTGAGTGATCCGTGAGAATCCACTTATGGAATACTTAAATTGAAAACGCATGTCGACAGTTGAAACTCAGCTCTGCATTCTGTCTTTTCCTTATATATGTGTAGGAATGTGTATCAGTAATGATGGAGTCCTAAACTTAAAAATGAAGCACGAAACAAGGCATCAGTGTGAATTAATTTTAATGCTCGGATTCCAGGAGATCTTCTATTAATCTTCGCTGACATATTATTATATGAGAGTGATGCAATATTAAAGTAAGTACAACATCTTTGGTGAATGAGCTAGATATTGAAAATTGTACCAGTGTATGCCATTTAACTCATTCCTTTGTTATATTGTGTAAATCATTAGAATCAATAGTGTAAATGACTCAAATCATTGAAGATTAAAAGCAAGCTCAATTAAATCAGTAGTACATCTACTAAAATCTAATCTGTGATAGATAAGTTCTAGTTAGAGGCTATTGGAAAAAGAACTTATAGGTCTGAACGTCTAGTTGCAAATCTATCATGAATACATTTTAATTCCATGGGTAAACCTATGTTTTTTATTAAGGAAGTGTGCCTTGCTGTCAAAGGTAGATTCATTTAAACATTTTGGCTTTCTTTACTGGGGATCGTTTGGAATAAATCTTTTAATAGTATTACAGGCATAAATTCATATGATATCCATCGATTGAAACATATATTCTTCCTCTTACTCAGTTATAAGGGAAAATTAATAAGAGCTAAACAAATGTATTCCAAATTTACAGGGCCGGATTAACCCTCAACAGGACCCTAGGCAACCATCAATTTGGGGGCCCTTTTTTCACGTCTGTTCCCATCTTTTTTTGATTAAAATAAAAACTTATAGCTTTCATAAAATTTTCAGCTGTGATTATATTTTCATTTAATTCTTTGGAATTTTATGTTTGTAAGAAAATTTTCAAAGATTTTTTCATTTTTCGGGGGCCCCCTAAAATCGGGGGCCCCAGGCAACTAGGGGGCAACCAGGCCTATTCTGCCTATTGGTTAATCCGGCCCTGCAAATTTCCAAATCACTATGTGTGTTTCTTTGCAATTAGAATCCTTTGTAGATAAGGGAAAGATGTTAAACTATTAAGGAAATTCCAACGATGGGAAGTAACGTTTTTAGTTATTAATATATATATTTATATATACATTTATTTATTCTCATTTTAGCAAGTAGCTAATACAAAGAGACATATAAAATTCTTAACAGAACATTTAAATATATAATCTCATATAATCAGCTCATCCACACTTGCTGTCCATCAAATTCCTTTTTACTTTATCAACAAACATATAGGGGAGACCGGGGCTGGTTGGCCCAGTTTTTTTATTTATTTTATATTATTTTTTTGTACATATATAAACTTATGAAATTATTGATAAATTTTAGATGCATTCTTACTGAATCTGGATGGCAATTATTAAACTTGAAAATATGAGTTAAAAATTAAAATATAATAATTACTGGATGTATTTCTAGTGGGCCAATCTGCCCCTACATCGGGGTAGGTTGGCCCAGAGGCTGGAGCACGTTGACTCATGCAATCTTTTGATAAGTTAAACTAGTATAACTTTAGGAAATCAAAATAAAACTAATTGTTATCAGTAAAGACCTTAAAAGGCTACAGGATAAGGCAAGCAAAAGTGGAAGCAAACAATAAACACATTGCCACATCTAATAATAAATCAAAAGCCTTATGGAAAGTAATCAAGGCTGAGACTCAACTTAAGTCTGAAAGCTGCTTAACAAATATGTCACCTGATGTCTTTAACGATTACTTCACCAATGTAATTGAAAAGTTAATTGAAGGCTCTAACATAAAACAGCACAATGTATTATATATATATAATAAATCTGTAGAGAGGGTCGTGTCTGTACATTGATCCGATTTCAAAAAAAGTTGTATTGCTGGATACTAGGGTTGTTCCCGAGTCCGAAACACGTTTTAGAAATTTTCATGTCTGTCTGTCTGTCTGTCTGTTACAGTATCACTCAAAAACTATCCAACCGATTTTGATGAAATTTGGTATGATGGTCATTTGTCATCCGGGGAGTGACATAGGCTACCTTTTATCCACCTAGCTGTCCCCAGTTCGTCCCCAGTTGGGGTCAAAAATCTATTTCACGCTATAACTCTAAAGTTAACTATTTATAAAATTTCAAAATTTGTACAATATTTAAAGTCTCCCTAGCGCAAATGATAGGCTAATTTTTGTTGACCCAACTGTACTCGGTCGACTCCAGAGGGTCGAATAGTTTCCATAAGAAATACATGGGAAGACATTTTTATCATTTGCACGAAACTTTTCTTTAACAAAATTAAATTAGATATAAAGGTCCTTTGAAACTAAAACTAACACCAAAACAAAGGAAATAGAATAAAGTTTTTTTTTTGGTCGTAGAATATTGCTTTCACTTCGAAGTTGTGAGAATTAGTAAGTTAAATACGAACATTTTATGAGAATCTGATATTCTAAACAAACCGTCGTCAAGGCCAATCTCGATATCTTTAAATTCAAATTCGTTAGCACTAGCGCATCATCAACAACCAAGCTTTGTTTATAGCAACACCAGTGTTTGTTGATTCTTTACGTGAAATTGATGTTTATCGTCGTATTAAATGAATCAAAAGGAAAAGGTGCGAAATGACCTCAGCTGTCGAGGCACCTTCATAATTACCACTACTACTTAAATTAATCTTCTTTCCTCATATAAAGTAATTATGTCTTCTTAGCTTGGTAAGTTGATAACTTTCTCATTCTTATTTTCCGCTCTAAATAATAATCGTTTTATTTAGCGTCCCGCTGTGAATTTCATTTTTAACGCTGAAGAATAAATCAATCAAGATATTTGAAATATCCCTGAATTCAGTGATTGCTTCCATTGAAGTGTCAATAATTGGGCTTAATAAGCAGCAAGGAATTACAAGCCTTTTATAGCTGACTTGAAAGGTAAACATATTTTGTACTTATAGATATAGAATGGGAAATTAAACCAAGAAATGTTTTATTGGATCATCTATTGGTGTGTTTAAGTATAGTTACTGTCCACCTACATCCACCTACTCGATATCTTTAAATTTGAATTCAAATTCGTTAGCATACACGCGACTGCAACAATCAAGCTTTGTTTATAGCAACGCCAATATATATTGATTATTTACGTGAAATTAATGTTTATCGTCGTATTAAATGAATCTTCTTTTCTCATATAAAGTAATTATATCTTCTTAGCTTGGTAAGTTGATAACTTTCTCATTCTTAATTTCCGATCTAAATACTAATTGTTTCATATAGCGTCCCGCCGTGCATTTAATGAATCAATCAAGATCGTTGAAATACCCCTGAATTCAGTGATTGCTTTCTTTGAAGTGTAAAGAATTGGAATTTAAGCAGCAAGGAATCTCAATCCTTTTATGCCGGACTGGAAAGGTAAACGGATTTTGTGTTTTTAGATATAGAATTGGAAATTAAACCAAGAAATGTTTTAGTGGATCATCTATTGGTGTGTTTAAGTATAGGTACTATCCACCTATATCTTTTCTTGATAGTGATAATCATACATATTGGTATTTTGTTATATCTTAAATAATATGTTTAAATGTTCGTGTTAAGCGATTGCCGATACGTTATTAAGTTTTTTAGACTATAAAATATGGAACACCTCTCTCAGATTATGGGCGGCTGTCCTTTATTTTTATGCTTCGGTTCTATGCTGGCTGCTCAAATATTATCATTAGAAATACGCCTCAATATGTATGTTGTATGTTGCAGGGTTTAATTATTCCAAAAAATCAAAGTAGTATTCATTTTACGGACTCTAGACAAGTATCGAAGGAGATAAAATATACATGTATTATTTTCATTGCTGTAACTAATAGATTCTATGTCTAGGCAAGGACAAATTGGATAAACTGAATAAGAATTTAGTCGAATAAGCATCATTTCGAAGTATGACCTCTAAGAAGATATTTAACTTTCGAAGTCTTTTTCGTTAATTTACTTCTCATTTTCAGCTACATATGCTATAGAAATTCCCTCTAGAATGAAGTATTGCTGGTATATGGTTTTCCTTCAGTCCAATATTAAACTCGGGAACTTTTTTCAAATATGTTACGCTATACATGAAAATATCATCTTTGAATAAGGAAAGGGTTAAGGTGACTTTTCACATAAGGGCGTACACCCAGGAAAATTCCCAAGGAAAAACGGACTTGAAAATTCCACCTCCTCCTCATTCCACGTTTATAAAAATATCGGAAGACAATATTTTTCGTCAACTATCTGAAAACATTGAAATTAAATTAAATCCTATTCAAGAGAAGAGGTAAGAGTTCACTCTGATTTTGCAACATAAAGGTCAAATTATTATTGCGATATAAATAAACAGATGCGCCGCTTACATTATCAATAGGATAAAAAAATTCTACACAATTCATACAGTTAATTAAACAGCAGAGGGTTATTTATTAAGTGTTAAGTAATTAAATTAAGTAAACGGCCGACGCCATCTTAAGGATATTAGGTGTTAATTCATAAAAGGACGAGTTCTAATTAGATTAACTGCTATACATCGTAATTCGTTTGCGGCGTTTATTTGTTAATTCGTTTATTTGATAGTTTCGATGATTTCACTGACTCGCTGTCTAACGAGCATATTGGACGTGCTAAGCGACTGGTTCATTCGTTTTCGTTTGTGATTCACAAGACTTGTGTGGCTATTTTTGTGATTTCGTCTCCATTCATTTGGTACTCAGTTGTTTCCTCTATTTGTTGTAGCGACTGGTGCATTAGTTTATTCTGTGATTTACATTTGTGTAGCTGTTTTTGTGATTTCGCAAGACACATAGGATGAAGAGAAGTATTGTTTTTTCGTTTGAGAATCAACGGGCACTCCGCTAGTAGTATAATATATCTAATAGTTTAATTAATCCAACTCAAAGTTATTTTACTTAGCACCTGTAACTGAAAAAGAAATATTCAATATAATTGCCTCGTTAAAAACCAGTAACAGCTGTGATATATATGGCATGAATTCAAAGCTGTTAATAGGCATAGCACATGCTGTAGCATATCCTCTAACCAAAGTCATTAATCAGATATTTGAATCTGGTAATTATAATTATCCAGAACAATTAAAAATCACAAAAGTCATCCCAATACACAAAAAAGGTGAGAAAAATGACCCTTCAAGCAACATGCCCGTATCAATAATTCCTGTCTTTTCTAAAATAATAGAGAAAGCATTATTTTCAAGTATATGTAATTACTTTGAAAAGAACAATCTAACAAGTCCCACACAGTTTGGTTTCCTGAAAGGCAGAGGTGCCATAGAATGTGTCATGTCAATGATCAGTGATATACATTGTTCCTTTGAAAGCAATGAAACTACTCTAGTTTCCTTCAGTGACTAATGTAAGGCATTCGACAGTGTTTCCCATAAAAACTTCTTTCAAAATTATACTCCTATGGCATAAGGACTACTCCTTTGAGACTCTTAGAAAGTTAATTGGGAGACAGATATCAGTGTGTGTCTATAAACAACAAGCTATGTAGTAAAAAAATTAGTAAAATATGGAAATTAATATAATGCGTCAGAAAGGAAATAATTTAACAATGACTCAAAGCAACTAATCGTGGAAGACTGCCCTTCGTTGATGGTTGGCAGTTTAGGTCGATTGTCGATCGATTATGACTTTGATGCAACCTTGACCTATCGAAAACTGTTAAGAACAATTTTTTTGCTGTATCATTACTCTAATGCTTGTTATAATGTGATTATAATGTAAAGTTTTACTGCGTTGTGTTGATCTGATTGATTGTATATTATTGACATGTCTTATGTATATGTCTTTACCGGCCGTGGTGGCTGAGTGGTTAATGTGCTAGCGCGTTAACGCTCCAACCTCACGGTCCCAGGTTCGAATCCCGGCTAATCGGATTTTTCCGGTTAGGGAATGGTTGTCTGTGTATGTTGCGTGTGTGTGATATTAATAAAATAAAATGCAAAAAAAAGGAATAAATTAAGAAAAGGGGTTAATTGGAGGAATAGCCTTCCTAGGCTAAAATTCGCCCAAAAAATAAGACGGCATTATTATTATTATACATGCATATGTATATTGTTGGATAAATAATAATTATTATTATGTAAGATTATAACAAATTTTACAGGTTCGTGTTTTCTTTTGAAAAGCTTTTAATCTCGTGATTATAACGATCTTTTGACCTCTGTAACGTATCAAAATATGTTTTACTTCGAAAATTATATTAATAATTGAATAAATTGGACGAATTATACATATTATCATCATTAAAATTAACCTATCATCGAGTTTTAAAATATATATAGGACGGGGCAGGTTGGCCCGGGTGGCCATCATACCCCGTCGTTTCTGGGCCAACCTGCCCCATCGCCATGTTTACAATAAATTTTATTAGTGACAAAAACCACTGAAGCTATTTGTATGCCATACATAAATAATCCTTAAACTATGAACTTTAGTTATACTATTCACCTGTTGCGCCTAAAGTAAGCAAAAGTTAAATAAAACATATTTAACTGACGAGTAGAATTTTACTGAAGCACGCACAAAAACAATTAATCACTACAACTTGTCCAAAACTGCTCCGCCGGCAATATTGGTCTTGTAGATGAAGGGGGACATTACTAACAAGCTACTGATTGATTCCTAGCACGATCTAGCGTTTATTGTATTAAATAACTCGACTGGGCCAACCTGCCCCTACGGCCAACCAGCCCCGATCTCCCCTATACATCGGGAGCCTCCCTAATACATTTTGGCAAAGCATTCTACAATTCTACTCCTTTTTACAAATACACTTCTTCTAGTACTCTTTTTGTAGGTACTCCTGATATGAAAGTTGTCCTTTGTACGAGTATTATGGTAGTGAACATCACAGTTCTTGACAAGATAGCTGTCAAAATATTTGGGCAAATAGTTTTTTAAAAGTTATATATAAATGTATATGTCTGAAGTTGTTTTTTACCAAAATTTACCAATAATAACCAATATTATCCTATAATAATATTTTTTTTCTTTTACTATACAGTGAGAATGAATTCCAATGAATTTTAGGATAGAAAGATACATAATGCAAATTAAATAATGATTTGATATGGTGACGAAACCTTTAACGCAAAGAAATTATAACTTACATTTTGTAACTTTAATACCTCACGAAATGTATTGATAGAGATACTGTCGCTTGTCATGCCTTGTAACCTCTTCCAAAATTGAACCCAATAACAGAAATGTAATCAAATCCTATGCTGTGAGTTGGTACGTTACACAATGTTGAGGACCTACAGTCCCGGTAATAATGATAATCTCATAGATTAGTCCAATTCCAGCAGTCATTCAGGAAAGCCTTCTAGCGATGGTTATGTCTATTTAATGACACTGCAAGCCACCTTTTAGCGTGTGGCAGAGGTTACAAGGGATTACTCTACTTCCCAAATAGAATGATTTCGTGCATCATTCGCAGAAAAAAATAATTCTTGAATTGATTCCTTCTAGCATAAAGTACCCTGATCTTCCTCGCAGTATCAGTACGAACTATGTCACAAGGAGTTCGCATTATATCAGTTACATCATCTATAAACGTACTTTATCTCAACTTATTAAGTAAATTTATCCTTTGAATTTATCTTCTATCTTATGTATCTTATTCCCATCCCTAGTCCTGAATTATCTGCATAGCGCTCACTGATTTATCGTAGCAATTCTTTAAAAAGCCTATACCTTGTAATATTTCTTATCCCTGAATTCAACGCTTGTCTACAGATTCCCATACACTACATGCATTCTCCTGGTGAGGCATAAGTATCGATAAGTAACATCACTATTATCATTGATGAAGACTCTTTGAACTGGAGAATCTTATGAGAAGTGTTATATATGAATGAAACATCGGTAGAGATGTTCTATCGTTGTATGTTATCCTTATTTTTTCAGTCAGCATGGTTAAGGTGGATTGATGACTCATGAGAAAAACCATTATATTATTACACAAATTTTACGCCCTATTGCATATAGCCAGATGGACATTAAAATTGTTGCTTACCGTTTCCACCATTTAAAAGCTAATAAAAGTGATGCCAATTCCTCTCAAAACGTTAATTGCCGAAATGCGCACAGAAAAGTTAAACTTCCTGAACACACGACTAGATTTGACTTAATTCCGCAGCATTATGTCTAGCGAAACTGATTAGCTGCAAGATCCTCATTATTTTGTAGATGCTGCATTAAGTGGATATCATTGATGTTGAATTATCATCCTATCTTCCAGAATCATTTACGATCCCTCATTTTAACCGGTTCAGAAACCAACTATCCCCGCTTTGATTCAACTTCACACCGTAAAGAATCATTTATAGTGTTCTCGCATTCCCAACACCCTTGGTGAAGCTAATTCACCGTCTATTCCCACACCCTCCCAAACTTTACACTCCTCGTCCAAAACCCTCAATTTGATGTCCACCTCCTTCCATTCTACCTGCGAACAAGCCCATACCAGCACACGCTCTGCAAGCCTCATCACCCCTCACATAGGCGGGGTGACGCACAATAGCATATTGCCGCTTGGTCGCCTGTCCTTCCGCTGCTTAGAGATTCCCTCTGCAGAATCCATCATTTGTATCGCGACCTCCGCTCTTGTTCATTGTCGCTATCGTTCACCTGAGGGCTCACTCCGACTGTGATTCATGTCAATGGAGACTTTGGGACTTCGGCGGCGGTAGTTTTTGCCGGAGATTGGAGCCATGAATTCCATCAGAGAGGTGGGTGTACCAGGGTGTTTGGTGTGTTCTTTCGCGACAAAACACGTGACATAAATCTACTTTTATGCTTAATGGCACAGCGGATGCAGTGATACCTCAGCTAACGAAAATTATTGAATAAGAAATTACATTCACTAGCTGGAAACATTCATAATGGAAATGCCTCACCGTTAAGTTGTTTAGTCTTAAATTACAAATAAAACAACCAAATATTATCACCTTCGCTGAACTTTCAACGGAAACGGGTCGTATTTCTTTTGATTTGGTCATTTTGAAAGATGCTCGAATATTCGCGTTCGCGTTCGCGTTCGCGAGTTCGAAAAAAACCAAAAACTCTTCGTTAACCAAAAATGTTGTTAACAGGATCACTCATTAGCCAAGGTATTATTGTAATTCACTAAACTACGGAAATGTTTGTTTTTCTCATAGTTTCGCATTTTTGCACACAATTCTTCAACACATTCAGGATTAGTATTGCTGTCAGGAGATTTCACTGTGAGACAAGTAGCGTTAAGGTCGCCTCATTTTCCATGAGTGTCTCGATTCATATTTTCATCTTTGTCTCTATCTCCGGTGTTTTCTTTATCCGCATAGCTTCTTCAACCGCTCGAGTGCTTTTTCTTTATTGGTTTAAATCTTTATCCCGATAGAGTTTGGTAGATGTTGCTCCCAACTGTTAATAGATTTGAACTCTACTTCTCATTTTACACAGAAATTTAATTTGGCCTGTGTATATCTTCCTAATTGTCAGTATTTATCATTTCTTTAAAGGAATTTAGGATTTTGTTCATACATTTCAGTTCCTACGGGCTAGGAAATCATATTGATTGCTTTAAAAGTTAACATTATCTGGTTTGTTCAGCTGCCTCTCGGCCAATTTATTTTTGTCTGGGCAAGATGGAGCTGTATGAATTTGATAAGCATTCTAGATCTACGAAGAGTAATGTCAGTTTACTTATATCTCTGTGGAATTGGATATAGAGCACAACTTTGTTTTCAATAGAAATTTGAACTTGAATTTTAACCGAAAAATTACAATTTCTACTTATCGGTGATAGTACATGAATATTCATTCTCATTAGAAATAAAGAAATGTGACATTGATCCAGAATTTATGATAAGATTTTCTTGATTAATCGGAGAAGTTACGGTAATTCATGTGTATATTATTTAATAAATTCTCAAGGTATAACTTAAACTAAGTCACTTTTAGGTTTTGTGTTCCTTTCTAATTGCCATAAATATACCTGGAACAAGTAACATGAGCGTTCATTATGTTTCGGTTTATCACAAAAATATGTGTAAATAATTTACAAACATAAGTTTTCGACACATTTCAGGCAGGTTAAAATAATCAACCTTGAAATGTAGATGATCTGGCGTTACTTGTTGGAAATTCATTATAAAATAAGAAAGAAAAACTTGGTATATTTTCCTCACAATTATTTTTGGAATTGTGAGGAAAATATACGAAGTTTTCTTCCTTATTTTATAACAGATCTTGAACTATATAGTGTAACCATGCAGTTGGGATTAATCGTTAAATATTTCCAGGGTGAATTCCGAATTTATTTATATACATCGAAATTATTGTATTTCCTAAAACTCATCAATATATATTTTTCATATTGGATAGCAAAGGAAGTAAAGATGTTGCAACGTGAGTCATAAAAAGTTTTGCAAGGAGCGGTAACAGGCTCTCCATAGCAGTACTGTTAGTTATGTAGTTGTTAAATTTTATTGTTGATTAGAAATATTTACTTCATGTATTTTTTACCTTGTATGAATTATTTAACGTGTTCAGGTGGAGAGTAATATATTCAGAGTATAAGCTGCAAGAAATCTTAAAAGACAACAAATTCCAGAATTCAATTAACATCGATAGGTTCATTTTTTAGTAGTCCGTGCGCCTCAACGAGGGTCTTCCCGAGATCGATCGATATGGATTGACCAAACTTGTGAGTCAATCATTTTCTCATGAGGACTCGACTGTATAGTTGATCCGTTGTTCTTGCTTCTGTCTGGTTTCCACCACGATTGCTATTTCGATGACAACAGCTGGACCTCAAGATCCCTTCTGGAACGTTGAAATATGTATAGATAATTTTGAAGTTGTTACTTCCATTAGCAATATCAGGAGCCATGGATGGTTATATAATCATGTGAGAATTCTGTTTTTCAAAATTTTCCGAAAATAAAGGAATTAATGGGAAATTGTGAGTGTCAGAGCCCTCATAAAATCGCCCTTGCTCTTCTCACTGAGACAGAATGCTCTAAGCTGGACCCATCCACACACCCGAAGCACAATGACTCTATGAATGATAATTTTCGTAGCGTTCTGTAAGGAGAGATAATTTTGATCTAGATTTTCGAGAGACGCAAAGAGTGATTCATTAGTAGTGAGATAAGCAGTGTAATTCTAAATCTATGCACGTATCCTGCGAGACATTTTTAGTCGTTTCATGGGGGTATATGCACAACAAGTCTATTTCTCTAATCTGTTACTTTCGCGTATTGTTTGGGTAAATGATGATTATTTGAAATTATCAACACATCGGCTAAGATAAATTAAGATGACGCATAATGTACGCTATGTTTTCTAAGAGAGTAATTCTCTGAATCTATCGAATTAATTCAACCTTAGTTTACACTACTTTCTTTCAAAGATTACCAGTCCATACTGAAGTATCTGGGACACGTTTTACTGATTCTGTACAACAAACCTTAACTAAACGTATCGGCTTTCGCTATACCTATTCTTATTTTCGTGTACGACACCTTTCGACAGGGCCTTCTATGTCCTATGTTTTGCATGCGTGTTTAAGATGGAGTCTAACTAGCGCAAATTTACATCGCTAACGGTCAATTCCTTCTCTTCTTCCAATTATTCTCTTGGGAATGACTTGGCTGTATTCCAGGGAAGAGAATCGAAAGGAATCGAATTAAATTATTTGCGTATCTGGTTTATATTTGAGGATTTGGATAGAAACCAAAGCTCACTCGATTTTACCAGTAATCAATATGGTTCTAGATGTATATCAAATCATGAGAAGTGTCAGGGAATCATGGACGGCAATAGAAATCATACGGAAAATTTTGTCGTATATTTTGTCAATGTCAAATACTTAAACCATTTCCCCGACGAATTTTTCAAATAAAACATTTAAAATCTACCAATTGTAAATCCGCCTTTAATTCTGTTATTTATTTAGTTAATTTGAAAATATTTTTTCTACAGAAATTTATAAATGAGTTATTAACATCTTAGCCAAATGTCATTAACAATTGGATATGGTTGCAAGCATCACAATCTATTGCAGAATTTATTATTTCAGATTTTAATTTAGAAAAGGAAAGCCATCACTCTCAAGGTAGGTTTGTATAATCACGGATAAACAATGGCAATTATTAGAAGCTCACCCCTAATGTTATTACTGCCTTATATAGCCATTATCAAATTTAATAACCCTATTATATACGGATCTTAAAACTTGAAATAAAAAAAATGCTGCAAAAATGTCTATGACTTATCGTTTTTATCATTATTTAATATGTCATATGTTTACAATATTGATACCGGGAAGGTAAGGCTCCCTTCACTGTATTCAAGTTTCACTCTAAACTAATACGAGAATTATTTGGTTTTATTGATGAATTAAAGAAAAAAATAGAAAGGTTTTATTTTATTTCAATTCTTTTGACTTGCCTTTGAATTTTGAACGCGTTATAGCGAGGTTTAAGATTCGTGTAAGCTGATTGGAGGAACCACTGCTTTTATAACAAATCTTGAGTGGGGACATTCCTAGAATATATTGAATTACATTAATTCTTTGTTTTCCCTTACTCCCTATTTACTCTAAACTTCAATTGAAAACTATGTTACTGTAAACGCTTAATAACCCTAGCAATACATCGCTCTTGGTTAGCTCTATGATGCTTCAAGTTCGATTTTGAGCTGTAACTAATTAATATTTCCGGGTCATAGTTTCCAATGAGGTATTGGTTACGGGTTGGCGTTGGGAGGAAAATTTTGCCATCCTAATGTATACTGAGACTAATATTAGAAGCAAGACTGAGGAAACAGAGAAAAGCTTAGTAGAAAACAGGGCACGCATAGTTGTTACGTCTTAAAAATTTCTCCATATTTCAAAACATCCCTTGTTCGATTTCTACAAAGAGAATTGAATTGTATACTTGCCTCCAGTTACACATGGACGAATGACAGGGGAGGATATACAGTTTGATGAAATTTCTCACGCTGCGTGTGATTGGTCAATTATTTGCTAACCTAGTTCCTGCTTTCGCAAATTTTCATTCTTATATTTAGATCCGGGATACTCAACCTGGTATCCGCGGACGCCGAGGTGCCCGAAGCGACCTTGCACGGTGCCCGCCAAGCTTCGGTAAAAAGAATTTTTTATTTGCTACAACAGTATTTCTTGGGATTGCACTAGCGGAGATAGAGTGGAGGTTTAGCGGGGAAGGGGTCAGAAACTTGGTTTGCTTTTTCTTGGACTTCGTAAACACCGTGGGTGATAGTGTCTAAACTTTATCCCTCTTATCGCCTCCCTCCAAATTAGCAAGACGCGTATCTATGTCATATTTTATTCATTATGCGAATGTGAAGATTCAGCTCGGCTCAGCTTCTCAGGGGTATCAAATTCTCCGTAATCGATAACTAAATTCTGCTTTTCGGAACGCAGCGGTGCACATCTTGGGCGGAAATGTTATGTGGTGCCCGCTTCGCTTTCTGAAATGCCCTTGGGTGCCCCTGCATCAAAAAAGCTTGAGTGCCCCGGATTCAGATATTCAATTCGAAGGTCATTGAGTAGCTCTCAGCTAATCTTCTTAGGTAATAGTGGTTGGTGTCAGAAGTCCGGAGATCAAAGGAGGAAACGTTTCTCCTTAGAAGTTTATTTCGGTAATCGTCAGTATGCTGATTCTTGATACATGAGGTTGGAAATCATTTGAAGGAAATAGGTTAATACATGCGTGAAACTTTTTCATACATCTTCGAGGAATCCATTCTCTGATGACGTAAAGGTTATTTCTTCCATCACGAGATTAGCCGTCGAGTTTCATGAACCTCATTAATAAATAATTCCGTTTGAATAATATGAATTAACATCTTTCTTATTTTATATTGTACGCTTCCATGATCCGGTAGAACGTTCGATCAACAGAGACTAAAGCTGGGTTTCCACATACAATTATTACTGGCGTCAGTTGTTTGAAAGTAAACTCAAGCTGGTATTACTGGCGCCAGTTTACGTTTAAAAACATTTCAAGAATTTTTAACGGGCGCAATATTATACATGGGTCATCTGAGATCCTTCGTGCGTATGTCGATGTCCATAAGGACCGATATTAATTATTAGAGGAAAAATATGTTTCTTCGGGAAGACTGTGATTTTAGAACTTTATGATGACTCGATGAGTTAAAACTAGTTGTTCCAATGAATCATTTTTTTATGAAAATGTTGACTAATTTTTCTGCTGCCATTCCTGAGATGGAGTTTCGCCAAGTGACGGAAGTCTACTGCCGCCAGTAAGTTGAACCCCAACCTACTTTTACTGGCGCAAGGAATACTGGCGCCAATTGATTTTGCGTGTATCAGTCGACTGGCGCCAGTAACCATTGCATGTGGAAACCCAGCTTAAGGTAGATAAGGACTCTTTCTCGATTGACGGCTGAATTTTCGATTTCTAGGGTTTAATTTTGGTGAAATTGATGACGGTTTAAGGTTCGAAATTCGTAGTTTAAGAAAATCCTTTAATAAGTAATTGACTGACAGGTATCATTGGTAAATCTTCGAAAATATATTTAATTGATATAATTTGTTTCTGTGCTCATTAGTAGATGGCTGGAATATTATTTATTTGTTTATAAAATTTCTCAATCCTCGCCATGTATACTTATGTACTAATGAAGCTGCAGAGATATGAATGATACATCATTCATTTGGTCGCTCCGAGTTGATGCTTGGATTAAGTCATATTAATCGAATTAACGCGCTGCACTTATATAAAGTGAAATCATTCTTAACATTCCGGCTCAGTCAGGAAAGAAAAGTCACCTCAATCCCATGCCTTGTAAGCCTCGTTATCTCTGTAGGGCTTTTCAGAGGTAATGGCGGAGGGCATCGAATTGAAATTGGTTGTATACTTCACAAGTAGTTATAATTTGATCATCCCCTTTGATTCTTTCAAGCGCCTTGTTTCCGGAAATAGTAAAATTCAGAAGCCGTAAGGTCATGGCATTTTTGCGATTTCATGATAAGCTTATCATACTTAATGAAATTTTCCTGTGATATTTAATTCAGTGCTTGTTTGAGATGAGTATGAGTAACCTCCAAAGAAAGTGGAAATCAGCTTTCAATGCTGTATTTCGAAAAGTAATGGTTTTAAGCGGATAAAATGCAAAATATATTTTTGAGGGTGATTAGCCGCTTATTAAAGGGGAAAGATAATATCTGCTGTATTTTTTAAGCGTTATATTATGCGCTTGACAAAAAATGGAGGTTTAGATTATCGCTCGCTTAAAGGAAGGTCATTTAAAAATGTCATTGTGTTATAGTTATCAAAAAATCTCAAAACTCCGCGAACCTTATAATATGGTTTTAAACAGTTGAGCAGGTTAAATATATCTTTACTGTGAAAACCTTTTGGAATCTGGGTGTAGCGATTGATATTTTTTTAATACTTTACTATTGATGTGATTTTGCTCACCTTCTGAGTCCCTCTTGGATCTAAGATTAGAGCAATTTGTCTGATATCCCTCTGTGAAAAAATATGGTGCTGTGATTAAAATTTTAATTTATTGATACAATCGTTGATATAGTGAAATTAAGACAATATGTTTTTGTTATTGTTTTTGTTTTTGAACCCGACAATATGTTTTTGTTATCTCCGTTAATACGCCAAGAATCATTTGGAAACTTAGTCGAGGATAAAAGATAACTCTCCATGTTGTGAAATCGAGCACTTTATCTTACTGAGTTTCTTCCTTCCATTTTTATAAGTAATTTTCGTGTAATCTTCCCTTCTTTGAGTTGAAATGATCTTATTCGTTTTCGTAGACTCATTATAACAATTCTTAGCTACTCTTGCAAGATCTTATGGCAAATACGGATTTTCAGTATGTAATTTATTTCCAAATTTAGCATAATCACCATCAACCATAAAATCTTAGCGGGTTATTAACAATAATTACATTTTATGTTAGAAAACTATTCCGAATCTCTAACCGAGAATGCATTGTGTGTGCTTCAGGTATTTTTGATCGGAGCGCACCAGTTTTCCTTTTAAGTAGTGGCACCGTGGCCATCAATTTGCTCTCATGACTATTTTGATTATGTTGAAACTATGATAGCTGTACTCACAATATGTGGCGCTATCTATCACCAGAATTTTACATTTCTTCTGCGCGGCGCTTTCGCCGGAAAAAAATAACTTCAGGAACTTTTTTAACGTAGTAGTATATCATCCTCTATGTATTAATTAAAATTTAAAATTCTAAATAAACTTCTTAAAGTAAGCCTAAATTTGATGTTTTTAAGGGAATATAAACATTCCCCTGTAACTTGTGTAAACTTGTCCTGTTTTCGAGGTAAGTTTACAATGGTGATATCTGCGAAAAAAACAATCAATTAAATAAAAAACTATGATAAATTTAGGCTTATAAAAGACACCAAAATGTAACTTTAAGTTAAAATAATGAATGAGTATGAAAAACGGGTAAATAAGTGCAACAAATAAAAATAATATTTGGAAAACTGTGCAAACCTGCCCCGGTCTACCCTATTCTCTTAGAGAAATTCCGAAATATTTTCTATCCAGTCATTTAATTCTGAAAAGAAAACCTTTAAATTCTTAAACTAAAACGAATAACTTCTTCCTTTGTGAACAAGGGAATCAAATCGAACCTGAATCAGTCATAACTTTGATGTAAAATTCCTCCTGTAATGTACTCATGAATCGTAGGTATATCTGCAGTTGCTTTGTCGTATTTGAGCTTCTGCTAAAAAAATCACTGAAGGAAATAATGCATCTTCGAAAGAGAAGCTGCAGACGTTAACGCTCACTAGTTCCACTGCTGATGACAAAACATCGTGCGGGATATACGTCGCGATGGTTCTCGCAGGTTCATATGTAAATAGACTATAAAAAAGGCCGGAACCGGAAATTTCCGCTACATGGGAACCTTGAATCAACAAGTATGAAGAATTGCCGGCAATGGAGAGCAATAAACAATTCACTTTTAGGGTGTTTGCATATATGCATATTAACGCTGCCACGAAACTTTTTGAACATCTGTTTCCTTGAATTTTTTCACGTTCCTAATTGACTGTAAAATCAGAATAACTACATATGTCATTTAAATAGGATCAAACTTAAATCGATTTTGGACGTTCGTGCCTTTAATCGAAACTTGACAATTTTAACTACTTTAAACGAACAACTATTTGAGACCTTTCAATCATACTCCGTTCTAGTTTTCCCAAGTACTTCCGAATTTTGGTGGGTGTTTGAGAAAACTATTGTTTTCAATCGAATACTATAATTTGCAGTCTAAAAACATACAATTACCAAAATTCCTGCATGACTTAAATGTAGGAGTAATATTGTAATAAGGTTTTAATCAGTTTTCTCAGGATTATCGAGGAAAGATAGTATGATTCGTTTTAACAAATTGCGATAAAGATTTATTCATTTTGCCATGGCTCCGATACCTGTTACTAAAAGAATCATATTCCATATACGATGTGGTGAAATATTCTTTTATCAATAGATGTATAAGGGAATGGAATGCATTACTAGGAGAACTTCTCAATCCAATGCCGGTGAATGTTTAAATTTTTTAAAATAAGCTTAGAAGATTATAAAATTTAAAATGGTATATATATATATATATATATATATATACACGAGTAAAATGTAGCTTGCATACTGCAAGCAGATCGACAAACTATTTTCATGTCGGCATCATATTGGGACGGCCATCAAAAGAAAAAAATTGATTGAAATTTTTCTTAAAATTCCCTGAAATTCCATCGTCTGGCATCGAACCCGGGTCTTTCTGGTGATACTCACTAAGCAGCACAATAGAAGATCACCATCTCTAACTATGTGTGAAAATTCAAGCAGAAATATGGGCTACAACTGCCTCAAAAGACGTTCTAATTTTCACGAATTTAAATGGCTCTCTGGATTCGAACCAAGGACGATCTTGGAAATGTAAAATATGTTTCAGAATTTTATATATGATCTCTATCTATATGCCGAATTTCAAGTTTCTATATTATTGGGAAAGGTTTCAAAATAATTCCTAAAAATCGGATCAACTTCTGATTGCAGAGACACCTGGTGTCGAACCCAGGACACATTGATAGCTGTGAATGCACTGTTTGATTTGTATGGACTTGATCTTTTTATATGCAAAGTTTGAAGTCGATATCGTGCCGGGAAGTACCTAAAATTTGTTTCCGTTATCTCCGTAAGAAATGCATTGAGGAATTTAAATGTCCATACGGAATTTCAAGTTTCTATGCCATCGGAAAGGGGTCCAAAAAAAATCTTAAAAATCGCCACAATGCATTTTAAACGGCCGATTTTTGCCCCGACCTAGCATCGAACCAAGGATAATATTCGTAGATGTCTTTATAGTTTCCTTTAGATATGCACGGCATCTAGCGGTCCCTTAAATTTCAACTCTCTCCTTTTCCGGGAAGTGCCTCAAAAAAAATTTCGAAAAACCCCACCATGTATCCTTATGGAGAAAATCGGGACTTTGGGGCCTTCTGGAATCGAACCCATAACATTAAGGATCAAAGTCGGGGGGTCTGGGGGTTTCACGTTATGGCCAATACGTCGTAAAAATTTCAACTCAATCACGCTTGTGGTTTAGGCTGTGAATTTGTATCCTAACTATCTATATATATGAATGAATCCGGAGAAGCATCTATATATAATAGATACGAGTAAAATGTAGCTTGCATACTGCAAGCAGATCGACCACACTAATTTCATAACGGCATTATATCGGGACGGTCCCGGAAAGGAAAAAAAGGATTGAAAATATTCTTAAAATTCGCTTCAATTTAATCGTCTGGCATCAAAACCTGGTATTTTTGGTGAAATTTCTATGCAGCACATCAGAAGATCATCTTCTCTAAATACGTGTGAAAATTCAAGAAGAAATATTGGCTGCAACTGCCTCAAACGAAGACCTACTTTTCACGAATGTTAATAGCTCTCTGGATTCGAACCAAGGACGATCTAGGAAATATAAAATATGTTTTCGAAATGTATCTATAAGTTCTATATATATGCCGAATTTCATGTTTTAATATTATTGGGAAGGGTTTCAAAATAATTCTTAAAAATCGGATCAGTGACTGATTGTAGAGATGCCTGGTTTCGAACCCTGGACGTATTGGAAGCTGTAAATGCACAAAATGACTTGCTAAAACTTGATCTAATTTCATACAAAGTTTGAAGTCGATATCATACCGGGAAGTACCTAAAATGTGTTTCCGTTATCCCCATAAGAAATGCATTGTGGAGTGCAAATGGCCCTCTGGGATCGAACCAAGGACCATCAGCGAATATGTAAAATTTTATTATGAAATATATTTATAATTTCTAACCCCATGCCAAATTTCAAGTTTCCATGCATTCGGAAAGGGGTCCAAAAAAAATCTTAAAAATCACCACAATGCATTTTAAACGGCCGATTTTTGCCCCGATCTAACATCGAACCCAGGATATTTTTCGTAAAACTCATTTATGTTTCCGATAGATCATGACCATATATATAGGCTCCTTGAGTTTTGATTCTCTACCGATCCGGAAAGTATTTTTTTTTAATTCCCGAAAATCTAAGCAATGCATTTAAACGGGAAAAATCGGGACTTTGGGGCCCTCTGGAATCGAACCTATGACACTGAGGTTCAAAATCGCATTTTGTCTGGTGGTTACACGTTATGGCCAATACGCCGTAAAAATTTCAAGTCAATCACGCTTGTGGTTTAGGTTGTGAATTTGTATCCTATCTATCTATATATATATGAATGAATCCGGAGAAGCATCTATATATAATAGATATAACAATTGAATTGTTGAAATCTTCGAAATAATCGTTCCATATTAAAAGAAAAATTGGAAATATTATAAATTTATTATGATAAATTGGCAAAAAGCATACAAGACGCTGGATGGGAATCATTAGAAGATAGAAGAAAATTCAAAGGATAAATTTATTAAATAAGTTACATCATCTGAGAAATTACGTTCTCAGATGATGTAACCGATATAATGCGACCCCCCTGTTATATGGGCCGTTCTGATACTGCCAGAAAGATTAGGGAAATAGATGCTAGAACGAATCGTTTCAAAAATTCATTTTTCCGCGAAGTATATGCGAAAGCAACCGTTTAGGAAAATATAGGCAAGGTGCTTGCACCCCCTGCCGCACGCCGAAAGGCAGCTTGCAGGGTTCTTACATAGACATAGACAGCATAATATTGCAGTAATCTTATATATAAAAATGAAATTATGTTCGTGACATCGTCTAAAACTCGAAATCGGCTCGACCGATTTGAATTATTTTTTTTGTTCGCCTGGGTACGGAGATGGTCTAAGAAAAAAGGAAATTAGGAAAAACTCTAAAGGAATAGCCGAAAAATCGAAAAAGCATTTCCATAAGAAATGCGCGTAAAGTTCATTTTTATCGCTGCAGGCTTTATTTTATTTGAAAATTTAAATTATAAATAGGAGTCGTACAAAGTCGAATCAAGCACCAAAAAAAAGGGGAATAGAATGAAAATTTTTATTTTCGTCGTTAAATATCGTTTACGATTCGAAATTTTGAGAATTTTGATTAAATGCGTGAATATTATATCAAAAATTCGAGGTTGTAAACAACCCATCCCCCTTGACAATGAAGGCGATTGTTGATTCCAAGTTCATGTTATTATCCATTAAAATGCATTAAGAATATCAGTCAAGTTAAAATTAATTCTGCTAATAAGTGATACACTTTATGAAGAAGAAAAAATTGCATGAGATTTTAACATTTGCTGTTACGAACAATATCGTGTGAAGTATCGCACGGAAAAAAAGTACGAACATTAAAATTTTAATTTTTTACAATTTTGTTTAAACGTCAGTAGCAACCAAGTTTTATTTACAGCAATGTAATTGTTTACTGAATTTTTAGTTAGAGTTTTAAAACGGTTTTACTCTCTCTCTACTCAAGGACTTAGTGTGAGGATT
This sequence comes from Sympetrum striolatum, assembly GCA_947579665.1. Taxonomy (NCBI): domain Eukaryota; kingdom Metazoa; phylum Arthropoda; class Insecta; order Odonata; family Libellulidae; genus Sympetrum; species Sympetrum striolatum. Next base: position 88,516,100 of record OX388352.1, read on the forward strand.
TCAATATTGTAAAATTCTGAAGGTAAGCTCCACATATTTGAGTGACTGTGAAAACAATTCCGTGTCGTTTTACAGTGTTCATTACAATGCCAAGGAGAGGACGAGCTGACATAGGTCGTCGTAGTCAGTCATATGCGTGGCGAGCTACTACACAAGCAAACGTAACTGATGACCAGCGAGCGACGGATAAAAATAATAGACGTATCCGCATGTCCGAATTACGTTCGAGGGCGACTGAAAATGAACGACAAGTAAATAGATTCAGAATGCAACGAGTTCACTCTTGCACTCCAAACACAACGCCATCGAGCACGACACAATGAAAAACAAAATAAAATACAAAAACATTGTTTACCAAAAAGCTTTATGTTGAACGTTAACTGCATTTATGAAAATTAAAGACATTAAATTCATTTGAACTACAAACGAGTTTAATTTAATTGCGGAACGAAACTCAAACCGTACACGATGCGACCAATATTATCGATGTCAATGAATTGGAGTTGGAAAGTTGATTAGGATTGATAATCGCTTATGAAGTGTTACAATCAAATCAATTTTAGGTGGTACGAAGTTCACCGGGTCATCTAATTATAATATAATAATATATGTATACTATGACGAGGGACCTGTATGTTTCTACTTGCAAAATTTATATAAGATGTACGCAAAAATTGATGCAAAGGAACATGAATTTTATTTTACAATATGAAAAAGGACTCTAATTTGATATTGGGATGGTATGTCATACTTACATGGCGTGGGCGTATAATGTTGTGATTAAGTCTCTAATGTACTTGAATGTTATTATGTTTGCAGAAATTAAAGTTATGTTAAGAAATTTTATACAAATTTTGAAGTTATATATAGTTGAAATATACGTTGCATGTTAAACGATTGCCTGAAAAGTCCAAGTAGTAAGCAGTTTTGAATGTTTTATGAGACTATAGTTCGAATGCGGTCCTTTAGTTTTCGGGCGGATGTTCTAGGAAATGTAGCTCGCGCTATGCTCCCGCTTCCTATTGTAACCCAGAATCCAACCTCTACTTCTCTTTTTTCAGAACGAATCGATCTATAGCCTCGAATCCCCGGAAAATGCCGGCAGATGAATTGCCGTAGCTCACGATTGAACCTCCGCCATCTACGCGGTAGGCAAGATTAATAATATTGAAGCGTAATAGGAAAGGCGAATAGGATGCAAAGGTTAGCCAGTAGAATTCTGTGGGAATGTTAATCGAGAGTAAAAGAAATAGCACTCTTTTCCCTGATTCGGCCTCTAATTGAGTATTACTGTGCGATTTGGGATCCCCACGAGGTAGGATTAATTTCCCATCTTGAGATGGTTCAACGTAGAGCAGCAAGGTTCGTCAAGGGAGATTTTAAATTCGACAGCAGTGTTTCGGCTATGATAGAATCCCTCGGATGTAACTCTTAGTGATAGCAGACAGACAGATATCGACGGAAGCTTTTTGATAAATTTCTCTCTACCGATTTCGGGGATGATATAACTGATATTGTTAACCCAGTTATAAACTTACGCGATCTTCGGGAGAAAACAAACAAGCGATACAGGGAAGTAGTTTCCAGGGCAGATGTTACTTTTGGTCGTTTTTCCCGTGAAGTATTAGAGAAACTAATAGCTCTCCTGGTCAGATAGGGATGTCGGTGTTTTACACCACCTGCCACGCATCACTGGTGGATTACAGGGTTTAAATGCAAATGTAAATGAACCTTAAACGCTGAGGACTAATTTTTAATAGTATTCATGAAATTTTACTCATGTTAGTTTTATGATTCGTATTCATTATTTATTATTATAAATGAATTTTTATGGGGGAATCTTAGGTTATGGATACTTGATCCACTTGACTCATCTGAAAGATTTCAGAAACGTGTTTGAAGCTAAAAAAAATTGAAAGATGATTTTGATACGAATAAAGGGGTATGAAAGTTTAACGGGCTATTGTGACTGATGAACACGATGTTATTCACTCTTTTCCAATTCCACGTTAATTTTTTAATCGGTATTTATAATATTGAGAAAGGGATTTATGAAGTATTGAGGATGGATACAAATTATAGAATAATGATGATACGTCAATTAGATGCATAATGAAAATAATAGTAACAGATACCGTACAGACTGAACCCTGTTAAATGAAACCTTAAATTTAAATTTGAAACATTTTCCCTCTGCTACTATAATATACTAGTTTATTAACTATCCATTATTTAGTGGAGAATCCGAAGTTTTGGTTAACGCTGTAATTTTCACATTCTATCAGGAATCTATTCCACTCTGTATCATTGAAGCAACCCTTTGTATCAGGGTATTATTGGGAATTATTCAGTAGTTGGTACTACTGACTGACGGAAGAATCAGCTGGTTCTTCTGTTCAAACCCACATTGAGAGCCAAAGATTAATTTCACCTGCATAATTGTGACGACACGTCTTATTTTTTGAAATAAAAATGTTCGGACATGAGTAAAATAGCTGATTAAGTACTAATAATTATTATGCTAACATTTTCTCTCTGATAAACGAAATCGCTTTCCAAGAGCTAAAAAACGTTTTTTCAATTCGTACTTGCACTTTAAGCTATCTTCAAGTCTTTTTTATGAAAGCATTGTGTTATTCATACAGAAACAGTTTTGGTGTCAACGTAGTCACGTTCTATGCTTAGTCGATGTACGGAATGTGAATTTGCAATTGACAAAATGTGGCAGCGCTTAATACGATAAAATATCTCAAATTGGATCCAATTCTAAGTGAATACTGTATAGATTTATTTTTGTTCATTTATCTACCTATAAGATCACTTTAATTAAGTATTTTTCTAAAGCAAATCGAATTATTTTCGTTTATTTTGGAAGGTTCAGATGGCCCATTTGTCTGGTAATATTTTCGTATTTGACGAAATCCTTTGTTTCGTTGGACAAATTAATATCTATCTAAGGAATTTCAAATATTTAATGAAGAAAAACGGGGTCGATTGCGATTCACATTCATTAGAACTCTTTTTACATCGCTCAAGCATTCATTTTTATTTTCATCTATATTTCTGTAACGTTTATCGAGCTTTTGTTGGATTTTTTCTTCTTTCCAATGGGTCAACATTACATTACATAGATTTTAATCATCGCATTTGCTTAATATTTTGTTCGGTGTTTTCTGAGGTGTTTTACTTTGTATTTTACTCGTGACATGCATTGTTTTGCCTTACCATTCTAAAGGTTTTCAGACTTTACGTACGTTAGCTATTACTATTTGTATATTTTTTATACCCACCATTTATTGGATATTTTCCGCCACAATCAGTATATGCCTTCCTAAGCAAGTCTTTTAGATCCACTGCTATATATTGTATAATGTAATAATGCTATAATTATATTTTATAAATGCTAATATCAATTATAGTAATCCAATTAATACTGATGACGGGTTCGATGGAGGTGAAGATTTTTCTACCTCTGTCTCCCTCAAATTAAGTCCTCATTTATTTACGTTAATGTAACAAAATAATTGGCGCTTTTACAGAAAATAAATCTTGTTTTAAATGTCTCATTTTACGTAACCTACTTTCGTGTCGAGGGGGAAATATATTTTAATGCGGCGTAAATTTGATACAATGGTCCATGAATTCTGCGCTGTAATTCAAAAGAATGACAATACGTACGTATTTGCGAAGCTCGAGTAGGAATTCAAACAGCTTCCAAGGTCGCACTGGTTACAAACATTTTGGAAAGTTAGTTGGTCAGTTTGTGAAATAAGCCACAGGAAGACCTAGATTCACGAGGCGATTTATCGAAGAGAAGGTCGATTTTATTCGCATTCGGTTTCAGCGACGTGCACTGGATTTCAAATTGCTGTAGCGTCTACGATACTTTGACCGTTCAAGACAGAGATGCCAATACAGAGATTTTGTCGCTACATCACGAAGTTTTCCTTCTTTCAGCGGTTTATTTCTGCGTCATCTTACACTCAATCCAGCATGTGCTGTAGGGTGTTCCAAAAAAATCAAAATCATATTTTTCGAACGCATACCCTCTATCTTTTTCTATTTGGCCTTATAAACTTATCTAAAAAATATTATTGCGATTGGATTATGGTAACCCGTGCCGACTTGATGCAAAACAATTTCGAGAAATGAAAATTTGTACCTACAAGGGGGATACCAGGTTAATGGGTAATTAACTAAAGAATTCTCACGAATACTTCAGGGCACGTTTAACTCAATGGGCTTTTGTTTATAAAAAATAGCAACTGAATATCGGAGTCAGGCAACCACGCCATACTAAATAGCTCGCGAATTAATAGGAATTTATTTTCTTCCATTTCTTTCTCTGATAACATATCTTTTTGCGATTAAATATCATCTTGATACCTTACAAGCATTCTTTAATTTTAGTTTATATTTATTCTAATAACTTCGTACAGTGGGCTAGAATCGAAAAAAGCTGGCCAAAATACGAAAGTGGATTTTGTTTGTGCGAACTTTGATACTTCGCTTAGTTAATGCTAAATACATTCCATATACAGCCATTACTATTATTATTAAGTAAATCACTTTGATTCTTGCACATTAAATTTATACAGGGCGTTGAAGTCGACCGAATTTTCCGAACAATGCCGTTCATAGATTTTTTTGCAAAATTCTTAGTCAAAACCGAGCACAATTTACGAATAGGTAGCCTTTTTAGTATGGGCGCCGGCTGTCAAATCCTTAATATCGAGCCTAAGTATCACTAGTTCGACCTTACATAATAATCTGCTCACAGATATTACCATAGCTTTCTTTTAAATTTTCAATGTTCGACTGTGTTCTTCCTTATCACGCGGTTCATTTTATGGTAAGTTAAATAAATAAATATAGTAGTTGTTTCCTTAGTTTTCTGTTTATATCATAATTTTGTTAACTGACTTTCTCTTGTTTCATTTAAGAGAAAAACGTCTAAAACTTCGTTTCAGTCAGAAGCAAGTCATTATTCGATCATCTTAAAATTGATGACAGTTTTCTCCTCGAATGTCCTACTATGTGGTCAAATAATGCTTCATTTCAAGAAGCCAGAAAGAAGGTTTCAACTCTGAGAGCAATGAACGATACAGTTTAAAGAGTGGTCAAGCTAATGCAAGACTTTCGTGGTTTAATCACGGTTGAGGAGGAACAAAAGCAATTTTTATTACGTTACGTACAAGAACACTGAAAGATTTCCCCTGACTGCAAAATGCAAACTTTAAAAAGAAGTTTCAAGAATAATGTTTTTTACATGTTAGATAGTAAATATACCCGATTTGGGAATATTGCTGTTTTATTTACTAAATAAACATTGAGTTCTGGAATCCTTCCATACTAAATCAGTATAAATTTTCATTTCTCATCTTTGGTATCGAGTCGGCACGGGTTACCGTAACTCAATCTCAATAATATTTATTATATGAGTTATAAGGACTTAACAGAAAAAAATAAAGGGTATGCGTAATTGAAGTCGCAAAAATATGGCAGAAAATAAATTCCAATTCATTCGAGAGCGATTTAGTAATATAGGTGTATGGTATGGTTGCCTAACTCCGATATTCAGTTGCTAATTTTCTACAAACAAAAGCCCATTGAGTTAAACAGCCAAGCACTTGTCCACAATTTTTAAGCAAAGAACTTGTCCTGAAATATTCTTGAGAATCCTTTAGTTAATTACTCATTAACCTGGTGTCCCCCTTGTAGGTAAAATTATCATTTTACGAAATTGTTTGGCATCAAGTCGGCACAGGTTACCATAATCCAATCGCAATAATATTTATTGGGTAAGTTTATAAGGCCAAATAGAAAATAATTAGAGGATAATCGTAATTGAATTCGCAAAAAAATTCCATTACGTCTTGAGACACCCTAATGTGCTGTTACGTATACCATCTCCATTCCCTCGTAGCATACCTCACTTACATATGAATCGTTGATCGGACTCGTGGATAGCCGCGTTCGGCTCTGGCCAAGGCGGTCCCGGGTTCGCTTTGCAGTGGGAGCTCATGTGCAAAATAACCTAAGCTGTTGAAGCACCTTTAACAATACTACAACTAAATCATCGATCTGTCTTGGTAAAAGGATCACAGATCGTATTTAAATAATTTAATACATGAACTGATCTAATATTCGGAGAAGCGAATCATTGTATTTTTAACTTCTTTTCAAAAAAAAATTACATGTCTGGTCCGAGGCTTATGGCGAAACAATAAATTAAAGAGTTAAATATGGATATAATGGCAAGGAGCTACCTTATGCGCAGCTGGTTAGGAGTGACGGAAAATGGGCTTTTGTCCCGAAGTTTTATAGCGAGAATTTTCAGTACTCTTAATAGCTAGTCGTTGAGTCAATCGAATATATTTCGGGAGAGATATCATAATTCTACGGCAGGTTTAAACCTATACTGTAAAATGTAAAAGAGCCTGATATCATATAAAAGTACAATTTATTCCCGATGTTGTTTTCATATAAAAGTACAATTTATTCGCGATGTCAAGGAAGTTCAGACACCGCGAGGAAGATCAGGGGCATAGATGCTAGAACGAGTTACTTCAAAAATTCATTATTTTCCGCGGGGGATACTCGAAAGTAATCAATTAAGGAAGAAGATTCACCTCCTTCCAAATTTCGATAGAAGGGCTGCAGGGTAAATATATAGATTTAGATTAAATTAAATCTCTAGTCACTGGTGAACAACCATTTAAAATTTCTCATCCTATTTTATGTTTTAGACTTTCCTCTTAATGTTTGATCTTTGTAGAAATGTTAGCCACCTCCACGCTGCTGTCACTTGTCAACATGATTCCTCCTATCTCTCAACCCTCTACCACTCTTTTATTCTTACTCCTCCCCTCCCCATCTGTGTATGAATACTCGAACAATTTTCGATTCTTTACCTGAAGATGACTAGACCTTAGTCGTAACCGGTCGTTTATTAATAAAAATACTAAATTCTAAGTAATTTCATCTCCTTCCGTAATTTAGTTTTTATTGTCTGCCAAAGACTGTACATTAAAGAGATGAAATATTGTCTTTAGGTTCTAAATAGCGACTTTAATATTTAATACTACTTGTTCACATTTGTATACATCTGTTATTGTTACGCAAGTTCATGATTATGGTAATACCCTTACCAGTTATGATACTCGAAGAAAAAAAGATCGCCCAGCGTGGGGTTCAACCAACGACCCTGAGATTAAGAGTCTCATGCTCTACCGACTGAACTAGCCGGGCGCAAGACGTGTGAAATGGCAAAAGACAATATGAGCAGTTGCAGTTGATAAATATATAGAAGATTTTACGCGCAATTATACTGAATCTCATGGAATAATTCGTGAATTTTCAGATTCTTCTTTCCGGAATATAACTCCATTTCTATGGACACGTTTCCGCGCACAAATTTTAAAACTTTGCTTTTCGCTTTTAGTCATCTGATTGGATAAATCTGATGAAAGGGCATGAGACTATTAATCTCCGGGGATTTCTGTTTCTTGCGTGCCATATTTTTTCTGCCTGTATTATATCTTTTCCTCTTCCTTTCTTTCTCCTTTGCATTACTTTAGGTTTTTGACACCTCATCTAATTATTCATCGAACTCTTCCCAATTTTTACCATTCTTTGGGCTCGTTCATAATCCCTCTGCTTCCGGCATATCTCACTATATTATCGATCCTTATTCTTCGTGACATTCCCCTCACCATGAAATAATATTTCCCTTCCTCTCCCTTCTGTTTTTGCTTCTAGAGATTATCCCGAGATCGTTGGTTTAAACCTTAGGTGGAAATAATTGCTATTTTAATAATAATAATGACAAACAGAATTTAATTGTTCAAATTAATAAGATAATTAGTTTTTAGAGAAATGAATTGCTCATAAGAGAGATTAATTGAATAAAGCATTAATTGATCAATTTAAGATAATCAGCTTTCTTCTCTAGCATTAGACGATGATTTTAGCTTTTCTGAATCAAATTAATTTCCTACACAAATTTTAATTTCTACATCATAAGTAAATCATACGAAAGGAATGTGTTTAATGATTTAAGCATGGGGGTATACGGCCAGATGAAATTCTTTCATAAATACTAAGAAATAAATGGACTCTATTTAGAGTCCACAATGTAATGTTCTACCAACTTTGCTATTCTGTTATGGTTTTTCGATTATTTTCAAGGAAGATGAAGTCAGAGAAACATTTTCAAATTTTAACACAGGGCAATGTTATATCGTTCTCATTTTTACATACGTTTACGTCTACAAATTTCTTCTTTTGTGTCGAAATAGGCAAGAATAGAATTAATATGTTTTTCCAGAACAATAAAAATAAAAATTTCGAATTTCAACTTGAAAATCTATACAAACAAACAATTCCATATTAGGGGCATGTTAGAGATTTCTGGCTAGAAGTCATTCCTTATTTCATTACTTAATGAAATTTCCAAGTTTATTTGTTCTTAGAAACGAATCCAGAATAAACTTTGGAAGATTCACCGGGATAGAACAGAAGTAAAAAAAATTAAACATGACTGTATGTCACGTGAGTGCAAGTCACGTAGGACTTTTTCACTTGCATGACGTTCCGGTCACTTAACTTTTCCATTTCTGTTTAATCCTTGAAAATATGTATTCGCAAATGGCCTGAAACTATTTCGACTGCAGCAACAATTTGGAAATATGTCGTTTCAAAAGAATTTAAGGTTCTCAAACTTCCGTGTAATAACTTCGCTATTGTTCTATGTTATGATAGCTGTTGCCCATACTTCTTTAATCACGTCCGGAAATCAGTGAGATGGACTTGTAAATATCATTTCCTTCCTCATCGCTCCAGACACGTACTAGAGTAACTATGCGCGGAGTCCCCGATAATCTTAATGGAAGGAATGAGAATTTAGAAAAATTTCGAGGATTGTAGGCAACCCATCCAAATTTGCTTTTCATAGAGAATTGTTGCTACTCGAAAACCCTAGTGTTATTGAAAATAGATCACTCCATATTTTACGTATTTAAAGCAATATGTAGTTTGGATCAATTAATAAATTAGAGTTAAACTGCCAAAGTTAACTAGAAGAAACCTCATCATTGAGGCGTTCGCGAGCTTGCAATTCGAATTTGCCGAACTCATATTTTAAATGATTTCGGGGGCTGCAAGTAAACTTTTCCGAATGAATCAAGCTAAAATATCAAGACTCGTTGACTCTTTTTCCACCACATTTTAGTAATATTTGGTATCTTTGGGCTTTGTTTCAATCAATACAAGTTTTTCGAAATAAACGCGAGTCTATAAACGAGTATGGTTGGAGTAAGAAGAATGTGACTTCTAAAGAACAACCGCTCAGAATTGATAAACAGCCGCGTAATATACGCAAGTTGAATATCACTGACAGATATGAAAACGTAAAAATTTCAAACTACATAATGTATTTCATGAAGCAAGACATAAATAGATCCATGGGAATAATTGTCACTCATTTCAAGTAAATTTTGTGATGCATTTAGCGGTCTTGATTCTCTCAAACCTCGGTTGAACAGCATTGCACGTATCCGGGGTGAAGTCCATAGCCTCGGATCCTCTTTATTTAGTTTTGTAAAAATGAAAATGCTTGCCATTTTTTCTTTATGTAGATACACTCGTGTTTTCGATCGTGAAGGGATCTTTTGGTTTGCCATTAAAAATTCGGCGGAAACTCACGGAAAATCAAGTGCTCCGTCATGTGGCAGCTCCCCTCTCCCCTGACAGCACACTCATCCATACCACTTTCCCACGAGCGATCACTGCCCATTTCCAATCCTCTCTAGGCCACTGAACCCTTTGACCTCACGCTCGACCAACGCGTTTGTCAACTGCGCGAGGCGCCGAGGGTTGGGCCCGGTTTGGCTAGGTTGGCGGATCGGGGTTCTAATGGGGAGAGGTAACACATGGCAGAGGGTTGAGGGGAGTGGGACGTAGGAGGATGGGTTGCGAATAAAGGGAAAGAGGGGGGATCGGAGAAGGGGTTCGGCCAGAGATGAGGCGTGGAAGAGGTGGACTCAGAGGGACAGGCGTGGCTACAAGGACGGGCATACCTCTTTATTGCGTCGAATGGGACTGCGAGTGCCGGAAGCGCGGGTTGTCTCCCGGAAGTGGGTGTGAATAGGCCGTCAGGGCCGATGCTCCGGCAGCCACGCTCGGCTGAGCCTGTGTATGGACAGGTGCCGCACGGAGAGTGCCCCTGAGCTCCTAGCGGCTAGCCTCGCATCAAGGGGCCGCAAAATTAACCGGAATGCCGGAAAAAAATTGCTCCAGAATTTTGGTGACAAAAATCAAGGATGGTCCTCCGCGGTTCAACTTCGGAAAATAGATCAATGGCAAATACCTCCAAACCAAAACAAAATGGCTACCAACTACGGCAGATGTTGGACCAGCTATCATAGAATGATGAGGTTCCATCAAAATGAATTTTTAGACAAAGTTATGAATAAAGGTTACTTATTTAGGGTTATCGAGAGAATTTCAAACTTTTAGAAACCGTAAAGCCTTTAGAGAAAATGATCTATATCTATTGGATCAGTTTTTGTAAATCTATCTGTGAAGCCAATTAAAACCGTAAATGAGCAATTGATTAATTTTCAGAGATCAGAGCATGTTAAAATTAGCCTAAGAAAAAATTGCTGTATGATTTTGGTCTCCGATGTTTTAAAATCTTAAATTTCTATTGACAGTTTTTCTTTGTTATTAGCATATTTCTCTTACTAAAAATCTTTGTTCAGTTTATTGGAACCGTAACACATGGTAGACAAAAGATTTTAGTGAATAGGAATTATTATTAAGTCAGTTTGAATGGCTCGTCTGAAGATCCTGTCGCAAATATTAAAGCAGTTTAATGAGTTTGTTTCCTTCACTGATTCCGAGGCAATCGCATGATACTCTTGTTAATAACATTTCATTTATTGTGGGGGCCAAGATTCCTCAGATAGTATTCCTCAGATAGTGCTCTAGAGCTGAGAATCTGTTTTCATCGGTAGGCTTCAAGTAACATTTGGTTCCACCAAAAAACATCAGGACTAAATTGAGCGGCGTACGGGATACATTTAAGTAGTTCATCATTGAAGTTGTGCGCTAGAAGAGGAATTTTTTCGCTGAATATTTTATATTTTAATTACACTTGACGTCATTAGAGATGCTAAGAAACAAATTTATGGAACTATCTTAAAAATTAAGTGTCAAAGATTGAAGAAGAGGCCACAGTGAAGGTGGAAAAGGGCAGCGGGTTTCCCATCTCTGCCTTAGCCTTTTCAGGTACTGATAACCTTTGCAACTTTGTAAGGCTTCTCGCTCTCTCAATCCTTTTCACATTCTCGTAAACAAATAGCTTCGAAATTTCTTAGATAATGGGTCCCTTTATTATTTTAATAACGCAAGGGTACTTGCAAAATATAATGGGTTTGTAAAGTCCTCTGAGATGGCCAAGGTATTGTAAAAAATAATTTTCATTCTAAAATGCCCGATTAGGGATAGTTCCTTTAAAGTAATAGTGGATCTGTTCTGAGTGATCCCATCTTAGTTGCTACTACTACATTAATAGTGGTACCTTTAGATCATAGTATCTCGCGACCCTTTAAAGATGCACTCCTACGAGTGACCTACTCAACCCTCCTTCGCAGCAAAACATGTATTTTTGTCCTCAGAAGTGATTCGGTATCTCATACCCAATATTGACACAGTTTTATTTGTGTCTTAACTTATTTAATATTAAGCGGTCTTCCTATTTTAAGAACGTATCACATAAACACAAGTTGACGGAAAATTTATTCAGCCATATATAAATTCAAGCAAAAAGAAATATATTCCGTGTAAGGACATTTCATGTGAAAAATATGATATTATTTGAGAGAATTATGATTCTTTAAACATAGCAAAAGCTGATCAATATAGGCAAAATTATCCGTGAAACATGAAAAAAATATATAAATTTAATTCAAAATTACATTTAACTATAAAAAATTAAACTTACAGCCATATTTATATTTTCGAAAAACAATGACAATTCTGCTCCTAACATGTACAAAAAAGAAAAATTTGGGATGCTAAGGAATAAAGAAATGCTTTTTATTACCATGTATGAATATATTAGAAATCTACTCAGGCCCGTTTGCATTGCACTCCTTCAATCTAACGATGATAAAAGTTATTAATGTATAATGAGTCTCGGAGCATGCCCACTAGCGGAAAGGTAAGAACCCTTTTTTAATGTATTCGACATTACCTCTCTTTGAGCTATTTTTCACATCGATCGAACTTCTATGTTTCTCTAATCCCACAAAGTATTCCAACTTCTGAAAATATTCCGCCTGCTCTTTCCAAAAGTTCTTTCATGACATCACATTGAAGACTTGCAACTTTGGAGAGCACGAATCTCCAGTGTCCCGTATATATGAGCCTATCGAGAATTCTCCCATAATTCGTTCCCATCTTGTGTGCTCTGGTAACCACACATCGGCCCTTAAGATATGTGTTAGCGTATTCGTTGAGCAACTCATGAAAATCTCCTTAGGAGCTCAAGGATTTCTTTACTCTTGGAGAGAAGCTGTTAAAGTAAGGGATTGATGTCAGGGTTCGTCTTTTCCGTTTCCCAGATTTTGGATCCAAAATTTGCGCCAGGATTTCTCGTATATATTTTCGACTGAAGACTATATGATCATTTAGACTTTTCTAATACATATAAAATAGAGGCAGGTGTATAACGTGGAAATTGCGAAGGGAAACTACTTCTAATTTCGCCTTAATCGAATTTCGTATTAATCGAGTTTCGTGCTAATCGAATTCCTTGAAAATGCATTCCGGTTTGGGCTCCATTAATGGGGGCATTGTATTGACAATAACCTCAAGTTTAAAGTTAACATAAATAAACCAGGGAACTCGATAAAACCGAATGATTTAAATTCGGTTGCTTATGAAATAATTGTAAAATTTAGGAACCCATAATCCAAACGCCTTTTTGCAGAGGATTTTTCATATTAACTCTACTTTTATAAATGCAGTTTCGACACCATCATCTGAAGACTTTCGAGGGTAAAGCTCTGAGAGGAGCGTAAAATATTTTCCTATTAACTGTTTCTCGTAAATAGAAAAAATATATACACACATTAATATCTACTCTCAGAATTGTGCCAAAGGATTTTTAATTCCCTACTAAGAGATATAGTACAGAGCTTTTCTTTCTAAGGTATTTTAATTGAACTTGGCCAAAATTATGTGAAAATAGACTGATAAGCGTCCCCAACTTGAAATCCACAATGTTCTTAATGAAGCATCTAGTTTAAAAATGAAGCTATAAAATATGAAAATTTAAATTAATATTTTCGTCCCTTCCAAGCAGCGTTTGAGGTGGTATCCTAGCCGCAAAATCCATTGGGACCTGTAAATATGATTTAGTTTGTCTGTGTTCGTATTAATTTTATCAGGAAAGCCGTCCCGAGTTCCTCTGGATAGCCCTTAAAATGCGGGTGAAGTTCCCATTAATTTTGCTGTGTTAACATTTTTGCGGAAAATTGATTGAGTAGTTCTGACTTAATTAAGTAGCATTTATCTTAGGCATTAGTCATTTTGGAACCTATTTTCATGCAAACCCTTTTTAGTCTGTTTGTGTAAATTTATTGCACTATCCTCTTACAGGAGTTTTGAAAATCTCTGATTGGATTGTTCAGTTATGGAGCGGTAATCGCTGAAGAATTTTATACGCAATACCATTTTTGTGACCTGTGTTTCGATGCGCAGTGTCATCGTGTATGGACTCCCTAAAAATATTTTCGTGGACCTCGCTTTGAAAACCATTGGCCTAGAAAAATGAGGCCATTTCGTCACACCAACGTGCTAATCTGGAGCACATAAGTATTTTTTTCAACACATCTCCATGACCAAGGTTCATTTTTCGCCCATAATCATTTTATTTCATTGAGATTATTCTCGGAAGTTGATTTGGAATGCCGAATCCCTCCTCCAAACTTTAGTTTATCATCTTAGTCAATTAAAAATTCACCTCTTACGCAGGAAGTGTGTTGTACGCGCATTTCGTGTGCGAGAAGCATTCAGAGTGTTAAAATCCGCCGATAGTATCCATAGAATTAGAACTATTAGTTATTGAAAACTAACAGAAGTGCCCGTTGATTCTCAACGGGGAAATCTAAATTGATAATTACTCTTAGTACAGTCTTGATCGTAGCACTTGCCTCATAAATTTTGGTTGATAGCTAATTCCAGGCTAATTTTTTTCCAAACCAATGAACAAAGTAAATAAAATTATGATTAAGTCTACAAAGTCAACTAAAGATTCAATCTCATATCCTTCGAATGAACACTTTCTTCGATGAAGACAAAAATTATTTAAAGATTATAAAAAATATATTCGATGATCACATTTGGATAAGCAGCAGCACCTTTTAGGAGACATTTTCTGAAAGGGAAAAATGGTTCTCGGAAACGATGATTAAACAAAAATGACAGAAATATATTCTATACATATATATCACTCAAAACCAACGAAAAATATTCTTTGCAGAAAGTAAGTATATTATGAAGCTGACTTGTACCCCAGTACTAAAATGCGTAACATAAAGATGGAGCTCATCAAATAACACAAATGCAATTAGAGTTCCAAGAGAGAACCAAAGATTAAACACCGATAGCAGAAAGATAGTAAATGTATAAGAATTGGAAGCACTTGAAAAAACCACAATGCATAACTTTTTTTTATTCTGCGTATAATAAAACATAAACTTCCTTTACCTTTTCAATGAAAGGATACGATGTTGGAGATTTGATACAACTTTACAAATCACCGTGTAACTCCAACACTGAATCTGGGAAATCTTTACGATATTCACTAAATCCATTTTCGTCAATCGCTTAATATTTATCAATATAAATTGATAAGTTGTAATACGTAATGCAGAAGATTATATTAAAATCATCCGAAACTTACCAGGTTTTTTTAACGCATTCAGTTGTGTTGATCGAGAGAAAGCAATTTCATCTAACAAACTGCTATAAACCCATTTATCCCACGAAATAGTCAGTAAACAACTAAGTTGATATAAATAAAACTTGGTTGCTACAGACGCTTCCATAAAATTCAAAGTCTTTCTTAAATACTGGTATTCGTATGTTTGTACACTAGATTCTTCACACTATATCGTTCATAGCTGCAGTTACTAGTATATCCTTAAATTTCTCCCTCTTCATATAATCTATCACTTATTCTTAACATTAATTTGAAGTATGCAAATTTTCTCAATGTGTTAATATGGATAAATACATGAGCTGATGACTCAACAATCGCCTTGATCGTCAGAGGTATGGGTTGTTTACGACCTAAAAATTTCGATAAAATATTCACGTACTTCATCAAAATGTGCGTAATTTCGAATCGAACACGATATTCCACGACCAAGTTAAGAATTCTTATTCTATTTTCTTTTTTTGGTGCTTGATTCGACTTTCTAGGACCATTATTTCTAATTTAATTTTGCAAAAGAAATGAACCCTGCTACAAAAAAAAATGTTTACGTGTATTTCTTATGGAAACGTTTTGACCCGTCTGGGTTCAGACCGTGGACCTTAGGGAAATAAAAATTAGCCTATACTCTGCGCGGGGTCGACTATTAATAATGTAGAGAATTTAAAAGTTTTGTGACTCTCGGTTCTCGAGTTTTAGCGAACACACACACACCCACACTCTATTTATATAGGAGTAAAATGTAGCTTGCATACTGCAAGCAGATCGAAAACACTGATTTCATATCGGCATCATATCGGGACGGTCCTCATAAGAAAAAAAAATAAATTGAAAATATTCTTAAAATTTGCTGCAATTTAATCGTCTGGCATCGAGCCCGGGTCTTCCTGGTAAACTTACTATGCAGCACGACAGAAGATCATCATCTCTTACTTTGTGTGAAAATTCAAGCAGAAATATTGGCTCCAACTGCCTCAAACGACGTCCTACTTTTCCATTATATTCCTTATGTGAGAAAAGTTATTGTGCTCTGGCATCGAACCCAGGAACAGTACGTTCTTATCTAAATTTTTTTCTTAAACCAATTCTCACCATACATCTTCTAGCCAAGTACAAACTTCCTATCATTTCGATAAGTGCATCAAAAAAATAATGAAAAACTACTCCCATGTATTTTAAAGGGCAGATATTCGCATCGTGCTAGCATCGAACCCAGTATATTTTCTATAAAAGTCATTTATGGTTTCTATAGATCATGACCATATATATAGGCTCCTTGAGTTTTATTTCTCTGCCTATCCAGGGAGTATTTTTTAAAAATTCCCGAAAATCAACGCAATGCATTTAAACGGGAGAAATCGGGACTTTGGGGCCCTCTGGAATCGAACACATGATACTGAGGATCAAAATCGCAATTTTTCTGGTGGTTACACGTTATGGCCAATACCCCGTAAAAATTATAATTTAATCGCGCTTGTGGTTTAGGCTGTGTATTTATATATATCTATATCCCTATCTTTGTACAGTCCTGGCCAAAATTAACGCAGCACCGGCCGTAAGGATCACTTGGGAGGTGCTGCGTTAATTTTGGCCAGGAGTGTACCTATCTATACATATGAATGAATCCGGAGAAGCATCTATGTATAATAGATATAGATGACCAACTTGAGGTATATATTTTATATATAAGGATGACCAACTTGGGGTATATAAAGCATACGCCCGGAAGATGGATAATTCGGGGTTCTTTCATTCTTATCCGTTTCTTAAACGTCGGACTTGTGTTGCTGAACTTGAAAATTAAAACTTATTTCTCAGCTCTTGACTATATACACTTTTCATGTCCACTTCATGAAATCGTGAAGTGAAGACATCGATCCTGTTAAAATCGAATTAAATTTCACTGACTAACGAACAACAAAGACAGGGGATGAAGAGAAGATTAGGGATAAATGGCGGTATTTTGAACAAATGGAGTTTGTACGCGATGTTATCATTTCGCGTCAGTCAACAGGAAATTTACGACATCTTGAAACTGCCGAGTGTTCGGAAATGGACACATGTATGAAATTGATCCAAATGATGAAAATATCGAAGAAGTAGCTGCTGACGAAACAAAGATTAACAAGGCTAAAGATGACTCGTTTCGAAACAACTTTAAAAAGCAGCAATTCGAAAACCGTGTTCTAGAGTTAGAGCAAAGAAAAATTCAAATATCGGAGAAGAGATTAGATAAGAAATCAGGCATGAGTGAGGATGAGGATCTTTTATTCCTTACAATCCTGCTACCTTCTGTAAAATAACTAGCTAGACGGTACAGAAAAATGTGAACTATGGAAGGAGTTCCTAGGTTTACTGCAAAAAAACTGAACCTGAAGAAAAATGGAACCAATAGATCTTCAATTACCAGCAGTCTAATTATGCTCTGTCCACATGTTCCCTCCCCGCAATGAAACAGTAGAGGAAAAAACAGATGCGACGTGGAATGGGGAAAACATGATTCCCATTCACTTCATACTTGAACTTATGAATGATTCAATTTTTTAATGATAAAAAATAAAGTCTCATAAGCTTATTTAACCCTTGATTCCCAGAAACAGTATTATATCATGTACGTACGCCTTTGATATTATCTTATTGAAAAGGTATATTCGTAAATAATATGTTTATAACCTATTTGTTCATCAAGAATTTCTTACCTCAATGTCACAGTTAGTTTCTCCTTGGGAAAGATGCACTCCCCGAAGTTGTTAGCAGAGTATATGTCGTTGTGTATATTTCTTAAAATATATTCATGTTTCGATTTTCAATCGGTCGCGAAATATTGCGGATACCTTCGTAATTGCTCGCTCGTTTTCAAGTATTCTCCTTTTTCTTCTCTTTGTAATATTCGTGCATCCAGATTCGTCGGTTCTTAAACGTATCAAGATAAATATTTTTATGAAAAACAAATAATCGATCACATCGTCTTTCGAATCGCTCATTTAATAATGTTGAGGTACACGTGCATCGAGAGAAGAAGTTGCGTCGGGAGCAGATTATCCACTGGCGTCGTTCGACTTTGTCTGGTCAGATTTTGTTAGTTATCGGACTCATTGTCGGGTCTGAATACGTGTCCAATGTAAGTGTAGCCTAAGTTGCACACTTTGTCCGCTTGAGCGAAAATTGCAGATTTTTAGTTCTTGGACCATAGACTCTCTAATACATTTATTTCGCAGGAAAATAAGTTCTTAGTATTCAAAGTATCAAGTATATTTTATTAGCCTATCCATCATTAATTTATAAAAGATACCACTTAGTAGCAGCCAAGGCGTTATTTGGCAATGATATTACCGTTGATGATTCGATTCCTATTGTATTCTTTCATTAGAGTTTGTATTTAAGGACATCGGATCAGTATTCAATAACTAGTAGGAAAATTAATAATTTTTACGAGCAAGTAAAATGTAAGCTGCATCTTAAATATTTTATAAATCACGTTTCATGTTACATGCTGTAAATGGTGCTATTTCATACCATTTTATCTCTTTAAAATTATTAATATAGTTCACATCGCTAAGATTGAAATTCCCGGACAAGAGGGTTACCAGGATGGCCAAAGGAAAAAAACAAAACTTTGCGAAGTGTGGTTGGAATAAATGCTATTCTTGTGTCTATCATTTTTGAGAAAACAGGCGAAAAAGCCTTCGGAAACTGTAAATTTCTAAACACCGAGAGGACAGAGGTGAAAAAGGAGGACATTCCCTCATTTCACCGGACTCCTGCTCACCCCTGACATAGGGTCCTACATTATTAAACCACAAGATTACTATGGATAGGGTAACCATATTCTGATGCCAATAAATTGGGGCTTATAAAATTCTGAAGCGTGTTAAACCAGAACGAAACCCATGAAAATTTCTATTGCTAGAAATTCTTAGTCTTACAAGCGCATTAAAAGTCAATGTCATGTACTTATAAGAGAAAGTGTGTGTAGCGTCAAAACGATGCAAATCTGCGGTTAAATGATTCCTATAATTGAAATCTCGGTAACTTACATTTCTCCGCATTTTTTTCTGTTAAACTAGGCGAGGGAAGAATTCACCAAGACCTTGCATTAAAGCCGGGATTATTTCGGTCGAAACGGAGCGGATGGTAAACCTAACTATGAGTGCAAGTGATTCCTTAGGCAGACTAAATATTCATTTTCTTGCACTGAGCGATTTACCATCGTTTTCAGTAAAAGGACTTTAAAATGCCGTGGTAATCTGACGATAAGTTTAAAGAATGTTTTCTAATGTATTTAAGTATGCTAAGAGGAAATATATGCGGAAAATTCCACGATTGCACATATATCAATTTTGCTTAAAAATATTGAATTTTATTTTTGAAAACGTTGAAACAGACGCATCCAAACTAAGATCAAAGTATTGGGCAAATTAGAATTTCATCCGTTCATCACGGAATTCGAGTAGAGACGCATTTTCTGATCTTTACTGCGATGACGTGCTAGAGACGTCATGGCATGGTGAATGGTGCAGATGTGAAATGTTGACGAATTTGACTGAACATTTACCCTTCTGCATACATGTTTCTCATTGCTCAGTTTTCTTTACGAGGTTCCACGACTTGACTACTTACGTAACATCCGAGTAGAAAATATTTGGTGAGCAAAATTTCAAAGCTTCTTGAGTGACTGACTCCATGATCAGGTACAATGTGCTTCTGCTGTCTTTGTATTTTCAACTTTCCCCGAAACACCTTTCTTAAAATTAACCGTTATCGTGCTTAATCAATCAAGTTCGGCTTTGGGCCTTTTAGGTGATGTGTTGTGTAACTATTTTAGAATTTGCTTCGTCTAGTTTCCTACTTATTCATTCATAGTCATTCCATATGAGTAGTGGTCAGCAGACATGCTGAGAATCCTTGAGAAATGTATCACCGAGTTCTTAAATTTTGAAGGACATAATATAGCTCTCTCAGAAATAACACTAAAGTGATATAGGAATATTTTTTAGTATACTCATTATCAAAAGATTGAGTTGGGTTGAATGCTGTAAATGAAAACAATCTAGAACAAAAATTAAAACTTACATATACTTATGTCTTAGATGCAGTTGAACTAGGACCTAAATGTTGAGTAAAACCTTCGTTTCCCATAATTGTCAGTTAATTCTCTCTATTCCCACTTCTCCTCAATTTTAATTTTTCCAATTCACTCCATCCATGAAATATCCAACATATCATTTCTTCTTGAGATTCACATACCTGTTCTTCTTGCTCATGGATTGCACACTGACGTAACAGTTTTTAAGATCGAAGTCAGACGTTTATATACCAATAAATGGGTGGAGTTCCACACAGTTAAAGCTTTCTTGATTTCTTTATTTATATACCGTATATGCCGGCGTATAAGTCGACCTTTGAAGCCTTAAAAAATCTCTCAAA
This sequence comes from Sympetrum striolatum, assembly GCA_947579665.1. NCBI lineage: Eukaryota > Metazoa > Arthropoda > Insecta > Odonata > Libellulidae > Sympetrum > Sympetrum striolatum. The sequence continues at coordinate 88,536,534 of OX388352.1, forward strand.
AACCAGGGGTCGACTTACACGCGGAACATAAAATTTAACCCTTTACCTCCGAGGGATAAATAAGTGAAACTGCCTGCTTGAGTAGACATAACACTTGTATACAAACTCTCGCAACTCGCCACAATTATTTCTTACTGAAAATAAATTTTGTCAATTCTAATTAACGTACGTACATATCATATAAAACAAATTTCATCACGAAATACAATTATGGCCGAAAGTTTGGTATGTTATGACATGTATTTCAAAATAAAAGAGTCGAATTAATGAATAATTTTCATATCTTCAAAATAAATTTGACGCAAATTTATGCTTCGCAAATTATATTCATTTCTTCACATTTATTTTTATTTTACAAATATTAACTATATACTTCCATGTTTTCTTTTTACAAATAAAGATCAATAAGGACACGATGGTTTGTTTTTGTTCACATAATTGTTACGATTCGACTTCGCGTTAGGAGTAAATGGAAGTTGTTTTAGCAGTGACGTGATTTGAAATTACCACGCTATATTACCATTATTTCCACAATACATTTTTAATACCATTGTGTTTCTGTTTCGTAACGCATTTTTATTTGTTTAGCCTGAGTGAACGATAGAAACTTGTGTAATAATTAAGCAGAGGCGAGAAGTTGACATGGCTGCTGAAAGAAACAATTCTAGTGTCTTAATCTTAAGCGGTAAATATTCCTTAAGCTATCATATATTAATGGATACCGCAGTTTTTCTTCCCATAAAATAGAGCTGAGAAAGTGGTGTTGCCCCTTTTTTTTGGTCGGCTTATACGCTGAACATAGGCTAAAACCAGAAATTCACCCCAAAATTTTCGGGGTCGACTTATACTCCAGCGTATACGGTATTTCCATTTTCTAAGTATTGAGTTTTTATCGCTGAAGATGTTTTATTTTCATCTATGCATTTTCAAAGCTTAAATCTTTCAAATCTGAATTTTGTTTTATCTGTGCTTGATCTTATTATTTTGATATTTTCTCTTTCATTTATGGATTACTATTTTGGAAAACTCATTTTGCATCTATCCTTCATTTTTACCTGAAAAATATATCCACTCAACTAGTTTTCTGCAGTCTCAAGGTATCAACGTTTCCACTCCTAGTTTCCAAATTTACAAGTTATAGTTTACCCTTCTTTAGCACAGTCGTAACATTCCATGCCATAACCATAGATTTTCTAAAGACCTTCTCCTTTTCCTATTTGAGCAGATTGAAGATATTTTAATAACTGGATGGAAGGCTTGCATCCAACACTTTTACAGTTGACTCTAACTGCCCTCAGGGAATACTTTATTTGCTTTACACTAAATATTCAGTTCTGGTCAATTTTTGATGAATATATAATAGAGGTGGCATAACTCTGCTTTCCTTTTTATCATTTTAATGCAGCTTGGTCATACCTAATGGCTTCCCTAATTACACTTGAAGGAGTGCATATTTGACTAATGCAAGGTTAATTTTAAGACATACTTTTCTAATCCTTAAAACTCTTAACTGTTTTAGATATGGAAGAGAGCATCAGCCACTATATTTGTATATGTTGCTGTACTCTTGGCTGCAAATGTTCTAGGATATGCCACAGGTATGTGTTAAATGATTTCAAGTTTTATAAATTATCTTTAAGTTGAAGTTTATTAGAAATATAAAATATTCTAGAAAAAAGTGCCTCTTTTTATTTTTAATAGAATTTTGTACATCTCTGAAACAAAATCATAGGCTGTAATTCATAAATTGGCCTATCAGTTTTGCTTATGTATTGCTCTTATTTCTTTTCATTCATGGCTTATTTGAAATTAATATTCTTAATAAGAATAAAGCATAAGATTTCTGATGATAATAGACACTAAAAAATTATTAGTACTTTCTAGATAGTTAGCAGAAAGTCATTCATTCATTTACATGAAGCAGATCAGCGATAGTGTAATTTAAAATCTTAGTATAAATAAGTTGATTAAATGAAAGTTTTGTAAAATCCTTAGTATTTTCATAACTTATAGTTATGAAACCACGGGCCTCTTGCTTATTTTCATAGAAAACATAGTCATCATATTTTTGGTACCCAACAAATCTCTGAAAAAAAGCATATGACTTTAAATTATTGTAATTACTGATTATTTTGCATAATGATAGGTTAGAAATTTTCTAAAAATGAATATCACTACCATTAGAGTAAAATAAAACTCAAAATAGCCATTGTTTAACTCTAATGTAATAACACAGCCATGTTCCTTTTTCCTCTTAGTTAATTAATATTACTAACTGTAAGTATATCCAGTTATTGACTTATCAATCCACATTTTGCTGGTATTTTTCTTACAGGCCAATGCTTTGGCGGAACTGAAACTTATGAAAAAACTACAGGTGTGGAGTTTGTTTACGGAACTGCTCAAGGTCTTCTAACTCAGCCAGGAACTGGAATTACTAGAGATTGTACTGCAATCTGTCGCCAGACTGTTGCTTGTGCTGCATTTAGCGTAGGTAGGTATCATTAAATTTTACTTCACTAGTTATAATCATAATTCTCGATAAAACTGTAAGAAATGGATGGCGATAAGAAATCAGGATGGGACCTGATTAAATTATTTATAATCATATTACATTTTTAAGATATGACAATAATTTTCTTGAGATGGTGAAAACTCACGGATGTATCTTATTGTATGCAGTTTAAGGAATCATTCAATTTCTGACAAATATTTTCTCTTTGTTTTCTAGATTATGAAAACTCGCGTTGTCAATCTTATAAAATAGACTCTACAGGACACAGAAATAATCTGCAAGAGAAGGCAGGGAGTAATTATTTTGAAAAAATATGCATTAGAGGAGGTAAGAACTTACTGATTATGAAAATGTTTATTTTAGACTAAATTGAATTTTCTAAAGAAATTTCCATGATAAATTTGTTATTGATTTTGATTGAGTTTATTGTATGTGAATATTATTCTAACTTGTGTAAGGTTTGATTATATGTGGATTTAGACTAGGAATAACACTCTACAGGTATTAGTACTAACTTGAGAAATGTTTCCCTTCATAAGTGTCCAATATGAATGCCATGTGTGGAGACAGGTTATGGGCATTTGAAAGAGTTGTAGGGGCATTCCTGGAAGGATTTGATGACCGGGAAGAGCACAATGTTCAGACAAAAACTGAATGCGAGAAGCTCTGCCTTTTTGAAAGCACATTCACGTGCAGGTTAATATTCTTCAATATTTTTATTAATTTCCGATGCATTCGCTAGGGATATTTTAAATTCATCTGTTTTTCTCATAGGTCTGCAGAGTATGATGAGTCTCAGAATATATGTAGGCTGAGTAGAGAAGACAGAAGAAGCCAGCCAAGTGCTTTTAGGAGGGTTCCTGGAAGTCCACTTGATTATCTGGAGAACCAGTGTGTTAGATGTGAGTAAAATTTACTTTTGTAGCTGATACTTGTACATACTAGTTCTGCTCATTAGCTTCTTCTTTTTTAAATTTCATTACGATATAATTTTGATTATAATGCTATGGCTTGAAATTTTGCTTTGATAGATTGCAGTTCAATATTTCTATGTTTTAAATACCATATCACTTGACTTTAATCTTCCCTAATGATAATCATTTTTTCTCTTTCATAGCTCTACCAGATTGTCGATATAATGTTAGATCTGATAGTACAGTTATTTCCATGGATGAGCTTCAATTTGCTGCCAGTCAAGCTGAGTGTGAAGTTCTTTGTGATCAGGTTGGTTATAAATGGTTCATTTTGGATTTATTGGCTAATGGAACTTGATATTCTTTCAGCATTGTATGACTCTGTAAAATGACATTTCTCATTAAGGCAGAATAAATTATGTCTATGCGTATTTATTTACTATTCCATAGCTTCTTTATTTTTATTAACTAGTTCATACAAAGATGCATTCCATCAGACTAAAGTCTGTTGACAGAACTTCAATAGAACAAATATTTTAAGCACAATATTAAATTGAAATACTTTTAATTAACGGCTCAGAGCTCACCATATGAAAATAAGTCATACAAATAGCTGAAGAGAAACAGAAAAGTGAAAAAACAATAAAACATCTCGAAAAAGTAAATATAAAGATAATTAAATCTGAAATACTGTGTAAAAGTAATATGTGAATTATGAAAAAAAACAAAACATTTGCTCTGTAAGCAATTAGACAAAAGTGAAAATGACAAATACAATACAAATAACCATTTTTCATGTTTGAAGTTAACATGGTTCAGTTAGTACAACAATACTAAGATCAACCATATTTCAGTAGTGAAAATGAATGTAGTGTATAATCAGCTCGAGAAAAAATACCCTCACTCTAAAATAAAATATATAAAATATCCTATAAAGACATACTTAGACCTCTTTTAACCCTCACCCGGGCACGCCTCACACCTCCAGGCAAAAATTGCACGCGCTTTTATGAATGTGATGGTAAACTACCGTCCACACGCCAGGATGAAGGTTAATGATGACATTAGTGTTCAAAACCAAATAAACAAACAAATAAAGAACAACCATTTTTCAATAGTCGTAATTAATATAGTTCATATTCAGTTGAAAAAATAACCCTTAACACTTAAAATAATCAAAAGTAGATATTCTACAAAGATATAATACATATGGAGCCTGATGTGTGCAGGTTGCCAAGAAGATAAGCGCAATTGTGAGAAATATGGTTTATACTATGCTGAGCTCTCTTAAGTGGGGGATTAATTTATGAATAATAATGATGATTTTGAATTATGTTGCTGAGTGGTCGTAATTTTATTGATTTCAAGAGAAAATTTTATTCATTTGAAGTTTGATAATTGTAGTAATGCTTCTTTTATTTAAAAAGTCACGTGGGTTCACCTGCCGAGCCTTCACATACGCAGCAGATGAGAAGAGGTGCTATCTTAGTGGTGATGATTCTATTTCTCTCAACAATGCAGCTCTTATTCCCAAAAGAAGTGCAGTTTACGCAGAGAAACAGTGCAGTATAAGTAAGTCATGCCTGGCTGTCTGAGTTTTCTTTGACTTCAATTAACCATCTTCTTTATCGTTGCTTGAGTTGGGTAATCTGGCTCTAGAATCTATTCTCGTTTGTCCTGTAAATACATGTGTAAAATTTCAACCACCTTTTCCTGATTCTGTTTGTAATTGCTTCTGCGTACATATTGATAACTGATATTTGTTTTGAATCCTTTCTCTATTTATTGGTTTGAAATTTTTTCTGAGGACTTCCCAATTCTTTTTCTCTATTTCTTTAATACTAGTTTGCTCCCAAATTTGTATTGTTTTTGTAGATATACTGATTCAGGAATTATAACTTCATTGCTGTACTTAAATTTTGCATTTATTAAAATTAATATTTGTTTTAGATATTCAATTGCATACTTTTCAGAGTTTTCTGGTTATTTTTAATTTCCTTAATTATCTTGTTACTCAATATACTTCCTTTTTCAAATCATAAATAGAGAGTAAATAAAAAATGGCACTGTGAATAAAAAAAAAATGAATACAACTTTAAAAAATGATTTATTATTCTTCTAGGTCAATGTGAAGATGGTACATTTACCTTTGCGAAGGTTACTGGTCATTTTCTACGCTCAGCTCAGCAAATTGGGCTGGCAATGGCTTCCTCTCCTGGAATCACATTGGAATGTAGTGTGAGGTGTTTGGAAGCTGGTTCAGATTGCCCAGCATTCAGCCTTGATTATGGAGCGATGAAATGCTTTAAACTGGACAGAAACACTCAGGGACGTGGAAGTGAACTTTCGCCAAGAGAGGGTCAAAGCTTCTTTGAGAAGATATGCCTTAGAGGTAGGCTTTTGAGAGGTTGAGAGAGGCTAAGGTCTGAAATATTTTAGGTCCTCAATAGATTCTTGAAAAATATCAAATTATAATCATAGAAACTCTTGTTACAAGACTTACAAACATGCCATGACAGCAAAGGATAATGAAAAGGATAGAATGCAATAAATAAGACCTTATCCCATCAACGAGCACATGGCTGCTGAACTTTAGCAAGCAACATGGTTACAACAAGTTAAAACAACTGAAATACGAAGATCACTAAATCACATACAATACAACACATGGCATTGGCATCAGGACACAACATACAAATAAACTCAGAGAAGCAAACCTTCTTATTTTTCAACACTCTTCCTTAATCCTGTTGTTTTCTGTCCAATCTCAAACCTACAATGTGTCACTTTCGGAAGGCTCTTTGTTAATACATCAGCCAATATCTCTTCTGAAGGAATATACTCCAAAGAAATAGTTTTATCCTCTACCTTATTACTAATAAAATGATGCTGCATATTTATATGCTTTGTTTTGCCAATACACACAATATTCTCTGCAATTCACTGAGAAGATTTATTATCATTATACATGGTTATACACTCCCTTTTACCAATTATACAGTTCAAAATATTCTGCAAAAACATTGCTTCCTTTGCAGCTGTGGAGAGGACTATATACTCAGCTTCAGTGCTCCTTAATGCCTCAGTCTGTTGCTTTCTACATTCCTAGCTAATTGGAACATTGGTGAACATGAAGATATATCCTGAATATATGATCACCCAATTTTCATTACTATGACAAAAATTGAATTGGCTCAAATAGGTTACACCAAAGGCGATATCAGGCCTTGTTTTTACAGCCAAATATATAAAACATCCAATTAATGTCTGATAGGGAATATTAGGATCACATACCTCTCCCTTCAGCAATTTCACACCAGGTTCCATTGGGGTTGCAATAGGATCATAGTCTCACATCCCAAATTTCTTTAAGACATGCTCAACATATTGTCTCTGATCTACAAACAAACTCTCGCCTCTCCACTGTATTCTCATGCCTAACCAATAACTCATTTCACCCAGATCTTATTTTTCAAATTTTTGCATTAACTGCCTTTTCAGTTTACTTTTCTCATCAACATTATTACACAGTACTAACAGATCATCCACATAAATAGCATATATAGCTAAGCAATAATTTTTAGATCTAATATATACACAGTAGAGATCGGCAACGGTTAACCGTACCGACCCGTATTCTGGGCGCCTCATGCGCTAGGTCATGAGGAGCTCCTAGAGCGGGTACGTGATGACGTAGGAACAAGGGATGGGGAAAGGTGGTCGAGTCGTTTTGAGTACTCGGGTCTTCCGACGGGTGAAAATGAATCGTTGTGACGCAAAATGAACCAAGACAGACCCGGCTTGAGTCGGCTCATCCGCCTGCTGGCTATCCGTAGGATACGCCAGAGTTATTATTCACTTATTTAGCTTAAAGGAGTATTATTTTTTTATTATATTAATATAAATTACAAATATTCTCATCAAAGAAGAATTTTTCTTATCATACAAGAGTGTTCTGCTTTTTTTGCAATGTATATTGTGTATTATATGAACTTAAAATTTAGGTGCGTTCATCCCGAATTTTTCACTCGTTATCATTTTTAAAACTGCTAATACTCTCTACCTATCGTACATAAAATTCCGGTTTTTCCTCAGTTGCTCTTTGTATCTTTAACATGTATAAAAACTACATCTTATGTAATTAAGAGTAACCAAACTTTAACAAAACAATTTTTAAGTAGAACGTGACCACGGAAAAAGTTCGTCGTGCAGCCCAATTTAAGTGTCTCCTAAAATGTTTTTATTTCTCACGTTCCGAAGAACTTGTCTAGAGAGAAATCTAGAAAAATGTTGAAATTTTAATTTACAATTAATGTTTGGTCAATATCTTGAGTGAGACCTAAGTTATTGATTTTTATTTACGAGGGCGGAATTCGCGATGTCGAAGCAGCGACTGAGAATAACCTCCGTCGGAAAACAAAAAGAATTGGAGGAAAGTTGTAGGACGTAAGCGAGCACAAGGATTATGCACTAATTATTTAAGACAATACAATTTTTGCCAATGTTCTTAATTAATTTCACAGTCACACGATAGAATTCAGCTGAAATATTTATGACCAAAATATTCTAGGTGAACCGACAAGAAAGGCGCCGTTTCGGTCGTAAAGTTATACTTTTCAATATTTTACTTGAAATAGATTGTAAAATTTCATCATGAACATGCAAATTTTATTTTCTGTACAAAATAAACCGTATGAACTCAAGAAGAGCAAGAAGAAACAAGAAGAAAGAATTTTTAACATTTTTGTTAATTTTCGGTTTCTCTAAACTTATTAACAGGTGATTTGCATTTAAGCTATAGATACAAATGAAAATACAGCATTTTATTTTAGATTGAAATAGAACATTACCAGTTTTAAAAATGATCGCTGGTAAAAAACGCAACCATTCATTCAATATCCGCTTCTTGACTTAATTAGTATCGATATAATTCATCTATAAATATAAAATAGAGTGTGTGTGTGTTTATGTTCGCTAAACACTCGAGAACCGAGAGTTGCAAAACTTCGAGAGCGAAATTTTCTACATTAAAAGTCAGCCCCGCGAAGAGTATAGGCTACTTTTTATTTCCCTAAAACCCACGGTTCAAACCCAGAAGGGTCAAAACCTTTTCATAAGACATAGACGCAAAGGTCATTTTTTTCGTTACAGGGTTCATTTCTTTTTGAAGATTGAATTAGAAATAATAGTCGTAGGAGGTCGAATTCAGCACAAAAGAAAGACAATAGAATACGGATTCTTATTTTGGTCGTGGAATATCATTTGCGATTTGAAATTGCGCACATCTTAGTACGCACAAACAGTACAACCATACGAATACCAGTATCTAAGAAAGATTTTAAATTTTATGGAAGCGTTTGTAGCAACCAAGTTTTATTTATATCAACGTAATTGTTTACTGACTAATCTTTGGGATATTTGGGTTTATAGTAGTTTGTTAGATGAAATTGCTTTCTCTCGATCAATTCAACTTAAAGACTAGGTAAGTTGCGGATGTTTTTAATATAATCTTCTTCATCAAGTATAACAACTTCTCAATTTACATCGATAAATATTTAGCGATTGAAGAAAATGGATTTAGTGAATATCGTAAAGATTTCCCAGATTCAGTGTTGGAGTTAACCGGCGATATGTAAAGCTGTAGTAAATCTCCGACATCGTATCCCTTGATCGAAAAGGTAAAGCAAGTTTATGTTTTGTTATACGCAGAATAAAAAAAGTAATTAATTGTTTTAAGTGCTTCCAATTCTTATACATTTACTATCTTTCTGTTGTCGGTGTTCAATCTTTGTTTCTGTTATGGCATGGTGATTGCATTTGTGCTGTTTGATGAGTTCAATGTTAATGTTACAAACAATACAAATAATAACCTATCAGTAGAATTCCTCACAACAGGGGAAAATGTCTCTTCATAGTTAATGCCCCTTTTATGATCAAATCCCCTTGCAACCAGTCTAGCACGATATCTGTCTACCTTACCTCCTACATCCTTCTTTTTCTTATATACCCATTTGCATTTAATTAGCTTTACATTATCAGGAGGATCAACTAATACCTACGCTTCATTTTTGAGTAAGCTTTCATACTCCTCTTCCATAGCTTTCTTCCACTTAATACCATCATCACAAGAAAGTCTTGATCAAAACTACATAGATCTGAGTCATCACTAATGTCTTACTCACTTAAGACAGTATACGACTGATAATCATCAAAAGCTCTAGGTTGCCTATCTCTCAATGGATACCTCCTCTCACCTTCATCAACCATTCTTTCTACAGCTCCAACAGACCCTTGATGTTGAGGAATCCCATCCAGCTCAACTTCAGTTGAGGATTCTCCCAAATGTAGAACTCCTCTATCCTTTTCTGAATGTCCTGGAAGATCTGAAATGAATTGATTTTCATTAAAAACAACATCTTTCCATTTAATATATTTTCTAGGATTTTCTGGGTCAATCAGTCTATAACCCTTTGTTTCCTCACAATAACCAACAAAAATAAGAGGCTTGCTTTTTGGGTCCCATTTCCTCCTTGCATTATCAGGAATGTAAGATACAGGTTCGTTGCACCTGATATTGGCGATCCTCGTAAGGGAAGAGTTGGGTTAAATGAGGAGAAAGGTGTAGGTTTTAAAAGGTTTATTATCCGTGGTCTTAAACACGAGAATCTCTAATTTCTGACGGTCGTCCTTCCTCCTTCGCGTACGCAGCCCGACTCCCCGAAAAAGGACGCTCTTCAGTCCACCCTGCCCATAGGTCACATATGGTCATCCCCTCCCATAGACCACCAGCTCTGCAACGGTCATTATGCATATGCCGGGCTAAGGAAAGAGGGAGAGACATAGACAAAGAAAAGGCGAGGTCCTTGGAATGTGACACACCCATATCTCAGACCCTTACAGGAACATGGTTATAAGCCTTACAACCAAATACCTTAAAGTGACTTAAAGTCACTTCATTACCACTCCATTTCTCCTCTGGGGTAGATTCCACTACAGCTCTAGATGGTGCTCTATTCTTTAATTAAACAGCTGTGTTCACAGCCTAAGCCCAATATTGTGCACTAAGGTTAGAGTCCTGCAACATACACTGTGCCTTTTCAGCAATAGTCCTATTTGTTCTTTCAGCCACACCATTCTGCTGAGGTGAAAAGGTACAGTTGTCTAATGGGCAATCCCCTCACTCTTAAGGTATGCTGAAAAACTCTAATTTATATATTCCCTACCATTGTCACTTCTAACTGATTTGATCTAACACTTTGAATTCTTTGAAGTACTCAAAGACTTCATCTTTGGATCTCAGAAAATAAACAAATGTCTTCCTTGTGAAGTCAACAATGAAGGTAAGGAAGTACCTTGCACCACCAAAAGATCTCAGGCATTGGTCCACACAAGTCAGTATGTATCAGCTCGAGCTTCTCCGATGCCCTACTTCTACCGGTTTTGCTGAAAGGCTGCCTCGTCTGCTTCCCTAAGACACAAGACTCGCATGGTTTCTCGTAGTCTGATCCTGTGAACTCAACACCTTTAGCCATACCATTTTTCAATAAAGTCATTGATCTCATATTAAGATGACCTAGTCGTTTATGCCACATTTCAACAGAATTTTCATTAGTTACTGTACACACTATGTCTGTTTTCTCATTCTTTAGCACCTTAGAGTCTTCCACATTTAATTTGTACATCCCATTCACACAGTCTGCGTGACCTTCTTTAATCTACAGTTCTTGCTAATGTGCCCTAATTTCTGGCAATTAAAACATTTAATTGGAGGTTTCTTATATGTACTTGCCAATAACGCCTTCACGGTGACATCCTCCCTTTTGGCATCTTCCTGAAGCAGTTTTCCTTTCACCAAGTCAGTGGTGATCTTGACATAACTGCTCTCCAATGCCATCACCACCGGGTCATACTCCAGAGTTAGTCTGCTAAGCATAATAACTCCAATAAATTCGTCTCCGATCAGCCCCTTATCTTCATAAGCGTTTTGGAAGTTCTTCCATGCTTCCCTTGCAGTTTTTGCAGCCCTAACATGCAGTATGCAACATGGCTTCACCATGAGCACTATCTTACCAGTGATGGGAAAAGTACTGAAAAAATGTAATTGGGCTCAATTACAATTACTCTGTCAAATTTGTAATCAGTTACAATAACAAATTACTTTTTGAAAAAGTAATCAGTAGGATTACATTTACAATGACTTTTTATTTTGCTCCTGTAGATTATGCAATCTCAGTCAACATTTTTTTTCAAACAGGGATTACTAAGATGCAATCTAACATTTGAATTGAATGCCATAGCATTGAAGTTTAATTCAAATTAAGATTACTACAGTAATTACAGTGTCTAACTATTTATGTTTTACTAAAATTTACACCTGTGGATGAAGATGGATTATAAAATCCACGGCATGCAAATAAATAAAAAGTTCTAAAAATATCAGAAATATATTTCAGAAAAAATCAATTAAATATGCAAATTCAATTTGCAATACAATGGCATTTTAAAATTTTTGTTAGATATTTTGCAACTTTTTGATGGCAAAATATCTTTGCTTATGATAAACAACAGCTCCACAGGAGCACTGAATGGTAGGGAAGCATTTGATTTAAGGAATGCTTTTTTATTATTGGGAATTGGTTAATTGAGTCAATTTCCTTTGAGGTACAGAGCAAGCACTTATTCACTTCATCAGAAGCTGGGTAAACTTCCCCTCTTTTCACATTATTTAAAAGTATAGCTTCCTCATCGCTTGTATCACACAAGTCATGTTTTTGTAGAGGAGACTTTTCATTTGACACGATTTCTTCTTTAAAAATACGTAAAGCCTCTTCTTTTTCCTCTCCCTCAAGCCATCTGAACTTTAAAGAAGGTATCAGCCCTGCTGCAATGGTTAGTTTATTTTCCTTTAGTACGTTACAAAATCTAGTTTCAACTCCCTGAAGCAAAGCTCTTGCCAGTGGCCTATGGTACGCAAGGGCATCGTCAAGGGCTCTATTATCGAGTTCACGTAATAATCCTTTGATGGTTGGCTGAAGAAACCCAATAAGCATATTCTTCTCTGCTTGCAAAATTGTTAGGGCAACAACTAATGGCTTCATTACCTGGGTACGATAATTTTTTTGGCCAGTTTAGCCTGGAGACTGCTCAAATACATCTGTAGTTATTCTTCCGAAGAGGGACCTACCGCGTTCAGTCCTCGTAGGAAATTCATTTATACCTCTTGCGCAGCACAAATATTTCAACAATACTTTTTAGCAGAGGCAACAGCCCTCCCTCCTTTCCTATGCCCCTTCCCTCCCAAGAGAACAAAAGTTTGGTTTTAGGGTGAACAATGTAGTTAGAACTGCCTCTCGATGCGATCAGCGTGCAAGGAATTCAAATGTTCACTTTCGATTACTCAAATGTAACAATTACTCATATGTAATGATTACTCACACGACCTTTGAAGTAACAAGTAAAGATACCTTTTTTTAATATAATGATTACTGGTAAAAATTACCAAAAATGTAATTGTTGCAAGTACTCCAATTACTTTTACTTCGTTACATCCCATCACTGTATCTTACACATGGCCTTCCTCTGCTAAGCCTTTTCACATGGGATATCTTGCGGAGCTGGGTCTTCTGAATCATCGTCAGGTCTTGTAACATCCCATAATTCGTCATGGTCAAGATATTTCTCCATCATGAATTTCCAGGTGCTCCAGTTTTCCTGCCCTCTAAGTTTCTTGAATGTCGGCAGCGTTGAGCCTGCCATGTTTGCAGTAACTTGTGTTCCTGTCAGCTAATCTAAATCTGGATTCATCCGCATTAATACTCAAAGAAACGGGTCAATACGGGCATATTCCTTATCCTTTGCCCATAACCTATTGTTACATGACTTATGAACATGCCATGCGGACAGCAACAGATAATGAAAAGGATAGAATGCCATAAATAATACCTCATCCCATCAAGGAGCACATGGCGACTGTTATTTAAAAAGCAACATGGTTACTTCAAGTTAATACAATTGAAATGCGAAAATCACTAAATCACATACAATAGATAGCATTGGCATCAGAACACAACATACAAATAAACAGGGAGAAACAAACCTGTGTATATGTCAACAGAAATTATTAAATATAAATGATTAGCATTACTTAAGTATTGACATTATATTCGTAGTACATAAAAGTAGATATTGATAAGGAGGATAAGGAATGAAATGGTTTAATATAGTGGAAAATTCTCTCTTCAATGAAATTAAGTTGCAGCAACAACTTAAAGCCTCACTTAAAAAATAAGCCATCATTGTTTACAGCTGCTTAGAGAGATATACTTTTATGGAAATGATTTTTTATTTTATTTTCCAATCATATTACTCTCAGCAAGGGACTGAATGAGTATGAGATCTGGGTCAAAAGGACTGGATAACTCCATCCAATCTTAGGGCTAGGTCATAGCTTAACCCTCAGTAGAAAATATTGATTTAATGGCAGTATAATGGTTAACAGTACTATGTCAAAATTACCTTTGAAGAATTTCTGTTTTAGTCTCTATTCTAATTTCAAATCTTTGTATCCTTAGGAAATGTACGTGGTTGTGTCGGAAAGGCATGGGCTTTTGAGAGGCGACCAGGAAAAGAGCTGCGAGGCAATGATGACCTAAAGTTAATCTTAACTCAAAGTCGACGAGACTGCATGGAAGCTTGCTTAGGTGAGCACAGGTTTGAATGTCGCTCAGCTGAATATGACACAACAACTGCTGAATGTCGTTTGAGTCGTGAAGATAGAAGAACAAGACCAGCCGACTATGTGGATGCATCACCTACAGTGGAATATTTGGAGAATCAATGCCTAGCACGTAAGTATTCCAGTAAAATGTCCAACAAAAATTTATACTATGTATTTTTCATTATCAAATGAACACATTCTTTAGTTGTGAAATTATATCCCTATTTTTTAAATATATTGAAAATGAATTTTTGAGTGCATTGCAAAAATTGTTTGATGATATTAAGAAGGTTAAGAATCAGCGTAGTAATACCAATGAAGTGGGTCTTATTAGAAATGCTTTCATGGAGTTGCAGACTTCTTGTTATACATTCATGTTTTTGTGATTATTAAAGATGAAAGAAAATAATAAGACAAGGAAATAAGATTGACTAAATGTTAATTTTATCATTGAAATAGTATAAATTTAGCTGTAAATGATGTCACATGAATTAATCATCCTTCTTGTTTTCAGAGGAAACCAGATGCACTCTTGACTCTGTGCCTAATTCTTATCCACGCTATTTGGATACAGTACTCTCCTTGGTGACAGATGAAGCTGATTGTGAAAGGAGGTGTAAAACATTCTCTGATTTTAGCTGTCGTTCATTCTCATACTATCCAAGTGGAAGTCAATGCTTTATCAGTGGTGATGATAGAGGTGAGTTATTATATTTTTAAACTTAGTAGACATCACAGAAACTGTAATCTGTCATGTACATGCATTTCATACTATTCACAGAAAGAGTTCTTTCTGTTTGAAAGTGAAGTTTTGCTTGAAAAAAAGCAGAACTTTATTTTGTCAAACATAATAAACAGCTTTTATGATTTACCTTGAAAAATTCCCAAACTTATTTTTCTCACGAAAATGCTGAGCAGAAGAAATATATAATTCTGGTGGTAGATAGTGCTGCATATTGTGGGTACAGCTTTGCAAGTCTGGCATTTCAGTGCTATGACTGCGTAAGTTGGCAAGTGTATGCAATCTCCAGCAGAAAGGCAGAGAATGGTACAGTTTGAGCAGCCTTCCAGCATGAGGTTCTGTGTTTTGCTGTTTCGTCACCTGCGATCAGTCTGTCCAGAAGGGTCAGCATCCACAGAGGAAATGTTCTCTCCAGACAATAGCATCCTCTCCTTCTTCTGCTCACTGCTAAGGTTCTTGGGGACCAAATCCTTGCAAATATGGTGCATCTGCAAATCATCATGCAAAATAGCATGATGGTATTTTTTTTGGCTGAGGAGGTGGTGTGGTTAGCGTGCTAGAACTCCAACGCCAAGGTCCAAGTTCGAATCCCTGCTAGTCGGTTTTTTCTGGCTGGTTAAGTCTTTGTAAATAGTAATAATTATTGAAATGGATGTAATTGGGATCTTCCTGTTTCCATTAGAGAATTTACGATTATTATTATTATTATTATGACAGATTCCAACAGAGATAATTGCTAACCCAGCTACATCCACCACAGTTTGGTGATGATCTGCATGGATAATTTCTCCCTCTTGACCAATAGCTTCATCGTTAAATGGGGGAAAAAAAGTTCAGGAACTTCTTGAGCTTCCTTGTATATCGAACATATACCGTATATGCCGTCATATGAGTAGACCCCTGAAATTTTATGGTGAATATCAGGTTTTAGCCTATGTTCAGCGTATAAGTCGACCCAAAAAATAAGGCAACACCACTTCCTCAGCTCTATTTATGGGAAGAAAAACTACGGTATATATAAATGTACGATAGCTTAAGGAATATTTACTGCATAAGATTTAGTCGCAAGAATTGTTTCTTTTGGTTGCCATGTTAACTTCTCGCCTCTGCTTAATGACTACACAAGTTTCTTTCGTTCACTGAGGCTACACAAATAAAAATGTGTTATGAAACAGAAACACAATGGTATTAAAAATGTATTATAGAAATAATGGTAATATAGCGTGTTAATATCAAATCACGTCACTGATAAAACAACTACCATTAACTCCTAATGTGAAGTTGAATCATAACAATTATACTAACAAAAACATACCATGGTGTCCTTATTGATTTTCATTTGTAAAAAAAATTGAAATATATATTAAATTTTTGTAAAATAAAAATACATGTGAAGAAATGAATATAATTTGTGAAGTATAAATATGTGTCAAATTTATTTCCTAAATATATTTGACTCGCTGATATTTAGTTTGTAGGACTTTTCATTTTTACTTTCGGCCACAATTGTATTTTGTGATGAAATTTGTTTTATATGTTATCTGCATTAATTAGACTTGCCAAAAATTAGTTTTAGTAAGAAAAGATTGTGGTGAGTTGCAGTTGCAAGAGTTTGTGTATAACAAGTGTTCCTCGATGGTAAAGGGTTCAATTTTGTGTTCAGCATAGAAGACAACCCCTGGTTATTGAGAGATTCTTTTTAGGCTTCAAAGGTCGACTTATACGCCGGTACATACAGTAATTAACATCTACTGTTTAGGATATGGGATGAATAAGTTTTATTGGAAAGAAATCTTTCCCTATTGTTAGGATTTCGAACATTGGGAAAATTTAAATGTTAATTATTAATTCAGCTATTACAAAAAATCAAAGTTATTTTTTTGTGTTTTAAATTGCGTTATTTTTTCTCATGAAAAAGCCTCTGCGGGCAATGAAGCATCCATGAGCAGACCAGGAACGACATACTATGAGAGAAATTGCCATGTTGATCACAATCCTCAAGGACTGGGCATTGGCCATGGCTTTGGCCCAGGGGTGAATATAGAACCCAGTCTTGGTCCAACACTTGGTTTGGGATTTGGTTCAGGAGGTCCAGAAAGACCGGAGCCAGCTGGTGAAAACAAAGGTACATAAGTCTGTCTATTCAAGCTTTATTATTATGCACTGGTTGTGATTGATGATTCATCAAAGATAAAAGTTTGGATCTTGCTTAAACTGCCTAAGCTGTTATTTATTTGTTGATTTTATGTTATTTTTCAATTTCAGGTGGAGGTTGTGTTGCATCAGGAAGACCAGAGTGGGAAAAGGTGTCTGGTTTTGAGCTCCAAGGTCAAAGGAGTGTTGGTTTACTGTTCAGAGATCGTATACCTGGGATTTCTGCCCATTGTGCTCACTTATGTCTTGAGGACCCACACTGTAGATCATTCAATCTTCACTATGAAAGAAATGATTGCATTGGTCTTGAAGTAAACAGTGAATCAAGTGGCATTGATTTACGTCCCACCCCTGGAGTTGCCTTTTTTGAAAGAATTTGCTTGCAAGGTTAGTGTATAATACTTAATCCTTTGACTGCTTTTCATATCTTTAGAGGCATTATTTTTTGGTCTCTTTGCTTTTATACATGAGTTTCAAAATGAATGAGCAAGAGTGTAATGTTCAATTTTATTTTATTATCAAATATGAAAAGAACTTTTTATTAATAGAAATAGATAAACCACATCTAGCTAAAAGGAATAATTTTTATGTTTAAATTAGGAAGGTAAATCTCTTGAACTTGGAAAATTATTCACCAGTTTAAGGGTAAAAAACAAGGTAGAGCATGTTTTTCTAGAGAAAGAAATGGAGTTCAATTATCAAAATTTGATACGATTTTTGAATACCATGAAAAATTTTGAATGATA
The DNA here is from genome assembly GCA_947579665.1 of Sympetrum striolatum. Taxonomy (NCBI): domain Eukaryota; kingdom Metazoa; phylum Arthropoda; class Insecta; order Odonata; family Libellulidae; genus Sympetrum; species Sympetrum striolatum. The sequence continues at coordinate 88,554,322 of OX388352.1, forward strand.
TACCTTTGAAATAGAATGAAAAATTACTGTTGAATTTTCAGGGAATATTGCCTCAATAAATAAAATAAGAATTGATGGTGATTTTAAATCTATGAAAATTAGAAATATCATCATTATAATTTATATTAATGCATAATATCTCTATAGCTCCTGGTTGTGGTTTGGCATGGACATTTGAGAGACATCCAAATTATGAGTTAAAAGGATTTGATCAGGTTCGTTACACTGGTGTGAGCAAAGCTGAGTGTGAGGACAGGTGTCTAGAAGAAAAGCAGTTCACTTGCAGGTAACTTTCTTGAGAATCACACTTGATTGCCACAGAATGGTTGTAGTATTGGCTTGCATATGAGATATCCATAATTGTACCCATTAGCTAGTTACAAATCCTTTTATGGAAATAAAAGGCTGGAAATATACCATAAAAGTTGATTATTTTTAAAGATCTTGTTCTTTGTTACCCATTGATGAATTTCCAAATGAAAAGTATAATTTTCTCTCCCAGGTCAGCTACCTACCACACTAGACGACGAGAATGCCGTCTTAGCTCAGAGGACCGTTTCACTCAGCCACAAGCATTTACTCCTTCCATAGATTGGGATTACATTGAGAATCAGTGTGCTCCTGGTGAGTTATTACAAAAAGTGAAATGCTACTCATTGAAATGTATTTCTAATTTAAATGAAGACATAAGGAAATTTAAAATTATATTCCCACATCTTCTCTTAGCAACCAAGTATGGTTCCCACATTTATTATATCAGTAAGCGAATTGTCATGAGAAACTTCATTGTTTTTATTTATTTAGCAAGAATAAAAGGTTTCAAATTAAGATATATGAGAAAAAAAGAGCTGACATAATATTGGGATGATATAAAGGTTTTCTCTGGGGTACTTATGCTGTAATTTCAATCATTGGGTATAGACACTTATTGTTTTGCTGAAAAGGGAAATTAGAAAAGGTAATTACTATGTTGCAAGTTTAAAAAAATGTACAACTCTTTAAATGTATAATTTCTTTACTCATTTCAGTTTTGGGAAGTTGTATTTATAAAAACCATCAGCGAGATCGCCTCCTGATACACGTTGACAAATCAATATCAGCATTTAGTGATTCAAGCTGTCAGAGAGCATGTGATTCAGAGAGAGAATTCAATTGCCGCTCCTATTCCTTCTTAAGCCAGGTAAACTCAATGGACTAAGAATTTGTAGAGTAACATAGATGATTCCTGTTTCTAAAGTATCAACTTTTGCTTGCTGGTCAAACATCAACAGCAATCAAAGTGTACTAGTGTGTACTCTGTAAAAACTGTTAAAATATTGTGTTATTGTTATTCTGTTTTCACCGAGAAACTTTTTTGTAGTTTATTTGAACGGCAAAAATCATGATAAAATCATTTTCATTTTATTCTTTTAAGCATACTTAAATGCTTTTTTTATATGTGGTGTGATGTACATGGCTTCATTTAACTTTCAGACTGGAATCAATACAAACCAGTGTCTTCTAAGTAGTGATGCCTCATCTTCTGTGAGTAGTGGTGGATTTCAAGCACAGAGTGGTGCCCTTTATGCAGAAAGAGAATGCTCTGGAGTTAGTGGGGGACCTGCTGGTGGATTACATTTTGGAGGATCTCAGGGTCCTCATCTGGGTGGTCCTACATATGGTCCTCACCATCATCATCCTGGTGCTCCTTATGGTCCCACTGATCCATCTGTTCCATGGCCTGGTGCTCCACTTTTTGGTTCACAGCCTGCCAGAGGCCCACCTTATAGTGGAGGTCCTGGGAAGTTCCCCACATCACCCTCTACCCCATATCCAGGATTTGTGTCATCTATACCTCCTCGTCCATATGAACACAATGAAATACATGGAGGACTCTATGCAGACCAAGGCCTAAACCCATATCCTTGCCGCTATCACTTAACATATGAGAAGGTGGCTGGAGCAACCTATGCAAATGCAAGACGGTAAGGTCTAGATTTTAAATTGATATTCATACATAAGAATCCCATTGCATCTGTATCTTGAAACGTAGATTGATTGTAGAATATGCCTGCTCTAGGAAGGTATACGTCTAGGATTTCCCTCCATTGTCTCTCTATCGCAGTATGAATTTCTAATAACCTGAAATATACTCTATATTTACATTGGTTTTTCATAATTGCGTACAGTTTATAGAGATTTTTATAAAATATATTTCTGTAGAGTATAATGTTTCTACAGCATATTTCCACCTCTATGGTAAGGATTATTCATTCATTCATAATTATAACTTAGCATTAGATACAATTTTTACAACTTATACCTTGAAATTTTAGTTTCTCTCATGCAGCATTAGTTGAATTCAATATTTTGCTTTATATTTTCATCGAGTCTATGCTTTTGTATTTAAAATTTAGAATATGAAGACTAAATATATTGAAGATTTAATTGGAAGTTTAATTTTCTCATGATCTTAAAGGGAACCTCTGAGGACGAGAGGAAATGCAGGTGTTACAGCAGAATGTTTAGTTGAATGTGGTCAGCAAAGAGATAGATGCCTTGCTGTATCTCTGGAGAGCATTCGAGGTGGTAGACAGCGTTGTTACGCCTTAGACCGTTCTGCAGATTCAGAAAATGCACCTCTACAAGCTGCTCCTGATCTTGGTTACTTTCAGAAGATTTGTCTACGAGGTGAATCTTTTATGCATTTTAAGCCTTTGTCGATTTTTTAATTTTAAATGAAAGCAATAACTCAATGTGCATTGCATTTGATAATCATCCTGATGCTTTTGATAGCATTATATAATTTTCATGAATATATTAAATTAATCTTCTTATAATTTCAGAGAGGCCTTGTACAAAAGCTTGGGTATTCACTCGTGTCCCAAGTTTTGAACTTGTAGCTCCCTCTGCTGTTGAAATCACAAATGTACCAAATAGGCGAAGATGTCAGGATGAATGTCTCAGAAGTGCAAGGATTACATGCAGGTATGTTTTGAAAACAATGGTACTCATTTATTTGAAAATGGCATTCGTAATATGCATACAAAAACATTCTGTTTCAGATCAGCCACATACTATGGTCGGGAAAAACTATGCAAAATAAGCCCAGATACCCGCAGAACTTTGCCGGAAATGTTCAGAAGAACTTCAAATGATGTGGATTACATGGAGAATGAATGTGCATCACGTAAGTCAGATTTAATTTCTGATTTTTCAAGTACTACATATATAATAGATGTACTAAAAGTAAGATTCATCAAGGCTGAGTTACTACTTAGCTCATAAAAAATAATCTGTTGAAACTGAATATTTTTGAACTTTTGTTAAAAGCTGATATATTTTTTATTATGTTGTCTTTATTTTGACTATTTATTTATAAAGTTACTCGATGTAAATTTCCTGCGCTCAGATACTTTGATCTCAGATTCTCAGACTGCACTAATGGTGTAAATGTTGTTCCTTTATAGAACCACCCAACTGCGAGTACACAGATTCTCCTGGCTATTTCCTTCCATACACAGACCGCTTTGTTCCAAGAATTCTCGAGGTGGCAGAATGTAGAAGACTTTGTGACCAGGAGCGAGAATTCCCTTGCCGTTCCTTTAATTTCCATACCACTCGCAGAGAGTGTATGCTGAGCTCAGATGATTCTTTCACAGCAGACAAAGCAGCTTTAATCAAGGATCGAGATTTCTTTTATAGTGAACGAGGAAGCTGCAGCAATGGTACAAATATCTGCTGTCTAGTTACTTGAGTTTGCTCTTTATGATTTGAAACCAATGAAATATTAACATTAATATTGGAATATATTTCAATAGAAAATTTATTCTAAAATATGTTTTCTCATTAGCAACTGTATTTTTTTGGAGTAAAGCAAGCAATGCTTTCTCATTGGCTACATGTGTTTGTTATGTATTAAAGAATATTAATTTTTATTGAGATATTAGTACCTTGAAGCTTCAGTGTTGCTTGCAATTGGTTAATTTTACTTTGTGGCAATCACTGTTGAAGGCTAAATTTTTTTGATAAAAAGTAGCAAATTTTCCATCTTATTTCGAATAAAGTATTTTTTATTAAATATAAATTAATCTTATTTTTTTTCCAGTTCGAGTTGATTGTACTCAAGCAGACATGCTTATCACATTTTCATTTGGATCACCATTTGATGGCCGAGTCTATGCAACAGGGAATCCGCAGGCCTGCTTTGAAATGGGGAACAGTCAGGCACAATTAGTGTTAAGAATTCCAATGGGAACTCAATGTGGAACTGTTCAACAAGTTAGTTTTCCTTTCCTATTTCTGATAATCTGTAGAAGGATTAATTACATTGTTGAATTATTATATCAAGATGAGGAAAACACCAAAAACCATCGAAAATATTTTGATGGTTTTCAGTGTTTTTGTTATCTTGGAAACATAACCATCAGCGACCATCCCTCCTTTTATTATATGATGATTATATGTTTAATTTTAACCATATCCATGTAATTAAGTACCTGTCTTAATGTTTTGAAAATAACTATGGTTAAAATTATATTAAATATTCTTTAATCTATTCTATTATTAATACATTCCTTCTTCAGCAGGATTACTTACTTATTTATTTATCTTATATGGGAAAATCCCTTTACAAAAATGCATATGTTTATAGTAAAAGTTTAGCAAATGTTTTCATGAGTATAAAGACATAAAGTATAGTATATAAAGGCAAAGTATAGTTTATAAAGACATAAAGTATAAAGACATAAAACATAACTTAGAGAAAGGAGAATAGCATATCAATAAAAAGAAATATAAAAATAAAATGATATAAGTCATATATGAAAGGACTAGTGAAGAATACTTCAATTTAAGAGAAAATCAAAGATAATTACAATTTACAAAATTAGATACATTACATAATAAAATTTAATAAAAAATAAAATTCATAGTACAAATAAGGATCAAATTTTCAAGGCTTTAATTTTTTGACAGAAGTATTAAATATATCAATAGAATTTTTGGCAAGAACTACAGGCAAAGCTTTGGAGGCGAGGTAATGGAGAATTAAACATGTAGTTAGTAGAGCGAGAATCAATGGAGAAAAAGTGACCAGATTTTGAGTAATGAGATGGAACATGAAATTGAATTTTAGACATGAGCACGGGACAACTAACACCATCCTGAATTATTTTATGTAATAAGACTAGGTCTGAGATTATGCACCTATTTTGTAGGGTAAACAAGTTCAGATAACAAAGGGTATCAGCATATGATATAAGAGAGAAGGTTTTAATGTTCCAGGTAATGAAAGCCAGACTAACCCTTTGTACCAGAGAAATGCTATCACATATTTGCTATGCTATTGTTTGATGATAGTGGGAGTGGTGGTAGAGGATTTAACTTGTTTGTTGTTTTACTCGAATGTTCCAGGATTTGGTTCTTGCTAATCAGATTTTTGTAGTGAGGGATTATTCCAAATTTCTGAATTCAGGCAATGGGTGAAATGAAATACCAAAACTGGCTTGGACTTGGTCCAGTTGAGTAAAGAAAAGAGTATGTCCTTTTAAAGTTGTGATTCCCTTCCTCCGACCCAGCTAATTTCAACCCAATCCAGGAATAATTTAATTTATGATTCATTCTAGATGATTAGCATCTGTGTGGGTGAGATACTGCTCATTTGCAAGCATTTTTTTCACATGTTTATCACTGTAGCTACTAAGTAAAATTAGAACTTTTTGGAGTGAGAAAAATAAAATATTCACTTTACTCGTGTTTTTTACTTATCCTTTGGTTTAAATGAAAGTTCTCTTCAGGTATTATAAAAATGAAAATATGTACCCAGTCTGGGAAGAGGGTATTTCCATTTTCCTAAGAATTTCCCATTCCTGAAAACTTTTACTCACTCTCAATTTTGTTACTGAATATCAATAAATATTATTTCTTTACAGGGAAGAGGGCGCTATGTGAATCATGTAGTAATTCAACAGAATCCTGTAATAATGCAAAATACAGATAAAACTGTCAGGGTTGAATGTCGTTTTGATGCAAGTGATCAAACTGTTTCATATTCACCCAAAGGGAATCGGGAAGAGGGAGGAGGAATCAGTGTCACGTGAGTGGAAATTATGTTTCAAATTTATGCATGTAATTGTGTTTGATAAAAAAATACTGTCACCTGATGCATTTATTCTTTTCAAGACAGATGTCAACATAAATGATTTAAATGTTCAGCATCTGCACTGTTTGTCTTGAAAACAAAACACAAATTGAAGAACAACTTTCAAGGCTTCAAGTACAAAGATTTCCTCCATTTACATGCACATATTTTATTAAAAGCTACTTTTTAGGTGTTTAGAGTTATTAAAAATACTTCATTAAATGGTATCAAAACATATTTATATCTCATGAATGAATGCTTTCATTCACGATTATCATCATGTATTGCATTTATTATGTATTCATTGATTTATTTTTCATAACAAATATGTTATTGTAGAAGTGAATCCAGTATATCAGTTTGCCCCTAAAACTTTGAGATATATTGAATAACATATGTAAGTATTATGCTAGATCAGTGGTTCCCAAACAGTTTATGACGCACATACAGGTTTGATACTTTTTTCATGAGATCCATACTTGAGTTGTAAATTGTATTCATTCAAATGGTCCAAGAATGATACTATGTCTACAGAAACAGATTTATAGGATTTTAATATAATTGGCACAATTCTAAGTGTATGATCACTGAGAACATTTCTGAGCACTGAGACTTTCTACAGTTATATTTTAGGAAGGTAAATTCAGGGTTTAAAAATATATTATGATAATACACAGGAGTTATTCTCTTCTATTATAGTGTAGAATAATGTATTAAATGAAACAAACATTAAGAGAAATCCAATCATCAAGTTTTCTTTATTTCCTGAAACACCTCTGTTATTTCAACCATCAACTATTTCTCCAATTTTTCATTGATCTCTTTAAAAGTAATGTGATTATTTTCTGCCAAAGTCCATTTGGCAACATTTTATGAGATTGAAGCTAGATAACAATAACATCTATGATAGAGTGGGCTCCAAATTAATTTCTTTTGTACTGTTAGATAGATGTGCTTCACTTCTGGATATGGCCGTCAGCATCAAAATGAAGGTATTTTTTCTATCTTTCATTAATATAGCGCAGCAAATATCTAGTTTATTGAGGTAGAGTTTAGATGAATTACATTAATATTTTATTTGAAAATCCTTTTATTATGCATGCTATTTAGATAGAAAAAGTTAGTGATTTCTGGAGCTGTAGGCACTTCATGCATAGCAGAAAGATATAGTTTACTACATATTAGGCTAGGTTCGACTGGAGCCATAAATATTGTGTTTTATAGGCTCCATAGCACAATGACGATCCATAGGACGATGGAGTTCAAGAAGAAGTTTGGGACTAGTTATATGGTGCGGAAGACAATGTGGAGGGAGAAAGTCAAGGAATATAATACCAGCTATGAGTACTTCTGGTATTTTATTGTTTTCTAAACTTAGGCTGTAGTTTGCTAATTACAAAATTTTCTATAATATGAGATAAAAAGTATTTTTCTTAATCTCTCATAATCCCTCAAAAGGATAAATTTCATTGTAGTGATTTGTTATTAACCCTTTGTATACATATTTAACTCTATAAAATCAACCAAGAACAGTCTGCTCAGAGGAATAGATTACTTAAGAAATTGGTTCAGGTAGTATTGGAACAGCATGTTCAAATCTATTAAAGTTAAATGAGTTTGTGAATTTTTAAGTTTCATCAAAAGAGATTTTATCTGAACCATATAATTTATATATTTATCAATATATCATTAATTATTTTTGAAACATTGATTATTTTGGGAATTTGTTAATATGCTTCAGTGTCAAGTTTTCATGGAAATTTAATTTTGCTTAGATTAATTCTATGCTAAATTTTCAGAATGTAATCAGTCCATGCATATTTCTACAGCACCTTGGTTAACATGAGTTTAGGATGGTAGTTGAGGTCATTTTATAAGTTATTTATTTATAATTTTTATCTTCTCCTTGCACTTTGGCTACTCTTAAAATTGTCATTTTACCACAAGTTATATGTTGGGCAATTATTCTGCACTTAAAGTTGCCAGAAAAAAATTCTCATTGCCTTCAAGAGATAAAGGGAAGATATATTTTTATCATCCATAAACATCTACAATTACTTTTATTTTCTCTAATTTACTAGTCTATATGTTTACATGATAGCAATATAATAGTAACTCTCTTTCTCCATGATTCCTTAACATCCGGAATGATAGCACCTACCATGGGTGAGCTACACTTAGAGCATTTTGATGCTTTCTTACCTTACTAGCAACTGCCAGATGAATACAAAATACTTGAAATTTTTAATTTCTATATATATATATATATATTATCTTTTCCCTTCATTATTATTTTCATTTTTAATGTCATAATTATAAATTAATCATTTTATATATATTTGATGGTCTTTACCAAATAATTTTTGTGGAAGACCTTCAAATTTGAGAAGATTCCATGAAACATGTACTTCTGAAAGAAAATTTTAAAATAAAAAATATTATTCACTATTAATTCAATATCATCCTTGAAAATAATAATGCTGCTGATTTACTGTTCTACATAGTGAGTGAGTTACTAGCTTATAGTTTCATTTAAGCAATTACTCTTTTCTGCCATACTCAGGGTACCATTTCGACCCTCGGGAACTAATTTAGTGAGCAATACTGCACCTACACCAAGTGTACGAATGAGGATTGTTATGAGAGGAGGAGTTGAAGCTACAGTGGTTGGTCTTGGAGAAGATTTGCAGCTGCGAATTGAAATTGATCCTGGTAGCGCCTTCGGTATTTTTGCAAGAAATCTTGAGGCACGCACTGATAATGGAGAATTGCTCACATTGATTGATAATGTTGGGTATGTATGCCCTAGTATCTATGCTAAAGTATAGAATTAAAATCTTGCCACTCTACCTTTTAGCTGTTCAAATACAATCTATGATTTTGTAATTTTTCTTGTAGCTGTCCTCGTGATCCCAACATATTTCCTGCCCTGCAGATTGAGAGGGGCACCCGTGATTTATATGCCGATTTCAAAGCCTTCCGTTTTCCTTCAACAGCAACAGTAAATTTTGTTGCCACTGTGCAGTTTTGTCAGGATGTCTGTGAACCTGTACGTATCACATAATTTACATTTGAAAATATCTTTGTTAGTGAAACCGACTCACATGTTATGGTAATATGGTAATGCAAATATTCTAGTGGTTTAATTGTACTTATAACTAGAAACTCAACCAATACCAGCTGTTTTTACCTTTTAAAGTTCATACCTTAAACTTTTTTCCTCATTTTATCCAATGAAAATGTATGAATTTGGTTCTACCATCTGAAGAAATAACTCTAGCAAGAAAATTGAAAAGTAATGGAAATAAATTTAATAGCATTTCATGCATAAAATAGTAGTGATATTTGTATTACGCTATTTTCTCTTACATTTCACATATAAATTTTGATGAAATACTATTCAAATCCCCTCATGTACAGAAGTATTTCCAAAGGGATTTGCCTTTGCTTAGTGGTTATTGATGTTGAAAATGTCAGCACAATGTAAAACTTCAATGTGATGGAACTAAGGTGTCACATTTCTAATGTGAGAACTATGTATTAAATTAGTGCTAAGGAATCAAACACTTAATCTTCAAAATATCTCAAAAAGCATCAAGAATATGACTGTATTGTTCGGTAAATTTTTGCTAGAAAATTAGGAGGAGACTTTATTACAATATATTAGTAATTAGCACTTAAGACATTTTAATACCTGTGTTTGGATCTCTTAGTGCCAATTCTTTGTACACTCCTGGCCAAAATTAACGCAGCACCTCCCTAGCGATCCTTACGGCCGGTTCTGCGTTAATTTTGGCCAGGACTGTACCTAAGTATAGTATTAATAATATAAATATCTTGTAAAGTGAACAGATAGAACATTTGCATGCTAAAATAATACAATTTATTTAATAAAGCAATAATGATATGAATCATTTTATCTGATAATATAGTAGGTAGCGGTAAAAACTTGATGTGCAATAATATTGAAAGGTTAGCTAAAGATTATCACACAAATAATTTTATTTTTGGAATATTCGATGTTTTGCATTCGTGGAAAACTTTAAATAAAATAATTTTAATTCCTTATCAATATTTCTCTAGATTCGTTGTCATACCGGTGTTCAGTCATTTGGTAAAAGAAGGAAAAGGTCAGCAGATGTGGAGAAAAATGTTGTGGAAGGTGGTGAGGGAGGTAACAGTAATGAATCCACAAATGTTACAATAACATACATGGCAGAGAACTCTACCTCTGGGCTGCTTGAGATTCTCAGCAGCACACTCAAAGGTAAGAGATATTTGCTCAGAATGATGAAATGGATCGTTGATTGGATTTTATCCCTTGCATAAAATTGAGTCCCTATTATTGAATTTATTACAGATTTAATAACTAATGAACCTACCATTAGAAATGAGTCCTTAGATACATCAACAGCATCAATGATGCTGAAATCCTCTACAACAGATCCAACACCTACCACCACAAAACCCATAGAGCCAGACTTGCCAAATGAACTTCCGCTTCAATTAAGGGTGAGGAATTGAATTTAAAGCAGATGGTTGTGGAAATGAAAGGATTTATGTTATGTAAATATGATTGAGTTCTTAGAAAAACTTACTAAAATGAACTTTTCTCTCCAGCTTGTGGTAGGTGAAGATTCATTGCCAAAGTTTTCTAAAGAAGATGCCACCAGCCATAGAAAGAACAAAGTATCTATTATTTCAGAGCCGCCACCTCATCCAACTCTTGCAAATGGTAAGCACGAATTATTTATTAATAGCAATATTCTATGCGAGGCAACGTAGAAAGTTCGGGATAATATAATGCGCATATATTGTATTTTGTAAACAATTATCCAAATTACACATTTCGTCTTATCAGTATTTGTACCTTAGTATGTAGCGGAAGCATTCCAAGGTTGCGGATATTATAAAACTACTTCTTAAACTCTTTCTCAGTTGAAAATATGGAAGAATTCATTATTACTGTTGCGAATGAGGGACAAAATTCCCTTTTACCTATGTCTAATATTAAATCTTCTATTTTGCAGAAAAAGATGAAGACTCGGGATGCACCCAAAGGCCTCTACTTCTCACTGCCTTGTTTATCACCATCTTCCTCAATATTGCCTTTTTGGTTGCTTTTGCGATGTTTTATCGAGCTAAAAGGAGGCAATGGGCTAAGTTATCCGGGGAACATTCAGCTCATGGACCTCCTCATTTTACCCCTGAAGTTCTTTTCCGTAGTGTGTACGATCGTTTGCAACCTTCACCTAGTGCTTTTTCTGCCTCTCTCGGGGCAATGCTCGGCACTCCTCTGCCCCAGGACATGTCACCAATGCCCCATCATGATTCCTTGAAGGATCGCCCTCTTCACGCAAGAAGGAAATGATCGACTGCTGCTATGCCATCTCATGTTTCAAGTACCTGCACCTGTGGCAGATATTAGAAAGGAATGAGATAAATGGACCATTTTCTCCTGGTGGTGGGATAACTCCCTGAGAAAGGATTTCTCTTTATATAAGAGCATTATGGCTTTATCTTTGGCTCTTGATTTTTAATCAATGAAGCATTGATGTTCTTAATGTTTTGTATGGATTTAAAACATTGAATGGATAATACGATTTTCAATCTCAGAATATCTTTTGCACCTTACATGGTTTTATTTATAAAACATACAAGTATTTATTTTGTAGATGACTGAGAAGAGATTGCTTTTAGTGGTATTTAAAGATGAGTTGCTAGTCTGAAAATTAAGGGATACAAAATTTTCTGTCGGAGCGACAGCTTTCTTTGAAACTCTTTTGGTATGGTTTGGATAAAAAGCAATACAAAATCGTTTTGAAAGATTATCTTCGTAGTGATATGATGAAGAATTTTGATTGAAATGATTGTGTTTGAGGTTTGTAATTTGTATCTTTTAAAAGTATACATCCCAGTGTAATTTAATTAGCGTATATGTTGACTTTGCAAGCATCGGTTTTATGAATCTAAAATTGCTAATCCATTCATTGATCTTCTGCCAATATTCTGTTGTAAATAAATGCCTACCAATTGTCATTTTTCATGTTATTTTCTATTTATTTTAGTGTATATGGAATAAAAAATCAAGCAACAATTTTACTGGATTACTGGCACATTCCAAGAGTTGGCTTCTGAAGAAATAACGTTTAATTCTTTCATGATATGTCAACATTCAACTGAATAAATAGGATCTGCAGAAATTCATTCTTCATTGAAATCACAAATTATATTACATTTGAGATGATATGAGAGGTTGGTTCCATTAACTGAATGCAATAAGATATGCCAATTTTATTAAAAGAAGATTTCATTGTTCTATAAAAGTTAGCAGATATTAAATTTAGGAAACTTTCACTGCTCTGTATTTCTCAATGTACTGTAAATATGTAGATTCTTAGTAAAGTAAGAAAGTAAATCTAAGTAAAGAGTGATTTTTGTGAGCCCCACTCTCTCTCTGCACAATCACAAGTATCAATTCAGAATGCATATAGCAACTTCAATTAGAGAAATATTTAAATTGGTTATTTACCTGGATGGAAGTTTCTTTTTCTTTTCCTCTAGATGTGCCTACATATCCTAAGATACGTAAAGAATCGGTTGATATTGGCCCATAAGTCTAATGCCATGCCCCAATTTCCCTATTTTATTTTGCCATCCTTGTAAATCCCTATTAACTTCTTTGTTGTTTAAATATTTTAAGTGTGTAATGACATGCGATTTACTAACCATTCATGACGTCAAAGTGTATGCCAACATAAAATATTTTGTTAAATTTTTTTTGAAAAGGTTGTATGAAGATTAGTTCTAACTCGAATCTTTAGACCCCCATGTGAAGCCCCGAAGTGTCCTGAAACCCCCTGTTGAGAATCACGGCCTTCGTAAATGTAAATATTTTCAAAGTATTGTATTGTGTTTGAAGTGGGGAAAATCTTGTAAGAATTATATTGAGGTATCATATTATACTTGAAATTAATGGAAGACCTTATAATGAGGGTTGCCCAGAAAGTAATGCGACAATTTCCATATGCGCATAAGTTTTCGAACAGTAAATATAGTTGGGAAAATAGTAGCTTATTGGCGTTAAAACATAAAAGGCTTAAAATAAACTATTTTCCGTCGATGGAAATAGTGAGTTGACAGTATTACAATTTAAATTAGTAACAGTAAATATTTCAATTAATCTATACAAAAAATCAATGGAAAATTTAATCGTATAGAGAATAAGTCTATTTTTACAGAATATATGAAACATATTTAGGTGGAAAATGCCACTGACATTGATTTTTGGATTTCGAAAGAATTTTCCTAGGGCCCAAAATACTGAGCACATAAACCAATTTTTTTTCTCACAAAGTTTAGAGTATTAAAATTTATTTTTGCTTCAAAGTACGTATTAAACTTAGTAAATTTGAATGGAATAAGCTCGAGATGTTTTTTCTTTCTTATTTCTGGTAATTTGTAATTGACAGCTTTTGCGTGAATACTGGGTCGAATGGAATAATAAGCGTGCTCATTCATCGTTCTTTCCCATTAACCGATAAGGAATACTGAGCCTCAGTCAAGGACGGATAGGATTCTTGTGGTCATATGCTCTTTCAGAGATAAGGAATTTTACCTCAATTCGGCCTCTTGCCGTCTTGTCATAGGGGGGTTATCCTCTGCCGCAAGTGGAAAAGCGAATGTCGTCGCACAGAAAGTATATTTTCTTTGCGGCATGCCCGGGATACAAGCGGAAGAAGCCTTGGCGAGTGCCATCTCCGCTTCAAGAATTTCCGTTACCCCCAAGATTCAAGGAAATCCTATTCCCTGTGTCAACATCTTGTATTCGATACAGGTATGACTATACGTACTCGCACTTGCCGTTTTTGCCAGTTTATTTGCATCATATTTATATTTCATGTATGCATGAATTTCATGCTATATGCAAGTTATGCAATTTATTATTATTTTAAAATTCAAACTAAGTGGAACGTGACGTAATGTCACGTGGGGAAAAGTTGTCATAACCATATAAGCGACAACCCAAAAAATAGAGATTTTTAATAATTAACCTCCACCTCTGAGTGGTGGGGGAATGTTTTTACCCACACCACTCTTTTGACTTTTCGAAAATATCTTTTTCGTCTCACACTTACTCTCATCTTTGGAATCTTCCCTTTCAATATATATGTTACAAAATTATCGTGAATTAATGTCCTATTAGCTTTTGCTTGGGATTAACAAATGGGATCATTAGCAGAGTTCATTCACCACATGTAGATCTTCGTGCTAAATTCGATGTTACCTCTTTTTAAGAAGAATATTCGTAGATTGGTCGAGATCTTATCATCGTAAGTATAAATTACTCTTTTTTAACCCGTGTGTACTCCTGCTCGTCTTCATTTATTTACATATACACCAAAAAAGTTTTTAAAACTTCCCTTTCATTTAACCAGGATCCGTTTTGCGTTTAGTTAGTGGTTTGTTTTACGTAAGAGTTGCCATAGAGTTTTATCTATTTGAATATAATTGTGAGATGTTTTCTTTCTTGAAAAGTATTCTTTAGTAAGCTATTCCCATGTTAATTTCGGAGAACTTCTATTAACTTTATCTTGTCCATTAATTCTTATTACAATTCAAATTGCATTTTACTCCTTACTTTACCCTTATACTAGCCTTCTGTCCAAATATCCATGTCACCTTCGCCTTAATTTTTGCTTTCTCGGTGTTTGCTCTAAACTTCACTTTTATTTAAGCTCTGTTGAAATTTCACGCATTCGATTCAACTCTTTGTCCAAATTTATCATCAAAGTCATGTCGAATGCAATGAATAGGTTTTTCATTCATTTTGACTACTCATATTTTGATTTTCATTTGAACTTTACAATTTATTAATTCAGAACATGAATTTAATAAATGTAATGTCATGTGGAAATACGGCATAAAATTGCCATACTTCCAAGTCTCTGTGTAGAATTGAACAATGACTTCGTTTATTGAGTCTTTTCATGCTTAATGCTACTGATATTTTTACGATCTATGCGTAGGAAATAATTTCTTGATTTAATCCAAAATTCTCCTGAAGTACCCTAATTAGGCGCCGGCGAAAGGCATTTCGTTCTTCATGACTCTCCTTTAGATTTCGCGTGCTTATCTTTATGCTAAGTTTTTTTATAAAAAAAGGGAAAGCACGACACGAGGCAGCACATGATAGAAATTTCCGTGAAGTATCATGAACAATCGTGATAAATTGCGGTTTGAGGTTTAATAGATCATTTCGCATTAAAACCTGGTGCAACGTCAATAGTTTTCCGTTTGAAATCTGTTTAATCGGCGATGGGGTAATTCGATTATGTTAGATTAAATTGATCGCTTACTTTCAAAGTATCGCGCTCTTTTAGCAGTGTTGTTTTATTTCTCTTAGTCTTTCTCTGTATGATATGCATGGAATAAATCGCAGGAGCACATGTTCATTAATAGCCTAGAGTGTATTTTGCCGGCACTGACCCGACACACACACACACAATCCGTTTTGTAGCGGCTGCCGTTGACGGGACGGGGCTAAACTGTGGTGGGCCTTACTCCAGGAGGGATATTGTTCCCATTTTCCAGCGCGTGATTGCTTCTCATCAAGGCGATCGTGAGTTTCGGGAATCCCGCCCCTTTGAAAACAGTTAATTCTAGGGAATTTCGAACCGGAATGATGACCGAACTTCGAAGGGTTCACTACCGCACACACGCGACAGGTGTGCGGCACTCGGCGTATAGGCCTCAATAACTTGATTGTTTCACCAAACTAATTTCAGACAACTATCGCCAAATTTCACGGTTTAAATGAGAGAAATTGCTCAATAGTATTTCTTGCTACTACTTTCACGGGACGGATCGGTTATAAGTAACACTTCATCAAAGATGGTCTTTAAAAGACTATGAACGAATAATGTAGTTTTTAATCCAATATTTATGATGCATAATGGTTGTTACGGAATACTGAAAAAATCTTTCGAAGATTTAATTTGTCAAACTTTTCGGAACTCAATGTTAATTCCATGTATTCCTGTGAATGTGTGAAGTACAAAAACCAATACATTCATTTAAATTTATTTTCATTGGTGTGGATTTTTCATATTAATTCTATTGGTACATATTTATTTATAGATACATTAAATATTATTTTTTTATATATATAAAAGTGAGTCCCAAATCATGATTCTATTCCTCTTTCTAAATTTAACTTCTTGTAGAATTTCGCTACTTTCGATCTCACTTCTTCATAAATAATTTTATCCGCCAAATGACGGAAAGCTCCCGTACATTGATAGTTGGCTTTCTTGAGTAAGTTCTCGATACGATTGGTCTTAATCATAAGGAAACCATAAGGCATGGTGTCACTTGTATAATTTCCATCTCAAATATTTTAAATTTTCAGGAGCAAAATTATAACTAAATGCTACCTAAAACAAGTTCTAATTTTACATTGATATGGTAAACATTTCATACACTTATTAAAAAAATCATTATGTATGCATGTATTTTAATACAAAGTAAACGGTTAAAATACTCAAAATTGAAATCTTTAAAATATTTACTAATATATTATTTTATACTATTTATATACTCATTAAACATATGCAAATTTTAATGATTTATAATATTCATTTGAATTTTAGTCTTTATTGGGTGTGTTTTAGACGAAGGTATTTTTATATAAGTAGAAATATATATAATCTACATATTTTCGTACCATTTAAGAAACATGTCTCTTTAAAAATCATCGGAAAGATATTATTGTACTTTTAATGCAATTAAGCCTTAGATGGACCGGTTTTGGAGATTGATCGCCTGGCAAAGCATCAAATACCTTGACTACATTTATACAATCCCTGATAAGGAAAAAATGTGGCGATCAGGCAACTACATATTCATATATTAGTATATAGTACATATTCTTTCACTCCTTGGTTAATAAACTTGTAATATTTAAGACAGTCTGCAATATCTTTGGGTTTGCATAATTCTACGCTAAAGGAATACAATATTTTCCTCATTTTTACGTCTAACTTCACTCAAATATTACGCTTGTTTGCCTCTTTCTTTGGCTCCTTTAAATATAATTGCTGATATTTTAACAAGTTTGATTTACTCCTCTCCTTACACAACTCCGACGATTTTCGCTCGAGTAATTTTGGTCAGAAAGATTCCGAACCATCGATTATGAACATGATGATGCTGTTTCTTATGATTCCGTTCTCATGATGTTTGGTCGATTGACCATTTTTCGTGCCTTTAAGGCTTACAAAACAAAATAATCTTTCTTAAAATCAATTTTTCTTCGATTAGCACGCCTACCCCAAAACTGCGTCAGTTCCCTCCACGTCGACCACTGGGGCTCGCCCTAGAGTAAACGCTGGTTGGTCTGTCGCGGAGGCGGTGATGCCTACTCCTAACCTCTCGGGCTCTGTTCTCCCCCTGAAGCCCGAGTGGATGGTGGCTACGAGGAGTGGAGGAGCAGCGCGGGCTGGCAAGGGCAATGGGGAGGTGACGACGAACCCTATCCCTATCCGCAATAAGTTCTCGGTGCTGGAAAGTGTCGATGAGCCTGTTCGGAAGGTCATGCCTGCCCCTCTTCCCTCCAAAGTAGCTGCGCCTAAAGGAAGTCGGGGTGGGGGGATTGTACTGATAGGGAGCTCTAATGTAAAGCGTATTGTGGCCCCTTTGCGGCGAAGGGCGGAGAGGGAGGGAGGTGACATTAGGGTTACATCTTGGTGTATTCCCTCTGGGCATGTGGCCCAAGTCACGGGTGCGGTAGGTGCGGCGGCCAGGGGCACGGGTTGCTCTCGGCTGCGGGTGGTGGCCCATGTTGGAGTCAACGATGCCTGTCACCGCGCTCCCGAGGATATTTTGTGTTCTTTTGAGGACCTGAATTCCGAGGTTGAGCGCGTGCAGGAGTCGCTTGGCATCGATGTGCGGCTGTCCATCTGCAGCATTGTCCCGCGGAGTGACTGCAGCCGAAGCGTTCGGACTAAAATAGATGGTCTGAATGCGCGGATGTGGGAGTTCTGTCGGGGCATGGGAGTTGACTTTGTGGACCTTCGGCCGACCCTCTTGTCGTACCCCCTCGCCTTGAACGGCTCTGGTGTTCACTATACTGCTGAAGCTGCGAGCGGGGTGGCTCATAGGATTTACGAGCATTGTAGGTTTTTTTTAGGCTAAAGGGAATTTGTGGGAATGCTTCTAATTTAAGTGGCTCCGATATAGGAAATAAAGTTAATAAACAATCGAATACCTTAAAAAGTACTGAACAAGTTGAAGATGAGCAACAACGCGTTTCCCGGGCTTCACCCATTGTAAATGAACTATCGATTGCCATTATTAATTGTAGAAGCATCAAAAACAAAGTAGCCGATCTTGAACATCTTATCCGAAGTAACGACTCCGACATAATTATAGGCACCGAAAGCTGGCTAACAGACGATATTAATGACTACGAAGTATTTCCTAAAGATTTTAAGATTTATCGTAAGGACCGTCAGGATAAAGTGGGTGGAGGAGTATTTATAGCGGTTAAAAGTTCTTTGCGGAGTAGTCCACATACGTATCCTAACAGTTGCATCGAGAGCGTATGGTGTACCATTAGTCAGCCAAATAAACCCAATCTACATGTATGTGCTTTTTACCGGCCGCCCAACTCTTCCCGTCATGTTTTGCGTAACCTAAACGATGAAATAAATTTTTACTCGCGTAAAAACAACAATAGCATAATGATAATTGGAGGAGATTTTAATCTTCCAGACATCGATTGGCAAAAGCACGTAGTCAAGAAAAGAGCTCGGGACAATGACTCTTGTAGGACCTTGTTAAATATAATACAAAAAAATTCATTACACCAGCTAGTCAAAAAGCCTACCAGGGGATTAACCATTTTAGATCTTTTTCTTACGAACACCCCCGAACGAGTATCTAACACATCTGTTTGCGATGGAATATCCGATCACAAAGCCATAATTATAGATTTCAACCTTAACTTGGTAAAGCACAGAAAACCTAAGCGCAGAGTTTATCTTTACCCGCGAGCCGATTTCGAAGGATATCGTAGTAAACTCATGTACGAATTTCTGGAGTATAAAACGCGCGCGATATGTTTAAATACCGAGGACACGTGGAATCTCTTTGTAAGAACAATGCGTGACCTAATGGATAAATTTGTACCCTCAAAACTTTCAAATCAAATTAATGAACCTAGATGGTATAATAAGGAGACTAGGAGAGCACTAAAGAAACAGAGGCGTTTGCATTCCAAATTAAAAGCCGCTGCGAGGCAACCGAATAGTATCAACATAGATCGAGTAGAGAGCGAACATAAGGAAGCAAA
Source organism: Sympetrum striolatum (assembly GCA_947579665.1). Taxonomy (NCBI): domain Eukaryota; kingdom Metazoa; phylum Arthropoda; class Insecta; order Odonata; family Libellulidae; genus Sympetrum; species Sympetrum striolatum. Next base: position 88,573,797 of record OX388352.1, read on the forward strand.
GTCGGAAACTAAACGAATTATGCGAGATGCCCTCCGTCAATATAAAAAGAAGATTTTATGCGAACACTTGGAAGAGGACCCAAAAGCGTTTTGGTCGTACGTTCGTGAGGTCCAAGGTAAAGAGCAAACTGTTGGTTCATTAAAGGATACTTGCGGTAATATAGTAAACGATGCTAAAGGCAAAGCTAATATCTTGAATGATTTTTTTCGAAGCGTTTTCACGTCTGACGATACATCAAATACTCTCCCGAATGTTGATAAACCTGAATCAATGTCGAAAATCACCTTCAGAGAAGACGGCATCATTAAACTATTGCAACAGATTAAACCGAATAAAGCTCCGGGTCCTGAAGACATACCGGCTCGAGTGTTCAAGGAAGTTGCGGAGAGCGTAGCACCTTTTCTTAAAGTTATATTTGACAAGAGTATGAGCGAAGGAAAGGTCCCGAAAGATTGGAAAATTGCGAATGTCACGCCAATATTTAAAAGTGGCTCTAAGGACGATCCAGCTAATTACAGGCCTATATCTTTAACATCACTGAGCGGTAAAATTATGGAACATATAATAGCTAGCTCTTTAATGGGTTTTCTTGAAACGTCCAATTTCATAATTAGGAATCAACACGGTTTTCGTAAGACTCGTTCTTGCGAGTCTCAGCTGGCTTTATTAGTACACGATGTTCTAAACTCTGCTGAAAAACATAAGCAAGTCGATGCGATATTTTTAGATTTTCGGAAGGCTTTCGATAAGGTACCTCATCATAAATTGCTGTACAAATTAGAAGTTGCGGGTATCAATGCACAAGTTATTAATTGGATAAAAGACTTTCTCACCGATAGAGAGCAACGAGTAGTACTCGATGGTATTAGTTCCAACTCGGTTAAGGTGACCTCGGGCGTCCCTCAGGGCAGTGTAATTGGACCGTTGTTATTTTTAGTATACATCAACGACCTCAGCAATCACATTGAAAGCAATGTTAGGATATTCGCAGACGACACAGTCATTTACAGGGAAATAGTTAGTTCAGAGGATAGATTAACCCTTTCGAACGACTTAGATAGAATTATGAACTGGTGCGATGATTGGCAATTAGAGCTTAATGTAGAAAAGTGTTCTGTAGTTAACTTCTTCGAAAGTAAATCTATAATAAATGATTATTCTTATAGCCTCCGAGGGGTAAACCTAATGACAGTAGAATCGGTAAAGTATCTTGGAGTAACTCTCACGAATAATCTATCATGGAGTGCCCACATCCGAAATATATGTGGAAAAGCACTTAAGAAACTCGGCTTCGTTAAAAGAATAGTCGGTAGGAGCGAAGAAAAGGTTCGCGAGCGATGTTACTTAGCGTTAGTTAGGCCTCACCTTGAGTATGCATGTAGTGTATGGGACCCCGCCGAGAAATGTCATATTCGGGATTTAGAAAAAGTACAACGAAAGGCGATACGATTTGTAAAGAATTGCTACGATAAAACAGCGAGTGTCACTCAGATGTTACAGGACGCGGGATGGGAATCATTAGAAGATAGAAGAAAAATTCAAAGGATAAATTTATTAAATAAGTTCAGAGAAATTACGTTTTCAGATGATGTAACCGATATAATGCGACCCCCCTGTTATATGGGCCGTGCTGATACTGCCCGAAAGATTAGGGAAATAGATGCTAAAACGAATCGTTTCAAAAATTCATTTTTTCCGCGAAGTATACGCGAAAGCAACCGTTAGGAAAATAGAGTCAAGGTGCTTGCACCCCCTGCCACACGCCGAAAGGCGGCTTGCAGGGTTCTTACATAGACATAGACATAGACATACCTGCTTATTTTGTAATTTCGTTGCTACTCGCTGTAGAGGATGTCTCCCTCTCCATTCTTTTCTTTTACACAAATTTTAGTAAAAAGGTTACAAAATGACTATTTACAGTTGATTTTGAAACGATTATTTTTATGAAAACCTCCTGTAGATCATTTTCATTATTAAAATTTTATGAAGCTCATTACTTATATGCAGCCTAGGCTAAACAGATATCAGCGGCGAAGCCATGGGAGATGGGTCCACACCTCCTCCCTTTTCGGTCCGCCTTGAAATTAGTCCCCCTGAAATTTGCAAACAAATAGATAAAGCTCAATCTATCCACTATAGCGTTTTTCGGCTTCCATCAGAGAGCTTCTTTTGTTCTAGAAACTTATAAACACTCAAGATTTTTCGAGGATAAGTGGTTTAAAAGTTTAGTGTGTATGTAACAAAATTCTCTCTGGCTTCGGTTCGACTTTTCTTTTCTTTCAGCGTGTGAAGAAAGAAAGATTGGCACACGGCTGTTAATGAATTAGAGGTTTAAAACCTCCAAAAGCTGTCTTTCAAGAACACATCTCGCATTTCAAACATAACCGATTGGGCAAATCCAGTGTGACACAGCATATACAACAACACAATCACTGGATCACGCTGGAAAATTTAAAACTGAAAAAATCGATACAAAAATCCTCAAAACTAAATGCCTATGAATGCATAATCATACATCAGAACAAGGAAAAAAATACGAACAGCGACATGGGCCGCATCCCACAATCTTCTCTTTATTCCCTTTTGGGACCTCTCAGGTAGGAATTACGAGATGGCCATCGACGCCACTTTGGGATACATATCCGAATTCCTTTGAGACACTTGCATACGTCACAGGAAATCCCCCTCCCGCTCCACCCTCAAAACAATATAGAACCAACACTTTGCCAGTTTGCTTTGTAACCACACAGACACTTGCATACGTCACAGGGAATTCCCCTCCCACACAATATATACCCCACACCTTGCCAGTTTTGCTTTGTACTTTATGACCCCTGAGGACGGTGGCATGGACATTGAAAAGTACTTAAGGTTTAATAATAATACGGCTTTCCTCTGTCGCTTTCTCTGACTACCGGGAAGTAAGAGGAGGAACGTACACAAAGACGGCTTTTGGAGATTTTACATCTCTAATACTTTCAGCATGTTGTTTACGGCTGTTAACTACTATTTTATTTTATCTCCACAGCTTATCAGATGAAATATGTGTACTTTCCCACCATTTTTGTCAGTTTCTATCCCATATCACTGAGTTAATTTACTGAGAATAATATTCGCACTGATATCGAGTCAAGAATACCCCTGAAAATACCTCATCTCTTCTTTCATTGGATAATTTGCTCGCGATACTATTGTGTTTAGCTCTTAGCAATGGACTCAGTGATGGAATTATACTATTACGTATGAACGTAAAAAAACCATGTGGACTTACAAACAAAGGAAGTGATGATGAATGGAGAAGTAAGATTTCTTCTGAGAAAATGTCAAATTTTATAATTTTCTATGAAAAATAGTCATATATTCATAATGAATGTGCGGAAAAGGAAAAATTATTTTCTACTATGGTCTCCTCACACATTAAAAGAAGCTTGAAAATGAAAACCGAACTTTCTTACAATCTTGATTTAAGAAAGTAAAGAACATTCACAATTAAAGAAACATATTTTCAGATATTTTTAAGGTAACGAGGAATTAATTAAAAACATACGTTGTTGCATTGTAAGGGTTTTGTAAAGTAAACCCTATTGAAGTCATGATGGGCGGTAGTGAACGGGGACTCGGACCGCAAAACGGCATATCCTTGGGAAATACATTGGATTACTTGACTTATTAAAAACGTTCCTCAAGCTATACCTGTATTTATATGGAAAATAAAACGTAGGAATTGATACTTATGAACACAAGAACCAAAAATCTCATCTTACAAAAAGGTCCTGGGTTCGAATCCAGGCCACTTGGATACAGAATCGATTTTTACATAGTGGAATTTGAGTTTCTATATCCTAAATATTCAAATGAAATAGAACTTTGCAAAGTACAGTATGTTAAACATATACTTGCAGATTGTACGCAACTTTTACTCGTATGTATATTTATTCTTTTGGCGCGTTTATAAAGTATTATTACCTCATGCAATTACATCTCTCTTCTTTCAAGTAAAATATAAGTGATTCATTTAAAACATTTTCTTACAATTAGCCATTTTTTATCATGGGAAACACAGCAATTCTTCGCATTGGTTTCATTAGGCAAGCGTTTTGTTATTCGTTTATGTTTGATAATTTATGTAAATGTATAAATATGTGTAGCCAATACCAGGCTAAATTGAGTCTAAAAAAGACGTTTAGGCAGAACCTAATTTACATTCTTACCCCTAAAAGATCGGTATTGAATCAGTTCTATAAATAATAAATAAAATCATTTACTGTATTATTATTTAACTCAGTCAGAGAATGTTTATAATCTTTAAATTTTAATCAAAGTCGCTCTTAAAATATTTGAATATTTTATAGGCTGTACAACAGGTATTTAAAATACCGGTATTTATAAATTATAATATATATATATATATATATATATATATATATATATATATATATATATATAATATTATATAATCATTTATAAATACAGGTATTTATAATAATAATCAGCATCTCCTTTAAACCTATTATAAGAATATGTCATATAGATATGTATGTGTGAAGTATTACTTAATTAATATAAATTGCTTACCGATCACCGTGATTGCGGACAGATACTGTAATTATTTTCCCAAGTGCCATTTCACCGGGGTTGCATTTTATTATTTGTGTTGTTATTATTTGTTTATTATATTTTTGGCTGCGAGAAGTGTTGCACATTCTATTTGTGTTGCACGCCCTATGCTGTCATTTGCACGAGAAGTGATAATGTGTACAGAATGTTTAAAAAAATACACAGCAGAAAAGTGTCAATTATAGCAGATGCCGCAATACCCAACTTTTCTGATTTATTGACACTGATATTAGGAATGAAATATTTAGGAAGGGTCCAAATATTCTGGGTTTATCAACGTGCAAATCATACTTAATTTTCACCTAGAAGAGGAATCCAATCCAAGTTCTAAACAAACTCTTTTGCAATTATTAAATAGGGCCATGAGTATAAATGTTTTTGAATTATAGTACAATCTTAATTCGATAAGTAATTTTGGAAATAGACTGGCTCAGTGAAAATTAATTTTTTATTGATTTCTGTAAAATGAACTTCAGATCGAGGCGAAAACTGAAAATCCACAATACCAATTTACTGCCCGCGAGATATCTTTGTTAAAAATATTGACGCTCTCTCGTTTTTTTCCAAGCGATAAAGAAGTATAGGGCGAAAAGAGGATTAAGGAGGTTTGACTATAAACGATTAAGAACCATTGCTATAAATTATAAAGGGATGAAGGCGTGGTTTAATTTTGAGGTGTACCTGATCAGAAGTGAAAAATGTAATGTTTTTTTATGCGACCTCTTAAACAAACAGTACTGATGATACCAAAACCGTAACAAATTCTATAAAAGGAACTAAACCAGTAAAATATGTTTAAGCATTATTTATTCTAAAATATTGCAATATACCGTATTTATAGGTGTATAATACGCCCTTTTTTAAAGCTTAAGACCCGCAATTCAGGCGATACTATTCTGCTATATGGTGATTCCGGGTGAGATGCCCCACCGGGAGAGAAGCCCCAGTCGTAGTTTGTTTAAAGAAAACAACAAGATTGCTCTACTGATGATGTGAGTCATTCAGTTGGAAGGCACCTGTCTATCTGAAAGAGTTTCACGACAATTAATTCTCTTTACGCAATTTAAAACATCATTTCAAGCAGGTACTGTTTTTTCCGCCCTGTTATAAGATAGAGTATAATGTTTCTGGTTGGCATCAGGTTAAATGCATGATTATTTCGAATTAAATGGTGAAAACTTGTACCTGAATGTTCATCTAATATCCAGTACAGTTACTGGCCATCTTGGACAAAGTGTAGCCCCACTGGCTGTAAGGGCATCTCTCCCGTACTGTAAGGATAGACGCCCCACCTCTTCTCGGGAGGGATGCCCTTGTGCTATCTTTAGATATATGTACCTAATTAGTATCAATTTAACTATAAGATGATACTATTTAAGGCATTTTTCAAGAAAACGTTTGTAATCTACATTTAAATTTCAATTCAAGCTTAAATCCATGGTCGAATGCATTTTATGCACCATCAAAAGATGACGCGTTGTTTAGTAAGCACTAGGGTGGAGCGTTTTGCCACTTTTTCTGATTGAAATGTAATACCCGGCAAAAGTGGCCCACTCAAATGGGCATTACAAATATATTTTTTTTCGAAATCGAAAAATATCTTGTAAAAACCTTTTCCTCTAAGTTTCGAAATTTCGACAAAAACATCAAAATTTTCATAATTTTTTTCGGTTAAAACGACAATTTTTTCGTAAGAAGACGTCACTTGCAAAAAAAACTGATGACAAAGCCTCAATATGCTATTTACAGTATATACCTCTAGAGGAGGCTGAGATGCCTCCTATGGGAATGGAAGATGGGGCAAATTAAGACTTCAGAATAGGTTTTAACGTTAAATATAACGTTTAGTAATATCCTAATTTCAAGGAAAAATCTAACAATTTCGTCATATAAAAAATTCGCTTTCCAGATTAATTTCAGTTTAAGTTAATCTCTCCTACAGAGGTGGGGCACTCGGGAGAGATGGCCAAATGCATGGGTGCAGAAAAAAATTTATATTTTAGGTGAAAGTTTTTAAACAAACTTTGTTTACATATTGTTAATAACCAATAAATTTTTTATTTTACCACGCAGTTTCACATTCTTATTATCACTTAACCCTTAACCAGTGACTTGCAATTTTTGTCACACTACCAGTGACGTGCGGTCTGGGAGACCGCAATTTTTTAAATATATTTAAACTTACTAAATGACACATTTAACAAAATTTAAAAGCCTTAATAAACTAATCAGTTATTCAAGAATTTGAATTCAAATTTAATTTTATGTTAATAAGAACAAAATTTCAATTATTAATCATTGTACGAAGATAGTCAAAAATTTGAATGAAAAAACATCCTTTTTAAATAATCTCACATATTAAGAATCAGGTGGCTATTTTTGTAACAAAGCCTCTAATGTATTTTTGGGATGATAAATGATAATATCTTCTTGAAAAATATTTCATTTATTGTGTTTTTCATAGATTCTGCAAACGTTCAATTTTACATTTTCTGTGAAAAATGTCCTACCCCTCCAAAGAAAAACAGTTCTTGCAAATTTTTTTTGTGCATTATTAAAAAACTGGTTGTCTGCGTTTGCAGCAACAGAAGGAGGTTTTTTGTTTTTTGCATGGAGGGCAAAGTCGGCAAGTCTTCCGCTTCTCTAGTTTATCTTCGATATTTTGAGGTTTTTCAACTGTTAGGTTCAGAATTCGGCCTATATTGGCTCTTAATTGTGTGGGAATCTTGCTGTTCGAAATTCTCCCCTTTAATTGTGGCCTTACTAACTCCGCTGCAATCCATTTAATAAAATCGTACCTATTCAGATACTTCTTGTCTTTTAGAGACTGCTGGAGCACAAAAGAATTCACCAATGAAATGTCTAAAATCCTAAAAAAACACTGCCATTGGCCACCCATGTGGAAATATTTGTTGGTTTCCAATAAAATTTTCGAATACATACCAATAACATTTCCATTAGAAATTCTATTGGATTCCATTAGAGTTTTGGCCGTTGGTTTCCTATTGGTTTTCCGCTAATATTCCTGTTGGTTTTAACCAAAATCCTATTGGTTTTTTAATGGTTTACCGTTGCTTCCTATTGGTATTCCATGAATATTCCTGTTGGTTTTAACCAAAATCCTATTGGTTTTTTAATGGTTTATCGCATAATTTATTTCCAGGTTTAAAAGGTATAATTTTTAGTAAAGAAATGCAAAATACACTTAAATATTTATTACCACAAACAACAGCACTACATCATTTCCAAATTAGTTGCTATTAATTGCTAAATCCAACTTCTTGGCCGCTTTCCTCAGATTGATTCACACCTACCTCGTTAACCACGTTCTTGCAAATATTATTACAATCAAAGCACTTTCCTATGTTTTCCATTGTTCTTTTCTTCTGCTACCTGCTCACTTCCGGACAAACTCTTTCTTCCTTTACATATTACAAACTTTACAAACTGTTTCTTCCTTTACACACCTACTCACATAGCTCACCATGTGAATTACTACGAAAGTGGTGCAAATGGCCCGAATTTTACGAATACTCTTTTAGAAACTTTTGCTATTTTTTTCGATTACAGTACGATCATTTTAACTTATACTGTCGCGTTTTCACTTAAAATAAAAATGTGCACTTTCACAAAACACTCCCGAACTCTTTCTCCTCACGAACTTTCGCACTGCTTCCTCTCTCTTGCATCTTCACGCCGCCATTAGGGTCCCGTTATACCTAGCGTCCCTAGCGGACCCTTAGGAAACTACCACCCCGGGGCCGTCTGCTACTTGTACAATACATTTATCATTAGCCCATGAAATTACATTACTATCAAGTTCCATACTCTTGCAATGTTTGTTAGAATATCTAAGTATTATTCTCCTATATGGCGGAAGTTATACAAGTGCATAGCGCCTCTACGCAGTGAATTGAACGAAAACCAATATAGACTTTTCAGATCCAGTACGTCCCAATCGTCCCAATAAGAATAACCAAGCTTCCTAATACCAACACACGCCATTAAAAACACCATAGGAAACCAATACAACCTAATAAGATCCTGCGAAACGTCCCAATAGGAAATACTGAGCTTCCTAAAACCAATACACACCAACAAAGACACCATAGGAAACCAATACAAACCAATATAAGCGAAGAAAACCAACATAAGCCAACAGAAATACCAATAGGAACCTAGGAAAATTTTCATACGGGCATCTCCTTGTTCTTCGACTAGATGAGTAGCTGCCGCGCATTTGATCTAGTTTGTCTACTCCACCCTTGGTTGAATTATAGAAGGCTATAATTTCAGGTTTCATTGTCACGTCATCAGTACTCTCTCTGTGGTGCATTGACGACACCAAACAAACAGTCCTGTTTCTCTTTGGCACATGAGGAACTAGAGTCACTTTCGCCATATGTCCATAGAACGAGGACCCAATTACGCCCTCTTTTGAAGGCCCGAAGTCATTGGATATTTCCCTTTTATTTTTTCTTATCGTCCCGACATAGGTCAGTCCTTTCACCCTCAGCTTCTCAACCAATTCAATTGAAGTGAACCAATTATCAGCTGTAATATTTCGATTGGAATGAAATATTGGCTCAGTGGGACGCAGAACTGATTTTAGGTTTGGTTTAGAAGTCTTTTTGTCTTCCTCTGACAGACCTATTCCGTTGGTATTTTTTCCGGCGTACAAATAGGCATTATACAAATAGCTATTCGATGTATCCGTCAAACACATCATTTTGAGGCCATACTTAGCTGGCTTACTCAGGATGTGCATTTTAAATCGGCACCGACCCCTGAAGGCAATTAGCATTTCCTCAATACAAGTTGTGCTGCCCAGTGAATGGCAACAATGATCTTTTTATACGAAACGATCTAACAAATCAGAAATTGGTGCAACTGAGTCATTTTCGTACGGGAAGATTTGATCTTCATGGTTATCAAACCGAAGACATAAAAGGAGAACAGCAAATCGTTGTCCGGACATTACTAAACGAAAAATTTCCCTTCCAGTGCCATCTGTTGCAAAAATACTACTAATATCTTCATCGTTAGATTTGAATATTGCCGAATATATTTTTGACCCAAGTAAAGCTCTTAATTCAACATAATCTAAATCTTATATTTCAGGCCCACTGCTTTTGGTATCCTTTTCTCTTAACTTCTGAAGTTTGACATTTGTCCAACACAAAATCAAATTTATAATATCGTCGTAAAAAATAAGCGACCAAAAATGTATAGGTTGCAGTTCCCTATCTAGAGGTATAAGAGATTGCTTCAAACCTGGTTTTTCCGCGACAATGTTATGCAGACGAGTGCAAACGTTTCTCTTTGGCTCTTTAGAACTCCTTTTATAAAGATTTTTTCCAAAATAATATCCAACTAACCTAGAAATATTATTCACTGAGACACGTACTTCCTCGTCGTCGTCTTCTTCATTCTCATCGGAATCCATATTGTGATCACTAACAATAATATTATCCTTCTCAATCTCACTTTTAACCTCACTGTCATCTTCCCTCAAGTATTCCACAACCAGCTCCTCAAAATCAGGAGCGTCCTGTCGTAGTATTTGAGAGGGACCGGGTTTATCACTCATGTTTGTAGTCTTTGACGAGTGCTTATGTAGCTGTGAAAATTGAGAAAATATCATAAGTAGATATACGTTACTTGTACAGGAAAATATTTTGATTCCACGGAATACCGCAGGAAGAAATTTACCTGACGAATGACAATGATGATCACAAGGCAATTATGTAAATATTGCACCGGAAAGACAACGCTATTCAAGAACAGTAGAAAATTTTCCTCCGTACTAGCTCCATATATGATGATTGCTCACCAACAGACAATAAGTTATCTTCTCTTATTTTCCCAGGATATTGGTTTTCCTGCGGCCATATTTGCAAATTATTTTACAACAAAGATATATTTGGTCATGTACTGCTCGAACATTCGCCTCGGGTTATCCCCAGGATCACTCCACTCTTTCCATTGGGGGTCCATATTCCGCTGACAACATGCTTCACCAAAGGTCATTCATCCCAGGCTAAGCACAAATGAGTAGTGGCAGCAGAGAAATTCTCGCAGGATTTCATTATTCTGAGTTTACCGCCACTTCGGTCGCATCCGTAGTAAGTGACATTCTAGGGTCAGAATCACAGCGAAATATAAAGACGAAAAATTCGGTTCCATACACATACGGTGTTTTAATGCAAGTATGATTTAATATTTTTCTAAACAGATTTTTGTTGTTGGAGTTGATAAAATAAAATAACCAAAACAATTTGTATTCTTTAGGACGACCTCAACATTAGCCTACTATCATACAATCCATATATTTTGCCTAATTTGTTCTTTTCAAATAGTAATAACAAAGAAATGTGAAAATAATAAACAAATATAATAAATAAAGTTGAATTTTGTAAGCCTCCGTAATAATATTCACCCATATTACGAATTGAGTTTTCCCGAATTAGTGACGTGCGGTCTCTCAGACCGCACATGGAATTTAATCGCAACTTAATAAAAATACAAGTAAGATAAAAGTAATTCGAAGCATTCTATATACTAGGTAAAGGTATCTAAAAAGGTACCATAAATTACAGATTTGTTAAAAATCAAATATATTTTTTATTCACAATAAAAAAATCGCTGCGGTCTCTCAGAGCGCACGCCACTGGTTATTGTCATTGTTATGAAGTGATTTGTGGGGCATCTCTCCCGGAATTACCTTACTGCTATGCTGCGATGCTTTTCAAAATCCAGTCTTCTCATGTGAATCATCAGATAATATGCATCCAAAACAATTTTAATGATTAAATACCTAATTATTCTCGGAAACAGGAGTTACAGAGATGCAAACATTTGACTACCAACCAATTACGTGTTCACACTCGACCACTCGACTTGTACGAGACACAAACGAAACGAATATGCTAGCATCTGAAATCATTTTTCATAAAAAGAACTTCAAAAATATATTTTTATCATTACTAATTTTGCGTGTTCCTTTACCATCCTCATTAAAAGTATATGTAGTTACTTTGGCGCAGTCTCGGCTCAGAACCACACTAAACTTAAGTTAAACTTAGATTCTCAATAACTTTATAGTTTAAGAAGAGTTTACATAATTGTACTTGAAAACATACGCAATTTAAACTACAGCCTCTTTTGTGCACAATAATTTCTTTAAGTGCATACCTAAAGACTCGCTCTGCACTTTCTCACTCATTGCCAAAGCGTTCTCATGACCTGCCCTAATCCTTTTTACATTTTTGGCACCTTTAAACGGATTTTAGATGTACATTGTACCGGCGGAGCATTTTTTGAAAGCCTCCACTATATGGAAATGCATTTCGAGGATGAAAACAAGGTATCGTACTTTCTCTCACCGCTTGAGGGACTTCCTGAATTTTTATCGAGTCCTGCCCGCTATGAGTACTCCAATTTTCCCCAAGGGTAAATATCAGAACGGTCTCAAATCTATTTCTCCATACATAAATAAATAGTTACTTTTATTCTAGTCGCATTTAGCTTAATTTTCGCATTTACCGTTTCAGTGGAGTGATGGAAATCAGGTTTCGCTCCCGAGTCATCCCACGAGTTTTTTCTCCTCATGTGTAGCTCGAATGAGTGTTTGATTTCTTTTAGGAATGCCCACAGTGTTATTTGTTTTCAAATCAATGGAGCGGTGTGCCTCCGAGAGAGTATCGATTTGGGCATATTCGTTTACTTCCCGAGGTTTTAATTTTTTCAATCGATATACGGTAGATTGATATCGCTTGCGAAGATAAAAAATCAATTCCAACGTGATACATCCATTTTATGTGTTTGTTTTGGTAGCGAATACACGAACAGTAGAGATAACAGATGTAGAGTTTTTGGTATTGCAGTACGATATACTTTCTATCTATTGTCAGCAATTGGAATTTTCGGACTGTTTAGCATTCGTAAAAATGAACTTTCTCATATACATACTTAATAATGTGCAGCTTAATTGCTGCATCATTAAAACATCTTGATATGATCCGGATGACATAATATAGCGGAATAGATAGCATAGTATTATTAATATATTGCAAACGTAGTATAACGTATTGTCAGTTTACATTTCTACAACTTATTACAACATTCTTCAACATTCCATCATCGTTATTGAGGATTGTTTTTTTCGCATCTCTCCTTACCATTTGGTTCTCTGCCAATCTCCTTATTGTTTCATTAGTCCAAATGTTAACAGTTACCTGGATCTCAAATTTTAACCACCGTGTTCCTTCATAATGCAATCCCTTCTCCACTCCTCCACTACTCCCTTAAGGATACTATTTCTACTGCTATTATCGTACCTTAGTGTGCGCCCTATCTCTCCCTACAAGGAATGTTATCCTAACCTCTTTTGTTACTCCTCCTTTAGTTATTATTCTTCCACAAAACTACTTATGAATTATTAAGTATCATATTTATAACCTAATTACTATTAAATATATGATATTATTAATATTTACAAATTTACTTTCACTTTCATTAGATTTACTTCTATGTAATTATTGGTTATTTAGATGTGTAGTAACTTTTGTCTGCAATTTTCTGTTTCATCTAACAATAATTTTCTTTTTCTTATTAACGTTATCTATTTTGAATTTCAATTATTTTCATTTAATTTGCTTTCTTTATATTTTTATAATGTAAGCTTTATATTTATTATAGGTTTAAAATCTCCAATGCCCGTCTTTATCGGCACTCCGAGATTCCTTCACAGCTTTTAAGAGACACTAAAAAGATTACCAAACTTCAAAGAAACACCCAATGCACATTTCTGTAGCGATGTTATTATCACCAAAGGTATAAAAATACTTTAAATTTTTGATGAAATATAGATGATGGCGATATTAGAATCTGATAACCCGTTTGTATATTTTACATTTCCTCACACGTTTTTCATGGAATAGACTTTTACTATGGAATTCGTCGCTCGTTACATACAAAAATAACGAAATTGCTAATTATAATAAACTAATGTACCTAAAGATGTTAATACGTTGACGAAACCGGTTGACTGAAGTATATATTTTGGAAATTACAAAGTGTTTTTGTTTTAAGATGGTAAATATTAAACCATGCATTCTTATGATTCTGTTAAAATCGCGAAAAAAATTGAGTTACGTGTTATCGTGTAGGCGAGCGAAATTAACCACAAAATTCTCTTGCATCTAAGAGACCTCAGACCTCTTACATATATTTATTCGATCTGTAATTCCTTTTCTTAAATAGAAATTAAATGCAAAGGCTGTTTCTAAGCAAAGGCTTAAGTAAATATTTGGATTCCTTCCTCTAAATTTAAATCGATTATCCCTCATTAGGATAGGCTGGTGCAATGTCCTTATTGTCTAACCTAAAAACGGGCGAGCATGTTCCATAACCGTATGCTCCATTAACTCCATTACCCTGACGGTGTAATGAACGCCTCAACGCTTTAGGGGCAGCCGACATGAGTCGAGGCATCAACTAAATCGACCGCCTGGGCCCAGCTGAAGTCTCCCGGTCTTCGGTTTAAATCCAAGATTCGACTCTAAACCGCCGAAACGCGGTCTGTCTGGGGACAACATTGGGAACGGGCTTTGAATACTCGCTCGAGAGGCTTCATTGATTGGTTTCCTGAAAGTATGCGATTTGAACCACCATTAACCACAGATATTCCTCAGTATAAGAATAACGTAAAGTTTAACAAGATCATAGATGTATTTTTTGATCTGTGGCTATGTTGGCTGTTCGTGTGCCGTACAAATACAAATAGTGAAATTCGAGATTAAAATTAGAGCGAGATTAGAGGGCAAGTTCTCCAGAAAAGTTTGGAGGTCGATAAATTAATTTTTAGTAAAATTCGTGCTTTAAACAGTATATACAGGAGGCCTGTGTAATAAAACTGTAACATTAAGGATAATTACAATACCAGTTTACTCTACATCTCTATCGCCTGCTATTATTTTATTTTTCTAATCTGAATCCCTCCATATTTTCCTCAGTTGTTTTCTCCGAAAGTTGTTCTAAGATTATCTGTCTGTTTTATAAATCGATGAGAGACCAGTTTGCCATATACCAAAACCTACACTAATCCATTCGCTTTTTATTTTGAATATTAATTTTTTCCATTGAACCGAGCAAATCGAAACTCAGTATTGGAAAAAACGAAACATTACTGAAGCGCTTCGACCAAACTAGCTGAAAACCGTACTAATCAAGTCCAATGGTTAAATTGGTATAATACGATGGTGGTCGGAATATAATTTTTATTGTACCAATATTATAATGAAGGGATTATTACTATATTATCTCCAACTTTAAAGATAGAATTGAGATTTGTTTTTTAGCTAGACGGTAGGAGCGAAGAAAACGTTTGCGAGCGAAGTTACTTAACGTTAGTTAGGCTTCTCCTTGAGTACTATGCAAGTCCCTACCGACAACAATAGCATTCGGGAATTAGA
The DNA here is from genome assembly GCA_947579665.1 of Sympetrum striolatum. Lineage (NCBI taxonomy): Eukaryota > Metazoa > Arthropoda > Insecta > Odonata > Libellulidae > Sympetrum > Sympetrum striolatum. The sequence continues at coordinate 88,588,890 of OX388352.1, forward strand.
AAAAATACAAAAAAACGTGATATTGTTTGTTAATAGCTAAGATTTTGTTTATAAGCGAAATTTTTGTAATAGCTACGATAAAGTAATGAGCGTTACTCACATGATTTGGGTCAAAGGATGTGAATTCCTATAAATGGAATATTAATACTGAGAATAAATTTATCAAACAAGTTTAGATAAAGCACGCTCTCCGAGAATGTAACTGAAATAATGCGACCGTTATTGTATAGGCCGTTCTGATACTGCAAGAAATATCAGGGAAATATACGCTAGAACGAATCGATTCAAGAATTAATTTTTTCCCGAACGATACGCGAAAACAATCGATTATGAAAATCGAGTCATGCATCCCCTGTTGCACGCACGTTTAAGGACCGTCATCCTATTTCTATATCACTTCAATAATGCTTACCAATTGAGTATTTCGTGAAAAAAGGCTTTGACTAAATGTCTTCTAATTCATCACTACATCAGTTGTGTGCAAAAACAGTTCAGAATTGTATTGCATATTGCTCAGCATATTTTATAACACATAGACTACAGACACAAGATCGATCATAATTAATGAACTTTGGCGAGCATAGTTCAGGGAGCAGGAAGCCGTTTTGTAGTTAGAAATGATACAACAAATCTCGTAATAGAATACGGATGCATTCTGTCCGTAGAGTATTCTGGCCGGTTCTCCTTCCTGATTATCTAATTGTAGTCTTGGAGAGTGAGAGGCGTGCTAGAAAATATTTATTTCTGTAGGAATTACTCCTGACTCATTTATATCCTTTTTATTCCTCTCATAATCTTTCGAATTGAAAAAAAAAAAACGATTCCAAGTCGTCATTGTAAAGACGTTGAACATTTTCTGATCTTATTTCATTTTGTACCCTATTTTCTTAGTTATGCCCTACGTCAAATCTCTTCGCCGCGCCGGCGCCGTAAAGATTCATCAAATTTAAATAAAACGAAACAAGTAAACTTAAAAAGTTATGCCATGTTATTTGGATGACAAAAGCTGGCATATCATGTGACTTATGCATGTATCGAGAATAAAGTGAGTTTTTCTCAGGAGTAAGATAACCAGATGTACACATTTTGATGCACTTCATACTGTGCAGTTGTTTATCGTTAGGTCATTTCCGTTATGACACTATTTCAGATTTAACTTGGTAATATAAACTGCAACATTCATTTGTAAATTATCTTGTTCTTCAACATAATTAATCAAAGCTGAAAGACTTCACAATGTTGAACTCATAACTAAATCAGTTTTGTTTTTCTATCTTTCCAAAAAATTTTGGTGCATTACGTTATGGGTTTGAAAGATGCAATTTCGCCCTCCAATTTCCTGTAAATTTTCGTAACCAAGTGAAAGTGTTTACATGCATATTGATATATTTTACTTTCTCCTTTCTCTCTCCGTGTATTTTCATTATAAGAAAAGCCAGCTGGGATCATTCAGTTGCATATTCTAAGATCCCTAATTCCGTTCTAAAGCTCAATTCTTTTGAAGGTCATGGTTATCTCTTTCCTATTTCACAGCCAAACTTGGGGATTTAAATATACTTTTCTGTCTCTTATTGCCGTCTTATTAGGACAAACGAATAAAGTTATACTTTGATTAAATGTCGGATCGATCGTTTTCCTATGTACAATTAAGATTAGGGAATTTAAGAAAGCCACTAATACTAATAAAAGTGTATTGGGATTACAAATCTTTATTTCTTTCAACAAAATTTGCCTCATGTAAACCTAAATTATACCTTTTACAATTACACATTATCTTACAACTAAATTATACCTTTTACAATTGTAAACATTTTTAAAAGCTATTTTAACAACATTCAATCTTAATATTGAGTGATTTAATCTTCATTCCTTGTTTGAATTTTATTTTGAAATTCCAAATAATAAATTGCATAATATACGAAGACATATTTTGCCCCTAAGTCGCTGAATGGCATTTTTCTGTTTTTGCGTTTCTCTTTTTCAATACTGTTATATTATTATTTAAAGTATATAACATTTGAATAACCCTTATTAGTCGAGTGGGGTCAATATGACCTCAGGATAAGTATTTCCTTCGATAAAACAGAAAGTGTTAAAGATATTTAAAACAAATTTTTGTTTTGTAAAGAATTTTGCAATATAATAATAAACTGAGGATTTCGCTAATCTTTATTAATAAATAGTGTGTAATTTTTGCCATGTTTCAAAATATACAAAAATAAATTTAAATATTGATCTAATAAACGTTTAATTATTATTTTGAGCCCATATATAAAGTTCTTTGTTATTAAGCACTATGTAAAGAATAAAAACTACACCATGCGTACCAACTGAAAAAAAAATCCGTAACATATTGGATATTTTTAAGATTTGCTAAATATTTCCGAAATATGACTATTCTGCTCGCTTCAAATATTTACAAAACCTCAATTCTCAAATTAATAATAATCTCCTTATGAATTTTACCATTATCCCATGAAAGGCTACCACAATTACAAAAAATACTTCTTTATATGAAAAAATCTATCTTTATCAAATATTTCTGATTGTTTTTGCATAAACAGTTATTTATCATTGTGCAGAAATAAAACCTTGGCAAAGTTCATTACATTACCATATTTGCGATTAAACTCATTTCCGAATAAATTTATTATAGAAAAGTTTTCGTATCTCATCTCTGCTTTCCAACCAAAAATAGGATTAACTGGATAAAAAATTTGAAAGTAGCTGGAATTAATAGTTATATATTTACTTGGAGTCAGTGGCGCAGCGAGGGGGGGTTTTAGGGGTTCAAACCCCCCCCCCCAAGAGTCAAGTCCTATGACTAGCTTTGTACTTTTATTTCTGCTGAAGAGTACAAAACCCCCCCCTCGCTGAGGAGGGGTTATTACGCAAATCATACAGATAAACTGCTTGTCATGTGTTTGCTTGATAAATTCAGCGAAAGCTTCGCGTACCCGTAAATATCTCCGATTTCAGTTAAGGTGATGCTTTCGGTAGCAGAGTAGACATCGATATCAATGGGGCGCAATGATACGAGTGTTTCGAACACTATGTTCAACGCGTGCACTTCTTAAGCCTATCCTTTAGTTAGATAACTCACTCCATAAGATAAGATTCCCATGAGAAAAATTCGAAAGTGCCGATTTGTTTACTCCTCGAAAAAATACAAGGGAACATTGGAGAAGTAATTCGAAACTTGCACCCTGAAAACAGAGATTAAGATAACGTTTGAAAAACAAACAGATTGATAAAACGCTCAGTTAGATCTTTTGCTTGTGACTGTTTCAAGGGTGTAAATTCAAAGATAGGCTCGTGAGTAGTGCTTTCGAAAAATTCACAACAGTTCGAAGGAGAGTTTAGATTTCATTCAGATGGACATCCAAAAATTCCTTTCACAGTCCGCTAACAGCTCGAGGACACTATCGGAAAAAACATAAGTTAATGGCTATGTGTTTTTTGTGAAATAACCATTATTAGATGCATAAATTAGGATTTTCTTATTTTAGGGCTGTTATCAGAGGACACATCTCAAGATGAGTTTAGCGACAATGGAAAAGCTACTTTTTCCTTTATTAAGCATTCTAGACGATTAAAAGTCTGCACACAGTTGACTCTTCATTACTCGGGATGATAGAAAATATACTGATCTTTATTTTATGATTGCCTGTTAATTAGATGTATATTTAATAAACATTTTCGCTAACCAAATTTCCGTAGGAATTTGAAAAAGTATTGGAGCAATGAAAGATTTCAGTAAAAATTAATCTGTGATGATATTATTAATAATATACCATTTTGGAAGCAAATCTGTCAGCTGAAAGGTATTGTGCGCGTAAGTTACGCACATATTTATCGGAAGTGTGACTTGATGACTTGAATTAAACTTGATAAACTGTTAAAACTATGAATTACATTCTTCAGCTTCCTTTTCAATGCAGCCAATTTTTTCTCTGGTAATAGAATCCCACGAAATGCATGACTTATCCTGTTAACCGCTTGGTCATGCAATGCCCATTCAAAATTTAAATTCAAGGAAAATATTTGTTTTCTTTGAACACTCAGTGCGTAAGACTGGGTTTGCATCAGCTCTTTGCTGGTTAAACCACCTATTACTTAGTCTAAATAATTGTAAGTTGACGTCTTCATTTTTCTCACTTTGGTATGTGACTTTAATACTGCAAGTTCAATTATAATATCAACTATAATCAAGAGTCTACTGTATCTTTTAATGCAGCCGAATTTTTAATTTTCGGTATGAGACGCATTCAACGAAATACTTAGCTAATACATAAATAACGAAATCAGGCTTAATTGTAAGCCTGGCAGAAAATTTCATCTGATAAAAATGATTTTTTGTTTCTTATACAAACCTTTTGCAATAAGCTGTATATATACTTCATATCATTATTTTTATACATTGATGGCGTTTTCTTGACTGGCGATATTTAAATTAAATTCCAAAATCTGCTGATGATATAGTCAAATAACGAAAGATAATGAAATAAGCATGGGCGCGCCAATGTGGGGGACAAATGAGTGGATGTTACGTTTTATATCGCTTGCCAAATAACCGTAGCTATTTTTTTCCTTCCCACGCTTTGCAACCTCTAAGAAGAAAGAACTCTCGAAGACTCGGAAAGTTTATATCTAAATCACTAAAAAGCTTCAGCATAGAAAAAATGAGTTTTTAATAGATATTGGACGTATCCAAACCAGAAATCCAAAGAACACACTTGTTAAGTTTCCAATTGTTCGCTTATGTAAACTACTATCTTGCAAATTATAATAAGTTGGCCACATAAGCGTTAAACTCCTCTAGTTTTGAATGAATTTTGTTTTTGAAAGAATTGACATATATTGTAGTAAGTAGCGGGCATGAATATACTAGCCCCTGTAAAGTAGGCATTTTCGTTTCTTCAGACACCCCCCATTGGTAAATCCTGGCTGCGCCACTGCTTGGAGTAATAGTCAATAATTTAAATCAATTTTAATGTAATTACAGAATATTGTATTCGTTCCCTAAGACAAGGTAAGGCCAAATGACCGACATCTGCAGACCTCGCAAAGCAAGGTGTTCTTTTTAAATTTAATTTTTCGATAAAGAATATTTTAGTAAGCATAGTTAAATTCCTAGTGTTCTTCAAAGTTAAGAACGTTGCCGAGCGTTAAATATTCAAAGTACTGGAATGCGGTAGAATAAATAATGTAGGCAACAAGGTAAAAGGTTCAACCTGAAGAAAATATGAAAAAATTGAAATCCTTATAAATATTGATCTAATGAAGACATACGAAACGCACAATGAGTAGGAACAATTCCAGTTCACTCTCAAGGCAGAGATATGAACCCCTAGGACTAGGACATAGGTTGTATGAATATATATATATATATAGCGGGTCGCATAGCATAACGGCGCTTATATATACGGTGGTACCTTGGTTAACGACGCTAATCCGTTCCAGGATAATCGTCGTTAACCAAAACCGTCGTTATCCAAGGCGCGATTTTCCACAAGTATAATAATGATAATGGATTACCGTATTTCCCGGCGTTGAGGACGCACCCCAGTTATTGGAAGCAACATTTTGGTAACAACGTTTTCTTTGGTTTAAATGCAAGAGTGTTATGTAGGTGATTGACGTCGGTAACATCAGTACTAGGAATCGATTACGGTTTTTCTACGCATTTCATTTTAATGCGTTGAAATGCAGTAAAGATTCGGTAAATTTTTAGTGCTTATAACCTTCCTTTAGTATTAGCATTGACTTAAGAAAAACGTAACCTTTTGTGTCAAAGACGCACTTTAATTTCAAGAGACTTATTTCAGTTAAAAAATCGCGTCCTTGACGCCGGGAAGTACGGTAATTCTTTCCGGCTCCTCCCCATAATCATAGTGCATGTCAAATATGCAGATGCAATTCATTTAAATGTCATAACAATGTGGTAAATATCATTTATTCATTTATATTTGCTACAAAAATGTTTCATTAATAACATGAGTAGTTCATGGCTACAGTTTGTAAATGTCAATTTTCATCAGATGTTCGGTTCAACTCAGAGTTTTTTGATTAATTGACCTGTAATAAACATGTTTAGGGTTGCTTGCCTTTTTCTCTTTTTTAGATTATTTCTGAAAAACTGCATGGACTTTTCATTAAATAGATTTGCAACTCGGATAGCTTCAAATTTGTTGGGAATCCATTTCATAGCAACATGTTGGACTTCCTCCCACTTTGACAAATCATTTTTGATTTTTTTTCTTTCTCTACGTCCTCATCTTCAGATGGAATATACATTTTGTTTTCACATTGCTGCTTGTAATGTTCTTTCAGCTCGTCAGTTGTCAGTTCTCGGTCGTGCTCCTCCAGTAATTCTTCAACATCTCCTTCGTCTACTTCCAAGTTGAGATCTTGAGCAGTTGCCAAAATATCCTTTACCAAGTTTTGTCCTTATTCTGAGGATTCTTCATTACCAAAGGTAGGATACAGTTTCCTCCATGCTCCTTTGAGACCCCCTCATGGGGACAGTGGCTTGGTAAGCGACCGGGTTCGGATACCGGTCACCATCCACTGTTTTGAGCTACCTGCCGGGGGGTAACCCGGTGCTCTTCTGCTACCTGCTGGGGGGTATCCCAGCGTTTCTCTTTTGGTCTTAGGACCTTTTTTTGTATCACTTGGAGTGATACCTGATTAATTCCTTTTCGCTAAAACATCTCAAAAGCGACACCGAAAGAGTAAAGAGCTCATTCCCCGCCGCCGCCTCCACGGGGCTGAGGGGGGGGCAACGAGTCCTGAACTCGGCGAAGTAGCGGCTAAAAATGGCAGTTGATGAAGTGGAGAGTAGAGTAGAAGGAAAAGGAAAGAGACTGCGCTCTCAGAGCCCAGTAAAAAAGGCAGTTAAAGCTAATGAGGACAAAATATCTGTGCCAAGATATCTAATAGTTAACGGAACGGATGATGGGAAAGATTTCCACACAACTTCACCATTTGTGGTGGCTAAAGCTGTAAAAAACATTGTGGGAGAAGTAGCTTCAATAAAGAAATTAAGAAACGGAACCTTGCTTGTAGAAACAGCAACAGATGCTCAGAGTAAAAAACTCCTTGATCTGAAATCTCTAGGTCCCTTTGCTGTTAAGGTTGATGCACATCAGAGCCTAAACTACAGCAAAGGCGTTATTAAATGCTTCGAAGTGCAGCACATGGAAGTAGAGGAGTTGTGCTCAGAGCTAGCCACCGAAGGTGTCATAAAAGTAGAAAGGATAATGACGAAAAGGGATGGTGTTCTAAAACCTACTGCCTCCTTAATACTCACCTTCGGAACTCCTCAGTTGCCATCTGATGTAAAGCTAGGTTACCAGGTTGAAAGAATAAGACCATATGTGCCGAATCCAATGCGGTGTTTTAACTGCTTCAGATTCGGACATACCAAGTTCACTTGCGAGAAGATCTGCCCAGACTGTAGCAGTAAGGCCCATGAGGGAACCCAATGTCTCTCAGGGCATTTTTGTATAAACTGTAAAGGAGAACATTCTCCCTGGTCTAAGGACTGCCCTAGTTTTCGCACTGAAAAGAAGATTCAAGAGCTCAGAGCTGTATGTAAGATCTCGGTGACAGAAGCCAGGAAACAGGTGATGGCGACTCCACCTTCTCCCATCCCTTTTTCGAAAGTAGTAGCCAGTCCTTCTTCTCAGGCAACTATGGGCGAACTTTTAACCCTGGGGAAGGAACTCGTAGAAGAACAGAAGAAACTTCGAAGTGAATTATCTGAACTCAGAAGCTACCAGTCCGTTCCTCCAGGGAATAAACCTGTTAGTGTTAGTAATGAACCAAAGGCTGTTTTAAGCAATAAAAAAGAGGCTGAAATATTAACAAGCAAGGTACACTCTAGAGCTAGTGTTTCCTCATCCAAAAGAAATTCTACGGAACAAAAATTGGGTAAAGAAACCAAAACACCCTGCAAAGAGTCCGAAAAGTTAGTAGAGGAATTGGACTCTGATGAAATGATGGAGACTAATATAGATAAAGACCTAATTGATAGGATTCGCAGAAAAAAAGGGAATACTAAACATAAATGAAACCGTTGAACCATATACAGAACCATGAATACCATACTTCAATGGAACTGCAATGGTTTCCGATATCGCCTACCAGAATTACGTATACTTCTCTCAGAATTATCTCCAGTGTGTGTTTCTCTTCAGGAAACACGACTTAAACAAAATGATGACGTTCACCTTCGGGGGTATGCTGTTTATAACAAGGATCTTGCCGGGGTACCGCAGGCCCATGGAGGTGTGGCTGTTCTAGTTCATGACTCTGTTCTTTCAGAAGAAGTGACTCTGACTACAGAACTGCAGGCTGTTGCAGTTAGAGTGTATCTTCCTGCTCAGATAATAATTTGCTCCATCTATCTTCCCCCTAATGAGCCCATCAATATAAATAAATTACTGGATTAAATTGAACAATTGCCATTGCCATTCCTACTTCTGGGTGACTTCAATGCCCATAATTCAGAGTGGGGATGCAAAAGAACTGATGTAAGGGGACGTCGGCTCTCAAATCTATTTTCGAGTCTAGACATGATAATTCTAAATGATGGAAGCGACACACATTTTAGTGCTGGAAGCAGGTCATTTTCAGCTATTGACCTTTCTGTGTGTTCCAGCACTGTTGCTCCAACATTCAAATGAGAAGTATACAAAGATTTGTGTAGTAGCGACCATTTTCCCATTATCCTGACTGCCGCCCCAATGGAGCCTCCCCCTATCAAGTGGATAACGAGAAGAGCTGATTGGGAAAAATTCTCTGAATCAATTCAGCTAGAGGAGGAGGAATTTCCCTCTGTGGATAAACATGTCAAATACTTCACGGATACCATAATAAAGGCGGCGGAAATTAGCATTCCGAAATCCTCTGCTCGGCTTCTCCGTGTCCCTGTTCCTTGGTGGAATGACGAATGTCATTCTGCTATTAAGGATAAACGACGAGCATTTAGAGCTTTCCGTCTCTGACCTACAGAGGAAAACATGGTAAAATACCTTAAGTTAAAAGCTGTGGCTCGCAGGATAGTGAGGAGATGTAAGCGTGATTCATGGATGAAATATGTTTCTACCATTACCAGTTCCACTCCAGTAGCTTAAGTATGGGAAAAGGTCAGGAAGATATCCGGTCGGACATCTTCCTGTAGTATGAGTGGTTTGTTGGTCAACGGGAAAACAATTACCGAAAAGGTGGATATTTCAAATGAAATTGGATTGGTTATAGAAAAGGCATCTAGTTATGAAAATTATCCACCATCCTTTCGAAATATAAAGGCTGAGAGTGAGCGGAAGCAGCTCAAATTTAATTCCCGAAACAAGGAACATTACAATTGCTCCTTTAGCCAGTGGAAACTGGAGACTGCTCTACGTGAGGTACATGATAGCGCCCCTGGTGCGGATTCCATTATTTATAGTATGATGCAACACCTAAATATTACCGCCAAGAAGTATCTCTTAAGAATGTACAATAGAATCTGGGGTGATGGTTGCTACCCAACACAATGGCGGGAAGCCATTATAATCCCCATCCTCAAGCCGGGGAAAGACAAGAAACTACCTGAGAGCTATAGACCAATTTCTCTTACAAGCTGTATCTCCAAAGTGATGGAACGAATGGTCAATAGGAGGCTTGTTTGGTTTCTTGAAACAAACAACTTATTGGCCAGTATTCAGTGTGGTTTCCGTCGGTATCGCTCCACCACAGACCATCTGGTGTGACTGGAGAGAGCAATATGTGATGCTTTTGTCAGAAGACAGCACTTGGTAGCAGTACTATTCGACCTTGCAAAGGCTTATGATACCACTTGGAGATTTGGCATTCTTAAGACATTACATTCTTGGGGATTACGTGGTAATATCCCGCTCTTTATTAAGAGTTTCCTAAAGGAGCGCTACTTCAGGGTACGTGTCGGTACTTTTCAGTCTCGGCTATTCACCCAGAAAAATAGAATCCCTCAGGGGTCTATCTTAAGTGTATTACTTTTTGCTGTTGCTGTTAATGGACTTGCCCAATGTATTAGAAATCCTATTGATGGAAGTCTCTTTGTGGATAGCTATGGTATATTTCTAGCATCCCAAAATATGACTATTTTGCAACGTGAAATGCAAATGACAATTAACCGAATATATAAATGGGCAACAGAAAATGGATTCACCTTTTCGCACAGCAAGACAGTTGTATCCATTTCTGTAGAATTCGTGGTCTACACCCAAATCCATCCCTTCTTTTAAATGGCACCGAGATACCTTGTGTTGAAAGTGCATACTTCTTGGGAATTAAATTTGATCGTAAACTAACATGGCGTCCTCATCTTATATATTTGAAATCCCGATGCCTAGCTGCCCCAAATGTATTGAGAGTTCTCAGCCACAAATCCTGGGGAGCGGATCGGACCACCCGGCTTAGAATATATCGGACGCTTATTCGATCAATGCTCGACTATGGTAGCATAGTATATGCATCAGCAGCACCATCAGCTATTAAGGCGATTGATGTAATTCACCACACAGGGATTCACTTGGCTACAGGTGCTTTTCGAACCAGCCCTATAGCAAGTATTCTTTGTGAGTCTGGGGAACCATCACTCTATATGCGCCGTAAACTGCTGTCTATGCGTTACGCAATAGCCCTTAAATCCAAGCCAAATCATCCGGCGTATGAAGCAGTTTTTGTGCAGAGATATAGCCACCTATATGCTGTCCGGGTCCGTTCTCTAAAGCCCTTGGGTATGAGAGTTAAAGGATATTTCGGAGAAATGGAATTTAATATCCCCAGGATGCCAGAAACAAAATTCTCCCAATTCCCACCATGGACATTCCCATGTCCCAACGTCCACCTCTGCCTTACCAGACTTGACAAGCAAAAAACTTCTCCTATGGAATACCAACGTGAATTTTATAGACTCCTTGCAGACTTCAGCTCTAGTACTGCCATCCATACAGATGGTTCCAAGCAGGGAAGTCAGGTTGGATGTGCATATGTGGTGAAGAAAACATCATTTCTGTTTCGACTACATCCACTCTGTGGGATATACACAGCAGAGCTATATGCTCTTTTACAATCTCTTTGTTACATATCCGCACACTCCCAGACTAAGTATGTAATCCTAAGTGATTCCTTGTCTGCTCTAAAAGCAATTGAGTCTATTGGTTCCATCCATCCACTGGTACAGAAAATCCAGTCATCTCTGGTGGACTTAAAATTTAAAGGGGTGGAAATAGATTTCATATGGTTGCCAGGCCACGTTGGTATACCAGGTAATGAAATGGCGGATGTTGCAGCTAAAGAAGCTGCTAACAAGAGGTGGACTTTTTATGACCAAGTGCCTCTTAGTGATGTGAAGACATGTATAAAGCACTTGGTTTTTAAACAATGCAAGATGAGTGGAATGAAATTACAGAAAATAAGTTAAGAATAGTGAAACCAAATGTTAATTCTTGGCAGTCATCATGTAGGCCCTCTAGACTCGAGGAAGTAGTCCTAACCAGACTACGAATCGGGCATTGCTGGTGGACTCATAAACATCTACTGTGGTCTGAGGAGGCCCCAGTATGTGAGATATGTGACACAGTATTGTCTGTGTCACATGTCTTACTGCAATGCCCCCAGTTTAACGATGAGTGAAGGAGATTAGGTCTTTCGACGGATCTCTCGGTCACCCTAGGAGACGATGTAGCATCTGTGGAAAAGATATTTGATTTTGTGAAGGCCACGAAACTACTAACTTACATTTAGTCAAGCCCCACTCAACTTGCCTTGTTCCAATTAATTTATAATTTTATTTATTTATTTTATTTATGATTTTAATATTAGTTGGTGACAGTATCCTTTATTGTGAAAATGGACTCTAAGGGACCTTTTACAGTATATGTCCTTATTTTATCAAAACTTTAGAGGCCACTATACAGCCCTTTCTTGTTTTTACAAATTTTAATTAGAGCCCAATTTTAACTTTTTAACTTTATATGTTGTATGTATTGTTCGACTTGCGGATGTACTGACTTGTGATGTCCTACTACTCATGGCGATAATAGCCCGAGAGGCTGATTCGCCTGCAAACACATACATACATACATGCTCCTTTGAGACACTCATTGTTACTTCTTGCCAAGCCTTTAAAATTAACCTAATTGTAATGACAATATTGAATTTTTCTTTCCAGAATTTTCTTATGGTCATGTTGATAGCCTCACATATTTCAAAGCACCTGGTAAAAAGTGCTCGTGTAATTTTGTTTGAAATTTGCAATTACTAGCTGATCCATAGGCTGTATCAAAGATATAGTCTTGGGAGGAGGAAAAATCATCTTAATAAAATCGGATTTCTCTGATAGCTCTTCTTGTATGCCTGTTGGATGGCTTTTAGAGGCAGATTGTTTTGCTCAAGGTAGGTTTTGACAGTGGGTCCAATATTAATTTCTTTTTATTTAGTTTATTTATTCGGAATTTAAAAAAGGTACAACGAAATGCGATACGATTCGTAAAGAATTGCTACGATAAAAGAGTGAGTGTTACAGGACGCGGGATGGGAATTATTAGAAGTCAAGAGACTGATTCAAATGATAAACTTACTAAATGAATTCAGAGAAATTACGTTCTCAGATGATGTAACCGATACAAAGCGACCCCCTATTATATGTTTTGATACTGCGAGAAAGATCAGGGAAATAGATGCTAGAACGAATGGTTTCAAGAATTCATTATTCCCGCGAATAATACGCGAAAGCAATCGATTAGGAAAATAGAGTCAAAGTGCCTGCATCCCCTACCACATGCCTAAAGGGGGCTTGCAGGGATCTCTTATAGGCATAGAATTAAAGTTTAGAGAAAAGTTAATATCGAATACATGTATTGTAAATATTGTTTTAAAATCAATGTAAAATGCATTTCTTAAGTTTTATTTATTAACCTTTTGTTAAAAATTGTTTTCAGGTAAAATGTATTCGAAGTGTGCATTTGAAGCGGTAGAACGGAAGAGAAAATAGAACAACAGGAAATTACTGAATTTACTTCAAAAAGTAAATAATTTAATCCTGTTGCAACGCCAAGGGAGCCCGATCATGATGAAATCGAAAGGTATCTCAGAACAGGCGATTTCCAAGAACGGGTGAAAGGAGGAACACAGGAGCGGAGGTGAAATTCAAACAGCAAGCGAAGCGGTTTATCCTAATGAGAGATAATCTTCACTACAGATATAAAGCCATCACGAAATCCTGTTCTGCTCCAGATACATTACGTTTGGCATCAGATAGGGATTCTCTCCAGCATTTCTTCAAGGCGGCACATGAAGGCTTCGGGACATCAACAGAGTATGCATCTCTCGGTGGTTATTTATGACGAGATAAAACAGTGTGGAAAATTATATACACGGGCTTTTGGTGGTCACTAATGAATAAAGAAGTTCGTGACACTGTTTTATCTCGTCATAAATAACCACCGAGAGATGCATACTATGTTGATGTCCCGAAGCCTTAATGTGCAAAGCTGCTCCTGAACTCCACAGCATTCCCGTTATCCCCAAAGTTTGGTATCAGATAGGTGTTGATGTATGTCCTCTACCACGTTCATCTGAGGGTTACATTGAAATTTGCGTGGTTGTAGACTATTATTCCAAGTGGGTTGAAGCAAAACCATTGTTTCGTAAGAATGCAAAAGAAGTAGCTTCGTTCTTGTTCGAACTAGTTTGTAGCTTTGGTTGCGCTAACATCCAAATTAATGATAAATAATTACCCGAATTCCAAAAACCATCAAAAGTAAAATTTCACCATGTACATTTCGCTGTTGAAACAAACAGCATCTTCAGTGTACCAAGGGAAAATGGTCAAATTTTGTATAAGGTAAGGACTAGAGCGTAAAAACAGTTGGAGGGCAAAATGCCAAGTAATGTCAGTTAAAGAGAATAAAGTTTTATCAAAGTCAGTATAATTATTCATGATATTATTTAAATTTTTATAAATGTATAAATTTTCAAATAAATTAAAAACCAGTACTGGTTTTTATAAAGAACTCCATTTTATTAAAAATACTGCATTAATGTTGGGCTGCAATAAATCGTTAATTGATACTTTAGTAAAAAGATACAAATATAAGTTACTGATTCATAATAACTCTACTTTATCAGCAATGTCTTGTTCTTCTAGTCAAAAATATATTAAAATTTCGTATTTTCCACCACTAAATAAAGGGTTACATAATATTTTTAAGGCTCACAATTTAAAAATTTGCCTCTATAACCAGTTTAATCTTAAAAACTTTTTAGGCACCACAAAAGATAAAACAGACACACTCGAAAAATCAGGCATCTATATGATTTCGTGCCCTGATTGTGATGAAAAATATGTTGGACAAACTACTAGGAAGTTAATTACAAGATTTAAGGAACATCTTGCTCATTTCAAATACGGGAGGTTTGACAATTCAGCCGTGGCCATGCATATGGCGGATCATGCTCATAATATTTCGATTAATAATTTAACCCTTTTACATAATGCAAATTTTGGATTAGACGCTTGGGAAAATTTATACATTTATAAAAATTTAAATAATATCATGAATAATTATACTGACTTTGATAAAACTTTATTCTCTTTAACTGACATTACTTGACATTTTGCCCTTCAACTGTTTTTACGCTCTAGTCCTTACCTTATACAAAATTTGACCATTTTCCCTTGGTACCCTGAAGATACTGTTTGTTTCAACAGCGAATTGTACATTGGTGAAATTTTACTTTTGATGGTTTTTGGAATTCGGGTAATTATTTATCACTTATAACCATCAGCGGATTTACTCTTATTATCCAAATTAATGACCAGGGGAGAGAATTCTGCAATCCTGTTGCGGATAAATTGAGTAAATTGACTGGTACGAATTACCAGTGCATATCACCCACAAGCCAATGGGTTGGCAAACGTGTCAATAGAACAATACAGGGTGGTATGCTGAAGATTTTAAGTGGAGAGCAAGAAGAGTGGCCAAAATGCCTCCAAGGTTAAAGCTCAGAAGAGACAGAGAAATGATTACGAAGAAAGGCATTCCAAAGAAACTCCACATAAATTAGGCGAAAAATTTCTGATTTTTAATGTACGAAAAGCTACAAGAAAAGAGGATAGGGTCAACTATTTTATGATGGACCATACAAGGTGGTAGATTTCATCCCCAGAAAGAGTTTATATCAACTGTCCACAGCCGATGGAAAAATGTTAAAGACGAAGCAGCATGCCTCAAATTTGAAGCTCTTCAAAGAAAGAGAGACAGCTCGAAGTAACTCCCCCATTGAAGATCTCAAAAATTTAACTGCTTATTCAAATTTAATTCCCACCAACACCAATTGGCGGTCTCTTACAGGCATCGAATTTGAAATAACTCCACCTCTCCAGAAGAATGACGGCCGCAGAAGGAAAAAAACTTTTGGCAATCCAAGAAAATTAGATCAAATAATCAGAGATAGAAATTGTTTATTTAGAGCCATGAGCAAAGAGGTTCCGCTCCCAGAAGATTACCTTGATTTATTTCGAAAAATGGCAGTGGTAATAATGAAGATTGATAATTACGTTAAAATCTTCCAATATTACCTGGGAAATACCGTACCTGATTATACCAAACAAAGCGAAGTGATAAAACCAGGAGTTTGGGGTACTGAGGTTAAGATATTTGCCCCTTGAAACACACATCGCTGTCTATTCATCGGATTCTTCCTCCAAAAGAGAGGCTTGGCCATTCCATTACCCGCTGATTAAGAACGCAGATACATTTTTAACGAAAAATAGTTCTGAAGAGATGTGTGTTTATTTAATAAATAATGACGGCCATTTTGATCGGGTGATGGTGATGTGGGTGATGACAGTAGAGACCCCAGACGTATAAAAATTCTTCAAATTTGGTTTCAGAAGAAACTAGTTTGACTTTTAATAAATTCTTTTAATTATTTATTGAAAATTCGTGTATTCTTCATATTGCATTTCCTTCAATATTTTTTATTATTTATTTTCTGTCTTTTATTATTTAATTAATTGTTTATAATATTTAGAAGGTATGTGCTTGTCACCATTATTGAAAGTTTAAATATTTTATGTATTTAATTTGTAATTTCTAACCAAAGTCTCGCTATATTTTTAACATCTAAAAATGGTCAAATTTTTAACTCAAATAATTTCTGATACATATCTGAAGTATTTCTTAGAATAAATTGGTTTTCTTTCACCTGCTTACTTTCTAAATTTAGCCCATCATTAATAGCCTGGAGCAGTATTACCCCATGAGAAGTATTTCCTCGAATGAAACAGTAACTGTTTAGTATATTTCAACAGTTACTGAAGTGTTTTTAGAGTTTTTCAGCTTTAACAACAACAATTTAAGAGCCTCGTAATCGTCGGTACTAGAAAGTATTTTCAAACAGCGTTAAACAAGTTGCAATAATTAATTTAAGTGTTGGAACAATTCAGTTTTACCGATTTTCGTAGCATTACTACATAAAATGGCTTCTAGCAAATAACTAGAGTAACGACAACAGTGGTACTAACCTCAAAAAATTAAATTACCAAAACTAATACTTTAATGGCTTTTCAGTGATTTCTAAGAAACGTTTGCAAAATTTTACTATTAAATTTTGTTTAAACTCTCAAAACCGTCATTATAAAAAAAAATCTTACAGCGATTGAAATTTTACGATTCTGCCCACACTTTTACAAAAATGTCATTTGGTCCGAAAGAGGAGTCAACATATATTTATTTATATTTTATAAGTACAATAATGCAACGAAAGCAACAGTCTAGATGGCATATAATTTATTCTAAACTCTATGCGATAAGATATTGTTTGTTGATACCTTTGATTACTCCTGAGAAGTTTTATATTAGTAAAACAATTTGTATCTCTTTCATCCCTCTCTATTAAATGCTGCGAATAAGCTTGTTACTGGTAAGTAGAGTAAAATTACCTCAAATTGTTTGAGTTAGACGAATATTATATTAATTTGATATAGGTTCGTAACGGTTATTGTAAAATAATAGTTTTTCTTTACATAAAAAATACCTTTACTATAATATCTATAAACAGACAGAAAATATCTAGTTTTCTTACATATACCTTGTGATGTTTCCATTCTAAAGGCTAGCAGACTTAATTTACGAAGTTGGTTGCATTGAAATTCAGAATTATTCAAAGAAGATGACTGGCTCTGAATTCAAAATATCTGATCTAGATTTATCTGAAAAAATCATGAAAATATAGATGTATTAACATTGTCATCGCTAATCAGTAAATAACCCTGCTTAAAAGTGATTTCAAAAAATTGAAAGTCGTTAATCATGCCGTAAATCGATTTGCAATTGTCGAATATCCCAAGGTATAACTTTTTAAGACAAAATTTTGAAAAATTTTCCAATTTAAATTTTGAGGCTTTTTTCTAAAAACAGAGTTCTTCTGTTTTCTATCTATGTCTTGCCATAAATCTCTACTTTATCGGTAAATGTATCATAAATAAATTTAAATTCCCGCCCTACGTTACAAATGGTATAGTCTCCTGGTGTAGAACCCAGAACCTTTTAGTTAGATTAAATTGCATATTTTGTAGGGGCAGCACTGACCGTTTCTATAATTTAAGTCGTTATATCTGGAAGATTTTCAATCGAAATTTCGTATTCCCTTTTAATTTAATGCTAAAATGCAAATGAAGCCCTGGTGTCGAACCAAGGACTATCAGGGAAATGCGTTTGTAAGACGTGTTCATGACTACTTTTCACATTCTTCGGGTTATGGATTTCTTCTCAAATATTCATTTACAAAATGTATTATAGTTATGAAGTATAGTTCCAGTTTTGATCGAAACAATTTTTAGTATGAGAAAGACTGGAAAATTTGGGACGTTCGTCAGTGTTTGTTTAGAAATAAACCTTTAAACAGTTTACAAAGTAAAGAGTATGTTAATTTTAGACTGTACTCTTTATTTTGGGTAGGTTAAACAAATTACATCTGTATTTAAAGGGCTACAAACATTTAAAGAACTTAAGGGACATATCGACCTCAATCATCTAATTTAGGAACTTTTATGATGTTTTTATGTGAGGGTTTCTTATCAGACTAGGTCAAAAATAAGTATTAAGATAGAAGCAGAGGTTCTGTGAGTTTATCTAGCTGGATTAGTTTTACCTGCTTAGCTTATTACAGCTTTTTCTTCCTGCATTAAATTATAGAGTATTTACTACATTTTTATTTACAATTTTCTCGTAATTTTATCCATAATTTATATTGTCTTAAACGTTCATGCTATTCAAAAGGTATTCGGTTATTATTTATTCATTATTTTAAAAATTTATATTTTAAGTGACTCCCGCCCAGGTTAAGTGTGCCTCGCCCGGCGGGCACGAAGCAATGTACGGTGGCAGCCACCTAGGAGACGCTCACTGCAAAGTGAACGCCGCCTCTGGCGAGGCCAACTGTACAGTGGACCCCGCCCGTTAAGTGCTCCTCGACTCCTATTCCGGCTGTAGCTCATTCGGATTTTCCACCAAACATGTGTACTGGTATCTTTCCTTTCCTTTTATTCGACGATTTACCACCAACGCATGATGAGAAAAGCGATAAGAAATGTCTGGTGAAAGGTAAATTTTGAAAAGCTGATCTGGCTAGGCCTAGAATTTACATTAATTTGAAGATCTTTGCAGATGACAGAAACTACACAATATTTTTATACAATCTAAGTATCTTTATCTGAGGTACAGTCGCCAATCTGTGACTAAGCGTGAATTGTAGCAGATGATTGAGAGTTTACAGAAATTATCTGTGAAGGAAAAAAATTATAGTTGGTATTTGCCACAAAACAATTTTTACTCCCATCCGTTCCGACAATATCAAGTATTTATTTTGGTGAAATCAATATATCTTATTATTCTCAGGTCGTGGAGATAATCCTAGGTTATGTTGGCTTTAGGATCAGAAGTTGACTTGATACAATCGAAACCGGTGGGAGTAAAAATTTTGTTGTGGAAAATGACAATTATTTTTATTTTAACAACCGCAACCTTCAAATAGCCCAATAACCTTTGTCTATGTTTCCCTTTGCCTTCTTCCTATATTTACTTTCTAAGTCCATCATTTCATTCACATAATTCTACCATTTTCTATACCTCCATTTTTATCATCGATAAGTACCATAATCTATGCCATCATCTCCAATTTCTGATCTAAAATGTAGATTTAGGTGTAGCTTATTTAATTTAGATATCTGCTGTATTATTTACGCCTCAATGATCAAATTCTATGCCTTCCAACCAATCAGTCAGTTTGCTCGGAAGGTATATTAAAAAGATAAACATCTTGTTTGATACTCTACATCTACAACCACAAAAGAATCTTGCGAGTCGCATTTCGGTACGAAGCTCTGAATGGGCTAGTCCTTGCATTTAAGGCGATTTTACTGGATATTTTTCCGACTTACATAGAAAAATAGGAGGATGAAATGTACCGCGTATTTCATGAACGTGTTATCTCCAAATTCAGATTATCTAATCAGGATGAAAGTAGAATTGATTTATGGATGAAGTTGAACTGAATTTTTTTACCGTCCCTCCTCTAATGATTTCCATGCTGTTTTGAAAAGTATATTGGTAACGAAGATCTACTATTTTCCCAAAGAAGTTCTAAAAAGCACTTGTACACTCCTGGCCAAAATTAACGCAGCACCTCCCTAGCGATCCTTACGGCCGGTGCTGCATTAATTTTGGCCAGGACTGTACTTACGCCAAACTCTTGGTAATTCACGGATTCAACAATTTTTGCTGGTCAAGCCCTACTTGGAAAATGATCTATTGAATAAATTCAGGATGAAAGATA
Source organism: Sympetrum striolatum (assembly GCA_947579665.1). NCBI lineage: Eukaryota > Metazoa > Arthropoda > Insecta > Odonata > Libellulidae > Sympetrum > Sympetrum striolatum. The sequence goes on from OX388352.1 coordinate 88,608,762, forward strand.
AATCGTAGATAAAGAAAAACCGTGCTCTTTGATTACACCAAAGAGAAATTTCTCAATTCGAACAACGGCATACTGTTAAAGTCTCCAGAGAGTGAAAATGGATTAAAATTTTGGAAAATAATATCTAAACTGGAAAAATCCTTGAACTTTAATACCCCAGAAGTGGCAGTAAAGCATGAAAGGTAAAGCCGCGTATGCAAATTTGGAATGTTTTAACGGAACTCCACTTTAATATAACCTGTAAAGGTCATATTTTCCCATTACATCTTTATGCTCGAGCACATCTCGTAATATGTATTACTGGCTTAATCTCACCCAATTGCATCTAAAAAAGGAGGATCTGATTACGTTTCTCTTGTCTTGTTTTACGCTTTCTCTTTCCATTTGATGTTACATCTCTCTACAGCCTCCTTAAGATAAGAAGTTTTGCCACTTGTGACGGACCCACAATATATTCGAATGTATACTTTTCTTCGCCGTATTATTATTTTCACTCTCATTGTAATATTTAGATTTTTTACTCTAATTTATTTATTCCTCATTTTCTCACACCTGACAGTTGTTAAGTGCCACCAAATTCACCATTAGCATCGCTTTTTATTATCATTTGAGTTCTTTAAAACCTTTCCGGATATTTTCAGCTCCGAAAAAGAAAACGCAGCTGTTTCCGTAATTCCTAAGGGGCTTACCCGAGTCAACTATCAGATGATCAATTCAAAGCGAGATATTTAAAGAAAAGAAGACCATACATTGAGCGAGAAAGACGAAATATCTAGGAAACTCGGGGAATTGGGAAATACTTCGTTCCCTTCGACAAGTATTGCATTGAGCTACACAATATCTGGCTATCGGATCAACCTTTATGGTTCAACGTTAGTGGAAGAATATAGCTTCCTATCGAGGATCTGCCTTTGATGTTCTTCTCTCGATTTGACACTGTTACAAGTTTGGCAAAAAGTTACGGGAGGAAGATGCGTGAATGGTGTGGAAGGTTTCGAGGGAAGGGAAAAATCTGAGGCTATTCCCAAAAGAGAAACGGAGTTCCTTAGCGTCAGAATGGTATCCTTGTCCCGACGGACGTGACCTTTGAGGAATCGTCTCTTCATGACTCAAAATCGGCTTCTGTCCGGGCTTTTTGTGCTACGTTGATTCTTCAGTCGTCACTTTTTTGTAGGACTGAGTGCCTTCAACTTTTAAGAGTGTTGAATATTGCTCTTAATTTTTCTTTGTAAAGAAGTTGGGCGTAAGATATCAGTTTTAACACCGAAAAACGAAAGGTTTGCTGTGAACTATTATATTATAAATTATATTTTACCTAACAATATTTACTTTCCTTTTCAGCGGTATATTCACTGATATATCAATTATGCATAAAAATGTCAAGTTATCGATACCTGGTATGACACCCTCAGAGCACAATATAAGTAGAATGCAGTAATATTAATAAGTACTCAATAGAAAGTGCAGTAGAAAGAGAGTATCTGTGAATTTCAGTTAGCATTCATCAGCAATGGATATGACATATAATACGATGGCTATTATGTGAAATGCATATATTTTCTGTAAAAGAAAGGATGTGTGAAATTAATTAGAATCCAATTAATTCCAAATCCAGTAAAAATCTAGACTGTAGGTTCATTGAGGAATAGAATTGAAGACGTGCAATCACATTGATCGATTGCTGAATTGGATTTTGGCAGAAATTAAATTAATTTCAATACAGAGATTTGTGAATGAGTTTTAAAATTTTATGATATTTCTTATTTTTCGATTCGATTGAATGTTAGACAGTCTTGGGCAAATGAAGTTCTAAATCGTACTATGTAGACCAAGAAGTAGACTGTTAAAATTCTCTCTGAAACTGAAAAATTGAAAAAGATATTTTTCTTCCCAATATACATCGAATAAATTTAGCTATTTCTCGGATATGTACGACGAGGCAGTCGATTCGAAAGTCGAACTTTTTTTCGAATTCTTTCATCTCATCTCGTCTTCGTGATTACTAATAGATTTCCTTTCGCTCGTCTGCTGCATGCGTTAGTAATGTATAAGCTGTCTGGAGTACTTGTGCTGCAACGGATTTGCTAAGGAATTCATAAGGATCCGGCGAGCTCGCTGAACTTGATCCAGCTGCATAACCTGAGCAAGCAGCATAACCTAACCATCGCTGAGAAAATTCAAATTTTCGATTAGACCCACTTTAACTCAGTCATAAAATTGACTAGGGATTATTGCTATGCCACAGAATCGATAGAGGGCAGAAGAACATATTTAAAAGTTTAGAGATTATTGTCCATTTTTGTCGTTTAGTCATGATTTGTAGCGTAAATAATTATTAGTAATAAGTTTTCTCGATAATTAGGAATATTGCGGAGTATTTAGTGAATGGTAACTTGCTAAAAAAGCGATTTGTGAATTAGAACAGTGCAACATAGGAAACTGCTTGTTTTTAAGAAGTTGCTACAACATATTAGTGAAGGCTACTCGGACGCTTTAGACCACAGAATGAGAATCTTTTGAAGTTCGAATATTCAAAGAAATGCTTCATACACATGATAAATTCAGTGGATATAATTTTTCAGAGGACATAGCCAATGTTATGATCCATCCCCGTTATTTTTCCGCGAGCGCGGAAACCGCGAGCAAGATCGGGAAAATAGGCGCTAGAACGGCTTGCTTCAAACATTCATATTTCAGTGAGCGATGCGCAGAAGTATGAAAGTTTTCGGTATACTTTTTGTCTACAATCAAAATATGATATTACTGAATTCTGTTAAACAACTTAAAAAAGAATTCCGGAATATTATTTTATATTTGTTTGAGCACACGAAATCATCTACAAGAAATTATTTCCAAACATTTGATCTATCAACACATCATTAACTTGTTCCGTGTGCGTGGAATGTGGTAGCTTGAATTTTACAGAAGAATTATTCTATTCTGAAGTATGCACCTCAAAGCGTTCAGAGAGTTGAATCCGAACAGCACCCTCTGATTAATAAAGTAATCATATGCAGGATTAAATGTTGATAAGAGGGGAGTGTCCTTCGTGAGATTTAAATCGTAAGTGCGAATAGATATGTCAAGGAAATATTTTTTTATTCCACTTGAGATGTCAAATATCAATGAACGAATCAAATTCTTTGTTAATTTTTCAATTTCTACATCCTTAAATGATAATCGTGCATCTAATTTCAGTATTTTTGGATTATGGTATACTTTTGAGAACGATTAATTTGCATGTTCCCATTTTGGATATGCAACCACGCACTTCAAATTTAAAAAAGAATATTTCATTTCATACTAGACTTTTATTTGAAACCTGGCACGTAGATTATTAAAAATTCTTTTTAAATTCTCTGAAACCTCTTTTCATTCGACTATCCGGGATAATTTAAATATATAGATATTCTGCTATGACCCCCTGATTGTATGCAGCTCTCTCACCATTTTCTATTACGATGAATTGCAGGGATTGTGAACTACTGATGAATCGTAATTAGTCAACACATGTTCAATGTGGTCTGAAAAACTTCTCAAAGCAACTGCAATTCACCTCTTATGCGTTACGGTTGCGTTACTAAGAAAGTTGGGCCTTCTGTATTATTTCTATCACCATCGATTCACCACCAATTCGTCTAATTCTTATTGGATCTTCCTTTCTATTGGTAGATTGATATAACTTTTCTGCAGACTACCTTGCAAAGAGAATCATATGGTGGTACAATGAAGTAAAAATTATCCATATCTATCTATTATATATAGATGCTTCTCCGGATTCATTCATATATATAGATAGATAGGATACAAATTCACAGCCTAAACCACAAGCGTGATTGAGTTCCAATTTTTACTGCGTATTGGCCATAACAATTAACCGCCAGAAAAATTGTGATTTTGATCCTCAGTGTCATAGGTTCGATTCCAGAGGGCCCCAAAGTCCCGATTTTTCCCGTTTAAATACATTGCTTAGATTTTCGGGAATTTTTAAAAAATACTTCCCGGATAGGTAGAGAATCGAAACTCTGGGAGCCCTTATATATGGTCGTGTTCTATCGAAAACATAAATGAGTTATACAGAAAATAACCTGGGTTCGATGCTAGGACAAGGCAAAAATCGGCCGTTTAAAATGCATGGTGGCGATTTTTAAGATTTTTTTTCGACCCTTTCCCGATGGCATGGATACTTGAAATTCGGCATGGAGTTGGAGATCATAAATTTATTTCGTAATCAATTTTAATCAATTTTACATATTCGCTAATGGTCCTTGGTTCGATCCCAGAGAGCCATTTACATTCCTCAATGCATTTCTTATGGAGATAACAGAAAAAGGTTTCAGGTACTTCCCGGCATGATATCGACTTTAAACTTTGTAAGAAACAAGATGAAATCCTAATAAATCATACTGTGCATTCACAGCTACCAATATTTCCTGGGTTAGACACCAGGCGTCTCTACAATCAGTAAAATATCCGATATTTAAGAATTAATTTAAACCTCTTCCCAATAATATTAAAACATGAAATTAGGCATATAGATAGAGAGCATTGATCCATTTGAAAAACATGTTTTAGATTTCCTAGATCGTCCTTGGTTCGAGTCAAGATAGCCATTGAAATTATTGAAAAGTAGAACGTCGTTTGAGGCAGTTGGAGCCAATATTTCTGCTTGAATTTTCTCACATAGTAAGAGATGGTATTTTTCTGTTGTGCTGCATAGTAGGTTCACCGGGAAGGCGAAGGTTCAAAGCCAGATGATTAAATTGCAGCAAATTTTAAGAACATTTTCAATCCCTTTTTTTTCTTTTGAGGGCCGTCCCGATATGATGCCGACATGAAATTAGTGTTGTCGATCTGCTTGCAGTATGCAAGCTACATTTTACTCGTATCCAATATGACTCCTCTTTTAGAAACATTTATTGAGATTACTCGCTATTATTGACGCTAGGAAGAGCCAATTTGATTCCAAAAATATTCGGTATCACCTGGTAATTTGTTGGTATGAGTTAAGTTGCCTAGTATTGTTTCATCCGTGTCAACAATAATAACGATGTATATCTGATGATATACATTCGGAAATATACTAAAAGCTTCGAATCCCGGTAGTAAAAGACACCTTCCCTGCAAGAGGAATGGGCATAAGGATTGTTAGTTGATTGCGACACTTTCGCCTACCCAAGAGACCGTCATCTCGGCTTTGGCGTGCACTTGGTAAGTCCTTTATTGTGTTCACTTTTCGTTCAAACTTTCGACTTAGTACTTCTGATTTGAAAAAATATGTTCTATTTTTTATTCGGTTGATTTAGTGGCAGAAAACATAAATTTTAGCTTACAAAAAAACTAAGGCCCACTTAGACGAACGCCAATACAATTTTTCATTAATCTACTTCCTGTATCACCACAAAAATTTTCATCAAAATCCCCGGACAAAAGTGAGTCTCTCCTTGTTAGTAGCGGATTTTTTTTCGAAAATTGGAAAAATAATAGTGCTATAACATTTAAACAAACAATGTTTGAACAAGAAAGATTGTCTAAATGCAATACAAGCATTTTCAGTGAGATCCTTATCGTCAAACGATTTTTATAGTCCGTGGACTTTTGTCAACAACCGCACTCAAGAGGAAAAAAACTGTCGACCATAGATGACATCCGCACTTAGGGGATGAAGATAAAATTTATAATTCACGCCTTAAAGCTACATTTTTTAATTTTAATAGCTCCTGCTCAATAAAAATTGGTTGAATGTAATTGAATGTCACAATATTTGTGACATTCAATTACATTCAATTACATTCAATTATGGTAAAATCGACTATAACACCTATCACCTTAAATTTTCTAGCAATCCTCTGAGTTTACAAAGATAAAGAATATATTTTAAATAATGACACCATTCCGTATGAGGCATTTTATATCCTGAAAGTGTAATTTCCTTGAAGATGGAAATTTCCGTTTATTACTAATTTACAATCTACTTAGGTAGTTGGTACAGTTAATTAAGGTTTTTGGCAGTTGATTTTGGAGAAAGATTTTTTCCGCGGAAAACCAGATCATGAATTGCTTTTAGCAAATAATACTTCGTTTCCATAAGAATTCTGTAATCGTTTACAAAATGTTATACTCTTTCCGATCTCTCGGATTTTTATTGCCGTTTTTCAGGAAATTAAGGATAACAACGGGATTATTTAGTATGTTTTTCCCCCAGTAGATACAGCACTTTAACTTTTAAGTAGTAGTAGTATTGTTAAAAGTGCTTCGACAGCTTAGGTCATTTCGCACATTGGCTCCCAACGAGAATCGAACCCGGGACCGCTTTCACCAAAGGCAAACGCGCTATCCACATGACTATCCGGGAGCCTTTTAACTTTTAACAATGGAGTTCATAATCTTGGAATTGGATGTAAGATATGTCATTGAATTTAGAATTGATTAGGGCACAGTCTATTCTTCAAAACAATCCTTATGCTGATACTCTATTTCGAAAGTTTGGTTTAGGTTGACCTTTTCTTAATGTCCCGAGACAGAATGGCTTGGTGTAGTACGGTTCGTAATTTTTTAGGGCAATTTACAGGAACAAGTAGTACAAAAGAGATTTGAGTCAGGAACTTTTAAATGTAAAGCTGCAAAACTTGGGAGTATGGTAAGGCATTTATAATGTTATGATAGCGCGTTTCTCGTGGTGTGTAGTAGAAAGAAGTAAAACATTTTAAATTGATTATCGCAGTCGCAAAACGACATCTCAATAAATAATAGTTTAAGTTTCGTTTCTTGAAAAGGTGGAGCATTCCTAAGAATTTTTAGTTGAATCGCAGAGTACGTATAAAAAAGTTCGCAAATTTAATTAGAAGAAGTGAAAGTGAAAATTTTTGCTTAGAGCATCCGCGGAAAGTAGAAGTCCTATTACCGCTATTATTGAATTTAATCTTGGGATTTTAGACGCTCGACTAAGCTTGGATTTTTAAATTGTCTGGAAATGATTTTCCAGAATTTGAAATGAATTCCATCTGTAGCTGCAAATGTTTTTCAATCCTCACTGTTAGATTTTATCAAAGGTAGAATCCGTTGTTTTTTTACCTCTTATTTATGGCTCATTTTTAGCACCGAAATTTATTTCCAGTATTTAAGGCTAATTTTTATTCTATCCTATTCCTTCCTTTTATTTTTTGTGATTTGTGGAAGTAGTATTCATATTCTTGAATATGTTAGTATTAATAACCACTTTTAGTAATTATTTTCGCCGAGTTCTGGATCCAGCCTTCGTAAACTCAATAATAAAGTATTGATTCCATTTAGTCATGAACATCTAGAAGAAAATGCCCAAAAGTGTAATCGTGAAGGAGCCTCGTAGATAACCTGTTATCAAGAGTTAGCTAGTTATGGATTTCTATAATTGGGATAGCTGACGAGCATTACTGAATCAATTTACACAACTTAAAAGCAGCTCTTTGTAAATAATTTTGGAAATTGTAGTCCTAACGAAATATTTAAGTCCTTAATACTGGAATCATACAAATTTAACGAAAAGTTTCCCAAGCTATCACGTCTGAATGGGCGTACAACTCTTTTGAATTAACACCTAGTCAACTACTGAGGAATTTTATTTAACTCTGCTTAAACGCCAGCGGTGCGCAGTTTGAATATTTCCTCGGAATTTTGTGGATAAATCCCCCGAATTCTAAAACGCTGGCTGGCCCTTGGCGTAAGTAATATAAGGCGGGAGTCACAAAACCAAAACCAAAACTTGTGGCTAAGGGAACCCTTTCCCAGAATGACTTTTGCTCCGCAGCGTTTTCATCACGAGGTTTATCACGCCCGAGGAAGCCGGCACTCAAATTTCATCCAGGGGCTACTCGAGCCACCACTTGGACTCACGAGAACCAAAGATCGGTATTTATCATCCCGGTGTCTTCGGTTCGATATCTTTTTCGTGTCCTTTGTGAATCTTTGCACAATCGAACCGGAATTTAATTTGGCGCTGTGAGATTGCGCCCCGAGTTAAAGGGAGCGCGGCGGCGTGAGGGAACAGCAGCTCCTCTTCTAGCTTAACGGCCAAAAACAGCAGCTTCATTGCTCACTTGGTTCTCTCGAAGGCTAAAGAGAAGGTCGTATAAGCACACGCCAAGCGCCTACCTCCCTCGTGGCGGCGTTGTGGTCGTTCATTGGCTGGCGGGCGGTGTGAACGGAGGGGAGGCAGGCACATGGCTGGACTACCTGCAGTCAAGCGGTAGGCGGCTCAGTGTGTGGTCACACTTGATGAATCCGTCTCCAGCCAAGTGATAAGTGCGCCCAATGTGTCTTTTGGTGTTGTGCGTTGATTGTATCTCGTACGTGTGCGGTCATTTTTGGCCATTCGCTAGTGCTTAAGTGCCCGGATTTTTGAGTCAAGAAAAACATTTTTCGGCAGCCCTGCTCGATTTCTCCCAGCGCAAACGAAAGTGAGTACGATTCTGTAAAATGCTTCTACTGAGAAGTTGTTTGCTTTTCCAAGCATTCATTTCGTGCTCTTTTTGACGGAATTACTGCTTTGAAGTGAGGTATGACCATCCCCAACTCGTTATCCCATATGAATGAAATGAGTTATGACTTTTTCCCGCCTTTCATCTCCGCGTCGGCATCCTTTCCCCTTACTTCGTAAACTTGCTTGGCACACTCGTAGTTTCTCATTCTGTATGAAAGATTTACCTCGGGAAAAGGAAACGTCTCCTATCCCTTCTAACTTTTATTTTCTGCTAAAAAGTGAATAAGTGAAAGCAACTTCTGCGTATTCTCTGAGAGCAATTCCAAATCTCCATCATGTCTTAAATTTTACAAGTTAAGTCTTGTCTTAAAAATTAATCGGCGAGAATATTATTTTAGGTGTTTGCTAGCAAAAGATATATTTACATAGATTTTTCCTTACATATAGATATTTCCTTATAAAGTATTTAAATATCATTGACTCTCCATAGCTTTGACAAAAAGCAATTAATGGTTACGTCTACAGGTCTATGGAGAGTTGAAGTGATGCAAAAGTTTCTCCGGTAATGAGGCGTTTTGTTGTTTGAAGTTTGCTCACTTTTTCCGACCATATAAAAAATTATTTCTTAACTCTACAAGTGTCAAGACCGTAATGTGTTTGCCGGTCGGCTTGTTGTTGAAAGTTATGTTCCTCTTTTAACTCGACTAAATGTATTTTTACAAGGGCAGTTTACGAACTTCTTTTTTCACGCTTTGGTGCAGTTGGATATTTTAACTTCACCTCTTGTGGTTTCCTGTACTCCCGTTAACAATGGCTGAAAATTAAATGAAATAATTTCATAGGGTTACGAGATTCAGATTAACGCAAGAATTAAAATTCCCCTGACAAAACTCGTCTTTTGTGATATTCTGAGCTTTCTTCTTAATTCCTAATGGGTTTTGCTCTAACTGGTTTCCAACCTAAAAAGGAAACTAACAATTTTTAACTTAGAGAATAAATCTGTTATATGAATTGATTTTAAAGGACTTGTGATTTAAGCATTCTTGTATAAGTGAAATTCTTACGTAGTTTTCAATTTTTCTATATGAAACTAAAATTCATCTCAAGCATCCTTTTTTGCTTACCAAGCAATATATAAATATTTGCCAATATCTCTGGCTATCATTCTTTTTCGTACTCTCATACTAAAAAAAATCGACGTTTTAAAATGTACGTCGTATTGATACAAATAGCTTTTTTTAATATTTATTCGGTTCAATTGATCAAAGTTTCAAAAAAGACAGTTTTTAAAACTTATCATTAAAATCATTAACAAAACTTTCGTTGGGTATTTTAAAATGTTTCGTACCCTGAGGAATTTCAAACCTAGTCAACATCAAAGGAACATCTCGGAGACATTTTATGGCTGCTAATAAAAGTACGATCGAAATGTAATGAGCGGGCTTTATGATTTATATGCTTTGTTCTTATGCTATCGTTAGGTCCAAAGCGCATAAAATAGGAGCACGTTTTCAAGCATTGCAGTAGAACACCGTCAAGCCTCATGAGTTAGCAACCGCGCTCTTCAGCATCTGGTTCCGAGTCTTTGTACTATTATCGTATAAACAAATCCCGCGCTTTCCATTATCAATTTTTTTATAACGTGCGTGCAGTGACAAAGGGGCCGCACTAGGTGATTTGCTTGCGTCGAGAAAAATAATTTAATAATGCGCAGGAATACCCTGTTTAATATTTTAAGTATTTCATGAGAGGAATTCATATCGGGTCTCTTTTATGTATATCTTATATTTTTTTAGTTTTACGAGTAGAAAGATTTCTGATCCAGTTTCCGACGCCGACTTGGGACAGAGCTCAAGGGACAGTCGCAGAATCCTCGACGTTCTCTTAGATATCAATGCAATTTTGTGTTGACTAAAGCGTCGTGGAAATTGAATTTAAGAAATCAATTTACAATGGATTTTTATCACGAGGTCACAGTTTTCAACCACATCAGTTGAAAAGGAAAACGTTACGAAATCATCTCTTTTATGGCATAGAGATACGGATATATTTGTAATATTTATGAATTTCTGAGATTAAAGATCAACGTTTTTCAGTTATTACATGTAGCATTATTAATTAATTATATATAAATTTTCAATGCGGTTAATTTATCATAACTTAAATGCAGATAATCTGAGAAGAGAGACGTTTACATCAAATATTTATTAATTTAATCCGTAGCCTTCCGGATTAATTAAACAGTTTCTTAGTCATAATTTGGCTCATAAGCAATCTTCACGATATTTTGATTTTTTAAATATTAGTAGTAGTTTTGTTGAAATAGCTTCGAAATCTTAGTTGTTTTCGCACTTGGTGCCGGGAATCGAACCAGGGACTTCTTTTCAGCGAAGTCGAACGAATTGGCCATTTGGCTAAACGAGAGCCCGATAAAAATAAAAACTAATTTGTTCATAATTGCTCTGATAAATTTTAAAATAAAAGCGGAAATGAAACAAAGTCCGAGTGGCGTCTCATATTTTTGGTGATATTTAGCGATCCAGAGATGATTGGAGCATTCATCTCCCAAAGACTGTTACATTATTTCATTTCTCCTCACTTTTATACCTCACTCAATACTCTTTTGTGATCGGAGTTGCTGCGAATTAGGTAATCGGGCAACGTAATATTCATGAAGCAATTTTCGATTGTTGTTGAACCGAAACGTGAATAGCAAAGGAATGAAAGAGAACGGGAATTGGAGTTTTGGTACGTAACGTGATAAAAGACCCTGAATTAGGTCGAAGGAAATTAACAAATGCTCCAGTTCTTGACTGGGGCCATCCCGTGCTGCGAATCCTATCCGAAACGCATTTTATTCTCTATTTTCTTCGGTGCGCAATCGTCTAATTGATCCCATTTTTTGCGTTAAGATGCAGCTTAATTACCGCCTTGAACATCTCGGTAGGCCTTCAGTTTGTTTTATAGAGAAGCATTAACGAGCGTACACTTCTTCCGACTACCAGTATCAATTGATGTTTTTAATCACAAAAACCGAACTTAGCATCGTTGCACGTTGCAGGTTTCCAGTTTTTTCTTAATTTATGACTGTGTGCATGTGAGTTAACTAAAGGTGCGGGAAGCGGTTCCAAAAATTCAGCATGATACGTAAGGCTGTTGGAAATAAACTGATACAGAATCGGAATCTGCTAGGCTTTATATGCGAGAAGCAAGTTAATCAGTTCTCTCGAATGCCTTCGGTTTCGCATAAGAAATGCTACGGTAGAATTCCTTAGAAAGATGAAATGGAGGAAACTTGATAAAATCTGCATGATTTGCCAATGAAAAAGCTCTCGCGAATAACTCTGATAATGGGGTTCAAACATTAGTCAGTTGTTTCGTAGACAAAGCAAGAAAATTCGTTTGGAGAATAAAGTGGGTAGTCTCGAGAATTGCCGGAGGCATATAAGCAAGATTTAGCGCAAGAAAAAGGAGCAGTTACAGCAGCTTTCTCCTTTGAGACGATAGAAAATGCTAAAGATAGCAGAACAAGGGTATCGATGACGAAAGAGGCCCTAATGAGACAAGAGAGATGATGACGAAGAGCCTTAGAAAAGATATTAAGGAGTTTGGGCGATAATTTGATCTGTTGCGTCCTATATTTTATGGGTACGAAATATGGCCCTTCTTAAATGGAACATGACGAAACTTCTTTTAAGATTTTTATATAATATAGATTAAGGATAAGTTAGTCAGGGTAAAAGTGTATGGAATATTTAAAGAGGTTGAGGTCGATATAAGGTAGAAGAAATAAGTGAATTATGACCACAAAGATGCGGTTATTATCAAACAGTTTAAAACAAAAAAATGAGAAACGAACGAAGGATAATTAATTTTCATCGTTAATTTAAGTACCCTGGCTGTAAATAGTTAAAGAGAAATTAATACCCTGTGATTCTAATGAGGTTAAATTGGTATTTCATCTCCTCTCAGTGCAATGCTTGCAATAATGGGTTATGTAATCGTTAATTTCACTCCGGAGCAGTCATTATCATAACTATGCATTTGACCTTTCAATTTGCTCATTTAAAGTTTGATAGCAGATAGACGGGAATCGTCAGCAATGTTCGTTAATGTGGAACTTGGGATTCATTCTATTCTCTCATTTTCGAAGTAGATCACAGGAGGTAGTTTTTTATACAACAGTACATTTGCTTAAACGCCTTTATCATATTCTAGAGGAAAGTGTTAAACTCGTCGTCCATGCACAATATGATTAAAAAAACAGGGCGCTAAGAAAAAACGTTCGTCTTAACTGAAAATCGATTTAAATATGAGCATAAAGGTAAAGTTTACAGTTAATATTTCCTACTATGTGAATGAAGCATCCAGTATAATTCTCAATCTTCAATAGAGAGTTCCAAGCACTGGGCCAAGTCGAGTCCAAATCTCTCTCTCTTAAGGAGAACTAATTTCAGTAAGATCTCGAACGAAAAGAAGCTGAGCTATCGTTCCCGTGTTTTTTAAATAAATGAAAGCTGTGTTTCCCATTGCGGTGCTCCAGTTTATTTAAATGTAGTCGGCCTGAATTTGGTTTTCAATGAGTTTGCTCTTTTGCCCGCACCCAACGAAATTTGACTCGTGCCCTACTAAATGCTAATGGAATGCAACACACACACACACACACACACACACACACATACATACATACCTATATATATATATATATATATATATATATATATACTTCAGAAAATTCGGGGATAATTCATTGTTGGAAGAGAGTTAAGACGAATCGAAGGGCGATTGCGTGTATTGGTGAACTGGCGTTAGTTCGCGGGAACTATACTTTCGGAGTAGAAATTTCAAATTTGAATTTAAATCGAAGGACGTGAGAGCAATGATTGACGAGCTGTGACGACGACACTTTTCGTAAAGTAAGGCAGTGAGCCATTCTCACCCGTGGGCCGCATGTGAAACCATCAGGCCATGTGTGAAAACATTAACCCGCACTTGAGTTGCTTGCTGCCTACATTTAAATAATTCAGCATTGACATCACGGGAAAAGGAATGGAATCGCTGAGTAAACTAGGCGGATATTTGCAGTTTTATTTTGGCTTGACGCGATCAATGTGACTATTAAAGTAATTTAAAGGTTCGAGGGTGTTGAAGGAGGGAGTAAAAAGCCGCAGGTTACCAACCTAGGGGATTTTGGGTTTTGGAGATGTTTCAACGGCTACGAATAATCAGATTATCAGTCAGATTCCAAAATTTGTGTTTTATAATAACTATACCCATATTTTAGGATTATTAAGACGTATCGTAATTTTAAAATTTTATCTGCATATGGTTGCATTTTGATATAACTGTGATATGTAATTATTGCAGAGAATTCACTTGGGTTTTAGTGTATAATTGCTGTTTAATTTATATATATTTTATTGTGGTTTCTTATTTGTTCATCTTATTGTATTTTAAACTATTGGTAGTGTAAATTATTTGTGTGCTAGATATTTGAGACATTGTTTAATTCAAAGCCATGATACGGGTATCTTTTTTAAGATATTTTATTAGATTTGTGCAGGTTTTTTACATCTCCATGTGGGCGTTTTCCTAAACTTCACTTTTATAGGTTTTTGAATCTAGAACTAATATTTTTCCTATTCTGTATGAATTTAAATCAGTAAACTATTATTTACTAACAAGATCCTCGTCTCACCTTAATTTAACTCGCTACAGGGACACTAGCTATGGCGTCTGGTCCGAGAGGACTTAGTCCATTTAAGATCTGCTCGTTCAATATTTCAAATCGTGTTACTAAAACTTAAATAAAACCTCGAGCCGCTTTTACGATTGAGTTAAATATTTAAAACCTTAGGTAACTAAATATGTGAAATGAGAAACAATGTAAAAGAAATACCTACTTATCGGAATGTTCGAGTACTTTTCTGTTAGCCATCAATGATGAAAGTAAAAAAGAAAAGAGAAAATAATTAGGCAGGCATGCCTTTTTTAAATTCGAACAAGTAGTGGAGTAAAGTATATTTTTGAAGTAATAGCCATGAGCGTATACAGTTCATAAATAACAAAGAAGTGAATAAACAATAAGTTTCAATAGGAGTTAATATCCATAAAATCACTTCCTAAGAGCCAAGCTCGGTTTTGGTTATTTTCAATTTCCATTATCGCTCGAGGTGGCTCGAAAGTCTCATTTTCGTCCGAAATAAGGACGTTATTTACTTATTTATATTTCGAGCGATTCATTTAAAATTACTTTAAATAAGAATTCTTCGAAGGGAAAGATGAAAATATTTTGCTGTAGGAAATCAGCAGTAGCGAGTTGCCGTTTGGAGACACGTCTTGCCGATCCTAAGGATAAATGCAGAGGTCTTTGTTCTTCTAAGAATCCCCATAAATCTTCGGAATCGATTGGGAGTTCGCCGAATGACAACTGGGAAGTATACGGCTGATAATTCTTTTCAGCGTTAAAACGTCATTTATAATCCCACCTGACATTATTTTACTTCCCATATATCCGAGCGCGCTCCCAACTTGATCGCGTGTATCCCGAGAGGCAGACTCCGCGAAAAAAGGAGTTCGCCTCCAACAAGCCGGAATACTCAACATAGACCTCCGTTCCTTTCGAAGCAGTTCCACCGCCACGAGTAATTCTTTCCTTTCCCAGCTTCTCACACACATTCTTATCCTCGAACACTCGCATTTGAAAGTTAAGTGGCCCACTCCACTCTTCTTTCCGCAACTAAAGAGCGAGAAGGCGGAGTGGCGCACCACATGATCTCGCTATGCGGCTCGGAAAAATGTTAAATTACTTATTCGGCGATGACCTCACGAGTCTTTCTTCCAATGCGGAATTGGATGCCACTGGGTTAACATGTAAATGATGGGGTCGATGCGTGAACCTCCTTTTTCTGGTGCCACTATCGGGTGTTGTTGAACGGATTGTGGTTTTCGAGAATCGATGGAAGTTTAAACAAATGATGTGCGGCGAAATTTGGGGTAAATTGAAGCCCCTCGATGTCGGATATAAAAGCGTACCTGTAAGTTTCCTGCTGTGTAGTCGCGGAATTAAATTGAATATGTCGATGTTCATAAGGTATAAAAAAATTTATCGGTTGGTATCACTATGAATGGTGTCATGACATCAAAAATATGGAAATAAGTATCAACTGATAGTAAGTTAACACGCTTTATAACTATTATATATAATATGGATTTTTAGAAACCTTATACATACGTTGTGAGGGCCTATCGAAAAAAATATAAACCATTATTTCGCAGTAAAAATGTCACTTTATTATCTATTTAAATCTGATGATTTGTATTTACTAATAATATCTTTATCTCAAACATGATTGTGATCGATAGTTTCTTTCACTGGCTTTCAAAATGATGGTTAACTTCAGCACTTAGATGAGGTTCAAATTTTAAAATTACGATTAAGCAATTAAGCCTAATCTTCATAGTAGCCAATAAGCTAATTTGACTAGATATTATAACATCGGGCCGCAATATGGTTCTTAATAATTTCATTAGCCATTATTTTAATAATTAGTGAAGGTATAACCATCGATTATAAAAGCTTTTCCAGAGTTAAAATGCAGATTACTGTTGAACTCCATTTTGGTATACATCATAGTACTGGTATGAGTACTATCAAATGTATTTGTGTAGGGTTTATCAAAATATTAGAGGAACACTCATAGAGAGGTTCATAAAACACTATTCCTCCTCAACCCATTGCAGTCATTGCTGAAAGCTATCAAATTTGCTACGCCCACGGAAGTACAAGAACTCAAATACATGTGACAGGCAATTATTGACTGCTCTTTTATTTGATTCTGTCATTCAAAAGCAAAATTTGCCCATTTGAAAAATCTTTTAACGTTGCAGCAAATTTCTACCATAGAACAGGAAAGATTTCAGAAGTTTGAGTAGCTGTTAGTCTTGGGATAATCTCAATGTGAAATTTATCAAATGAATTTTATCATACCGACTGATTATCGAGGAGTTTTCTTTCTATTGCTAACACTCAGGTGATATTTGCGTTTATTTCTAAAGCTTACATCTGCCATTATGAGCGGGATTATTTTGTATGATTTTCTGGTAAATTAGTTTCACTTCATCAACCTAAGCGCAATACGGATACGGATTTTAATCCGTATCCGTATTGCGGAGCGGAACGATTGGAAATATGAAATTAAAGGAGATGCGGGCACTCAGATGACTTTTTAATATTGAGATTATTATAAAAAACGTTAAAAACTGTTCGGATTGAATTGCTACTGAGAGTAAATTGTTGATGTAAACAAATAAAGCCCCAAAAAAGGCTTGGTGGCGCACGATGAAATCATTATTACATTCAGCTGATTTATTTTGCCTCATCATTGAAATATTTTCTTTATAATGACTGACTCGATATTTTAAGTATTAATCAATGAAAGATGAGCAGAAAACCCGCAAATAGTTTTTATTCTATTTAAATCAAATGAATGGTCAATACGCCTCAGAGCATAAAAAGGGTATGACACTAAATTAGCCTCTTTTCAACCAAATCTCAATTACTCTTCGTCGGTGGTGTTGAGTGTTTCCCATGCTAATAAAAAGTATTAATTTGAAGCATCTGAAATGTATTTTCGTAGAATCATTCATTCCTCTCGTCTTCCCAAAGAAAACTGGGTATGAGAAAAGTCTGACCGGGACTCTATCCTGTTAGACTCCTGTGCATGTCCTTTACCCTACGAAGATAATTTTCTCTGTTATCTCTATTTATTCTGTTTAGAATTAAAAATGGCTGTATGACTCTTTAAGCATTTCAAATATGCAATGAATTTTACAATAAATGTAACAAAAGTAAGAGCCAAGAAAAAGCCTTAAAAACAGTGCTATACAAAACAGAAAATCGTTTAACAGATTTCAGAGGGGAATAAACTAAAAAATATTCTTTAGAAGTACTATTTTTAAACTATAAAAGTATTTAAGCCGATTTCAATAGCATTTTTACATTAAATTTGTGCAGAGAAAAGTCATGGAAGTAGTTTGCAGAGCAAAAACATCAGAATCCTAAAGAAAATAGAGTTGTTTTTATTTTTATTAATACTAAATAGCATTTCTCGAAAAGGAAGATTATAATCTTTGCCCTTAAAGCTTGGTGTCTAAACAGTATCTAAATTCCATCCCTAAATTTCCTGGTCCATGAGTTCAAAGTAATGTACATCCTTGCTTTACCCTAAGTAGTCTATAATCCATTAAAAATAGCTGTAAATCATCGATTCCATTCTCTCCAAATACATTCAATACAAAGAAAATATTTTGATACAAAACATTTTCAGAATCTGAAAAAGTCTGCTTGTTTGGTATATACAAATTTTTTTTATCTTTTAATGCGAATTTTGCCCATGGATTTTTAACTTAAATTGTCGAACTGATTCTTTAATATATTTTTTTACCTTTCGCTCACTATCCCACTCTATTTATCGTATGATTTAGTCAAGAAATTTAGACCTATTCTATTAATAATTTTCTTGTAATCTTTTATAGGCTTTCAAGTAAACATATGTAGTATCCTTCTATTTTAAATTCTTTTATTGTCTGAATCTCTTCATTTCGGTTATTTAAATTCCTTACATATTCTTTGGAAATGAGAAGTTATATTGAAAGTCAACAAGGCTTAACTTCACTTTCGGTTTATTTATTAAAATTTCGGTTTCGCTGATAGAAATCGAGTGATGATGACGAGCAAACCCTTTGTCATAGGCAATACTTCAGCTGCACACCTATACTTTACCAAGATAACGTTTTTTATTGCGATTTCTCAAAGAGGGATTGTTTTCTTATCGACTGGCTAAGAAGAAAAATTGATTTTGTCCGTCCTTTGCACGCAGTTTATTTGTAATTTGATTTGGAGTCATTTCCTGTCATCTCCAGTATTTTACTTCAGTTACTATATATTCTGGATCTAAATTATTTGCCTCATCTTTTTCTAACCGAATAAATTTTTCTTTTTAGCATGGTACATGTACATGCTCAAATCGCTTATTTCTTTGAATTTCATGAAAATCTCTCGTGGATGGAGAAGTTCATCTTTATTTTCAGAAAATAACTATCTCATCGAACGCATGCAATAAGTTTAACGGAACTCGTACATTTTTCTGTGCAAAGATCAGAAAATTATAAGTAATTGCGAAAAGGAACATCGACAAAGTGCATCCTTGTCATAGTTATCTTTTGATCAAAATCTCGGGAGCGTGTGAATCATGTACTATAAAATGTTGACTATTTATTGAGCCCTTGTAAATATATGCGATGGTATTGGAAAATCCGTAGTTTTCAATAACCTATGCATCATTATCTATCGACATATTGTCAAAAACGTTTTTTATATCTAATGACATAAGGTGAGTTTCTTAAATAATAACTGACAGGTCATTAATAAATTTTCTTCTTTTTGTGCAAATATTATGCTCGTTATTCAAAAGGGCACCTATAAGAAGTCCTCCTCCTTACATTATGCCAGCCACTTTTCAGAAGAACAGCATTCCAGCAGCTTTGTCCTGAAATCTCACATTTTGAAATTTGAAGGCTCCCGTTTGAATGCTTTTAAGCAACTGGAAATGATCTATTGCTCCAATTCCTCGAATTTATTTGAACTAAAAATTACTTTTCCCCCTCCATCCTATGAGCTGCTCTCACCTTACCTCCCTTGGACAAGCCAACCTCTGTACCTCCCCCGCCTTAACCCCTTCCCCTTCTTTTTCACCCTCCCGTCTTCGCTATATATTGCTTGGTGTTTAGTGTTTAGTTTGGGATCTGAAGATTGCATTTACTTGCTGAAACCAGTAATCGCCAAAGAAATGTTTTGTGGAAAAGCATGTATCTCTCTTGTTTCATTATGAATGACTAACTAATGCATTGACTACATAATTTATACTACATTTTTCTCACATCTAGATCCGTAGATTTTATCTTAAAATTACTTTGTACATTTAAGGAAGCGTTCGTTATATCGTTTCATGAAATCGGTCGGCAAATGAGTTGATATTTATTTTAGAAGTAAATTTTATTTATTTTTGCAGTTCAAATATTCTACAACTCACTCTATACGAAAAGTGAAGGAGATCGTAAGATATAAGTTAATTAAGTTTCTAAAATAAAAATCACTATAAAATTCATATTACTAGCGCCTAAGCATATTCTTATCAGGTGTACCAGTGTTCGTTACTATCAGAACGTGATGTGAATTAAAAATAATTTTCAGTTTCAAATTTCAATTGCAATACATCGTATTTTATACGCAAGACGTTTGGATTTTCCGAAACGTTTGAGATATCCTAAAATAATTACTGTATCAATTCCCCGATTCTCTTCGTTAGTTTCATTCTTGATTCCATTATGGAAGCGAAATTGATGTAAGTTCACCATATTTTACAGGGTGTAATGGGAGCGGAATTTTCCAAGTTAAGGTGCCGCTGAACCTAAAGTTTCTCCATTAATACATCTTTTATCACGCGAAGTTATAGTCCAGAAATGGTCAAGCGTAGCTGATTACGCTCTCTGTTCGGTCGATATGCAAATCAAGCAGATCCGAGACCGAAAATACTTTCTTGCGACACACCACAGGTTACGCTCATTAGAGTCGAAATAGCTTCATCGATATCTTCCATCTTGTTCAGAAGGAGTGAGCTTGTCCCTTTATAACGCGATCGTTAACAGCGTATGATTTTAACTTCTACGAAAGTTTTGAATGAGATAAGATCCTCCACTGAAGTTTCAGAATCTATCCTCAGTCTGTTATCTGTTGCCCTAACTACGTCGTGGGTACAGAATGTCGTTTCAGCTTCCCACGAATCTACTCTCCGGAAGCCAGTTCTCTATAATTTCTTACGAGTTGGGTCATCAAACTATCGATAGCATGGTCCCAAATTCTCCGAAGACTTTAATCATGTTTTACCCCGATTCATTAGCGCCGTTGGGTACTTAAAACATTTTGTCCAGCGTCTTCATGCTTATATAATGTGAGATTTCTTCTAGAATTTTCGGAATGTGTTCTATGCAATTCCTTTCTTTAATCGTGATGTACCCTGTAAGAGTTTCACTTTTAATGATTAAATAAGATTTGAATAGATTCATGTAGATATATAAAATATTTTCCAAACATTACGTATTAAAGTATATTTAAAGACAATTTGAGGCAAATGCCATCCGTAAAGAATTTATAAGGCGAAAGTTATTTATCATTAAAATATTACATTGAGTTATTAAATGAAGATTCGAGTTATTAAAAGAAGAAGATTTCACAAGAATCTTGGCTTATTTGCTCCTTCACGCCCTAAATTTCCTCTTAAAGTAAGTTAAGTCTTATATACCTTTTATTAATGAGGGTTTTTTCTTATAAATTTTGAAGTCTATTAGTGGCTGCATGACTGTTTTTTACTCTGTACATATGTTTGCATAAACTGACAAGGAAAGTCATCTTTGTCTATGTCTATGTCTATGTAAGAACCCTGCAAGCTGCCTTTCGGCGTGTGGCAGGGGGTGCAAGCACCTTGACTCTATTTTCCTAAACGGTTGCATTCGCGTATACTTTGCGGAAAAAATGAATTTTTGAAACGATTCGTTCTAGCATCTATTTCCCTAATCTTTTGGGCAGTATCAGCACGGCCCATATAACAGGGGGGTCGCATTATATCGGTTACATCATCTGAAAACGTAATTTCTCTGAACTTATTTAATAAATTTATCCTTTGAATTTTTCTTCTATAAATCTTTAGACATACAGATGAGGATATGAGTTCCTCTTGTGCAACTGAATACTATATTTTCCAAAAATCTCATACTTCCTAAGATTTAGAGCCTGTGGAAAGAGAACATGATTTA
Source organism: Sympetrum striolatum (assembly GCA_947579665.1). NCBI lineage: Eukaryota > Metazoa > Arthropoda > Insecta > Odonata > Libellulidae > Sympetrum > Sympetrum striolatum. The sequence goes on from OX388352.1 coordinate 88,630,093, forward strand.
AATACGTTACTTGTCGTTAGTGAAGTCAGTTTGAATTATGCCATCGCTTTGAATTTCTTATATTTTGACTGATCAATTTTTTAGCATTTTCAAAATTAAGTACAGCAACATTACATTACATTACATTACATTACATTAAGATGCAAAAATAACTTTTTTTAAGAAAACAAGGCGATTTATAGAAAATCTTCACTTGGGTTGAATCAATTGAATATCTTTATTGAGCTCTAAAAGTTTTATTAGAGTTAGCAGTTGCTTAAATTCATTTTCATTTCTGTATCAACGTAAAAGATACCTTTGAAAATGGTAAAGTTGCGCAGAAAATGGGGTTGGAAAACTGCGGAATACCATTGCTTCGTTCGCAGACTTTCGATAAAAGAGAACATATTCCGTGGGCGAAGAAAACATAAAATTGAACATAAAAGAAAGTAGTATAATAGAACCGTTTAGGACTGAATATTAAAAATGAGATACAGAAATCGTAAAGATAAAAGCTGGAGAACTTGCATACGTTTTCACGCAGTTCTCTAGGACTTAGAGTTTTACGGCCGATAAAATAGTTTTTGAACGATTTGAAACGGATACTTAGAGCACTGGCGTTACATTTTTTATGAAGATAGGAGCTGAGCTTTAACTCTAATATGAAACTACAAATAACGCTAGGAAGGGAAGAGATGCATTGCATTCAACAACAGCGAAATTTCGATGGCGAGTTCTTTAAGATAATTAGTCGATAATGAAATCTTAAAGACTTAAATTTTCACGGTTTAGCAAAACTATTTGTATAATTTCAGAATTTCCCCGAGTTATATAGGGATATTTAGATTAGATTAGATTTTTGGGGTAAGAGTGACTTCAGAGATCAAAAGAAAATAAATTACGAGTGCATGTAATGAGCTAAATAGCGCCCAGTTACGAAAATTTTCAACGTGAGGCTCGTCTATTAGCATCTCAAGGGACTACAAGTGAAGTTTAAAATTATACCACTCTTGTGTATTACACTTATGGGAAAGTGCGCAGTTAGTTGACAGCAACTTTTATAAATCAGGACCAGAGTCTAATTCAATTATAATTAATTTGAAGATACGATTCTGCATATACCTACTTGGCAGCCTTTTTAAAGAAGGTTCCGATTTAATTGCTCATAATCATGGTATGAAGGTTTTTATTTAAACAGGATTTGAGTGATATTTAATTTCTTGCGATTCTCATCGGCCAATGTGTTTCCTGTATCTTTAACGCTATACAAATTAATGCATTTTTCATTACAATTCTCAGCATCAGCAATAGAGTATTATGTACAAGCATATTTTTTCACGAAATATATATCCTATTTTGTGATTGAAGCTAAATAAAACTTGATTTTGTTCGGTTTCATCAATTGTAATTAGTAAAATTTCCTCGAAATAGGGCCTATTTTTATTGAGGAACTACTCAAATCTTTTTAAACCTAAGTCGAGATTTTGTAGAAATATATCAATTATAGAACCGACGTAACAATTAAATTTAGCACTTTAGAATGGAATATAGAGATCTGCAAAGATGAGCATAAATTCTCGTTAATTTTCCGAGATTACATTACCATTAAACATTTCATGTATCTGTTCCTCGAGGAGCTTTAATAAAATTATCATTCGTTAAGTAAGGAAAATACTGCGGCCTTATTCAGTTTCCGGAATGTTTGTGCGGTCGAAATAATTGCATTAAACATTTCTTAGACGGCTGAGATAAATAATGCTAAGAAGTTCCTCTTAGGGAAGGAAGTTAGTGGGGGAAGTATTTGGAGTAAAGAGAAAACTGTAAATGGGAACGTGAAAATGAAGAAGGAATCCTCCAGTGTACTCTTTTTTTTTAAATAGAGGGCCTGGAGTCATATTATAATTGGTCCGATATAAAGATAATGTGTTTGCACGTTGAATATTAACCTTACTTTTAAGTAAAACTCATTTGCTCGATTGAAATGTTTGAGATATTTCATAATGTAAATTGAATTTTAATGCTTTAATATCGATATAAAAGTGCATTTATCTGATTAAACAGTGAAATTGAAGGCATAAAATTTGGTTTCTCTGATGATTAAATTGCATCAAATATTAAACGTTAAATTAATTTATAAACTTGTCTCAAGATATTAAGTCATTCTCATTAACCTCAGGTGACATTTCCTTCTGTAAAACAGAAACAAAATAAAGGTATTTCAACCAAATTTTAATTTTGTGAAGATTATCGCTGTTATAATTATCCAAAAATTCTAGCAGTGTTACCAAACTTACAAAAATAAATTTATATATTACAAAAATAAATTTATATTTATTATCTCATCTAATAATCATTTCAATAATTTTAAGCACCCGTACATAAATGTATTTATTGTTAAGTACCAGTTTAATATTAAACACCATATCATGCACAAATACTAAAAAATATTGTTCCCAAAACAAAAGTTCTAGCGGAAATTTTTTTAAGATTTTACCAAATATTTTTTGAAATGGAACTGTTCTGCTTGGTTTCAGTATTGAAATTCTCAATTCTCAAATTAATACAAATAAAATTCCATATTTTATCAGTATTCCATGCAGGGCTACCATAATTACAAAAAAACATTTTGAGTGATCACATATTAAACATTATATTTTGCATAAACAGTTATTTATCATTAATCATATCAATATCATAAACAGTTATTTATCATTAGGATAAAAGTTTGGCAAAGTTCATTACATTATCTCATTCGGGATTAAATTATTTTCCACATAAATTTATCTTATAAACGTTTTCGTATCTCCTACTAAAAGGTGGAATAAACTGGATAACAATGTTGAAAACGTCACGTTTGTAACCCTGAAGATGCTGTTTACTGGCAGTGAAATGTACATAGGATTTGTCCTAAATTTTGATGGTGATTGGAGCCTTTGACTCAATCTACAATGTTAAAAACAATTAAATTAATAATAGTTTTATATTAACAGCAAGAAATAGTCAGCAATTAATATCAATTTTTTATAATTTCAAAATAATGTATCAATAATAGTGTTGCAAAGACACACCAAAAGACCAAAAGTATCGCAGAGTAAGGTGTCCTTTTTGATAATGGAAAAAAGATGGAAAGGTTCCAACAATGCTTATAAATAGTATAAAATATGTTTGCTGAGAGCAATTGCAAATTTAATGTTAAGTTTTAAATAGTTAATCCATAAACCATGTTAAATATTTTTTAAATATTTAAAATAATAAAATACTTAAAATGTAAACAACAAAAAACTTAACCAAACTAATGCAGGAAATTGTTAAATGTTATATTCATATACATAATTCGTTTTTGTTATAAATAATTTTGTCATCAAATTATTAGTACAAGGGTTGAATTAATTCCGACTTGGAAATTTCTTACGTAATAATTATGAGAAATAATGGAGATAGTGGGCAGCACTGTGTTTTTGGAGTTTATAGCTATTATTCATTGTCAATAATAAAAGTTAAACTCCTTATCAAGGATATTTAAGTTAATGTATCCTACTTTGCCTGAAAAATATACTTCATCCTTCGGTTTAAAATCGGTGATGTTGGCTACCTTGTATCTATAATGAATAAAATGCTCTTAAGGATCACAAAATACGTTATTAGTTCTTACTGATCAAATCCGTGTTCAGATAATTCCTATACAGTTACAAAGAGCTTTGAAATAAAAGCGTTTGAATAATTCGTTTTTAACGGTTGGTACCCCTGCCGTGTTAAGTTGGTAGGCTTAATATAGGTTTAAAAAAGTTTGTAAATATCATATTGTATACCCACCAAACTTAGTTTGATACAATGTTTTTTATATAACTTTCATGGGTTGGTTACATCATTAAGGATTAATTTTCCGATTTTGAAAATGTTACTAATCGATTTGCCATTTTAGAAAACCCCTAATCTGAGAAATTAATAAAAAAATTCTAAAATTTATTTTCGTCTTATATATGACATTTTTCACGAAATCAAGATAGTAAATCCTCTTCTACATTTTCTAAAAGCTTGAATATCCCATGTCAATTTTTAATGGGAAAAATATCAATTATATAAGTTACTGCAATCTTGGTACATGTTTATACATTTTATTTAGGTAATAGTTAATGGAAAAAGGATATTAAGTTAAATAGCTACGTTTGTTTTTTAAAGGATCATTTATGAAGTATGGTAAATTGGACTAATTGATTCACCATCGAAACAGGTCTTAAAAATTCAGAGAAGTTTTGGGCCATATTGACCCCACTGGACACCCTACGTAACTTATTTTGACGCGACTTATTAGTGGTAAATGTTAGAGTTTTTTTATTAAAGTTACGCTTTGGGCTTTTATTGCAAGCAAGTATCGTTCTCTCATTCAGCGGGTTCCTTTTTATTCCTTATTCCCTCACTTTTGCTAGTTCTTAAGGATTTATTAGGGAAATATAGAAAATAGTATCCAAAACGTGACATTCGTGAAAATGATATCTCCATCATTTCTTCATCATCCGTCTGCAATCATCGGTAAGTAAAAACGTTTCCAACGTCCAAGACATTCCATGACCGTTCAAACATCGTCATTGTAGTACCAAAGCGAATAATTACTAGCCGAAATAAGTCAATGTATAAGTAAGTACAGTGTACGATAATTAAACTCAATTAGCCGCTCGCTTCTACAAACCATTAACGGCAACAAATAAACGGAAGACGGATTGTTAGCATTTAAAGTGACCCCTTACGATGGTCGCAATAAGCGAGTATGAGGCACATGTGCTAATGATATAGAGAGGAATGAAAAATCAGGTCACCCAGAGTATTTTTTAATGAGTTTGGAGTGGCATTTTAAGGAGATTGCGTTCGTTGTTGTTCCTGATAAAAAGTCGTCTGCATGCGATACATTGTTTCGGGGAGATGGAATAATCGGAGTTCCCGGAGAAGATGCACGAAAAAATAAAACTTAAAATTCCATATCAGAATGAAATGAACAATCACCCGAAATGCCAAATTCCAAAGATACGCGGAAATTTCATTTTTAGCTTCAATCCATGTCATCTGCAGTTCAGTTAAATGATGGTTCTGAGAAATACAATCAGTTATGGATGTCAAAATATTGAAGACTCGTACAGCATTTAGTCGCGGACATTTTACTCAGTTTAAAAATATTTTTTTAAATGGGAATCCTCCCCCGTCGTGGAATTATTTTATGTGAGGTGAGGTAATGGGGTTTATACTTGGGGAGATACTTTTGTATACATTGAAGCAAGCATTCGAAATGGATTTAAAAAATAACGAATCTGTCAGCTAAAACGGTTACCTCCAAACATCCTCCTCTCGTCCTCTTGAATTTGTTCTCATAGATGAAATAATCGGCATTCGGCAATTGCATTTCATTGTATTTGAAATCAAAATAGAATCTGAAAATTTTATTTTTATCGATTAAGTGTCATTTCAACATAGAAGGGAGTGAGAAATTCATGAGTTAATATTGAAGTGAAATACGCAATGTATGCTTCGTATGTACTGTAATTCAAATCCAAATGGATTTCCTTGTTTATTCTATTTTCTTAGGAATTGCGTTATAGAGCCAAATGTTTATCTCCTCCTTGTAACAGCCCTGGGTTTAATCTGATGCGATTGTAAAAGACGAACTACGGACATGAATAAGATACATTTTATAAATAAATATATGTTTGGGAAGCCTAAGGGTAAAATCGTTATAGCAGAATCACTGTAAGAAGATGAATGATCAAGTGGCAGTGGATATACATTACAGAGTATACAAAGATAGTCGTACATAGTCAACTAAATAATACCATTAATATGTATTTTTTGATAAATTTACTCAATGAAACAATAATTAATGAAATTGACCTATTGTGGATAGAAATTGAGGGTAAAAACTATCTGTCAGGAGTTTGTCCAAGAAAGGCGAAAAACCCTCTCGAAAACCACCCTTTGACTGAAGACAAGATATCACGGGATTAATAAAACTAAACCCTGATGATTAAGTATTCTAAGACACAATATTGATATACGTATCAATAAAATTTTCACTCCGGATCAAGGAGGCCGATATCTCCACGATTTGCATAGCTTTTCCACACAATCATTGAACAAATTTCGTATCCAATGCACCTCCTCGAATATTTTCATCATTTTAAACTCTTACTCCAGATCTTATCAGTAGCCTCCAACTCCAATGTTTAACAAAGTCTCCAACTACTATGTTAGCTAGATGATTCTCTTCTTTTTAGCCTTTCAAGGAGCTTCTACATTCATCACTCTGCAAACGATTAGTTCTGTGTATGAAATTTAGCTTACGAAGCTTTATTTCGCTGTTTTTCGGACTCGTCTACTGAATATTCATTCGACTAACAATTGATGTGATGGGTTTCCGAGTGCGCGTGCATGGAGCGTCACAAATGGCCAATACAAAATGGATCTGCCCATCTATCGCTCTTTCTGGCTACGTTGATTCGTTTATTTTAGAATCTACGACAAAACAAGAATCACTCCGAAGAGAAATAGTATCTTTAGAAGCACTGTTTGCACCTATTATTGCGCATTACTTCATGTAATATTTTTAAAATCAACTAAGCTTCGGAAGCTTACGATTTTCCCAATAAAGATTTTTATATTATTTTTGTTTCTTGTACTACACAAGCATTCAATTTAAAAATTAAAGCGATCCATATTACGAGAATATATCCGAAATCCTTGATATATAAGTCCTGTTTAGGTATTGAATCCCTTCTTGTTTTACGTTTGGCTTCATAGGATATTATTTTATAAATTATGCAATAATAGTAGCTATTCCATGCTACTATGCTAGCATTATTACACACTATATTTGATCCAACTATATTACAGCTATTTTGCAGCTAACTTTGTTTTTTTTAACTCTAACTCATAAGTACTCTACTCATAATAACTAATAGAGCATTTATTGTTGAGAAAATAGTATTGGTAAAGGGTGAGACAAGGAATGAATTGGTCTTATCTCACCAAACTCAATACGAAAATTTATAATATCAGTTATATTTATCACTACCACAGAATGGAGTAGGAAGTTTGAATACTAAATTGATGATCAACAGCTTAAATATTTTGTACTTTGAGCCATTCCTCCAGCTCTAATGGGTCTGGTGGCCTTCTTTGGCAATTGATCTCCATCTCGCAGTTTCTCCGTTTCCCCCGAGTTTCTAACTTGCATCTTCCTCAGTTCGCTCTTACAACTGAAATCCATCTCTTTCAGCCCTTCTTGTTCCCTCGTTCTATATATCATCCCGTGCGGCAGGAAACGTTGTAATTCATCTTTTCCCATTCCTTCGGTATGTTCCGGACCTTAAAGCCTATTACATTTTATAAATTTCCTCATTTAAAAACTTCGTCCGTAGACCATTCGTAAACTCGTCTCTTCTTTTCGAGACATTCTTTTTAAATCTTTATATGATTACATTAGCCATACATTGTACAAGGTCAATTATTTGTATAATCCATCATATTAATATATTATTGATTGAAATTGTTAATTACGTCTGATTGAAATACTTAGAAATATTTGCGAATGTGATGGCAATATATTAATCTAATTATTTTTTCTTATACCGACGGGGCTTTAAAAATCAATAGACAATTATATGCATGCATACACATACACACGCAACTTCAGGAGGAGAGATTGCGAAGGCCCATTTCCCTTCTCATTATAAATAGGACTGATTGTAGAAAACATTCAAAATTACTTTAATATTTGCAGTAGATTTTACGGTATTTTTCTTTATATAATTTTTTGATGTCCAGAACCCAAATATTTTACAGGTCGTAAAATTAAAAATATTTTCATGTATTTCAGATTGTAAATAAAATTGTGAACATATCAACCAAACGTCTATGTTAATCGTTATTGCAATTAGTCCTATGCATGATATTTATAATTTTTCTAATTTTTGTTCATCCCATGAATCATCTCTACTCCTATGTTTTCGGTTACTTTTGATATTGCAGTTCCTTCGAGTTTAAAACCAATGCATTTCTGTAGAGTACAAAAGTAAGTTTCCGTTACATCGAAAATGCTACCCATAAAGGCTATTACTTCGAAAAACTAGCATGGGATATTTTTCTGTTTGAAGTTATGGGAGTAAAGGGCCGATAAAATATTTTATTTAATCGGTTTTTCGTAATGCTTCTGAGAATACTCTTTCGTAATGCTTCTGAGAGTTCTCACTCTTTGGTCAGCTTAATATATATATATATATATATATATATATATATTAGACATTTTTTAGAATTTTTACTATTGGTAGGTCTCAAAAAGATTTCACAAGAGTCGATTCTCTGTATTCCAAATATTTAACTGTTACGTTTTTAGATTATTTTTGTCCATAGTTTTATAATATTAATAATTTATTCACCACAAAAAGGTAATACTACCCTATTACATGTGATATAATATACAAAAAGGAAAATAAATAAAATACATAAATATCACCAAAACATTAGAAAAAAGAAGAGAAAAACATATATAAAAACAGAATTTAAAAAATAAAATAAAAATGGAATTGGACAGAACATAAAAGAAAGTAAGAAAAAAATTAAGAGGACAAAGTTGTATACAATTTATGCTTTAAATCTTTTTTCATTTCGTATTAATGAACTAAAGTCATATTCTACTCCTTTTTTATTACCAAAGTCGAGTAGATATCATACAAGTGTCGTTTCTGTATTTCAAGCATTATAAAGATGGTTTTGGCGGGTATTTATAAAAACAGTTGGATCTTTGCAGTTTTGTACGATCCTCAACTGAGTGATTTACAAAGACGTCAAATTTTCGTTTTCATAATCTCAAATAACGTTATGATTCTTCATCTTAAAGTAATCCACTATATATTTCTAACCTTTTACAAGATATTTTCAGATTACCATAACGATTAGTTATCATTTCTTATTAATGTCTAAGTTTTTCGTTATTCTTTACGTATCGATTAATGAATGCTTAATTTTCAATTAAGTTAAAACTCCTTTGTTAATTTTACCTTTGTTTGCTCACCCTGTTTCCCTTTGAAAATGTTCAGCCTTTCAATCTTTCTCTCATAGATGGTTGATTGATAATGGACCTCACGTATTTTAATTTGCTTTCATTTTTCAGTGTTTATCTGTAAAAAGATTTCATCAAAGTAAAAACACTATATCCCATTTTTCGCTATTAATACATCTTACGCTATTGTTAACGCTTTTGCATATGTTTAATTTCGGTCCTATTAATAATATTACAAATACTTCTATTTTTCTTATTACTTAGATTTTGTACGTAAAACGTCCGTTATTTATTAATTATTATTTTTATTTCATATTCTGTCTGAACTCTTTTATCTTTGCAGCATTTATAATAATTGTGATTTCTCTTTGGAGGTTTAATAATATTTTCAAATTATTTCTTTACGAATCTCCCTTGGTCTGGCAAATGTCAACAGAAAACCGATTTAGCAATGACTATTATAAATCACATAATTAAGCGTGCATTTGAATTATTTATAAGATTTCATGACTCGTTATTAAAATATATTGTTTTAAATTTTATCGCTGAATTTGGACTGGAAAATTACTTAAGGTTGCCACATCAACATCTATAGCTGGGGCAACCCATCAGTAGTATTGGAATCCAATGACTCATTTGAAATAATTTACATTATACGCCAAAAATGTTTCGAGGAACTTGAAATTGAGTGCCAGAGTTCAAATAAGCAAAGATTAGACTGCGACTTAGGTGATTTCAAATTCGGGAATCATGCCATTTGCATGTATGCCTTTTCAATTTATTTATCTTCATCACTCATGGTGCGTAGGATGCAGAGAGAGTGCTTTTGTATTTGAAAACCTTCGTAGACCTCTGGGTTGGTTTGAATAACAAGGTTTTCTTATTAGAACAACAATCTATTCTTACTTTGGCGTCAAACTTCATTCCCTCGGCTTCGAAGGCATTTGCATTTTCGTTTCATTTAATGTGCATGAAGAGTGTGTGTTAATTATTCCAGTGACTCCCGCACACACGAACTTGCTTCGAGATTTGAGCTTATACCAACCAGGAGTAGCAACATGCTTAACTCTATGGGTTCTGGGAAATTAATCTTGTAAATTTGTTTGCTCGCCAATTAGCATTTCCGGAAGTGACGCACGGATAGACGTTTTTATAGGTTTGGATAGCGTTGGTGGCACGTTTTTCAATATCTCCAAGAAAATGTGTCCTTTTTACGGATGTATAAGTCCTTAATTTTCTTTTAGAAGTGCATACCTAAATAAGCAGCGTACTTTGTGTTTCTTTATATGAAATGACACTCTTGTGTGTATCATCGTTCCTTTCATCACCTCGATTTTTTCCGTTCGAAGTTCACTGCAAAAGGGAGATGCGGTGTTCAGAGTTGGATCCGAATAAATTCCTCAATCTGCAAAATTTCGTTAAGGTGCATAACTAAAAGAGAGTTCAATAAAATCGCCGAGTTGTCGCTCATACACATTTCATGCCTTAATTTTAGTAGCGTTCAATAAATTAAATCCTAGCGCCTACTCACCCCATAATTACGGAAATTAATTGAATTCGACCCATTAGTGCCCCGTATTAAATATTCACGGACATGTAATTTTCGATACTTAGGTTGCCTGCTGTTAATCAATTTTCTTCCAAGATTTATAAACCTTGGCTGAAATTTTTATCGAGCTCAATGTTACCAATTCTAAACGGTAACTAGAAATGACCATGTCTTTTATAGTTTACTGATAAATTTAAGAAATACTATATAGCTCTAGATTCTCATAAATATTAAATCTTTCGTTTATATTATGCACCAATGAAAAATTTCTCTTTGGTACAAATGAAAATATGACGTGTTCTTGTGAATCATGATTCAGTTCTTTTGGGTTGCATAAAGTTTTTAAGTATTACTTAGCTCCTCATGCGTTAACTAATATTTTATTCTGTCCAGACAATAGATTGACGATGTACAGTCCTGGCCAAAATTAACGGAGAACCGGCCGTAAGGATCGCTAGGGAGGTGCTGCGTTAATTTTGGCCAGGAGTGTACTATCAAGTTGCGATTTTTGATTTTTATAATTCTCTCAGTTGAAAGCCACCTATCTCCTTATTCAGTCCTATCATATTCGCAGATATTTCACTCCCTCTTTCATCTATGTTTTTCTTCCTATATTTCTAAAAATCTAATAGCATGAAAGTTTTTTGTTGCTTCGATAACAATCTTTCTCACTCAATTTCCTATATTTTTGCCTCTCAATTATATGCTTATTTCACAGACTTGTTATCTTTTATGGATTTATATATACATTTTTTGAGTGCGAGCTGAGTATAAGACGACATAAGAATTCTAAGTCCAACATTTGCCCGATTACATTATTTGTATCGGTATCAAATACACTTGATTAATATTTAGCCAATTAAAAGGTTAGCCTACTAAACAGTTTGTAGATTAATGGCAAACTCCGAATAGCAAGATTATGCCTCTGCATTTGTTCTGTGACGTGAAATTTACTGAGGTATGAATACGCTATATATTGGCACTAATAAAGGCCTCTTCTTATGGAATGCTAAGAAATGAGCTATTCGTCTCTTCTCATTGTGCTTCACTTACTTGGACATGTTCCACTTATAACAAATGTCTAACTACAGCGGAAATTCTAATAAATAAACAAATTCTTACTTTGTAATGGAAAAAATAGCAAGCTACCTCACTCATATCTTTCTCACTCACTGTCATTCCCCCATATTTTCCCCCCATTCCCCCTATTGATAGCTAATGTTTGAGGGGATGAGGTACTAACTGGCCTATAGCCTGAATACTTTACAGACAGATATTCAAGGACAAGTTAATGAAGCAAAAATCTTGACGCTTCTTTGTTCTTGTCGTTGATTGTTGTGGCATAACTTACACAACATCAGAAAGTAATCTTGTGATATAACTTAAGGATAGTATACTGAATATTTGTGTGTTAGAGAGAGAACAAGAGTATTTTAAGGGATCTTTGTTTCTGCCGGAAACGTAATATTCCAATTAGTTTTGAAGTTTGTGGTGGAAGAGGTGCAATACCAATGGGACCATTTGGTTTTGATCATGGCCTTTACGTTTGCGGGTTTCCAGAGCCGAATTGATGGAGCATTGGTCGTATAAATGGCCCCAAACCTCCCCTTTCTTCTCGCGAAAATATCTCCTCAAAGTAATCATGCTTCTGATACCACGCAGTCCGCTACACATTACTTACGGCCTATCTTCTTATTCATCTCGGTTTTTATTTTCTACCATTTCTCCTCTTTTGTTACCGTTTCATCGCCCATTCCTCTGTATCTTTCGTTAATTAACTGTCCGAGGCCTTCAAATTCGAAATTGGAGGAAAGGAAGTCATCGCGTAAGATTTTCGTGGTCTCTTGCGAGTGTTATTGCAGTGTCTTCCACTCTTCTATTTCAACATAATGTAGTTAAAATTTTTAAACTTGTAGCCCACAAGAATGCAACCCGTTAAATTTAGTTGAAGTAGTCGTATTTATGTAGAAGTTTTCCGATATTTAAATTAAAAGATATTCTTTTGAAAAAACGAAGCTACTATTTAGAGAAAATATTGAAAGAAACGCTGAAGGGCAAAATACATGATAAAGAAAAGAGTCAGTCAAAATTAAAAAGGTTTGCAAAAAATTTATATTGTTACATCAAATTTATTACAATGTTTTCGCATTCCCTTCTGACTGATATTTCATTTGATAATTTCCGAACCCGTTCTTTAACAGACCAACAGCCTTTGTCAGAGTATTTTAAATAAATATTTCAAATCTAGACTTAATCCATGTTGAGTAATGTAGGTTAAACTTAAACCCCATTCAATCGTCCGTTAATTTTTGTTTTATTCCTTGTACAATTGTTTTCACTCACGCTCTAAAAGTTGCCCATTTTATTCCTTTCACAATTTTCTTGACTTATTTAGCTATTTATTTATAAGTTTGTTCATTTAAATAATTTACAGAGAAGTTGTCATGCGTAAAAATCATACAAAACACGTTTACAAGTTCGCACATGTAAAATTATAAGAATATCTCAATCTAATTCAAGAGATACTCTCTGGTGTCTTGGTTTGTATAATTTTTAATGTTCTTCCCGGACAGCAAGGTAGGAACATTCTTTAATAGACAATAAGTAAGTAAATTCAGCTTAACTCACTCAGTGAATTTAGATAAAATATATTCTCGGAAGGAAGGGTCAAGGTTGTAGGTAATTTACTTTCTGCCATACTCCAAAAAGCGTCTTGCAGGGATAATATGTAGATGAATTGTTGTATTAGACCTCTCTGCTACGTGAACGATTAAGTTCTGCTGAAAATTTCTGGAGGTAGATTCTGTAGCTCTTATCAGAGTTAGTACTAAAATTAAAGATAGTCGATGAGTCAGCTATTGTTGCATTGCAACTGCCAGCTATTGTTGCCATTAAATTGTTAGCCTCTAAAAGTAGAAAATTTTGCTACATCGTAAAAGGAAAATATCCCAGATAGCCTTGTAGACAGTGTGTTTGGCTACTATAAAATCGGTCCCGGGTTCGATTCCCGGAGGGAGCCCATGCGCGAAATCACATAAGCTGTTGAGGCATTTTTAACAATACTAGGGAAAAGGAAAAGAGATTCATTCAGAAATATATTGAATAGACGGAGAAAGAAACTGACCGCATAAGTTCTAAATATCCGCTAACTTTGGTATGCTATAGGAACTCGGATGAACCGGCGGACCCTGTTACAAACACTTCTACACATCTAGAAAGGTCTAAAAGGTCTTTATTAAGGCGAGATTGAGACTGAAAAGTCTCTTCTTTCACTTAAACTCCCTTTAATGATGTTGTAACCTTGAGTGTCTAGGTAAATAGAAATAGAGAGGAATACTTTAGAAGGAGCGGATGTAAAAAAACCTTAGGTGATATCTTAGGAAAAAAGGTCTACAGCAGGAAAACACCCACAAAGAAGAGGGTGTGAAAAACCAGTGCAAACCTACTGTTAGTACGAGCTAAAAGAAAGCTGTGTATAACATATAAATTACAAAAATAGTAATAAAATTAAATTAAAACAGAAAAAATTGCAAATATACCCTGATAAAATAATGATATAAAAACTAAGATTAAAAAATCAATCGAAAATATTAAAAAATAATAAAATAAAACGCAAAACTTAAAAAATACAATGATAAACTATGAGAAAAGAATAAGTATGTCAAAAAACTTATGAGAAAACGTTAAAAAGATGTTTAGAAAATGAAACATACTAAAATTGACATGTGAAAAAAATTAGGTTAATTAAAACTGGAAAATTAATAAATACGAATAGAAATTTTTGATGAAAAGGATATAAAGGATAAATAAATATTTAAGAACGTGGTATACTCGTACTTATGAATGGAGACCTGAGATCCTTTTGCTACGACAGGTCTGAATCCGACAACCTTCGGATGGTGACCCTAACCCTTGGCCTATCCTAACCTTCGACTGCATAAGATAGGCCACGTGATGAAGGCGATCAAGCGTTGCGCAATGTCTAAATTCAAATAGTTTAATACCGCAATTGTGTACGAGAAAAAAAATTTATTCGCTGCGCAGAGTGAAACAGTACTTTTCATCTTATTTTTCACTGGACGGCATTAGCAAACTGGGAGAATAAATATTTAAATACGGAAATGTGTTTTAAAAAATGACTAAATGGCTTCAGGTTCCCGCTCCGCTCTAACCTATAGAAAACGTAAACCTTTATTAGATTAGTAGTTCAGGCTTGCAAATCCAAATAATGTCGTAAGCTCTATAGAGCACACATTATCTTGCGTTGAGAGCAATGGAGGAATTGGATCAAAGATAAAGTTTTATAGATTACCTTTATCCACGAAATATCTCATCCTTGCGAACACTCGTTTTCTAAAAAAATTTTAACAGCCCTCAGTGATGGAACCAAAACCAGCTTGCTGGAGCAACTTCGGCTTAAATAAATACGCAAATATTTTGCCTAAGTGGTAATGCACCATTTTTAAAGACCGGGCAACTTCTTTCGTGTTTATTATCTGCATGCGAAAGCGAAATGAACAAGTTCATATTCCGGTAATAGTACCACGATGCTCCCTTCGTTCTTGAGTAATGTTTTTGCGATTTTTCTCGGTTATGAAAGAGGAATGGAAAGTTTAATGTTCTGCTCATAGTAAATATGTGAAATGTGCGGAGAGCGAGGGAAAAATGAATGAGGAGTGTGCGAGCAAAATCGATCCGTGCGATGAAACTGTACCGCAACTCCGCGCCGCTCTACAGCCTACACAGGTGATGTCATTCATGAGTAAGTAGCACCACCACATGATAACCACTTTAACGTGCTCTCACCCCATCTTTTGGATGGATTTATCTCGCCAGTTCGCTTGAAAATTTTCGACCCAAAGTCGCTCCTCTCGGCATATTATTATTTTTCATATATTTGTCTACTACACCTAGCACATATCACAGCTGAGTATTAATGTACAAGGTGTTATCTTCGTTGGATCTTTCTTCGTTCTTATTTCTCACTCGTTAAATCTTAACTTCGTTGATCTTTGACAAATTTTAAGTACACCCAATGTCTGTCGTTACAGATACCACATGCTGACCAATAAAACATACTTCGTAATTGATGATGGCTTTCCACGAAGGATCGCCTTTGACTATCGATTTCGCCCCATGTGACGATTAGCATATTTTCTATTGTCTGCCAAGAGAGAATATCGGACTAGCATCTTTGTTACTTTCTCCATATACGTAGTACCTATAGAGAAAGTATTGTTTTCATGAAAAAAAATCGACTTCGAGATTTCAACGGAAATACACGTTTTGGGGTCCCTATAATACGTTTTGACCATTTTTGGAATGGTGTCTGTGTGTATGTGTGTGTGTGTGTGTGTGTGTGTGTGTGTGTGTATGTATGTATGTATGTATGTGTGTCTGTGCTTGTGGGCGCTCTAACGCTAACACTATTAGCTGTATCGATACCAAACTTCATATATAGCACTGTGGTGTGTGCTGTCAGAGTTGATTAGTTTTTGGAGTAAATCGGTGAACCGGAAGTCGAGCTTCATTCATCAAAGCTCATTTCCGGTTTTCAAAATATCTCCAAAATATGATATAAAGGTATATTGCATACCTTATAAAAGTTTTAGATAATATAATTTACTATAACTTTTGTATGTAACATATTTTTGTATCACCGGTTGATTAGGAGTTATTCGTGAAATACCGATAAACCGGAAGTAGCTGGTTATGTACTTTGTGGGCGCTCTAACATAAAAACTAATTGTCGGATCAACACCAAATTTCATAAATAGTATTTTGGTTGGTGTCGTTAAAGTTGATTAGTTTTTGGAGTATATCGGATAACCGGAAGTCGAGCTTCATTCTTCAAAGCTCATTTCCGGTTTTCAAAATATTTCCATAAATATGACATTTAGGTATATACTATTATTTATATTAGTTTTAGAAAATAAAATTTACTATAACTTTTGTAGGAAATATATTTTTGTTAAACTGATTTTTTAGGAGATATTCATGATATACTGATAAACCGGAAGTTGCCGATTATGTACTTTGTGATCGCTCTGGACGCTGTGGGCGAAAGGCCACAGGTTGGGAGACAATATTCAAAGTACAAAAGAAGGTTGTGCGCATTATAAATAAATTGGGGTATAGAGAGTCTTGCAAACAAGCTTTCAAAAGCAATGGCATACTTACTTTTCCATGCACTTACTTTTATGAACTCATGTGCTATTTCAGTGTTAATATGAATAAGCTGAAAATTGATCAATCAGACCACAGGTATGACACAAGGGGAAAAAATATGTCGCAATATCCGAAACACAAATTAAAATTATTTGAAAATAGTCCACAATATATGGGTAGAAGGATATACAACAAATTAACGATTGATATGAGACGAAAACTGTCTACAGATCATTTAAAATTCCTAAAAACATTTAAAAAGTTCTTGATTAATAAATGTTATTATTCTACAAGAGAGTTTTTTGAAGATGTTATTGTAAATATGCAATACGATGTAAATGATTACATAAATAATAATTGTTCCGTTAATGTATAAGGCAATGGACTATGCATATTATGTACTATGAAATGTAAAAAGTTTATATTTGTAAAAAAAATTAATTGTATAGTACTGACGAGATACCAACCTGCAAACAGTGCCTTTCTGTGTTCTGTTTATGATGCAAGTGTTTGGTATTAATAAAAAATTCTATTCTATTACAAATGAACTGCCCACAAATTGCACTTGGACGTTGTTTCAAGCTTACATATGCACTTGCCCCATTCCCTTTATACATTTGATAATTCTAAACTACTTTCCCTTTCAAACCTGTAAAATTGATTTCTCTTTCGATTCTTTTAGTGTATTTATTCTTTCTTATGTGATTTTCTGTGCATGGCGGTTCATGTATGCATTGTATATACGTATTTAATATAGTTAATTACTAACAAAAATTAACGTAATATGCGCAAACATTATTTTATAGAAAAAACTTTATTTTAACTCTTATTTCGTAAATGGGTTCTGATAATTTGGAAAATTTTGTATAGAGCATTATGTCTGATGGACTTCTTAGAGAGGTAACGTATTTTTCGGATGCGTAAGTTGAAGCGCTTCTTATTTAAAATTAAGGGTGCAACTAGTACAGCAACGAGACTGATATGCCAATTTTGTTTAGTATTCTTTGCTAAACATCAAATAACGGCTACCACCGACGGTGATTTTTATAAGTGCATCGTAAATCTGGTAGCTCGTTTATCCATGATGAAGCGTATTGACTAGGTCTCTAATAACATAAAAAACTTTTCAAAATAAAAAAAATAGGGACTTCTGTGATCGTAATATCTCGAAAATGATGGCAAGATTAAATACACTTAAATAGAAAAAAAGGTATTAATTATAAAATTAAGTGAACAGATTGTAATACCTGGAAGTAACTGCAAGTATAGATTCCAAAACTCGAACTCGATAACTTTTATTTATGTGACTTAGAGGCAGCTGCGACTTCTTTTTAGTGTTTTGTAAAAATCGTAGTTTTAGTGAAATGCGATCTATACTTCAGTTTAGCTTATACGCCAGAAAATACATTTACTGCTTATTATGAAGTGTGAAGGGTATACGGTTTTTGTCTATAAATTTAGAAGTAAGGTCTCTTTTCAATGTCATTGCTCGTTATTTGGATTTCCCACTGTTTAATTGTGCCAACACATGTGGTAATGTAGTGTAATGTACATTTTTTGTTTATATTATATCATTTTCATTATTTTTGTATTAGTATGTATTTGATGGAATTATTACATGCAAACGGGTAATTTTAAATCTTTTACGAAACTTGCTTATAAGCTTTCTGATTCTAGAGGAAGGAAGATGCCTAAAATTTTGGCGAAAGTTTTAGAGTGGCAAAAATTGTCACATTGAGAGGTGGTGAGAGGTAGGAAAGAGAGCTGTAGTCATAGAAGGAAAGTTTGAGAAAGAAGTAGTCTTAGAATTTTAGAGAACACGTCTTTCCTCTAAACTCCTCACAGAATAGGAAAAAACTTACAATTTCAGCTCATAAAATATTTGAGAAGGTATTTTAAATATACAATTTTGTGTTTGGATATTGCTCAACTGCTTATCGAGCTTTAAAGGAGTATTTGTCTTTAGGCTTGAATTGGGTAAATGGGTATTGGGTATTGCGCGACTGATTATGGAGGAAGCGGCACGGAAAGATTTTTTAGAAAGAATGGTAAGGGAAAGAAAACATGCATTGATGAAGAGAGGGCGCGAGAAAGGGGGTGAAGTAAGGGTACGGATATTGGTGCTCTCCAGGGACAGTCCAGAAGATATCTTACGCAGCGGCGGTCTACTCCAAGAAACTGGTTTGGATGTGAGAAAGGGCGAGGGCACCAATTCCCAGAAGAGTTGCGGGCATTGTATTAGTGATTTATCGCTTTCCTTCCTAAAATGTGCACAGAAAAAAATGCCACTTCTTCTTGAGAGGAGTTGGCCTTAATCCTTATGCCATAATTGGCACATCAGTGTTTTCTTCTAGAGCCATTTGGTCAAGAAGCATCAATTCTAATTTATTCCAAACCTACCTATTAAAAGGCAGGGAAATTCTGTGAATGACGTACTCTAATGTCTGTCGCTCTCCTATTGCAAAGTTGGAAGTTTGGTTATTTTGATAATGGTCTCGAGACTAAACCGTGGGACCTTAATGTCGTAGTATATGTATATAATTGAGTATAAAATATCTATGAATGTTTATTAATTCTGCAGCAAGTTATATATTTCAAATTCGTTATATTTTGCCTGCGTTGCATTCAAATGCAAAAAGGACACCGATTTGGTTATATAAAAACAAAACTATTATCGGACTTAATGCATCTTCAAATATGCTTTCCTATTTTAAAATTTCAGTAATGTAGCATATTTAAGGATACGTAATAGCTTAACATGGGTGCCTATAAGGTAAACATTTATATCCTATTCTGTTACTGCAACGTAATAATCATACGAAGAAACAACTTTTCCAACCGAGATACAATACCATCCATTCCCCTTAAATTTTTCCACTTATCTACTTGTTAAATCATACGTTAGGGTGGTAAAAGATTTAAATGAAAAGAAAAGAAAAGTGAGAAAATATCTTCTCTAAATTTACTGGGCAGGCATAACTAAGTTTTTACCTTTCTAGTATCACGTTCGTCAAAAGGCATATTGGTAAAGCCAATATATTTTTCGTAACAATAATAAACATTTTTTTGGCTCCTTTTGGTGTATTGTGTGACGTTTAGTGATTTTTAAGTTATTTTGTAATAATACCTGCATAAGTCTGCGGTGAATAATTATTCGGATAATGGTTCGTTCTATTGTTTTAAGTACAAGGCCGCTTCATTTTGCGCGTCAAATAGATAATTAGGGAACAGTTTATGTTATTGTGAAAGCTCTTTGTTATTTTGTGAAACTACCACTTACATTTGGGACAATTATATACCTCTCGGTATATATGGTGCTCTCTTTTATAAATAAAATACTGCAACCAACTCCTTGCTGTAATGCAAAACATACGCAGCAAAGCATTGCAGGTTGTATATCCCACAGGGGCAATATCTTTCTGTACAACTTGGGAAAAGATACGAGTCGTACCATAAAACGCGTCAAGTGATGTTCGATCGATTTCTTGCAGAATTAATACAAAAGAGTATCACTATTTTTACTAGCAATATATGTCTTACATCCCTTCTGTATTATTTTGTAATGTAAATAGAGTATTTACTAAGTACTTCTTAACAAACGAACGAATCGTAATTTCACTGACTACATTGATCCCAAAATATAATAATTTTATTAGTAACTAGCAGAAGTACCCGTTGATTCTCAACAGGGATATTTAATTTCATAAATACCAGTGTAATAACCTTGATCGTAACAAATGCTTCATAATTGTTGGTAAATAGCGAATACCAGACTTTCCAAACCAATATATCATGAAATGTAAGTTACAATTAAGTCTACAAAGCCGCTCCAACTCAATATTCAATCTCATATACTTTGAATGAAAAATTTCTTCAACTGAGAACATATAAGTATACTCTAAGATCACATTAGGATAAGCAGTACCACGTTTAATGTAACGTTTTCATACAGGTACAAGGGGACAACTGAATCAAACATTTAAAATAAATTGCAGAAATAAATTATATATCACTCGAAATAGAAAGAAATAAATTATATATCACTCGAAATAGAAAGAAATAAATTATATATTATATACCCGTTGAATCTCAACAGGAGAAGGAAGTACTGTTAAATACAAACACTAATACAAAAGCTCCAAACGATAAACCAAATACTAATTACCAACTACTTCAAACTGTCCACTATAAATAAATGAAATCGTGTGAATGTGTGTATGCATGCATGTAAATGACCATTATTTTCATATAATAACCATGCCTCAGTTTAAAATTCCGGCAGCGAAGCATACATAGCAAAAGAAGTGGGTTCACTCTGTGGTGCAAAATACCAAGTGAGACCACCTGACCCAAAAAAAACCCTAATAAACAAATGCTTCAAAGTGTCAGTCTATAAGTGAATGAGACCGTGTGAATGTGTGTATATATGTATGAAAATAACCAAGACTTTCTTAGAGTAACCCCGCATTGGATTAAAAATGCAACAGTGATGCATGCGAAACAAAAGAAAAGGGGGATCCATCATATATAATTCCTTCTCCGGATTCATTCATATCTATTTTATTTAGACGCTTCTCCAGATTCATTCATGTATCTATTATACATAATTCCTTCTCCGAATTCATTCATATAGATAGATAGGATACCAATTCACAGGCTAAACCACAGGTGTCATTTACTTGAAATTACTTCCCGAGAAGATTGCATCGAAATTCAATCCATAGTTCACAGTCAATATCATCTCCCATTTTTACTGATATGCTACAATATGCCTGGTTCACCTCAAAATTAACAGACAACCAAAAACTTTTTAGGAATGTTAACTAAGTTTGCTTTTCAATAGAACTGCTCAAAACTCCTTGTATATGTCAGCAGCCATCATTTATTTGTTGCTCAAATTACCGAAATATCTTTTGCTTCGAATGCTTTTATGATAATCATCATTTGGGTGCTTGCGAATAATTAAAAAATCGGATTTTGAATTAATATAAGTACAAATATAATTTCTATTCTTCGTGACTTCATTATTCTCCCATGCACAATATATCCGATCATGCACATTCTTACGATGTATGATGATATTTGCACGATTATCAGTATAATATTAAATTAATTACAAAATAAAAAGAATATAAAACGAAATTTGTGAAAATAAAAAGGAAAAGATTTTTGGACTAAAAGGGATTCGAACGAGGAACCTACTCATTACCAGTCCGGAATGCTACCGCATCAGCTAGGGACATCTTAATCAATAGGAGAATTTAAATGTATATAAAACGCCGTAGTTGTACACTACATGGAAATCTAGATAAAAGTTTCGTATATTTTATCAAAATCCTCGCAATTTCGAATCGTAAACGATATTTCTCGACCAGAGTAAGAATCTTTATTTTATTTTCCTTCTTTTGATGCTAGTTTCGACATCTTACAACTGTTTTTTCTAATTTAGTTTTGCAAAAGAAATAAACCTTACAACGAAAAAAGGAACTTTACGTGTATTTCTTATGGAAATGTTTTCACCCGTCTGGGTTCGAACCGTGGACCTTAGGGAAATAAAAAGTAGCCTATACTCTGCGCGGGGTCGACTTTTAATAATGTAGAAAATTGTAAAGTTTTGCGACTCTCGGTTCTCGAGTTTTTAGCAAACATACATACACACCCACACTCTATTTTATATAATAGATTGTACTATCAATCTCAAAGAAATTATTATGGTATGCTAATCGTGGTTTATAATATGCCATTGTCATCAGCATCATGCTTTAGGAACGAAAACCTATAAAGATCTCATAATAATGTCGTAAATAAGATGATTTAAAAGTCAACTTAGTATTTAGAAAGTAATATTCCTCAAACTGACAATCGGGATTTGGAAATTTTCACCTGTTCTTTATCCTCCTAAAGTAAAGCAGCATATTTCAGCGATGCAATCTAGTTTTTTATTAACTCATCTTAAGTTCCATTGGAATCAATACGCGAATGTTTACTCGTAAACGAGTAGTCTAAATCTTAGAGTACAATATTGAGATATCAGTATCCTAACTTCGCTCAGCATCTACCGTTTCTATAGAATAATTGTAATGCTGTTTAAGGCTTTATCTAGAAAATACTACGGTATCTGGGAGTAGGCTGATAAGGACAATGTGCTGGAAATTTAAAAGAATCAAAGAGAATGAGTTCCTCAAGGAATTACGATGTAGCAGTAAACATTAAGACGTTATCTGAACCAAATAGGAAATCCTCAGAATAAAGTATTGTCTTATTAAACTTTATTTGGAACCTTTCTGATTATTGTTAGTGTAATTCGTCGGAGTACAGAAGATTGGAAGGACATATAGTATGTTATGAATAAAGGTTTGAGAACCCCATTGCGTTACCTTGCATCATGAATGCCTTTATAACTATTTAAAATATCTTAGTTTTGATAGGAATAATCATCTCTGTCGTTACTCGCATATGGGAATTTATTAAACCAAAATTAGATATTTGGTTTTAAGTGTTGATTGTAATCCATTTTTCTTGGCAAGTAAACAATTATAAAAACTTTCAGTCGATCATTTTTAAATACTATCCTCAAACGTTCCCTAAAAATCGTTTAGAGCACACAATACAATCAAATATTTGTATTTAAAAAGTATTTAAACTCCAATGGCTTCGTTGTTTTACTTCAAGCAGTCCTTGTGATATCGAACGAAAATTACCTGCATTATCCATAAGGCTTTCTTCTAATATGATTTTTCCATATAAGGAACGGCATGCAGAGCATTTTAGGTTAAGGAAATTACAAAAATTGGGTTCTTCATCTAATTATGAACGTGAAGTCTTAAGAGTATGTCCGTATTGATTCCTTTGTTCTCATTATGTAAATAATAAACCACTGGTTCTGCGAGTGCTTACGTAATTTTCTCCCAGAAAGAGAAAACCTACGAGATCCACGTTGGGTCTTATACTTGGGTTTTTCCTTTCGCGTGATGAATGAAAGTTGTCTAACGGTTATTTTTTGCAATAGTTAACTTTGCTTACAGAGTAATATTGAGATATACTTGCAATCATATGACAATTCATATTCTTTTGTTATGGCGAGAAAGAATTAAATTTCTCGATTCTTTGCATCGATATGACGTGTATACCTTAAAGTGTGATATTTTATGACATCATTTTTCTTTTACGAGTTAAAATTGGAAGTAGATAAAGTTTATGTAAAATGCATTGATGCTTCGGGAATTTTCCTTGTTTTACTTAAAGTCAGTCACATCAAAAAACCCTTCGGAGGCTTTGATATCGAAAAATAGGACTTACAATTTATTTAACAATCTTTTAAATTTCTCATCACGACCTTCTTTCTATCTAGCATGATCATAAAGTTGTAAATTTTTTCTCTAAAGCCTCCCTTGAAGTTTATTGTGAGCTACTTAGGCAAACGTTGACGCGCAGATTTGAGTTCGGTGGTTTTTGAATGAGTTTGGAAGTGAGCCAATGAGTTTCGACTGTCTGCATATAGACTCCGAGAGAGAAAATACAGGGCTAGATGATATTCATACTCCGCGACTAACCTGCTTTGGAAAGCGAGGTTTCTTTGTGGTGATAATCTCATAATTAATATTTGATTCGGGTAGTATTTAAGTTTAGTTTTAAATAAGTGGTTCCAAAACATATTTTGAAGGGTTACTAGAAATTCTTACCATAGAAGAAGTGAGCCTAACAGTCCGCCATATAATAATCACAATGGAAATAATTTGAAGATATTAATCTTAGGAGTCACATTATTCAGGAAGTTAATTACATCTTTTGAATTCCATAATGATGTAGATAACATTTGCATTTTGTTCCTACATAGCACCTATTTGCATATCTGGGTCATTTGAATTAAATTAACATTATATTCAACAGGTTACTACAGTCATGCTTTCATTATATGGATATGCTGGCCATTTCAGCTGTATGGTGTAATAATAATTTAGATATATTTGTTAAATTTCTTGATCTTCCACTAAAAGGCAGGTTGTGATATTATCTCAGTATATTAAGAGCAAATCGAGTCTGCAATAAGTCGAGAATATATCAACCATCCACTGTGAAAGCACCGTTTTATATGAGGTCCCCTGCATTCAGTATGTTTCGATAAATGGGAAATTTCTATCGCTGCGTTGTTGTAACTTTATCCTTCAAATTAATCTAATTAACTGCCAGAATTCCATTGTTTCCGCTGCTGATGAGCTATTGATTTCGAAAGATAATTTTCCTTTAGAAATATCCGATATGGACTTTATTTTATATTTTTCCACATTTGTTCTATATGAATTAGATTGCTCTTTTGTATATGTCCTTATGCCCTTTACATTAATCATTATATTATATCGAGTAATTGCTATATTGTCCTTTTCTAAACCTGGTATTCTTTTTCAGTTGCTCGGATTTGTCATCTACAGCATGATAATGAAAGATCTAAGACGATGACGGAGTAGTGGAGGTGGTTATAATGTGATGGAGGTAGGTGCATTCATTTTTATACAATATTTATTTTTCGATTCGAGAATAATTCCATCGTAGTGACTTATTTTTCGAGCTTTGGTTTATTAAGTCTTGTCATCTATAATAATAAACGTAAAATTTAAATTATTTTCATTATTGGATGGAAGCGGCACCATACTCCGCTCGCAGAACAGTATGAAATTTGCATTTATGCCTTTTTCTGCATTACACCCCTTATTGCTTTTTAAGTATGTTCAGTTTGACGTATATCTATCTTTTGCACACAGAAAACTGAATTCGTACAATACTGGGGTGTAATCTTGATATTGTTACACCTCGCTGTAATGACAAACGCGCATTGCCAATCAATCGATATGGCAAATTAAAACGCATTTATTTAACCATTATTGAGAGTTTCTTGACATTCTTGCTGTAATGACAAATACATATGTAACGTCTATGATGTTCATGTTCTAGTAATTCGAGAAAGAGTGAAGGTAATTAAAAAGTTCACTTTTTCTTTCAACAAAGACGAAACTTAGCCGATTTTCATCATTGTGTATATTACTCAGTATTTGAGAGCTCACTTGATTATGCATAAGGAGAGCTTTTTGATTGGAAATGTTGAGGTGGTGTTGTGAACGACTTTCTTAATTGTTTCCGACACATCGTTCTGTCAAGATAAGAGATTGAGTTTATTAAATGAATTTGACATTCTAATTGGAAAATTGCTCATAAAGTGCAAGATTGACTCTCAGTTAGAAATAAAAGGGCGTTAAATTAATATTTAAAATATGAGAGGTAATATTTAGAAAATATTTTCAAGGATGAATAAAAAATACTTAGTTCTCCCTCCCTTTAGGGATAACTTCTTTAATAAACATTTTAGTGTAGAATCAGCCTGTCATAGCAAATATTAAATAATTGAAAACGGAATTCTTGAATAAGACACCCCTTTGTGAGATACAAAGGATCTATTTATTTGCGTTTTACTCTAAAACTGTACGCTATCTGTTTGTGATTGCTAGTTTAATCTTTCGATTATAAGGCTGATTTTATTGGTAGAAGCTTACAATATATGGGGGAGTACCCAATTATAACTGGAATGTACGAAGGATTATATTTTCCTCAAAATATTTTGCCGACAGGAATTATATGAATATAAATGTTATGTATTATTAGCTGTATTTTTAAAACTAAAATGAAATCTGTGTAATCTGCTTAATCATACGTAACGGAAGTTAACTCTTGTGCAACAAGTTTTGCACTATATTATTTCAGTAATACATATGTGTATGCATTTTATATTATATGTTTACTGTATTAAAATTTGAGAATGGATTAAATTCGATACAATTTATTGTTTATGAACTTAATTTAAAGAGACAATTAAGATCTAATCAATAACGAGTAGATCGCGATCATTATAATTTCTTTGAATTTTAGAAATATTTCTGAATAATCTCTCAATTGTTAGACTTTCATAATGAAATTACGCTGTTTAATATGATGAAATGTTAATGGCATTACTATAATAGGATATATATTTGCCATAGGATAACAATTTCTTTTATAAAATTTAGCGAACTTCTTCTCCAGGGAAAGATACCTTTCACTTTTATTTTAACGGCCTAACAAAATCTCATTACGCTTTATAAGGCATTGATAAATAATTCGGGGGAAAATAGTTCGTCAAGGTTGTAAGAAGAGGAAAGTCATTTATGAAAAATGTATGAAATGGCGAAAGGAAATTAATACTGAGATGTTTGACCTGAAAAGGTGAGAGCGAAGTGGGAAATTATTCATGAAAAGGGATTGTCATGCCCGTATTGGATTCTTACAGTGTGTAATACTGCTTTGATGGGAGCTTTGAATTAAAGAGGATGTTCAAAATTGAAATGGGATGGATCACGATACTCAATAAACGTTAAAAGTTCAACAAATATTGATAAATCCTTTTTCTGGCCATTCAAAGCTACCTGACGTGATTTTAAGATAATTTTTCGCTACTTTTCGTTAATATCTTATCATATTCATTTTTTCATTTATAAAAATATGGGGACAATGCAAAGCTTTCAAAAATTATCTTTTTGCATTTTGCGATGAAGTTTTGGTATTTAATTTTTTGGAATAATTTTTTTTAAATAATACTGCGGCATCATTAAAATTCCCAAATTCAGAATGCGAATGATACATGCACGTCAGTCTCGTCATTAAGTTTTAATTATTTTCGCTATTCGGCTCATTTGTGGAGTAATTTTCTAAAATTCACCCGGCACGGATTAATTGTATTTGTTCTGGCAATGAATAGAACATTGATTTATAATCCCACTCTGATGACTAAATTATTCAATTGAACGCTTCTCGATCGTTCTGAATGTGCTCGGCTTTTTCAAAATTAGATTTTCTATTAGAAAATTTCCAACTCTATGATGCGGTATTTCCTGCTCAGTCTCGTTCGTTTCTGTCTAACCTTGTAAGGTCGAATGTTTCTATTCGCTTATCTCCACCATAAATTATTATTTTTTGTCTAATGATCATGGGGACCAATTTACCGCTACAGGAAGCTCTAGAGCCATATTTTTACGAGAGAAAGGAGCTATGGTACAACGGTAGTTAAAAAACGTCTGATTTTGTATTTCTGACAGGGAAAGACATTTTGGTTTTTATTTATAGATAATGCCAGTTGGAGGGTTATATTTATTAACTGATAGCTTTATGACCCACGATGCTATAGAATTGTAACCGTAGAATATTTGGCTGTATAAGTAATGGTTCAATTAATTGTAATGTATAAATCTATTCTCTATTCTTTAATCTAGTTTTGTTTGTTCAAGCAAGTTATTTTTCAATAGTCAATGAAGGAGGAGTTACATATGAGTGTTCGGTCTTTAATATGTTTTATGGTGAGACTGAAATGAAAGAGATTAATTTATAATGCAGCCGGGGTACGAACCTGAATCCTCCCGCTTGCCCGTCGATTGCTCAACTTTATGGGATTTTATTCTGAATTAACTCTTTTGCTGACGTCACACTTTTTATCCTTCATTTTTGCTCTAATATCCAGTAAATATACTATCCGTAGGATTATGAGTTAATGCTTAGGACCAAGAATGTATTACATTTTTGACAAATTAATCACCAAAATGTAACCTTACCGAATTGAAAGACAAATTTGAAAATGAATGAAAATGAGATACAGGACTTTATACAGGCCATGTATGGTCTCAGTATCTATAAATCTAGTCATTTCATCTAATGTCACACTAAATCTTATTTATTGCTAAAAAATTTATTCTCGGGCTGATGTCATAAAATATTCTTAAATCTGTTCTTGAAATAAATTGTCTACTCAGTTTACATGTATATAATCACGATGTTGACCAATGTAACTCGAAATTGGATGGATAATATCTTACTTGACATAATATATTAGATGATGCGAAACAGCTATTTATTAAAGGTCAAACTGCCACCTATTCGATATTAGCCCTTTCAATCTGCCTCGGAAAATTTCGGGTCAACTATTTATCCAGTTTCTGCCCCACATCCAGTAGTGCGTTTTAGTTCGAGATTTTTTTAATTATTAAAAATATGATACAATTGGATTAACTTCTGGTGGAAACCTATATCACATATTGAATACATTCATTTCGTTTATAACCTAAATAATGTTTCGTTTAAAACCTAACATGAAAACAATACACTAATACAGTGAATAAAATTTACTAAACTTTACTACTTACTAAATAAAATAAACTACAACTTTACACTTAAATTTTATATTTATTATTTGAAAACAATATTCTAACTGTACATTATTTAAAAAATACAAAATTTGAACTTCCCTTCCCTTGTCATACAAGTTTTTTTCAGGATTCACAGTTGTATTTTGGACGTTTAGAAAACCGTCATTTGTGAGTGGGTGTATATAATGACAGTAATATATATTAATTTATTGGAATTAAGAAAAATCGAATTATTTGGATGTCTTTTGTTTGAAAAGGGCCTACGGCAAATCTTTTTAATCTATTCTAAATGCGAATTATTGGAAATCATAGCCATCAAATAAATTTAATTTTCATATTAACCGAGGAATGGTTTCATAAAGCTGAAGTTTTCAGAATTTGCCTATTTTTCTTTTAAAGATGAAATAAATTATATATTGAGATAGACTAATTCAAACCATCTGACAGTCATAAAATCCTTATTTGAATTGACAGTAAACCGCATAGAAAGAAGTAGAGTGAAGGAATCAAAACGGGAGGTTTTCAAGATACTTAAAGTTATGTAAAGTAATTGATTCCATATGAATCTAACCACTCCTTCATAGAATTTTAAATCCAATGTCTCCATACTTTCGGTCAATTAATAATCATGCTTTCAATACACAGCTCTTATGAGATTTTTATGCGTCTTGATAATCCTTTTAACTATCCGTAGCTCATTTAAATTCGATACTTTTCTTTCTCTAAAGAAATCCAACTAGGTCCAAAATTAATTTGAATAATGTAAATAATTCCTCGAAATACGTTTGATAGATATTTTCTTTGGAAATTATGATATTAAAAGCTATTCATGAGCGCTAGATTGCATAATAATTGCACCTTTCATCTTTTAAATTTATGTCCAGGTTCTTCTTGGTAAATGATCAAACATTAGAGATGTAATCTGTTCTACTTCATGCCAAATCTATTCTTAGTTCCGATATGTGTGACTAAAATTGGAATTTTCTTCAATGAAAATCTTTCCGATAATACCCCTTATTACTATGGAATCTTTCTATTATAGAGCCTCCAATGGTCAATATACTCATTTCTATTATTTCCTTTTAAAGGAATAAAAATTGCTACAGCTTTTCTTGATTTTTTTGGCAGAGTTTATGGAAATGCTTTTGCCTTCTTTGCCGAATCCCTTTAGAAATTCTATAGGGATGTTATATATGCCTACTTCCTCGTCAGCTCTCAATGGCATTGAGTGCCTTTTCAATCTCTCATTCAAATATCCACGCTTTCGTACTATCTTCATCCATTTCTACATTTTTCTGTTCTTATTGAATAGAGCTTGATGTCTTTTTCTTATAATTCTTTGACTTTCTCCTTTCATTTTATCGCGAAATCTCTATTGGTATAATTTTCAAATTGCGTTTAGTGGAATAGGTTTTTTCGTTTCAGTACTCGGTAATTTCTTAAAATTTCTACACAATTTCCTTCCTGCTATTCCTAATATTGTTCTTCTAAAGTGATTATTACATATTTATTCATCTCAGTTTATTACCAATAGAAAAATCAAACTCGAAATTTGCTCGGCTATATGTTTATTAAATTAATCATTTATGATTATTTTATAAATCTTTGCACAGACTATTGTCATTTTATTTGTGATTCTCAGATACGTTATTATTTTGAAGTCATAGGTAATTTTGGTAATGCTCTTACGATAGGTGAGATCGATCATCCATTATAAATAATTTGAAAGGTTTGATATAAGTATGCTTGCATCCCAGATCAAAATTTGAAATGATAAGCTGAAAAGTAAATTGAACTGAATCGCAAACTCCATTTCTAGTGAAAGGCGTTAAAAATGAATATCGTATTATAAATCAATATTTGAATTGCGATTTTACTAACTTTTTCTTCACTAAAATAATATTAATTAATTTGTTTTTCTCAAAGAAGAATTAGGAAACATGTTTTCGATTGTATTTATCATTAAAAATGAGTTCCTCCACAAGTCCGAAATCTTCAAATTCGTAACTTTTTATTGCTTAGATTAAAGGAACAGATATATTAAAGGAAAATACTTTAATTATTCTCCTAAGGCCAATTATACCGTATTGTTTTAAAATGTTTCTTCTATAATTTACATATTAATGACCACAGTAATTGTTTTCTCGAAGTTCTGATTATTTTAGCGAAATTGTACGTTTTTCCTCTCTTTAAGCATTCGCCTCGAATATATGCATGATGGATACGTATCATTGTAGTAAAGTTTAATTTCCATGAAGCAGTTAATGGCGTAATTTATTTAAATTTTATTGATAGTGTTGTATATTACAGATGCATTATTTGTATTATTTTATCTTTAATTTTCTCATTAGATTCGTATTTTATTTTACATACATCGCCACTTTAAATTTTTTCAATTATTTTATAAATCTGGTTGTATATATCTAGCATTCATTTTTACATATTAAACTCTTGTGTGCTCGCGGTTTATTCTATTCTGGGTATTTACTAATTTTGGGTTTTAAGTGAGGTAAAAACCCAATTATCCCCCGATATTGTTTTGTTTCTTCCTTTATTTCTCAGAATCATATTTAAGATATCTGTTAACAATTAATTAAAAATTATCGTTCACTAGGGAAGAGTCCAACTAGGGCTTAACATTGCTTGAGTAAAGGTTTTATTCTTTGATTGTAATAATAGTGATTTGTGCCACACTGCCATATTAGTAAGTAAAACTTAATGGAATAAAGTATTCGTCACCTGTAGTATCATCAATGAACCAAAATAAGCTATGGATACTAAGAAACTATAAATTGTTTTTCATTGCTTAATGCAACACCATATTTTTTCATCACCACATCATATTTTATTTTGTTTTAACGGCCACATTCTCTCTCTCTTTTTATTAATCAGATATATCTGAAAGTTTAATCTATTCACTCGATTTATGATTCTTTTTGACTCTCATCTGCTTTTTCTTGCTTCTTCTAGTATTTTTGTGTTTTCAGAAATCCATTTTTCAAAGCCATTTCTAGAAGTACCGTTGCGCTTTCCTAGCCTTTCCTTTGCATTCTTATTCCTCCATAGTTCGTTTTTCACATTGTCAACAATTTTGATAAGGTGGTCGGAATGACCTACTTCTTTCACCAGCCTTCTTGTTCCGAGTCTCTTTGGGCCGTTACCCAATTCCATTACTGGACAAATCATGTTTACCGGGGAAGTATAGTTGACATGGTTACAGTTACGCTTTCTCAATGGGACATTTTTAGCTTCAATTTCTATCCCTCGTCTGAAACAAAACCTCTTTCAATTGCATCACAGTGGCATAGGCCTCGTCTCAACCACCTTTTATTTTAGTTTCAACAATACTTGCAATGGTATTGGCTTAACGAGGGCTTTTCCTTTTGAAAAGTTTGAAGTGAAGTCAATCTTATATTCTGGTTGCCGTTCAAGGATACTTTATTTATTCGATTCCGCACAGTAAATATTTATAATTTAAATAGCTCCAAATTCATCACCATTTAGAATTTAGTTTGTTAGATAAATAATAGATATTAAGAAATAATAATATCATGAAAAAATATAATAATAAAAAAGTAATAGGTATAAAGAATATATTCATAAGTGATATTAAATCTAATTTTAATGTTAAATATACATGGAACTACGATCAAATGGGAAATGATTCAATAACTTAATAATAAAAACATGAATGTAACTGGGTTATTTTAATAAGGAACGGGTTTAGGTGACTTTGCACATAAGGGCGTGCACCCAGGAAAATTCCCAAGGAAAAACGGACTTGGAAAAAGTCTGAAAGTTCCCGGCCCTGTCAGACTTTTTCCAAGTCCGTTTTTCCTTGGGAATTTTGGGTTATTTTAAATTATGGATAAAACTCGTTAGCTACATATGGCAATAATATTTGAGCTCTCAGCTATCCGATATCCATGCCAGTTTTAGATTTGTTTTCTTCAGTTATATTTCTAATAGCGCAGTCTTTCTTTGTTTATATTTGCCTTGCGGTTATGAAGTTTTAAGGTAGAAATATTGTGTTAAATTATTCATTACTGTTGTATAGTTCAGCCACTGATTACATTTTGAAAACAGGGTAGGATGTAGGTGCAGTCATATTTTTACTTTCTCCATATACGAAGTATAGAGAAAGTATTGTTTTTATGAAAAAAATCGACTTCGAGATTCCAACGGAAATACATGTTTTGGGGTCCCTAGAACACGTTTTGACTATTTTCGGAATGATGTCTGTGTGTATGTGTGTGTGTGTGTGTGTGTGTGTGTGTGTGTGTGTGTGTGTGTGTGTGTGTGTGTGTGTCTGTATGTGTGTGTGTGTGCTTGTTGGCGCTGTAACGTAAAAACTATTAGTCGTATCACGACCAAACTTCATATATAGTACTGCGGTGTGTGCTGTCAGAGTTGATTAGTTTTTGGAGTAAATCGGTTTACCGGAAGTCGAGCTTCATTCATCAAAGCTCATTTCCGGTTTTTAATATATCTCCATAAATATGATATATAGGTATATTGTATACCTTATAAAAGTTTTAGATAATGTGTTTTACTATAACTCTTGTATTTAACATATTTTTGTATCACCGGTTGATTAGGAGTTATTCGTGAAATACTGATAAACCGGAAGTAGCTGATTATGTACTTTGTGGGCGCTCTAACATGAAAACTATTTGTCGGATCAACACCAAATTTCACATGTAGTGTTTTGGTTGATGACGTTAAAGTTAATTAGTTTTTGGAGTATATCGGATAACCGAAAGTTGAGCTTCATTCTTCAAAGCTCATTTCCGGTTTTCAATATATCTCCATAAATATGATATATAGGTATATTGTATACCTTATAAAAGTTTTAGATAATGTGTTTTACTATAACTCTTGTATTTAACATATTTTTGTATCACCGGTTGATTAGGAGTTATTCGTGAAATACTGATAAACCGGAAGTAGCTGATTATGTACTTTGTGGGCGCTCTAACATGAAAACTATTTGTCGGATCAACACCAAATTTCATATGTAGTGTTTTGGTTGATGACGTTAAAGTTAATTAGTTTTTGGAGTATATCGGATAACCGAAAGTTGAGCTTCATTCTTCAAAGCTCATTTCCGATTTTCGAAATATCTTCATAAATATGATATTTAGGTATAAACTATTATATATAAACGTTTTAGAAAATTAAATTTGCTATAACCTTTGTATGAAACATATTTTTGTATCACAGATTGTGTAGGAATTTTTTGTAAAATACTGATAAACCGGAAGTTGCTGATTATGTACGTTGTGGGCGCTCTGGGCGCTGGGGCGAAAGGCAACTTCATCGTTTTTCATCGAACATGTCCCGAAAAACATTATTTATAATGTTTGTGACTTAAAAGATAATATGAAAGAAATTAATCACTTATCTTCCAAGTTTAGATTGAATTTAGAGTTCGAAGATACTGTCGTAGATAAATATTTACATCTCATATATATGGAGAAAGTCATGTGCTGGCCACATCAGATTTTTTTTATACATCTTACTTTGTATTTATGATCGCGCCTACCCAAGTAATCCACCTCTTCTACTCGATCATTTTATTCCTTAAACGCAGGATATCCCATGAATATCTTGTAGAAAACCGATAGTCTCTTGTGCTTCCTCCTGTCTTCTAGGCTGTCCCAAACTAATTCTTTTATCATCTGAGTAACGCTACTACGTTTACATTATTTCCCTAACTTGAACCTAACCGCCATTCTTTGTAACTATTCCAATTACTTTTTAACTCCTACTTGATAAGGGTCCCATAAACATTCACTATATTCTAGCACAGGCCTAACTTACGATAGCTACGCAATTTCTTTTATTTTCCTGTTAGGTTTCTTAAGAATACGTATCACAAAATTTAACGTTTTATTGGATTTGCCTACGATATTTTCTGTGAGCGCGTTCCATTTTCAATCTCTACTGAAATTAACACCCATGTAATTTATCTTATTTCCTTTCACTAAAACATTAACAGTGATATTATATACGTTAAATATTCTTTTTAAATATGGAAAAATCTCCCGGCTTCGTAATTTTAAAGCTTCGTTTCGTATTCCACCTGTACCTTGAGATTTATTGTTTTTCAGCTTATTAATTCTTTTTAATTTGTCCTTAGAGCATATCATAAAAGATTCGTATGAATTAGGTTTACATTCGAATAAATCAAAATTGCTTGTTTGACCCGGTATTTTGTAAGTGCTACCAAAATAATTTCTTAATCTGTCAGCAATTTCGCCATTATCTGTTGAAATATTTCCACGAGTTCCCTCAATCGCATCTATTTCGCTTGCTTTTCTCCTTCGACGCTTAACATACTTATAAAAACTGTTGCTCCATAATTAGTAATTAAATTTTCTAGAAATTTATTCTCGGCCTCTTTTTTCTTGCTGTTTAACAAGTTAATTACCTCCCCATATTTTATCTTATGCTTTTTGCTTATTTTTCTCATTTTGTGCAAATCCCTTGATTTTATTTTCAGCCTCCTAATCTTTGAGTTATACTATTCAGGATCCGCAGTTCGTTTTGATTTCTTTACTGGTACATACCTCTCTATTCCCGAACTTAAAATCTTAAAATTTTCCCAAATTTCGTCATTGTTTGACCCCTTACTAGTCCACCCCTCAAACTTGTTTCTAAATAGGCTTGGAAAGCATCAACATTAGTTCGATAAAAGCTATACACCATTTTATTTTACGTTTCAGTACTGATATTTTTATTCCAATAGAGCTCTAAATACACTGCCTCATGATCGCTGATTCCTGGTAAAGTATCACAATTTTTGAGGTGTTCCTATGTTTTAAAAGAAAAACGTCTAGAATGCTATTCAATCTCAGGGATTGTTTACTACCTGCGTGAACCCAACCTCTCTTACAAGTGTGTTTATCAGATGTTGCACCCAACTTCCTGTCCCTTCTGAACCTGACCAGCTAACCTGAGGTAAATTTAAATCTCCAGCTATTATGACAGATTTACTAAAGTCCGCAGCAGGTAATTTCTTTTACCCTTTAGACCATAACGAGATCCCTGCCGGTACGCTCCAACTACCTGAATTTTTCTTTTATTTTCCTTGTCCTTAACTTCTACGCAAAATATTTCGAATCTATTATCTAGAAATAAGAAAACTTGAATAGCGTTAAGAAACACAAACAAATAGGCCTCCTCCTTTACTATCCCTATCACTCCTACACACTTCGAAATCTTCTGGGAAAATTTCAGCTGAAGCTATTTTGTCATTTAGCCACGATTCTGTTCTTATTGTTATATCCGCATTACATAACTCGACCAAGGATCTTAATTCTTTAATTTTATGGTAAAAACTAAGACAGTTAACCTGCAAAAGCCTTAGAACCCCTCCCAATTGACAATCAGCATTGTGTTTCCTCTTGTTTCCAACAAAGTCATGAGCCAAATCACCTGCTGCACCGCAATTTAGTTTCCCTTGTTGTTGAAATCTGTAACTCTCTTCAACAATTTTCCAAACGTAAGCGAACCTTTCATGTTTAGATGCACTCCAGCCCTCTCCAAATCAACTCGACTGAGCCAACCGTTCGGATCCAAATGTTTTGCCTACTACACACCCACGTTCCTTCTTCTTATAATTCCACTATTTTGCTTTATTAAACTTCTTCTTTGCCATACTGCATAAGTCCAACGCACGACCCATTAAGTGCTCCGCCGATCTCACCGACTTCACATCATTCGTTCCCACATGCCAAACAACCACTTCCTCATCGCCTGATTCCTCCAACGTTTTAATTTTTCTTTGCATTTGCTCCACCCTAATTCCCGTAAAATACTCCACAACTGTGTTACTGTTCCTGCAATACTTTCCGCCATACCTGATCATCCAGTCACCCATGATTCTCATCGCACACCTATGTTTTTCATCCTTTTTATCACCCTTTTCTTCCACTTCAGCACACTCTTCTTTCTGCTTCAAATCCTTATTAGTTCTTTCCTTTTCGCTCAAGATCTCCTCAATCCTTTTCTCCCTCTTATTTAGCTCCTCCCTTATCCTCTCTAATAGAGAGTAGAAGAACCAAGTCCAAAAGCCTCCGCATTTTTTCAATACTGTCTCCCCTACATTTCCTACACACCCAGTTTTTCGCCGTACAGTCTTCTAATTAGTCCTTCGTACACTTGAAATGGCATCTTGCATTGCAGTCACAACAATTAACCCCATTCTTGCAAATCTGATTGGACTCCGAGCACTTTCCCATAGTGGCTATTGTTCCTTTCATTTTACTACCTGCTCACTCCCGGGCAACCTCTCTCCTTGACGGCCCAACCTCAACTGACATATCTAGGGAAAGATAACTGAATCGAGACTGTGATGTAGTACTTGGTCGTTAAATCTTTGAAAAATATCGTGATAATTATTTTATGGCTTTGATTATCTTACATCTCTTTTAGCTTTATTAAACATTTGTTTGTTATGTTCTTTTCCGTGATTGTTAGAGATTATTTATTGTAAAGTTTTTGTTGTAAGAAATAGTCATAATAGTTACATGTGATAAGATACAATAAGCTGTATGTCGTTGATAAGGTTTTGTATGGAGAATTTAAGCCATATAAAAAGAGACCTGGCTGCGTTTTATATAGGATTGGGGCTTATACTCATGAATGCTACTGTATACCCCTTGGATTTTACGCCAGGTTGATCAGAAGACATCCCGACACTTCCAAAAAAAATTTTAATCCAACCAGGGATTTCTAAGATCAGATTCAAAGATTAATGTGGTTGAGAATGATAGGATATGCTTTACTTTCCCGCCTAGAATACAAATATCTTCATAAATATTAAAGCTAATCTATTTTGTAGACTATTTGCTAATAACTCAAATTATATGAATTTCTTATTGCTTTAATTCTATCATTGAGTTTAAGATACTATCAAAAATCGATTGATATGAATGTGAAATTGATTAGAAATAAAATTAACTGCTCAAGTTAGTTAAATTTTAGAACGGAAATGTGTATCAATTAAGATCAATTATCTCACGTTAACGCAAAAAAAACTGTATACGTATGAAATTGCAAACATTCGATTTTACAGATATGGGTTTAAATTTGCTATGGCATCCAAAATGCAACAGCGAATTGGAAATAATATTACCCATTTTAACAATAAATTATCTATATGAATTTTGCATTTGTTTACGGTCATAGTGAATTTACATTCTCAAAGTAACTAATTACGATGAAATTCTGTTGCATTTATATAACTCTGGTGTGATAATGTTTATTTGATCGTTGTATTCAAATAATAAAATCAACCGAGAAGGAAAGAAAAAAAAATGATTTTAACGTAATCTTTTTGTTTAAAAGCATGGCCATTGAGCAATATGGTGAATATGAGGATATGTTATTGATGAATCACACAAGCTAGATTTCAGAATGATTAATTTAAAATTTGAAGGCTGACAAAATCAGCTCATATACAAACCCCTATAAGAAAATGAAATCCATAAGTATGCTAAGCATTTAAGAAAAGACTTGCGAGCAATATAAACATAATTGTACTTAATACGAAACTTTTCTTTTATAATTAAAATCGATTGTGGTAGGCTTTACCGAGTGGAAATCCATTACAGAGGATGTTAAGAATAAAGATTTTCAGAAATACTTTTTTCGATACGTTTATTTGAAGCACGACCGGTTTCGGCCATCTTCAGACCTGAAGATGGCCGAAACCGGTCGTGTTTCCAGAGAATATGTGGCACAATAAGGAGAACTTTAAAAAACAAAACAAGAAAAGAAACACTAATAAAGTTTTATGAAGTGATGGCAGTTCCTACTTCACTGTATGGGTAAGAATGTTGGGCATCAAAAAAATGAATTAAGGCTGATGGAATCATCTGAAATGAAATTTTTAAGGTCATTTAAAAACATTTATTACGAATGCCGAATGGGAGAATTCCAAAACAGGCGATAGAATATCAACCTATAGGCAAAATAAAAGTCGGAAGACCGAGAAAAAGATGGTTAAATTCCACGGAACAAGTGATGCCGGAACAGGCATAATGCCTAATCCTGGAAGGAAGGTGATGATGATGATGAATTAAGCTACTTAAAACCGCGTGTATTTAAACGATTCTAAGCCAATAATTTATTATTATATTGGCAATAATTTACTATACAACTTGTTAAGTTATGCATGTTACAATTATTTACCTTTCTGCAAATCAATCAATGAAGAGTTCCGCTTTCAATACGCACAATAACAACTTGCTTTTGTAAACAAGGAGATCTTTACTCACTGGCCGTAATTGGAAGTAAATCGCTAAGACGTAGCGCTTGTTTTGTAAATATTCATATTAACCCTCGGATCATATAACAGTGGCAAATCGAGAAGGACCTTCCCTGGGGATGACGTGAGCCTGAAACGCGCCGAAACTTTATCTCTCTTGACGAAAGTCGCGTATATTTTCGGAACAAACGGATCATATGTCGTTTCAAAATATTTTTTTCCTGATTTTATTCCAAATTATTTCAGAAACGATGGACTTTTATAAATGATAATTACCCACTTCAAACTGTAAAATCGACGTTAATTGCAAAACGCATAATATGTAATTTCAGTAATTATTACGTTTATTTTATCTGTTAATAATAATTTTCAATTCACGAATTATCGCAATTTATTTAGTTTTCATTAGTAGTCAGATATATTATTGTATATACCAGTTATATAATAAGTTTATGTTCGGTAAATGTGATATTTAGTGTAATATTATTGCATTAATATAGGTTGTACGTTTATTAATAGGAATGCGCGAACTCATTTGAGAACACAATTTTAAAATTTCTATTTGCGAATCCTCATACGATTTTAAGGAGGGTATTAACATAAAAAACAGAAATTTTTCTATATTTCAGAAAGGAGAACGTTATTAGTTAAGATATATAGCATAAAACACATTTATAACATTTCTAATTGTTAGTTAGAAAATGTTTTTTCTGTGATATTATTTTCTAGGTAATTATAATTACCATACATTCCTCCCATATACAATAATTTACGGATTCGGAAAGTTTTATTGAGTTTTATCCAATGAAGAAATGCAATCTTAAATTATTTTAAATTTAAATCCAATAATTGAGTCCCTCCTTTGCCATTGATGTTTCCTGAAGGACCTATTTTCTCACGTATTCTTATGAAAATGGAGGGAAGCTGAACGAATAGAATGTGAATTGCTCCCTTAATGAGTTTGTCACTGCCATGAAACGCCTAGATATTATATGCCCATCCGTTTTATGCACTTCCTCTGTTTACACGGTGCCTAGTTCTGGATGAACTAACACTCCTTTTATCCTCCTCTCACATCATCCTTACATTTGGAATTAAATTTCTCGTTGCTTCCTGTGATTCCGAGAATACAGCATTCCATACTCCTTTGTGTTGTTTGGAGTCGCTGGATTCTTGCGTCGGATAATACGCTAGTTCCATAAGTGGAGACTGGCAGGTAGCGTTGGTTGACTCACTGTCCTCTTCTAGACAATCTTCGGAATGTGGGCGTTATTTAAAAGGTGCTCAAGTCAAATTTAATTCTTTTTAGCTTCATTAATCGTGTTATTTCCTCACGTTGCTACCAGTTTCCCTTTATGTACACTCCTGGCCAAAATTAACGCACCATCGGCCGTAAGGATCGCTAAGGAGGTGCTGTGTTAATTTTGGCCAGGAGTGTACATCCTGATACCTGGAGGATCGAGGAGTTTGTCTTCAATTAAAGTTTTTGTCTTAATTTTTTTAAGGATGGGTAGTGTATATGTCTTAAAAAGCGATTATTAAATGTATAATCTACTTTGCAGCATGACCTTGTGTTAGATTTTTTGAGTGACATTACCTTAAATAACGCAATAAAGTATTTCGTTACTTAAGACAGATGCAGTTATGGTATGGCCATGGAACACTTATTTCCTTTAAGTTTATATTTATATATATACCTCGCGAGCCGCCAGAGGCGTATGGCAGGGGGTGTAATACACCACCATTATTCATTCATCTCTATTAGCATCTCTAGTAGCCTCGGGAAAAAACGACCAAAAGTAATTATCCGTCCTTGCGATTACTTCCTTATAACGCTTTGTCAATGCCTATCGGAGATCGCGTTCCTCCGTTTTAGCTAAAACTGAATGTATCGCAGGTTTTTGACACCTCTCTTCTTGTGGGCGTTTTTCTGCAGCTTTACATTATTTTAAGCACTGCATTAGATTCTATGGTTTACCCTCAAAATATTATCTTCTTTTTGCCTTTACTTTCGTCTTATTCCTAAAAGCTCTTTCTTGCAATATTTGATGGCATAGAAGTAAATGCAACGAGAAACTTATAAGTCACTACTTCTTCCTGAATTAAAGTCGTTTTTTATCATTATTACATCATTTAAGGGTAAGAAGAGACTTGATAGTCTCAATCTCGCCCTAAATAAAGTCCTTTATTATTATTATTATTATTATCATGATGATTTAATTCCATTAAGTTGAAATATAGCAAATTTCTCTTATTCACATAGTACTTCTTTCGTGTGGTTATGACATTTAATAGGTTACATTCATTTTTTTTAGAAAATGCAGAATTTCACACCTTGGAATTCATCACAATATGCACGATCCCTTAAGTTATTCTCCAATGGAACGGACCATAAAATTCTTAATCGCCAGAGAGAAAGCTTATCTTCCTTAACCGGAGATCTAAAGCATTCCATCGTTTTAGTCTGAATGAATATGAGGCTCCGAATATCCATTCAACTCTCTGCAAAGCTAAAGACTGGATCTCAGTTATACGAAACGGAATATCTCTAGTGGGAAAAATTCCGCCGGAGGAAATTTTAGGAACGAGTAGAGTTGGATGAGACCCTAGAAAATCTTATTATCAACTGATTGGGCCACAAGTGAGAAAGCCGTTAACAATAGTCCATTACACAATATACAGCATTTCGGAAATATGAAATTTCAGGGAATACCAAAATAATTATTGAGGGCGTAAAAGCTCCCGGAAGGTACCGAAGAAAACGTAGGTATGAATAACGGGAATAACCATAGCCGAATTTCAGGTTCATTTAATACCAGTTACGTAAATTATTATATGTGGGACATAAATAGAATTTATTAGGGTGGAGAAAATAAGAGGAAATGAACCGGAAAGAGGTTTTAAGATGAAATGAAGATAGGTGATGCCTTTGTGTCGTATAAACCGATGCAGGCCATTGTATTTGGATATCAGGCTGGGATCCGAATGGAATAAACATAACTTTCGCATCATTTAACGTCGTATCTCATTGTTTCCGAGAAAAATACTGAGAAAAATATACTGGAATTCCCATCTCTATTCGCTCGTACAAAAACTTTGAAAGAAGTCATTTGAGAAAATTGATTGCGTGATTTATCGTTGGATGACAATGAGAATGGGAAGACACTTTTCTTTGCTCCAGATAATGTACCTCTTGAAACCCAAAGGTTAACAAAATTGAAATATAGTGACATGACTGGGACTCGAACCCAGGCCTCCGAGTTTCTGGGAAGGAATATTGTAGAAACCAATGAATCGGACCATAAAATTCTCGATCGCAAGAGAGCTTGGCATAGAATAACTGCCCAGAAAGTGGGGAACCTGGGTTCGAGTCCCAGTGATTTTGTTTTGCACATATGGGCCCATATTGGGGGGTCGAACCCAGGACTACTTTCAACAAATGCGAATGCACTGTCCACTTGGTCATCCGTGACCTCCAAATATATTTTGTTGGCTTAAATGGGAGATAAGTGTTTGATATCATACTGGTAAGGAAATTCTGAAGGGAGTAAGTTCGTAAAATCTTGCGGCTCCAGGGTAATCCAAGGGATTGCAGAATATGAAAAGAGCGACATGACTAGGACTCGAAGAACTCGAACCCAGGTTTCCGGGCAGGTATTCTAACCAATAAACTACCATAAAGTGTCAATTCCGCTATGTTTGTGCACAGGATGTCGTGGACGTAAAAATTGTCTCAGCGAAAGTAGCGCCTCCGTGCTCTTTGGGTGGTTAAAAGCAATACTAACTCGTAAGAACGTCACTGAAGTCCATTACATTGTAAATATAAGTGCATTGGATTTGTCAGGAAAATGTGCACTCCATTTGATGGTAGATTATACTGAGAGAAAGCCATGTATTTGGATGGATTGCTATAAACGCTCTTGGCTTTCGTATTAAGAAGAATAGTCCCAGTTTCCTTGTGTTGTGACAGTTGAGCTAAAACACGCTAATACTGACCAGCAATTAGACTTAAGCATTAGTGTGGAGTTTAGCGTCGGAACGGATACGACTTAGGATAGGAAACTAATCTGGTTAATTCACCATTTAATGCTAATTGCAAATCCTCGAATGACCCAAACCATAATGTGAAACCGGAAGTCAGACTTGGTTGGCTCATCATTAGGCGACGACTGCGATTAGAAATAGGGCACTTGAAATGTTAGAGTGCACGGCAAAGAGCATTTGATGGATGGAATGAATGTGCATGGATTGGATATGCTGTGTGCATGGGAAGGGGGCTGATAATGAATGATGGTCGTTTGGCTCTAAAGTAGATGTATGGGAATCAGGTTACTAGGGAGATTGATTTTGAACGAAAGGACCAACATTTATGTTAATCATGGAAATTTGATTTTCCGACTATTCGTGGATTGGATTTAGTGAATATATTCGAAGTGGAAATACATTTAAATTGGTTTTGACATTATTTGATTACGGTCAAGATTGCTTTGCATCGGCATAATTAATGGTTTATTAACCAAATACCGATTTCAGTTGAATTTAAGGACGATTTTTACTAAACCATTTTTGTGACTTTGAAGTTTCAGCTAAATATCCCAAAGGTTTAAGTTCTTTTGCAGTTGTACACTGTTATATCTTTAAACAAAAATTTGAATAATTTGTGTTTTTTAATCCAGAAGGTAAATAATAAAGTGTAGATGAAGGTTATTAAGAGGAACATAACTATTGAGCGTAAAATTAAAGAAAAAGGAAGACGATTGGAAGAAGTCTGTGTTAAATGGGTGATCAAAGGATGGCATGAATGGGTGAATCTAAATGGCTAAGAAAATCCGGTAGAGTAGATATCATTAGTAAATATGTTGAAAAATGAAATATTGTATCAGCTGGAACATAAGATCAACGTTTCTCTATAGAATACGCTCAGGAACGACGAAAACAAAATTATATATTTGATAATGTATCACATACTTAAAAAAACGAAAAGTTTGGGTGATGATTTAAAAGATACAATAACATAACAGTGAAAAATGAACAATATATCGAAGTAAAACTTAAAGCAATTAGAAAGTAGAGGTACAATGATCTTGTACAAGATAAATGGTGAAAGGTAATTTTTTTAAAGTTAAGGATTAGTAGGAATGTTTCCAAGATAAGAAAACGGTCTTACGGTACCGGGACTTAAACCCGGATCTACCTTATGCTTATACGAGCTAAATTTTTCTTTCACCCTTTTCCATGTGTTATTCTTAACGGAGGTTCTCCTTTTCATCACTTTATATGGTCGGTACATCAATAAAGACCTTGGCCGTGAACGACTACACCACAAACCCTTTTCAACAAAGTCTTCCTAACGGTATTTTAGAATTTTTTGGTCAGATATTACTATATTATGAATTTCTTCATTTTTAAATCAAACTGTAGCAAAGGTATATTTTATCTTCTTCTCTTGCT
Source organism: Sympetrum striolatum (assembly GCA_947579665.1). Taxonomy (NCBI): domain Eukaryota; kingdom Metazoa; phylum Arthropoda; class Insecta; order Odonata; family Libellulidae; genus Sympetrum; species Sympetrum striolatum. Next base: position 88,674,780 of record OX388352.1, read on the forward strand.
TTTCTTACCTACTAATAGGATTAATTGTGGAAGAAATGCCCAGTCATGCATAGCCCTATCGGTTAAAGCGTTTATACGATCTTATTTTCTGTAGTGATAACGCTAAAAGTGCTGTGATTGTAGATATCACTTTAAACATTAGAGCTCCCACCGGTAATAAATTCTGTGACAGCTATCTTCGTGAGCATTCAAGCGCTTTGAACCTTTGAATCTTTGAACCTCGATATTAGTGTATGAACTTATTCATAGACCTACCTCTAAAACTGCATCTATTGTCATATTTGTCTGTTAGATTGTGTCATTTCTCGTCAAATTTAATACTTCAGATATGAGATACTATAACTACACGTAAAATAAAATCGATTCATCTTGTTGAGATAGAATGAACGGAGACCATGTAGACAACAACATGGCACTTTTCCATCCGGTCAGTTTTCTCCTCTAGATGAGTTTAAGGCCCAAATTATTAATTCATACGAGATGTCGCTCGGATATCGATTCTTCGTCGTAGCGTGACGCGATCGGTCGAGGTGTCGCGTAAATAAGTATTAGCGTGACTCGAAGTCCGTTGACTAGACTTTCCGGGGAAATCGATCTTAGTTCTTTGAACTCTTATCGTTTCCGTTTTTATTGATGTCATTTTTACGGCCATCTTAGTCCGCCTCTGTGATGGAAATTCTTCTTTAGCGCTCCAACACGAGGTCATTTTTCCTGCGTGCGCGGTCAATTTAGGTTCACGAACAAACTTGTCACGCTATTCGAATCCGTGGTTTTACAACGTCTGTCACATAGAGCAGTTTTTGCTTTTGTGAGTGATCAATCTTTTCTCGTTAGTTTAATCTTTACCGAAGGCTAATTATTGTCTACCATGCCTAGTTTTCCGCACTATTACTGTCTTCGGGAACATAACAAGTGTGAGCGAAGCATAATTACATTCCGGCCATAGTGATGGATGAGGAACGTGCCCAATACGATGGCTTCGAATCCCGTCAAGGGATGTTCGAATGAAGGAGGGTTCGACCTGGAAGTCTCTCGGTGGGAGGGAACAAGGAAATTATACATGCATGCTAATGAATTTTCATCTTCTCCTGTAAAACAGGAGTCGTTTCTTTGGTGGTACAAGTAAGTGTCACGGCGAGAAAAATGTTTATAGGTCAAACATCCTATTGTTGATTAGATCCATGCGACTAAGTTTAATTCCATCGGCATAAAGTCTTCGTAGCAAGTTTCTTCCGCTTCAGGTTTAATTGGTTGCGAGACATTAAGCTATCTGGTAGTTTCGTACTTCTCGATTCAGAGCACCCATCTGGCATCGGGACAGCCCGTTACACCCACGGTGTTGCTTTTTTTTATCGCAGTAACCGTTTTGATTGTGTTCCAAATAGGATTCCGACGCGTTTAGAGATCCGCCACGATCGCATTTATGTTTATTCTCATTCGTATCGCTGAACACTATTGTTTGTTGCGCATAATCCCCGAGAAATATATTTAGTCAGGCGATTATGTAAACATTTTCCGAAACAAATAGATTACTAAATCCTTATTTAACCAAATATTCGTCTGATTTTTTGTTTCGCTGGAAAGATAAGGAGGTAGAAGTTGAGTTTTAAGTGTAATAAGACGCGTTTAGCCCACTTTTCAAGTGGTTTGGGAAGATAATGATCGATATATCGGTTTCGTCAGATCTTATGAATTCACTTATATTGGAGAAATTTCATTGGTGACATCAGTGTACTTGCTTTCCATTTTATTACAATCCGTTACCTGAACGGAGGTGGTAGAGTTTCTCTAAAAAATGGTTACTCTACACCATGTCATATAAATTTAGGGAATCCTTTTAAAAATATGATTTAAATTACTGTGTGTGTATCAGTATCTCAATTTTCCATAATTAAAATATTACTTGGAATTTTAATATCCAGAATGAAATTTAAATTTAATTTTTAACTAATTCAAATATTAATAATAAGTGTTTTATAATTTCGCGAATTAAAGACTGAAAAAACTCAAAATTTGATTTTGAGGTTTGAAATCACTAATAGCCGTCTTTTTTGGTGTTCCTCGTTTCATTGACCGGTATTTCGAGAAAACAAGAAAGGGCACTCTACTTGTAGTAGCACCGAAAACGGATTAGCTATACACTCTTGAAAAGATCATCGTTTTCGAAGTACGTATTAGGTGCTTTAAATAGTGCGGTGTCCTTTTTCTCCTAACCTCTAATTCCTTAACAGCCCTGTTCCAAATTTTCTTTATTTAAATCAAAATTTGATGATTGATTTATCGATCTCTGTTAGCTAATATGGCATTCAAATGAATTGTAATGTCCTGCCTTGCAGGATTTTGCAATATACTACCTTAGAAGAATTTAGAAACTTTGGATGTGTAATAGGGATCATTATGAAAGGTATCGTTAGAGCATTTCTCCATGAAGACTACTCGATTAAGTTAAGACCAACTATCAGATCCCGAGAAAAACTCTCCAGGCATTCTGCGAAAACATAAAAGTACCTCCTCGTCGCTTCTTTTTCATCAAACCTAATTATCTCCGCGTAATTTCAACTTGGAAAATAAATGTTACTCCTTTTTCAATCATCTAATGGGGACAAAACTTGCGGGAACAAATTTTATCGACGCGGGGAATTTTCTGCTGCATCATGTGCCTTCGATTAAGGTTTCCAGATGAAAAAATGCACTTTCGGGAGATCGAAAGAGGAAAAAATGCAGAAATGGGAAAACAAAGCACCACTCGAGTAAATGAAGATAGGCTGAGATGCGTACAGAACAGTTGAGACGACGACCAAATTGCCAGCGGAACCCTACTTGACGGCTTATCGAGAGTAACAATTCAGTACGTTGGCGTTGAAGTATTGGATTTATCCCAAAAGGGCAGGATCCTTATGCTGACGGGAAATATTCAGACCTAAAAAAATTGGATTTGCAGTCTCTTGTTCGGTTAAGTGGAGAGATGTCGACGCGAGCAATAGTGCCGAGTGCACAAAAACTCATAAACAGGAAAAAAGCGGCGATACCCCTCAGCTGCGTTTTAATTGTGTACGTCGGCGGATACAATTCGTCGATGTATATAGTCTCGAGTACCGCAAGTACGTACACGAATCGCATTGTTCATGTTTCGTCCGGATTTATCGACGCCATCATATTTGAAATGCGGAATTTTGTCATCGGGAGTGGTGTTTAAAAAGCGATTCATTCGGTACAATTTGTAATCTCGGATTTATCTCTGGCTTCTTTTTCAGGGACGAAAATGTTAGTTCAAGAGCGCGGGTTAAAAGAGCGAGAAGTATGCGAATTGAATGACAGAATGAGGTACTAATTTATTGGTTAGGCTTCAATTCGTGGCTGCAAAATTTATCGGGATCTGCTTTTCCGAGTTGCTTTTAACTTTTTTATTCCGGAGACTTTTAATTGGAATTATTTGGAAGAAAATTCTTTGAATTTGACCGAGATGAATCCATTACAATACAAACAAATTCAGAAGGTATTAGCGGCATTAATACCAATTTTTTTACGTGTTAAATTTTAAATAAGTGAGACTTTACTCTTCTTCGTGTTCAACATGAACGGTAATTATTTAATTCAGTTGCACCTATAACCTTAACATAAAATCTAGCGCGTTGTATACCATACAACAGGTCCTTTTTAGGCCAAATGTCAAAATTGAGCTAATTATGATTTCTGAGAAATAAACCATAGTACGTAATGAGTTATCATATAAAAATCCCCTTTTTGAATCTTATTATCTTTGTATTTCGAATCCTACTACTACAAAAAGAATACGTTAAAAATCTTCGTGTAAAATCATTATTGGTTCTATTGTTTCAGATTATATCTAATTCTAAAACGAAATCATTGAACAATTCTATTCATACTTCCCATATATCAAAATTAGAGCTTGTTATTGAATCACTTAACTTCTCTGATTTCCTATCTGGCGCACTCAGACTAAGATTAAATTTAAGAGTTCGGTGCTTTTTAAAGTTAAAAGAGAGTGTAATAGAAGAATAGACCCAAGTTCACGGAGTGATTACTCGCGAAGTTATAGAGCCCAAAATACTATCCGTACGGTACGGAATAACATAGCGCGACTGTAGGCAGAATATCATGCACAGAATCTTCATAAAACATCGAAAATTTTACAATAAAACACATGAAATATATATTTTTTAAATAAAATCAGGATATTTAATGTTATTCCCTCGTTCATATGTCTAAATGCGAAAATTTTATGAACATTTCGTAATGGAAATCTGTAATTCTGTAAAACAATTTTGAATACTACATTGATACTGAATATTAGTATTGTAGTATAGTATATTATGTAATGTAATAGTATATTAAGTATTGCTCATTAGCTGTAGAGTATCCCACTCAATGCGAATGCCTTGAATTCAAGGAATTCACGTTGAATACTTGAATGCCAATTGGGATAGCATGGCCAAAAATCCTCCTTTCGACGCTTATACCATGGCTTCAACGCATATTTACAATTTACTCGAAAAATATATTTATTCTTCAATTTAATCCAAATAAATTTCTATCTTATTGATAAGATAGAAAAATATAAAATAAATAGTAAAGTATAACTTCCACACCATGGTCTTATTTGCAAACTCACTGAGCGGGCGATTTTATTTTAGGAGACGTTTCACTCTGCATTTGATGTTCTACTTCACACGTACATTTCATTTATTCATTCTTTAGACACTTGCTAGCCAAGTTATCAATCATAATTATTTTACTTTAATTTTAAAAGGATGCGCGTTAATCTAATATAACTCCATAGTGATTATTGAATTTTTGGGAGTCAATGATTTCCTGCAACCAGCTTAAATATTCATTGTATGTAACATGGGAATAGTTATCTATGTTCACCGGTAATTTAACTACTTAGGAAACCCTGTATTCTCCAGGAAGAAGCAATCTGTGATTGGTGTTCTGAGTATTTTGGAAATTAGCAATTTCTAGAATAAAATGCATGTGCTATTTACCAACCAACTCTGACTTTAAAAATAGTGAAATTATTTGTATGCTAATTATAAAAGTCCGACTGATCTTAGCTTTGCTACAAGGGTATTTTTATTTTTCTATATATAGCTTCTTGTGCGTTACATAAATCTGCTTTTGAGGAAACCTACGTTGAAGTCATAAAAGTTATATTTGTCGGTTTTACGTTTTCCCCTTTTCGTTTTACTGTAATATCTCTCTCGATAGCCTGATAGGCCACTTATCCCATTTATTTTTCAGATCCATATAATTGGCCTGTCCTTGCTGCTGACCTTGTCCCTCATTGCCTCAGGGCTAGCCGTACACCCAGGTAAGAAATATATTTACAAAATAAATTGTAAATGAAGGCAGATATTAATTGCAAATATATCTGATCTTTTAATGGTTCGGGTCAACTAATCCAAGATTTATCCAGAGCTATGACGGAAATCCAAAAATAGTCTTATTCCGTCACATTTTAATATTAAATAAATTTCACTTAACAATTGAATTATGAGAAATTAAACCTGACATTGGTTTTAAGTTCTGATCTCGTTCTCTTTTTAAGGCCTGTGGTTGTCTTCACTTTTCTTGCATACAATTGATACATATTTAAGTTTATTAAAGTATAAGTTTTACATTATTTATGCTTGTACTCACTCCTGTCATATTTATATTTGATTCGATGATTCGTGTGATATTTGCAAACACTGTTATCAAATGGAATTATATTCATTTAATTTTATCAGGATTCGTGTTCATACAATAGAGATTTACAACGAATTATAATTCGTAAATAATAATAATTATTTTTTCTGAAATCTAAGTTTCCCCAAAGTTGGCTTAGACATTCATTCATTGCATGTTATGTTAAGAATTATTGTAAATTGCATGCTGAGTGACACATTATTGTCAAGAACGTGCTCAACAAAAATGCCTCCTTCACTGTCTTATCTTGCGGATGATGATGATGCAATTTTTTTGAAGTACTTAAACATCGAAAAGAATAATATATGCTCCAAGAGTATGCAGTAGATTTTCTGTCCATTAAGCGAAAGAACCGGATTTTTGTACCTAAAATTGCATTTTCGCTCAGTTCTTAAACGTCAATACCGAGCCGTCGAAAATGTTCAGTTGGAGATCTATTTTTATTTACCACTCACGCTCGAAAACAGTTTATCTGCAATTTTGAAGTGAGGACTTCGCCTCTCACTCCGTATGTTCATGAATGCATCCATAAATTCAGTAAAATTTAGACGCTTTGATCTGCGTCGATATGGCCGTCGTTGGGGTTACTCAACCGTGTGAGAGGTTGATGTCCAAGAAAAGGCCATCAACTACCATGGATGGCGTCCATCCCTTATCATAATAACAGCGACCCATTAAATTAAAGAGGCTCATATTCGGAAAAATCCTGTTTCCAGCGACACCAAGATGCGACCTAAAATTTTAACTTCATATGATAATTACCGAGCTTAAAATAGGGAAGGAACGCTTTCTGTCCATATTATAAAATTTTGAAACTGTTATGTTATAATGATAGATAAAACAATTATATTAGAAATTACATCCAAAAAGGCAGTCTATAGTAATCTCGTACATAATATTCTTGTAATATAAACAACATCTTTGATAATTTTTTTTGGACATGCGATTCGTTAGTGAACTTATTATGATGCGGTATTTCGATATTAAGGTGGGAATTAAAATTTCAGTTAGGGATTTACTAACTCAAACAAAACCTAATCTCTAATTAAATCAGAATTTATTTATTTGAATAATATAAAATATATAATCAGGAACTTGTAAAATCAATAATGTGTCGCATTGAAGTGATAGTTTTCAGTTTAAAAATAGGAAAATAATTGAAATCGTACTAACCCTTATGGCTACGTCCAAAATCCCTGCAACTATTGGACTTGATTGCATTATTTAAAATATTATGTTTAAATATACTTGAACAAGTCAAATGATATCTCTTTGATATTGAGAGTATATTGAGAACTTAGAACTTAGTAAACTTACTCTGTATGAAGAGACAAATTCCATTCCCTTTGTGTTTTCCAGAACATGAATTTTTATGATTTTGCTATTCACCAGGAAGGATGATTGGGGTTAAATTACTTCAGTATTTTTGAAGGACTTTAAGTTATAATAGATATCCATATATTTATCAAAAGATGGAACTAACTTGTTACACGAATTCACTCTTTGCATGTCAGCATGTCGTGAACTTGATGAACTTTTCTCTATTAATGTAGTTCGTATCCTGGCATATAGAAACCGCGCGGAATTTTCTGTATCGTGGGTTGCTTAAACGCAAGGCGTAAGAGGGGTTACACCACTGTAGAATTTTAAAAAAATCGAAATTTTTTTTTTTTACTTAAAAGGTGCTTTAGGGTCTGAAAAATAATATACCAATAGATGGAAGGCGGCAAAAATGTCTAAATGTCCAAATTTTCAATTCTGCCACAATGCCTCTCAGGCATGCCCCGAGTATACGATCGTCCGCCCCGGCCCCGTCTGTCCTGCTTCACTCTCTTGTCCAACTTATCTTTTCTTATCTTATCTTGTCTTATCACTCCACGTGAATATGCATGAGTCAGTATTAATGATTAGCATGTGGAAAACGTCTGTGTAGCGTTAGTAAAGCGAGGCCTGACCGTTGAAAAGGACACTATTTTCACGACGCTTTGCTTTCCTGTGTAAATTCAGTGATATTCGGATAATAGTTACTATAATCAAGTGATAATTGGAATTTATTGTCACCATGAGTGATGATAAAGCCGGTCGTTATAAAAAAGGATCGAAAAGTGACAGTGCATTCAGCAAAAGACCGAAAACGTCACGCAGGCGACCGCTGAATCGACATGAAATTGAAGAGCCCGAAGATTTGCAAGTCAGCGCTTCGGCAAAGAAATTGAAGCAGAGTAATTTCTACGATATTGGAATGGACGCTGCTTTTGGCTATCGTATGTTAAACTTCGTAGCAGTTTTTGCCGCCATTTCGAATGTCGTTGTTTGTAAAGTGTGTCATTCGGAAGTGAAGTTTACTGAAACTAGCATACGAGGATTGGGGTTTAAAATAGTTGTGTCCTGCGAGAAGTGTGAAAAAAAAGAAATACCAAGTTGCCCATATATTAACAATGCCTACGAAATTAACCGCAGAATTGTGCTTGCCATGCGATTGCTTGGAGTTGGATTGCGTGGAATAAAAAAATTTTGTTCAATTATGGAACTGCCCCGCCCGATTTTTCAATCGTTTTACAATAAAGTTATAAAAAACATTGCTAGTGCCACAGAAGTTGTTGTTAAGAACAGTCTTTCGAATGCAGCGGAAGAAGAGAAAAAAATTTCTGTAGAGAATGGAGACAAAAATGGAATCACCATATCGGGCGACGGATCTTGGCGAAAACGTGGTTTTTCATCTTTATATGGATTAGTTTCTCTTATTGGCTGGCACACTGGTAAAATTCTCGATGTCATGGTAAAATCGAGGTATTGTAAATCGTGTGAATATTGGAAAAATAAAGTAGAAACTGAAGAATATACGGAATGGTTCGAAAATCATGCGAGCGAGTGTCAATCAAACCACGAGGGATCGGCTGGAAAAATGGAAATTGACGCAGCTGTTGAAATGTTTCGGCGATCTGAAATCTTACATAACCTGAAGTACACAAATTACATCGGTGACGGAGATTCAAAGACCTTTAAAGGTATTACAGATGCTAAGCCTTACGAAAATATAATAGTTGAAAAAAAAGAATGCGTAGATCACGTGCAAAAACGTATGGGCACCCGACTCCGTAATTTGAAGAAAGTTAAAAAAGGACTCTGAGGAAGAGGGAAATTGACAGGCAAGCTTATCGACGAATTATCCGTGTATTACGGATTGGCTATTCGAAGAAACTGCGATTCGATTGAAAAGATGAGAAACGCGATATGGGCTACATTGTTTCATAAATTATCTACAGACAATAATCCGCAACACGATAAATGCCCAAGCGGAGATGATTCGTGGTGCACTTGGCAAAAGGCGAAAGCGACAAGCAGTTTGGGCGATTATCAACATCAACCACCTATGCACGATGACGTTTTCAAAGCCATAAAACCACTGTATGAAGAATTGAGTAAGGACGATCTTCTTACTCGTTGCATCGGCGGATATACTCAGAACAACAACGAGTCTTTCAACGCTACCGTATGGGCGATGGCTCCAAAATCAATATCTAGTGGAAAATTAGTATTAGATATTGCCACAAATATTGCCACTTGCATATTCAATGACGGATTTTCGTCAATTTTGCACATAATGGACACAATGGGCATGGCAATTGGCCCCAACAGCTACAATTTTTGCATGGAGGTGGACGCAGAGCGAATCGAGATAGCGGAGCGATCGTTAAGTGAAGGTGCAAAACAGGCTAGAATCGACTTGAAAGCATTAAGAAAGGCCAAGCAAGAAGAAGATGTCGATGTAGAAGGCCAATTGTATGGTGCAGGCATCGCAGATTAAAGGTATATAAGAATATAATACGATTTTACAGTACTGAAAACTTTAAACGCGTTTTTCTCGAAACCACTTTTTTTGAGTTGGCCGGAAACATAACTCGAACAAAACTTTACCGATCGATTTTAAATTTTTACAGTATATTTAAAATGGCTTTTTCCAGCGACGTACGTAGGATTTTTTTTTTGTATTGCATATTTATCTTTTTATAAACAATTTTGTGACGGTTTTTTTCATGAAATTCTTAACTTTTTCTTCAAAAGTGCACCATTTCGCGAAAAATCAATATATCGAAAAAATCCTACGTACGTCTCTTGCTATTGTTATATTGAATCGAAAACATATTAGTTTTTTGTTCCAGGTCTCAAATTGCGGGAGTTAGGTTTCCGGCCGTGGACCCCTTCCGAAAAAAAGCGCCTGCGGGGAAATGCTTCACAGCCGCCATTTTGTCTTAAAATGACTGGAAAAAAATATTATTTGTACTTCAAAGTTAGTTTTATAAATACCAATTGAAACAATTTCGATTCATCTCTTTTGTGCGCCAAAAGAAATTTCCGAAATATGCCTATTTTTTCGTGCTCTACAGTGGTGTAACCCCTTAATTGGTCGCGTGGTCTTCAATACTAGTATTTCTCCGCGATTATCATTATCATAATACCCGAATATATGCTCCATCGTTTTATATTTACAATAATTGCAGACATATATTGCAATTAACGGAATCGTGATTTCATTGAATTAAATATGGGTACCAATAGGGGAGTATAAAAATTTAAATAATGGTAGTACCGTTTGCGAGGTTGCCGATTTGTTAAATATATCGTAGAAATTGGCTGTAAATAAATATACCTATTTTTCATATGATTAATGGATACCTGAAGTAAGTACTATAAATGATTTATTTTGTATTTAATAAAAAAGAATTACATTTGGAATATTTTCCAGCAGAGTCCAGCATTGATTACTTATGCTAATGTACTATTTATCGTTACTACTGTTCAGCAATGAAGAAAGTGAGGATTTAAGTAAGGAAATAAATTAAATATCGAACCAATTTCTGTGAATTTCGGTACGTTTGAAATTGGTTAAAGAAGGATAAATATAATTGACTTAAGTGTTCAAACTCGATATCATAAGCTACAACTTGGCTGCATTCTAAATTCGATTCTCCTAGATTCCAGAAATTCTTGGTTAGTTTTGTTGGGTTTGTGATCGACTTTATCTTTAAAATGAGCGGAAGTGGAGAGAGATTAATTACTTACAGGGAAATACTTCGATGTTTAAAATTGGGAAAAGGTATTAAGCGACTAATAAGTCGAGCCTCATTATAACACTGAGTAGTTATTGTAATAAAATGACACAATTATATATATTTCAAAATAATAAATTGTTCAATACGAGTTTAAGAATAGATTCGAAGATATGAACATAGATTCATCCTTTGAGTAATTCCAAATCGTGTGAAGGATTAAGAATGCGATACGGATTAATAGATTTATTTTTCTCTTAATTTACTTAAAATTCCTAAAAAAAAAATTATCACTCATATTAATGAAATACAAAATATTATCCATTCATCCTAATGTTTCTTTCCTTTCTTCCACAAAGATTCCATGGCTTTACCTATAACTTTAAATTTTCTGACTTACAGCTGCTGTAATGTATAAAATTTTAAATTTTCTCATTTGCAGTAGTAAATAATGGAAAGCAGTTATTCTTACAGCGTAAAATAAATATCATTACAACTCTATAAATATATTAAACGTATGTATTGCTAATTGTATTTTGGGAAGGTGAAGAAATAGCTTAGTCTCAGTTCCACAGAAAATGTATTATAAAAGACCGGTTTCGACTAAGGTCTAGTCATCTTCAGGTCATCATCATCCACCCGAAGATGAGTAGACCAAAGTCGAAACCGGTCGTTTATAATACATTTTCTGTGGAACTGAGACCAAGCTATTTCTTTTCCTTTCCTTATGGAGTTCCACAAAGTTACAGCTAACTCTATTGATTATAATTGTATTTTTTTTGGGAATAGAAATTTTTGGAAAATATCTATTTTCCGTTAAGCGTAAATTTTAAATTTATAAAACATCAATATTTATGCAATGACCGTCCAAAAATTATTGGTACATAAAATAGAAAATTCAATTATTCCCGTTAAGTTGAAAAAATTAAAATTACCCAAAATTTTGTCTCAAGAGACTGGACTAGCTAAGTCAGTAAAAGTTATCGCACATGGAACAGTGAGACCTAAAGCTTAAAAATATCCGTACGGATGTTTTGGAATTTTCCATGGATACTGATGACGTAACATCAATAACGCAGTCATGAAATTGGGGGGAAACAAATATTTCGGAGTCTCGTTTGCCATCAACTGCCAATCCCAGCACAATTCGCTGCATCTGTGAAGGCATGCGATGGATCGCATTTCGATATCCCGTGATATATAGGCTCAATTCATACGCGAGCGGGTTCTTCTATCTACTCCACACCATTTCTTTCGGAGCGGCATTTTCGGCTACACTTCCCTCCTCCAGCTCATAACTGTCACAAGAGGTCAAGTAAATCACCCTCTAATTTACATAAACGGCTTTCTGTTGCCACGAAACACACTCGAAGCATCGGCAAGGAGGGCGCAGGATATCTTCCCGCGCTAAGTACCTTTTTAACCAGTGAAGCACGCACACACTGATACGTCGTAAAGTTCGGTCCGTTTGAGGCGATCCGGGATTTTTCTGTTGAAACCTCACGGGGTCTTGGTGGGAAAAAACTTGGGAGGGATGTGTTTGTATCTGGAAGGCGTAAAGCGAGACGTTGAATACGGTCGTAGAGGACGGGGTCGTCGCTCGGTTTCACGGATAGGGGCGGCAGAGGTGCAAGGGATGGGATGGAACTCGACCGACCTTTGGGTATACCCCAGGCTATCTGTTCCCGGACGGGGTGAAGCGAGACTCCCCCTAATTGGGCTCTAGTCACACATAAACATCGACCCGTCCTTCCCCCAGTCACCCTTCTCATCTATCCTTCCTCCTTTCCACCATGTGACTTCGCACGGTAAGTGCGCGGTAACTCACACTTAAAATGCATTTCCCCTCGCTTGCAGGCCTATGAGATACTGCCAGGATCGCTTGATTTGCGATTAGGATAGCGAGCGGAGTATGGTAGATTAGGTTGATTGTAGGAGAGAAAGAGGACTAGCGTTGATGTTCCCGTACACCTGTATTGGTCGATGGATTGAGATTGGCTTCACGCGGACACTTAACACTTTCGCCTTCGGATGCACCGGAGGTTGTCGACAAGTATTTACTACATACCTAAACTCCAATTACGAATTGCAGGAAGAGTTTCGATTTTTGATGACTCGTGCTCCTTCAAGTTTCTGGTTAGAGATTCCGATTCTAAAGGTAAAATCCTCTGTGCATTAAAAAAATGTGTTTTTTTAAGGATATTCATCCATAACTTTAGCATTTTCTATGAAGAAAGACTAAATTATTGTTCGTATTGTCTCGATGACTGGAATACGTCTTAGAGAAAGGAAGTAAGATAACTTTTCACCTAGGAAATAAAGTCTACAAGTTGCCTACAAAGTCTTCTGAATGGAGTGTTAGACCATATATCTCAAATAGAGATAGAGAACTGACCATAAATTGGGAGATATGTGCTCAGCTCCCACTCTTGTCATACTTTTTACACCGTTCCTCCTCAAGAATACTTTTTAATAATAATTTTTCTAACGTAGAGGACAAAGGAAAACTTTTCATTCATTTACTTTTTCCATTTCTTGTGCATTCCTGTTATGTTATGGAAGATACTGATGTATGAATTATTCTCAAAATAATATTTACTTTTTTTATTATTTATTGGATTTAAAGGGCACTTCTATGGGAAGAGTTGGTTAATAAAATTTCCATGGACTTTTTCATTGAAATCATTCTTGCTAAATGAGGAAGATGAGGACAAAATACCTCATTTTAACTACCAAACCACATTCCCACTTCAAAACTTTTTGTAACAATTTAAAGATATGTTGAGGGTTAAGCGAGTACTCTTGTTGAATTTTCCACAAAAAATTTTATGACACATTAGAAGTCCTTTATAGCGTTCTAATCGTCATCATAGGATTGCAGACTATATGCCACAGTTTGTTATTCAATCATGTACGAATCTTACAATGCAATGAAGAATATTTTGGTTCAAAAATTAAAATATGAAGTATATAATATTTCATTTATCGAAGAATCTTATTTGCTTATTTACCAAAATACTGTTCTTTATAAACTGTCGAATCACAAACTTCGCTTAAACTCCGCTGAAAAACTTTCATTTTCTTTAATAATAAAGCAAGGATTGGCAATACCCATTTTGCCATGATGATGCTTATTTTTTGCACATATTTACACTTGACCACCCTCCTTAACTTCCATTAGCAACTGCAGAGTTCGTTGGTTCAATCCAGAAAAGAGCGACTACGTAAACAGAAAATAATGAAACAGGGTTACTTAATTCGCGAGGATTTGTTTTTGTGAAGGGGAACGGATTTCTTTATATGGGGAGGGCCATACCCGAAAATTTGAAAACTCGGAAACGATTAATAAGTTATTTCTTGCGGAAGGAAACGATTTCACTGGTAGGCTGAGTTCATAGGATTTTTAAAAGGGGTTTTACCACAATCAAGGGGCGTTGAAAATGTCTGGAAATGTTCTTAGGATAAGGTATATGGAATGTAGTAGAATATAAATCAGTTTTTTATTTCCTGACTAACTTTTCTTATGAAAATTGTTGTGGCTTTATTTTTATTAATAATTTATTTGATTTTGATAGAAACCATTTAGAGCGTAATTATTACACCGATATAATTCTACGAGTAAAATGTAGCTTGCATACTACAAGCAGATCGACAACACTAATTTCATGTCGGCAACATATCGGGACGGCCCTCAAAAGAAAAAAAAAGGGATTGAATATATTCTTAAAATTCGCTTCAATTTAATCGTCTGGCATCGAACCTAGGCCTTCTTGGTGAACCTACTATGCAGCACAACGGAAAATCACCATCTCTTACTATGTGTGAAAATTCAAGCAGAAATATTGGCTCCAACTGCCTCAAACGACGTCCTACTTTTCAATAATGTAAATGGCTCTCTGGATTCGAACCAAGGACGATCTAGGAAATCTAAAAACATGTTTTTGAAATGGATCAATGTTCTCTGTCTATATGCCTAATTTCATGTTTTAATATTATTGGGAAGGGGTTTAAATTAATTCTTAAAAATCAGATAATTTACTGATTTTAGAGACGCCTGGTGTCGAACCCAGGAAATATTGGTAGCTGTGAATGCACAGTATGACTTATTAGGAATTCATCTTATTTCACACTAAGATTGAAGTCGATATTATATCGGGAAGTACCTAATACTTTTTTATGTTTTCTCCATAAGAAATGCATTGAGGAATGTAAATGGCTCTCTGGAATCGAACCAAGTACCATCAGCGAATATGTAAAATTTTATTATGAAATATATATTAATGATCTCCAACTCCATGCCGAATTTCAAGTTTCCCTGCCATCGGGAAGGGGTCGAAAATAAATCTTAAAAATCGCCACAATGCATTTTAAACGGCCAATTTTTGCCTCGACCTAGCATCGAACCTAGGATATTTTCCGTAAAACTCATTTATGTTTTCGATAGATAGATGACCATATATATAGGCTCCTTGAGTTTTGATTCTCTATCTATCCGGGAAGTATTATTTAAAAATTCCCAAAAATCAAAGCAATACATTTAAACGGGGAAAATCGGGAATTTGGGGCCCTCTGGAATCGAACCCATGATACTGTGGTTCAAAATCGCAATTTTTCTGGTGGTTAAACGTTATGGCCAATGCGTGGTAAAAATTTCAAGTCAATGACGCTTGTGGTTTAGGCTGTGAATTAGTATCCTATCTATATATATACCTATATACATGAATGAATCCGAAGAAGCATCTATATATAATAGATAATTAATTTGAAAGTTTTCCTCGTTTCTATTTTAAATTTTGAAGTTGAGTAGCAAGTTTTTTTCTTTTTGCGCATTGTATCAAGACAGGGTTTCATGGATTTTGTGAGGATTATCGTGGTGGATAACTTTCATCAATCACCGTGGAAAATATTCATGGCATTGATTCCAGAAAATTTTATTCATCCCTTATAGACCGAATTACACCTAAAGAGATTCTGGAGGTGTTGATTCGATTTTCCTCAAGGTAGTTAACTCTCTTTTTGCGCATATTGCAATAAAAATAGAAATATATTTTGCAGGGATACAAATATTTAAAGTATTATGTATCCCATAACGTTTCCTCTAATAATAGGAAAGCCGGCATTAGTAGGTATGTTAGCTCTTTATTGTAAGATTTGTGCGATGCCTGTAAACACAAAACTTTTTAGTGCATAACTTGCCGAATCACTTGATGCAGCAGGGATTAAACAACAATTAGTATATTTACATCCTCTTAACCGTCGTAAAATATTCCAACTTTCGCTAAAATATCACCTGAGAATGTTTATTTATAAATGTTATAACCATATTAATGATTATTTTTCTTGTAATTAAGTTCAAGGTTTGAAACTTATTTCCGGATATTTAATTGCCCTGATGATAGAAATACATCTGGGTCATTCCATGCCAATTCGACAAGGTGATGGCCCTTTAGGTGACCGATTTTGACCAACTTGGCAAATCGCTTTGATTTGATAAACAATGAAAACACCCGAACTGTTTTGTAATTTACGCAATTGTTTACGAAATAAAGCAATTTTTAAAAATTAAAATTTTACGAAAGTTCATTCGCGTTTGAGGCCATATCTCCGGTAATATAGAAGATAAAAAGACAATATGGCTTGATCTTTTGTTAGAACGGATGAATAAAGAAAATTATTATAAAATTTTAGCAATTTAATAAAGTTTATAAAAATTTGAAATATTCAAATCGATTGTTAACGATGTACCTTTGCCTTCGATTTTTCTCATTTTTTTGTTGTACATAGAACCCTATTCTACAAGTTAAAAAAAAATGGCGAGGGTAATATTTCATTTAAGAAAGAAAAAGGTTTTTGAGTATAGGCGTGACGCTCGTGAAGGCTAAAGGGAATTAAAGGGTCGATAAAGAGTAAATATAAGAGAAAAGCGGATGGAAGATTAAGCGTGAGGAGATCTGAGGAAACAGACTACCGAACCTTCGGCGCGCGAGCAGGACAGCGCGGCCAGCCCATACAAATAATTTTTTCTTTTTTAAATGAAATATTACCCTCACAAATTTTTCAAACATGTAGAATAGGGTTTTATCTAAAACATATAAAAAATGAAAAAAATCGAAGGCATAAGTACAACGGTTCGGGGGTTTTCATTCTCTATCAAGTCAAATCAAAGCGATTTGCCTAATTTGGTCAAACTTGGTTTCCTCAAGGGTCAATTTTGCCGATTTTCTTGTCGAATTGATGCGGAATGACCCATCTATAAAATATCCTCAGTGTACGTCAAATAACAAATTAAAATAAATATCGTGTTTAAAGTTAATATTTAAAGAGGCTTTATATTAGATATGAGCATGATTTGACAATGTGTCGTTTCACATGTATAATTTTGTTATGGCTTAAGGAAAAAAATAGAAACTCATCACTGAAAAGTTTAATCGGTTTTTTGTGTTTTGAGTTATGAGTTCCTGCGACGAATTGATTCCATTCCTGTCACAGTTACTTACAGTTTCTTTGGGAAATATTTTCATTTCGAAATATTTTATTCAATTGAATAATTCAACAAGTGTACCACTAAGCCATAAATGGGAAATGAATAATAAAATCATCTTCCAACTGCTAATTTTAGGAAGCTAAAGCTTAAAGAGATTGCCCATTCCTTTTTGTGTCTGACGCATGCCGAGATTAAAATACATTGTTCGAATTTTCCAGCGATTGGTGATTGCCCCCTCTGTTTTATCTTATCGGCCTCTCGTTATCATTCCAATGCCCTCGCGTGCGTTGATATGCATGCGTAATTATGAATAATGTCAATCAATACCTCGTCGATGGAACTTCGGCGGCAATCTACATTTACGCTTATATTTTCGCTGTAATGTTGTGCTTAAAGGGAATGCATCCCATAATGCCTCTGTTGAATGTTGTTGTATCAAAAGCAAGGGAATGTATCATATTTACCATTCAAATACTCCATAGCTTCTTATAAATAACTTTGCAAAAAAACTTTCTAGATATAAAGATTAATCTCACGGTCAAACTTTTTTGTATTCCAAAAGCGGTTTAACGTGGGTAATCATTCGTAGAAATTCAGCATTAATTTATTACTTACCCAGTCTAATCTGCAATTTCAGTTCGCATTGACAAGCAAATGCATCGATGAGCTCGTTCCACATATGGATACAAGGGAATGTAGCCGTAAGGAATCAATTGGAAGATAAATGTGATATTCTGTCGTATCTGTAGCATTTCAGGGCAGTGGAAAATTAACTTTTAACTCCTCTGGTTCTTCTACAGAGATGAAATTCGATGAGATGAAAATAGAAAATGTGAGCTGAGGGCTACATATATATATTGCAGTAGCATTTAGAGGTTTACGGAGATTCGTGATTATACTAGACAAAAGGTTTCTTTGTCAAGCTGGAGACGAATTTTTTAATCTAAAAATTCGGTCAATGTTAGGACTAATCTGAAATCGGGTTTACTCATGAACGGATAGGACCGGGCTAGGATAAAATATTTTACCGAAAGATCTATAGTTATTTTCTACGTAAAAATTAGCTACTCGGAATCTGCCCCTCTGTTCAAGAAATTTAAAAAAACTAATCTGAAAGTAAACCTCCACTTCAATAATAGAGGCTTAATTTAAGGAAGTTTTGCGTTTCCAACCAGTATCAAGACAGATACTAGGCAGTACATATAAAATTTATTAACTTATATGGATATAAATACCATCATTACGAGCTATACAAATTGCTATGTAGGTATAAGAAATACGATTATTAAAAAATTGGGTAATATTCATTGTTTCTCATTAGATGGTCTCAATTTGAAAGAGCTGTGTACTTCATCTTGTTTTAATTAACTTGGGAATAAAATATTCATATTTGCTTGATATAGTAAATTTCCAACGCCATGCTCTTTTCGCCGATTGAAAAGACGTAGACTTATCACTTATCCATGCGGTAGAACGCATCATCCACAAAATATTCGAAGTATCTTTTTCAGTTGTCGATCTTTCTTTATATCAAAAGTAAGTTTGAGTATCGCTGTGAATGAAATTGTTGTCGTAAACGTGACCATACACAAGGAAATGTGCAATAAATAGACGTTATGCTAATTACAGCTCGTGGAGAGCATGCGTCTCAAGTGTTCCCTCGGGATAAAGTGATAACCCTTACGTTCCTCTCCGATTAGTGAAGCCATCCGTTGGAATTACGTCTTACTTGTTCCTGTCGAGTGACAAGTGTAATTGCGCTCATGCTCTGGTCCTCCGGCGCTGCTTTTCTTCACGATTACTAGCTAAGTAAAAACGAGACCCCTGTTTTGTGTAATTTTGCATCAAGAATAGTGTTTCTGCGCTATGTGATTATTTCCTATCGACGCATTCGTAGAATTTATGTGATATCTACGAACCAGTTGAAGCATTATTAATCGGCTGCCTCCGTATGATTGGTAATTCAGATGATTTACATCCATTCAGAGCTTGTCAACCGGTAGACGGAGGTACATGGATGCAATTCAAGGAATCCCATAATGCGTCACATAATCCCTGAAAATTATATACATACCATACCTTGTAAGCACTTAACTATGCAACATATTTTTGTGATAGTGCCTCGAAAGCTTAAAATGCATGTTCTACATATATATCCCCTTGTAAAATGTAAATTCAAAATAAAATTTCAATAAAAATAATTAAATTTTACCTGCCTGTAAATTTATAAAATTTACAGATAGGCACAACAAATTTGGGTCTCTTAATTGCAGAACAATTAAAGGACCTAAATGAATAGCATGAAAAAACATTTTTCTGAGGTAACAACGTAGATTAACCCTGTTCAGTTAACAGCGGACATATTTTTTAGCACTGATCATTAACTTGCAACTATTAAATCTATTTTAATAGCAACTGCTACTGTGTGAGATATGTTGTATGCTTTTTCAGACCCGATTTCACATAAGAGATATTTATTTTGGAATATTTAATAGCTAAAGGCACTTCTATCAACTACATTCAAGCAATACTGTAAAAGAACGACTTATTAAAAAACTGTTATCTCATGGATTCTTAAGATGAAATCATCGGCGAATGAAAACATCAATTGAATGACAGTAAACAAAATCTTAATGAAGGAGCAAAGAATATATTTCTTAAGTAATTATTATTTTGGCCTTAGCGGCGTTTAAAATACACGCAAGGATTGAAACTTCTGTAACATCCCGCAGTCCTTGAGAGAAGTTGGCTTAAGGAAATCTTGCATCACTGCCGTACTAAACGATGAGTTGTTGCAACTTAGAATTAGTTTCCGTATGATCAAATTTTTCAGGTTCCATCCTCTTTTGCTCTCTGTTGTATCCAATTAAATTTTCACGCTAAAGTTCTGGCGACCAAGTTTCATGGTAAGGATTTTATCTATTTTAGCCGCAAAAATAGTTTGGAATGCGTCACGAAAACATATTATTCTGTCATTGTAAAGGCTCAAAAGTGTTCATAAGGTAATGCAGATTTTTCGAAAAAAAGTAAAGTACTTGGAAAATCTAAAAACTAATCTTCCGGCAGTAATTAGACCACAGGAACAGGATTTTCTTCCGCCTTATAAAGCCAGTTGTTTAAAAAAAATCCTCAGATTTTAACTAGTAGTGGGATCATTATTCTCAGCATAGATGACTCCCTAGTACCACAAAAAGTAATATTGCGAACTTCGGAAAAAACATGGCAAAACTTGGTCACCTTCATCTCCAACCCGAAAGCGGACATTTAATACGTTTGAAATTTGTTTCGATAAACTTCTGAAATTTGCGCTCTACCCAAGTTAACCTTTAATTAACCCAAATCTCTATACAGCTTTGTCTTGTTGGTAATCACATGCTCTGAATGTGAATCGTGTTCAAATTTCAAACACTTCAGAGGCTTGCATAAAATTTCCCTAGGATATATTAGTTTTAATAAAAATCGTTCAATTCGTTGATTTGAATGTAACTTTCTTTTCAGAAACTTTCGAATACTTCGGTTTTGACGAATCATTGTTAGAAAATTTATAATATATTTAAGTAACTTCACAATATTGTCTCAAATTTGGTCCCAAGTTCATGTTTTTGCTTGCTTTGACTTTCATTGATTGATTTGATGAAACTTATACATACTTCCATACTCAGCAGGATAAATCATATTTATAAACTGCCCTATATTACCCAGTTTAATTAAAAGAATTAGATTAATTTGGACTAAGACAGATGCGATGAACAATGCACGTATAACATCCTTATTTATCATGTTTCAATCCCGAGGTATTATCTACTTATTTAGTTGTTAATATTGTTAAAAAAATTAGGTTTAATTCCTTTTATAAATATTTACCAGGATTTGTCTACATATATTTTTCTTTCATTACCAGAATATATAATATCATAATATCAGTTAACCCAGATTAGGTGGTTTCAAAAATTAATTAATGCTAATAATCGATTCGAAATGAAGTTAGATAAATATTATTAAGGCTCCAATTATGGCAAATATTGAATAATTATCTTTTATCTGGATATTCAATGATGTTACATGAATTATTTCGTTAGAAGGTTGATAATTGATATATAGCCAAGCAAAAATGCTCATCATCGACTGTTTCAGAAATAATGATGTAAATTTTGTCACTGTTTTCAATTAATTATTTTTACTTCCATTTCGCATTTTAAAGAAACACTATCCAGTTTTGTAGAATGCGCGTGCATGAAATCTTCGATTGCTCCGGTGAACAACAGCGTGCCTATTCTACGTATCAACATATCAACTGAAACGTTGACGTTTTTCTAAATCAGGTCATTCTAAAAATTTCGAATGGAATATTTAATCAAGTAAGATTTATTGTAGCTCAGTAATTGTAATAACCGTTAATTAATAAATAGTTAACGATTTTATTGATATTCACGCATGGATAAATAATTAATTTCGTGATTCCGTAATTATTGTTGTTTAACAATTACACGTAGATGGACGTATCGGTATTTCATCGACTATTGCCATAAGCAAAGAATAGAGAGTTCATAAAATTCAGAAATGCAAACGTAAAAATAACTTTTGGGAGATATTTTTCGTAATATAAGAAGGATATTTCACGCAATGTTTTAAATTGTTTGCAGTTCCATTGGTATTCACGTCCTCATTAAAATAAGTTTATTAGTATATTTATTAGTTAAAAATGTTTTTTGATATGAGCAACCGCAAAGCATTCATGGGTTCGGTCCATAGTTGAAAATTCCGACATGACATGGTCTCTCACTACATGCATGTATTCTGACCACTGCATTACCATAATATCATCCATTTCGAGGGTTTCAATTGAATTGATCTGATCGAAACGGCTTCAAATGATACTGAGTATGGCATCATAAATATTTAAACTGATCATAATATTTTAACTGATACACATAACTGATACAATGGTGTCAATCTAAAACATATTTCATTATTTCTCAGTCATCAGCCATTAGTCTTCTTATATTTTTTTCATTAATTGAAAACTGTGTTATAATGAAAAATAAAGGCACTCGTCATTTAGCCTCAAAATTGAAGAAAAGTACCTAAACTACTTACAATGCCATAACAATCCAACTTCTGTTGAATAGTTTTAACCGTTTTAAGTGAGATCGTTATGGTAGTTTAGTTGTTCGTAATTGGCTAATTTAGTGATTAGAAGACCTGCCCGTAAAGTGGGAGACCTGGGTTCGAGTCCCATTCGTGCCCATTGAATTCAATTCTGCAAATATTTGGGTTTCAAGGCTCTCGCTTCTTCGTGCTAAGTTGAATTTCATTTCCGTCATCATTCACGAATGATTACGTTTCCTCTTTAGCCCGAAACATTGTTTTCCCTCGACGCCGCGATAGACTAAGCGGCTCCGTTCTCCCTCAAAGTCACATCGATTCGACCATTTCCAAAGGTTTCCAACACATTTCCATAAGACGTAGGCGCAATAAATCGGAACGAGCGATCCGCACTTGAAAACACGTCGCGATCCGCGCAGGGGACCGTGATTTCGAAGCAAATCTTCCGTTCAAACCACTCACTTTCACGGGGATAAATTATTCGTCGGTTTTCACATCGCGGAATTCAATTTAGAACCACAAACTGTGGGAGCAATTGCGCGCACACGCTTTCGCAAATGACGGTAGTTTAATAATTTTGTCCCCGTGCTGACGTGAATGCTCGGATGGAAGGGAAAGTATCGACCCTGGGTGATTTCCAGAAGCCGGGAAAGGGAATATCTCAGCCTTCTAACGAAATTTGAGCAGTAGAGACCGTTAATGGATTTCTTGAAATAGAAGTAAGGGAAAGGGAAATTGTGTTTGCGTGCGAAAAATCGTGGCATAATTTTCTCTTACGGCCTGCATTTTTGCTGGAGGCGAGTGGGCAAGCATTCCAGTTGGACGGAACGAAAAAATCGAATGTCTCGAGAGAGATTAGGCACATATATTTCAGCACGCATGTATGTGTTGCGAGTTTTTTATTATGAAAATACTTAGTCAATAATTTTTCAACGGTTGAGGAAGTAGAATCTTTTGCTGTTAGCAAATTTGTTCTTTTTCTACGTTTTTAGATATCTTATAGTAAAATTTTTAAATACTATCTGTGACAAACGCCAGGTTTACTTTTCCATCTTATTTATCATCACAAACAAAATACTGGTTGATATTAGATCGATTGGCAATATTCAGTTTATATTTAAGAATTGCGGGGAAAGGATTCATTGCATTTACTAAAACTATTTCAGCATTTTATATCATGTTCTTTCTTGTATAATCTTTTAAATTTGATTAGTTAAAAACTGTGAGTTATGTTAATTGAATATAATTAGCACATCGTAATATTTCTGTTCTCAGACTTATAATATGAGAAGAAAATTATTCTTGGAAAGATGCCTTTGATGAATTTGTTGTATGTGTCTTAATGGTGATCTTCTATGGTGTTGCATAGGAAGTATCCCCAGAAAGACCCGGGAAATTTTCTACATTATTAAAACGTCGACCCAGAGCAGAGTATTATCAGCTTTTCATTTACTTCAAAGTTGTAGTAGTATTGTTAAAAGTCAGTGTCGCAGCCAGGATTTGCCAATGGGAGGGGTCCAAAGAAACGAAAATGCCTAACTTACAGGGGCTAGTATATTCATGCTCGTTACTTATTAAAAATATGTCATTTCTTTCAAAAACTAAATATATTGAAAAATAGAGGAGTTTAACGCTTAGGGAGCCAACTGATTACACTTTCCAAGATAGTAGTTTACATAAGCGAACTATTGGAAACTTAATAAATAAGAGTCATAATTATACCTTGAGCTGTCAAAAACTGAGAAAGGAGTCTTGACGCGCGTTTCGCTACTAAATGTAGCATCTTCAGAAGACAGAATGAGCGAAAATTAACCAGTAATTAACACAGCAGACGGAATGGAGAAAACAAAAAAGCATCGCTAGGCGGGATCGAGCAGGCTGAACAAAGTTTTGTCGAAATCTGTGTCGAAGTTCATTAAATGTTCCCGGTTTTTATTAATAAATAAATTTTCCCAAGAGTCTAGACCAGAATGTGAAATATAAACAAGACTTAAATTGTCAACGGTGATATTGTGTGCAAAATCAAACATGTTTTGCAACAGCCGAGTTAGAAAATCTCCCAGACTTGTAGTGTGCTAAATGCTCCTTAAATCTAATGATTGCCCTTCTTCTTGTTTGACCAATATATTTTACATCACAATCTGGACATGAAATACAATAGATGCCGGAGTTATGAAACAATTCAACTTAATCCTTGATTGAACCCAACATATTCTTTAAGTTAATATCATTATAATAGCACACTTTAAAATTATTACGTTTAAAAATAGTAGAAAGACCTTTTGTTAGTGGTTGGAAGTATGGTGGTTTAATGTATTTTGAATGTGGAACATCATGAACTTGAGAAAAGGCGGAGCATTGGCTAATCAATCTTTTGAATTCATATCTTTTTACTAAAACGTCAATTAATGAGGAATCATCACCCAACATATCAGCAGTGTGTTTAATGAAACCTAATTCCTTATTATAACCGGTATTATCTAGAGGTAAGTTCACTAGTCTACGAACAAGATGATGAAAAGCCGCATGTCGATGAGGTAATGGATGGAAAGAGGAATTAGGGATACAGTTATTTGATGATGTGGGTTTACTATAAACGTCAAAATGCAAGCAATTAGGGACTCTGGAGACCAAAAAATCAAGAAACGGCAAGCAGTTATTCTGTTCTATTTCAAAGGTGAATTTGATTGAAGGAAACAGCCCATTCAGTTTTAATAAAAACGAATATATGTTCATAATGGAGGTGTCAAAAATAGTAGAAACGTCATCAAAGTATCTTAACCAAACAATTGGAAAATAATCAAAAGTTTGTTTACATAAATTTTCAAAATAATTCTTAAATATATTGGCAGAGAAAGGAGATAGGGTATTTCCCATAGCATTACCGAAAGTCTGTGTATAGTATTTGTTATTAAACTGGAAACAATTTTGAATCATACCAATTCTGGTTAGTATAAGGTACTCTTCAATGACAGCCTCCGAAAAACCAAAATCAATAAGACAAGTATGTAAAATATTCAGAGTATCTTCAACAGGAACACAGGGAAATAAGCTACTAAAACCAAATGACACTAAACGATCAGAATCTTTTAATTAAATTTTGGAAATCCTGTTGGTGAAATCATAGCAATTTAATATCGAATGATTAAAAAGGAAAGGCATACTATTAAATTGTAAATTAAGCCATTTCGCTATATAATAAGTGGGAGAGTTAAGAGCAGAGGCAATAGGTCTCATAGCTTCATTATTCTTGTGAATTTTAGGGAGACAATATAATCTGGGAATTGAAGGGTTGGAAACTGAGAGTTTGTATTTCAAAGAGGGTGTGATTAAATCAGAGCATCTGTTTGAAGTATTTATTTTACTTGTAGAATATAACTATTTAAAGGTGATTTTGTCAGGACTGTATAAGGGCCACTATTTAGCAAAGTTTGGGAATTTTGAAAGTATTGTTTTTTATCTAGGATTACAACCAAATTACCTTTATCTGCTTTTATATAAAAGCAGTCTTTAGATCTTAAATCTTTTATAATATTGTAATAATTGGAAGAGCTGGGTAAATATGACGAATTATGATTATTGGATAGTATTCTTCTACAAGATGACCTATTCAAAGTTTTGGTATTATGGTCCAGATATTGAATACCACTTTCGATACTAGCAACTGTTTTGTCTAAAGGTAAGACTTTTGGTGGGAAGGCAAATTTCAGACCAAGGTTCAATACATCAAGTTCCTCAATTGAACAAAGAGATAGAGGAAAGATTTTTAACAAAACCACGAGAGGTGGAAGTAACAGCAGTCAGATCAGGAGAAATAATATTGGAACCTTGAGGTGGACCAGCCCTTTGAGAAAACCCTTTACTAACCCAAAGATTAGTGGAAAGCTCCTATGGTTGAGAAGATAAATCATGAGTTCCTTTGGAATCCATTACCAGAGAAAAAATTGGTGGAAGGAGGAAAAGGAAGCTGAAGAATTTAAGCCACAGTTTTAACAAATCATCAAATTTATTTAAAGTCATCAAGTCACTGTTCCGATAAATTTGTGCGTACTTTACGCGCACAATACCTTTCAGCTGCCTGATTTTCTTCCAAAATGGTATCTATTATATATAGACGCTTCTCCGAATATACCTAGATATATATACACTCACTCACTGGGGATCAAAATTCTTACCATGTTCCACAAGTGCCATTGACTTGAAATTACGACGTATTGGCCATAACGTGTAACCTCCAGAAAAAAGCCAACTTTGAACCTCAATGTCGTGGGTTCGATTCCAGAAGTCCACAAAGTCCTGATTTTCTCCATAAGGATACATTGCGGGGATTTTCGAAAAATGTTTTAAGGCCTTTCCCGGAAAAGTAGAGAGTTGAAATTAAAGGTATCACTGGAGGCCGTACATATCCGACGAAAACCATTAAGACATCAACGAAGATTATTCTTGGTTCGACGCTAGGTCAGGGCAAATATTCTCCCGTTTAATTTACATTGCGATTTTTAAGATTTTAAAAAAATCACTTCCCTCTAAGATGGAAACTTGAAACTCGGAATGTAGATAGAGATCATAAATATCTTTTATTTACGCAGTTTAACGTTTCGATAATTGGAGAGAGCCATTTGCATTCCTCAATGCATTTCTTATGGAGATAACGGAAACATATTTTAGGTACTTTCCGGCATGATATCGACTTCAAACATTGGATGAAATAAGATCAGGTCTTAACAAGTCATTCTGTGCATTTATAACTGCCAATATTTCCTGGGTTCGACACCAGGCGTCTCTACAATCGGTAACTGATCCGATTTTTAAGAATTATTCTGAACCCTTTTCCAATAATATTAAAACTTGAAATTCGGCGTATAGATAGAGATCATAGATATATTTCAAAAATATTTTTTAGATATCCTAGATCGTCCTTGGTTCAAATCCAGAGAGCCATTTGCATTATTGAAAAGTAGGACGTCGTTTGAGGCAGTTGCAGCCAATATAATGCTTGAATTTTCACACATAGTTAGAGATGGTGATCTTCTGTTGTGCTGCATAGTAAGTTCACCAGGAAGACCCGGGTTCGATGCCAGACGATTAAATTGCAAGGAATTTTAAGTATATTTTCAATCCTTTTTACTTTCTCCATATACGAAGTATAGAGAAAGTATTGTTTTCATGAAAAAATTCGACTTCGAGATTTCAACGGAAATACATGTTTTGGGGTCCCTAGAACACGTTTTAACCATTTTCGGAATGATGTCTGTGTGTATCTGTGTGTGTGTGTATGTGTGCCTGTGCTTGTGGGCGCTCTAGCGTATAAACTATTAGTCGCATCAATACCAAACTTCATATATAGCACTGTGGTGTGTGCTGTCAGAGTAGATTAGTTTTTGGAGTGAATCGGTTAACCGGAAGTCGAGCTTCATTCATTAAAGCTCATTTCCGGTTTTCATAATATCTCCATAAATATGACATATACGTATATTGTATTACTTATAAAAGTTTTAGAAAATGTAATTTACTATAACTTTTATATTTAACATATTTTTGTATCACCGGTTGATTAGGAGTCATTCGTGAAATACCGATAAACCGGAAGTAGCTGTTATGTACTTTGTGGGCGCTCTAACATGAAAACCATTCGTTGTATCAACTCCAAATTTTATATGTAGTACTTTGGTTGGGATCTTTAGAGTTGATTAGTTTTTGGAGTAAATCGGTTAACTGGAAGTCGAGCTGTATTCTTCAAAGCTCATTTCCGGTTTTCAAAATATTTCCATAAATATGATATTTAGGTATATACTATTATTTACAAACGTTTTACAAAATATAATTTACTATAACTTTTGTATGAAACATATTTTCGTATCACTGATTGTTTAAGAGTTATTCAGGAAATACTGATAAACCGAAAGTTGCTGATTATGTACTTTGTGGGCGCTCTGGGCTCTATGGGCGAAAGGCCAATTTCATCGTTTTTCATCGATCATGTCCCGAAAAACATTATTTATAATGTTTGTGACGTCAAAGATAATAATATATAAGTAAATCACTCATCTTCCAAGTTTAGATGGTATATAGAGTTCGAAATTACTGTCGTGGATAAATATTTACATCTTATGTATGGAGAAAGTCATGTGCTGGCCACATCAGATTTTTTTACTTTCTCCATATACGAAGTATAGAGAAAGTATTGTTTTCATGAAAAAATTCGAATTCGAGATTTCAACGGAAATACATGTTTTGGGGTCCCTAGAGCACGTTTTGACTATTTTTGGAATGATGTCTGTGTGTATCTGTGTGTGTGTGTATGTGTGCCTGTGCTTGTGGGCGCTCTAGCGTATAAACTATTAGTCGCATCAATACCAAACTTCATATATAGCACTGTGGTGTGTGCTGTCAGAGTAGATTAGTTTTTGGAGTGAATCGGTTAACCGGAAGTCGAGCTTCATTCATTAAAGCTCATTTCCGGTTTTGAAAATATCTCCATAAATATGATATAAACGTGTATTGTATTACTTATAAAAGTTTTAGATAATAAATTTTACTATAACTTTTGTATTTAACATATTTTTGTATCACCGGTTGATTAGGAGTTATTCGTGAAATACCGATAAACCGGAAGTAGCTGTTATGTACTTTGTGGGCGCTCTAACATGAAAACCATTCATTGTATCAACACCACATTTCATATATAGTACTTTGGTTTGTTTCTTTAGAGTTGATTAGTTTTTGGAGTAAATCGGTTAACCGGAAGGTGAGCTTAATTCTTCAAAGCTCATTTCCGGTTTTCAAAATATCTCCATAAATATGATATTTAGGTATATACTATTATTTTTAAAAGTTTTAGAAAATGAAATTTACTATAACTTTTGGTTGAAACATATTTTTGTATCACTGATTGTGGAGGAGTTATTCATGAAATACTGATAAACCGGAAGTTGCTGATAATGTACTTTGGGCTCTATGGGCGAAAGGCCAATTTCATCGTTTTTCATCGATCATGTCCCAAAAAACATGATTTATAATGTTTGTGACGTCAAAGATAATAATATATAAATTAATCACTCATCTTCCAAGTTTAGATTGAATATAGAGTTCGAAAATACTGTCGTAGATAAATATTTACATCTTATATATGGAGAAAGTCATGTGCTGGCCACATCAGATTTTTTTTTCTTTCGAGGACCGTCCCGATATGATGCCGATATGAAATTAGTGTTGTCGATCTACTTGCAGTATGCAAGCTACGTTTTACTCGTATTATTAATAAAATCATCGAAAATTATTTTTAGTATTATCTTGTATTGCTCCAATATTTCTTCAAATTTCTTCGGAAATTCGATTATCGAATTATTTTCGTAAATATACAGCAAATTGACCGGTAATCATAAAATAAGGATCAGTTCATTTTAAATTAGCCCTAGTAATGAAGAGTCTACTGTACAGACTTTTAATCGTCCAGAATGTTTAATAAAGTAACTTAATAAGGACTTTGGAATGGTCGCTAAACTCATCTTCGGGTGTGCCCTCCGAAAACAGCCCCAAAAATGGCAATCCCAATTTATGCATCTAATAATGGTAATTTCACAAAAAAAATCACTTCGTCATTATCTTATGTTTCTCCGATAGAGGCCTTGAGCTAATCGCGGATTGTGAAAAAAAATTTCGGATGTCCATCTGTATCTTATGAAATCCAAACTAAACTCTCCTTCGAACTGTGGATTTCTCAGAAGCACTATTGACTAGCCTAACTTTGCATTCACGCCCTAAAAACAGTCACATGCAGAAGATCTAACTGAGCGTTTTATCAATCTGTGTGTCCCTCAAACGTAATCTTAAAATCTGATTTCAGGGTGTACGTTTCGAATTACTTCTCGATTGTTCCCTTGTATCTTTGCGAGGAGTAAACGAATCAGCACTTTCGAATTTTTCTCGTGGGAATCTTATCTTATGGTGTGAGTCATTTAACTAAAGGATAGGCTTAAGAAGTGCACGCGTTGAACATTGAGTGCAAAACACTCGTATCTTAGTGCCCCATTGATATCGATGTCGGCTCTAGGCCTAATCTGCTACCGAAAACATCACCTTAGCTGACATCGGAGCCATATTTACGGGTATGTGAAGCTTTCGCTGAATTAATCAAGCAAACACGTGACTAGCAGTGTATCTCTAATACTTACGTGATGATTGGGGTTTTGTGCTCTTCATCAGAAAAAAAATCTCAGAGCTAGTCATAGGACTTGACTCTTTGGGGGGGGGGGGGGTTTGAACCCCTAAAACCCCCCCCTCGCTGCGCCACTGTTAAAAGTGCTTCGACAGCTTAGGTCATTTCGCATATAGGCTCCCACCAGGAATCGAACTCGGGACAGCTTTCACCAAAGGCAAATGCGCTGTCCACATGACTATGCGGGAGCCTAATTTTTACTTCAAGTCCGCGGTTCGAACCCACAGATAACCTTTTCATAAGAAATGCACCTAAAGATCATCTTTTCATTGCAGGGTTCATTTCTTTTGCTAAATTAAATTAGAAACAATAGTCGTAGGAAGTCGAGTTAAACAACAAAAGAAAGAAAATAGAATTAATATTATTTATTTGGTCTTGGTATATCGTTTTTGAGTCGAAATTGCGAACAGTTTGATAAAATACGTGAAAATTTTATCGAAATTTTGGGGTTTTAAACAACTCATTCCCTTGACGATCAAGGAGATTGCTTAGTCCAAGATCATGTGTTTATCCGTAAGGATACATTGAAAATGTAAGCCTACTACAAATAAATACTAAAAATAAGCGGTAGATTATAAAAAGAGGGAGAAACTTAAGCTGACATTAGTAATTGCAGCTATGAACAATATCCAGTGAAGAATCGCCTGTACAAACATACGAACACGAATTTGAGTGCTCTCAAAAAGCACGGTGTACACAAAAGATTTGAAATTGAATATTGAGTTGATGTGACTTTTTAAACTTAATTATAACCTTTACCTTTGCTTATTACTTTGGAAATTATTATTGCCTGACATTTGCTATCTAACTAAAATTATGAAGTATGAGTTACGATCAAGGCTGTAACAGTAGTATTTATCGATTTCAATTTTCCCGTTGAGAATCAACGAGCACCTCAGCTAGTATTTAAATAAAGCCGATATACAACTCAAGTACGGCTTTACATGCGGCGATGAGGAAAGGTTTTCCACTCTCGGTAGATACGAACCAGGCATCAATCCTTATATTTTCCCCTTTTCTCCATTTTTACTTTCTCCATATACGAAGTATAGAGAAAGTATTGTTTTCATGAAAAAATTCGACTTCGAGATTTCAACGGAAATACATGTTTTGGGGTCCCTAGAACACGTTTTGACTATTTTCGGAATGATGTCTGTGTGTATGTGTGTGTGTGTGTGTGTGTGTGTGTGTGTGTGTGTGTGTGTGTGTATGTGTGTGTGTGTTTGTGGGAGCTCTAACGTGAAAACTGTTGGTCGTATCTATACCAAACTTCGTATATAGTACTGTGGTGTGTGCTGTCAGAGTTGATTAGTTTTTGGAGTAAATCGGTTGACCGGAAGTCGAGCTTCATTCATTAAAGCTCATTTCCGGTTTTCAAAATATCTCCATAAATATGATATATACGTGTATTGTATTACTTATAAAAGTTTTAGATAATAAAATTTACTATAACTTTTGTATTTAACATATTTTTGTATCACCGGTTGATTAGGAGTTATTCGTGAAATACCGATAAACCGGAAGTAGCTGTTATGTACTTTGTGGGCGCTCTAACTTAAAAACTATTCATTGTATCCACACCAAATTTCATATATAGTATTTTGGTTAGTTTGTTTAGAGTTGATTAGTTTTTGGAGTAAATCGGTTTACCGGAAGTCGAGCTTCAATCTTCAAAGCTCATTTCCGGTTTTCAAAATATCTCCATAAATATGATATTTAGGTATATACTTTTTTTATAAAAGTTTTAGAAAATGTAATTTACTATAACTTTTGGTTGAAATATATTTTTGTATCACTGATTGTGTAGGAGTTATTCATGAAATACTGATAAACCGGAAGTTGCTGATTATGTACTTTGTGGGCGCTCTCGGGCTCTATGGGCGAAAGGCCAATTTCATCGTTTTTCATCGATCATGTCCCGTAAAACATTATTTATCATGTTTTTGGCGTCAAAGATAATATATATATATAAATATATGTATATATTAATCACTCATATTCCAAGTTTAGATGGAATATAGAGTTCGAAATTACTGTCGTAGATAAATATTCACATCTTATATATATGGAGAAAGTCATGTGCTGGCCACATCAGATTTTTTAATTGTAAATTTCGTTATTTTTTCTAAAATACAGGGAAAACCTAACATTTATATGTAGAAAGTATGTGGGATTCGATGGAACAAGCATGCACCCGAAAATCAGAGGAAGTGCAGCGCAAGGTGATACGTTTTGTTAAAAAATACTATGCTAATAAAGCAATCGCTATAAATATGCTCTCAGACGCAGATTAGGAATCTTTTAAATGGAGGTGATTTGAACACAGGATGTGATTGCTTGATGATTTCAGAGAAAGTGCATTTGCGGAAGAAACAAGCGATATCATGCAATCCCCCCTTCGACTATTATTATATTAGAGATCCTTTCAGACAGTGGCCATTACAGGTGAAATACATGCAAAGGAAATATCCGTACGAAGTGAAATATATATATAGGAAATGCTCAACGTGCATTACTCATGTAAAGGAAATACAGTATAAAACACCCAAAAACATTCAAATACTTTAATATGGTGACATTTTTGTCAAAGCCGTCCTTCTGTCCTTCATCGAAACGTTACAGTCTTGGGGAATATCTTTAGGTATTTCGTCCAATTCTTTAACTGTTCTATTTACATGGGAGTATTAGCAAAAATCTTTTTTAGATGGTTCTGTGTATATTTTACAGGAATAGTCATTCTTGCCAATAAATTTTGATCTGGTCTGTCTATTCTGAATCTCTTTCCAGTTAGATTTATCTGTATACGCCTGGTGCAAACCTACCATTCTGATAATTTTCTACCAGATTTTAACACGTCCCAGCCCAATTCAGTAAGCATCTCAGTTACACTGCGTTACACGCCCTATGACAAATCTTGGCAGTCTTTCGCTGAACTCTTTCTTATTTAGATATATCTGAATACGCGATAATAACAGAAAATAAATAATTCAGACAAATTGTGTTTACATCCCCTGCTACACGCTGAAAGGCAGATTTTGGGGTATTGATCTATTTTTTTATGTAGGGAAGGAATGTAAGTATTTATTTCTCATTTATACCAAGGATAGTTCATGTGGAGATCATTTACTTCGATTTAAAAATTAAAATGCAAAAACTATGAGATGCATGTACTCAGGAGAAGAAAAGATCTGAAAGTAAAAAATTCATCTTAACCCTTTTCGGAATGATGTTTTACCCGTATTACCACATTTTACATGCATTTCACAGATACTGGAAATGTTATCTCAATAAATGAAAAACTGTACTTTGTATTTTTTTCATAACCGACCGGTCTATTCATCAGGTTAAGGCGATGATGGCATAAGGTCAGAACCGGTTGAATATAAAAAACACTCGTGAAAAACATGAAGTTCGGTTTTTTCACTTATTAAATGGCTTACCACGAAGTCAGATAATTCATATCGATTGTAAGTTATCTCGATGTGAAACCACCTTTTAGGATTTTCTGGCCAGTATCTGTTAAAGAAAAGCTGTAATTATTGTACCTACACAGGCGTTAAAGTGAATTTTCTTTTATGTTTTTCTTATGTGAGGCTTTTTTGCGTGCTGCTAGGTGTTAAAGTAAAAATATATTTATAAAAGAGATTTGAGTCTAATTTTTTCAGATATGCCATACATTTTCTTCGATAACCATATAGTAAAACAAAATTTGATAATTTAGAAATGATTTTGTCTTTATGATTTCCTTGTGTTAGTTTGCATCTTATTTACCCAATAAAAATGTAAAATGTATTGTTTATAGGTAGGAAAAATAGACTATAAGCACGAGAGTTATTACGATCTTGATACATGTATCTCTGATTTCTGCCCAGAATTCCTTGGCGCAGACAGAAGGTATCTTATGCTTACTATTTTATCGTTACTATCTTTGACTGAAGTAGCCTACGTAGGGTCTTTCCGACTTCTGGATTGTTTCTCTTATCGGCGTGTTCCCATACGTTAGACGCGCTCAAGAGACGTGTTCTAGGACCCTCCGTCTTTCTAATCGCTCCCACCGACAATTCGTTTGATGAATCTTCGCATTTATTTGTCCTCAAGCAAATTGTAGCCGTCGATTTTTCAGGCTACATGTGACGGTAACTTATTTTCGAGCGATTTGTATTTCGCGGTCAGCCCATAAACGCTTGAAATCCAGCCGATTTCTTCCGAGGAAGTTTACTGCAAGCATGTTTCAGTTTGACGATGGTGTTCCGATAGGCCTATCATTTACACCTTCACACTCAGAGCGTTTGCGTTAATGATTACCTCAAATAAATTGAAATGTCCATAAATTAGAGGGTTTAAAGTATCGTTACTCGTAAAGTGATTATATTTAGGATTGCCTTTAATTGCTCCGGGATTATATGTGCTCAAAGAAGTAGGATGCCTATGCCTGTCACAGTTTTACCACCCTGCAGATATATTTTCCTTTTTATTTTGAGACAGTTCTGATTTTTACCTACTATATTCTGTTGGTATGTTTTCTAACTCTATAAAAATAAATGGCATAATCTGTATTTTTGAAACTTTGCCATTTTTCGGAATATTGTAGCCTAAAGCAAGAGATAATGCGAGATGATCATTTTCGTAATATAAGCTTATGAAGTACCTTATTTGTCAAGGAAATTCTAATATAAACTCCAGTAACCATTTAGGTATTTTCGAAATCATGCCTTTCCGGAATTTCAGTGAACAAGTACTCAAACATTCTACCACTGAGGCCGTGTTTACGTATTTATAGGAATAAATAATAGAATTAATTAAATAAAATTTGTTTATTTACTAAGTAATATTCCTAATTCATCAACGATCAGAGTATTTACTAAGAATCTACTTCTGTGCTCATAGGAATTATGAGGCAAACTAAATGATAAGGGTGAAAAATCTCTATGTTTATGCTTCTGGGATCCATATATCCAAGCGAGGACGCATTAACTCATCTATGGCTCCTTTTCTTATGTATGTAACAGATAATTAACCTATATTATCTAAAACTATTAAACAGCGGTTCATAATTTGTAACATTTATCTTCTGTGGATATATGTTTGTAGTTATAAGAATGCATTACCGGTTATTTATACATTTAAAACAAGATTTTGTTTCTCTGCTTTAAATAACAGTTACATCAGTTATTCTACGTTATTTTTCTGATGGGTACATCAATAACCACATTAAGGAATCCAAAGTACTTGGGTTTTCAACCACCTATATTAAAGCAATCTTTTATGAGAGAACAGTGTATCCCGGTACACAAATACACAAGAAATACTTAAGAAAAGCAACTTCAAGTATCCAGAAAATTATAGGCGTCATAAAACAGATTATATACATATTCCATATTTTTTTGCTACAAATAGTTTTATTAATCTAATAATATTAAAGAAAAACAAGGACATAAGTGTATTTGAGTGATAAAGTTGAAATTCATAGAAATACTCTTACGTAAGAAATGGCAACTCGGACGAATGAAATGTATGGCTTGCAAAGGAATCAACAGTGAGTATATTTCTTTTTATAAATGTTATGGGAATCTCAGCACTTACAGTTTTAACATTAGCTTTAGTTTGTTTAACATAATTTCGAACCTAGTGAAAGCATTGTGTGATAATTGTAAGTTTTTAAATCAGAATAGTTTTCGAAATTATTTTGCTCTATCCCTTTTCAATCACTATTGAAAATTTTAAAAATCATTCTAACCCAACCCATTTCAACCCAAAATATATGTTATAAATTTGGTAAATCTTTGAATGGTCTAAAAAGTAAATCATAAAAAAGTCTCCATATTTGGTGAAATTGAAACTAAGTCTCCGTCAACAAATCGAAACAATATCTTAAATAGAATGATTTTAATGAAAGAGAGTTGTTAAATGTACCAAGTGGAAGAGTATTCGGAAAATCTTGCCAACTGTTGGCCACTCGATACTTTAATTGGAATACCTTATACAGATTATCTGAAGTTCTGCTCTTCTAAGGATTACGAGAAATACATGTTTTATCACGGGGCATTTCCTTGAGAAGAGGCGCATACATTTTCGAAAATATTAATACGAGGATCGTGATACGAGACTTTAGGTCAAATTTTAGCGGTCGTTGATTCCAAAAGTCCACCATTTTCTTCTTTGCATTCCCAAGGCAAGGAAATTCATCTCTTTGACCTTTGGAACTACTCGAGAGACCCTGTTTGCCCACTTAGTGGGCGATTTAAAGGGTTCAACCACCATTCGTCTTCTAATACTACCCCCGTGGGAAAAATGGAGATCCTGGAATCGAACGCGGATTCTCAGGATGTCGAGCAAACACGGCTTTCATTCGGCCTAAAGTTGGCGGAGTTTGGGGCTCTTGGGGTTTTCAAGCGCAAACATTAACAAGGAAAGCAAAGAGAGGGACATTTTTGTGCATTGGATCTAGTACTAGTGTATGTGGTTGGCAAACTTCTTAAGCGACGGGTCACAGAGAGGGTTAGGAATATCCATGCTTCGAGTTGAGAGCGCTCGACGCGTCTTATCAAAGGTTAACTTGATACTTATTTAAGTAGTTGTAGCTAATCGCTGCTAGTGAAGCAGAGCTTCGTAAAATTTCCTAAAGGTATCCAAGGTTGTATTTTCACTCAATGAGAGGAATTTAATTCTTATGGTACCAGGTTCGATTTACCTAAGTACTCTTATATTTATTGCTACGAAGGCCAATTATGCGGAAATAGGTTGAAATAGATAGTCGAGGACTCAGGTTCTATAAGGAATAGCTCATATTTTCAGTAAAAATGCAGTAATTTAAATAATTGTTTATAAAAGCAAGATTTGACTTTGAAATTAAAAAATACAATTAACATGGTGTAAAATGACCACACCATATCAAAATTTTTATGACCAGTGAATCATGGGGATTCAATATCTTATTTATTTTTTATGAATGACTCTGTATTAATAAAAGGTAATCTAATTTTAACAGCACCTGATCTACATTATGTGCTATTTATATACAACCCTATTTATTTATTAAATATGTTAATTTACTTTCCATTCCTTAGTTTTCTAGTCACAATTATTCATAACATTAGTTCCAGCACGCAATGGTACGGTCAACAACGCATTTGTTATTGCCCTAACTTCTAAAGATAGCGAAGAATGAAGTTAAATAAGTTCCAGCTTAATATGTTATACTAATTTTCTATATTGATATCAAGTATCATTGCTTTTAATTTATGGAAATTATGGCTCAAATACAGAAAAATCAGATAAATTAAAAATTTACTATATTTTTTAGATTGGATATGTAAAAATATCATAAAAATAAACCCATGCTGTATATGAGTTTCGAGTGTAATATGATTAATAAACACTACAATTGAAACCTTAAAAAGTAAATTTTGCGTTGGTCTAGGTCTATGTACCGGCAAAAGAGCAAAAGAGGATATATCTGGAACTATTCATCCATCGATTCTACGAAACAGCGCAGCGGTGATAACAAGAATCTATATCAGTGGGGAAACAAATAGGTCATTTTGCATTTCTCTAACATATAAATTAATGTATTCTTTTCGTGAAATCCTTACAGGAAATTTCTTAATTAAGCAATGGTATATAAAATCATCAAACCGAAGGCTTAGGTCTCAACCTCTCCACCACTAATAACTAAAAGCTTGAAGAGGGAATAAGGCGTAGTAGACAAGAAGTGGTTAACATGCTTTCCCCACTGGATCAGAATTTCTCGTGCTGGAAAACATTTTCTAAAGTGCAACGTAATGACCCCACCAATGAATATTTTCATAGCGTTCAAAAAAGAAGTGACGAAGATGAATACTGTGATTCAGTATCATTCAGTCACATTCATATTCATATTTATAGTAGTTTTCACGGTGACAAAACTATGAACAAGATTTAGACTAAACTAAAGGAAAGATAGTGTTTTATTTATCCCGTAAAATAAGGAAAATGAAAAATTTTTCACTCACCAAGATGTGAATTCACCAAAAACAGCGTCAAGTGTCTGCAAATAATAATTATTTTAAAAACTTAACGACTATTAAAGATTTAAATATATATTACGAAGTTAAGAAAATTTAAGTTGACTTAAGTTTTGAAATGAGAAAATATTCCTAGGAGTACTTTAAGTCCTTGCTGTTTATAGAACATTGTTTTCCTTGACGGTAATAGCAGAACTGTTTTCTGTATTTATTCCCTCCAGACATTGAGAAAACCTATGAAAATTAATATTTTCGTTGAACTGCTTATTTTTCGCAATTAAATCCTATCAAGATCGAATTATTGAACCTGTTTACCCCCATTTAGTGGTAAACAGGTTCAAGGTGGTGTGCTCGTAAATTTATTATTACTCCTGCGAGATCCTGGTAAGTGTTCTTTTTCCCCCATGGCTGCTGTTAAAATGCTTTTCTTATTCTGTGCCATGGGAAGAAAATTGGAAAAGCGCTCTTGCATACCGGATCCAAACGAGTAAATAAAATTGATTATCACTCCAGCGTTAATCAATTAGAGACAGTAATTGCTTCCAAATCCAAACTCAGGCAATTTCCCCGGAATGGAAAAAAATATTTGTGAAATTGGGATCTTGTTTCGCGAAAGAGTTTCGATTCCATCTGGAGACGGTGAAAATAAACATGAATGAGCGAGGAAAAGTTCGATTATTGAAAAATTTCTGGTGATGCGGGAAAAATATCAATTTGTTATTGTGTAACCGTCCATTTCAAATATAATATCTCCTCTTAAACGTAGATTAAATAAAGTGATAAATATATAAATAGTGGTACATAAAAATAGTTAATAGTTAAATCAGATTTGAGAATGTGACTTAAAACATTGTACATTGTTATTCTACTAGCACTGATTTAATTACTATCACAACCCTTCATAATTATAAGTTTTGTTTTATATATTTATTAATAAATTCCCTGTTTGCATAAAGTTCATGGCTTCTTTCCCTGTTTCTCCACAAATAAGTGAACCAGTTCCCTTAGAACCCTAGTCCCTGATTATCCGATCTATTTCAACCAAAGTCCGCATAATTTGCGTTTGTAGCAATGAAGATGTGGTGAGATATGCAGATTAAATGTACGAAATAAAATACGTTTTTCTTACAATCAGTTAAAAATAGGTGTTTTGGGACAAAAACCACAAGAAAATCTAACAAATTTCGCTTTAATCTCTTACAGGCTACATAAAATTAAAACAGTCGTACAAATTCGGATAAATTCCATAAGAAGTAAAATTTATTGTTTCTTATTTTGTTTGTGACATTTTTCGATTATAAATTTGCAGGTTATAATCAAAAGACATTTTCTTTACAGATTGCAAAACCAATCCACTTGAAATCAAGGTGATACCACATAGAATACATGAGGAGTTAAGGTCAACATACAATTACTATTAAGAAAGTAATTTTTCTTATAATACTGTTATTGAAAATTGGAAGAACATAAGATACCAGAATCAAAAATGCATATTAAATATGAAATTAGTCATGGATTCCCATCCATGAATCGGGTATCTTATCTCGTAATTCTGGCATGGAATTCTATAAACGACAGCATTTCCAAGCATTTTATTGAGTTTCTTACGATATGGCTTTCTTGGGCTGTTTTTCATTTCTTTACTTCCTATTCAAGAATGTATCCTAGAATATTCACAATCGATTGTGTTATTTTGAGGAAACAGAAGGAAGAGTCAACTAACTTCTGATATTGACAGATATACATGAAAGAGGATATACTCCCAACAACATCGGTATTCACTCGATGGAAATCTTTTCCGTATTCTCAAAAGTTATCTAGAATAAACTATGGTCGTTGCATTAAGAAACGTTTAGCTAAGATGTATAGATGGGCTCTTTATTGGCAAGGTAAGGCCCATGTGGGTCTCTCCTACACCTAATCTACCAAATGCCGTGACCTTATTGACATATAAATATAGAGAAAGAAAATGAAAGATCACATTAGGGGGAAATCCTTAACTTCAGGTCATCATTGAGCCAATCCACGTAATGGGAAAACAACCACAAAAATGGGACAAAAACAGTTTAAAATACAAATGCAAAAGCATTTCAATGCCTATCATAAAAATATATAGAAATCAAGTAAAGTTAAAAGTTCTAAGTTTACAACTGTTACACATGAACCAAACTTAACGATAGATTTGGGAATCGAAAAAAAGAGTAAAAGTATATGGAGTATTATGTAGAGTATATATTTTCTCACTTGTGGTTGGGTAATTCAGGAACTAACGTGGGATATGTGTGTCACTCGGAGTGTAAGATCGCTCTTATTCTTTTCGCGCACTCTTCGGATATAAAATCGCTCCCTCAATACACCTAGAGGAAGAGTGATCTAAAAATCCTTGTGTGTGTGCCTAACCGCTCTCGGAGCCTAGATTGGAAATCGTTGTTTCCTCCAACACACACACACAACACACCCTCGAAACCAAACGTTAGGGTAACTCTCCGACCGCATTAAATAAATAAATTTGGGATTCTAGGGGAGGGGATTTCTAGCCCCAACTCAGGAGATTATAGAGAGTCGATTTTATACTCCGCTTTGGTGGAACAAGGGAAAATATACGGGACGTCGGAAAAGTTTACGTCGGTGGCCTTTTTTGCGGCATGAACCGGAAACGTTGAAAAGGGTACGGCCGCAGGGTGAGGAGAAATCGGTAGGCTGATTCGATTTGAGGTTTTGAGAAATCCTTATTAAAAACACCGCCGCAGGGCACGACACAAAGCGTGGAGGATCAGATTTTGTTGTGGATCGATATGAGCATCGCCGCCTCATACCTAAACGTATTTGGCCTGTTCCTTTTCTTCTTTCCCTCTCTCTTCTCGTGGACAATTTTCCCACATGGGGGTGTCAGAGTGGGTGGGGACGGCAGAAAGGAATTCCAAGAGCGTGTTCCCATCCTTCCTCCACCCATTCTTTTTTCGCCTGTGTGTGTGGACCTGTCCAAAATTCCCCAATCCAACCCTCTTGTCTCCCCTTGTTCCCTTTTTCATCCCTCGAGGTGACTTCGGTGACACCTCTTCCACTTCCTCAGTTTCTTTTCCGTTGTGGCCACGCATACACTCTCCATTGAAACAGGGATTCATTCTTCGCCGCCGTGAGAGGCTTTCTCGCGGCCCTTATATTTTTTATCGATTCGAGCGATCGAGTATGTATCAGGGAAAAATTTCTTATTTTTTTAATTGAGGAATTTTGGGATTTTTCCCTCTCCGGCGCGATTTCCATTAGCGCTCTTTGATCTGAGTAATTACTCACGCCGAGTTTGCTGTCTGAATTTGGGCACTAATGAGTTTAAGCAGATTAAATTATAATAATAATAATGTCGTCTTTATTTTTAGGACGAATTTTAGCCTAGGAAGGCTATTCCTCCAATTAACCCCTTTTCTTAATTTTATTCCTTTTTCTTGCATTTTATTAATATCACACACACACACACACACTAACATACAACATTCCCTAACCGGAGAAATCCGATTAGCCGGGATTCGAACCCGGTACCGTGAGGTTGGAGCGTTAACGCACTAGCACGTTAACCACTGCGCCGCCACGGCCGGCCAGTAAATTATGTTATGGGCTTCAAAATAGCTGCGGAAATCATTGGGCTCATTAAGAGCGCGTGAACGAGGGATAGAGATTTCTTTGGACCGTGAGCGAATTTTGATGGCGGAGATGTCACGGAAAGTGAAAATGACCGTTTCCTGGTGCGTTAAAAAATGTCATCCTAGGAATGGAGATGTTCTCTGCCAGTGAAAGGGAACCCTTTGTCTTTACGCGTTGCTCAGATACGTGTTACACTCTACGTCGAATTTTGAATATGCTCTCTGTTGAAATCTTGCGTCAATAACCTCCGGCGTCGGAAAATTCCGCAGTGCCACGCGTTAATGAATGCAAACGTCGCGAAAGTTAATCGAATTGTGAAATATAAAATAAGCGTTGGCCATTTATGAATGGTTCATTAATCAATTTCATTGAGTCGGACTTGTCTATGGGTAGGGTCGTCCATCAAATGGCTCGCCACTCCCGAAAATTTTCGAATATTCTAACTCAGATTCTCGTAGATAAATTAAGTGGAATTTACCAATTGCCTTTTGCTACCTCCGCTTCGTAGGCCAATTTCCGCCTAAAGCTTTATTTCGTAGTCTGCTCAAGGGCTTGTTGCTTTCTTCATATAATATTAGTGTATATAGTAGAGTAATTTATAATTAAGTTATGATTTACGCTTATATGGCTATTGACCTTAACAATATGCAGATTATTCAAATAGCTGTGCCAAAGAAGAATTCAAAATACTTATTTGGTGCGATCGGTTGGTAAAATTCCTTTTCAGTCTTTTTCCTCTCATCAATTGAATAAGTTGAATTGATAGTAAAAATATATCATATGCTGGGAAAATGAATTGCGAATAAATATTTATTATCGAGGTAAATTATATTTTTTTAACCTCTACAATATCAAATTAAACTTTTCACTAATTCAAACTGTATAACATCAACAGACCGAAAAATGTAGTAGGTGAGCCACCACCCACTAAATCATATTTAAATACTTTTGTTAATTCCTTAACTATTTTCTATCTAAATCTTAGTGAAACCTTTTAATTTATTTACACGTGTAATTCAGAATGCGCAGTGTTCTCTGAATTCATTCAAGAAAAATTCAATACGTTCCGATTGAATAAAATGAGAAAAATGGTCGCAAGCTGCGTCAATACATGTTAAAATTAACGAATTTAACATTTTCGCCTGATAAAGCACGTCCATTAAAAATGATGATCATAGCATGGCTGTCAGTTGTTCTGAAATCATTGAAATTGGCCTTAACTTCGTTCTTGGAGTATTATTAGTTGTATTGTTAAAAGTGCTTCGAGAGCTGAAGTTATTTTCTAAATGTTTACTCCCACCTGGGGCGGAACTCGGAACCATTTTCACCAAAGGCGAACACGACATTAACTTGGCTCTCCAGAAACCCTTAAAATATTGGTACCTAAATTTAAATTTAAATTAAATTAAAGTAACTGAATATTTAAAAGTAATTTCAAGCCTGTAGAGAGACTAACGATTAAATAAAGTCAGTAATGTTACATAAATATCTGTGCGTTTACTGGTATCGATAGATTTGTGGAAGTTGTTAATTTCTGATCTTTATTTTCGTTCGAATAAAAAAGAAAATCCAATAATAGATTCGTGGGAATGAGAATAACGACGGATGTCTAAACTGGGCAGCGAAAGTTGGCATCTAGATCGATGGGAGCAGTCTCGAATTCTCGGGAATTAGAATAAGCTTCAGCCACTAATGAGGTTTCTCATTACTTAAACGGGGAAGATCTATGAAGTATTAAGGCCTTAACTGAAATCTCACTTTCCAGAAGCTAGCGCGCACATCAATTGCGCAGAGAGGAAGT
Source organism: Sympetrum striolatum (assembly GCA_947579665.1). Classification (NCBI taxonomy): domain Eukaryota; kingdom Metazoa; phylum Arthropoda; class Insecta; order Odonata; family Libellulidae; genus Sympetrum; species Sympetrum striolatum. Next base: position 88,718,791 of record OX388352.1, read on the forward strand.
AAATGTGAAAGGGAGTCTGTGATATTTCCCTCTCTGAGATGAGAGCGTGTATATTCCACGCATTAAGCCGGTCACTAAACGTAACTCGAAGGCCTGGTTTGTAATTCCCGTCGTCAGTTACTAGTCAGACGAGGCTTTGCTATGAGAATCAATGAGTCAATGGTAGAGACGATTAATGGTCGATGCGAATATATTCTCAGGTGTTCAACACCATTTGTAACCGTACAGTTTGATTAGGAATAAGACACAAATTTGGCTCATATAACTCGTACACTATTGATAAAATATGCGTAACTTATACGCTCGAAACTGTATATTATATTGAAGCAGTATATTTTAGACTAGTTAATATTAAGGCAGAATTAGTTTTTCGATCTGAATTATTTTATTCACGAATCACTAATAACATCCTAATATTTTATTATTGTATTTTATATATTTATCAAGATGAAAACAGTCTAGTATCTATATATTTATATATGATAGAGGTTAATAACATTTTAAATTCCTTCGTAATATTTCACTTACGGCATGCTTTAAATTTATCGATAAAGTTTTCTAGACATCCTCCAAGTATGCTTTAGCACTGAAGATATCTAAAGTTACACATTTTACTCAAAATGTCTTACCCTAGATCATATTTTTCAGTTTCCCATGAGACTTTAAAATCTACTTCTTTTAAAGAGATATGTATGAGGTCGTTAATACTGCAACGATAATAAATGCTTGCATTCTTTTGAGCAAGTATCTCTGACTTGGAATTTATCATCTAGATTCACTACGCTATACAAATAAACACTTTAAGACAGCTGTAAAAGTGCTCTTGACTTTCTAGCAGGAGGTGACATTTTCTAGAATATTCTCCGTAAAAGTGATATTTAAATGTTGATGTGGAAAAAGTAGGACGTATTTTCGATCGTTCTTATCTAGAAGGTTATTTTCCTCAAATGTCGCCCGTCGAATATTTTTATCTCGAGAGTGACCTTGAGATTTCTCCTCGTCTTCAGCGTGGTTTATCTGATAAGTTGGCAATTCAACTCAAGCTTTCTCTTATGAATCCGCATGCTATACAGAAGAAGGTGCGCGTACTACAACGCATCTAACATTTCTAAATACCACCTTCAAGTATGAGTAACGGTGCTTTTTTGTCCTCTAATATTCACCATAAAGTGAATATTTTTGAATTTGCTGAACTAAAGCATAACATGACTATAAAATAACTATAAAAAATTAAACTAATACTTCTGAATTGCATTGTAAAGAAGCATTATTCAAATAAGCAATCATGCGCTTATTTTAAGCTATCGTTGGTTCATTTTTGACAGTCGGTAACGGTTGACTTATTCTCTTGTGGCAACATTTTGATCACAATACGATACAGGAATAATACAATACAATCCAAAACAGTTATATAGTACTGTATACATTATTAATTCCTAATTAGGGTACTAACTGAAAAACCAATGAAAATATCACAAAAATATCAGCCATTAAAATACAGATATCTTCCAGCTATAACAATAAACCAACCTAATATAGTTATCTTCCTTACAAGTCATATATTTTCCCGTACGAACTTAGTAATTCTAGACTCTTTTACATGTATCAATTATTGTTGCTTACTACACTATACTCACATATACTGTGATTCTAATAAAACGTGCATAGGAAAAGAAAGTGGTTGGAAAAATTTTACAGGTATGTATAGATTGTCGAAGTTTCGTAATTTACAATCCTTTAAAACTATTTTATGCTTCATCTTATGAAAATATTATTTTGGTTTCCTTTTAAGTTTCCTTGGCTGAGCTTAAAAAGTAGTTTGTGGGTCCGAGCGTTATATCTAAGAAATATAATGAAATTTCATTTGAAATACGTTGTGATTTCTGCCTCAAACATCTCGTTCATCCGCCGAAATCTCATTGTCACAGTCGGCTTCAAAGGAAATGCTTCGCCGATTTCTTAACGCGAGGAAACTCGCGATTCGGGAATAATACTTAACGCATAGTTCACCGTGAACTCTGGGAGTAGAGTTGTAATCAACCTTACGCCTGCATATTGAACACCTTTCAAGAAAATTGATTGAATTCAATTGCTTCGATGTAGCGGGGGATGGAATCTAAGGAAACTATAAGCCGACCACGCGACGTCAAGCGACCACGGAGCGGCCTCTCATGACAGCGAATGCTCGCATGGGAAGAGACAATGGGATACTTTGAAATCCTGAGATTGCAATCCAGGTCATAGAATCTCGTTTAAAATCTTGGCGTGATAGTAGCGCGAGTGGAAATGGACTTCCACGCACTGTGACACATCGAATTTCTCTCCCGATGCAGACTTCCCATTAGTGATTTCTGAACGGTAGTTTCTAAGATGACGCCGTTGTGGGGATATGTATACTGGAAAGCTCTTCCTGAGGTGAGATTTAATCTTCTCATACTATTGCACAGGTAAATTTTGCTTGAAAATCCGGTGAGCGAGAGTAGTGCTTTAGTCGTAAGTTTTGTTTTGGTAACCCGCCGTGAACTTTCGAATTGAAATTTATTGAGGATGAATGAGAGAGTAAGAATGTAAGAAATAGGTCGTTTGTTGTCTATTACTATATGGATTTTGGAAAGTAGTTTAACCCTTTGACCGCAGAGTATTTGTAAGGTTTTTTTTAACTATAAAATGAAAATCATCCATTTTCACTAAATGCAGTTTGTATCTGCTTACAAGAAATTTTCTAATTTAATATTATAATCTACTTATATTTTAAACTATCTCTGGTACATATGTAAACTCATGCATGTAAGGAAGCCAGAATGTAATTAGGGCGTAGCGGTTAAAGGGTTAAGCAATAATAATAATCATCTAACCAGAATATTTTTCCTCCCATATTTTGGACGGAATTGGGAAGCTTGTCAAAGAGTCGAGGGCTCTTTACACCACAAGTTTTATATAGTCAACAATGAGGTATTTCAAGGTTGTTATTAGATCATGCTTCGTTGATACCCATATCTTCTACACCTTTTCTTCTACATGCACATGTAATTTTGGCATACATTTGGATAGGAAACACGCAAGAGCTATAAAGGGTCATACTTTTGAGTTAAATAAGTATTAGTTTACCAGTCTCCCTAGTTTTATTATCGTACATTATTTTGTAAGCTGTTTCGCATCGATAAAGGTAATACACAAAGTAAACAAGCTAATTTTAGCCTATGTTAATGGAATCGCGAGGCTAGAATGAAAGGCTCGATGCCGATAAATCCACTATTGCAATTCGGGAGGGATTGCACAATACGAAAAACATCTCAACACCTAATTTAGATCTTTCTTGGCGATTATCTAGGGCTCTCACCCGTATTCATAAGCCAAATCGTAGTTCAGGTTAAACCGCATGAAAATTTGCATATACAAATGACTTAAAATCTTCAATTGAATGTTTACGGAGGGCAATAATCACGGAGGATCCCATCTGGATACGACCAAGTGCTCATTACTGATGAAAATACCAAACACCCCTGGGGGTTATCCGGTCAGCCATGAGCGGGAAACCGCGCATGTGGGTATGGAACTCCTGGCCAATATCTCCGACTTCCAAGTGACACGAGGGGATCCCAATCTTCCTCCCCTTGATTTTGGCCTGCGGCACTGCGCGATGGGAACTCTGCGTTACTTACCTGTTTGACGCAGGTGTCTCTCCCCAGAAAGAAAATATCCGGATGTAATGCATCAAAATACATCGCAGCTTTTTGATTAAGAAATCAAAGCCATCGTTGTAAGAAACAAAACAGGGAGGTCATTCATCACGTAAGACTCAATAAGTGATGACAATTGTGGCCAAAATGAGCGCCCGACATACTATCTTTAAAGGTCGAGATAAACACGAGAAATTCTATGAATACAGCTCATAGCTTTTGTATTCCGCAGTCATCTGACCACAGGAACTTGTTACTTAATGATGATAAAATATTATATCTTTGGCTTTCTTATTGATAAATATTCATCTATTATTTCATATTTTAAATTTTCTTAGATTATGTTCTTACAATTACCAGTACGATTAATATAACATGCAATTATATTATATCTATTCCCGACAGTCGAATATGCAGTTCACGGCTATCTATCTAATGGCTGTAATTATGTGATTGCTTTCTTTCTTAACACACTATTCTCTGCAATGGAAATTTGGCTGAAACTTTTTGGTTTATATTAAAAAATGTAATGAATGAATACATGTGGAAGATATTTATATTCTTGAATATATTTATATGCAGAAATGGTTATTTGCTTTTATATTTCACGGAATGATAGAAGAGTGAAGCTGAAGCTAATTTTATCATAGCACAGATGTTTTTTCTTTAAAACTCTATTGCTATCGTTAAAATGTATCTGCCTCGTATTGAATAAATATTTAAAAAGAGGAATACACGGGTGAAGAACAACGAAGAAAATGTGTGGTTCATATAATTGGAAATTACGTGGTTAAACGCCATCAAGTATGCACACCACTACATTTAGTGAGTTATAACCCTCATGAAGGCCATTATGAACGTCCATTCATCTCCCATAATAGTGTACACATTAGTAGTCTCATTTATATGTGAAACTACTGGATCAAGTCTCTGTTTCAAGTACTCAAGTACTTGATGACTGTTTCTATTTTTCAAAGGAAAGAGAAAAAAATCTCAATTAGGGACGCAGGACAGTTTTGCTTTCTTCCTTTCTCAAAGGTAATTTGCAAGTTTCCGCACGAATCTCCGAAGTTTTGCCCGGCCCTTTTATCCATTATGTTTGCGTAAAGGGGAACTGAAAATAAATAACTTCAACAAGTGCTATGCGTTACATATGAAATGGCGGTGGAATTTTAAATTCAGTGGTAAAGTGTAACGTAATGTGGAAATAGGTCTTGAGCTGTAATTTGGTTGCAGTGCTGGTAAGGTCTAGAGGTATTTAATCACACGATTGATTCAAAGGTCATAGGACAGACAGGGGCACGTTCACATAAATTTTCAAATATTAGTAGTAGTAATTGGTTTATACGTGCGTCGACGGCTGTGGTCATTTCGCGCCGTTCTTATATTTAACCTCTGGTATCTTCCTCAAATATGAGTTCAAAGTTTTTGGAAGAGCTCGGTTTTCCTAAAAAAAGCTTAGTACCTTGCCAATTATAATGGGATCATCCCCCAGCACTGCGCCCATGTTACCTCTTCAATTATTATTTTTATATTTTTTGTTGTTGCTCTTAATTACCCATTTTTAATACTAATTCGTTGCTTTAACTTTACAATTGTAGTATCTTTTATGTTCTTTAAATTATAATTTTTATTAAGTTAATTATCCTACTCGTCTAACCATAAATATTATGGTGGAAGAATAAAATAAAAATATATAAGATGCGGCCAGCGATCACCTCAAAATAAATAGTGCAGAAATTCACTTGTTTAAAAATTCATTCGGCTATTATAATTATATATTGAATTAACTTCTGCTTAATCAATCTTTTAAAGTTCAGTTTAATACGTTTTATTAATTGATATACGCCATTATAACCTAAATAGGAGCACTTTTACATAAGATTTCTTTAGCTGGCACAGAATTCAAACGAGAAAATGGTAGGGAAATTCAATTACCATTGATATTCGAAACTTAAGATTTATCCGAAACATCGGGGGTATCTCCGGGAGTTCTTCTTCAACTTACTTTGTAGTCAGTATTCAATTTACTTCGTTTTCCTCGTTTGCGGATTTCTCTTTATTTTCAAAGGAAATGCAAGATAACATACGATTTGGCTAATAATTAGCGATGATATCACTTTAGAAAGTTAAAATATCTGGCTGCCGTTGAAATTAAGCTACATCATTCTTCATGATAACGTTTTCACTTAAGGAAGAATATAAATAATAAGCAAGAATTAATACATACTCGTTGCATAGATTTTTTCCCACACCCTTCTCTTTTTTTTGTATTTTTTTAATAAGTTGAGTTTTTTTAAAATGTAACGACATACGAGGTTAGGTGGAAGAGAGGCCCACCTGGGCCTAACCTCGCCAATAAAGGGTCAAACTAACTAACTAACTAATACAGCGCGAGTTATAAAGAAAAATATTTGAGTTAATCTGATGGATTTTTGACTCTCCCGAGGTAAAAAAATTGGATGAAATCTCAGATTCTTTTGATGTCGAATTGAAAAAAACAACGATAATGGCAGAATGACTCTGCCACTGCCATAAATTAGTGACAATACGCTTTCGGAAGTCCCAAAATAAATTTACAAATCTCTAACAATATACAATTGAAACTTCGAAGGAGTAGTATTGGCTGGTTGAGTAGTAGATTAATATAATTCTTGAGTCTTTACCTTTGCTTTGGTTCTTCTTTTACGAACTTAGAACAAGAACTAGCACGGACGATCAAAGAAGCTGAGGATGGGTTAACGGTTGAATTTCAGGCTCCGTAGTTTTTCATTATAAGCATATGTGTCTCAAATGCGTTTTCATAGCCTAATTACAGTAATTAGTATTTTAAGGTAATATAATAACCAATGGTTTTGAGTTATAATTCGTCATCATCATTTTGGGTTTAAAATCCGGTAATTGGTTTTTCGTAGCACTCCAGACCACCTTAACCCCAAATTACCGATTAGTTTCCTCATGATTCCTACTCTTAAGAATAAATATTACCAGAAATTAATAATCTAACCTAGGGATTTCTCTATAATTCATCTCTTCCCCCACTAATTCCTATACTGTCATCAGTAGACAAACATACCTCAAAGTGTATCCGATCCCCTGGTCTTTTCACTCAAGTTTTCATAGGCCTCACTCTTCATCGAAGGACTCCTTCATTAGTCACCAGATTTGCCCATTTATTTTTGTTATTCTTATATAGAATATCACCTAGATTGTTTCTATACTTCTCTCCTTTTTTAAGGCGAGTCTATGTTTATCATATAAGTATCTACGGTCTATGCTAAACACCCATTCTCTCTAAGGTTGGGTTTTTGAACATGTACACTCCTGGCCAAAATTAACGCAGCACCTCCCTAGCGATCCTTACGGCCGGTGCTGCGTTAATTTTGGCCAGGACTGTACATTCCGATTATATGTTGCGGTTGATACAATACTTCAGTAGTGAGAGATAGATAATAGGCTCCTATATCTTTCAACGATTAATGAAATTGTAATTTCGGGTATTTTTAATTGATACCAAAATTTTATTTTAGATAAAATTGAAAGTTAATTTTGTTGAAAAAAATCTAGTCCATCTATGCCTATATTCGTGCTGAACATAATTTCGCAAGAGCCATTTTATCAAGTCTATTTCATTTCTTAGTCTATTGAAAGTGGCTATTATATTAGGGTATTCGGCTAAATTTTTCTTAATAGCGGGATCATATCATCTCAAGTAACGGCGAGCAAACTTAAAGAATCCAGCGTGCTTTTGTTTTCCGATATGTCTGCAAACATTGAGCCTTTCGGGGAGGATATTTCCTTCTCATTGTTTTTTTCCAAAAATATTTTCCCCATAGTTTACTCTCTCGACTTTTCCTCCACCCTTTGTAGTTTCCCTTCTCCTGCCGTTTTGCTTCCTCTTTGACTGAGCGCCTTTCTTCTTTCATAATTTCATCCGTTTGGACTTCCCCGAGATACGATATTTCACTTCGCTAGGACCTTTCGGAAATGCTCGAAAGTAGAATTTCGCAAACATTTCTACGCTGCTCGCCGGCGGGGAACATTCCACGAATTCGGCTTTAAATTTGAAATCAAAATTTGGCTTTGTCTGGAAAAATTCGCCATTAGTTGGATTTTAAAGGGTCTACGGTTACAACCTTCCGTATTGTCATTACAAACCACCGCATATTAGGTCGTCTCATTAGGGCTGGAAAGTTTTCCTCTAAGAATTGTCACATAACACGGTGGTAAATCAATAGTTTCCTAAAACTCTGAAATGTTTTCGATATTGGATTAATGTCTTACTTTTCACTAGTTGATAATATCTAAACCAGAAGTTATAGAACCATCAAAAAATTAATTACCGCGACTTTTATCTATATATGTATCAATCTGTATAGGAAAAGCTTTTCTCGTATTCATCTTCGAAAGAAATACAAGATAATCTTTGATATGACGCATTATAAACGATTATATCGTTTTACAACGTGTAATATTTGGCCAGCGATGAAACAAAGAGAAGATAATTCTTTTTGATGATATCACAAGTGAAGAAAACATTGAAATAGAATTAGTAACGAAAATCTAAGCTGATTGAGTTACAAAGACAAATATATGGGACAGTTTGATACATCTTTGGCCACCCTGAGGTGGAGAGTATACGCCTAAGTAAATTAAAATAAATACTGTGGCATTTAATAAGTAATATATATCAATCTACATAGAAATTTACCTTATTCGAGGAAAGTTTGAACCGAGAATTTTATTTATGTTTTCCTTCCATTTCTTTGCGTGGCATAACCAAAACATTTTATGAGATGTAATTTGAGTTTACCTTAAGAAATTCAAATATTTGTTCTGTTATTTATCATGTGTTAAAACCCTAATCATAATTTGACTCAACCAGGCTTGAAAAGTCATAATTAACGTACCAATATATGTATATATTGTATTTTATAAATTAAGCATATTACTCTATTATCCTTCCATATTCCTTCGAACAAGGCAATAGTACTGTTGCCAAATTAGATACTAATACGAAATAATCACAAAAACAACAGTTTTGAGCTCGATTGGCAAATATTACAGATCTATAGATATTAAACGACTGCTTTGTTTATATGACATGAAATTCACTGTGACGTAATTACCAAACGCGTTAACACGTAATACAACAAATTATCGTAATGCATAGGCAAAAGTTCCAATTTCGAAACTGTCATTACATTTATAATTATTCTATTACGAAGCAGCGACGGGTTTTAAAATTCCCCTCGGCATAGAAATGACGAGTATATTCATCGAATTGTTGGAAAAATCAAAAAATCTCTTGAAACATTTCCCAAAAAGCGTTTCGGTCACTTTATGCGGACACGCAAACCACGCCCTCGAGTGGGAATTGTTTGTATTTACATTTTAAAATTTAATTTCTAATTTATTCACTTCAAATAAATTACTCGATGGAAAATAGACAATGGGCATCATCTCGATAATTGAAAGTACTCGAGTCACTTTTTTGATGGATCAAACGCCAAACAAGGACTGATTTCTAGGGAAATTATTCAATTTGATCTCTTTCGTCATCGCATTCCATTTTCCCAATTATGTCGAAATGAAATTTGTCTTTTTTCGGGGCGACCAAAGCGGCGTTAATTGATGGCTATTCATTAAACATGATGTTTCATTAACCATTTCATAAGCGAGCGAGACATTAATTTCGCTATCGAATTCCTTGGCGCAGCTGCATTGCCCGCTTCATGCACATTTTTGTCCCACTCGGTTGTGCTTTCGTAGAAAGGTTGGCCGTTCCTGGAAAAACCCGAATGCAAAAGGTTCGAAGGTAAAGTGTGCCCATGATCTTAGTTTATACTTGAAAACGCAAGCTCGTTATTGAAAATTTGCCGCGGCCCTTTCCGCTCTCGGGTACGCCATTGCCTGAAGCCGCAAAAGTCAATAGCTTAAGCTTATTGGAAAAAGTGGTTAGGTGCTGCACTGGTATGGCGGTCAAGGCGAATGAAAAATGAACAGATTAACGCTGCCTCCCCTCATAGCCTATGCTATGTTTCACTGAATCACCGCACGTGATAATACTCTAAGCTTTCGCTAAAATGCGCTGGAAAACAACACCAGGGTACTGAAAGGAGAGACAACTAGAAATTTAATGTACATCTACGTTAAAATTAATTTATAGAATCGTCTTTATGAAAGAATACCTGGGTATAGAAAGTGTAAAACTCCTTCTCATAAGTAAGAGCGTGCCGGTGTATTTACACATAGCGCAGCTAAATACCTTTTTTAACGGCCGAGTCCATAAAGAATTAACATAATTAAAAGAAGATGTAAAACGAAATATGATTTCGTTATAATTTTTCCCTCTACGATAAACTGTTATTATAACGTGTGCTAGAAAAAGTCTAATATATAGGAAATAGTTTTAGTCCACGATATTATTTTTACGATATCTGTATGTAGTGATAAAGCAGCTCGAAACTTTTCTGTGTCACACTACCGCAAAATAGAGCATCTATGGTGATCCAAGTCTTATTTAAATTGCCTCGCAGTTATAAATGTTGTTCCTATGAGACCTTGAATTGCAGAGCTTCAAACCGACAAGCTTCATGGGACAGGGATGTAATGGATAGAAGGAGCCAAATAAATCAATCACTGTACCTCGTGCCGAGATTTTTCTATATATTTTGGCTGCGGGTGCGTGAGAAGCTGCAAACCACCGCGTCCAGCGTAACGAGCAAAGAGAATCAAGAGTTTGAGGCTAAAATTAGGAGGAGTTGAATTTCTCCCGTCAAATTTTCAATCTTTACATGCGTCTGGAACACGAGCCTACACGCTTCTGAAATGCGAGCCTCCTCAAAGGATAGGCATTACATTAATTAAGCATGATTAGGTAATTTATCGTTCGTCAATATTAGCTCCAAATTGCTTCCGTGTGGTGAAGAAATTTTCTCTTAATGTTAGATGACAAGGAATGACCGAATCATTATATAATATGATAATATATACATTTTTCACGTATACTATAGCAATTTTGTATAATTTAATGTAATGCACTATATTATAATAATCAATGATTTAATTAGAAATGGGTGCTGTCAGAGTTGATTATTTTTTGGAATAAATCGGTTCACCGGAAGTCGAGCTTTACTTTTCGAAGAAAATTTCCGTTATTGCAAAATATCTCCATAAACATGATATTTAGGTATATACTATTATTTATAAAAGTTTTAGAAAATGTAATTAACTATAACTTTTGTATGAAACATATTTTTGTATCACTGATTGTTTAGGAGTTATTCGTGAAATACTGATAAGCCGGAAGTTGCTGATTATGTACTTTGTGGGCGCTCTAACATAATAACTATTCGTCGTATCAACACTAAATTTCATATTTAGCATATCGGTTGGTGTCGTTAGAGTTGGTAAGTTTTTGGAGTAAATCGGTTAACCGGAAGTCGAGCTTTATTTTTCGAAGCTCGTTTCCGTTTTTGCAAAATTCCTCCATTAGTCTGATATTTAGGTATATACAGAACTGTATAACTTTTTATACAAAAGTTACTAAAACTGTATTTTTCAATAAGTTTTATTTGAAAAAAGAATTATCGATATCAACCACCGTTTAGGAGTCATATCACAAATAACCAATTTTCTGGTTATTGCGACATATTTAAGTAAAAATGTCGTTTTTATTTATACCATTTCATAATAATGTTATATTCAACATGCTTACTATATTTCTTCAAAGTTTTATTTGGAATTAAAACACGCGTATTTATTACAAAATAATTATTCAGTTATAATGTTTTTTTGCCGTTTTGTGATTACTCTTCGCAATAACAATAAAGCTCGTAACTATGGGTTTTTTACATTGTAAACAATGCAATGCATTTCCTCTATCGCTCAGTCTCTTGCTATAGATTATAATTATTATCAATCAGCTCTGGCTGATGGATAACTATTAAAAGGTTTTCTTCTTTATTAAAATGAAATACTTAGTACCATCCACAGAAAAGTTAGCTATTTATTTAAGATTTGTCTTCTTTATCAGCTTTCTTTTATGTATATTAATAATTTTCGTCATTCACTATCACTTTTTAAGTTTCCACTGTTTAAAAATGTAGTCTTTATTTTTGTTATTGGTTTGTGTCGCTCGTGTGTTGTTTTGCTCTTCGTTCGTATTTTGATTTCGTTTTCATCGCCTTTTATAATCAGTTTTGTGATTCATCCTATATTGGTGCTTGTAGTAGACTTAAAAGGCCGCTTTCACTGCTTTTCATCGAACATGTCCCGAAAAACATTATGTATAATGTTTGTGACGTAAAAGATAATATGATATAATTTAATCACTTATGTATTTTCCAAGTTAAGATTGAATATATAGTTCGAAAATACTGTCGTAGATAAATATTTACATCTTATATATGGAGAAGTAATGTGCTGGCCACATCAGATTTTTTATTTAACAATTACTTAGTAAGGATCTCTATTAATTCCATATAGGTGAAACGTCGAAACGTTTAATTTCTAGCTCTAAAGTGTACAAAAACGTCCTTTGCCACAAATTTTACCATTTTCACTCTACTAAACATCCAGGGATAATAAGCATTATTCATCATTCTCCATTTGAGCACTCTTTTTATTGCAAAGCCCTTAAGCAGAACTCAACCAAACGATCGAAAATCCGGCATCACAAATATCTCCTCCACCGCCTAGCTAACGAATACCTTTTTCGGTATCCGTCACACATTTTCGCTACAATTCTCCAATCACTATCCTCCCATCCATGCTCTCAGCCTCCTAATTTGTAACCAAACCCTGTCCTCGTATATTTCGATCCTTTCAGCTTGTGTTAAAGCCATATCCCATACCTCACTGGAATCCTATATGCCTTTGTAATCATTCAATGAACTCCGCAGTATACTCATTCTTATAGTACACGTTACTGCTAATGGCAAAAATCTGATTTGGCCAGCACATGACTTTCTCCATGTATAAGATGTAAATATTTATCTACGACAGTAATATCGAACTCTATATTCCATCTAAACTTGGAAGATGAGTGATGTATTTATATATTATTATCTTTGACGTCACAAGCATTATATATAATGTTTTTCGGGACATGATCGATGAAAAACGATGAAATTGGCCTTTCGTCCATAGAGCCCAGAGCGCCCACAAAGTACATAATCAGCAACTTCCGGTTTATCAGTATTTCGTAATAACTCCTAATCAACCGGTGATACAAAACTATGTTTAATACAAAAGTTATAGTAAAACATATTATCTAAAACTTTTATAAGTTATACAATATACCTATATATCATATTTATGGAGATATTTTGAAAACCGGAAATGAGCTTTGATGAATGAAGTTCGACTTGCGGTAAACCGATTTACTCCAAAAACTAATCAACTCTGACAGCACACACCACAGTACTATATATGAAGTTTGGTATTGATGCGACCAATAGTTTTCACGTTAGAGCGCCCACTATCACACACACACACACACACACACACACACACAGACATCATTCCGAAAATGTGTTATGTGTTAAATGTTATATGTTATATATATATATATATATATATATATATATATATGTGTGTGTGTGTGTGTTATATATAATATATATATTATATGTGTTAAAACGTGTTCTAGGGACCCCAAAACATGCATTTCCGTTGAAATCTCGAAGTCGAATTTTTTCATGAAAACAATACTTTCTCTATACTTAGTATATGGAGAAAGTAATAAGTCAAGTAATAATACAGCACTAATAAACTATCAAAAAATCAACTATCAAGCACAAAATAACAAAATATTTTGATTGTTTATTGAAGTTGTGTGACTTATTCCTTAATCTCAAAATGAATTTACATTTACATTTACCCTGTAATCCACTAAGAAAGTAATATCATGATTATGAAATATGTTATTTAACAATGCTTCTTCACTGAGTAATTTTTAGAGTTCCGAAAGCACCAAATTTAGGTAAATAAACGCCTCAAAAAGGAAATAGAAATTAAGAGCCGTATCCAAGTTTTGCAATGAAATAAATTTCAAACAGTTTCCAGCACCCTTTTTACACTTTCCAATTTTGTTATCGCGAATTAATATTGTGTCGTTTGAATTAAGTCTTATGATGAAGTTTGCTTTTATGAAATGTATCTCTGACGCTTCGGAAAAGTATAAACTAGGGTTAAAGCTTTTACTCATGCAGTTAGTATTGTAGTGTTCTGCGAACAGAACCACCTTTTAAATTATTTTTAGATTTGTTGATATCGTCCACCCCTTCTCGGTTGGTTGCAAACGTAAATGATACACTCATCTACGCTACAAACCGCCGTTTATTGATTTGCTGATCATCTAACGGATGATTCGCTTTAATCAGCCGCATTTGGAAAACAAAGTGCTTATAACCGTTACGGAGCGAAGTTTCTGCTATTTTAGAAGTTAAATTAGGTGTTCTTTAACTCTCCCCAGAACCACTCCGGAGTGTTATGAAAAAGGTTTGGTAAAAGTAAGGGTATGAAAAAAAGAGAATACACGATGTGTAAAATGATAAATCAGGTATTCGATATGAGGGAAAATTAGAGAGAAATTTTCATAACAATTTTAGAGGAGGTACATACATTAGAAAAGATGGGTACGAAAATGGAAGATTAGCTGTTTTGGCATATAATGGTGGAATAGATTACAAGAAAATTCTATGAAAACTGTGAGGAAATTGTACACGGTTGTCATTAAAATGGAGATTAAAATATTCCTTAAATCGTTAGTGGCTGCCTTATAGCTAATATAGGGACTAGATCAAGGAAATCGTTTTTTCCTGAATCTAACGACTCAAAGACTATTTTCAATCTCTTTTTATTTCATCCAATGCTCATTATGTACTCAAACTCCAATGTGAAAAACGTAGAAAGAGTGAATAAATAGAAATGTATGTATATACAAGACATGTATACGTATATTTTGCATTGAAATTAGCAAAATTTGAAATAAATATCGCAGTTTTCGGAATATTATGAGAATAGCGGAAATTGAGCACAGAGTTTGATTGTCGTTAACGAAACCCAGATTGTTCGCGTAATTTTCGCAGTACAATTTTCTTTAGTGAGGATTGGCTACGGGAAGTCTTGAGAACCGAAGAGTACACTCCTGTCGTTCTTTTAAAAAAAATCTTTAGTGGGGATTCCTTAAAAATTTTGCTGCATATGTATTCGGCTTATATCCCCTATGCTTAGGGTTCCAACAGACTTTTAAATTTTATGCTCCTCCTCGAAAAAAGGCCCACTTCAAATAAATTATCAGTCAGACCCTTCGACGTTTTAAGAATCTCCAGCATGTTCTGAAGTGGTAGTTGCTGCCTTGCCATCCTCCCTTTCCTGTCCTGATTCATTGTGCTTCCCTTCCATCTTGATGAGTCTAGGGTTTCTCCCTTTCTTGAAGATTGTTGCAACCCTTCCCACCCGCATCCCACTCTTCTTGAGGGGTGTCTTTCATTGCACCCTTGTCCTAGATTCTTCCGCTCAAGTAAATTTCCTCAATTATTCGCAGGAAGGCTTTATCGTTCTTGATTTTCTCGTAGATCACTGTATGTTTGTCAATGATAAGAGGCGGGTGTGATACTTACACTAAATGTGCCTTCCCGCAACAAGTTTGCACATTTAAACTTTATCAAACGCACTTATTCAGGATGAAATGGTTTAGGAAACCTCTTTTTAAGTGAAATTTTGGTTTTACAAAAAAATATGCTTGGTCAAATTCTATATCTTGCAATACATAGGCATAAGTAAGTAAAATTTTTGGAATTCATTTTGATCGAGACTTTTCTCATAATGTTACTTCTTGATACATTCGGAAAGATAAGGCTGAAAGGAAAGACTTCCTTTCATTGGCACGTACTCGTTTCATCATTATTTAAATAACTTACGGAGTTGTAACCGAAATTTAGATTTATAAAAGGGAGCAACAGACTATCTGGCATTATTATAAAGAACAAATTCATCAAAACGAAAAACGTAAATAATTTTGGTACTATAGAGGAGAAAATAAATCTTTGTATTATTATTATTATTATAGCTCCAACTGCAGGTAGACTGTAAGCCTGGTGGCAGTTTTTTCCATTAGGGGAGAGCGGGGCTAGCTACAGGGGCAAGTTGATACACTGTAATTTTTGAAATGCTCTTTGGTCGCAGCACCTCTGAATATTTACAGACGCCTTCCTAGAACCTATGGAATGCACTCGTGTACTTCGAGTGCAGTGCTGTTTCAAGGAACGTTGCTGTGTTCACTTCAGTGTTTTTGAATGTGAAGAGTAATATTTTTCATTACCGTTTGAATATCTCTTGTAACAACTGCTTTGGGATTCAAGGCAAGACGATTTGTTTGTTATGTTGAAACACTTTGCACTTTAAAATTAAGTATTGATTTGCGCTATTGGACCTTTAGTTAAACCTAAAAATCGATTTATTTTCAATGTCGGCTAAAGGGGCAAGTTGATACAGAACGAAAGGGGCAAGTTGATACAATGTACCTTATATGTAGTATTTGTAACACTTAGCGTTTCATTACTTTATAGCCCAGTCATGGTCTGTACACACAAAAGAAAACATTTGGCATTGAAAGGAAAAATATCGTATGGAAAAGTAAAGAAATTTGACTATTTTTCAAGTAAAATTTATTTTTTGTATTATTGAATTTATCTAAATTTTCTACATTTTTATTCATCTTAAGTTTGAATCAAATATATTGAACACGTATTAATGTTAAATTTTGGGTTTTAGTTTGCTTTTAACAACTAATTAAATGATGTATCAACTTGCCCCAGGTGGGGGTAGGTTGATACACTGTGGATATCATTGAAAAAGATGATTTTGTAATAGGTAGTTAAATGATAGTCCAGAAGATAATCATCGATGTATTAAGGAGGCTTCAATCTTACATTTAGTCATAAGATTGGTGAAGTAGATTGTTTTTAAAAAATATAAAAATGAAAAACCTAAAACTGTATCAACTAGCCCCGCTCTCCCCTATACATACATTTGTACCAGTTATAACATAATTTATATAAAATACATACATAGTATACTTAAATGCCCAGAAAATGATTAAATAAATGTATAATATCAATTTAAAACTAAATAATACATGAATAATATATCTTAATTCATTCATTAAAAAATATAATAATATTAATTCATTATATGTATCTATGTGCATACAGTATTGTGATGGTACTGTTTGTTAAGTGTGCAAAATCATACAATATATTAAATTATACAATATTTAAAATTATACAATATTTTTAAACAGTTACCAAACTTTTGCACTTCTTGGCATCTTAATTCAATGCTGTGGGGGGAGATTCCCAATCGCAAACTTTCACGAACAAAAGGTTTTGGTAAATCTGATGACCTGAACTATTCGAAATACATCTTATATGTTTTGTTAACCCGTTGCATTTTATGCCATTTTAAATTACCATTCCTTTTTTCGTTACGGAGTTAGAGTGAATCAACTAAAATGTTAGGAATCTTCCCCCGAGTTACCCTATGTAACATTTCATACGGTAATTTCACTTGGATTTTCTGCAATTAAACATGGCGTTGTGATTCCTTTAGTTTTTCATTTCTCACTTCTGTCGTTAGTTGCCAAAATGTATGGTATTTTTATTGTATTTGCGGTTGTAAGTAGATTTTCGAACCGACGCAAATATTTACATTATTATTCGTTATAAGCAGCGATATTTTTATATGTGAAGTTCACCTGTGTAGCAGTCCAGTTTGAAGTATTAACAAAATCTACTTGAAAAAGTCACCAGTAATTCGTTTCGTTTTTGACTCATCACCTCAAATAGGTGGGTATCAAATATAAATTTATAAATCCATTAAACCACTCGATTTGGAGTATATATTATTCGTCCAATCCAGTTAAAATAAAAGTCGGTCCGCGAACGATGGTTTCATCATCGCGAATTACCATCGAGCGCATAATTCAGATTCAACAAAACGACGTAACTCCCATTATCAGTCGCGTTATTTCCTCAATTTACATATTTATGAAATACATTTCCCGTTAGCAATTCCTTATTTTTATATAATCTTTCGAGTCGGCGTAATATTTCCATCAACGTTTTCAAAGGGAGTCTAAACGGATCGAGCACGCTGAATGGATAATGAAGGAGGGAATATCAGCGCGCTATTCAGTGGCTCTTTTTATTTCTACGGTCATCCATCAGATAATGCATTGTATTTCCGCGTTATCTACCAATTTACGGCCGTTCTGGAAAGCGGCCAGTGTAAGTAGTCTGCCGAAAAGGAAAAAGTTCACATCTGAGCGCGAAAGTCTCCAGTTCGTAATTTGATGCAAAGATAAGCAAAGGCAAACAAAAAAGGGCTTTCAATTTCATCGCTAATCAAATGAAAAGAAATTGATCCTGGCTCCACTCTGCGGAACCCCGTCGATTTTTATTGTCAGTAATCGGAAATTCTGGCAGGTTCGATTTTCAGATAACGAGTACGCAAAAATATTGAGAGGCGCGAGTTTTCATTTCCCCAGTTATCGCTATATTTATGAAATATAGTATGTCGGGTCAATTTCTCATTTATAGTAACTGACCAATACTATTATGAATATTTATTTGAAATTGACCAATACTAATATGAATATTTATTTGAAATATGTGTTTATAGAACTTGCTATGTTTATGCAATGATGTATCGTTAAACGAACTGCCCTGCCAACAGTTGTTTTAGCTGGGAGTATCAATTTTACTATTTATTTCCTTACTGACGAATACAAACTCCGGGCTCCAATTTCCTCGAGGGTACTATCGTTCCCAAATATGCTGAATTAGTAAATTTGGACATTATCAAGGTGAACTGCATGATCTCGCTAACTTCTAAAAAAGTAAGAGGAGTTTTTATTTAATTCTGTACTCGTATTTTGGGGCTTGAAAATTATGGAGAATAGCATTTAGACTGAAGAAACTACGTTTCCCGAACAAATTGTGCTCGTTAGCCGAGATATATTTTTATGCGTGTAGGTGTATGTGTGTTAGTGTGTTGTTTGTTTAGGATAGTATGTCTATCAATGTCTATTATCGTTTTCGGATGAACTCTCTTAGTTTTATATTTTTTTATTGATTAACCCACCGTGAGGGCAATGTAATAGTCTCTTTTGGAATGGAGTGCCAAAATCAAGGAAGAAATATATTTTATATTTTTTTTAGATATATCATGGATCTTAGTAACAAATTTTTGAGATCAGGTACTTATTTCTTCCTAATCACTTCGAGTACGTTGAAGTGATTTCTAGCATATTGAATTGGAAGTTGAATGTAATGCAACCTCTCACATCAGGCAGCTTCTTACTTCAAGGGTAACGTGTATGCGTATAACACTGCACAATATCTCTATAAATTGAGACCGGTTTCGCTAGACTGAGTTATTATCACCTAATGATGTCTTGTGTGAAATCGATCGTGTTTCACATATATTACCCGTGGAATCCGCATATTTATTAATATTAAATATCTCGCGTCTTCTCTTTAAGGCGTTAAGTAAATAAGAGACAAGCTAGATACAACACTACTTCTGGAATGGATAAGTTGAAGGATATCGGAGGCAGTGGAAAACCTGTCCACAACATGAGCTGTGTTGTGAGCCATTGTGGTGTCCCCAACACTAGCCAAGAAAGGGCCTCACAAAGTCAATCCCATTGGCTCCACGGAATTCCCAATGCGTGAAGTTTATCCCTTCTATCCTATTCCAAACGATGGCATATCTAGAGGCATCTCCCAAGGGAAAATGGATACCGCATTTCCCCGAAAACTCATCGACTTTCCTGATTCTCGATTAAAGTCCAAATTTTCTTCCAGAATTTTTCAAAATTCCATCGTAGATCGTGCATAATTTAAAAGAAAACTAACAAATTTTTCAGATAAATTCTTCTCTAGCTCAGAACGTTTTCTTTTTTGCTGTGGCGAAATGGACACAAACTTAAATAACAGAGCGTACTAGGGATTGATGTTACCATTAGATGCATGACAATTGGAATTTTTGCGTTATAAATCCCAACGGAATCGATGTTACATAACTTATTGTAGATAATGTGCAACTACGGCTATCGAAAAAGTGTATCAATCAAATTTCTCTTGTAAGAAATATATGTGAAAAGTAGGACGTCGTTTGAGGCAGTTGCAGCAAATATTTCTACTTGAATTTTCACACATAGATATGGTAATCTTCTCAGTATGTATTGCGAGAGAGACCTGGGTTCGAAGCCGGTCGGTAAGTATATCTCCCATCAGTGGCGCAGCCAGGATTTCCCAATGGAGGGGGTCCAAGGCTGCAAAGAAAACGAAAATTGCCTAACTTACAGGGGCTTGTATATTCATGCCCGCTGCTTAGTACAATATAAGTCAATTCTTTCAAAAACTAAATGCATTGTAAACTAGAGGAGTTTTACGCTTATGTGGCCAACTTATTACACTTTGCAAGATAGTAGTTTACATAAGCGAACAATTGGAAACTTATCATGAGTGTTGTTTGGATTTCTGGTATGGATACGTCCAATATCATTTAAGAAGTCATTTTTTCCTATGCTGAAGTTTTTTAGTGTTGTAGATCTAAATTTCTTCCAAGAGGTTGCAAAGGGTGGGAAGGTAAAAATTAGTTACGTTTATTTGGCAAGCGATATAAAACGTAACATCCACGCATTGGATCCCCCACATTGGCGTTCTCATGCTTATTTGAATATCTTTTGTTATTTGACTATATCATCAGCATTTTTGAATTCAATTGGAATGTCGCCTGCACAGAAAACACCATCAATGTAAAAAAATATGAAGTATATATACAGCTTATTGCACGTACAAGGTTTATGTAAGAAACAAAAAATCATTTATATTAGATGAAATTTTCTGGTAGGCTTACTATTAAGCCTGACGTCGTTATTTATGTATTAGCTAAGTATTCAACTGAATGCGTCACATACCGAACATTCAAAATTCGGCTGTATTAAAAATACAGTAGACTCTTGATTATAGTTGATATTATAATTGAATTTGCAGAATTATAGTCACATACCAAGGAGAAAAATATGAAGACGTCAAATTACAATTATTTAGACCAAACTATTGGTGGTTTAACCAGCAAAGAGTTGTTGCAAACCCAGTCTTACGCACTGAGTGTTCAAAGAAAACAAAAATTTTTCAGGAATTGATATTTTGAATGGGAATTGAATGACCACGTGGTTGGCAGGATAAGTCATGAGATTCGTGAGATTCAATCACTAGAGAAAAAAAACGGCTGCATCGAAAAGAGGGCTGAAGAATTTAAGACACAGTTTTAAAAGTTTATAAAATTTATTTCGCGCCATCATGTCACAGTCACGATAAATCTGTGCGTACCTTACGCGCACAATACCTTTCGGCTGACGGATTTGCTTCTAAAATGGTATCTATTATATATAGACGCTTCTCCGGATATCTATTATATATAGACGCTTCTCCGGATATACCTATATCTATTATATCTATTATATCTATTATATATAGATGCTTCTCCGGATTCATTCATGGATATAGATAGGTATATAGATAGGATACTAATTCACAGGCTAAACCACAAGCGTCATTGACTTGAAATTTTTACCACATATTGGTCACAACGTGTAGCTGCCAGAAAAATTGCAATTTTGAACCTCAGTGTCATGGGTTTGATTCCAGATGGCCACAAAGTCCCGATTTGTTCCATTTAAATGCATTGTTTGATTTTCCAGAATTTTTTTAAAATACTTAGCGGATATATCCGGTAATAATTATAGTTAGTATAGTTAGAGAATCAAAACTCAAGGAGCCAATAGATATGGTCAGAATCTATCGAAAATAGTAACGATTTTTAAGGAGAATATCCTGGGTTCATCAACATGCTTGCAGAATGCAAGTAACATTTTACTCGATTTATATATGGATGCTTCTCCGGATTCATTCATATATTCATATAGATAGATAGATAGGATACTAATTCACAGCCTAAACCACGAGCGTGGTTCCACTATATCCAGATACATAGTTAGAGATGTTGATATTCTGTTGTGCTGCATAGAAAGTATTGCCAGAAAGAACCGGGTTCGATGCCGGGCGATAAATATATCCCCCATATATAATACATTGGGGTAAATTTTCATAATTTTTTTAATGCATTTATCGATATGATAGGAAAGTCTTGCTTACATAGAAGATGTATATTAAGATTTGCTTTATGAAAAATAATTTGATAAGACCATGCTTTTTCTGGGTTCGATGCCAGATCACATTACAAATTCTCACATAAGGAATATAAGGGAAAAGTAGGACGACGTTTGAGGCAGTTGCAACCAATATTTCTGCTTGAATTTTCTCACATATTTCAGAAATATTTGCTGCATCCGCCTCAAACGACGTCCTACATTCCTACTTTTCACATATATTCCTTATGTGAGAAATTATAATGTGCTCTGGCAACGAACCCAGGAACATTACGGTCTTATCTAAATTTTTTCTGAAACCAATTCTTAATATACATCTTCCAGCCAAGCAAGAACTTCCTGTCATTTCGATAAGTGCATAAAAAAATAATGAAAATTACCTGAAAGTATTTTATATGTCAGATTTTTGCATCGTCCTAGCATCGAAATCAGGATATTTTCTGCAAAAGTCATTAATGTAATCGACAGATCCTGACCATATCTATCGGCTCCTTGAGTTTTAATTCTCTACCTATCTGATAAGTATTTTTGAAAAATTCCCGAAAATCAAAGCAATGGTTTTATTTGGGAAAAATCGGGACTTTGGGGCCCTCTGGAATCGATCCCATGACACTGATATTCAGAATCGCATTTTTTTCTGGGGGTTTAGCGTCTGGGCGTATACGTATATAAAAATTCCAAGTCAAATATGCATGTGTTTTAGCCTGGGAATTAGTATCCTATCTATCTATATCCTGGAATGAATCCGGAGAAGGAACTATCTATTACGAATAAAATTTTGCTTGCATACTGCAAGCACATGACATGTATTTTTGATCTTTATTCACATGCAATGTTTTGAGATTCAATGTTATCGGTAAGAGTTTAAAATAATTTTAGAAGTCGTAGCATATTCTTATTTTTTAGACCTGGTGTTGAACCAAGGAACTAATGGCAGATGCAAATAGATAAAATAACCTGTTAAGAACCGATCTTAAATATTGCAAAGTTTGAAGTCCATCGTACCGGGAAGTTCCTGAAATAAGACTCCATAATCTCCATCTGAAATGCATTGCGTAATGCAAATGGCCTTCTGGGATCGAATCAAGGACGATCATGGAATCCTAAAATAAGTTATTTGAAACATTCAAATAATCATTTTCTATATGCCAAATTTCAAGTTTTTATATTATTGGGAAGGGGTTAAAAATAATTCTTGAAAATCGGATCAGTTACTGATTTTAGAGACGCCTGGTGTCAAACCCAGGACATATTGGCAGCTAAGAATGTACAATATGATTTGTTAGGACTTGATCTTATTTAATGCAAAGTTTGAAGTCGATATCATGCCGGGAAGTACCTAAAATTTGTTTCCGTTATCTCCATAAGAAATGCATTGAGGAATGTAAATGGCGCTCTGGGATCGAACCAAGGACCATCAGCGAATTGCTATAATACATTCACTATCTCTATCCACGTGCCGAGTTTCAAATTTCCATGTCATCGGGAAGTGATTTAAAAAAATCTTAAAAATCGCCGCAATACATCTTAAAGGGAACATATTTGCCCTGACCTAGCGTCGAACCAAGGATAATCTAAGAAGATGTCTTTTTGATTTTCATTGGATATGCACGACTTCTAGTGATCCCTCGAATTTATACCCCTTACTTTTTCGGGAAGTGCCTAAAAAAAATTTCGAAAATCCCCACCATGTATCTTTATGGGGAAAATCGGAGCTTTGGGGCCTTCCGGAATCGAACCCATGACACTGACATGAACCCATGAACCCATGACACATGACACACGTTCAAAATCGCAATTTTCTGGCGGTTACACGTTATGGCCAATACGTCGTCAAAATTTCAAATCAATGACGTTTGTGGTTTTTGACGTCTATATTCTAATTTTTCCCAACCAAATATCACGTTAGTTTGCAATGTTCTACGATCTGATTGTAGCATTTTTCCTCGAAACATTCTTCGTTCTCTCGGTGATTTTAATACTTATGCTCACTGAAGTTTGTTGGCTATTTAAGCACTCTCTTTTGTGCAATGCGGAAGTGCCGGTCTCTCTTCCATATAAATAAGAATAAAATTTTTAATCATATTTCCTGATGTGATTAGTCGGTATTCAAATCATTCGATTGGAATCGATTTGCGTGAGAGTTGTGTTCGTTTTCCTTAAAAGTTTCCTCGAAATTCAGAGAGGAGAAATGAAATTAGGGTTAGAATCCGCTGGGAGTCTTCGATTGAGTTCGTGGCTCTTATTGAGATCTTAGTCCCGTTTCACTGCAGTTGTGTTCTTTGATCAAAAGCTGCTCAGACTACTGTAGGTTCTACATCTAAATTTACATATTCAATCCGTCTTTCGGCATGTGGGAGGAGGCGCATGCACCGCAACTTCCTCAATCTATCACTTTTACGTATCGTTTGCGGAAAAAATTATTCTTGAAGCAACTCTTTCTTTCATGCATTTCTCTGATCTTCCTCGCAGTATCAGAATGACCTATATAACAGTAAAGACGAATTATATCGGTTTCATATTCTGATAAAATTCTTTCTCTGAATGTATTAAGTAAAACAAGCCTTTGTATAAATCTTCTAATAATCTGTTCTCCACTCATACGAGTCTGAGTAATCCTTACCTATTTGTCGTAGTAATTCTGTACCGGACGTATTAACCTTTGTTTTACTTGTTCTAATTTTCGTCTGCAACACTTTTCAGAAGTTCCCCATACATTACGTGCATACTCAAGGCGAGGCAAAACTAACGAAAGGAACATAGTTTGCGGACTTTATCTTCGCTTCTACCGACTATTGACTTGCCTCGACGAAGCCGAATAGCTGAAGTGGACAAATATTAGTATTACGAGTGCCAAATATGTGGGTGCCTGATGTTACGTTATTCAAATATTACTCCAATACCCGTATATTTCTCCAATAGTCTGCTGAGGTTTTTCCTACAATGGCTGATCAAATCATGATTAGAAATAGATTTTTTTAAATGTTAGCGGTTGAGCATTTTTATGTAATAAACTCGAACTGCCATTTTACGGTATAATTTAAATCATTTTCAAATGTTTCATTTAGAAAATAGAGAAACTATGCACAAACGAGCATTAATAATGAGGGAAAACTTCAGATATTGACCGCGTAACTTATGATAGACTTTAGGTTCTTCATTCGTCTTGTATTAAATAAAATCTGTAGTAATCAAGAATTGGGAAAAATACATAAAGTACATCGAACTCATATTTAAGCATTAGTGCGAAGCTCGTCATGGAGATTCCAAGAAACCTTTATTTAACAGTAGTTAAATTGAATTGCATGGGATTGATGAGTTTAGAGCTTCACTGGTTGTTTCGGAATCTTAACATGCAGAAATCAACCTTATCAACCTCACCTTCAATTCGAATAGGGCCGAGGTACATCTAGTGTGGGTAATTGGGAAATCAAGGTGCTCAATGCTCTAAAAACATTCCGGCACACTCAACGAGCTTATAGTTCTAGAACCCGGTGATTTGCTTCACTAAAAACTTTTCATTTGGTTTCATGCCTAAGGCTTATGGAAAGATGGTAATGATAACATGAGGTGAAGTGTCGTTTATGCGGTCAGAATATTGTAACAACCTCTTTCTAAGTGAAAAATTAAGAGTTACTTTTGCAAAGACGTAATTACAAAGTTGACCCCAAATTTGGCTTTCTACTGGTTGAATTTTTAATTTAATTTATTTTGTTATCGTGAAGCCTTATTGATTGATTAGGTAATTCTTCTCTAGATATTTATATATGGGTTATATTCTTCTCAGACAAATTCGATACAGTCTTAGTTCACTTGCCGAGGTCTTCGTAGTATTTTTAAATAATTTTTATGTAGAAATTATATGTACAACGGAAACCAACCATGTGATTTTTAAAGAAATTATATTTAGAGCAACTAGTTTCCTCTAAAGTTTAGACATCATCAGGCCTGATAATATGTAAACCTTTGAAGAAACTAGTTGCCTTAAATATATCTTATGTGGAAATAGCACGGTTGGTTTCATTTTTCTAGTATTGCACCTTTCTATAAATTTGAGCTTGAGTACATCAAATTAAATTTAATTCAGAGATATTTTTATTATTGATACTAAATTATCGTTGTTTATATTGATATTTTATCGTAACTGGAGAAAATTTTGAGAATATTATGACACCACAGCCGTGCTCTTTTCCGAATTTCTCGTAACGGAATACAGTAGCAAGGTAAAAATTATCGGTTAAGGTATTCATCGAGAGATATTCCAAGAGAATTCACGTTTCATATTTGTCAACGCAAGAATGCAATATCACTTTCTCAGATCGAACTAGTACTCAATTAAACCTTTTTCTGAACTGTCTGATTGTCGACTTTGGTAGCAAAACACATCTCGAGAGGGGGCCCTCGTTGCGTCTGCGATCTCTTGTTTAAAATCGCTGACGCACACAATTTCGACAGACTAAGATTCTAAGTAATTAAGGATAAGGCTTCAACTCTTTCTTAACTCCAGTGATCGGTTATGAGGCACTTTTTCATTGGTTCGGAAGTGGGAAATAAAATGCAAATGACCCAGAGTGTGAGGAAAAAATCTTTTTCGTTTTATTTGAAGATGACATTGGAACATCCCCGTGTATCTGATATTACGTAGCATCAGAGGTGCATATTTTTTCTTATTAAGGACGAAGAACTCTTTTAAGAGTTTATCAGCGATGCAATTACTGAAGTGACATTTCTTTGCACGTTAATTGGCATGTAAATATGACATTTTTATTTATTTCATATACCCCGCAAACATCCATTTTCTGGATTTTTTCAGTGATAGGTATTAACAACAACAATCACAAAAGACCATTCCTTAATCGAACAATTCCGACTAGCCGGTATTCGAATCCGGGACTGTGGGGTTGGAGCGATACCGTGCGAGCGAGCGATATATGTATTAATAGAATAATGGAAGGAGTTAATTGTTCAATTCTATTTCTTCATTAATGGGGTCTACCGTGAAATATGTTATGACTATGGAATTCACGATTTTCCAACCCGTAACCCTTTAACTTAATCCTCGCGGCACAGAGGGTTGTTTTTCTTTGAACCCGTCTTAAAATTTTCGATGCTTAACCTTGAAACCTTAAATATAAACAAAGCAAATTGTTATAGAAAATTGTCCTAACAAGTATATTTTCTCCCTTCAGTTATATATGTTATAGATAAATGTAATTAATTATTCTCGATGAATTATTAATTCAGAACTGGAGCTTAGTACATTTTCTGCGGCTCTCAGTCTGTGAAGAATGTAGCTCACTTGAGGCGAAGTATTTTACACTTATAATACAGTTAGCTATAGATAATTCTGATTGGGATATTTTTGAAATATTTAACTTTTAATTTTTCAGTGTTTTTTCAAAGAAAGTTTTTTATTATTCAATTGACAAATATCTTGTATTGACATCAAAGTTTATAATAGTTTTTTGTTTCCTTGAAAATATCTTCTTTAATTATTGAAGATTTTACTCTCAATTTTGCCATGAAATAGCTTCAAATACGCGTTGCTTCATTTATTTAGTGTTTTTAGGCAAGAAACAGCGTAAGTTCAATAATCCCGTAAATATATCTTCGAAGCTAAATACGAATTCAGCCAAGATTAGGATTACAACAGATTGCAACCATTGAGTAAAAAGGTTGGAATACACTTGATACAGTCCTTGTATGCATACATGCATTCATGGATAGTATCATATAAATAGTATACATACAATTTTTATTTATTTATATTTCATTTATTTTCAAATGCCCCCTCAAATCCATTCCATTTGCCAATCCAATCCAACATCCATTTGCTGAACAGTAGTAGGCTTCAAGCAATAGCAACGCGCGCACGCAACCATTCCTCCACCAGATTCGAACCTGGTACCTTGAAGTGGTTCCACTCCGCCACCATGCAATCATCCACCCGCAATCCGCTATTTACATCCATGCGTTCCGTTATAAATTTAGTGAAAAGATAGTATAAAGTGAAACACCTCTTAAACTTTATGATGCTCATATTCGATTGGATATTTTTAAAACATTTTAATGAAATATATTGGCATAGCGTTTTATAATTTAAAATGATAGTTACTTTGACGAAAGAAAATAGAGTAAAACCTTGAGTAAATCGTAAGTTGCTCTTTTTTTTGCTTGATTTTAGTTCGTTTTTTACTCCTTTCACTCCTCAATCTGTAAGGGGCAAATATCACTTACTTCATCTCTAATAGAATCAACCTATCTGTCATAATTTCCTCTTCAATGCCATAAAATTTTCCACTCTTCTACCTGTTGCAGCGATATTTTCTAAGTACTTTGTGATTGCGATGGAAATTTCTTCCCTTTACCGTGTCCTATTTGCATACCAATCTCAACTCTCGCCGAATTAAGGAAATACCTTTAAATGCATTTCTTACCACCATAGTGAGGCACAACTCCATGGAAAATTTCAATTGTCTTTAAGTTAAGAATAAAACAGTATTTCAATTTCTTTCATGGATAAATATGTGAAGCGTCTCTCGTTCAATACTCTAGACATCACTCAGAGAATCGAAGCTGCTTTTGAATAATAATTGTGACTAGTATAAATCTAAGGTCAGTTTTAATTTTTTGTTTATTCATTTTTATTTTCAAAAATAAACTTCCGAGGTAAGGCCGACTGTAAAGTTATCGTCTATTGGGTTTTGGAAGAATAAACATATGAACTACCTTTGAATGGCCTCTTGTGGTTTTCATAACCCTCTTCGTTGTGATCTATTTATCTCATTCCTTCATTCTTTGCTTACCATTTTTGTAGTTTCTTCACACTTCCTTTTTCTTTCTTTTATTTTCCTGAAGTGTAAATATATTTTTATATGATCAAAATCATCAGTTTTTGTTGACTCCACAGTAACATCTTTCCTTCCACACTTCCACACGATCTTTTATTTCCACGCTTTTTTCTAATGCTGCTTTCCTTGTTAAAAAAATTTTCATATATTAAATTTTATAGTCTTGTTAAAATTTATGGATGAAAATTAAAATTTCCATCTGTTTTAAGAATTTGAATTAGACAAGGCTTCAACGGGAAATATGTGTGTATACATGAGTTAAATTTGGATGCATGTAATATAAAATTTGTGGAGATTAATCTAAAGAGAAAGATTTTTTATAATATTTCATTTGTTTTTCATACGTGAGTTTTAAACCATTCGGTAAGTTCAAGTGCGTTGATATCCCTATTCAGGGCCATTTCTTTCGTTTCTTGGTAGCTCCCTTTCTGGTCATCATCTGCCTGTGTTTTCCCATCTGTTTCCCCATTCTACCATCAATCACTTTCTTTAGCGATCTTTTTCTTCTCAGTGCTTGACCCTACCATATTCTATCCCAAAGCTTAATAACTACTTCAATCGAAGCCCTCTCCTCCCCAGCCATCTCCAGCACCAACGTATTCCTCTCAGCCCAACTTACTTTCTCCATTCTTCGCCACACATACATCTCGAAGGCCTTCAAACGTTTCGCACCCTTTTCCCCTAAGGTTCACGTTTCACACCCGCACAGGCATCACTCTACAATAACGATTTTATAAATATTTTCCTGATTACTTTGTCGGAATCTCTAGTCACGTATTCCCTTCGATTCATGAAGGCTGCCTTGCCTAAGGCTATTCTATGAACGTCATAATTGCAGGTTCCTTATATAATATATAAAAGTTAATTGTTTTATTTTAATCGATATAATACGGGTGATAATATCTTATACGAGATGAATGAAAAATGTATGTATTCAGTAGTGAAGCAGAAAATGGAATATCACCTATTTGAGGCGTTGAAAATCTTCGTGTTGTGGTAAATTCGTGTTTGCGTTCAATCTGTACCACACTATCGTCTCCTTTTTTGCCTCTACTTTTCTAAATCCTCCTTATACCGCATTTACTTGTTTTGGATCAGAGCCTTATGCTCTCTTTTAAACGAAAGAACTCCTATGCTCTGCTAACTGAAAATTTCACCTTTGCTACCTCGCAGGTATCGACCCCAAATATTTCATCTTCGTAACAACAAAACGATATCCTTCCAGCGAATCTCATTCATTCTTTAGTTATTATGTTTCTTCAAATCGCTGGCACTACCCCTTTCTCGAAATTCACCTCTCTGTCTATCAAACTACGAACTTCTTTCTTATTTCTCCTTTTAACGTTCCCCGGAAGCACTTTCCCCTGTCCAATTTCCCTTTTGCGTTCCGTGACAACTTCATAGCTTCAAATACTAACGAAGTCTTAAATCAATTCCGAAACGTTATATTTAAACACAACACTCATACTTTTTGTTAGGAAAATTCTTGACATGCATTTATCTATCGAATGTAGCCTTGACCCATTTTATAGGGGAAATCAGTTCCACCTCTATCAGTTTTGGAGCATTTAGATTGAAACAGGATTAAACGTAGCTCACTTGTTAAAGAGATTACCCTGATTCTAACAACATGAGAGATAAAATTATCTATTTTAATTAACGAATTAATTACTAATGTGTAGGTTATGTTAGGGTTTAGAAAACTAAATTTTGGACTCCTGATTTTGTCTCTTACGAAACCTTACTATATCCTACTTGCCATATCACCTCTTACCAACACTGACCATAGTCATGACATCGTATATGCCAGCAATGTATCTCTGGCATATTTTGTTCTTTCTTTGTATATAGTCGCAATATATAAGCTTCCACATTTTCACTATTGTGAGAACAAAATCAGACATCGATAAAAGTGAGCGCTACAACTTATAGTTTCCTTTCCCGTTTCCAAAAGACAAAATAAAAAGACATTCATTAAGATATAGTATCAGGAACATTTAACATGTTAAGGCGCTGATAAAGGAATTATACTTTTACAAAGTACGTTCAAAAAATTCCCTAACTTATTTTTCCTGTGCAAACGCCGAGCATGAGAAATGTAAAATTATGGTGGTAGATAGCGACACATATTTTGGATACAGCTGTAGTAGTCAGTGCTTGTCGGTGCCTGGCATTCTAGTGTTGTGACTGTAAGTTGACACGTACATGTACGCTCCGGCGGCAAGGAGGAGAATGTCGCACTTTTAGCAGCGCTCCAGCATGAGGTTCTGTGTTTTGCAGTTTCGTCACCTGTGATCAGTTTGTCCAGAAGGGTAGAGTCAGCATCCGCAGTTGTTGTTGTCGCCGGACTCTCCTTCCTGTGCTCAGCGCTAAGGTTTTCGGGGACCGATTGCTGGCAGAAGTGTGCATCTGCAAATCGTCATGCAAAATGGCTATCTATGCATGACATATGCATAGATTGCATAGATGTATTATACAATTTTTCAGTTTTTAACTCATCATTCATCGCTCTACATACAATAACATATATCTTGCTAAAACAGTACAGATTAGCATAATTTTTCAAGTAAAGTCTACTGCTTTATTTAGTCATGGAGTACTTTATAAATTACTTTTAAACCTACCTCTAATTTGAAGGAAGGTACTGAAATTGCTAGGCAAGGCAATTAAAAGAAATTAGATAATCAGTTTCAAGTTACCATAGTTCTATTTTTGATAGAGTATAACCGCAAATTTTCCGTATTTGGTTTCGAATTTTTAAATATGGCGAATGTCTCTATAAAATAGGCAGTTAACGGTTTACGGATCCTTCCCGGATAACAATCCTTTGCAAGTTCTGTATTTCTCTGATAATTTCTTTATTTTCCTTCACTCGTGATAGATTCCTATTTACTTTCTTCTTGAATGAATTTCGGTCACATTTATATTGAAATCGTTCTACTACAAACCCTTCTTATTTCTGCTGGACCTTGTTTCAATGTGAACAATATTCACAAACTGAAGTTTCATCCTCTGAGTGTGGAAATGATCATACAAATAAAGAGGACAAAAATGAACATACTAATCTCATAGAGAGAAAGGAAAATGCGATATTCCACCGTAAAATTAATCAGTGAATACAAAGGTGAACATATTTCCTATCAATATATCAAATGAACTGGATATTGGTCTCTCTAATTGCGTAAACCCTCACGCATTCACCCAACCTCATCTTTTGCTACATACATTTATCTCAAAACTGCTACAGATTAATTTGAGTTGTAGCATCTACTCCAGTATGAGCCGTGGTGGAGAAAGAATCGCGTCTTTTCATCCTTAAAAAATAATTGGCTGCTCGTTGCTCGCGTAAGGAATAGGAGGAAAGACGGAACATTTTCAAACACGTCGATGAAAAAGCGAGCGCCGTGAACCGTGCACACTCTCTTTCCTCCAGTTCTTGCCTACGAAGTTATAACCTGCATAGTTTCTTTCCGTTACCGGAATTGAAAACGGATATTCCCGTACATTCCGTCAGAGCTCGGGAGCGCGGAAATCATTTTTAATCGCTTCCAAACAATTTTCGAGGCACCTTTCGGAGGCGCGTAAACTTTCCTCCCATAATGAGCGAAATAAATTCCCGCGAAACCGATGCACTTCCAAGTGCAATTAAAAGCGGAAAAATTGACACAACGGAGGAACGCTTTCTTTCCCCGCGACGAGGAATATCAATTAGAGCGAATATTTAAGGGAAGAGGTGGATTTCGGAGCACGCAGGGAATAGACTCACGGCGTAAAAAGGCAGTTTTGCGGCGGAGACGACTGTTTAGGAATTCCGGGGGCGCTAAGAGCTGCATGCAAACGTCACATATTTCTGAGAGTGGCAGCCGATGAAATGAAAAAGCTGATGAGCAGGAGAAATATGCATTGAGTCGCACTTTGGAAGAGCGAGAGGGAAGTTGCATTTAGTTCTTAACGCCCGTAAGGTTCGCATCTACTTCCGATTCTTCTATTTTCAATCATCCTTCGACTCCTCAGCTGTTTCCGAATCAAGCGTGGTCACTACTAAATTTTGAAGGACAAGTATTGATATGCTCATGTCTGACGTAATGTATCCTTTTTGTATTTAGAACTATATTACGATATATGAACTTGATTCGAGAATTCGAGAATCGAGAATTTCAGTAGATCAATGCCTGTGTTTTTTCCTTGTGAATGAAACTAAAGCAAACTATGTTTAAATTTTGGAAAATATAGCATCCGAAAAAGTATTCGAAGAACGCATTCTCTTTGCGTAGTATACGGAATTTTGAAACGTGATTTGAGTCAGTGAACAGAAAATTCTATTTATATTTGGAATATCGTACGTTCCAGAAATAAAAATAGCGTTTATGTTTCTATAAATTGGTGCAGATATATTTTTAGATGATAGAAAAATTAGAGACATAGAAAAACATATACTCTCGCGAGTATTCTTATTAACTGCTGTTTTATCTTTTCCTTCTTTATAGCTGGAATGATTTTCTTTGGAATTGATTTGAAGCGGTTAGAATATTAAATTTGGAAGAATATAAATTCTCACAGAATTACGAGAAAGTGTCAACGAAATGTTTTTCTTAAAATTAGATTTATTTCGATACGTTGCGTCTCCAAAAGAAAATCTCCTTTGTGGGAGAACTAAATATCAAGAGTGTTGCATTAATTAGAATAAAGGCTATTATTTAAGTAAATTGATCTCAAGTTTCTCAAAATCATCACGAAAATTTCGGACTTCCTCTGCTTCTTTCTATGTGTAGTTTTCCTTAATATATTTTATTTATTGACTAGCAAGAACGACTTATATTTTTCTGGTATTATAGTATCATTTCTATGAAAGGAATTACAAATTGCTCCTTTGTTTATGAAAAGGGCTGGGCATTAAGTAAGTTGTAGGATCTAGATGTACATTCTTCATTGGGAATTTTCCTAGGTGCACGACCTTATTATGCAAATCACTTCATATCTTTCCTGAGGAAACGTTGTTAGAATCCTCACTTATTCTTAAATCAGTTATTTTTCTTACTAAACTCTTTTCAACACGTTGCTGCATCATTCATGTAACATTTTTGACGATCGTAGGCAAATCATAAAAAGTACTTAAGGTCTTATCGGCAATTGGGAATGTCATCGAATTAAATGCTTAAAATAGACGGAATAGGGAAGATATTTTACGATTTAACTGCGTATAGCTACAATTACCAACCTTAATATTTATCCTTATCAAATTTAAAATAGGAAAGGATTTTGTTCGTAAAATATTTTTTATAGCTAATAAGCTAAAGCTAAAAATGGCTCCTCCGATTTGAATATTTTTTTCTGTTTTGTCTGCTCTTATACAGGGGTGGTTTATACAATAAAAGAAATTTAGAAATCCCAAAAGAGCAGCTGAAAAATTGAAAGAGTCATAATTGGGAATCACCATCATCTTGTTTGTCATCCAACAAACTGGAGCCAATCTAATGATATTATTAAAGAGATGAAAACAATGCTAGCTTATTTCACACGTATTGCGTTTTTGACACATGATTGTAATTTATTCTATGTGAACCATGAATTATTGAAGGGAAGTTCAAAATTAAAATTTTGTAATAACGATATGTTTCAAAGTTGGTCATGTTTCATGGAATCCAACTTAAGAATTTAAGTTGAAGATCTATGAAAAGATCTCGTTGTAAAATTATATATTTTGAAGTAATTATTTTTGTGTACTATCGGTGGAGGAATCTTGATAATATCTTCGCGTCTTCCTGACTTCCCGAGAATTTTCAAAAGAACACTGCAGTCAATGTTTACAACACTCATCACCAAATAGTGCAAGGTATTTCCTCTGTAACATTGACCAAATTTCGGAAATACATTTCACGTTTAAGCTCATAATTCATCGAAAACGCTCACGCTCTAGTGGCGCTTTACAATAAAAAGTAAATACACTGATTATCCTACAAACGATTATAGGCGATGGAAAGCACTTGAATGGCGAGAATGGAGAGAGAGAGTTTTCAGTACAGTTGGGTTAATGGAAATTCCCTGTGCGGGTGTTTGGTTTGCGAAAAGGAAATGGTGGTTGAGGAAATAATGGGGAGAGTGGGGGCTCTCCGCTTTTTGTTATCAGGAGGAATTAAGGTAGAATTGCAATTTTCACTCTGAAATATTTTTCATGTTAACCTTTCCGCGTTAGGTAAATATTAATAGAGTGAAAATGTAATTATCACGGGGAGATATTTTCGCGGCTCCAGTTATTTCGTTTCATAATGATTTGCTCTCTGATGATGTGATGATTCACGGTTATGGACCAAACGAATGCAATATTTATTTACTGGTTTGTCAGGGCGGTAATAATTGTTCCTCTTACGGGGATGCCACGACATGGAGGACAAGAAGGAAACATTTGTGATCGCGGCTGAATTACGCCAATTAGATGCGATTCGAGGGAGTATAATATCACGAACCGGATAGGTTGTGTTAATGTCTATATCATTTTTCATATTTAGTTCAAAAACTTTGGGTAGTATCATCAACGATCACCTCATTAGCCTATGAAAGAGGATGAATTTAAAGATACTCTTCGATACATC
Organism: Sympetrum striolatum; assembly: GCA_947579665.1. Taxonomy (NCBI): domain Eukaryota; kingdom Metazoa; phylum Arthropoda; class Insecta; order Odonata; family Libellulidae; genus Sympetrum; species Sympetrum striolatum. The sequence goes on from OX388352.1 coordinate 88,754,162, forward strand.
AATTATTTAGGTCTATTGAAAGTTATACATCATATTGATTTTATTTCTGCAAATATATTATAATGAATAAGTAAGAACAATCAATAGTAAAGAAGATTTAGTGCAAAGAGAGCGACAAAAATGTTTTACTAAACCAATCCAGGATTGCACTTACTCCTAAATTATTCCCTTGGCGTTCATATCTCAATTGCTAAATCTTCGTTTTTGATGTTAGATAACGAAGTAGCTCAAAGAAAACAATATTAAAAGACATTCTATTGCGGGGTATTTATAATATTTTGAGTAGGAGATGAATTAATCTTGCCATCGAAACCAACATATTTCAAAATTATCACTAGTCATAAAACACGCTACCATACGTTATTAATCAACAAAATGTTCATAGAATTACCTTAATTAACATCTAAAGTAGCTCTCTACCGAAAGTTTTGGCACAAGGAACTTTTCGTAATGTATATCTACATTTTTCTAGGCTATAAGGAAGCTAATTTTCTAGTCCACTCCTTGCCGCATCCTGTCTGACGTGATTAATACGTAAAGTTTTCCCAGGCGCAGATGCTCCATTATCTCAGCCTAATTTTTACGAATATGTTTTATGCCTGATTTGATGCATATCACGACTTCTACCTGCATAATTTCGGAGAGTAAAGCGCTTACACTTCCTAGAGTGTACTTTCGGCGTACAAAGTCGGTAAATAGTAACAGTTAATAGCGGAAAGTTCCATAGTACAGTATTACACCACTTATTTTTTTCAAATAATTTATGAACATAGGAGGTTTAAAAACCCTCCATCGGAGGGCCGGATTACTGAGCTAAGAAGCACCAAATGTTCATTTCAATAGCCAAGATTTTTTGCTTTCTTTAACCCCAGAAGATGACAGCATTACTTTGAAAATGCACATTGAGAGTTTCTTAGTTGGTCAGTAATCCGCGCAGCTCCACTAGTCGCAACGTGGTCCGAAACACTAATAAATTGTGCTTTTAGAGAGTTTTTAAACCTCTTATTCATTCACAGCCGTGTTCCAATTTCTTTCCTTACATTTATGGTTATGTCTGGATAAGTGGTAAAATAATTCGGAAACGGAAGAATGACCGAGAATAAAGAGGATCTTAGGCAGAAGGAAACTTCTGGGTACCGGAGGCTTGTATGTTGGAGCACAGCTGCGTATGAAAGTTGATTTGTCTTTCGAAAGAGACAACTCCTCGTAAAGAACGACAGACAAAAATTCCCTTTCTCTTGTTGCTGCTCTTACCTTTCCACCGCGATAGCAGATTATACATCTTAGCCTCAGCATTCCATATCTATCTTCCTCATTATTTAACTTTCTCTTTATCTCCCTCATCTTCGTTCACTCCTTCATGAAAATGAACATATTACATTTCCATGCGAACAGGAAGAGGATAAATCTGAATCACACCACACTCGCATTTATATATTATTTTTACCAATCAAATATTTGAAAAGGAATCAAAATTGAATTGGTCAAACTGTTGCGATATTATTCTTTGTCAAGTATTCCACACGATAGAATATCGTTCTCTCTATATGAACTTTCTTCTTACTTCCTGTAATTTTTTAGTACCTTATCCTCCTCCTCTAAGCCTATCCTATTTATACTTCCTTGGAAAAGTTTCCTTTTAAATGTCAAGGAATTCATCTCATTATTTCCTCACGCAAGGAAAACATTACATCATTATCTCAACGGAAAACTCGATGATAATCTCAAGTCGAAGTTGCTGAAAAGCCATCTGAAATCAGCGATATCTGGCGTCTTCCGCCCCAAGCTGTACTTACTTCTGTATCGTAAAGAAGAAGAATTACCACGCGCCTTTCTTAAAATAATCAAATAATGAAGACGATGGAAAATTGTCTGAATATTCTTTACCATAATACCTTGTGCTGTAATTGGCCCATTAATTACAAGATTCAGAATGATCCATCTTTTTAGTTCATGGCATAAAATACATCATTGCAAGAGTTTTTAGCTATTGCAAATAACAGAATATTGATACTTACAGCTTTTAATTTTCCTCATTGAGTGCTGAGGTGTTTTGAGTATTTAAGTATGAAAATCAATTTCGGCTATTGCTACTTTGCATTGTATGCTTTAAAATAGTTATTTATTAGCCTTCCGTGTTTAAAGTTCTAGGTCGTCTAATATGGGGCCATAGAATTGCTTACAAAACTCTATCCAGAAATTATGACGTACAAATTTTATTTACAGTTAAGTCAACATGATATTTTGAAATTTTAAGTCAAATGCAATGAAAGAGATCGTTTTAATGAACGTCAGATAACATTCTATTTTCACCAACAGAGTCTTACGCCCCATAAAACATTCCATAACTAATGACCTATTTCCTGCTCTTCTGTAAGTAAACTTTTGAATATACTGATGTGGCAATATGTAAAGTACGTTTTAAAGTACGTAATATGATTTAGTTCTTGTGAACCATTCATCATGAAAGAACCTATTAATTCAACTTAGTGAATACTCAACCGAATATTTTCCGGAAAAACAGGTATTATAACTACGAAAAATAATGTGTCGGCAAGCTACTTAAAGAGACTACCCTTTTTGAAATTAAATTTGACGTACCGATTATTTTTAGACTCAACTTTAAGGCTACATCGCAATTCAGTGGTATTTTTCAAAAGAGACTCGGTGTAACTAAAGTACTAAAAGAAAATCGAGGTCTTCTTTGAAGAGGGATTGGAATGTGGATCTCGATATTGACTTTGACTTTTGTAGGACTGTATTTTGAAATTCTCGTAGCTTTCTACTGCAGAGCGAGATTAGTGTTAAGTCATCCAATATTCGTCCAACCAGGTTAAGATACTTTTATGAATGAATCTAATTTAGAATTAGAAGAATAAATTAATTAGAAAAGATATAATAAAAAGAGATTAATTAGGAAATCATGAAATGAAGACGAGGATTTCGGAAAGTAAAGGGAAATATGAAATGCTGTTCAGTATTCTGGGTGTGAACTTGCATGTTCACTTATGTTTTCTAATAAGTTACCTCTTCCATCAGGCCAGGGTATATTAAATTAATACTCCTCTAACCTGGACTAAGAAAGAGCCAGGGTGGGTTTTGGAATATAATATTTATTTGAAATATGGGAAAACTTTAAGTTTGATCGTCTTCTTTAAATATTACGTCAGAATTGTAATTCTCTCTTTTGCTGAGAAGCACCATACCAACTCAGATTTTTATGTATCTATAGAAGGATATAATGCAATACAAATATTCCACATGGTGCTACATTAAACCAAATAATCAAAATATTTTCCTAAAAACGTAGGGTCATCTCATGAGGCTTTGATGTATATTCTTATAACTATTGTGTGAACGCAGTTGAAGTATCACACCTTCTCTGGTTAAGAAATGCTAGGTGTTAAATATCTGTATACTCTTGTACACGGAATGTATGCCAAGATAAACAAGAATCTTTTTCAAAAGTTACTTTCGTATCATACTTTCTTCAATGGCCTTCAAACTAACTTACTGCGTTCCTTTTAGACATTTGTCTCCTTATTGTCTCGTGCTTAAATTCGAGCTGACATTCTAATAAGAGGAAGAGTGGCATTCCTAGTCTTCGTCACCCGAATAAGTCATTTTATTTTCTTTTTCCACCCAATCTTCCATCCCCCACACCACTCCCCGTTCTGCTTTTAATCCCTCTTTCCATCTTTCTGCATTAGCCGCTTGATGTACCTGCCACTCACTCTTTCCTTCGAGCGCACACCAAGCCAACGGTCACAGCAAACGCATTGGGTGAGATCATCGCCCATCTTATTGGGATCTATTTACGGGGGATGTGGAGTAATAGAATTGGAGGAAGGTGAAGGATAATAATAAGTTTATTACGGCTGTTTTCCCATTAGCAGTTTACATTAAAAATTTCTACAGAGCTATAAAATACTATTACAATACGAAATATAATCGAGAAAAAAATACAATAAGTAAAGTACTATCTAGAAAATACAATCAATGAATTTTAATTAGGAAAATACATTCACTAAGATATAATAAAGAAAATACAATCAATGAAATACAAACAAAAAAAATTATTAAGAAAATACAATCAAAAATAAAATATAAAAGAATGCTATATAAGTAATATATTCAAGAAAATTAAAATCCAGAAAATACTATCAAAAATCCAATCACTAAAATACAAACGAGAAAATAAAATCAACAAAATGCAAACAAAAATATAATCAACAGAATAAAATTAAAAAATACTTCATTAAATAATCTTAGGCCAGAGGTGGGAAAGCTTTTTTCGTGGTAAGGTCGTTTCAGAAATGGTCAGACCATGTGTGAAACCATCAGGTCACGTTATTTGCAACTTTGGTGTATTTAAACTTTTCCGTTGAAATTTTGACTGGGATAATGACTTCAATCGCTAATTGGTCTCAGATGGAAACTTTACCATTTCTTTTATTTCACTGAGTTATAAAAATGTAATCCTAAGTGCAGAACAAGGATCTTACGAGTAAAACCTTTGTAAGTTTTCAATAAGTTACCAGAGTAAATGCCATAGTATCTCTATAACTTTCATATAATGTTACCAATGAATCAGAAAATTATATATAACTATATAGTGAAACTATTAATATAATTAGTACTGAATGTAAGATGAGACTTTTAAGTCTTAACCTCACCCTTAAGTTGTTTTTATTATTATTACGATCTTACGTATTTAAATTTAATATACCTACATATAAATATTTTTTCTATCCAAAATTTTAAAGATAATGAACAATATTTCACTAAAATTGTGGTGGTAAAAAACGGTCAGATAGTAGAAAAATCTTTTCAGTTTCAATGTCCACGGAATAAACAAGCTACTTATTTTAATATATCCATAGAATTCTACAGATGCCTTTGTTAAAAAAATCGCGTGGTCGTCGAGCATTAAAACCAGTCCATGTGAAATTTTCACGCTGAAAGCATACGTAAAACCATGTCCCACTAAAACAGTTCTTTTTGCTGGTTTGATCCATCGTTCAAAATTAAACCTACACTTCGATTCCCATAGTGGATTCAACCAGAGCGTGCCATCATTCATTACCGAAGCATCACTTGACTTTCTCTTTGTTTTGGCACACACATAGCACTCTCATAAATCTTCTATTCACTCCAACTCATGCCCTTTATCATACGCACCTCCTATAACCCAATTTTCTCCTTCCCATTTAAGCAAGTCGTCTGCCGATGGACATACAGGTTTTGACCTTTATCTCCCACCTTCACTCAAAGTATATCTTTCTCGCTTCAAAAGCTCAAAAAAGATAAAAAGACATGTCGCAGAAAGTTGTCTGTCATATTCAATCTACGGCAGCTTTCATTGATAATCCAGGGGCGTTCCATTGGTCAATACGTGTGTGATTCGGTGTTCTTTCGTAATTTATTTTTGTGACTATTCCAATACTTTCTATAGTTACGACCTTTGTTTAAAATTATCTTACAAACTTGTATTCATTATTTTTACGACATAAAACCATCGTATTTTAAAGAGGTAGGTAACACCTTTAAATTAATTTTTCTAAATCAAATCAAATTCAAGCTCGACTTGGTGGAAAAGGACCATACCTAGGGAATAAAAGTAATAAAGGAATACATTTGGCGCGACTAGGTTCGTGGATATTATATTATGTATGTATTTATGAGGAAATTACTAAGATCTTATAATCATGAAGGATCGTTTCGTGTTCTGAAAATATTTATTTTCAGAACACGAACAGTTTCGCGCAATGCATTGTAATCGGCTAAAAGTTTAAAATATCGGAAAATTTTCACACCACTAATGCGTAAATATTGTTCCACGTTAATGCTGCCTTGGGTAATTTACCACAAATTTTTCAAGCAATGATATTCATATTGCTGGTATCAAAAAAATAAAAGAAATGACCAGCAAAGGCTCAGGTTATTGATGTACGTCATGCGTGTCAAAATAAGGCAGCATTTTCAGCTGAAACATTAAGGAACATTTTTCGATATTATTTCACGGTTATTGACCTCTTTTCCGTTGGCTATCGGAAAATGAAATCTGAATATGTGCTCCTGGTTCTTTGCAAGCTCTTCCCTTCTGTTTGCGTACGGGTCACGCAACACAGCCTTAAAGGTTGGAACACACGCCATGTGGTCAAGGGTAGTGTGAGAGGAGTCCTTTTACTACCCTGTGTCTTGGCTTCGGTTAACTGGCGACATGATATTATCTCTAGAGCAAAGCACGGTGGATGTAAGTATAGTTTACGGAGAAAATGACGCTGTGAGACTCGGATACTGAAAATGCAGTATTTTACCAACCGTGGGTAGCTAAGAAAATGCCAACTGGAGATATCAGCCGTGTTTCTTTAAGGACTCTTGTTTCTTAAGTTAGAAAAAAATATAAAGTAACAAATAACGGTTTAGCACACAAATTTTATGCTTAAATTCATCATTATCCTGAGATTCCATACTGGTGAAATAAAATGTCCTAGCAAGTTCAACCGTTTTCCTTCTCATTAATAAATATTATCACTTATTTATTTTTATTTGCGTGTGAGTCTAAGCAATATGGCAGGGTTATCACTCAAGAGGCATAAATAATTATACTATATTTCAGCATAACAATTTATATACCGATAATTTGCAACAAAGTTATGTAGTACTATTGTATAAATTGTTCGTTAAACTATAAATAATACAGCTAGATGTTTAAGGGCTTCTAAGTTGCGTTTGGCAGGCACAAGAATGAAAATTATACCTTAAATTCACAAAGTTATCCATTCTTCTCATTTATACTGCTTCATATTTTTTTCTTACCACCACGAGGATGCAAAAAACTACTTATCCCTCACCACCGAACTGAAACATTTCACAACTCTTATATTATAACTGGAAGCAAGCTATGGAATTCTCTTCCGGCTAATATCAAGCTCTCTGTGTCCTCTCATTATTTCAAGAGAAAATGCCTTAATTACCTTCAGCTAGATAGACTTCCGAATTAAAAAGCCACACTACTCCTTTCTTTCAATATGTATTCACTGAATCACCTTATGTTACTCCTCTATCCTTGCTTAAATCTTTCATATAAATGCCCTGACACGAAATGCAGCAATGCAATCAGCAATGCAATCAGCAATGAAAAGAAATCTCCTCTATCCCATACACACTCAACTGATGTTGCTCCTGCTCTTCCTCTCAACGCATTAGACGCTTTCTTTGTCTTAGTACGTAATTATTCTGTCTATATACCTAATAATTCTCATCTGTTTCTTTTTTTCTCTCTCTTTTTTTTCTTACTTAGAGTTACCTAAATATCTATGTTATATAAAATGTTGACTAGTACATACATACTGTGTGCATTATTTTGATACTGTTTTTTTATAATAATATTCTTTTATTTTATTTTTTTTCTCTGATAATGTACGTTTTTTTTCTATTTTGTTTTTTTATGTTACTTTGTATATTGCTATCTCTTTTTAAATGTGAACTGATTTATGTATCGCATGTAAGTACTTATTGGTAGTGTATTTATTTATTTTTGAATGTTTTTCTCTTTTCTTATCTTTCTGCTAATACTATTGGTAGGTTTGCGCAGGTTTTTCACACCTCCCTTCCTTGTGGGTGTTTTCCTGCAGTGGATTTTTTTTCCTAAGAATCTCTTAGGTTTTTTACCTCCACAATTCTTCTAATTTTTTCTACTTCTTATTTTATACTTAATGACGATGGGTTAGATGGAAGAAGAGACTTTTAAGTCTCAATCTTGCCCAAATAAAGACGATTTATTATTATTATTATAATCAGCCAGATCATTTTCTTTTGACTATAAGTTCTTCTTATTGTATATTAACTAAATGTGTAGTTAAACCATCATTCGAATCCTACTTGATACCTCTCCGAATGAAATCAGCAGTAAGCGTATCAGTATTGTCTTTTAACATAGTAATACCAACAGTTATTTACAGCCTTGAACATCGTATTACAACTATAAAAATAAAGAATGATTCTCTAAAATCTCGATCATAAAACAGCGTTTGACTGCAGCAAATTCGAAATAAAACGATAATAGGAAATACAATCCAAAATTATAAAACCAATGATATCATCGTGTAAAATTAAATTGAGCTTTGACATAATATGGCGCCTTAACTTCATTTTAAATGGTACTATTACTGTATGAAGGCATTAACAGGAAACAATATTTGGTTTTGAGATTATTGCTAACCATTCTAATGTGAAGTCAACATGTTACAGTTTGATTTTGTTGAAAGTTAAATACATATGACACATAGCTTAAATTATTCACCTTCAGGATCTGCTGTACCTAAGGATGGCGAGATGACTTCCAGCATTGGTAAAAATTTAGCATTAGTGAGGTAATCACACGGATAATCTCATTTTCCCATTTTCATTAAGGCTATATAATCATCAAATTAATAATTCTGTATTACAAGTAAAATTTTCGGTATGGTAGCAACTCACTAACTCGTGAGCTCAAATCCTATATCATGTACATCTTTGCATTGTTTGGCCAGCGTATCTCTTATTTCCTCTTCTTCAATGGAATTAGAATCCAAAACTCGGAAAATTGTTTCCTGTTACTAAATTGTACTAATTTCGAAGGGAATCACGGTATAACAAGCGTTGTTTCACTTAATATCTTTGATGCTACTTCTGCATGGTGATCACTACGTCAAAGTTTGTCGTTCCAGAGTAATCGAAGTGTTCCTCACATTAGCAGAGAAAAGTGCGCTATGAGATATGAGTCCTATTCTGTTCAAAGCTGTGCTACGGCGCTGCTCCTCATTTGTTGGGTCAACCATTTAAAATCTCCTCATCGACCCAAATTTGGAACCGCCACCATGGGCATTACTTCGGGATTGGAGGCAGCATTATGGAGGTGGATGAACAAATGCTTCTTCACAGAGCCACGCTAGACGAATATAAAACTCTCCAAAAACACGTGAAATGGAGGTCAAACTTTAGCTATATCTAATTAATTCACTCATATTAGAGCAATTATAGGGAAGCGTGATAAGTTTAATGGCGGGTTCGATAGTATCTACTCGATAAATACGATAATATCTTCGAAATTTTGTAAATATCTATCCACACGGAATTTTATGATTTCATTTCATACTACGACTGGGATATTTCATTTATTACCTCATATAAGGTAATTCCGGGTGAGATGCCCAACAGGGAGAGATGTCCCAATCGTAGTATTTTTAAAGAAAACCACAAGATTACTCTACTGTCGGTGTCCGTCAGTCAGTTGGAAGACACTCATCTATCTGCAAGAGTTTCACGGTGATTCATTCTTTTTACGCAATTTTATAGCATCATTTCAAGTAGATTACCGGCCTTGGTGGCCGAGTGGATAGCATGCCACCTAAGCTATCGCTCCTACCCCATGGTCCCGGGTTCGAATCCCGGCTGATCGGATTTTTCCGATTCAGGGAATGGTCGTGTGTGTTTGTGGTTGCTGTTGCCTCGGTGAAGCACCTCCTGAAAAGTTCATCAGACCTTAGGAGGACTTCACCGGTAAAGGGCAACAGTAGCTAGTCATGGGAAAAAAAAGATACTTGTTTTTCCGCCCTGTTATAAGATAGAGTATAATGTTTCTGGCTGACATCAGTTTAAATGTTTGAATATTTTGAATTAAATGGCCAAAACTTGTAGTTATAAATTCATCTAATATCCACGTGCAGTGACTGTCCATCTTGGACAAAGTGTAGCCTCACTGGCTGTAAGGGCATCTCTACCGTACTGAAAGGATAGACGCCCAACCTCTTCTCGGGATAGATGCCCCAGTGCTATCTTTAGGTATAAGTGACTTACGAGTGTCAATTTAACTTAAAGGTGATACTGATTAAGGCTTTTTTCAAGAAAACGTTTCTAATGTACATTTTAATTTCAATTCAAATTCAAATCCGCAGTCGAATGTATTTTATGCACGATCAAAAGATGACATATTGTCTTATTTGTTATATAAATATTTTTGTTATGTTTCTGAGTACACTATGATCCAACTTAAAGGTGACGAAGTTAATATTCTTGGTAGGAATGATAGAACCAATATTGGTTGGAAGGATGCTATCCTTCGAATAATCGAGGAATTAACTGGAAAATCTATGGAATGGGCTTTTTGCGTTTAACTTTACAACGAACTCCCGTTACGAGTTCTCTTCACGCATATCGAGGGTGAGGCCCATTCATACCAATTGAAAATTTCATTACGACTTTAAATAGACATTGTTCTCTAAATGTACTGCAATATTTGGCTAAATTTTTGCAAATGAAACTTCTGAATAGGCTTTAAAGTTAACTTAAACGTTTAGTTAGATTCTCATAGATAAATTCAAGTTAAATTTAACAATTTTGTCATATAACAACGCTTTTCGGATTAACGTCAGTTTAAGCTAATGGGGCATCTCTCTCACAGAGGTGTCTCACCCGGGCACTCGGGAGAGATGGTCAAATGCATGGGTTTTGGAAAAATTAATATTTTGGGTGGAAATATTTTTAACCAAAATTGGTTTACATATTGTTAATAATCAATAAATGCTCTATTCTATCACGTAATTTCATATTACTGTTATCACCGAAGTCCTTGTTATAGAATCATTTCCTTGGGTGGGACATCTTTATCGGAATTACCAGATGTAGATAGTAAGATACATGTGGATAGAAAAATTTGCTGTGTTGTTTTTTAATACCTTATTTTATTTGAAAAAATTACAATTATGTCGAAATTCCTCAAAATTACGGCCTTCGTGAATTTTCTTGATAAAAAACTGATGCGGTGAGTAGTTTTCTTGCTCAGCAGAGGAAGTTTAGAGTTTATCCTAACTGTATGGAAAATGGGTTGCGATCTTCGAGTCACACAACGTTTTCTTCGAGAAAACACTGATATTTCAATTTAATTGTCTACGTGACATTTACCATGGATAAAAAAGATACAGTTAAGTTTCTCTCTTCAGCTAATTAAAGATTGAATCCATTCTCCTACCTTCAATTTCGATGACATAAGGTAATGCCGGGAGAGATGCCCAACCTAAGGAAATTAATTCATAAATATGACATAAGTGATAATAAGTATGTGAAACTGCGTGATAGAATAAAACATTTATTGATTGTGAATAGTTTGAAAACAAATTTTCACTCAAAATATTAAAATGTTTCTGAATCAATGCATTTGGGCATCTCTCCGAGTGTCCGTGTGAGACGCTCCACATCTGTGAAAGCTTCCTCATTACCTTAAACTGCATTTAATATGAAAAGAGCTTGTTATATGGAAACATTTTTAAATTGAACTTGAAATTAGGATCTAACTAAACCTTTAAGTTAACTTTAAAACCTATTTTGAAGTTTCATTTGCAAAAACATTATGAAGCATCTCAGCCTCCTCTAGAGCTATATAAATAGCATATGGAGGTATTGTTATCAGTTTTTTAGTGACATCTTTTTACGCAAATATATTGTCGTTTTAACTGAAAAAAATTGACAATTTTGATGTTTTTGTCGAAAATTTGGAAACTTCAAGGCAAAAATTCTCACAGAAGATATATTTTATTTCGAAAAAAACAAATATGTTTGTAATGTCTGTTTGAATGGGCAACTTTTGCCGGTATTAAAATTCAACCACTAAAAAGTGGCAAAACGCTCCACCCTAGTGCTTACTAAACAATACATCATCTTTTGATAGAGCATCAAATGCATTTGACCGTGGATTTAAATTTGAATTGAAATTTAAAGGTAGACTACAAACGTTTTCTTGAATGAGGCCTTCGCCGTAAATCGCCTCATGAGGTGAATCGCCGTACAGTTAAATTGATACTAATAGGGCACATATGCCTAAAGATAGTACTGAGACATCTAAGGTAATTCCGGGCGAGATGGCCCACCGGGAGAGATGCCCCAATCGTAATATTTTTAAGGCAAACCACAAGTATGCTCTACTGACGGTGTTCGTCAGTTAGTTGGAATGCACCTGTCTATCTGCAAGAGTTTCACGGCGATTGATTCTTCTCACGCGGATACTCGAAGAGATGGGTCCAGCAATGCAAGGATCCAGAAAAATTTTAAATAATTTGAGTGACAGGTTTTTAAAACAAAATATGTTTATATAATATTCATAATCAATAAATGTTATATTCGATCACGCAGTTTTACATTCTTGTTATCTCTTTAGTTATTGTTATTAAGTCATTTCCTTAGGTGGAGCATCCCTCCCGGAATTACCTTACGTAAATGGTAAAAGTTACTGTTTTGAGTTCTAAACCTTGTTTTATTCAACAATTTTTCGTGTATTATAACGATGCTTTTGTTTTGGAATGCTTAATAACTAAATATTACTTTGGCACTCAGGTCATATGACGTATTTTTTGAGGTTCCATGTGCCCTTTCAGTCACGTTCTGGAACAAATACTCAAATCATTTTGTTTTCTAGTATCGCTAATGATGCCCCAGAAAAGAATAAGTCTAAAAGTTTTTCTTACAGTTTACTCAGCAAATCAATTTGTTTTCTCACACAAAATTTCCATGTTTATCTATCTAAGATTAGGCAAAAAACAACACAAGCGAGACTTAGTGGTTGACACCGATTGGTAGATGTGACATTCCTATGGAAAAATGATTCCTCATCTTGGCCATCAATTATTCCAGTTGGCAATCGCGTCAACAGGAATAACTAAAGTACTTTAAGTTTTCTAAAAGGAGGCAGACAAAATATCTATTTTGGTATCACATATGTTATTTTCTACGAACGAGCGATTCGTGCATAATTTTAAATGAAGGCCCGGTAATCCTTTATTTTAGAGATAATCTAAGAGTAAAGGAAGCAGCTTCGAAGCTCAAATTATCCTACGGTTCTGAATCTTCTTCAACATGTCGTTGTCTTTGATTAGGGAATTGCGCTCTTGAAGTTAAAACATTTAAAAGGACGTAAAGATGTCCACAGGGTTTGTTAGCTGATTTAATGAAGAAAACTTCACTCTCTCAAATTAGATGTATATACTTTGTGCAGTTTACCCGCTTTTCCTAATCCAGCCATAATTCAGTGCATCTCAATGGCTCGGCGCTCATAACTTCTCTCTCACAAAAGTTCCTTTTTTATTGCTTTCTTATGCTCGGGATGGAAAGGAAAGGGTCTCAAATTTCTTATTACACGGACTTGAAGTTCGTTATTCTTTCTTACTGCTTCAATTGCCGCAGTAATTTATTCCGACATGCCATGAACTTATCTAATACCTTATAGGGATCCTATTTCGGAGATGAAAAATAAATCATTAGCACTACGGCTTCCATTCCCTAAGTACTTTTACTCAATGATTCTGTGGTACGATCTGTCTACAGGTCTATCACGATGAAGTGCCAGGAAGAAATTGAATCTGTTTACTGATTGCATGCTTCTAGTAATAAATTTAAAACTGTAATGTGGGCACTCCATGATAGATTATTCGTGAGAGTTACTCCAAGATACTTCACCGATTCTATTGCCATTAGGTTTACCCCACGGAGGCTGTAAGAATAACCATTTATTATAGATTTTCTTTCGAAGAAGTTAACTATTGAACAGTTTTTTACATTAAGCTCTAATTGCCAATCATCGCACCATTTCATAATTCTATCTAAGTTGTTCGAAAGGGTTAATCTATCCTCTGAACTATCTATTTCCCTTTAAATGACTGTGTCGTCCGCGAATATCCTAACATTGCTTTCAATGTGATTGCTGAGGTCGTTGATGTATACTAATAATGACAACGGTCCAATTACACTGCCCGAGGTCACCTAACCACGTTGGTACTAATGCCATCGAGTACTACTCGTTGCTCTCTGTCGTTGAGAAAGTATTTTATCCAGTTAATTACTTCTGCATTGATACCCGCAACTTCTAATTTGTACAGCAATTTATGATGAGATGACTTATCGAAAGCCTTTCGAAAATCTAAAAATATCGTATCGGAGTTCAGAACCTCGTGTGCTAATAAAGCCAGCTGAGACTCGTAAGAAGGAGTCTTACGAAAACCGTGTTGATTCCTAATTGTGATTCGACGTTTCAAGGAAACCTTAGCTAAAGAGCTAGAGTTTCAAGAAAACTCTTAAAGAGCTAGCTGTCATATGTTCCATAATTTTACCGCTCAGTGATGTTAAAGAGATAGGCCTGCAATTAGCTGGATCGTCCTTAGTGCCGCTATTTAATATTGGCGTGGCATTCGCAATTTTCCAATCATTCGGGACCTTACCTTCGCGCATACCCTTGTCGAATATAACTTTAACAAAAGGTGCTACGCTCTCCGCTACTTCCTTGAACAATCGGTTGGTATGTCTTCAGGACCGGGAGCTTTATTCGGTTTAATCTGTCGCAATAGTTTGATGATGCCTTCTTCTCTGAAGGTGATTTTCGACATCCATTCGGGCTTATCAACCTTCGGGAGAGTATTTGATGTATCGTCAGACGTGAAAACGCTTTGAAAAAAATCATTCAAAATATTAGCTTTGCCTTTAGCATAGTTTACTACATTACTGCTAGTATCCTTTAACGAACCAACGCACAGTGGGCTAGAATCGAAAAAAGCTGGCCAAAAATAAGAAAGTGTTTTTTTTGAGTGCGGACTTTAATACCTCGCATAGTCATTCTTTAATAAACTTTGCATATAACTGCAAAATCATTTACCATGGTTCCCGCGCATTACAACTCTACAGGGAGTCAAAGTTGACCAAATTTTACGAAAAGTGCCGGTCTTCGATTTTTCGCAAAATTCGTCAACTTCAAGCCTATTCTGAACCAAAATGAGAAACCTCATCTGGTAAAAATGATGCAGTATTATAAAACTAATCTTTATGCTTCATAATACTGGGTTTGAATGATCACAGTTGAATATTTGCAATATTAATACAACAAAATCGCGGACCCTTATTTTGCGGCAAATTTTCACCTAAAGTGAGGAAAATAGTAGTGATGTACCACGTTGTACACGGACTAACTTATACCACAATGTTTTTTGAGGCTTTTATAAGAGGAATATGAAATAAAATCCTGCAACGATTTGCGACGCCTATAAATAAAGTGACTTTTCGATGGCGATGCAAGAGCAATATTTGCGCGGCGTAGCGCCGCTTTCTGAGACTTTCGGAGATACAGGTACCTGTATCATGCCGAAGCAAGATTAAATTTTATCTTAAGGTGGAGAAATAATAATATTTATTAAATATTCTCATTTAGTCCATAAAGAAAAAGTGAATTTAAGATTGACTTACCGTTTCCCTAAAATCTCTTGATACAGTTACAACTTCTGAAATTTTAATTTAAAAAAAATAAATCCTTTAAGCTATAGTTTCTCGCTCTTTTCTCCTCCTTTGACCTTCAATTGCTAGATGAGTAAGCTCACATTTATCATTGTCCACACAACCTTCTCGTGGGAGGGAGAGTGCACGCCAGAGCCCTAAAACCTAAGTAAAAATTTTTGAAGGAGCTTAGTTTATGACACCCAGCTGCGTTTGTTTGGTGGAAAACGGTTACTCTTTGTATCGTATTTCCACCAGTTTCAGTTCGAAATATTCTTGCTGAGTCAGTTATTTTTTGGCTGTGCTGAAGTTAAGTTGCGTTCTGGTGATATTTCCGTAGCTCATATATTCGATGTGTCGCTAATTCTTAAGGTACTTTCCTGTTACTCTTGTTGCGGTGTGGAAAACAATTGTAGGATATATTTTTGGTGAGTCACATTAAATTTTATATATAACATTTTTTTATTTTCATGAACATTAAAGATTAGATAGCGACACATATTTTCTGCATTCATGTCGCTAAACCTAGTCATCTATTTCAGACTTTCTACTGTTTTTTTCCTAAACGTATTTCTAAAGAAGGTATAACATTTACGGAATCTAAGTTAAATTTTCAGAACGTTGCTATTAACTTAAAATACCGTGGTTGTCTTGGTCATTTCTCGTTTACTACTGCATACAAAGATATTGGAGGTGTGGAGGAAATTGTGTGATTATCTAATTAATGAAATATCTAATTAAAAAAATACACATATAAGTATTCTAGGATGGGCAAAGTGCTCTTATTGATTACCTCCATGACTTCTTGTTTGCGCGCTTTTCAAATTAGAACAGAAGTAAATTGGGACAGAGTTCACGCAATAACGAAAGATTTATCAAGTGCTATTCCAGTTGGCTTAATTTAAACGCTAATTTTCCCGACATTGTGCTCTAGAACTTACATAGTAGTTCTATAACTCCAGGGTAGTAAATATAAGTTTTTTAAAATGTTTATGATATTGTTAACTGATACTTTAAAATTCTGTTTACGATTAATCTTATGTAAATGTAATTAATTTAGGTAGATGTTAGTGGACGGCCAGAATTAGATTTCCATCTTTCGAGTGAACGACCGAAACGAAGGAAAACGGAATCAATTTGGGCCAGGTACTCCACAGCTAAATTTTCTTACGCTGCAACGATGACTCTTCGAGAGCTATCAATTTAACAACTCATAATATTTAAATATAGGTACGTGATAACCGAAGATTACTGCTTCAAGAGAGGAGGCATAACTATCAGAGAGAATTTAGGGAAAAGATGGGGTTGAATGTGGATGTGCCAAAGCAGGGATATGGAACCACCAACGATGAAAACACAGCAAGACGTTTCTTCTTACAAGAGCGAATTGGAAATCATTTTTCCAAATACATGCTTGTTTTTTTTTAATGGCGTGGGGTATATACATGGGTAAATCCTGACTTTTAGAAAAATAGTTTTTTTTGCAATTAATTTATTTGTATGGTCTTAAATTTAATCTTTTTCAAGTGAATGAATCTTACGTCGACTATCATTCTTCAATTATTATTAATTAAAATTTACTTATAGGGGATCGACGAGAATCTCATCAAAATATTATTTAATATCTTGCGGGCAGGTTCTCAAACGGTTTGCATTTATACGAAAAAGCCTTCGGTGACTACTGCTGGGCTACCGCGGAGTTGTATATGGAGCTATATCCTTGGTACTACATGTCACCGACTGTTTATAAAGTCCTAAACATGACATTAAATTCTCAAAGGAATCCATTCCTCCCTTGGGGCAACTCTCGGAAGAGGCGACAGAAGCCCGAAATAAAGGCACCAGAAAATATCGCGAACGATTCACACGAAAACTGTGTGAATCTGACGAGTGGCTACCAATGGGTAGCTACAGAGATTTTTACATCCAATCCTATGATATTGATGTCAGCACCTACAAATGTAACAAGAAAATCAAGGAATATGGCGAAGATGTGAAGGTGCTCCTGATCATGAACAATGAAGAGTAAATGGCGTTTGAAGAAGAAGATTCCTAATACGATGAGTGTATTTAAGGCAATAAGGAATACCTAATTAATTTAGTTAGACTAATGTTTAAAACATTAGCAGCCTATTTTAAATAAAAAAATATAGATCTGAATGTAAATGAAAATTTGACACTCAAGGAAGTACAGACAAAGTTTTATAAAACATTACAGAAGGAGATATTTTTTCTTAATGTAATTAGTATTTCTGAAGTAATTCTATCCCGAAATGTGTATAGAGTATTAATTCATAGCTATTATCCAATTAAAACACTATTCAGAAGCGTTTTTATCCGCATATCCTCTCAAAACCGAGGTCGTCTCAGAAAGTGGAGCTCCGCCGCGCGAATATTTCTCTTGCATCGCCATCGAAAAGTCACTTTATTTATCGGCGTTGAAAATTTTTGCTGGATTTTATTTCAGATTCCTCTTAAAAAAGCCACAAAAAACATTGTGGTATAAGTTAGTCCGTGTACATCGTGGTACATCACTACTCTTTTCCTCACATTAGGTGAAAATTTGCCGCAAAATAAGGGTCCGCGATTTTGTTGTATTGACATTGCAAATATTCAACTGTGATCATTCAAACCCAGTATTATGAAGCATAAAGATTAGTTTTATAATACTGCATCATTTTTTACCAGATGAGGTTTCTCATTTTGGTTCAGAATAGGCTTGAAGTTGACGAATTTTGCGAAATATCGAAGACTTCCGGCACTTTTCGTAAAATTTGGTCAACTTTGACTCCCTGTAGAGTTGTAATGCGCGGGAACCATGGCAAATGATTTTGCAGTTATATGCAAAATTTATTAAATAATGACTATTCGAAGAAATTAAAGTCCGCACTCAAAACATTCACTTTCTTGTTTTGGCTAGCTTTTTTCGATTCTAGCCCACTGTGCAACGGTTTGCTTTTTACCTTGAACCTCACAAACGTACTACCAAAACGCTTTTGGGTCCTCTTCCAAGCGTTTGCATAAAATCTTTTTTTTATATTGACGTAGGGCATCTCGCATAATTCGTTTAGTTTCCGACTTTGCTTCCTTATGTTCGCTCTTTACTTGATCTGTGTTGATATTGTTCGGTTGCCTCGCAGCGGCTTTTAATTTGGAATGCAAACGCCTTTGTTTCTTTAGTGCTCTCCTAGTCTCCTTGTTAAACCATCTAGGTTCATTAATTTGGTTTGAAAGTTTGGAGGATACAAATTTATCCATTAGGTCACGCATTATTCTTACAAAAAGATCCCACGTGTCCTCAGTATTTAAAAATATCGCGCGCGTTTATACTCTGGAAATTCGGACATGAGTTTACTAAGATATCCTTCGAAATCGGCGGGTAAAGATATAGTCTGCGCTTAGGTTTTCTGTGCCGTACCAAGTTAAGGTCGAAATCTATAATTATGGCTTTGTGATCGGCTAGTCCATCGCAAACTGATGTGCTAGATACTCGCTCGGGAGTACTCGTAAGAAAAATATCTAAAATGCTTATTTCTCTGGTAGGCTCTCTGACTAGCTGATGTAACGAATTTTTTTGCATTAAATTTAATAAAGTCCTACAAGAGTCATTGTCCCTAGCTTCTTTCTTGAATACGTACTTTTGCCAATCGATGTCTGGATGATTAAAATTAAAATTAAAATAAAAACTGTTAAAAGCACATACATGTAGATTAGGTTTATTTGGCTGACTTATAGTACACCATACGCTCTCGATGCAACTGTTAGGATACGTATGTGAACTACTCCGTAAAGAACGTTTAACCATTATAAAAACTCCTCCACCCATTTTATCCTGACCGTCGTTTCGACAAATCTTAAAATCTTTAAGGAATACTTCGTAGTCATTAATATCGTCTGTTAGCCAGCTTTCGGCGCCTAGAATTATGTCGGAGTCGTTACTTCGGATGAGATGTTCTAGATCGGCTACTTTGTTTTTAATGCTTCTACAATTAATTATGGAAATCGATAGTTCATTTACAGTGGGAGGAGCTCGAGAAACGCGTTGTGGCTCATTTCCATCTTGCTCAGTAATTTTTACGGTATTCGATTGATTATTAAAATGACTTCGTGTATCGGAGCCACTTAATTTAGAAGCATTCCCACACTATTGCAAAATCTTTTCACCCTCCGGTATCACCCTTTCTCCTTGTCGCTTTCTCCGTAGTGAAGCAGAACAGAAGCAGTTTCACAACCTCCTTATCTGACAATCTCCTTAAATTCCTTCAGTTTCGAAAGGGATGAGGCCCTTCATTTGTTGGTCTTGAAGACCTACGAAAAGTGGATGGATTATTATACTTTATTTACTTTCATCACAAGTCTACACTTTGTATAAAATTAAGAATAAAATAGGTGAGGAGTGAAGCTTACTTTACCGTAGTCTTAACAGCAAATGCAGTTTTTCCCTTTTGTGGCTTATTTGCGGACTGATAATTTTACTTTCTGCCATTTTAATTACAAATATACGAAAGTGATGGGGTGATAATGTAGATTTGGAAATATTTCTCTATCCTTTATCTTTTCCTTGGGCATAATATTAATGAGCAATATAAACCCTTTTTCTATCTCGATGAAAGTATTTCCACAAGGAAAAGTCTGTCTTAAAGCGCTTCCGAATTTCATGGAAACATTTTGGTGCTGGCGAATACGAATCTTATAGAGATCTCAGCGAAATTGCGCGCACCTTTTGAAGTCTCGATTTTATTTATTTCCTATTCGTTGTTACGAAACACAGCCTTTGATGGGTCCGCAACATGGGAAATATCGTAGTAAAAATAACTACTTCCTACGAAAGTAACTGATGCAGGAGATAGAAAGGGCTGAGCTAAGACGCTTCTGAGCTCGAAAACGCTAACGTTGTCTTTTCAGCGTATAAATGACTCCTCGTATTTGCAATGCTTTTGGAAGGCGGTTAGCGCTAATTAAATATAAGACTTCTTCATATTTGCCGCTGGGGTACTTGGATCCTAAATATCGCTTAAGTAGACTAGTTCCCTGAAGAGATCAATGAAATGTATGCAAGATTACACAATGAGTTTCTGATGAATCTCCGAACGCAAACCTTTTAAGCGGAATGGAAATAAAATTTGCATTAATGTCGCGGGCTAATGATTTTACGAATCGAAACTTCTCTTATGAAAGAGTCCGTTCTTACCTGAAAGAATCAGTTCCGCTTTAAATTTCTGACGAATGCACACATTGTTTGTGATCTAAATCTCGATAGAAATTCATCGAATCAATCTCTGTGGGAATACGTTATACTCCGTTTGCCGCGCAAGAATTTTGGTTCAATTGCATGATACATCAATTAATTTTCATCCATTAGTATGTCTGAAAATGAAAAATTATACGATTCCGCTCGATGGTACAAAACGAGACAACGGATGAGAATTGTCTCTTCATCTTCGCCTACATCCACTTACCTAAGTACATAAATTAACATATCCAAGGCCATAGAATAGCTATTTAATAAGCAAAAAATATTGATAATGTTCTTTTACTAATTGTGAGTAAAGTACACCAAAATGCGATGGTTTTGCGATACTTAAAGAGGAAACCAGGCAAAATCTCATTCTATTGGGTGAAGTTGGAGTGGATGTCACGAACTACATATGCCGGAACTATTCCGCTCACAAATTTCTACGAATGTATTCAGAATATGAGAAAAAAATCGTACAATTTGCGTTCACAGTAAGAGAATATTCATTGGAAAAAGGATTTCGAAAAAGTAAGCATCGATCAGAAATGTGCTAATTAATTTTTAATTTTACGAAACAGACATATTCCAATTGCGACTCTCCTATCAATTTTACATTCATTGACCATTGTTTTGTAATTGAAGAAAATAAATGGCCTCATTGGAGCTTGAGTAGTGATTATTATTTTTTCCCCTAAATATTGAAATTAATGAAGTCTTCGCTGTATCTATAAATATGTTAACAAACTATCTATCGGTGAAAAAACATCAATTGAATGTTTTCTATAAGCATATGGATGCGCCTGAAATAAATATTAAAACCGTTAAACGCTTCCAAGATGCAAAGAAGCAGAAATAGATTTTGAGAAGCACAGTGGTCAAACGACCACTTCCCGTCCTTCTAGGTAGAGAGAAACTCCCGTCCTTCTTTTAAGAAGTTGCGCTGAATAAAGTGAGGTTAAGAGTTGCGTCTGGGCTAAATGACCAATACGAGATATAGAACATTAAATGTGGGAAATCATCTTGTATATTTTGAAAGCTTAATTTTTGGATTTATTTGACTTGAAAAACCTTTAAAACGCATAGTAAAACCTTTTTTGAAGCAGTTCATTTATTTTTCGGATTGATTGCCTCACTCGACGTCCATGTTCCGACTATAACTAAATAATTCAATGTATACTTGGTGGAAGTTATATATATATATATATATATATATATATATATATATATATATATATATATATATATATATATATATATATATATATATATATATATATATTTATTAGGGATCATTAGTCAGGTGAGAAAATACTATCAATTTTGCTTTCTTTTCTGTTCGATAGCTATGTTATTGATTATGTACCGTTTATAATCGATGCTTTAGGAAATTTTAAGTATAGCACAGACATGAGGTTGAGCGCACGTGACAAAGAAACGTTACGGAAAATAGTACTCAAAATGGCGGTATTTTCTCATTTGAAATAAAATTGCGAGATTTTTTTTATCAGCGCCGCTGTATAAATGAAAGAACAGGAGGGTGGCCGTGCGAAATTCTGTCTACAGCCAACTCACGTAGCGTCGACAAATCGCGGCCACAGCAAGCGGATAAAATGGGCAGAATGAATTATATTTACTTTTAAAAGTGGAATGAAGTATATAAATTAAATTGCTTTTGAGTTTGCGATTTTTATCAGAACACTCTGCAGGAACGACTCGCGTTCCCAGCGTGCTATGGACGTAGATTCCGGCTAATAATACTGTTTTTTCCTACAACTCGCCTCCACTTGAAACGCGATTTAGCGGAAAAATTGCCCGCACGCGTTGAACTGTGGGAGAGGTATTCGAAAACGTTTTTGGAATTACCTTAAAAGTTATAGCTACCTCTTTCATATTCAGATCTGTTCATCCTTTAATGTTTCGAATTAAATTTGGACGTTAAAGAATTAAATTTAACCGGTGAGAAGATTCCACTTCCTCTAAAGGAAATGTTTGTTATTAGTCTAAGATCGCATCGTAGTGGAGCTCTTGGATTAGATTGCACTCGGCGTAGATTTTTAAGTGAACATGCGTTCAATTTTATAAGTTTTCGCTAACAATAAGGAAAGCATATAATAGAAGGTATTTGTAGATTCAGACCTGTACTTTCGACTAAAAAAGCTACGAAAACCTATTCGTAACCAACATTCGAGGTTTTAAACTTATGCATACGTATGTTTTCTACCTTTCGGTTGTTCTATGTGCCTTCATATTCCCTATTTAATACCATTTCTTTAGGAAATGTGTAACTTAACCACTCCTTTATGTCATGTAACGTCTTTTGCCTTTGTCTTCCGCTCAGTTTATTCCCTTATACCCTCAATTACGTCATTTATCTGTCCCTCTCTTCTCAATATTTGTCCAACCGATTTCCTCTGTTGTCGTTTAATTTAATTAATTACTTCGATTAAAACACTCTTCTCCACAACCATCCCTAGCATTTCCGTCTGTTTTCCTACTACCCAAATTTACTTTTCCCCTCCCACGGTATACCTAAATTTTGAATAACAGCAATGGTTTAATTTCCTCAATTCTTTATGTCTTATGTTTCCCACTTATAAAGCATAACGCCCAATTATTTTACCAATATATTCCTGATTCCCTTATCGAGATCTCTAGTCATGGGACACCAGAGCAGCAAACCAAAGAATTGATTTGTTTCTTGACAAATGAAATAGTACCTTATTTGCGAAAGTTATGACCCTTGAAATCTTAAAGGTGTACATTGTGTTAAATAGGGAAATCGGAATATTTTACGCAATTCAAAGCTTACATTTCCTCACTTGTTATTGTCCCAAATACAATATTTAATATGTATTTGTGATTCGGGGACCAAAACTGTAGCAAACCATATTCAAGAATTCTCAGGATTTCATTTCACCATATATATCAATTGCAAATAGTGTAAAGCAGAGACTAGAGCTAAGCGATGTTTCGCTTGCTTTTCACAGCGAGAATGTTGTTAATTTGTTCAATGGATGCTAAGATGAACTACTATTGCGTGTATTATGCTAAGCTTCAAAATTTAAGCTTTGCCGTAAAATTTCATTGCAGTCATCAGAAGAAGAGAATACGCTAGTTTTCTATTGCAATTCTATTAAATTGCACGGTAATTTGCACAGAATGTGGAACGCTTCGAATCGGAGAAAACTAGAAGTATTCGTCTCTATTCCCATTTTTGCCCATTAATTACCCTTGGTAATACTGTGCTCAAATATGGTGATTCAGATTGCATAATTTCCTACGTAACCTGCCCATTATCACACTGGGCAAACGGGAGCCTTTATTTCCATTCAACAATAGAAATGGAATGCATCCTTTCAATCTCACTGAAAATACATAGGTAAACATCATAAAAGTGAAATGACGAGAGTGAATTTAAAGCGGATCGAACGAAAATAATGCACAATCATTCATTTTAGTCATTCTGAAACAACTAAGGTTTTGGCAGCGGAATATAAAATTCGAATAACTGAGTAAACTTTTAATGAGATGAACCGTATGAAATGTACAGTGTAAACTAAAATGTTACGGAAAAAAAGCATTTGAGTTTGTTTTCTAGTTGATATTGAAAAGCGATCTCGGAATTAGTAAAAACTGCTAAAGGAAACGTACCTTTGATTTCGTGTTTGAAAAAGGGAGACATTCTCTCATTAAATTTTTCCTTATGAGCGAATTTTGATATCCTTTTGCGTACGACGAGAATAAGTTTTTAGTAATGCATAAACACGTTCTATTTAAAATTAAGTAAAAAACTTAAATAAATACATTTTAATTACTACCTGCCTTTCAATTACGTTTCGTATAATAATCACTATCATATTACGTGCCAGCTACCTTTAAAAGGCTTAAATCATTGTTTTAACGATTTTCTTCTATGAATCTTCCCATAGTCTATTCCCACTTGGTTTCAAGGTATGGCTCATTAAACATTACAAATTTAGGAAAAAGATGATTACAGATATATTTTTTCAGTTGTATGCATACATATCTCTTTAAACAATTTCTACTAGCCGCGACTTGCCAAACGAATTGTTATTTTTATTGTAATAGTGTACAATAAATTAATTCATAACTCTTTATTGTAAATCAAAAGTGTACTTCGTATTTTCCACAAATTTATTTAGAAACGACCGGTTTCGACCATGACAGTCATCTTAAGGTATGTACAATATCTTAAAATGTGACAATCAGAGTGCGCTAAGCAGTTTTGAAGGGAGAGAAAGGAGAGGGGAGGGGTCATGATAGGTCAAGTCATTGGTTAGGTCAAGAATAGGTTAAGAAGGAGTTAGGAAAAAAATGGAGATTTCTTTAACCCCTAACCTAACCAATGACTTGACATATAATAATAATAATAATAATAAAAGGACTTTATTAGGGCGAGATTGAGACTAGGAAGTCTCTTCTTACATCTAACCCTTCGTCATATGAGAAATGAATGGAAATTGATAGTTTGCAAAAGTACAAAGAAGAAAACTAATATGCGGATTAAAAAACCTAAGCTAAGAGCTTAGGAAACATTTCCATTGCGGGAAAACACTTACAAGAAGGGGAGTGTGATAAACCTTCGACACCTACAGGTAGATAGCTAAATTTGATGATGAAAGTAGGTTGAAAGAGTTATAAATGACAAGAAGAAAAATTGATAGAGGTGTACAAAAAGGAATGAGCAAGTGATGACATATTTGCATAAAAATCAGTATCTCACAAATTAAAACTAATTACGAGATGAGTTTAAAATGTAATGACAGGAAATGTGTCAATAGTAAAAATAAAAATTTTATACATAAAGATAACATAAAAGAGAAACAGAATATTCACTAGATTAAACTAACATTGTCAATTACTACTATTAAATTAGAATGAACAGGATTTCGATTAATTAAAGCTCGTCAAATATTCGGAATGAGGGAAGAATTTAAAAATACAAACAAATACTTCTTAAAACTACTAAAAATACTGTCTAAAATAATTAAAAAGGAAATAAGAAGAAAATACATTAAAAATGATAGAATTAAGAAGATAAAACATATAAACACAAAAACATTCATTAAGACAGTGGATAAGATTGGGACGGAAAGATTATCTGAAAGAGAAAGGGTTGTGAATTGGTGGACTAAGACATTTTGTGATTGGGAACGGGTAGAAGGAATTGTGCGTTTTCGTGCGATTAAGTTCTGCTTTGCACGGATAAGAGATGATTGTGGAATTTACTTTTAAAACTAAAAATGGAGGATGAGTTTTGTGTTCCTTGGAGAAGTTTGTTCCAGAGGTAGATTGACTGTAAACGATTTGTGGAAAATCTCACTTCTATGCTGAGGACTTTGTCGCAACCTCTCGTACTGCGGTCATGGATGGGATCCAGAGATTTGTATAAGGAGTCAATATATTTAGGGGACCTTGTTGTTAAATATCTATAGGGGAGAGCGGGGCTAGTTGATACAGTTTTAGGTTTTTAATTTTTCATAATTTTTATAAACAATCTACTTCACCAATCTTATTACTAAATTTAAGCTTGAAGCCTCCTTAATACATTATTATAAGACTTATTATTATTATTATTATTATTAATACATAGATGATTACTTTCTGGGCTATCATTTAATTACCTACTACAAAATCGTCTTTTTTCAATGATATCCACAGTGTATCAACTTACCCCCGCCTGGGGCAAGTTGATACATCATTAAATTAGTTGGTAAAATCAAACTAAAAAACCAAAATTTAACAATGAAACGTGTTATATTCAATTGGTTCAAATTTAAGATGAATAAAAATGTTGAAAATTAAGATAAATTCAATATAAAAAAAAATAATTTTACTTGAAAAATAGTAAAATTTATTTACTTTTGCAATCGATATTTTTCCTTTCAAAGCCACAATTCAAAGCCAAATGCTTTATTTTGTATGTACGGACAATGACTGGGCTATAAAGTAATAAAATACAAAGTGTTAGAAATACTACATATAAAATACATTGTATCAACTTGTCCCTTTCGTTCTGTATCAACTTGCCCCTTTAGCCACCATTACAAATAAATCGATTTTTAGGTTTAACAGAAGGTCCAATGGCGCAAACTAATACTAATTTTAAAGTGCAAAGTGTTTCAGCACAACAAAAAACCGTCTTGCCTTGAATCCCAAAGCAGTTGTTACAAGAGATATTCAAACGGCTATGTGCTACACAAAATGCGTTGCCTCGGACGCAAATCTAGTTTTAGCAAAGATAGCTTGGAGTAATAATCCGAAACGTGATCGTACTTTTTCAAGTTGAAAATATACCTAACCGCGGTGTTTTGCAGGTGCTGTAATTTCATGGCTAGTTCCCCTGACAGATCCTGATGGACTGTATCACAGTAGTCAAAGTGAGGTATAACTAATGCGTTTATAAGTTGTAATTTCACTGAGGTTGGGAGGAAATATCCTGAACGTCGAAGTTAATATAGCGAGTAATTAACGTGTTTACTTATTTGTACGACATGTTACGACCATGTAAGGGTTTTATTCATATGGAGACCGAGGTTTCTTACTGAATTTTCGAGTTTAATTGCGGTGCCATTTCGTTCTAGCTCCGGTAGGCCGACTCTATTTACCCACTCTATCATGACCCCTCCCCCCTTCTTTCCCTCCCTTCAAAACTGCTTAGCGCACTATAAATTGTCTCATTTTAAGATAAGACCATGACTGAAGATGACTGTCATGGTCGAAACCGGTAGTTTCTAAATAAATTTGTGGAAAACACGAAGTACGCTTTTGATTTATTTTTAGATGCCGTTCCACAATATTAAGCCAGAACACCTTGAGTTTACTCTTTATTGTAGTTATTAGCTTTCAATTTTTTGTAAAAAATTAATAGTATTATGTTACAGTTAAAGTATATTATATACGGATGATAATATATATATATATATATATATATATATGATATGATTAAAATACGTTATATTTAATTTTTCTTTTTGTAATATTTTCATTTCATTAAAATATTTACGATGTATTTATTTCTCTTTCTAGGCTGCGAGTGCCTTCTGTTTTCAGGCTCTCGTGGTAAGGATCGCGGCGTTTTCACAAGTCCGGATTACCCAAATCCGTACGAAGAGGGAATCGACTGCATCCTGTACACATTCGTGGCGAGGAGAGACCAAATCGTTCAGCTCACCTTTCGGGACTTCGACGTGCAAAAATCACACCTCGAGTGAGTTGGCCTTTTTTCCTCTTTCCACGTGTATTGGATCCGCTCTTCTCTCATGTTGGCACCTCAGTTTTCGATTAAAAAAATATAATCCCTCGGACTATGCTTCGGTTAACTGAATGGGATCGAGATGAGTAGCTCACACACTAGAAATTGTAACCGTCGCATTGGTTCTTGTTCCCTGCGATTTGCTACGATTTTTTTACGATCCAATCGGATTTTTGTTCAGCTCATATCTCTTCTCCGAGATTGCTTTCGAGGAAGTTTAATCTTATCCCTCCGATTAAATTTAGCTAAAAAATGGTCTCCGGAAAAAAGTTTCGTATCTGATATGGAAGCCATCGGGGTGATTCCGCGGGAGAAATTGGCGAGGCAGTCTCTCGCTGCAATTTATTCTGGAATTAATTTAAGCGTGTTTTAGGAATATAACTGAGATACTCGAAATGCGGTGGTTTGGTCAGCTCATTTCACGGTCTTAATTTCATTCCTATCGCTCCGGATAATAATGTAGTGGCGGGAACCATAATTAGGCTACAGATTGAGTTAGTTCCACGATTAATGCGATTCTCATCAATTTTTCAAATTAGGTGTGCTAATGATAGACAGTGTGGTGGACAATAAAAGGTGCTTTTATCATTGGATCTCTGGATTTTAATTCAAGGTCCATCAACGCTCCGTAGAGGAAATTTGTTGCTCGAAGTATACCACGAGAAAATGTTATCAATCTTCCTTATTACCTTTATTACCAGAGAAATCCTATAAGTAGCAAATAAAAAATCAAACTTACACAAAGTATTTTAAAATGATAGATTCAGTCAATTTCAGTCAATAAAGTTCTGCGTTTAGGCGGTAAGACAGAGATAATTTCACTCTGCCAATATCTATGAAGTATATATGATATCTGTAAATAGTTGTCTAGATGAAGTCATAAGTGTGTGTCAATAATTCAATATGTCTTAAACATAAGTCAATGTGTTTTACTGTTCCATCGTATAATTAAGAGGCAGTCTCAATTTTGATCATCAAAGCATTTTCACCAAGGATTTTTTAGTGGGATATCGGAAAATATTTAAGTATTTATTGATGGCATATTATTTATTTTTTAAGGGATTGAAGGAAAGAATCAGTAATTTAATATTAAATTGGCGTTACTTTTAGGTTCTATAACAAATATTAATCAAAGATGTATTTAAGTTTGTATAGACAGGATAAAGACTTTGCATAGTTTTATTTTTCAATTAGAATATCTATTGGTGAGTGAGGTCGAGAATTCTTATTTGACGCAGGTTTCCTATGGAATTGGGAAATAATTCTAATGACATCGCACGTGATCATGAAAAGCAATGTTCCTTACCCGCAGAAGGACTGCTCTGATTTTGGTTCTACGGGTAATGCAATGTTGTTTTTTAATTGTTCAACAGAGCTCTTCGTTGAGTGGAATTATTAAAATGGTCCACAGAAACGCAGGTATAATGTAGTTCTGCGTAATAAACTCTTAGGATAAATATGTAATGCCTCAGGGGTATATAGCGAATTTATACCTAATTAATGGTATAAATTCTTAGCTGTGTTTCATATTATGAAATAAAAATAAATTACCTGAATATTTTAAAATACGGATCGGATTCGGAGCAGATTTATGTTGCTTCCATCGAGGAAAAGTGTTTAAACATATCCCACATTGAGAACGAAATGTATTTAGGATAATCCGTCGATGACAGTAAAACAATTTGATAAATAGTTGCGGAGGTTATAAAAAATCCTTTCCTTGACATTTTTTCTATTCTCGCATTGCATATATTGTATCTCATAATATAGGTAGAATTTGCATCTAAAAAATTATGAAAAGCTTTTATTCACAATATTATTCTTTCCCATAAATTGTGTGATCTAATTTGAATGTTTGCGTGCTTTTTCATCTTCGATTCCATTGTCTATTGCAGCTTTAATCTTACAGTCTTTCCTTCTTTGTGTTTAAGGTAACAGATTACTGCATTCGCTTCTTTGAGTGCCCTTCTTCGATATTTAAAACGTGTTGTCTATTGCTTCGCTTAAAACGTAGCAGCGACGGAAATAAAAATATATGATGCATCTGAACATACATCCCATTCAAAGAAATAAAACGCTATTTTCAAATAGTAGATGTATTTTGCAATAGGTACCGTTAAGGAACTTCTATAATGATTCTTGCAGTAAAACACTTTTCCTATTATATTCAGATGAACGTAAGAAAGAATACATTACGTTGCTGTCTTAAATGAAACCTAATAGTTACTCGTTGTTGCGTAAAACAAAATAATAACTTTATCATGAAGTAATTAAAGGTTCTAAGTTTCTCGTTTATATAAAATTAATAGACTAAATAACTACGTTTTGTAATTCCCGCTCAATTCCAGCTACGCTGCATTATTACTCCTTTATGAGAAATGCTCTTTCATTTTACAATTCGCAAAATACCGGGTTTATTTGATATTAATATTTTATCGCCTTTCTTCTAAGTATCGGCAGATAATAATGGATCACCAATAATGAATGATATCTTCCAAGATATCGTATTTGAGCCTAAAATATCTTCTTTCTTCAGTGCTGAATATTTTGTTCAATTCAGACAAAGGAAAACTGAGTATAGCAGCTGTGAAAGGCAAATGCAAAACGATTATACAAATTATAAGTTAGAAGTGGAGCTGTTTTACCTATGTTGTTTTAAATATATGCTCAAAAATTTCATACAGCAATTTCCGTCTCTCTTGTAAACGAGTGAGACAACCTTGGTGGGGACCACATGCAACTTTACTAATTTATTAAAGTGACTTTGAATATTGAACATTCCTCAGCAAGCAGTTCATAGGATACATTATAGGACTGCCTATTTATCTCTAACACCTTTTTATTTAATTTCCCATTTTCGCTCGGGGTTCAGTTATACTATGAATTACAAATTAACGTTCGTATCTCAGATATGGACCTGCCTATCGCTAATGAAATGTCTAAACAAATTGGCTATTTAGTTTCCAAGTAGAGTTGAGGTTCATATCAAATCAGAATCGTAAGTAGATAATGCATTCCCACATACTATTACCGAAGTAATTACAATCATTCATGTTTTTTTTGTTACTCTGACGGATAATTGATGAATTAATGAATGAATTTCAATGACTTTGACGCCAAGGCAGCGAAGAGCTCTTCGGAGCAATAAAGTTCCTTCACGAGCTTTGCGTTGCATAAAATATCAAAACGACCTTAGAGATCCACTTCGAGATTAATTTGTATAAATCTAAATTGGGAAAATGCGTCGGAGTGGAATCATTAGAGGAAAAAGACTCGAATAAAATATTTCTTGATTTTATCCAAGTTGTGTCATACAAGGAAGTAAGTTGAAAATATATGAAAATCAGCTTGCAATGGATAATCAAAGGCTTTATCGGTAAGAAATCTTCGTTTGAAATTGCTGGAGTTATAAATATTTCAGGAAGTACGTCTACAATGAAGAAGACTTATATGTTCTCATTAGCTATTGCAATTCGAGAACTAGAGGAAGTGAATAGATCAAATGGAAAATGTGTATTGAAACGGAGTTACAAATCTCTATGAGATGTTTCAGAGAGGGATTACTGTCTATTCTCACTCATAAGAATGATTTTTGCTAGATCATATGGGAAACTTACAGGATACCTCTTCCTAAAAATAAGAATATCTACATTTAATTATTTATTACCACTACAAAAATTAAGATGTAGTGTAATTCAATTTTCCTGAATTATTCAGCCTTAAATAGAACATTCGGTTGTTTAAAAATAGTCGACTCATTTTCAAGCACTATATTGATAATGAGATGAACTTTGGAGAAGTTTCACGATTTAGAGTTGTCTCCTCAACCAGTGTGTAGCATAACATTCGAATTTGACTCTTTTAGAATTTTTCATTGCTTTTCCGTTTAATTTTGTGAGGGGTTTAGTTTTAAATTACTTACACAAAATATATTTAATATTTATCACGTTCTATCTTATTTATAGTTTGGTTTACATCCCGAATCTAACAATTTCTCGGATAAGTGTACTGCAAACTAATAGTAAGCACTTAGGAGAAATGTTATGGAAGCATTTTTTTAGAGGATGCCATCTCAATTTATTTCACAAATACTAAATGTTAACCGAGGTATTTAATTCTAACTGCATCATCATTTTATCAACCGTATCACAAATCATAAATGTACGGCCTTAGTCCTGAGCGAAGTAATTGAAACGGTAAAAGAGCAGTCAAGTTCTGAATAAGATCGATATTTCAAAATTGAATTGAAACTTTGGAAAACCCTATTCCTAAAATCGTTAACAACCTTATTTGGTTTGTTGATTTGAGCGAATCCAAAGAAAGGAGGAGAAGGCTGCAAATATCCAAGGTAAATGGAAATTTTACATATTGTATCGATATGTAACGTGTTGTAACATTGGTTGATCATCGGATATTCTATGGTGTGCGAACATCGCGTAAGACACAGAGAAACAGTTTGTCAAGAAAATTAGAATGTATCTTAGAAGAAGATAAACACCGCAAACTTAGATAAAGTGGAAAGTCAAACCAGAGGTTGTAGTTTGGGTATGTAAGGTATCAGAAAAATGCTTGACACAGGTGGGGGTAACGTTTCACCTAGCTCTCACAAGCATCGTGCATGCCGACAAGAAATCGCACGAACACAAGGAAATGTACAGAAAGAAAATCTGAAACATGGCTGTTAAGGAATCAGAGGTTTAAAATCTCCAATAGCCGTTCTTGTCGGCGTTCCTCTTCTCATTCACCGGTATTTCGCGAAAACAAGAAATGGCATCGCACTTTTTGAGAGCACTCGATACGTATTTCGGATGCGATGAATTCATCGTCAGTAGTGAATAGGTACCGTCAGGAATAATAGATATAGCTATGAATTACGTCAGGGGTAAAAGATATAGGTAGACGATAAACCGTTGAAATATTATTATTCTAATGAAAGATTTTTGAATAAGGTTAAAACGGAATATTTTTTAAAAATTTATTTGAAATGAACAAAACTTTAAGTGCCATAAGCTCACTTTATGATTCCTAATCTGCTCGATAATTTTTTTAGAGACACGAGATGGCCGTATTTTATTATTCGCTCTTTTAGAAACGTGCCTGAATCATTAAATTTATCAAAATCAGTTTTATAGGTATCCTCCATAAGGTTCAATACTTTTGTTGCTACATTTTCTAAACGTTTCAATCAATGAATTTTTATCATTTTTTCCATACGGAATGGGCTACTAGTAGGGGGTTGGATCAGGTCGTAAAGGGAAATCAGTGTACTGCCTTGTATTCAACTTAGTCGGTTGAAAATCCCTTGGTGATCCTTACGAACAAAAGTTGCCATTCATGTGATTGCTTTTCTCGATAGTAATACATTTTACATACATTGAATTACACAATCTATCTACCACGACTACAATCGTAACACGACAAAGAAGTAAAATAATAATTCTATTAGAATTTTCATTTATTTTTAAAATTTTGCTACTTATTTATTCTTAATTTTAATTTTTAAACGATGCCTTTTATGAGGTTTGAACAATTCTCCAGGTAATATTCTTTGCTCTTACTTCGGAAAAGAATACTCAGAATCTTACTAACTCTGTTTATACGTGGAAATGTGCATAATTAAATCTCTCGAATTATTCCGGCTCTCCTAATC
The DNA here is from genome assembly GCA_947579665.1 of Sympetrum striolatum. Classification (NCBI taxonomy): domain Eukaryota; kingdom Metazoa; phylum Arthropoda; class Insecta; order Odonata; family Libellulidae; genus Sympetrum; species Sympetrum striolatum. The sequence continues at coordinate 88,787,615 of OX388352.1, forward strand.
TATTTCATTAGAAAATGTGGATGCGTACATTCCTCTTTCATCAATTGCTGCGTTTCCGTATCTGACTCTCTACATGTCTTTTATATTTTCCAATAATCCTTTCAGATGGAAGTGAATCCATAAATTTGGACTTAACTCGGTATATCAGTTGATGCTATTGTGATATCTGTGTCAATAATTTAGCTTTTTGCGCTTCTAATTCGTGTTGCTATTGTTTCGGCGCGCTCTGCGTGAGGAATAAACGCGTAGTAAATTGAGATTTAGTTCGAAAGTAAAGTAGATCAAAGTGAGGTAGAAAGGCCGAAATAAAGTTAGATGACGTTTTCAGGCAAGGTGAAGCGTAATAGCAAAGAATAGAGGGCATACTAGCCACCACCAATTCAATTGTTGTATATCCCTCTGTGGAGTAGTCGAGAGCAACCCAGAAACTATGATGTAGGAGGAATCGGATATATATCTAGGTTAGAGTAGCATTATGGCAGCATACGAATATTAAGAGTGATTACTTATTACCTCAGTGTTGTTCGGCTAAAGTCGTTTTCTTCCCGCGATCCACCTACTCCTCTCAGATCTTCAATGCATAGAACCTCGGAGGTGAATGTAATTCACTGTTTTATGGCTTTTGCCTGTGAGGATGTAACTCTTCCGTCGTTGAAATTTAGATGTTTCTGGTTTTATTCTTTAGTTTCATTCCGAACTGTAGCTCTGTAATGTATTAGCATTCGTATTTACGATTTTACGAAACTGCGTTGTGAATTTTTTCTCATATAGCAGGTAATGAAAGAAAAGTCTGACGGTTGTTTTATTTTTTTTCATTTCAACTGAATTAAATTTGTTTATCTTTTTGACTTGAAATAGCATCGTACCATTCGATAGCGACAATTTTTATAAAAAAACATTAGCGATGCAATATCGCAAGAACCACGGAATTTGACGATGTGTCTGTAAAGTAATTAAATATATTAATTGTAATTTATTAGAGTTTCCAACCAAAGAAGTTCTATAACACTGATCAACCTCATTTTTGTTACAAGGAATGTGATGGGTGTTCTAACTAATTCGATTAGCCGAAAATTAAATCAATATTTTCCTATCGGCCTAATTTTTTGTAATATACTAATATATTTTTCCAAATTCCTTCAAAATGCTGATTCTCGCTGTTCTTGAGAGCTAATTAGTTTGTTCTTGAGTTACAGTTATTGAAAATGAGTCAGATTACGTACAAAGAACCTTGTAGGACCTGAAGTCATATACCAACTTCGGTATCATGTTAAATAAAAAATGCAAAATTCCATTATTATTAATTAATTAATTATTATTATTCGATTGTATTTAATATGATCCCGATTACGGAGTTCCTCAAAGTTACAGCTTCTTCGATTGAATTTATATACCAACTTGTTTGTTGGTTGGAAATTGAATTCGGGACGATGCCCTCTAGGTTATCATGAGGCGACACCAAAGATTTTTGAAATAGCTCTATGGTAGTACTTTATAAACGTGCTTCGACAACTGAGGTAATTGCCACGTTATTTTTCACCGAGAATCGAATCCGAGACCACAATCACCAAAGACCCGGCCATCCGGGGGACCATTCCGAATAATCGGATCTTGCCTAATTCATTATTATTTTACGCTTCTTAATGGCAAGTTGAAAATCTGATTACTTCATTTCCGAGAAGTTACTGGAACAGGGGTGTTAAGAAACTCCTTTTTTCTCTCAGTGAATTCATTGTCAACTTCGAATGTTTACTGTTTCAGGGTTCCATTATCTCTTTTAGGAAGACGTAAAGACATTATAAGAGTCAAAAGGAAGGAGATAGTTAGAGATTGAGTGTGGATGTGGAAGTTGATGGAACGGGATGTTTCCGGGGAGATAAGTTGCGTGGAGCGACCTTTCCTTTGGGGAAGACAGACCTCTGGGACAGGAATCCGGTTCAGTGGATGTGGCGGGGGTTTCTGAATACTTGGATAGGGACCGAGGAATGGTTCTGGGAAGAGAAAGACAGCGGTGGTGTTGCGAACGAAAAAAATTTTGCTGTGGAGTAAAAATAGTTATAACCGAAGCGGAATATCGATTGAGTTTGATTCAGGGGCTCGTGCGGCAAATATTAGAACTTTTCCACGGGAAGAGGACGCTTCAGCGGATTTATGATTTTCCAAATCTGTCGATAAGAAAACATTTTCGTTACTTTACTCCGGAATTATTTGCTGGAAGAATGGAGATTGTAGTCGCGAGGCAAAGTTACTGGATATTTAAAATCGGCTTAATGTTTGTTTTCCGCGAGTCTAGGAGAACTTACGAAGCGAAATATGCTTGTTATCTCAGAGATTTAATGGGTCCTTCAATGGTCCTTTTAGTAGTTTTGCAGTATAAAAGAAAATAGTGATGGAAGCAGCGTGATCTTATCGCGTTCTTCGGGTCCAAATGTAAGTAAATCCGCAATTACCGATGAGTTAATGCCATTTAAAAGCAGTCCTCGAGAAATGCGCGGAATTCATTCTACGTTAAGCTTGCCTCTGGCCTTATTTTCCAAATTGTTTCACGATCTCGGTGGAACGAAGAATATCATGACTTTGGAGGTTGATCCATGAGTTCGGGGCACGGAGCTATTGTTCAGGAAATTTCTTTCTTAAGTTCGAATATATGCACTTTACCTGGAACTTGGTGTCTTAGCTCGTATTTGCACTTGCGTAAGTGAGCGTGCATGCACATAATCCCCGCTGCTCGGTAAGTTTGAAAAACTTCCATTGGGTTAGGTGTAATTTGGACTCGGTCAACAGTTCCACCTCAGGAGAAAGTTAAGCAGCTTTATACTTCCGCGAGTCATTTGAATTAAGAGCGGATTTGTCGATTTTTTAGACGAATATCCGAGACGCGGGAAATACGGGGAACATCAATTACGAACCTACTAACAGTTCTCTCCTTAATTTAAGCGAAAAGGGTCAGAGAGGAAAAATAATTATTTCGTCTTTATTAATCGTCTTTTTCTCAAGATGATTATTCTTTCAATAAACCCACTTTTTAAATTGCGCACAAACAACTATGCCCTAACCAGGATTCGAACCTGGGACCTGCTTCGCAGAGGGACAACTACTACCACCGAGGCCGGCTGAGAAGGTAATAAAGTGGAAAACAGAAATCGTATTTCAGTGGCCATTTTTCAAAACGGGGCACGTGTCAAAGAAGAACATTCCGCAATCGGGTACAACGAGAAAAAGAAAAACGATATCCAGGTATCCCAAAGGTTCCGTGGGGTATAAAATGGACCAAGAATGGAGGCGGAGAATGCAAATGTGATGTAGGATGGGGGATTGGTGGAATTCTCGAGGCCATGGATGCGAATGGGGAGTAAATGGAGGAAGAAGACAGAGTGTGTAAGAAGGTAAGGGAAATAGATGGAGGGTAGACGGATTGCATGAAGCACGGCCGAGGACTAGAAGTCAGTTACAGATTTAGAGGGAGAGCTCGGGACTATTGTCTTTCCCCAAGGAGTCCATGAAAATCGAATAAAATTCGAGATTCGCACCTTTCCGGCGATAAATCACGGAAAGGGTCCTTTATCAAAACATTAAAGAGATTTCTAAACTTGAGCGTCCCTAATTTATGAATATTTACAAAGCAAATGGAGAGCGTTTGCCATTTGTCCGGGGATCCAAGGGTTTTTGCCTCCGTTTATGTCGACTACATGAATAGACAGTGAAATAATATGTTAAAAATCTAGACTGCATGTAAGGATGTTGTCATTTCTTTCCACTTAATTGAATAATAAATGAGGTGGTCATCTTGTACTAGACAAATAGTGAAGGAGGTTGACATGGAGTGTTCATTATGTGAAGATGCCTTGGAAAAAGCACTTTTTTATTTTACACGTTTCTAGTCATGCATGCATGCATGTAGATATAGATATTCTACATTCAATTTTATATGATTAAAAAGATGATTGTAACTGAATGATGACCACATAGGCGAATTTTGAGATAACGGAAACATCACAATCTTAAGGACCCCTTTTGTTTCTCATCTTTATTACCTAATAAGAGTTTTGCAGTGAGGAATTTAACTTTAATGTTCAGAATAATAAGGATGTCATTGAAAAATTATGAGCCGATCCCCCTAAAAGACAAGTAGCAGAAAGATTGCTTCTCCTCAAACCAAAAGAATAATTCATGACACGGAAGCGGGGTTGGGTTCAGATTTTAGCTTACTTGTGGTGGGAGATTATTCTCTCTTTTAGTTCCTTTTTCTGGACCGTCGAGATTCAAATCTATCATTAGTTAGCATTAGATTATATATCGTGATATGTTAAATATTAAATTTTGATGAATATAATTATTAATCTTAATTTATGAAAAATACGTGGAAAGTATCGCTGAAATCACTTAATTTTTATAAAACGTATGAGGATAATATTCCTCCTCCCATATTTCAAGGAAGGATCACTTTCTCCCTTTATCTGAAGACATCAAATTTGATAAGTCTCCTTCAATAATCGAATGAAGTACTAGTCAAATTGGCAGTATTTAGTCGCTTGAAATTCTTCATTATTTCTTTGGAGGCTAGTGGACTATACTGATGTCCCGGGTTCGGATCATGGTGAAGTTGTATGGGTTTTGATTTTTAAGGGTTCATTGTAAGAGTGGTCTTATTAGACTAACACTCACCCAAATTATTTCGAGATTATCATTTTTATAACTAGCAGTGAGATTTCAATTGGCAAGTAGGTGAGACATCCACAGACAGCATCCCTCCCACCCCGAGACGACTGCATCATCCAGCTCGGAACGGAACCAAGTCGCAACTTTTCGGTCCGTAACGTTCGAACAATTATCGGCGGATACTCATAATTTTTTTAGACCAGCCTGCTGAATTTTTAAACCCTAAACGTCGGTCACTCTCCGGTGACAAAAATCACCGTAAATCGCTCCCCCACGGGTAATTCGCCCCCAGTCTCGGGGCGAGTCGCCCCCATAAGATATTTCTAGTCCCCCTTGCAGGAAGGGCAAGGGCAAGGTGTTCGAATGAGGCTGAAAGGCTATGTGCAGGAGTGGAGGGGAGTGACGAATGGTTGGAATGTGTGGTAGGAGCGGGGGCTGGGAGCGCGGTGGAGTTATCGGATCGATAGAGAGATAGAGGAAGAAGAAAAGGAGGGGCAGGCTGCTTTTTGAAAGGAAAGAGGAGAAAATGGCTTAAAGTGCATCGGGAGAGTACAGTTATCGATGAAAGATGAGAGGCCGAATGGGAAAGAGGATTTGCTTGGGAAAGAATCGGCTCGATTCAAATTGGGGAGTAATTGAAGGTGGCGTCACTTAGTAGATGAATTGTTGTAAATGGAGCAATGCGGTGGGCCAGCTTATATCGTAATCCGAGCAATGCACCCGCGGGGTAACGCTCCCCGGAGACGTTACTAAGAAGAATTTACTCTTTTTATTTATGCGATATAATTTGATCAAGCTCTCCGATGTGAGCGGTTTACAAAATTGAGTCGCGCTAAATTTGGGATTCATGTATTCTACGTTTCTTTTAAATCGGATAGAATTCATTTTGGCGAAAGCTATATTCCTAATCGAGGAATTTTAATGCCAACTATCGAGATATTGTTAGTTAATTATGCATCCCGTCAAATTGTGTCTTATATTTATGGGAGGAGCCAATGTTTTTGCCCTTTTTGCAGAATTTACTGGATTTTCCTGAGGGATATTTAAAAAAATTATTAAGCCCTGAGTATCTGAAATCTGCTTGGAAAATGTTTTTTATGCTTATTGATTATTTTTTCTTCAAGAAGAAAAGTTGCATAACTAATTGTTTTTAACAATATTAATGTAGACGGAGATTTTTATTAGCGAACATCGAATTTTAATCATCTTCATTATTTCATAAAATTTGACCTAGGAAGGTGCATTTTCTACAAATTACATAATTTTCAAAGAAACATATCAGTTACATAGATCGGCTATTTCCTGGTTCATTGTTTTTTTTTGTTTCAGATGAGTTAATCTTCAAGGCAAACTATGAATGTTGTAATCCACAATTCTGATTGCTTGAAATATTTCTCGTATTTTTCAAATACATACCATCTGACAATTAAATTAAACGAGAGAAGACGAATCTAGCTGAAATTGATTATAAAGTAATAAAGGAGTTCCCAGGGACTTATCCTAGCGACAGAAGGTCCTCTTGGTCGTCAAGGGCACAGTTTACAAAATTTTTATTTATTTTATTATAATTATACATTTTAAAGCAATATTATAGCTAAATGAGAATCTTTAATAATATATTTTCTTTTGTTAATTATTTTGATTTAGTACGACTTCTTTCAGAATTTATTTTTCAGAGAAAATAAATGCTACAGTCGATGAAAGTTTATCTTTTATGCGTACGCGTTGATTCTACTTGGATCAATCCGCCAACCATTCGAAGAGTAGCTTGTTTTCTTTGCGGCGTTGGCTGTTAATCATGTACAAAGTTTCGTGCTACCTCTCGTTATGAAGATTTAGGCAAACCTTAGAAAAAATGCACCCTAAGCCAAGTTACATGTGATATTACAAAAACATCCGCAGGGCCACTTCGAAATTGTTAAAGGACTGCATGTGGCCCGGAACACGTGAGTAGAAAATCCTGCTCTACTGGTACACACAGAAAGAAATTCATTAAATCGTAGGAATATTTTACGTAACTATTATAATTTTATTTTCTAGCTAATTATTATTACTTAATTATGTAAAGCTTTTATTATTCTATGAAATACTTTATTTGCGGGATTTTAGTCACATATCTTTTACATGATATTTAAAAAGGTTGCAACACGGGAAAATCTGACCCATTTCCAAAATCAGACACTCCACCGTTTGCGGAATCAGATTTTGTGCATAATTTGGCCGAATCATGCATCATTTTGTCAGCAATCGCGTGATATCCTTCGGCGCAGCTCGGGATTAAAAGCTCGTTCATCATTCCTGACGGGGAATTCAATCGAAAACAGTTTTAAAGCGATTTATCAAGTAGCAATGCAGCCAATAAACTCCTAATTGGCGAGTGTTCCGAACGGGCATCGTCGCAATCCAACGCGGCTCTGCTGGTGCAAGTGGAGAGCCCACGGCGAACAAGACTATTAATAGATGGAATAAGGAGGCTGATGTAGCGGTGGAGCGATCTTATCGACGCATGGCGAGCTGGTTGTCGCAGCTGAGACTATTCAGCGCACGGACACAAAATGAACATCTCTTAATTATCGCGGAATCCATCAGCGGGCAAGAGTGGGAGATGAGGTAGTCGAGAAGCTAAAAAAGATACACGCGACAAGTTTTTTTCGGAAATTCAGCCGTACGGTGGTCGTTGAATCGACAGCACACCCAGCGATAGTTTGGTTTTTGTGAATAGCGGATCAGATTTCCTGCTATGCTTAACTTTGTTAAGGCTTTATGAGAAATCAAATTTTACGTTGATGGAGGCAGTCGACAAAGGATTGGAGAAAACCGAAGCTGGGTTGAATACTCTTAGATAAGCGAAGGGTAAGGGTCAGATTGGGTTCCTATTTTAAAAATGTAAATGACAGAATTCCCATTTTGATATTATCAACTGATTGGATAGTGACATCGAAATAGGAAGCCACGAAGAACTTAGATAAAATCAAAATTTTAGCAATCACAATGTTTATTGTATAATGACCATGATTTCGACTCATGGTCACTAGGTGATTATCATCGACTCATCATCAATCAGTCAATGACTCTGTGAATGAAATCTTGAATCGTTTCTTACTAAACGTTGCGATTGGTAAAAATTTACCTTTTTTATTTCCATAATGTTTGATTTTTCTCATAAATATGTGTGATTTATTCGTATTTATCATCATATATTAATATTCATACTTATTTTTTTAGATTTATAGCACATTGCATTAGCATATGCTGTTGAAGGAAAACACCCATAGATATTTCCTGCATACTGTAAGAGCGCACAATACTAAATATGTGTACAAATGCAAGATCGTACCTCAGCTGAATGATTTTAATATCATGTAATAATTGTTTCCATGGAGACCTACCGAAATTTTCCTTAAAAAATTTCCTTTCATTTTGTCAACAATCCAAAAATATCACGAAATCGTATCGCGTAACTATCGTATAAGTTCAACCTTTAGATTTGAAGTGACAGATTTTATTACTGATTAATTCTTACGAAATGCATCAATGAATGAAATGTTAAATCCGATTTCAGGTCGGGATTTAGACTAATGCAAAGAATAAATACATACGAAGGACTTTATTCGCCGAAATTGGGACTTTTTAGTCCCATCTTCCATTTAACCAAAAACATTTACAACAAATATGACACAGTATATAAAATAAATTAAAGTCATGTAACAAAATAAAATACAAGTCTAAAAAATATTTATAAAATATAACTATATAAATCTATATAACAAAGTGAAAAAGAATACTAATATAATACATCATTATATAAAGTACAAATCTATTAAAGATGATACAAAAAAAAAATGAAAAATGAATACTAATATATTACAGACTTATACAAAATTGAAACACTATCACACACAAGTGTTGAAATATAAACATAAACATATAAAAGAAAAAGAGCAAATACAATAAATACAACTACAAATTAAAGGGTGTGGTGGTGCAATTCTGTTCAAAGAGTAATAGTTTAGTAATTTGCTTCTTAAATGATGGTGGAGATGGTGGCTACAGGCGGTAACATGAAAATATTTCTCATATTTATTAGATCTATGAATCGGTATTTGCATTAAATGAGATCCTCTTGTTTCTCGTTGGCGGGCTATGTTCGTAATATCTAATGCTGTGGAGAGATACTGAGGTTTATTATGAAAGTTGATGGAAAAGAAAAGTTGAAGAAGATGAAGCTTTCTATAGTTATTTAACTTGAGGAAGGTTAGCTGTCTATAAAAGGGCGAAATATGCTCAGATTTCCTCAGATCACAGATAAAAAGAACGCATGAATTTTGTGTCTTTTGTAATTTAGCGGCAAGTTCATCAGACAGATTTTGATACACAGCATCACAATAATCGAAAAGGGGAAATAGAAGAGATGTGACCAGATATTTTTGAAGCGAATGTGAAATTACATGATTGATTTAGAGTATCTTCCTTGAAGCTAAAATTTAGACATGGTATTCAGTGAAAGCCACATAGTAGACCCTCAAATCGAACAATTTAAAATGATTTAATAGTGAAACTAATTCAACAGGTATTTTAAAGCTGGACTCAATACAAAGAAATGGATGAAAATTTTGGAGATCAGGGTAAGATGGGGTTGCTAAGCGGCTTTCGATAAGAAGCTTAATTCGATTGCATATTAAAAGAGCTTGAAATCGAAGAATGGGTGAATTGGATGGCGTACTTAGATGGTTGATTCTGTCACGGATTTGAAAATGATACTTTTTGGTAAGAGATATTAAGTTGCGACAAAATGATAACAAAAGAATCCGGAGAAAGGCAATTTTATATAAATTTGGTGGCGTAGGCTCGTTTGGGAGGTGAGTATGCATTCGTGAACGCTGTAACAGAGCTTTTGATCGGTAATAGATTACTTTATACAGTGGAACTTGGATAATTAGAACCTGAATGGACCGGGTAAAAAAAAAAAGAGTTACATAATTAAATTATTAATTACACCCTGAACCAAAAGAAATTTATTTAAAATATTATTAGTATTTCTTATTTACTTGCCATATTCATACGAGGTCTGTTAAAAAAGTTCGGGAATAGCTCGCTTCCAGGTGGTTATTTTTAACTGGTATGCAGGCGTTGTATTTGCAAAAACTTACAAAACAAACACCTGCAATCACTTTGTTAATATCTTATTTTGTTGCTTAGTTACGGCTGTTTATAAGAATGGTCGATCGTAGAGTGAGGCGAACAATCGGATCCGCTGAAATAAGCTCTTTGAAGGAGCAACGTTCTTCTGAAAAATTCCGCATGAAACTCAGCAAGTTCTTTACGGAAACTTTTGAGTCGATTACCAAGGCTTATGGTGAGTATTCTATTGAACGAAATGTGTTTTATAAGTGGTTTACATGGTTAAAAAAGTGCGGCAATCAGTTGAAGACGACGAGCGTGCTGGAAGACCATCAACGTCGACAGATGACCCCCACATCGAGAAATTGAACGATATCGTTCATGCAAATCGACATTTCCTAGTCAGGGAGCTTGTAAAAGAGTGTGGCATCTCGATTGATTCGTGCTATGAAATTATCACCAGAAAATTTGAAGATGCATAAAATCGCGGCCTAATTCGTTCCTCGCCTGATGACAGCAGACCGAAAACAGCATCGAGTTTATGTTTGTCAGGAACTCCTTGATCAAACTGAAGAGGATGAAAACTTCTTGTCTAGGATCATAACAGGTGATGAGTCTTGGGTATATGGATATGACATCGAAACAAAGGTGCAACCATCACAATGGATTGGTGAAACATCCCCAGCCCCAAAAAAGATCGACGAGTTCGCTCGAGTGCCAAGGTGATGTTGACTGTTTTTTATGCAAAGGCGGTTGTGCATCACGAATACCTATCTCGGACTGCGCGGAGTACTACCTGTGAGTTATCAGACGCCAAAGAGATAGAATCAGGCGAAAGCGGCCCAAACTCAGGAGGAGCGGCGAATGGTTTTTTTCACCAAGGCAACGCGCCGGCTCATTCGTCACTCAGAAATCGTGAGTCTTTAGCCAAAAACAAGACCACTGTGCTTCTCCACCCACCCAATTCGCTTGACCTGGCTCCATGTGACCTTTGCCTGTTCTCCAGGCTAAAAACCCCGCTCAAACAAAAAGATTTGCCACCAATTCAGATATAGAGAAAATTTCGAAGGAGGAGCTTATGAGCATTCCGGAAAAAGCGTTCCAGGACTGATTCAAACAGTGGAAACACCGTTGGGATAAGTGTATTCATTGTTATATTCCTGAAGTAGGTTTATTTCTAGTATGTCGGGGATTTTATCTCAAACTTTCTGATCAGATCTAATTGAAGTTTATCATTCCGAGGAAACCGAAGGGAGCGTATACTTCGCAATATAAATTAATCACAATGTTCTTTCTTGAGACAACGCAAAGACTTGTTCGCATCCCGGAGAAAATGTAACATTTTCAACGGAAATGGAATTCCGCGGAAGATTAAAATGGGAAATTCACACGATGCTGGATATAGCGCTTAAAATATCACTAATTAAATCTCGCGAGTTGAAATCACCATCAAATTAGGTATTCAGTGATTCCTTTACACGATCCCCTAGGGCTCCCGTATGAGCTTCAGGTGCAAAACTTCAGAATAAACGTTTTGACGAAACTTCTTCTTCTGCAGTCATTTTTAAGTGGTTCTTGGAGTTCGTCAAAATTTTTATTTTCAATTTTGGTCGATGTCTTGAATTCTCAAACTGATGAGTAATTAAATGATAAGAAGTGTGATCAAGTTCTTAAGAAAGTGTAAAAAAGTGCAATCAGAGAAAAATTGAAGATATCTCATGGAAACAAATGACTTTTCTAAGTTATAGCAATTTAAAGTAATATTATTACGGCAATTCCATTCTTCAGTGACACTTGTGGAACATAATTAGAATTTTGATACCCAGTGAGTGTATATATATACGAGTAAAAGTTGCTTGCATACTGCAAGCATATGAAATGTATTTCTAATCTTTATTCACATGCCGAGCTTTAAGTTTCATTGTTATCGGGAAGCGGTTAAAAGATCTTAAAAATCGTAAGAATTTCTAATTTTGAGACGCCTGGTGTCGATCCCAGGACCTATTGGCGGATGCGAATAGACATTATAATTGTTAGGATCTGATCTTATTAAATGCAAAGTTTCTATCGTTCATGTCGTTTCAGAAGGGGATAATGGAGTCTTATTTCAGGACCTTCTAGGTATATTTTGGAGTACAATATCAGGAAAATTAATATTTACATTAAGCCAACTGGAATTGCGCACAATAAACCTTTCATTATCACGGGAACTTTGTTTCGATTTTCTTGAATATGCCGAAAAAAAAAACAATTCTTCAGATAAATAGTAAGAGCTTTCTGCCTATCTACGGACCTTTCTATGTTAAGTTTTTGAGTAAAAAAATTCATCAAATGCTGCTTTTTCTTGGAAATGAATCATTCTTTTCCTCCATCATTTTATTATGTAGCGGTAACCGACTAATACGCAGAATAGTCATGTTTTTTACAGAATTACTTGCAAAGTGCAAAGGTGATAAACTAGAAACCCAATGCAATGTTTCCAATGTCTGAAAATGCAATAGAGATTCCATAACTATATCTATTCTACAGTATTACATTAAGATACCAATACAGTTTCAGACTGTTTCAAACAACGATGAGAACATTTATCATGTATAGAGAAAATATCTGTATTTCACCAGTATACTTAGAATTGTCCAATAAAAAATAGGAAATAATGTAACAAAGCAAGTTACCATAAATCTTTCCTCCGAAAAGTGTCGACAAATGAAACAGGAAATGCTGAAGGGAACTTCCCGAACTTCTTGAATATACTACTTAAAGAATGAAGAAGAAGATACTGAGAGAGCCCAAGAGCACAACTATCTTCTTCCACAGGCAAAGCCAAACTGTAGTCGTCTTAGTTTACGAAAATTTTGAATTATAAAGCACGAAAATTCTGTTTGAAGCCACAGCTGCATGTCATAAAACGAGCCGGAAACCGAAAGAATGTAGGGGACACCGCGGCAGACGCCCACGTGTGGGCTGGTTTTCGATGGTATTGTGGGTCTGTGAGAGTAAGTATAGTTCAAAAATAGCTTTCATAATATTTTATAAAGTGAAAAATAAAAAAAGATCAAAAATATTTAAAAAATGATAACTCTATTCTGTTACTTGATGAAAGATATACGCTGTTACTAAATTCATTCTTGCTTTAAGAATGATGGATGAATGTGTATCAGTTTTCTCATTATTTCTTCGTCTTAAGTTTGTAAAAAGTTAATTTCAGCATTCAAAAGTTATCATTAAGAGGCATGAAGGTGCGTAGGTCCTCAAACCGAGATTTTCCTGAGGGCCGCACTCCGCCGCGCGGATTATTTGCCCTTGCAGTGTTGTAGAAAATTCGTTATTATTATCAGGTGGGGACAAATTGGGGTAAGGTTTTATTTCAGCTCCTTCTTCAGAAAGATTCATAGAATAACATGTTATAAATATCTTCATGTCCCTCGGAGTCCCTCTCAACTATTTTCCTCGCTTTAGGTAAAACTTTTCTCTAAAACAAGAGTCCGCCATTTTGTTACATAAAATATGCAAATATTCATTTTCAATCATTAAATTTAAGAGTTTTTAAAGATAAAGTACTGGTTTATAACGTGGAGTAGTGTTTTATCCGATAACTTACCTTGAATGGGTTCAGCATCGTTTTGGAGTTGAAGAATTTCATGAGAAATCGAAGACCGGCATTTTTCGCAAAATTTGGTCAACTTTGACCCCCTGTAGAATTGTAATACGCAAGATTCAACAAAAAATATTTTACAGTTATATGCAGAATTTATTCGAAAATAACCGTGCTAAGTTTCAAAGTCCGCACTCGAAAAAAAAACACTTTCGTATTTTGAGCCAGCTGTTTTCGATTCTAGCCCACTGTGCCATGGTCTGAATGATCAATTTCTCATTTTTCCTGGAGGTTTCACGTCAGAGCCTATAAGCTGTAAAAATTTCAAGTCAATGTCGCTTGTCGTTTAGCCTGTGAATTAGTATCCAATCTATCTATCTATCTATCGAATTGTATGAATGAATCCGGAGAGTTAAATATATGTAATACCTGTAGATATGAAGGTATGTCCGGAGAAACGTCTCTATATAATAGATATGATAGTACGACTATTACCTTTAAGTAATTCCCAAATCTGCAATGAGGGAATGCAAGAATTAAATTATTATTTAGTGTTTTTACAACTTGTAGTACTTTAATCAAAATTATACATGAAACTTTGGGTGAATCGTTTTATCGGTTTAAGCTTCTTTTAATAATAAAAATTGTATAAATATCATTTAACCCGCTAAAGTTGAATTTTAAAAATATTGATTTATATTTTATTGATTTTTACTAATTTGGTTTTATTTATATAACTATTTCTTAATTATGATGGAATTCTAGAAAGTGGCCTTTCAACACAAATAAAACTATGACATATAATATGATAGTTGGAGCCAATTACTTCGTTTTGCTTCATTTTAATCTTACGCTATTTCGATGTAATGATTTTGGAAAGATGGCTTCGTAATTTGTCGTAACCTACCCCAAAATGTTCATATAAAGAAGTGAAGCGAATGAGAAGGAAAAGTACCATATCAATGACATTAGCACCGTGGTATTTTCCTCTCAAATTCCGTATAATTCATAATGGTCACGTGATTAAGCTCAGAGTACGCCGGGTAAGTCCAGTCTCCACTTCCCGTAAAGGGTATATCCGCATTATCGCGTATAATAAATCTTACATACTTATAAATAATTTCGGCAGTTAGTTAAACAAATGGAACGGATGTACCGCCTTATCCCAAATCTCTAGTTTTTTGCCGTAGTCGCACCGAGACTTCTTATTCCAAGCCGTTTCCGTAATCCTCAAGGCTTAGGGCCATACTTAAGAGGGGGAAAAAAACTCTCGTCACATGATCCTTCCATGACGGGTATTTCGTCGTCTTACTCACATACATTTTTAACCTGTGTCCCTCATGAGTTTCACAAAGTTATAATTGCGTGAAGGTTTGCACTTTCGTAGCATTTTTGGCGCTTCGGCTGGTTCGAATAGTTTAGCTGTGCACGCGATGTTCCGTGTTTCTCTTTCATAGAAAACAGTGATGTTGTGAAGGCTGCATAAAGGCATACACATCATACAGTCACCGTTCTGTTCCATTTTAAATATTATAGCAAATATATATATTATACATGGTATTTTTATTTGTATGTAAGTATATTTATTTATTGGCCTTTTGCCGCAGTTGGACTGGAGTCAGATTACAGCTTCAAACAATAACCCTAACAATACTACATATTCTACAATCCTTTACAGTTGAGAAGTTTTATTCAGGAGTAAATTTTAACATATCTGCAAATATTTATTGATTACATGCTTTACAGCTATTTACAATGATGTCAGCTCCTTTCAATAGTTTTATGTATATGCTATAGTAGATTAAATTTTACAGGTATGCCATAGTTATAGATTTCATATCTATTAGCTTTTAACACAAAATTGCAAATTTCCTTATTAACTTATCAACTTGTCATATTTATAACTAAAAATTTACACAATTTAAGAGAACATTTTAAAAGTACGTTAAATAATCAACACATCTTGGATTCCCGACGAAAAAAAGAGCGGCAGTAAATATAGTGGGCGATTGGTTTACTGCTCCACCCACAGTAGATAACGCCGGTTACGGTCCACAGAGGTCCCGTTTTTCCACTATGTTTCCTTTTGGAAGGTCCAGTCGGGATTTAAAGGATTTCCTCAAATAATTCACGCACTTTTCCAAAAAACATGGAGACTGAAATATTTAGTGTGTGAAATATGCGCTGTATCACGCCTGCTTAGCCGTGAGGAAAAACATTTCAGTGAGAATGGACATCGCTTTTCAGCAGTTTCCGAGGGAAAGTAGTTATCTGTACCAAACAATGTGGTGACTTTGATGGAATGTTGTTCCACTACGAATAATGTTTAATTAAGTATTATGGACGCTCCGAGCAAAACTAATGTTTTGGTCGATTCAGGAAAAAGATTTTTGATAATGCTTTGCAAAACGGCGTGGAATTAATTATTGTTATTACTCTTGATTTATAATTTTACCAAGTTTTATTATTTATAGTATACAAAATATGTTAAGAAAATAAAATAATACTTTGTAACGAGTGCCATATGAAACATCGAAGAAATATACGGCTAGTATCACCGGGCTAAATAAAAATGTTTTTTTGCTTGTATGAAAAAAATAGGCATTTTTTTGCATTTGTCTTAAATTAGCTATGAATCTTGTTTAATTCATGACGAATCTTTCAGCAAGAAAACAGGAGGTAATGTAAATTTTCACTGCAACTAAAGAGTGAAATGCGTTAAGGGTGGGTCTAAATGCACAATTTATAAAAATATATGTTTTTGCCCTCTGAACAAATATTCTTCATCAAGTTATATATTTAATTAATTCATACATTGGAGTCATACGAAGTTATTTTTTACAAGCTGGTGTAACTCTGTTACAAGCTCGAGGCAAATACGTGGGTCAAGAACAAATGGTGATACTCGTGAACATCGAATGTTGTCGATGAAGAATTTCGAAAGAATTTTGAGGTGGTGCTACATGTGGAATTATTCTCATTAACTGTCGCGTTAAAAGTTAGTAGTGACCATAAATGGCGGAAACGTCAAAAGTAATATTACATCGAAAATCATGAAATGGGTCACGATTTTCATCGGAAAGCAATTTACACTGCTCGGCTCTAGGAATTCTCTTCGAGAATACGCCACTGTAAAGGAATCCAGCTCTTTGCACCTGCATCAACCTCACCTGTTTTCTTCGATAAGAACTCCCTCTACCGAGCTGTATGATGGCATCCGAATGCTGATAAACTTAACCTCACCTCAGATCTTTACACGCCTTTCATACACCACGTATATCAACGTGACATTCATCCCCGCGAATAATTCCCTTTAATCTCTCAGAATGTTCTCCAATACGCTTGTCTAGCATCTCACGCCATAGCTTCGATTTCAATCCATTTATTACTTCCTCCTCCCATATTCAGCTTCTTCTCAAGACGTTTCAATGTACTCCTTATTTTATTCTCTTAATTTCTCTTGCCGACTACTTTATCCTCCGCTCGCCTCACGTTGCTGCTTCTTGTGTTTAAGGTCCTTTTCTTGTACCTTCTTACCACTTATTTATCCAATTCTTTTATACTGTCGGGGGCACCTAGTCCATTTTTCTTCCCATTCTGTCTGTTTACCTCTTCTTCCGTGAGGCATTACTTCCGTAACGCTTTGTTCTCAAGTTTTAAGACCTTGCTACATTTCGCGCACTCCAATACATTTCTACTAATTTGTTTCGGTATTATGCGAGTCCCGTCGGTAATTAAAATCTGAGAATTTGAAAAAATGCCCGCTCTGAAATGCTCCTAATTCTTACTGTAATATGAAAATTATAATCGCGAATATCTTAATGAGGATATGAAGCCATACGTTTTTATGGCGATTTATTTTTGTCACTTTCATAGTGCAAATATTGAGCCATATGTGCTGGGTGGTAAAATGAAAAATTCTTTAATTTTAGTAAAGTTATGCAAATGGTACAGGATGATTATTTTTGGATAATGCGGAATGACTGATATCCATACATTTCCATTTTTCTTTGTAGCGAGATATCAGTAACGTGTAACTCAGTGTTTCAAGATCGTTTGCAACTTTCCCCAAATTACTCTTGCAAATCAAATGTGCATATATAGATAATAATTGTAAATTTAAAGATTGCGAGCTACATTAAAAATTGCAAAGTCTAAAACCTCAAATTTCATGGTTCACTTCTATCATGTGTTATTCCTCCAGGGATAATAAAACGAGTTTGAATGTGGTAAAGATGTTTAAGTCAATGTGTATTAATACCATGTTGACTTCCTAAGGCTTATTTTAATTGCTTAGTTTCATATCATAACCGATTCTGAAACCTTCTGAAACGAAATGTAAGAGACAAAGATTGTTTTGCGTTTCGATTGAGAGTTATAGAGAATATGTTGTATCCGAGAAAGGTTGGTTGATATATACGTATGTCTAAGATATCCAGTATAGCAGATGGGAATATATGGAATATCTCTGGTGTTACTGAGACTGGAAACCAGATCTGAAACGCTTAAATCCAGGATATAATTTAAATTCCCAACTAATGCATATCAGCTCAATATAAGTATATTGTGAAATATTTTTAATTTAAGAATGAACGTGCGAGTTGTTCCGCCTTTCATTAGGCCATATGGTGCAATTTTTATGATGTCTTGGATTGTCCCAGTTTTCCAAAAATTAATTGTATGGAGAAAGAGCGCCGATAGATAAGGGAACAGAGGTAAAAGGATTTTTAATTTCGTTCCCTCGGAGCTTTATGGGAGTGCAAGAAACCTTAGCACAAAGCAAGTATATCGTTTCGTCATTTCCACCTGACCTACCTTTCGAGATTGCAGTTTTTTCTAAAACGGGCGTATATTCGTTTTTAGCAAGTCATACGTTAAATGAGAACAAAAGATTTCGTCAATATTTTGGCGCTACTAAAGCCACCTTTACATGTTCTGCCTGCTTATGAGTACTTGTTCGTTCATACGTTCATTTCATCTTAAGTATAGAGATGTCTTAAATCAAACAAGGAAATACTCAACCCGTACCAGAATAGCTCTGTTGATTTCTATGTAAAACGCCCATTTCGTTCTTTAGCAAATCTGGTGCATTTTTCTTTTGTGTTTTTACGCTAAATTCAATTTTTTCAATATTTCAAGGGCTTAGATAGGGGGAGGTTGCCCTCTTCCCTCTTATTTCGAGTACAAGTGACGCTGAAAATGAATTTCAAATTTTGTTCCTGATGATGACTATGCCTCGAAACTAGTCGTACCATTGAAAATTCTGTGGACTAAAAAATAGTCAATTTATTCTTACACTTCATAGACACGGGCACAGCTAATGGTTTTCGTCTCATTTCCCCTGCGTACCCCTTTTATCCATCATGAAAACCAATACAAATATTCATCCAAATATATAAGATATTTATTGTGGAAGTAAAATTATTATTATTATTATTAAAAATTAATTAATTTACTAACTACATCATTCAATAGTCTCCTAAGATTGGCACACGGTGGTCCAACTTAGGAAACATGTTTCCGTCAATATAATATTGGTGCCAGACGAACACACGAGGTTTTACAGTATTTTGTTAGTAGCTTATATAAGTCGTGTTAAAAGTTTTCCACAGAAATAGTGATTACTTAATTTAATTAAGACAGCAGCTTACGTACAGAGGGTAAATAATTATAACACAAACAATCAAATCACGCTAACGACCATCCACACCGGAAAAATTACTCCAACTCTCTGACCTTGTAGTCACGTGCCCTAGATGGTATCACTACCTAGTACTGCCGACTCAAATGCTTGATATACTCGTAGAGGGGGAAATACTAATACGGTCCAATTTAGGCACCGGCCCAATGTTGGCAACCTTCCCCTATGTGGTGCAACTTTGCAATAGTATTCGGTAGCTTAACAACCTAGTCACTGCTCGCTCTATTTATTTAAGATACAAATGATGTTGACTTTGAGTGTTCATTGAAGGGAATATTGAACGCGATTAAGTAAACGTGAAGTATTTTAAACTCGTTAAAGGTTGAAAACGAATTGATTTGCGTAACAAACAATAATGAATTGTATACGAGTCAAGATTTATATTTTATAAATAATAATCGACACCATTAGTGCTAGTTTTAGTCATAATATACTACTATTACAGTTGACCCTTGGCAATCACATACACACGCACGACAAATACAAGCACTCATACCCTGGCCCGATAAATTCTGGATAGCCGGGGCTTCATCTCGGGACCTCAGTGATTAAAAGCTAGCACATTTACCATTGGGCCAATGAGATAGACATTCCGAGGATATTTGAGGGGATTAAAGCTAGAAGTTGGAATGGAATGAGTGGAAAAGTAAAGTAAATAAGCGAGTGATAAAACGTCACCCGTAACTGGGACTTATTTTCCTCTTGGAGCGGATGCTCTAAACCATTTTTAAATTTATCTAGCCTCGGCGATTCTTTCGGCTTGCTCCTTATATGAGAACTTTGAGGGTACCGTCATAGACACACTACTAGATTTGCTCACTACCTTCCAGAAAACTAGAGATAGATCTGCGTGATAGCTCAATTGGTTTAGGATATTCGTATGAGAATGGTAGATTGGAGTTTTTTCATATTAATTTTGCTTCCCTTTTATTCTTAGGTTTTTCTATTTTCTTTTTTTATTTATAATATGTTCGTGGTTGATTAACAGAGTAAAAATTTAAAAATAGGGGAACAATCTACGATACAAATCTTCCAAATTATACAATGTATACATAATATTAACGTAGAAAATGTATAACTGATTTAATAAAATGCAAGTAAAATATATTAAAATAGAATGAAATCATTTAAAGAAAGTATCCTACGTGTTAAATGATTGGCATAATATTAAACATTAAATCCCCTAGAGATAGAGTTCGTCAGGCGATGCTATCAGTAACTCATGGCATGCTTAAGGGCATTACATTATTAATAATGTCTTAAGGGAAGGTTCTTTCAGATTCGGTCGAAAATAAAGCAAATTTCGAGAAGTTTATGTGCGATTATGAAAAGGCAAACGAACTTCCGGTTTTGATGATTTTTATTTGTTCATCATTCTGAAATGCGCGGAAATTTTTATTACGATTAAATTCAATATGGCGGGTCCAAAATGGAGGCTCTCGTCTGCCTCTGCACGCGAAACATCGTCCGGAAACTTCAGGTCTGCAGCCTTTTGTACTGAACTGAAATCGGTAATAATTTAAAGTCACTAAATTTATGAAATTCTCTATGGCTTATACCTAATTAGAATGAATGTGGACAAAAATAAAGCAAATTATTAGCGTTTAAAAAAAAGTGAAATTATTACCCCCCTTTTTACATTCTCCATATAGGAAGTATAGAGAAAGTATTGTTTTCATGAAAAAATTCGACTTCGAGATTTCAACGGAAATACATGCTTTGGGGTCCCTAGAACACGTTTTGACCATTTTCGGAATGATGTCTGTGTGTATGTGTGTGTGTGTGTATGCATGTGTGTCTGTGCTTGTGGGCGCTCTAACGTAAAAGCTATAGGTCGTATCAATACCAAACTTCATATATAGTACTGTGGTGTGTGCTGTCAGAGTTGATTAGTTTTTGGAATAAATCGGTATACCGCAAGTCGAGCTTCATTCATCAAAGCTCATTTCCGGTTTTCAAAATATTTCCATAAATATGATATATACGTACATTGTATTACTTATAAAAGTTTTAGATAATGTGTTTTACTATAAATTTTGTATTTAACATATTTTTGCATCACAGGTTCATTAGGAGTTATTCTTGAAATACCGATAAACCGGAAGTAGCTGTTATGTACTTTGTGGGCGCTCTAACATGAAAACCATTCGTTGTATCATCACCAAATCACATATGTAGTATTTTGATTGGTGTCGTTAGAGTTGATTAGTTTTTGGAGTAAATCGGTTGACCGGAAGTTGAGCTTCATTCTTCAAACCTCATTTCCGGTTTTCAAAATATCTCCATAAATATGATATTTAGGTATATACTATTATTTATAATTGTTTTAGAAAATGTAATTTACTATAACTTTTGTTTGAAACACATTTTTGTACCACTGATTGTTTAGGAGTTATTCATGAAATACTGATAAACCGGAAGTTGCTGATTATGTACTTCGTGGGCGCTCTGGGCTCTATGGGCGAAAGGCCAAATTCATCGTTTTTCATGGATCATTTCCGAAAAACATTATTTATAATGTTTGTGACGTCAAAGATAATAATTTATAAATTAATCACTCATCTTCCAAGTTTAGATGGAATATAGAGTTCGAAAATACTGTCGTAGATAAATATTTACATCTTATATATGGAGAAAGTCATGTGCTGGCCACATCAGATTTTTTACTTTCTCCATATACGAAGTATAGAATGTTTTCATGAAAAAAATCGACTTCGAGATTTCAACGGAAATGCATGTTTTGGGCTCCCTAGAACACGTTTTGACCATTTTCGGAATGATGTCTGTGTGTATATGTGTGTGTGTGTGTGTGTGTGTGATAGTGGGCGCTCTAACGTGAAAACTATTGGTCGTATCAATACCAAACTTCACATATAGTACTTAAGTGTGTGCTGTCAGAGTTGATTAGTTTGTGGAGTAAATCGGGTAACCGGAAGTCGAGCTTCATTCGTCGAATCTCATTTCCGGTTTTCAAAATATCTCCATAAATATGATATATAGGTATATTGTTTACAGCGTAAAAGTTTTAGATTATGTAATTTACTATAACTTTTGTATTTAACATATTTTTTTATCACCGGTTGATTAGGAGTTATTCGTGAAATACCGATAATCCGGAAGTAGCTGATTATGTATTTTGTGGGCGCTCTTACATGAAATTTATTAGTCGGATCAACACAAAATTTCATATATAGTATTTTACTTGGTGTCGTTAGAGTTTATTAGTTTTTGGAGTAAATCGGTAAACCGGAAGTCGAGCTTCATTCTTCAAAGCTCATTTCCGGTTTTCAAAATATCTCCATAAATATTATATTAAGGTATAAACTATAATTTATAAAAGTTTAAGAAAATGTAATTTACCTTAACTTTTGTGGGAAACATATTTTTATCACTGATTCTGTAGAAGTTATTTGTGAAATACTGATAAACCGTAAGTTGCTGATTATGTACGTTGTGGGCGCTCTGGGCGCTGGGGCGAAAGGCCATTTCATCGTTTTTCGTCGAACATGTCCCGAAAAACATTATTTATAATGTTTGTGACGTAAAAGATAATAATATATAAATTAATCGCTCATCTTCCAAGTTTAGATTGAATATTGAGTTCGAAAATACTGTCGTAGATAAATATTTACATCTTATATATGGAGAAAGTCATGTGCTGTCCACATCAGATTTTTTACTTGGACCTCGCTTAAAAATTATGAATTAACAATTTTTTATGCTTATTTTAGGTATAAGCCATACAAAAAAGTATATCCTTTTGGGCACACTTTGAATGGAGTGAATCGGATCAATAGATCAAGACCTGTGCTTGAAGATATGATGAAAAATATGGTTTCGAGAAAAACGCGTTTAAAGTTTTTAGAAAGTTTGCCTTGTTTAACTGAACAAACAAGAAAATTATCACTTTCTTGTTTGTTCAGTTATCACGACCAGTATCAATTTTTATAGGGTTTTGGGGTCGCTGATTACGAATCTGAAGTCAAATTGACAAAATTCAAGCAGACGAATCCAATATGGTGGACCAAAAATTTGTTTTTTTGCAAATTAAAAAAAAAATAACTTTTAGGTTTCCGCGATCGCCGAACGTGAATTTCTTGTCAAATATGCTACATTATACTTAAATCAAGATCTTAGTCGGCTATTCCAGGGCCGTATAGGAATCCTTACTCGATTTCGAACCGCTCCTGATTGGCCTGCTCCAGCAGACGTTGTCCGAGGCGGGCGATATTAGACGTTCAGCTGCCAGGATCCTCACGTCATCGGCTTTGGTGGAGTATCGTCTGGCCTCGATGCCAATACTGATTTCCAGCGCGTTCATAATTTTCAGTAAAGATGATCTCCCCTCATTGAATAAGCACGCAGCAATGTATGCAGAGTTTTCGATGATTTTACTTCCACAGTGCAGGTGATTTGGCTCATCAAACCTTCTATCTTCTAAAAGTCATTTTAACCTAATTTGTACATTAAGAATATTTGTCATTAGCTACATCTACTCCTACTAATAAGGGTTAATCAGAAATATGAAAATATACCTTATCTCCAGGTATATGACATTCAAGAGCTCCTTCTGCGCATGCATTCAATGATAGACATGCTTGTAGCGGTGTTATTGTAATTTATTCTAGAAGCCCAGTTACCCACCGGTTGTAATCTGTAAATCCTTGAATTTCCCGTTCTACGCAGTTGACTTATTCTTGCCTGTATTCTATGAGAAAATTTCACATTGTTTATCATTCACGAAACTTTACTCGAAAGTGGGTATTTTATTCCTTCTCGTTCATTTCCTTATATAATCTTAGGAAAGGGAAATCTATCCATCTGCCTTGAACTCGAAAGACAATTTTCCTTACTTAAAACGTTTGATGAGCACCGGAATAACTTCCACACAGTCAGAATCTCTCCGGCTTTTTAAATACTTTTACGGGTCGCGGAACTAATAATTGGTCGTATCTCGTTAGCGGTCACAATTTTTGGGAACAGCTCCAGGAAATTCCCTTGCACGGAATAATCGGACGGTAAGATTTGAAACGGCCCCGACCGAAATTCCTTGGTATGGGAAGATTATCAGAATTCTCCATCGAGACGCAATAACAAGCCGAATTTGGAGCGGCATAAAGAATGATAACAATGGAAAATTGGAATAGCTGATCCGGAAAAAGAAACGATATTCGTAATAAATAAAATCCGGAAGAGGAATCTTTAGTGAGAGGGGAAGTTATTAGCTATCTTCTGCTTGCATTACCATTTTCTTGACTGGAGCGATAACTTCGGAAGGGAAAATAAAGGGGATGTCAAATTAATTTGAGGACTGTGAAGCAAATATTCGGAAAATCCCGGTGAATTTGGGCAATATTGCTACGAGATGGAATAGTTCCAGACGGGGATATCATTCATAAATAGCTAGAAGAACGAGGGAGGGTGGAGGCACAGTGATTGAATCCATGAAGAGGATAGAGTCAACAGGCTGAAAGTATGATGAGCGTCTTGAAAAATTATAGAGCAAATAAAACGGTTGGAAGGAGAATTTTAGGATGTAAAGGGAAGGAAATATGGAGAAGGGCAAACATGAGAACCTGGAATCACAATATGTGAGCAAACATTGATGAAATGAGGCAATAGCAGAATAACCGGGAACTTGAAGATGCGCATTGAGGGCATAGGGAGATAAAGCCTTGTTGGAACTTTACGGCGTGACTCTATTAAAGCGATCAGCGCCTTCTTTTGTGTCAGCGGTAGTTAAGGCGCTTTTCACCTATTTTAATCTATATGATTGTGCTTTTAATGCGAATTGAATAGGGTAGAAAATTTTGTCTAAGCAGATTTTCCATTGTCATTGATCATTGTATCAATATACTCGTAAATAAATGAGAACTGATTACACTCAGTTCTCACATCAATTTATTCACACATTTTAGGTATGCTATAGAATTCCATAAAATCATACAAAAGTAAACGCGTTAATATTCTTGTTTAGTTGAAAATATCCGCGATAAGTAACAGCTAATTTCAAGATATACAATTTTTAATTAAGAAATTAAATATCTTACTAATTTCTTCACGAATTTATTCGGCGCAACAATTTTCGTACACATATAGACATCATCAGGCTTTCGCGATACCATTCACAGTGCACATCTATATGTAGACAAAAAAAGTCCTACCAAATTTATTTCTATGGAAATCGTTAAGTTATTTCACTTAAACGTGGCAGCATTACGCAAAGTCGAGTAAAACATATTACATTAATAAAGTAATTAGTAATTGTAATTACCAAAATAAGTGACTAGCAATTATACTCAGTTTTCACACTCGATATGAAGTATTTTCAAATTCGAGATATACTTTAGTGTTCCCCCCAATCCCACAAAAAATGGCATTATAACATGCTCAGTCATTTGTAAGTATCCGCTATGTATATTGGATGACGTGATTTAACTAGTTCAATGCGTATATTTTACACTGGTGAAAGTAAAACAGGTTTTATGACTAAAATGAATTTCGCACCCATAATTCAATAGACTTAATTTACAATTTGACTTAACTTTGCTTATGAAAAATCTCGAGGTTCGGATTTATTTTGTTTACGAAGTTTGGGAAACTTAAGCGGTTGGCGCACGCAGCCGATCATATTAATTATCGGCGTTTTGCTGTAACGTACACTATGGGTGCTCGGCGGAACGCGAACGCTTGGTATTTTGTAAGAAAGTTGTTTATTTCATGAAAATATTCAGTAGTGCGAAGACGAAGGCGAGAATAAAAGATTAGTCTCAACAATGGAAATAACCAAGTAGGGCATTGCGTGGCATGTATGCAACAATCGAGTCAGTAGACCGAAACATGATATTTGGAGCAAAAAGAATTTTCTGAGGCTAGAAATCGTGGAAAGGAATTCTAAGGGTGAAAATGACGGTGGGAAACACAAATGACGCTCTTTGTTCGAGAATAAAAATTATATTATTTTCACGAGAGTGATATCGATGACAAAGTTTTTCAGTTCTTTAAAACGTTCGGGAGGGAAACAAGACCGCTGTTAAATTTAACAGATCTTCCGCTGAAACTAAATCGGTACGTAAGGAAAGGGAAGTCATTCAGATGTAATTATACGCTTTCCTTTAAATTTGTTCAGAGCACACTGCGATGCTTCGGAGGGTTGCTTTATTAAGCTAAATTTTCAGATAAATTACGTAAATATTTTTGATCAATCTCATGGAATACGTTCTGCAAAGTCATCTATGTCGGTTTCCTCATATAAATTCTTGGAATCACGTCATTCCTGTTTATTTTTCATTAAAAAAATTGGGTATTTCATACAATGCAAGGTCATTGGTATTGTAGACTTAAACTCGCTTATCTCTTTTACGAAAGGACATGAATTTTAAATCTAGTAGGTGAAAATTTTCAAGGTTATTGAATAGTTTTCTTAATTCCGTCATAATATAAAATTTCATTAAAAATAGTCAGTAACTTCCAAAGCTATAGATGCGTATGTATGATTGATACAGGCGTCAATATCATGCATTAATGAATGCCGAAGTTAGTACCCGAATCACAAAAATGCGGTCTAAATTACAAAATTAATTCATGTATCTTCCAGCATTGTTAAGTTAGACAATGGTGAACACTATCTCTGCTCTCAGATCATAATTATTATTATTTCAGATATCGTAATATATTTTAATAAATTAATCCTTATTTATAACTCACTTATTTTAGGATTAAGTTAGCTGTCTATAGCGGGTGGTGAAATTCGAGTGTTACTGACGGAACAAGCTTAATCTCTAATCATTTTTTGTGTGTGTTTGATGTTGAATTGCTTGTTTCGTCTGTGAGAGTGAATGGAAAGTTGCCGAAAGTGAAATTATTTCGATTTTTGTTTGCCAGCAATTTTAAAGCTAAAGTGGATACATAGGTGATGGTTACTATATATATTTGGATTTTACGTGATACTCTGGTTGTTTTAAGTGCATATTCAAGTGAAAAGTATTAAAAATAAATATTTACCCATCGTTGGATTACTTATTAATCTCAATTTCGTTAGGGAAACCATTTTTGTAAGTCTTGAAAAAAGTGGTCTTACCGGAAGTGATGTATCCTTGGTCTACACAAGTATTAGGAGTAGGGTTTATGAATTACACTAATTGGTGGAGCTAGTTGCATCTGTTTTTCACATCTCCTCTATTGCAAGCATCCATCTTGTAAGCAGAGGGTCCTCAGCTTTCTCGTATTTCATAATGAGTTGCTTAAAGTGTCACGATAAAGTTAATACTGACGTCGAAGTAAGATGTGACGTGTGCAAACAGTGTATTCATGCCGAAGATGCCTAGTATTGACAAAACAGGAAATTGAATGCCTTTCCTCAACCAAAAGACTATTATCATACTGCTTTGAGAGCCGCTGTGTGAACCTGATCTCGCTTAATGTATTACGGTAGTTAAAAGGCGATATGAAATCCGAAAAGGAGGCTCTTACAAATAAACTAGATAATAATAATTCCTCTAAGAAATCATCAATTGAAGATGTGGATAACATGTTCGTTGAATTCTTAGAAAGACCGAGTAGGGCCAAAAATGTTATAAATATCAACTTGCCTGAAGCTAATGACAATGAGAGTGCCGATGCATTCAAAGTGAAAGAAATCCTTCCCGGATGTTGCTCTAACTAGTATTCGTCTTCATAGACAAGGTGACAAGAAACCAGTTAGCTTCAGACCACTAAAGGTGGTAATGGATAGCACTAGGGACGAAATTCAGGTCCTTAGAAATAGAAAATACGTTAATGGTAGTGTGCGAGGTGAAGCCGACCTAACATTTATGCAGAAGGAGCATATGAAGAAACTACACGACCAATTAGAAGCCAAGAAGCGAGTAGGTGAAATAAACTGGATTGTTAGATATGAGAAAGGCGTCACCAAGGTTGTTGAAAGATCACCCACGTCAAAAAACGGGGAACATTAAACGATTTAAGCATTTATTATCAGAATTTCAGACGATTACGAAGTACGCTTAAAGAACTTAAAACTATAACGAACTGCGAGTCTTATGACATACTAATCCTCACGGAAACCTTATTTCGGCTTTAATGAACTTGTATTGGGCCTATATAATATTTTAAATTTGACCGCAATAGCTCAACTTCCAATATAAAAACGAGGGGATGGAGTCTTAATTGCTTCCAAGGAAAAACTGAGATTTTATATGGTTCCTTGTAACAACTTCGGAGTTGAGGACATTTTTGTTTACGTAAATGGTGAGTCATCAAAAATTTTGATTGGGGCTGTACACCTTCCCCTAATTCTAGTAATGAACTGTATGAGGCACACGTTTACTCTTTGGAGATCATAATTAGCTCCAAAAACCCTACTGATGTGTTAATAGCTGGTGATTACAACTTGGCAAGCATCGATTGGTGAATAAATTCAAGTGTTTCCTACAGCTCCAATGCTAAAATATTTGTTGATACTTTAGCCTTCTTAGGTCTATCACAGGAAAACGGTATCCATAATAATAAATAACAGCATACTTGACTTGTTACTGTCTATATTATCTGAAAAGTGATTCGATGGTATCTCTTTAGGGATTCCACCGCGATTAATGATGTTACGCCTACGTTTCAGTAGATTTCTTGAGGTCGAAGAGTTAGTTTGTCCTTGGTTCTCGTTATATAGCGCTCTTTCGTCCTTCCGTGATTGGTCTCTCCATTGCCGTCTGTGATTGGTCTTCACGCCTTTCCGAGAGAACACCTTTACGTGAGTTGGAAAGAATATATCCGTCCTCCCTGTTCATGTTGTTGGGTGTTTTATATATCTTAATTGTCTCCCTGATCACGCGTGGATAATAACTTTTTACTTTCTCCATATACTTAGTTTAGAGAAAGGGTTAATGGTAGTTATCTGGGGGTTATACCATCACTTTTTTTCAGGTAGATATTTGGAGGGTCTCCATCCTAATCCGGACCCTTAGCTCACCTTCGCAGCTCAGGAGCGCCAGGCCGCCACAGCAGGGGGGACCATAAAAAAACTGACCGCGTGGAATACGATTTAAAAAGTTATAAACAATTCAAATGAGCAACAATTTATTATATTCGTCGTCTCACTTGTGCAAAGACATATACAAGCGTCTTTTGATCGACGTTCTACGTTGAAAATTAAGATTTTTCGTGATTTTGCTAGAAATGACCCGTTGACGCACGGCAACGTTGCCCCGGGGATGGGTTGGGTTGGGGGGAAGGATTTCTAGATTTCTAGATTTTTGCTAGAAATAGAAATTGGTGCTTGTAGTAGACTTAAAAGGCCACTTTCACTGCTTTTCATCGAACATGTCCCTAAAAACATTATTTATAATGTAGATGACGTAATAGTTAATATGATATAAATTAATCACTTATATATCTTCCAAGTTTACATTAAATATAGAGTTCGAAAATGGAGAAAGTCATGTGCTGGCCACATCATATTTTTTCTTTTGATATTATCGTGGCTTCGTCAAATTTAACATGGTGTCCGGGTTCGCTCCATGCGTGCTCCACGATGGCTGAAAGGCCGAACTGCTTGGATTGCCATTCAGTGCCTGACCCAATGCCTTGTGATACATACCACCCTGCTTTATTTTGTGTTCTTAAATTGAAATGACACAACAAACTGATGGAATCTCTATGGAAATATTTAATTTTAAATTTTGCAACTATATCGCCTTAACTGACCATCTTTTGAATATTAATTGGGCTAATCTCTTGTACAACAGGGATGTGAATGATGACTTGAACACACTTTATTCTGTTCTGCATAAATCAATTGTATTATTCAAAACTAAAATAAAAATTCCTGATGACAGTTATCCCAGATGGTTTTCAAAAGTATTAAAGCACTACATCAGTCTAAAGAAACAGCTCATACTCGTAATACCTTCAAGCTCTCATCAAATCCAAAGGATTACTTACTATTTTAACAACTCAGAAATAAATTGCAAAAGTCTCTCCGGAGAATGCTATAACAATTATTTGTTTAATTTAGTCTTTTATTTCCAAGAATATCAAACATTTCTGGACTTCTGTCAAGAATCAGAAAAATCAAAATAAATAACTTCACCAAATGTTTTTGAATGATGATACTGCTGACGGTCATGAAAAAATAGCATGTTTTTGTTTTTGCTGATGAATTTTCAAAGGTTTACAATGAATCTAAGTGTAAAAGATACCCCTGTTTAACTTTGATAAAACTGTCAATCTAAATAGCATTCACCTGTCCTGCAATTATATTGATAAAAAATTGTTAACTTTGGATATATCTAAGAGTGCAGGTCCTGATGCCATTTCTAACGTTTTATTAAAACATTGCCATAGTCCATTGGTTTTCCCCCTATTCATGATATATACTAAGTCTTTGAGCAGTAAGGTTTATATCAAACTCCTAAAATCCATTTATATTACTCCCATATTTAAAAATGGTGATAGAAGTAAAATATCCAATTGCAGGCCAATAGTTATTCAGTCTGATCTAGCTAAGGTATTTGAAAGTTAAGTAGTTGAAAAAGTCCGCTTTGGAGTAAAAGCAGTAATCATTAGTGAGCAACATGGGTTTATACAAGGCAGATCTACCACCACTAATTCACTGATCTATCAAGATTTCATTAGGGAAACATAGCTAAGCATTACCAGGTAGATACCATATAGGCAGATTTCTCAAAAGCCTTTGATAAAATTAATCATTCCCATATGGCTTTGGTGGGCAAATGCTTGAGTGGCCAAAGAGCTATCTCCGTGACAGAGAACTTTTGTCAGGATAAATAGTCACAGCTCCTAAACATTTAAGGCTTACTCTGGGGCACCACAGTGATCACATTTGGGTCCATTATTATTCAGTTTATTTATCAACGATATTGGGCGGTATATTCAACCATTGAAATTTTTACTGTATGCAGATGACTTAAAAATTTTCCATGTTATCTAGTCTGCAACTGATTGCTTTACACTACAAATATGCCTGAAAAATCTTCATAGTTGATGTTGGTGCACTCTGAATATGTTGTCACTTAATATATGAAAACGACATGCCATCCTTTTATAAGAATCACTCTCCAATAATCCATGATTATTCCATTGATAACCACAAGCAAAAATAGGGTAGAAACTATTAATAGGGTAATCTTTGACACCAGTCTAAGTTCTCGATCTCAAATTGAAAATGTTACTGTGAAGGCGAATAAACAATTAGGATTTAAATACCGAATTTCCAGGGATTTCAAAAGTTTGAATACCATCAAACAGATATACTGTTCATTGGTTCGTCCTTTGTTGGGGTATTGCTCAATTGCAACTATAGGTTATTGTAAGTAGTTTATGAGCGATTTTTTTTCCAATTGGTTGGTATTTGGCAGTGAGAGTGCAAGTTACATTGCATGACAGTCCAGTTGTATGGGATAGGTGCATTAAGGGTAATATGGGACAAAATTGGAATGCATAGCTTAGGCGATTAATCTTAATCTGTTCGTGGAAAGAGTAAACTCTACCAAAAAAGAACATTTCCTTCACATACTGGATGGTAATGTAAGCCATAAGGAGCAGGAAATAATAGCTTTTGCGAAAGATCGCCACATTCATATGCTGAGCCTTCCACCGCATACTACTCATAGGTTTATCAAAGTGTGCCAAATAAAGAAACTTTTTTGATGACAGATTGTTTTCATAACCCATTTAAATTTCTCTATAAGGCAAAAAATTAAATATTGAAAAATTTTGAAATAATTTTTTAAGAATAATCATACTTATAATGCACAATGGCTTAGCTGTCCCATACAAGAAGACTACTAACATGTTGAGTTTTCGTGTTCCTCAGAAAAACACCAGGAAACACTTATAATTTATTGCAAAACACACACAACAAAATTATTTTTATTACTAAACAATAGTAAAGCTATGAGAAACAGCAATCTGTTATGTGAAGAAATTGATATGCATAATGTTAACGTTGAAACATTAAAAAGAAATTTGAGACTGCATTGATTTTTATTGTACTCTGTTGTTACATTAATTATCTTCTTGATTGTATTTTCTTTTATTTCATTACATCTAAATTATTTTATTGATTATATTTTTTTTTGTTTGTATTTTCCTGATATATTTATTGATTTTATTTTCTCTTTTGTGTTTTAGTGAATGTATTCTCTTAACAATATTTTATGGGTTGTATTTTCTTGATTATATTTCATAGACTGTATTTCTTTACAGATTTTCTTTATTTGATTGTGTTTTCTATTAGTATTCCTGTTTGAATTGTATTGATTGCATTTTCTTGAAAGTATTTTATTGATTGTATTTATTTTTCCTGAGTATATTTCTCATTGCGATAGTATTTTATAATACTGTAAATGTGTTTATTGTAAACTGTGAATGGGATAAAACCCGTAATAAATATATTATTATTATTATAAACTGTGTGTACGATCCATTTCACAACATCTTCAATTATTCAACCTTTTCAATTATAAACGAGGCAGCAAATAATTCTGCAGTTGTTTGGTAATTAAATGTAAGCATAGGCGGGTTCTTTTCCGGAATAATTAGTTCTCACAAAGGGAACGATAACCTCAATCAATACCAAGGTTTTTATTGGCGTCCTTTCATGATCAGTAAGGCCGTCATAAAATATGTATTCGTATTGACGCATGATCAAAATTTCAGCTATTGATGTAATTGTAGGGGACGGTCGACGAATATAAAACTCAATATTGATCTTCACTCCACCTAACTGGAAGTTTTGGGAATACCTTTCCATCACTTCGGGCAGGAAGGAATGGAGTTACTCTGGTCTAAGAATCCGTTATCGCGGCAATAAATAACTCCTTTTTGTGGCATCAAAAGTCTCCAGTACTTGTCCAAAAGCCCCCCTTTTATCTTCCCAAGGGCACTTACGTAAAAAGTATTTCGTTTTTCTTGCTGGGAAAACGTGCTGTAATTACAAATGAAATGTGAAGGGAGGAAATTCCTTTGAAAAGTAAGAACTTTTAATCCTTCATCGCCGAGTCTATTGAACTCCCTTTCGCCAGGACTTAAGTCCAAGAAAATGGAGGATATAAAGAACAGGAAAGGGAAAGAGTACGAAAAAAGCAATTGTGAGTGAGGTGGTTGGAGGATTCCAACTTGCCCGGGGCAAAGGACACCAAGACTTATTTCTCTCCTCAGTTATTCTCTCAACCGTGTTATTTCTTCACTTTTCTTTTCAAAAGACCCCGAGTTTCTAAAGATTTGCTCCGAGGCATTGTTAAGCTGTCTTTAGCTGTTTCGAAAATTTAATGTTCTTATAAAAACTCTCGAACGTACTTAAGCGTCTTTGTGGAAGATACGCGCCTATTGCCACTTCGTCCCACTTCCTCTCCTTAAATGTTACAAAAGTAATCTCATGCAATGTATTTTGTTTGGAAACAGCTTAATTTTCAAATTTCCTTCTTTTTTGTAAATATAGTGATTGGTAAACGATCGGCGAACGAATTAGCCAAGAGTGTTCTTAAACTTCTCCAAACTGCTTTAAATACGATGAATAAACATGTATTCTGCAACCCTTTGTCTGATTTTACGTCGTACGATATGCGTTGCGTGGTAAGTGAAAGTGGTGGCAGGAATCGTCAAAGGAATGATAATTTTGGCTGCTGAAATAGCCGGAAGTAGGGAAATGTGGATATCATGGATACAGATGACGCATCGCCTACAACGTTACTTCTATAAAATTCCATTGTTTGCTGCTACAAAAGTATTATTTTCAAAGGTGTTTCTTGAAAAAAAAATTCTTAATTAGTTTTCATTAAAAATTGTCATTATTCTCTGATGCAAGACAAGAGATAACTTGTGGGCTATTTTTAAAATTATTGCTACTTATATACAGAAAGCTTACATTTTGTAGCGCTTTCCAAACAAATGATGGGATACTTTTTACATCAGAACTATACTAAAGTTGCGTTTCCATCATGTCTAAATCATACGTGGATATTTTTATTCTAGTAACTCGTTTAGCCACTAGATAGATCGAAAAGAATATTATTTATTTTAGTTAGTTTAGCGTGATCGGAGTTCCTTAGTTTTTAAGTAATCGAGGATAAGGTAATTTACAAATGATGAATCTACAAACATATTATTCGCATTATTCAAGGAGAAAGTCAAAGTTACCTACAAGTCTCATTTGAAGAAATCGTATGATTAACACTTGAACGGCAGCGATGTGGTTTTTTGGAGCCAGCTTTGACTCTTTTCGGATCGCTTCAATTTTATGCTCAATATTTTATTCATAACTTTTAGGTATTCTTCTATTAAGATGCTTCATGATAGAAATGTCAAGTTCTTCATTATTTATCGTGGAGTGTAAAATTAATACGAGGTTTTTAGCTTATGGTTGGTAATCGCAGACACGACGAAAGGGTGTATAGCATGGCAGTTCTCCACAGATAAATTGTATGAACAATTGTATGAAATTGCATCTCATAGAAACCAAAGATAAATAAACTTACACCTACCCACTCCGATAATAGCTGCCCTCATATACCCTGGACTTCTTCGGGTCAAACCTGATACTTCTCTGACGCGCAGCAGCTACTCAGCCTTCTACGCAGGACTCGTGCAAGTTTTAATTTGCGTGTCCTAACAATTTATTTAAATTATAAAAATTAAAATATGATTTTTGTTTTATTTTGAATTTTTATTATTGATAACAGTTTCTGAATGTGAAAAATAAGATAAAAGAGAGTGGGTTAAAAATGACCTCCGCCGCTTCCGTTATTTTAATCATGTCCGCCGTCCGAGTGTTGATTACGCTTTAGAGAAAATCGAACGGAAAATCGACATCCTCCTGTAATATTGTAAGATATTTTCTTGGAATCGAAAATATTTGTTACGCAATATATCTATTTCTATATCCTGAAAGCCGGTTTTCGGTGTATGGCAAGGGGTGCATCCATTTTTAACCATATTTTGCTTTAATCGTAAATGTTCGCATAAAAAGTGAACTTCTAAAATAAATAGACCTAAGCCTTATATTATAACATTTATTTGAAATGCATTTGACTGTAATATTCACTTACAATCTGGAAAAACGCATCATAATCAAAAGTTATTCCTTAACTATCATTTGAAATGACGACTAACCTAGATACCAGATTAAGTTAGCTTCAAATCTTAGAATTCATGTTTAATTGTAATATACTTCATGTCACCTAATTGCAGCTACGCTTAATTTTCAGGTATGTAAGCAAGCAGATTTGACTAAAAATTATAATATTGGGGACTTATCTAAGTTTACTCGCGATATCTGTTTCGTCCAAGTGAGAAAGTGGATTCATAATGGCCTACGTCCTCCGATATAATCACCTAAGGAACAATTGAGAAAATTATTACGTAAGTTTGAAACTTCCTTGTTTCAAATATATCCACATCTCAAGTAACGTAACTCTTACCGATAAGTGGGAACTGCTCTGAACGAGACGTACTGCGTTTCGTCAAACCTAATTCACGAATACACTCAATGATCTGATAGCGTACTCACGGAAGTTTTAATTTATTTTCCTCTTCTCGGAATATTTAAGAGGATTCTGATCGGGGGCCAAGTCACGAATGCTTTCCAATCCTTCTATAGATGATTAATAAAGTGAGACCGAAAAAGTCGACAACGGAAACGAACGAGCTGGCAGCTTACCAAACTCCCATTATGTCTGAAGGAGACCTTTCTGCATGCGCCAAAAATCGTTGAACACCCATGTCTCGTGCTCTCGAGTGACTAGATCACCATTTTCTCTGCCAATATAATAAGTAACATAGTGAATGAGACACGTACCCAAATATCAATGTCCATCCCCTACTAAGACATATCCTGACCTTAGTCTACTGCGACGTTGAAAGGAATACCCAGCACATCCTTAAGCTTCTAGTCCGAATTGCGTCCCTGCGTCGTGAAAAAAACGTTTTGATTAGGTTGAAGGGTCTGGATTATGGCTTCTGTCGACGCGGTGACGATTTGCCGCATTTGTTGAAAGCTGGTTTCTCTCCGAGAGAAGGGATTAGGGCTGAACTGGGAAGATTTCCCCTCAGTCGTCCCAGAGCGCTTTGTAGGTGTCTGGTTTGATGTAGGGGCAACGGAAAGTCTATTAAGGAGATTCGGAGCGAATATGCGACTAGATAATGCAGCTTACGGAAATTTAAGGAACCGATTTCTAGTATTTTGTTTGACGAGTAAATGAGGCTGGTGGGCTGAGGAAGAACATTTTCTAAGGAACTAAGTCAGAGGAATCGTAACCTGCTAAATGTTTTCTGACGCATTAGTTTCTTACATTTACCAGCATTAAGTAGGTTGAGTTGGAATTAATTCTATATCTCGTGACATGGATAAAAATTTTCAGATAAAATGTTTACTCTTGAGCGAGGCCATGCGATGGAATGGAATACTGCATTTGTTAACCTTGACAAGTAGCGTGCTTGTAATTTCAGGTTTCTTAAGTGCAGTACATTTTGTTAGATTAATGTGGTTTTTTTAATTCGGTATTTCTCAACCGGTGGTACGCAGATCATAGGCTGCTCTTAGGTTTTGGACCATGATAATCTCAAATTACTGTCTGTAAAACAATTTACAAAGATATAAAGTTTGTTAGTCAATTAGATATGCTATACTATTAAAAAATATAACGTAAACACATAAATAAACATTATAGTAGTTGAGGAAGGAGTATACCACGACACGATGGTAAAATAATATAAAAATCGGTACGAACAAGTTACGAAATATTCTTAAAATATCGAAAAATATAGGTCTTTCGTCTATAAAATAATTGAAATATGTATCGGCCTATTTTCTAATAAGTATTTTCATAATATTCTGAGCATTGTATGACTAATTTACTCATTTCTCTACCGAACAAGCAGAAATGCTCTCCACTTACATTTTTCAGATATCTTTAAGCAAATTTTCGAGCTGATTATGATGAGTTATCTTATGTAGCAAGTAGAGTATGAAAGTATTCGTAATTAAATAATTTAAAAGCATTCAAGCAATTTGTGATTCCTAGATAGTTATATCTGAGCACAGTTAACTTGATGTGATTTAATCATTTTCTATGAATCTCATCATTCCTAATTTGTTCCAGATTTTAAGTTCCTTCAGTGAAACTGAAATATATTCTAAGGACCTTGGAAATGAGCATCAACTAAAATTCGGAAATGGAATGGAAGTTCGATAGCATGAGTAGAAAAAATTAGTAGGGTAGAACGAGGCTAAACGGATCAGTCCACCGTTTAATTCTCATTGCAAAAATAATATTTGAAATATATTTCTCTAAACTCGTTTAAATTACATGCCAAATCTTCATAAAACAATGAGGAAGGTTACATATGTATTGTTGTGAAAACTTTCACAAAAATTGCAATTGCAATTAATTGACTTAAGTGCCCTCCACGGTTGTAAAAAACTTTCAGAACTTCATTAAGATAAATATATCTTAGTGGTAGAATCTTTAGTTCCTAATATAGCAAAACGATGACTTAATTGATCTAGTTCGTAGAGCAACTATTAATATTTTACTTTGAGCCTCACGAATAATTTTAATATTTGAGAGATATTTAGCAACCCAACATGTCACCCTCATTGAATTCTGGAGTGAACAAAATGTGGCCCCCATATTTTACTCAAAAATTGTATTTTTTCTCTTGTTATTTACACACTGAGTAAATAAATATTGTTTATTAAAATAGAAAAATGTAAGTAATTAATGCTCAGCTGCACGCCGAAGACAATCCTTTTAAATTTTTTACATAATTATAATTTATTCACTTTAAATTTATGTAAATCGACGGTGCTTCTCGAGAGAGGAATATCACCGAATAACGTTAGCATATCTTCAATCAATTTTTTTATTGAAGAAATCCACTTAAAGAAAACGTTAAGTGTTTCAAGTAACCGTTAACGTGTAGATATGTCGAACCGAATGATTTGGGGAGGAAGTTTGACTTTCGTGGCGTATGTCCGAGATTTTATCCATTTGAAAAAGCTTGGCTACTCCTTTCGGTTGCTTCTACGGCTATAAAACTGTACTCGAGGTATTTGAGCCATTGTTTTATTCTTGTAGTATCCAGTTCATCAGCCGCTTCCGGGAACGTTAATCATTTCTACCTGCCCTCTCCTCTCGCCTTCTTATCCCCCTTAAATCTCCGCGCATCTTTATCCCTCTTTTTGTCCAACTTTTCCCTAATAGTGATCCCATCCCCCACCCCGTCAGCTGTTCCTTCCCGCATGGCGAGGGTATTATAATACTTTCAAAACAGGACTGTAAATCTGCTCAGCAACGTATGAAATCTTTTCAAATATATGAGTGAAGGAATGATTCAGAAACGTTTCGCGAAGGGAGTGGGGCAAAGGAGTTGTTTTCCCCATCCATTGAGCGACAAGTAAAAACTTTTGGAAGTCATTATCTATTCAGTTTCTCCTATTAAGCGATAACCCTCCGAAACAAAACGTCACTTACCCCGGTTATTTATTCGCCCCCTCTAAATCAAAGAGCCGGGATTCCTTCTCGGAAATAACTTTCAGTTTTTCCTCAACTTGGTAATTCAATCTTTTCCGTCCTTCTCCCATTGTTTTTCCTTCCGGACTTTGCGTATTTTCTTCCGCCTGATCACCCATCCATCTTCCTCAGAAGACGAAAACACGGATCCCCCGAAGGCAGTGATTATGGAGCTGAAAAGCGGTTGTGGCGATGCCTTGAAAATTTTCAGTGTCATTGCTCTGGAATTTAAGGCCAAGGGTTAATAAATTTAGGTCTAGAACGAGGATAATATGTGGCGATGAAGTTCCGAGGCTTTATGAAAGAGATTAACAGTAAATATATTCGTTTTACCACGGCGAAGTCGGGGTTAGTAAACTCGCAGACTTCATCGCCTTAGAATAAGATGCAGTGTATGAGTTTATGCTAATTCAACTTTTCTGAAGGTTGGATTTTATGGCCGTAAATGGGTTAGTGGGAAATGTCGGAAGTTTTACGGTGGCTTTTCATTCGAGACAATTTGGGATTTTGAAGGACGATTTGACCCCAAAGCCTCTTTCTCCTTCTCAAGTGAAGGAATTTAACGACTTACACGCTTTTTATACCAGGTGCATTCAAGAAGATTCCGAACTTATTTATTTCCGCAAAAATGCCTTGAGATATGTAAAATTGTGGTGGTAAATAGTGCCACATACTGTTGGTACAGCTGTGCAAGTCTGTGCCTGTCGGTGATGGCGTTTCGGAGCTGTGAATGTGTGAGTTGAAACGTGTATGTAAGCTTCGGCGAAAAGAAGGAGAATTCATAGCCCGCAGATCGACGGACAAGGTCATGCTGATCGTGTTCTTCGACTGCAGGAAGATCGTCCACTACTGATCCATTCCTGAGGGTCATGCAGCATCGAAGAAACGTATTTTTCGAAATCAGTCAACGGCTAGTGCTTACAGTTTGTGGTTGGTGGTCCTTATAACGCAGAGAAAATTTCAGCTCAATTGGTTTAAGTCCTGAGGCTGTGATTTCAGTCAAATTCTAAATTTATATGAAAAATATCAAATTTTTGCAATTCTTCCTGATGCTTTCTCAATGTTTCCAAAGTGATTTTATGACAATGAAATATATATTTTGCTTGTTTGTTGCTTAATGTTAATGGTTTAGTACGTTTGAATAAGGGAAATTGGTTTCTTAGTTCGCCAAAATTCGTCAAAAAACGCAAAATATAGAGCAATGTTACGGATGTTGGTTAGAAAGCAGGGTTGGTCGTTTTGTCATTCTTTATGATAAAAATGTATTACCTGGCAAAAGTGACTAACCCATATTATAGATATAATTTTCTTTCCAAATCAAATACTATCTTCTCTGAGAATTTTTGGTTCGAAGTTTCGAAATGTCGACAAGATTGTCTAATCTAATTTCCAAACATCCTAGTTAGGTTAAAGTAAATATATTTAGGATAAAAATGTGACTTTTGTGACTTATTGTCTATTCCTTCACTTGAGGCACCTATTTATTACATTTTATGTCTTATATGTTCTCGTATAAATTTCATTTTTATATTTTTAGTACAATCTGGCCCAACTTAAGGGTGATGAGATTGTTGCTCTTGTTAAAATCACCAATACTTGTTGGAAAAATGATATTCGTGGAATTATCTAGAAAACCAATGGAATTGAATAGCAATTCATTTTAACGTAAAAGACAAACTCCATTTCACTGGTTTTGTAGTTAATTCTTCGGATATTCGAAGAATTTCACCCTTCCAACCAGTATTGGTTTTCCTTCATTCACCACCAAGAACATCCATCTCATCATCTTTAAGGTGTACATCCTGGTACTCAAAAATATAATATAAAAATTTATAAAAAACGTTAAAATGTATGTAATAAATAGGTGCGTAACAGCAATTTCTTCCTACCGCTACGAGGCACCGGGTAAAGGAATTGCCGAGGACGGAAGGAGTTACAAAAAAGCTTAACCCTTTGGCTGCCAGGCTAATTTTCATGCTATTCCATGAAAAATGCTAAATATACCGAAAAAAGTCAATTTCTTAACTGGTAGTTGAGCTTTTTTTCTGTTATATATGAAATGATTTTGCATCTATTAATAGTGAAATAATTCAAATTTTTGTTTATTTGACCTTAGAAAAATAATTTATAACATTTAAATTCGTAAAAATTAATTGTAGATATTAAACATAATGTACATCTTTAAACTTTCTTAGGATGCATAATGATACAATCGCTATATATCTTCATAAATAATTAACCATCGTACATAAAATTGTTATATTTTAACAGTTGCATAAATAATATATATTAAAATTAACAATGTATTTTTAGCTGTTCAATATTTTTTTTTAAATTTTCTTTTTGTACAGAAATTATATATTACCATTAATTTGCAACAAATTTTTAGTTATTTATCTCTCTTACATATAATTTCAATTTTATAACAAATAAATTGTGCCTGTAATATTGACTCGAACATTGAATATATACATTATCCATTAGAACACTATATAAAAATGATTTTTGAGAACTAGTTCTGTACAAACATGTATTAAATTATTATGAGAATTAAATTTACATTTAATTCTCTTAATGTAACTAAATATTTTTACAAATCTAGTAACAAATGTAATTTTTTTACAATTTATCATAATGTAATACACCTCAAAACAATGAATAACACTAAGTGCATTCCAAGACATAAATCGCAATACTACATAGCTTGTTTTCTTTTACATTTCCCTTTTCCTTTTTCTGAGCATTGGGATGGTAATATGCTGCAAACAGTACAATTAGGTTGATGTTTTTTATCCTCAAATTGTTTGGGAAAATGGCGCTCAGTTAGCCTCGGAAGTATTTTTGGACTGCATTTGTTCCTACTCTCCTTCCTGTATCCTTCAAAGAGGCCATCTATCACACATACTCTGAATATCCTTTGCGTTAATGTATTGTTTTTATTTTGCAAATTGTATGCAATCCAACCATTTACTAGTGCTACCTCGATGACAAAATGCCAAAGTGTCTGGTACCAATATTTTGATCTTCTGTTGTAAGGGTATGTGGAGCAGAACTGATCAAACCTATCTACTCCTCCCATACCTTTATTATAACGCATTTGAATTACAGGCTTCCTCACAGCTCTCTTCCCCTTCCTTGAATTTATATCCACAGATTCTGTTCCGTCATTCCCTGTGGTCGAAATCATATTGACTCAACTGAAATCTTGCCATGTACACGCGAGCATGTTTTTTTCCGAATTCAACCAAAATATTGGTTCTTCACCCCGCTTTAATTTTACCGTTTTCATATCTTCAAGTAATCCTCTCCTATTTATTCTGACTGTTCCAGTAGCTCCTATTTTTCTTTCCTTCAGTATGTCATACAGTTGCTCACTCAAATAAAAATTGACTATATAATCGACATGGCCTTTCATCTCAGAACACCTCAACAATGACTGCACAACTTTAGTCCCTAATCCTCTCTCCTTGATATTAGAGGTATTTTTACCTGTATAATTATCAAACTTAAGTAGAAAACAGGTTTGGGAATCGCATAATGACCAGACTTTGATTCCCCATTTTGCAGAGGGCTTGGATGGCATATATTGTTTAAAAATGATCTTTGTCCTTGCAAACTGCACAATAAAAATGTTTCACAGCATCAATTATTTGCCTAACTTTGTAAAGCCTGTCTTCCCCTGTTTCGCTCCCATTATCAACAACATGCAAGAATGAGCGTATCAATTGATACCTATTTCTAAAAAAAGATAGATCCAAAACCAGGTGTCAGCCAGAAGTCCTAAAAATAGCTGTCAATTGAAGGTTTGTGCACTAATCCCATCCCGATTTCTGTAGCAACAAATTTCTAAAGGCGTTACATCTTTCCACTGAATTAACCTTGACCTAGATGGTAATGGACTTGCCTTATCAGGGAATGTAGCTGCATAATTATTAGTTGATTTCGGAACGTAATCAAATAACTCATTTGGAAAAAAATTTGGAAGCATTCATTTGGAGTTAGATGTTCTAATCCGAATACTTCAGCGTTCCCGGTAGACTCGGGTATGGAATGCAGCACTACTAAACGTTCTCTTTTCTAATCAAGCCTTTTCCAGTGAGGACCTCTGGATGAAGATGTTGATGGAACCTCGTTAATTGCTTCTAGATCTTCGTTGGTAGTACTTTTCACTTCATCTGAAAATTGATCATCTTCGTGCTCCGAGTCTGACACTAAAGTTATTTTTTCAATTTCATCTACTGAAAGATCGGAATCCCGTTTTCGTTTCAGATACCTTTTCTCAATTCCTGACATTAAAGCCATTGTAAACATAAAATGACGTGTTTATTATAATTAGCTGAAACTTAATAAATTGATATAAAAATATATAAAAAACCTAACTAACCGATAAATTTTATATTTAACAGTATCACCATTAACATTAGTAAGGTAGAAAATGAATGATATCATACGATTGTTGAGAATCAAAGGGCATCCGAAACTGAACGATAAAAAGTTAGCGGTTAGTTAAAACGGTTAACGGTTAGTTAAAAAGAAATATGTAGCCCGTAAGGGATCAATAGAAAAAAATCGGGAAAACGAAAAGAATTATTGAGATTATATATGGAAATATCTACGTATATGCTACCGATAAATAAGAAAAACGAATTATAACCTGTTTATTACAGGAAATTCTTGACCGCTAGCGTAAGTGTGAAAATGGGGTAAAATTACGACACAGAGAAAAATACCTCCAACGACTGTAACAAGTGGAACACCAGGAAGTTTTTAAACATTTTAGAAAGGAGCAATAAAAGCTATCTATCTATTAAAGTAAAAAATATGAATATCAAGTATTGAAAGGTAGTATACATCTTCAACAAAAAATTGTGCAGATGGTACGGAAAACTATATAAATTAAATTTACTTGATTTAAATCATAATACATGATATGTGAAGGATTTATAAATGACTAAC
The DNA here is from genome assembly GCA_947579665.1 of Sympetrum striolatum. NCBI lineage: Eukaryota > Metazoa > Arthropoda > Insecta > Odonata > Libellulidae > Sympetrum > Sympetrum striolatum. The sequence continues at coordinate 88,831,176 of OX388352.1, forward strand.
CTGATAAAGAGTGAGGATATCCAGTGGCTAAGTTTGTATCTTCTATCGATGCAAGACGAAAATTATCACTCCAAGGATAACTACCACTTCCCTCTGGCTAACAGACGGAAACTAATTTTTTCTCTCAAAATAATTCTAAAAAATTCACACGAAGTATATATGGCAAAAAGGCCCCTACTTTTAAAGGCCCAAATAGATCGTAAAAATTCAGATCGGTCAAGGGGCTAAGGGTAGTCGGTGGTGTTGTTTCCAAAGCCTTATTGCTCTGTAGATGCCTAGCCGACTCAAGACAGCGGCTCCATACTCGTAATGAGATTTATTGACCTGAGGAAGCTAAAATGCACATCTGTGTTCACAGATGCCCTCCAAAAGCATGAGAGAAAGATAAGAAATGCGCAGAAAGTTTTTTTCAGAGCGTGGGGTAAATCCGCTTTCGGCAGCTAAGGGTAGTAGAAGACGGAGCGGATATATCCGCCTTCGGCAGCTAAAGGGTTAATTTTAACGAAATTGCCTCCTATTCTGGTCCCATAGGGGGCATCTTTACCCCATACAGGGGCATATAAGTAGCATATGAAGGCTTGAGTCATATCCTTAATCGCAAAAGTCACATCTTTATCCAAAATATGTTCACTTTAACCGAACTAAAATTTTTGGAAATTAGATAAGACAATCTTGTCGAAATTTCGAAACTTCGAGGCGAAAATTCTCAGAGAAGATAGTATTTGATTTGGAAAGAAAATTATATCTATAATATTGGTAATATCTATAGAGTTGGTCACTTTTGCCTGGTACTACATTTTTATCAGATCAAAATGACAAAACGACCCACCGTGCAGTATAACCAACATCAGTAACATTGCTGTATATTTTTCGTTTTTTTTCGAATTTTGGCGAACTAAGAAACCAATTTCCCTGATTCAAACGAACTAAACCATTAATATTAAGCAACGAGCAAGCAAAATATGTATTTTATTGCCATAAAATCACTTTGGAAACATTGAGAAAGCATCAGGAAGAAATGAAAAAATTTGACATTTTTCATATAAATTTAGATTTTGACTAAAAATCGCAGCCTCAGGACATAATCTGATCGAGTTGAAATTATCTGTGTGTTATAAGGACCACCAAACACAAGCTTAGCCATATTGGAATTTCGAAAAAGGAGTTTTTTTGATCCACCCTATCTTACAATTAACAAGGAACTATACGTCGCCATCCTTACGCGGCTGCTCGAAGCTGTTCACCAGAAGAGACCCGATCTCTGGCGTTAAAATTCATCACAACAATGCACCCACTGCTCACTACTTGTCACCCTGTTTCTGGCAAAACACAGGGAGTACTTCAAGGGAAATACCTCTTAAGTTTCCTAGAAAGTTGTCTGATTGTTCACACATAAAATAAGTTCGGCAACTTTTTGAACGTTCCTCATATGTTGAATTATGACTATAATCATCCAATTTTCTAAACAACGATACTTTCTCAACTGTCTTACATGGACGTTACATTGTAAAGTTATTCTTAATGTACGGAAAGCACTGAGCCTAGTTTAATCGAATTATAACTTAAGTATCGCTTCCTCTATGGTGTCACATGGAATTTCGAAATCAAAAAGAGACATCGCCGCGTCCTTAAAAAGGTTTACCACATCCTCTTGTGGAGTATACCTAGCATACACGAGAAAGTAAAAATACAAATTCTTCCCTCTTTGCCATGGCCTACTTTCCACGAGCCGCCCTCCGTATTTTTTGTCACGAAGCCCCGTATTAGGTGCTCGAGAAAGCTGTTTCTAATCATCACACACCCCTATCCCTTCTCCTCCACGTACCACCTCTTCAGCTTCCTCAAAATTCCTCTCCTCTCCCTCCTCACCATCTTCACGCAAACTCGCTTTCTTGCACGGAGTCAGACCGCATCTCCTACGACCACTCCACTCATGCACTCTCTCCCCCTCCTCTCATCGCCTGCCCTCGTCTACGGTTTCAGCTCGTCTAAGGTTACCAATTCCCTGGCTTCAATCCGAGACATACTGGAAACTGGACAGTCGTTCAATGCGAAACGTTTTCTTTTGTTGTCCGTTATAGTAGAATTGCGGTATTGTTGGCACTTTATGCTCTTCACAATGTTATCACTCTGACAACTCGTGCACTCCGCCATTTCCTCTAATTTATCTTCATGCTTGCTCTCTTCTACGGTTTCAGCTTGTCTAGGGTTGCCAATTCCCATGCAGCAATCCGTGACAAACGGTCGACTGGGCAATCATTCCATTTTAAACACGTAAGATTTTTGTTGCTTTTATGCTCATATATAATGGTAGAACTGCGGTGATATTGCATATTACACTCTTCTGAAGGTTACCACTCTAGCACCCTATGGTATGGGTAGGGTTTTCGAACTGCGTATTAATTTGGATCATAGTAAGGCACCCTTCCTAGCTTTTAGATGTTACCTTTGCCAAGAATACTACAGGGCGTTCCAATAATGTGCGCATTCCATAGATCATTATAAATGCGATAGGGACAATCAATGTTGATACTTGGACTAGTGTTTAGAGCCTTAACATTCTATGGGACCAGTTCTCGGTTGAGCAAGATATTCGAAACTGTAGTGTAATTTAATTAGAAGCTGTTTGCAAAATAGAATAACGGGGTACTTAAATATTTTCCCTCTTCACGGACTAGTGTGGCTAATGTTTCAAAATATGTGTGCATACTTTAGATGACAATAAGTGCTGTATTTTTTCTAACAATTTATACTGCTAATGCAGTTAAATTACTATATTTAAAAATAGGTTATATATGTATAACTAAGCAAACAATAGTATTAACGATGTTCATTATGAGACGACCTCTTTCGATGCAGAAAAATTGAATTTTCGTGAGCAAAACAGAAGTTAACGTATGTACCTTTTTAGTAACACTACAGAAAGTTTATCTTTCGGAGTAATTTTCAAACAATAAATACTGTAACTATTTTCTTTTTCCGGAAGCTAACATTCTTAAAATATGTGATGCATTTTTTCCAAGAGATTACATTGCTCAAGTGAAGCTTTCCAAAATCTCAGGATGAAGTGAACTCTTATGTTTTGTTTTCAGATTTAAATTTTTTTTCCACGAAAATACATCTCATGCTTTATTTTCAATGTATTTTAAAATTACCCATTAAATTAATATTCATTGATACTTGTTATTAAAATATCATCCAAGCAGTAAGATTAAAACGTATTTTATTAAAATATCATCCAAGCTGTAAGATATTCAGATATTCTATACAACTATTATTTAGTCTTGTTTTTCATGGAAGTCAAAGCAGTAGAGCCCGAAGCACTTCAGGATTGAAATTTCCATTAGGAATAAATAAAATCTACTCCATTGTCCTTACCTAGACGAGAAACTTGGAGGGAGAAATTTTCCCTTCCTTACATTTATCGAATCCCTATATTAGCGAAATAACATTTTCGAGAAGCAACGCTAAAGATGAAGGTGGAGATGTGCGCGAATATCTAAAGCAAAGTTTTTATTGGTATTCAGGCTGGTGCGTCGTGGAATTAAATTGATGTCCGGGAATATGAGGAGCAAAAGAGGGCATCCTACCCGCCCACAAGGGGCTCCACCTTCACCTCGAAACTCTCATCGATGGAGTAGACAATCCAGAGGAATAGTGGGATTTGCGAGAAACGTCCTCAAAGATATGAAGAAAGAAGGGGGATAACATTGTGAGGGAAGGGGAACCTTTTAAATTGGCGAAAGCTGTGTCATTTTTTAGGAATGACGAGGAAAAAGTGAAAGTATCGGATCGAGGGGAAGGTGCGAGGCTACGACGTGATGAAAATATCTGAGGCGCTGGGAGGATAAGGGTTAGATTCGGGAGTCGATGTAAATTCGGATGAAGGAATGTAGTTGGTGAGGTTTGGGATAGAGACGTATGAAGGATGGGATGATTGGATGGAACTCCGTCTAAAGTCCCCAGTAATGCAGTTATTAGGAAAGGAGTGAAGGGCAGGAATACGGAGCGCTTATTCCGTGGGTCGAGAAGAAGTGCCGATAGAAGAATAATCGTAAAAAGGAGTTTATTTTCAGGATCAATGCTGTAAATGGGAATTCTGTCCCTTCCAAATTTTTCCCTCGTCGGGAATTGTGTTCCATTTTTATTTTCCTGGGGAAATTGAGCAGTAATTGAATTTTTTGAGGTGCTTCCAGGGCGGAACAGTAGGGGGTGAGCGTTTTTCTTCGCCCGCCGAAGCAGCACAATGAGCGCTAAATTTTGGATCGCGCAGCCGAAATGCGCCCTATATTAATGGGAGGATCATCAATCGCGAATATGGTTTTGCATCTTAAGGTTTTACTCGGATTACGGCTCTTGCTCCCGGAGTTTTACGATGCATTCGAGCAAAAGATGATGCCACCAACATTTCTTATGTTCGCGTTTTTATTATCTCACACTTTCGCTTGTGAGCGTCTTTCTGAATTTGAGTCCATCAATATCTTCGAAACATGTGCCCAAAAGAACGAGATGTGCGAGTCGTGTGCCTTTACGTATCGTCGATTCAATTGACGTGAAACCTGAATGGTGATTTCTGCACGTGGGATGCCTATACGCATGTACACTATACGTTTAACAGCTATGTGATGAAAAACAATCAAGTAAAAGGATTTCATTTTCCTTAAACTCAAGAAGTATAGTTCGAGCTCGGTTTTTATGGTTATAGATCTTGGATAGAGTGGATAATAGACTCCCTAGATATCTAACAAATCTTCGAAAATTTATGCACCAGCAGATGTGAATTTAGTTTTTGTAAATGGAGTATTAGGTTAAGTTTGTAATTTTTAATGAAAATCCCAACATGAGGAAATTTTTCGCCGAAAATAGACAAAATATTGGATTATACTGTTGGCTATATTTCTATATTGATGATACGGATGATAATGTGCTTCAATTATGTGCACAGAATCGTTAGCCAATTCGGTCTCAGCAATCAAAAAGTCTTTGGCTGTTGTTAATATATATATAATACATTAATAACTAACATAATTACTCAAAGTCAAAATATATAATCTAGTGAAAATTAGCGCGAATTAGCTCAATATTAAAAACACGTGCCTTGCAAGTGGAATATATGGATTCGAAAAATGGCATACAATTTCCCATCATATATTCAAAAATCGAGGTAGAGATTGTTTTTTAGTGGTAACTTACTTGAATAGAGCTTGACAAGTGGGATGACCAGGTTTGATCCCCGGCTACATCAGACTGCTTCTCATTCATTTACTGATCTATGTCCGGGTCCCTCTCTCTCCCGCCTTTTTCATACATCCAGGCAAGCCTTATCGAAATAACTTACCCCAAATCCTTTTCAGTTCTCACTTCCCTGTCAATGGAATACAATTTGAATATTGTCATAAATTTAGTAAAATATCAAATTGTTGAAGAAAATGGAATAAAAACATACTTTTTCTTTCAGACTCAATATAGATAATAGAATAATCTGAAGTATGCATGCACTAGACTTATTTCCAGAAGGAATAAAATCATATGAATAAAACATGAAATATTTTCAACTTGTTAATATTTTTAATTTCAGTTATTAAATGGTAGTACAAGTATTCAGTTTTAGGTTGATTTCTAATGAATTTTAAATCACAGGAAACAGAAAGGATGCATTGAGACGCGTTCGTTTTTCAGATTCAAGGAGATTCACATGCCCTAATTTTCTTATCTGAAACCGACAACAGATATTCCACATCCGACCCACATCAATGCCCGATCCAATCTTACGCCCAGTAAATTTTCTACACTGGATTCGCCCAGTCAAAAGCAGACGTTGAACTTCTGTAAACAACTTTCGGGTCTGAGGAGTAAAATAATTCTGTAATGGTACCATATATTCTGCCGCAGGTAACGTCAATAAAGGAGAAATGTTTAGAAAGGGAAGTTGAGTTTTAAATGTGAAGCTCTCCGGAAGGGGTAAATTTCCTCGTTTCGCCCATACCACAGGATGTTTCGAGGAGTTTAAAGTATTTTCATCAAAGAGATGAGTATTTATAGTTTAGTTAGTTTTTGATTGTTTTCAACTCTATTGGCGCTTGAATGTTGTTCAAGGGTACTTACATTTTCATCCAGATAACGGTTAATTATAAATTTAATACCAATCATATTTGCCGATTCCTCACTTAAAAATGAATGAAATGACAATGAAACAGAGTCATGGAAATATAATTGTATTAGCGTTTTACTTTTGATATATACTTTCATGAGCTCAAAACTACTTGCTTATATCACTGTTGATATATTTATCTTTGTGTTACTTTTTTCGATACTTCAACGAATGGCTTTCGCCCCAAATTTCCCTGTCCCGCTTTCACATTTCGCATGTTGCTCCAAGGTATTTTTCAATATCGCTGCTCTATTTATCTTTTTTTCCTTTGAAATCCTTGAATAACCTTTCAATCGCTCACAATACAATGATGGTAACCTTACTCCCAGTGCCATCAGCGATTTTTATTCCCACAAAAGCTTGCGTTACTTCGTTCATTGCCCGACCTCGTCTATTCACTTTCGTAGATGTCCTTAGACGATCAGTTGGTTCAACATGCTTTTGACGCTTCATATTTCTGTGCCAGGCGGGATACCTTGTCAAGTAATATCGTCTTCAAATCGTCAAGGATGGCTAACGTAATCATAATTTCAATTAAACCAGAAGTACTCCATTGCAGTTTCATTTGTTTGTCACTAGCAATATTTTGTTGTAACTATGAAACGGATTTTTATAACAATCGTTACAGTTACAGATACAATCATATTGATTTGGAAAGTAATTATATCTGAACCAGAAATATTTAATTTTATTTCCGTTCATCCATCAGTAAGGTAGTTTCTTGAATTTAAATTACTGCTTTATTATCATTATGACCAATACAATAATGGACCATTTTGATGGTTTCGATAAAGTGTTCAAAGTAATGATTCAAGTTTTCAATCAGCCGCTTTTCAATTTTGGTTGTCACAACAGGTTTTGAAATTAGTGTTTGCCTTCAAAACGTTTTCAGGAATATAGGTAAACGGTAATTGTCAAGGAACTTATGTTAATGTATGTTTAGGATTTATTCATAGAATTTAAGGATGGACTCTATTATACCCTCTATTTTGCCCAATAAAGACGGTCTGATGTTCACATGAGCATTCGATATTGTTATCAGTTACTGTGAGAGTTTTATTTGTTCCTTTTCGATAATATTTAAAAAAATGTAATCAGGTCTTTTAACCCTCGACGGACTACGGATGCCATATGGCATCATCCGACTCCTACTATTATTTCATTTTGTATCACAGAATAGGAGACCTCGATGAAAATGTTGCAATTTTGTATTTGTTTGGCTGGTTTTATAAATATGTTTGGCATAATATTTTATGGGTATAGTTTTCAGACAACCACAAAGCGAAATACGTAAGAAATTTAAAATAATTACAAAAAAAATAATACCGGCCTTGGAGGGTTAAGACAAATTTTAGATTTTCTAGGTATATATTAAGATTCACCCATAAACAATACGTTCATGTATACTATATGTTCAAACCCGATACCTCGGTCTTCCTTAATTAATACGCTCAGCTCTGCGCCACCGAGGTCAACCTACGGTAAACAATGATAGTGGATTCAGTATAATGCGGTCTAAGAAGCTACTATTACCTTCACGGTAGATAGAGCTGTTAATATTGCGTAACGCATTCCGTTAGGTTAAGGCTTTCATTCATGCGATACATACATGACCAACAGACGGATAAATCTTACCACTGTTCTTTGTTGCGAAACAAAGACGTGAGAATCTTATTTCTGTAAAGGGTGGTCCATGGAAGAGAGAAAATGAATGGCAGTAACACCATGCAATCAGATGAGTGCGTTGTAAGTTGGCGACAGTTAAGCGGAAATATATAATAACCGAGGCGTTTGGGGACAAGAAATGGGCTTGAATTCTCAATTGGAAGGTTTACCGAAATGTACAAAGGATGGAATTATGTGGAAGAGAATTGTGTGTGATATTAGAGTGGAGGTGCTAACGAGATTAAATCAATGAATGAGAAGATGAAATTGAATTAGTCGAGGGAAGGATGGGAGGAAGTAAGCGAGGAATCCACGGAGGAAATGGGCACATCGCAGCGAAACTGTGTTTTCTGGGAAGCTATTGTCGAAGGTAGACGTTGGTAAATATCGGAGAACATATGAAGGGTTTACTTGGTAAGATTCTGAGGGAGGGAGATAAGAATGAGGAAAGAAAAAAAAGAAGTCGAAAATAAAACAAAGAGTGCCGAGGGAAGCAGAAGGAAGGGCTTGAACGGAGGAACGAGGAAAAAGAAAAGGTTTGCTTTTAACTTAATATACCATAATGAAGCCGTCGAAGAAACATTGGTTTAAGTTGGCCGACCGGATTAACGTTGTAGACCTCCTGTTTATATTTTACGGTCAACTTAGAAGCGATTTTAATAAATTATTTATTGCAAAATATAAATATTTTATTTTAATTTATTATTTAATATACACCGAAATACAACCGCAAATTTCTCCTTATTGAAGAATAATTGCTTCCTTAATTTTGAGATTTATTGCAGCATTTTGAACTCATATAAATTATATAAAACACATACGCACATATATATCTATTATATATAGATGCTTCTCCGGATTCATTCATGTATCCATATATATATACGAGTAAAATGTAGCTTGCATACTGCAAGCAGATCGGCAATACTAATTTCATATCGGCATCATATCGGGAATGTCCTCAAAAGAAAAAAATCTGATGTGGCCAGCACATGACTTTCTCCATATATATTAGATGTAAATATTTATCTACCGCAGTAATTTCGAACTCTATATTCCATCTAAACTTGGAATATGAGAGATTAAAATATATATATTATTATCTTTGACGCCAGAAACATGAATAATAATGTTTTACGGGACATGATCGATGAAAAACGATGAAATTGGCATTTCGCCCATAGAGCCCAGAGCGCCCACAAAGTACATAATCAGCAACTTCCGGTTTATCAGTATTTCATGAATAACTCCTACACAATTAGTGAAACAAAAATATGTTTCAACCAAAAATTATAGTAAATTTCATTTTCTAAAACTTTTATTCATAATAGTATATACCTAAATATAATATTCATGGAGATATTTTGAAAACCGGAAATGAGCTTTGAAGAATACAGCTCGACTTCCGGTGAACCGATTTACTCCAAAAACTAATCAACTCTTAAGTAACTAAATAAAGTACTATATATGAAATTTCGTGTTGATATAATGCATCGTTTTTAAGTTAAAGCGCCCACAAAGTACATTACGGCTACTTCCGGTTTATCGGTATTTCACGAATAACTCCTAATCAACCGGTGATACAAAAATATGTTAAATACAAAAGTTATAGTAAATTACATAATCTAAAACTTTTATAAGTAATACAATGCACGTATATATCATATTTATGGAGATATTTTGAAAACCGGAAATGAGCTATGATGAATGAAGCTCGACTTCCGGTCAACCGATTTACTCCAAAAACTAATCAACTCTGACAGCACACACCACAGTACTATGTACGAAGTTTGGTATTAATAAGACCAATAGTTTTCACGATAGAGCGCCCACTAACACACACACACATACAGACACACACACACACACACACACACACACACACACACACACACACATACACACAGACATCATTCCGAAAATAGTCAAAACGTGTTCTAGGGACCCCAAAACGTGTATTTCCGTTGAAATCTCGAAGTCGAATTTTTTCATGAAAACAATACTTTCTCTATACTTCGTATATGGAGAAAGTAAAAAAAAGGATTGAAATTTTTCTTAAAATTCGCTGAAATCTCATCGTCTGGCATCGAACCCGGATCTTACTGGTGAACTTACTATGTAACACAATAGAAGATCACCATCTCTAACTATGTGTGAAAATTCAAGCGGAAATATTGGCTATAACTGCCTCAAAAGACGCTCTAATGTTCACGAATGTAAATGGCTCTTGGGACTCGAACCATGGACGAACTTGGAAATCTAAAAAAATGTTTCTGAAATTTATTAATGATCTCAATCTATATGCCAAATTTCAAGTTTCTATATTATTGGGAAAGGTTTCAAAATAATTCCTAAAAATCGGATCAACTTCTGATTGCAGAGACACCTGGTGTCGAACCCAGTACTCTTTGATAGCTGTGAATGCACTGTTTGATTTGTATGGACTTGATCTTTGTACATGCAAAGTTTGAAGTTGATATCGTGCCGGGAAGTACCTAAAATTTGTTTCCGTTATCTCCGTAAGAAATGCATTGAGAATTGCAAATGGTCCTCTGGGATCGAACCAAGGACCATAAGCTAATATGTAAAATTCGATTATGAAATAAATTTATGATATCTATCGACGTGCCGAGTTTCAATAATCCATGTTATCGGAAAAGGATCCAAAAAAAATCTTAAAAATCGCCGCAATGCATTTTAAACGGCCGATTTTTGCCCCGGCCTAGCATCGAACCAAGGACAATATTCGAAGATGTCTTTCCGATTTTCGTTGGCTATGCACGGCATTTAGCGGTCCCTCGAGTTTCAACTCTCTGCTTTTCCGGGAAGTGCCTCAAAACAATTTTCGAAAATCCCCGCCATGTAATCTTATGGGGAAAATCGCGACTTTGGGGCCCTCTGGAATCGAACCCATGACACTGAGGTTCAAAATCGCAATTTTTCTGGAGGTTATACGTTATGGCCAATATGTCGTAAAAATTTCAAGCCATTGACGCCAGTGGTTTAGCCTGTGACTTTGTATCCTCTCTATATATATATATATATATATGATACGAGTAAAATGTAGCTTGCATACTGCAAGCAGATCGGCAATACTAATTTCATATCGGCATAATATCGGGACGGTCCTCAAAATCAAAAAAAAAGGATTGAAATTTTTCTTAAAATTCGCTGACAATTCATATTCTGACATCGAACCTGGGTCTTTACTGTGAGCTTCTCTGCAGAAAAAAAGCAGATCACCATCTCTAGCTATGTGTGAAAATTCAAGCAGAAATATTGGCTACAACTGCCTCAAAAGACGTTCTTATTTTCACGAATGTAAAGTGCTCTCTGGATTCGAACCAAGGACGATCTTGGAAATCTAAAACATGTTTCTGAAATATTTTAATGATCTCTATCTATTTGCCGAATTTCAAGTTTCTATATTATTGGGAATGGTTTCAAAATAATTCCTAAAAATTTGATCAACTTCTGATTGCAGAGACACCTGGTGTCGAACCCAGGACACATTGATAGCTATGAATGCATAGTTTGATTTGTTAAGACTGGTTCTTCTATCACGCTAAGTTTTAAGTCGATAGCATGCCGGGAAGTACCTAAAATTTGTTTCCATTATCTCCATAAGAAATGCATTGAGAAAAGTAAATGGCGCCCTGGGATCGAACCAAGGACCATCAGCGAATATATAAAATTTGATTATGAAGTATATTTATAATCTCCAACTCCATGCCGAATTTCAAGTTTCCATGCCATCGGGAAGGGGTCCAAAAAAAATCTTAAAAATCGCCACAATGCATTTTAAACGGCCGATTTTTGCCCCGACCTAGCATCGAACCCAGGATATTTTACGTAAAACTCATTTATGTTTTCGATAGATCATGTTCATATATATAGGATCCTTGAGTTTTGATTCTCTACCTACCCGGAAAGTATTTTTTTTTAATTCCCGAAAAACAAAGCAATGCATTTAAACGGGAAAAATCGGGACTTCGGGGCCCTCTGGAATCGAACCCATGACACTGAGGTTCAAAATCGCAATTTTTCTGGAGGTTATACGTTATGGCCAATATGTCGTAAAAATTTCATGCCATTGACACTAGCGGTTTAGCCTGTGACTTCGTATCCTCTCTATATATATATATATATATATGAATATCTATTATATATAGATGCTTCTCCGGATTCATTCATATATCATATATTCATATATATATTCATATATATATATATATATATAGAGAGGATACAAAGTCACAGGCTAAACCACTAGCGTCAATGGCTTGAAATTTTTACGACATATTGGCCATAACGTATAACCTCCAGAAAAATTGCGATTTTGAACCTCAGTGTCATGGGTTCGATTCCAGAGGGCCCCAAAATCGCGATTTTCCCCATAAGATTACATGGCGGGGATTTTCGAAAATTTTTTTGAGGCACTTCCCGGAAAAGCAGAGAGTTGAAACTCGAGGGACCGCTAAATGCCGTGCATAGCCAACGAAAATCGGAAAGATATCTTCGAATATTGTCCTTGGTTCGATGCTAGGCCGGGGCAAAAATCGGCCGTTTAAAATGCATTGCGGCGATTTTTAAGATTTTTTTTGGATCCTTTCCCGATAACATGGATTATTGAAACTCGGCACGTCGATAGATATCATGAATTTATTCCATAATCGAATTTTACATATTAGCTTATGGTCCTTGGTTCGATCCCAGAGGACCATTTGCACTTCCCAATGCTTTTCTTACAGAGATAACGGAAACAAATTTTAGGTACTTCCCGGCACGATATCAACTTCAAACTTTGCATGTACAAAGATCAAGTCCATACAAATCAAACAGTACATTCACAGCTATCAAAGAGTCCTGGGTTCGACACCAGGTGTCTCTGCAATCAGAAGTTAATCCGATTTTTAGGAATTATTTTGAAACCTTTGCCAATAATATAGAAACTTCAAATTCGGCATATAGATAGAGATCATAAATAAACATTTCAGAAACATTTTTTATATTTCCAAGATCGTCCTTGGTTCGAATCCAGAGAGCCATTTAAATTCGTAAAAATTAGAACGTCTTTTGAGGCAGCTGTAGCCCATGTTTCTGCTTGAATTTTCACACATAGTTAGAGATGGTGATGTTCTATTGTGTTTCATAGTAGGTTCACCAGTAAGACCGGGGTTCAATGTCAGACGATGGAATTTCAGCGAATTTTAAGAAGAATTTCAATCCACTTTTTTCTTTTGATGGCCGTCCCGATATGATGCCGACATGAAAATAGTATTGTCGATCTGCTTGCAGTATGCAAGCAACATTTTACTCGTCTATTATATATAGATGCTTCTCCGGATTCATTCATGTATCCATATATATATACGAGTAAAATGTAGCTTGCATACTGCAAGCAGATCGACAACACTAATTTCATATCGGCATTATATCGGGACGGTCCTCAAAAGAAAAAAAAAGGATTTAATTTTTTCTTAAAATTCGCTGAAATGTCATCGTCTGGCATCGAACCCGGGTCTTACTGAAAACCTACTATGAAAAACAATAGAAGATCACCATCTCTAACTATGTGTGAAAATTCAAGCAGAAATATTGGCTACAACTGCCTCAAATGACGCTCTAATGTTCACGTTTGTAAATAGCTCTCGGGACTCGAACCAAGGACGATCTTGGAAATTAAAAAATGTTTCTGAAAGTTATTATTGATCTCAATCTATATGCCAAATTTCAAATTTCTATATTATTGGGAAAGGTTTCAAAATAATTCCTAAAATTCGGATCAACTTCTGATTGCAGAGACACCTGGTGTCGAACCCAGGACACATTGATAGCTATGAATGCATAGTTTGATTTGTTTAGACTGGTTCTTCCATCATGCTAAGTTTTAAGTCGATAGCATGCTGGGAAGTACCTTAAACTTGTTTCCGTTATCTCCATAAGAAATGCATTGAGGAATGTAAATGGCCCTCTGGGATCGAACCAAGGAACATCAGGGAAAACATAAAAATCGATTATGAAATATATTTATGATATCTAACCCCATACCGAATTTCAAGTTTCCATGCCATCGGGAAAGGGTCCAAAAAAAATCTTAAAAATCGCCGCAATACATTTTAAACGGCAGATTTTTGCATCGACCTAGCATCGAACCCAGGTTATTTTCCGTAAAACTCATTTATGTTTTCGATAGATCATGACCATATATAAAGGCTCCTAGAGTTTCGATTCTCTACCTATCCGGGAAGTATTTTTTTTTAATTCCCGAAAATCAAAGCAATGCATTTAAACGGGAAAAATCGGGACTTTGGAGCCAATTGGAATCGAACCCATGACACTGAGGATCAAAATCGCAATTTTTCTGGAGGTTATACGTTATGGCCAATATGTCGTAAAAATTTCAGCTCAATCACTCTTGTGGTTTAGGCTGTGAGTTTGTATCCTCTCTATATATATATATATATATATGGATACATGAATGAATCCGGAGAAGCATCTATATATAATAGATATGAATGAATCCGGAGAAGCATCTATATATAATAGATACGAGTAAAATGTAGCTTGCATACTGCAAGCATATCGGCAATACTAATTTCATATCGGCATCATATCGGGACGGTCCTCAAAAGAAAAGTAAAGGAATCAAATTTTTCTTAAAATTCGCTGAAATTTCATCGTCTGGCATCGAACCGGGGTCTTCTTGGTAAAATTACTATGCAGCGCAACAAAAGATAACCATCTCTAACTATGTGTGAAAATTCAAGCAGAAATATTGGCTACAACTGCCTCAAAAGACGTTCTAATTTCACGAATGTAAATGGCTCTCTTGATTCGAACCAAGGACGATCTTGGAAATCTAAAATTTGTTTCTGAAACCTATATATGATATCTATATATATACCGAATTTCAAGTTTCTATATTATTGGGAAAGGTTTCAAAATAATTCCTAAATATCGGATCAATTTCTGATTGCAGAGACACCTGGTGTCGAACCCAGGAAATATTGTAATCTGAGAATGCAAAGTTTGATTTGTAAGGGCTGGCTTTTTTATCATGCAAAGTTTGAAGTCGATAGCATGCCGGGAAGTACCTTAATTTTGTTACCGTTATCTCCGTAAGAAATGCATTGAGAAGTGCAAATGGCCCTCTGGGATCGAACCAAGGATCATCAGCGAACATCTAAAATTTGATTATGAAATATATTCATTTTATGTATTTACGTGCCGAGTTTCAAGTTTCCATGCCATCGGGAAAGGGTCCGAAAAAAATCTTAAAAATCGCCACAATGCATTTTAAACGGCCGATTTTTGCCTCGACCTAGCATCGAACCCAGTATATTTTTAGTAAAACTCATTTATGTTTTCGATAGATCATGACCATATATATCGGCTCCTTGAGTTTTGAGTCCCTACCTATCCGGCAAGTATTTTTTAAAAATTCCCGAAAATCAAAGCAATGCATTTAAACGGGAAAAATCGGGACTTTGGGGCCCTCTGGAATCGAACCCATGACACTGAGGTTCAAAATCACAATTTTTCTGGCGGTTACACGTTATGGCCAATATGTCGTAAAAATTTCAATTCAACGACCCTTGTGGTTTAGGCTGTGAATTTGTATCCTCTCTATATATATATATGATATATGAATGAATCCGGAGAAGCATCTATATATAATAGATACGAGTAAAATGTTGCTTGCATACTGCAAGCAGATCGGCAACACTATTTTCATGTCGGCATCATATACGGACGGCCATCAAAAGAAAAAAAAAGATTGAAATTTTTCTTAAAATTTGCCTAAATTCCATCGTCTGGCATCGAACCCGGGTCTTTACTGTGAACTTACTATGCAGCACAATAGAACATCACCATCTCTAACGATGTGTGAAAATTCAAGCAGAAATATGGGCTACAACTGCCTCAAAAGACGTTCTAATTTTCACGAATTTAAATGGCTCTCTGGATTCGAACCAAGGACGATCTTGGAAATCTAAAAAATGTTTCTGAAAGTTATTTATGATCTCTATCTATATGCCGAATTTCAAGTTTCTATATAATTGGGAAATGGTTCCAAAAAATTCTTAAATATCGGATTATTTACTGATTGTAGAGACGCCTGGTGGTAAAACCAGGAAACATTGGTAGCTGTGAATTCACATTTTGATTAGTAATGACTTGATCTTATCTTATGCAAAGTTTCAAGTAGATATAATATCGGGAAGCACCTAAAATGTGTTTCCGTAATCTCCATAAGAAATGCATTGAGGAATGTAAATGGCCCTCTGGGATCGAACCAAGGACCATAAGGGAATATGTAAAATTTGATTATGAAATATAATTATGATATCTAACGTCATGCCGAATTTCAAGTTTCTATGCCATCGGAAAAGGGTTCAAAAAAAAACTTAAAAATCGCCGCAATGCATTTTAAACGGCCGACATTTGCCCCGTCCTAGCATCGAACCTAGGATAATATTCGTAGATATCTTTATGGTTTTCTTTTGATATGGGGGGCATCTAGCGATCCCTCGAGTTTCAACTCTCTCCTTTTCCGGGAAGTGCCTCAAATAAATTTTCGAAAATCCCCGCCATGTAATCTTATGGGGAAAATCGCTATTTTGGGGCCTTCTGGAATCGAACCCATGATACCGAGGTTCAAAATCACATTTTTTCTGGCGGTTACACGTTATGGCCAATACGTCGTAAAAATTTCAAGTCAATCACGCTTGTGGTTTAGGCTGTGAATTAGTATCCTATCTATCTATCTATCTATATAGGTATACGAGTAAAATGTAGCTTGCATACTGCAAGCAGATCGGCATATTAATTTCATATCGGCATCATTTTGGGAGGGTCCTCAAAAGAAAATAAAACGATTGTAAATATTCTTAAAATTCGATGCAATTTCATCGTCTGGTAACAAACCCGGGTCATACTGGTAAAATTACTATGCAGCACTATAGAAGATCACCAATTCTGACTGTGTGTGAAAATTCAAGCAGAAATGTTGGCTACAACTGCCTCAAAAGACGTTCTACTTTTCACGAATTTAAATGGCTCTCTGGATTCGAACCAAGGACGATCTTGGATATCTAAAATATGTTTCAGAAACCTATTTATGATATCTAAGTATATGCTGAATTTCAAGTTTCTATATTATTGTGAAAGGTTTCAAAATAATTCCTAAAAATCGGATCAACTTCTGATTGCAGAGACACCTGGTGCCGAACCCAGGACATATTGTAAACTGTGAATGAACAGTTTGATTTGTAAGTACCTGCTCTTGTATCATGGAAAGTTTGAAGTCGATATCATGCCGGGAAAGACCTAAATTTTGTTTCCGTCATCTCCGTAAGAAATGCATTGAGAAGTGCAAATGGCCCTCTGGGATCGAACCAAGAACCGTCAGCGAACATGTAAAATTTTATTATGAAGTATATTTATTATATCTATCCAAGTGCCGAGTTTCAAGTATCCATGTTATCGGGAAAGGATCCAAAAAAAATCTTCAAAATCGCCGCAATGCATTTTAAACGGCCGATATTTGCCCCGACCTAGGATCGAACCATGGACCATATTCGTCGATGTCTTTCTGATTTACGTTGGAGTTGCACGGCTTCTAGCGATCCCTTGAATTTCAATTCTCTACGTTTCCGGGAAGTGCACCAAAAAAATTTTCAAAAATCCCCGCCATGTATCCTTATGGAGAAAATCGCGACTTTGAGGCCTTCTGGAATCGAACCCATGACACTGAGGTTCAAAATCGCATTTTTTCTGGTGGTTGTACGTTATGGCCAATTCGCCGTAAAAATTTCAAGTCAATCACGCTTGTGGTTTAGGCTGTGAATTAGTATCCTATCTATCTATCTATCTATATAGGTATATACATGAATGAATCCGGAGAAGCATCTATATATAATAGACGAGTAAAATGTAGCTTGCATACTGCAAGCAGATCGGCAATACTAATTTCATATCGGCAACATATCGGGACGGTCCTCAAAAGAAAAAAAAAAAGGATTTAATTTTTTCTTAAAATTCGCTGAAATTTAATCGTCTGGCATCGAACCCGGGTCTTACTGGTAAACCTACTATGAAACACAATAGAGGATCACCATCTCTAACTATGTGTGAAAATTCAAGCAGAATTATCGGCTATAACTGCCTCAAAAAACGTTCTAATTTTCACGAATTTTCACGCCTCTCGAGACTCGAACCAAGGACGATCGATGAAATCTAAAACATGTTTCTGAAAGTTATTTATGATCTCTATCCATTTGCCGAATTTCAAGTTTCTATTTCATTGAGAAAGGTTTCAAAATAATTCCTAAAAATCGGATCAACTTCTGATTTCAGAGACACCTGGTGTCGAACCCAGGACGTATTGTAAGCTGTGAATGCACAGTTTGATTTGTAAAAACTTTCTCTTATATCATGCAAAGTTTGAAGTCGATAGCCTGCCGGAAAGTACCTAAATTTTGTTTCCGTTATCTCCGTAAGAAATGCATTGAGAAGTGCAAATGGCCCTCTGGCATCGAACCAAGGACAATCAGCGAACATGTAAAATTTGATTATGAAATATATTCATGATATCTATCCACGTGCCGAGTTTCAAATATCCATGTTATCGGGAAAGGATCCAAAAAAATTCTTCAAAATCGCCGCAATGCATTTTAAACGGCCGATTTTTGCCCCGACCTAGCATCGAACCATGGACTATATTCTAAAATGTCTTTCTGATTTTCGTTGGATACGCACGGCTTCTAGCGATCCCTGGAGTTTCAACTCTTTCTCTCTCCGGGAAGTGCCTCAAAAAAATTTTCGAAAATCCCCGCCATGTATTCTTACGGAAAAAATCGCGACTTTGGGGCCCTCTGGAATCGAACCCATGACCCTGAGGATCAATATCGCAATTTTTCTGGCGGTTACACGTTATGGCCAATACGTCGTAAAAATTTCAAGTCAAGGACTCTTGTGGTTTAGGCTGTGAATTAGTATCCTATCTATCTATCTATCTATCTATCTATCTATCTATCTATATAGGTATATCCATGAATGAATCCGGAGAAGCATCTATCTATTATATATAGATGCTTCTCCGGATTCATTCATATATATAGCTATATAGATAGGATACAAATTCACAGCCTAAACCACAAGCGTCATTGACTTGAAATTTTTATGACATATTGGCCATAACGTGAAACCCGCAGGAAAAAAGCGACTTTGATCCTCAGTGTCATAGGTTCGATTCCAGAGGGCCCCAAAGTCCCGATTTTTCCCGTTTAAATGCATTGCTTTGATTTTCGGGAATTTTTAAAAAATACTTGCTGGATAGGTAGGGACGTAAAACTCAAGGAGCCGACATATATGGTCATGATCTATCGAAAACATAAATGAGTTTTACTAAAAATATCCTGGGTTCGATGCTAGGTCGAGGCAAAAATCGGCCGTTTAAAATGCATTGTGGCGATTTTTAAGATTTTTTTTGGACCACTTCCCGATGATATGGAAACTTGAAATTCGGCATGGAGTTGGAGATCACAATGATATTTTATAATCAAAATTTATATATTCGCTGATGGTCCTTGGTTCGATCCCAGAGAGTAATTTGCATTCCTCAATGCATTTCTTACGGAGATAACGGAAACAAAATTTAGGTACTTCCTGTCATGCTATCGACTACAAACTTTGCATGATCCAAGAGCAAGTCTTTTTAAATTAAACTGTGCATTCACAGCATACAAAATGTCCTGGGTTCGACACCAGGTGTCTCTGCAATCAGAAGTTGATCCGACTTTTAGGAATAATTTTGAAACCTTTCTCAATAATATAGAAACTTGAAATTCGGCATATAGATAGAGATCATAAATTAATTTCATAAACATATTTTAGATAACCTAGATAGTCCTTGGTTCGAATCCAGAGAGCCATGTACATTCGTGAAAAGTAGGACGTCGATTCAGGCTGTTGCAGCCAATATTTCTGCTTGAATTTTTACACATATTTAGAAATGGAGATCATCTATTGTAGTGCATAGTAAGTTCACCAGGAAGGCCCGGGTTCGATGCAAGACGATGAAATTGCAGCGAATTTTAAGAATATTTTCAATCCTTTGATTTTTTCTTTTGATGACCGTCCCGATATAATGCCGACATGAAATTAGTGTTGTCGATCTGCTTGCAGTATGCAAGCAACATTTTACTCGTATATAATAGATATGATATATGAATGAATCCGGAGAAGCATCTATATATAATAGATATATAGAGAGGATACAAACTCACAGCCTAAACCACAAGAGTGATTGAGCTGAAATTTTGACGACATATTGGCCATAACGTATAACCTCCAGAAAAATTGCGATTTTGATCCTCAGTGTCATGGGTTCGATTCCAGGGGGCTCCAAAGTCCCGATTTTTCCCGTTTAAATGCATTGCTTTGATTTTCGGGAATAAAAAAAAAATACTTCCCGGATAGGTAGAGAATCAAAACTCAGGGAGCCTTTATATATGGTCATGATCTATTGAAAACATAAATGAGTTTTACGGAAAATGACCTGGGTTCGATGCTAGGTCGATGCAAAAATCTGCCGTTTAAAATGTATTGTGGCGATTTTTAAGATTTTTTTTGGACCCTTTACCGATGGCATGGAAACTTGAAATTCGGTATCTGGTTGGATATCATAAATATATTTCATAATCGATTTTTATGTTTTCCCTGATGTTCCTTGGTTCGATCCCAGAGGGCCATTTACATTCCTCGATGCATTTCTTATGGAGATAACGGAAACAAGTTTTAGGTACATCCCTGCATGCTATCGACTTAAAACTTAGCATGATGGAAGAACCAGTCTAAACAAATCAAACTATGCATTCATAGCTATCAATGTGTCCTGGGTTCGACACCAGGTGTCTCTGCAATCAGAAGTTGATCCGATTTTTAGGAATTATTTTGAAACCTTTCCCAATAATATAGAAACTTGAAATTTGGCATATAGATTGAGATCAATAATAAATTTCAGAAACATTTTTTAAATTTCCAAGATCGTCCTTGGTTCGAGTCCCGAGAGCCATTTACTATCGTGAACATTAGAGCGTCTTTTGAGGCAGTTGTAGCCAATATTTCTGCTTGAATTTTCACACATAGTTAGAGATGGTGATCTTCTATTGTTTTTCATATTAGGTTTTTAGTAAGACCCGGGTTCGTTGCCAGACTATGACATTTCAGCGAATTTTAAGAAAAAATTAAATCCTTTTTTTTTCTTTTGAGGACCGTCCCGATATAATGCCGATATGAAATTAGTGTTGTCGATCTGCTTGCAGTATGCAAGCTACATTTTACTCGTATATATATATATACGAGTGAAATGTAGCTTGCATACTGCAAGCAGATCGGCAATACTAATTTCATATCGTTATCATATCGGGACGGTCCTCAAAAGAAAATAAAAGGATTGAAATTTTTCTTAAAATTCGCTGAAATTTCATCGTCTGGCATCGAACCCGGGTCTTACTGGTGAAATTACTATGCAGCACAATAGAAGATCACCATCTCTAACAATGTGTGAAAATTCAAGCAGAAATATTGGCTACAACTGCCTCAAAAGACGTTCTAATTTTCACGAATGTAAATGGCTCTCTGGATTCGAACCAAGGACGATCTTGGAAATCTAAAACATGTTCTGAAAGTTATTTATGATCTCTATCTATATCCTGAATTTCATGTTTCTATATTAATGGCAAAGGTTTCAAAATAATTCCTAAAAATCGGATCAACTTCTGATTGCAGAGACACCTGGCGTCTCTACAATCAATAACTTATCCGATTTTTAAGATTTATATTGAACCCTTCCCAATAACATAGAAACTTGAAATTCGGCATACAGATAGAGATCATAGATACATTTAAAAAACATGTTTTAGATTTCCTAGATAGTCCTTGGTTCGAATCCAGAGAGCCATTTACATTCGTGAAAAGTAGGACGTCGTTTCAGGCATTTGCAGCCAATATTTCTGCCTAAATTTTCGCACATATTTAAAATTGGCACTCTTTTGTTGTGCTGCATAGAAGCTATTACCAGAAGTACCAGGGTTCGAAGGCAGGCGGTAATAATATCCCACCATTTAAAATACATTGAGGTTGTTTTCATTATTAATTTTGATGTACTTATCGAAATAATAGGAATTTCTTGCTTTGCTTAGAGATGATATTAGACTCGGCTTAAAAAATAAATTTAGATAAGACAATGCTGCTCCCGGGTTCGATGCCAGAGCACATTAGAATTTCTTACATAAGGAATATAAGGGAAAAGTAGGACATCGTTTGAGGCATTTGCAGACAATATTACTCTATGAATTTTCACGAATAGTTAGAGATGATGCTATTCTATTGTGCTGCATAGTAAGTTTACCAGGAAGACCCAGGTTCGATGTCAGACGATTAAATTGCAGCGAATTTTAAGAATATTTTCAACACTTTTTTTTCTTTTCAGAACCGTCCCGAAATGATGCCGACATGAAATTAGTGTTGTCGATCTGCTTGCAGTATGCAAGCAACATTTTACTCGTATCACATCTCACAAAAATAAACAAAGTTACCTATTTAATATTGGGTCCCCGAGTTCGGCGACGGAGGACACCACTGCCCCACCGCGCAATTACCAGTCGAGCGTAAGTTCCGGAAAAAAAAGATTTAGGATCCGAATTATACCCGAGACACAATTTATTATTTGATTTAAAACAGAAAATTAATGACAAACAAGAACAAATTCCTAGAGCCAATTACAATTTGGTCTCCAATTAGGAGCCGCTCTATTTCTAATACCAAATCCGTGGATCACTCGTTGCACTCTTCGTCCTCTGCCGTTTTCTCCTTGAGGTATCGGGGCTGGCCGGTAATGACCTCGGCGGCTGTACGCGATCCTCCAAGCAGCTTGATTGTCTAGTGAGTGTCCTTTTTCTTGCGATTACCGTCATTTAAGTAGTTTTTGAAAGTCATCCTACACGCACTGTCACTGGTAGCCTGTCTGCTGGCACCCCAGCGCCACCAAGACAAAACCACTTCCACCAATTTCCACACAATTTCCACAACTCAAACCAACAATAGCGGGGCTTTCAAAAAATTTAGTTACAATATATATATATATATATATATATATATATATATATATATATATATATATATATATATATATATATATATCGATAATAATAAAAATAATTTTATCCAACGAATTACAAAAAATTTATAAAAAGTTATTCTCTTAAGTTACAACAAATGTATCAGGACTAGTAACTAAGAATCTAAATAACATTTTATAACAATTACAATCTATCTTTATAGCCATAATATTTTCCTATTATTAGTGTAGTAGCTCGACAATGTGTGCAATCAAGAACTATGTATACTATCCTAAAAAATGTGAATGTAGCATAACTATAATTGGAGTTATCATGTTGTCTTATAACTATAATATTCTGATTAAAGTAAAAATTATTGGTACACTTACTATTTTAAGTGCTGGTGCATCATGACTGAAACCGTGACTGACTTTTTGAATGAAAAATCAAGATAAAATGATACTCGTTGTGATTACCAATTAAATTTCAATTAACAATATTTTTAAGGTTTAGCATAATACAATTAAGTATAAATATAATCAGTGAAAGATTTCATGACTTGGTGAGAATTTATCAGGAGCTGAGCGTAAATGATTGTATAAATTCTCTGAAATTGTAAATTATTAATTGTAAGTTCGATTTTCTTATAGCGCTCGTATTTTAATTCAAATCGGGCTATAATTCAAAGTTGGCATAAAAAATTTAATTTATTGATTTTAATGATAAAGTAAACCAAGATAAAAGAAGAATATAATATGCTTCGAAAACAGAATATTCATTGAATTTTTGATGATTTACGAATATAATTTGCTTAGTAATAGATTCATTTCTTTATTATAACTAAATGATCTCTAGGAAGATCATTTCACGTAATCTGTATATACTCCCTAATGTCATGACTCATATCAAATGTGGAAATGAGTGAAATACAAGGTTTTAAAGCAATAAGAAATGTAATATATTTTATTAACCCACGGAAAACGTTTTGCTGCCGATTACTTTTGGTAGGGTATAGCCATCATCAACCTAAGGGTTTTAAAATACTTTTTGATATATTTTTTTTACTTAACAATTCCGAGTAATTTTAAATAAAATATTCCTTTGATTCATTTGTTCCACTTTAGATACTTGATTCAAAACTTTATATACAATATATCTTTCGATATACTTTCTTCACAAACGGCTGCAGTCCAGATACTAAAATTGAAAACTAACCAAATTCGGCCTTTTAATTTCCAATTTCTTTGAACGTTTTGTTGTAAAAATCAACAATTAAGTTACTAGAAAGTATGACACACGTTAACCTTAAGATTCACGTATCATTGCACCCATAATGTTAACACCGAGCCGAAATAGGTATAGGTATAACAGGTTCAAAATGGGAGAGTGGCTTCGAACTTTGGAACACACAGGGAGGGGAAAGTCGAAAGGGGAATAAAAATGAGGCATTTTTCCTCGTCACCAGTCAACGGCAAAAAGTGAACGCGCCAAAGATGCCGAATTTGTAAACGAAACGTTGAAAATGAATTCCGTGGACGAAATGAATGATCAACGTATCTCATTTACTTACACAAATTTTTTGTCAAATCGATTGATCATTGGGGTCGCCCCTAGCACCTGTCTTCGAAGATGATTTATTGACCCCGAGTATTTATACAGCGGCTAGAAACATTTTCGTTTAGAACTCGATACATTATGAGGCGTGGCAGAAAACTTCTTGCCTCTTATATTAATCCAAAGCTCTCCAAATCTACCAACGGACATTATTCATGTCTTTCATCCATCAGTCACTCTTCCCCCAGGTTTTTGCGTCCCTTTTCAATCGCACTCCTTTCTCCAACTTTCGTCCTCTCCCCTTAACCTCCATCTTTTCTATCTTCATTCATCCTTTTTTCATCTTCTGCCTCAAATTCTTCGCCAAACTTCAATCTCATCGGGCCTCTTATACCTCTATCGGAACTCACTCTCTCTTCCGCTCCCTACGACCACCGTGAATTAAGGAGGAATTGCATAGATGGCAGAGATGATTTCCTGAAATTAAAAACTTATTCACTTTCACCCGCGGTTGTTTATTATTTCTGAAAGGTCGGCTGGAAAATATTTGTTTTCGAGTTGGTGTTTCTTTCTCTCCGAAAATACCACTCTTGGAATTTTAGAGATAGTAAAATGGATCTATTATATTTATTAATTCTCTGCCCAGCCAATACTTGCAAGAGTCGTAATGTAGAGCGTATTTTGTTTTGCTGCCGTCGATAGGTCTCTGAGTGTTAATTTAGAATCGAAGTAATTTTGTATTTATTTCACAATCCCTTTAGCCACTAATACATGTGGCCACGTTATCTTAATCTACATCTAGCAGAAAACAAATTGTTTTAAATCTTTATATAAAATCTTTATTTTTAAATATGGACCATAATATACAGTAATTACGCATATTTACAATTGAATAAAAACTCGAATAATTTACGATAAAAAATTAAAAACACCATATGCGTTTGAGAATTAGCTTAAATAATCTACTTAATATCTAAATAAAATTAAATTAAATTAGCTTAAATAGCATTAACACCACTATTCAGCATCAATATTCGCTTAAGAATTTTCAGGATTTCGGTAAAGTAGCGGCCACGAAGCTCCCATCGTATATCAGGCGATCCTCTATTCGTCTCACATTTCGTTACCAACAAGATTAATCTTCAAGCAATTTATTTTATTGATATCTTTAATATAAAGGTTGACATAATGATTCTCAAGTTTGCACACAATCATTTTCATGATGTAACGAATTCTACTAGGATTACCAATAGATTATCGTTAAATAATATTTCGGTAATTTATTGTTATTAGCAAAATTATTTAATATGAGCTCTTTGATTTATTCTGTGAATGATCAATAGAATCACGATAGCGCTAAAAATGTTTACATTTTATTTACTTTACTTGACCAACTTCAGTCCCTAAACAAATATTGGATAAATAAGAATGGTTAATTATGATTAAGAAATTTGAAATCATTCTTCGAATGAGATATTGTGTAATTTCATAGTGCTAGTTGTCTAATCTGCGGTGAATTGAAATAATTTATGATATCAGCAAAATGGTGGTATTTCTTATAGATTTTCAAGGGCACATACTCTATCTTGTACTTCATGGAACGACCAAGTTTGTCATCACAGGTAATAGATTTATTACCACAATGTCACCTCTCACACGTTGTTGCTATAGAAATGATTTAATTCGTCAAGAAACTGGTTTAAATCCTTAGAGCAGTTCATAAAGACGGACGTGGGGAGGCATCTATGCAGCAGACGCCGTGTTTACACGCAACACGCAATACTAAATTGTACTTTTGACTGCATACTTCCCAGGATACACATCTAAAATGTCAGAAACTTATCTAAAAGTTTTTTTAAACCCAAGTTCAAGTTTAACTTTCACCCTCAGCTTTAAATCCGCATTAGCTTCCAAAAGAATTTCATCGATCACATACATTACCATGTTGCTACTTGAAATTAATGTCAATGCATTAATATTTTTGGGAAAACCTCAAAGAGCTCTCTACGGATAGACATAATATGTATCTGAAAAGTAAATTTCCGAATATCTTGTTTGGACTCGGTGCTGCACGGATGAAATGAACAAAATGATGCGTTTATTCTCTTCTCCAACGAGTGCATAAGTCTCAGTTCAACTGGTTTCTCTTTTTGAACCAATAGATTGTTCGATTCCTATCGAGATTTAGACAAAAGAACTCCAATACCAGAGAGGTGGGTTTCTCATTACTAACGTATGGGAGTACGCACGCTTATCATAATAGATAATGAGGAAGTCCAAATATACCTTTGAAGGGGTGACAATGGACCTACAGGAAAGAAAAAGGATACTAACGGGCAGAATTTTTCATTCCTCCAAATTGAGCGGCGGTCTCAATTTAGCCATTCTGTTTTCGGATTTTCATTATGAGAGGAACAAAAGAACTCTACGTGACTTGAATTTCCTGGAGAGCATATTTTGTCAAAACCACAAGTTTTAAGTGATATTATGTTGTCTGCATTTTCCGCAGATCACGGAAATAAACTTAGGTTACGAGGTCTTGCTTATATCTAGTTAGCCTGGAACTGAAGGATTCATAGCTAATTTGGTATCGAAGGGTACGAACAAGTAAAAGTCAATATACTCTAATTTATCACTTCTCATCAGGTGAATTGAAGTTAAAAATGTATCATATATAGCGAATAACAATCAAATTTGAAAATAAATCGTTGAAATTCAGGAAAGTTGAAGAAGCATCGACCAATGAAGAGTCCTGCCTTCTATGCTCACATGTCAATTTATCACGTGCTTCATTTTGATCCTAGATTTAGATAGTCGGTTACTCGTGAAGAGATATACAAAAAAACTCTCAAGAGAGATAATGAATTCCGCGGAAAGTATGTTTCTCATTACTTACCTAGTATCCGTATTAAAAATATTTAGGGAAATCTCAAACTCCATGTTGAAAAGGGAAGACCTGCTGTATAGGTACGAAAGGAGATATTCACGATATTTTATTTCTCTGATGTGTGCGAAAGTCTTAATTTTGCATGCGATCTACTTTTTACAACCAAAACACCCAAAGTCTAAATTAAAATAACACCAAGAGGATATGAATTTCATCGAGATAACGTTTCCACATAGAACACAACACGGGACTTTCAAAGTACTTTGTTTTGCTTTAATGAGAAAGACGACTATGAGTCTATATGTACGAAAATATGCATTAATATATGGAAATTTTTTCTCTTCTTCACTAATATGAGCCAAGGTTTTAATTTAGAATCTCCAAATATTATCCTTTTCAAGAACTCGAATTATTAATTACTAAAATAATAAAAGGAACAATCTAAAGAAAATACAGTGACGAAGAAAAAAGTGAAAGACAATATATATTCAGGGAAACACGCTCTCAATGATTTACATTGGAAGTTATGCGTTTCACATACAAGTAATTGTGAAGATTTTCTCCGTATTCAAATTCGGTGTTTTTGGCGGGTAATCGTAATGGGTTTAAATGTATGAAGAAGATACCAAAAATTAGATTTTTCTATCTTTTTGCTGTTTAGATAGATAGATAGATTGGTGTCGGACTTAATTAGCCAAATTGGAGACTTTTAAACCCTATATTCCATTTAACCTATAAAAATATTAAAAATATAAATATTAAACACATAAATATTAAAGTAAAAATATTGAATACAGATATTAAATTGCAAAAAGATGTATACATATTTACAAGTATTGAGATTATGTTTAATGAAGATGTATACGAATCTTACTCAAGCATGCGCTTTCCATTTTCAAACGGATATGTATCGTATTCTATTTTTACTTAGAGACAATCAGTAAAACTAGTAACTTGTTGAAAAAGAACAAACTGTTATTTACTCCTTATTTATGAGGAAGAAACTAACATCAGTATAATTTGTAAACCTTTGCATTAGTAGTTTATTTACATTTATTATACTAAAATCGTATCTACATCATTGTAATTAGTACAACTGTACTATTTACAAATAATTTTCTAATTTTATGGAATTAATTACACGGTATAATCATAAGTATGACTCAATTTGCGAGTTTGTCGTTAGTGCGACGTAATACCTCAAACATAATTTCGCTCTGCCCTCTGCGTCTACAGCAAACGGGCGAAAAAACAATGGAGAGTGATAGGGTGAATTTCTGTGTTATCTTATCCAAAATACCGCCGTTTTCGCAGAAACGGAGTAGAACAAAGAACATCGTAAAGGGCTTCGAAACAGCTCTGGAACAGCAACTGCTAAGATGTCATCTAAAGCGCCTCATCGCTCATCATATTTTTCCCGCCGTAGGAATTTACAGGGAAAGTTACTCCGCGGTACGGTTATACACCGCCTTACTGTTTGACACACACACACACCTTACTGTTTGACAAAACACAAAAGCCACAAGAAGACGCCAAGAGCTTAATCTAAAGCGTTATAAAAGGGGTAATCACTTTCGCTGTCGGCAGTTTCGCTATCAACATCACTTATTTCGTAGTACCTGAACTTTCTTATTTTCTTATACATACACACCGTATTCTCTCACAAAACACTTCTACTCTCGTTCACCCGGTATATACCGCATTACTTATAATATTTTTTCCTTTCATTTTTTCTATTGATTTTCAATCCACCCCTTAATGGATCACTGATATATCGGAGTTGGATAACTTATCGCCGGCATCGATGCCTGCCTATCGAGTGCGATTGACCTTAGCTGAACCTAGTCCTGATCAAATATGGCAACAAATGGAGCATGAAATTCTTTCACTTTTAAGTTGGCCCCCGCTATATAACG
Organism: Sympetrum striolatum; assembly: GCA_947579665.1. Taxonomy (NCBI): domain Eukaryota; kingdom Metazoa; phylum Arthropoda; class Insecta; order Odonata; family Libellulidae; genus Sympetrum; species Sympetrum striolatum. The sequence goes on from OX388352.1 coordinate 88,860,477, forward strand.
AGAAGTTAAAATATATGATGAGGTATATTAGATTTAGAGATACTTGATATGGCAATCAATGCTGCAAAGATACATTTATATATCTATATTTGAATACTGCAAACTCTTTTTCAGTGTGTGGCACGCACCATGACTCTTACCTAATCGATTACTTTCGTGAAAATAATGAATTCTTAAAGTTATATCACCTATTTTACTGATCCTCGTCAGGACGACCTATGTAACAAAGATAACTCATAATATCACCAGCTTCTTCCAAACACGTACTTTCTCATAACTCAATAAGTAAATCAATCCTCTGTTTTTTATCTTCAAATGATAACCTTCGTTCGTCTTGAAGCCTATGAGTGACGCTCGCTGATTTTTTGAAGCAGTTATTCCTAAAGATTATTGCCTTTCGTTAAGCTTTTTCTAATTGACAAATAAAACCATTTTATGCAGGTTTCCAGGTATATATCGATACTCAAGTTGAGAACTAACTAGCAGAAAAATATTGCTTATGGAAATTTTCTTCGCTCATATTCTCTTCAAGAAGCCTAATATCTTAAATTCTCTTTCACAAATATAAGTAGTGAGAGAATTCTATAATTTCATATATTCGTGATGGTTATTTCAAGATATTTCACTGATTCTATTTATAATAAGTTTTTCCTAGAAATTCTGTACGAACAATCCTTATCGATCGATTTTATTTTCAATAACTGACAAAAACTTGTTTATTTAAGCTTTATTTACCAAGCATCACGTCGTATCAAAAGTCTACGTAAGTTATTTGATGAGTTAATCTATCATCTCAAATATCCATGTCCCTGTGAATGACCGTGTCCTCCGCAAATGTAGCTTTACCATCGAATTGATCTCTGGGGCCATTGATGTATGCTAAGTAAAGTAATATTTCGACAACACTACCCCGTTTGACGCTCGAGGAGTTTTAAACCAGGTTGTAACTAATATCATCCTTTAATACTCGTTACTCTCTGCAGGAGAGAATGTCCTCTATTCAGTTTATTAATTTATATTTGATACTTGCAGCTCTTATAATTTTTGAATATTGCATTGACATGCCTTTTACATCCGACAGATTTCAAAGCAGCCTGAAATTGTAATACAGTTATAGTATTTTGCTATACAGCAGTTGCATTTGAAGAAAAGTATTTTAAAAATAGTTTCAAGAAGATAGAAAGAGTGGCACTGAATACTCGAGAAGGCCTCAGGTCCTCACTCATTCTCTCGTATGTCAACAGATTCAAAGTGTGGAAAAAGTTTTGGTATTACAAATTTGGTGGTAGAATTAAAGATAAAGAAGTATTGATATAAAGTTATCTTATTGACGAATTTCTGGAAAGCGTTTAGCCAGCATTGGGCAGATAATGCTGGATATGCCTGATCTAACATGAAATTTCATAAACATCTAATTCTATTAGATCTTATCTTCTATTAGCCTTTTAGCAATTTCCGAGATAGATTCTTAGCCACATCACAAAATTCTCCCGTTTCCAACTACATTGTAACAAATATGCAAAAGTCAGCTGAAACTCTTTGCTCATTCGATCTATACATTTCATAGTGGTCCACGCAGTTTATGGGATTTTTTAAGTTGAGGAAAAAGGGAGTAGGTAAACCAGGAAGATATTACAAAGAAATAACTCCCTAGTAGAAATTTAATTCTTGAAATGCGTAGGACATGATTTCGCCTCGCGGATGCTTAAGGGAAGAAGTTTTGTATCGAGTTGTCTTGCGATACCCCAGGGGAAACGAGTTTCGCAGAATTTTAAAAGCACTTTCTCTAAATAAAGTGAAGAATCCATTATCTCTCAAAAAGTAAACGTCTCGTCCCCCTCCACATATAATACAATTTGCCTGTAAATCTTCCCCGTTAAGCTGAAATCTAATAAGCTGATTCATCCGAGTTCCGAGCAAACACAATGGCATTATCGCGGAAATTAATCGCGTTCGAATTTAGTCGCTCCGGCACCTGAGCATCCTCGGGAGGCATCTGTAAAAAGTACGCGTGGAAAGAACGTTCAAACTCGGCGGAATCCGTTACCAATCCCAGCAAATGTTTTAGGATAACCTTTTCGGCTCGCATAATATTTAGCAAGCGTACCTCTCCCGGGTATTGTTCGGGATCCGTCGTCCGCGCCGGGACCCGCCGCCCAAGAGAGCGTATTTAATCTACTAATTCACGCAATTTCCTTAAGGAGTGGAACGAGGAGGCTCTCCGCGGGTGAGGGTAAGAAAGATGTATCGAGCGAGGGAACCTCAAAGAAGAATGCGAGGAAGGAACAGCCGAGAGGGAGATCTCCGACCGACGTACAAATGGAATGCTAAAAGGAGTGATACAAGATGGAATCATCAAAAACAACATTAATTAATTAATAGAACTATAATTGCCCACTCTACAATGTTTGCTAACGCATCGCGGCGAACTATATGAATTTAGTAACAAGGTGAAGCATAAATAGTTCCATTTGAAGTTCAAGTAAAAAGACGCGTCGAGGATAGTGGTAATCGCTCCTCCAGTTTTAGTACACAGTCATAGACAAAAAGCTGAAACATTGAGAATATATACATGGGAGATTTTAAATACAATAGCTAACAGTTTAAAATATGTAACGGGAAAAAACATCGGTTTTGGAAAGTGTCATGGTGTCCTACACCCTTAAGGAGAGGAGCGAGGCAACACTCTGCGAGCGAGGGTAAGGAAGAAAGGAACTAAATACAAGGAAGTCGAGGAAAAGAACTCTGGCCGCCGTATAAATGGGATGCTAAAAGAAATGATACAAGGAGCCGTAAAAAAACGAGCCGGTTCGTTTCTTTTTCGGTGGAAATGATACAAGGTTTTCTGCGCGGCGGTGAGCTCCTACTCGACCGAGGAGGGAGATGTCTCTTGAAAGAAGAGATGGATTAAAGGTGAACGTGAAGAGAGCTCGGGGAGTTTGAACGCGGTAGAGGAAGACGGAATTGGAAGTGTGTTTGGCGGGAGAAGTAAGAAGTTTGAGTAGATTGACGGTGCGGGGGAAGGATTGTAGGGGTGAGAAAAGGGAAGAGACGTGAGAGAAGGGAAGAATTGGTTAGTGAGAGAGGACGTGGATGACGAGAGGATAAGGGTGAGGAAAGAATGGACACACCGCCTGAGAAAAGTGGGCCATAGGACCATCTAACATTTATGCCATCGTAAAATGTTTAAAAATAACCATAAAATGGGAGTTAAGAGCGCGGTAATAATTGATTGAAGTAATATGGCATGAAGGGAAGAAGGTATCTGGCAAAGAGCCCTCATAATATACGCCATTTGGATGAGGAGAGCTAAGTCTATTATGACTACTTCGGTGTTCCCTTTTGTAGGTTGCAGGAAGTTATATTGACAGAGATGGCGTAGAGATAGCAAAATGTTAGAAATATGTATGGCTGAAATGAGAATGAGGTTGACGAGGGAAAGAGTAGATGGAATGTAAGCAGGGACGAATTTAAGTTGTCATGGAAATTGAATTGAGGAAAAATGGATACAGAATTGGAATGGAATAGGTATGTAACGAAAATCCACTCTAAACAACTGGTCCATAGTTATCCCTCTAACTCATATTGAATGTCGTTCCTCGTGAGTTACATTAATGCTATAATTTTCCTATAGTGCATTTATTTTCTAATATTTATTTATATTTTAAATCTTACATAAGTATTTTATCCTAAAAATTATGATTATTAATTTAAATTTATTTTCCATAGAAATTATCCCAGAATACGTTAGAACGTGGAGTTACAAGGAAGAAGTTATTTGATACTCACAATACACCCCACTTAAGAGGTCAGTCGGTTAATAGAGAAGGCCAGAATAAGATTGAGAAGTGACGTGTAATAAATTAATATTAAAACAGAAATTCAATATACAATCTTGGAATGGAACAAATGGAAAAATAAATACGAACGGACAAAACTAGCTTCCGTTGCATTTAAATAGAGATAGAAGTAAATAATTCTCAGAGATAATGTATGGGGATAAGTAATGTTATGTTGAAATCAGTTAGCCGTTAAATAGTCACTTGAGGACCACAGGCGATATATTTCCTTCGGTATACAGAACATATTTGAGAAGGCCAAATTTTTGTTTCGTAAAGGTTTTACTATATAATGATTAACTAAAAATTTCGTGAATTTTTTGCAATAAAAATTATGCAAATATAGAATTTTTATCAAATTTGAAAAATGATATTAAATAATTACATAATAAACATTTAAATGATTTTTAAGCACCCATATATAAAGTCATTCGTTTTTAAGTACCAAGTGAAGATTAAACACCATATCATGCATACCAATTTCAAAAACATAAATTGTGGTGGATATTGTAAATATTTTGCCGAATATTTTCCCAAATATAACTTTTCTGCTTAGATTAAACACTCAAAAATCTCAATTCTCATGTTAAAAAAATGAGCTTCAAAATTATACTAATATTTAATGCAAAGCTATTACAATTACAAAAAATTTTAAATATGAATAAGCCTATCTTTATCACATATTTTATATCATATATTATCCTTACGAACGAACGAATAAACCATTACATTTTACCGAAAGGAGTCAAGACAGTTTTTTATTTTTTTTCCCGACAATTGGCAATTGAAACAGTGTTATTTTGCTTAACGAAATCAAAATAATAAATCGTTTTCTACATGTTTCGAAAGTTTGAAACTCCTAGGTCAATTTTTAAGAGGAAAATAGATGTATCATATAAGTAAAAGTAATTTTGCTACATGCTTAAAAATGCTATTTAATTGATAATTAATGTAAAAGGATTTTGCGTTAAAAAACTACGTTTGTTTTGAAAAATTATCCGTAACGAAATATGATAGATAGAATGAATTAATTTATTTTTGCAAGGAGTCTTAAATTTTTCACAGAATTTTGGGGTCACGTTGACCACATGCGACTACGGCTAACAACGTAGCTTTTGTGACGCCACTAACTAAGGGTTAATGACATAATATAAAAAGTAAAGATTGGACGAATGGAAATGGTTGGATGGAGTGATAGCTGTTAAATAAGGTCTTCATAAAGCGAAGGATTGAGTTTCACCTCAAATCTTTCTCTTTCTGTCTGATCGTATGAAAGGGTAAACTTCGGAAGGGCGAGAGGGAAACAAAAATGCTCTTGTTCAAATAAAGATTTTAAAGGCCATTTATTATTCGAGACGAAAGGAGATGTAAAAGGAGAGAGAGAGGGGAAACTCTGAGAGGATGCAAGGACGTGAAAAGGGGCATAGGTATAAAGGAACGGAAGGAACCTAGTTAAAGAATGGCGAACGAGTGAGGATGAAATGAGCTATGAAAGAGCGAAGGAGAGGAATTTTTTTCTTCCCAAGAGATACTCGATGAAGATTTTTTTGAGTGGGTGAGGTTAGCTGCCTTTCCAAGTTCAAACAGAACGAAACATTGTAATTAGAGCGTCTTGTTAGCTCATTGGTTTGAGCTCTCATCCATCGGCCTCTCGTATTTGAATCGAACGTCGGCCTTTTCTCTCCCTGCCGATATTTTTATGCTGTCATCAGCGGCGGTGATCACTGCGAGTTTCTAATAATACTGCGTACGGCACACCGTTCTCAGTCAGCAGGGTGCTATGAATTTTAAATCGCGTTGACGAAAAGGATTTTGCGGAAATTTTAGGTGTTTCACAATGAGTCGCTTCTTTTTCTAGGAGAATAATGGAACCAGAATCAATCGTTCCGAAAATTCGTGTACATGCAGCGTTTAATTTGAATTTTGGGAAATCCCTTTGTCCCCGAGGGATCCTTTGGGATAGATATGTTCGTGGTGCTTTCAAGTGATTTTTCCTTCTCAATGTTCAGCCTCCGTAGCGTTGCCGAGTGTTCCCCAGGGTGAGGTTTTAATAACCCTCTCCTCTGGGAAAGTCATCCTAATTTTAAAAATATTCCCACGTTCTGCTAGACGATCGAGATTTCGGCATTAGCAAACGTTACATTTCCATTAACATTGCCGTTCGGATTGTTACGGAATCACATCACGCGGAAATAATTCCAGCACTGTCTTTCTGATGCATTAAGAAGCCAGTGGTTAATCTACAATTCCGAGCACCGAAACGGGAAGTGCTTCTGTTATTAAAAGTAATAACTTCAGCCGTCGAAAACATTTCCATGATTTCCCACAGTGGTGTCGGGACGTTATTGAGGAATTTCAATTTAATTATGTCTGGTGTACGTGTCCCGAATTTATATCCGTGCGCTTAATTGGCGAACGTGTTGTAAATTTATGATTAAAAAAGCCATTTTCTGTCGGCGTATTTTTATCTCGCCTTCTCATTCCATTTAAGTTTGTCATACCTTGAATATATTTCGATTAAACCCCCTAAATTGATTTTAATGCGAAAAACATCACGGAGTTATTACATAAAGTGGATTTATTTACTCGCAACCGAGGCTAATTTATAAAAAATTGTATTCGTTCGAATATATCTTTGAGATGAGGAACGGCTTGCACCAAAAGTAATTTATGTCAAATAAAGCGGGTGAAAGTTTTAATCCTGCTATATTTAAACCCATTTTCATGATTGATTATTTGAAATATGAGCACAAAATAACGTACACAAAATATATGTGAGAATTAACATATAAGGGGAAGGTTGCCTAATTTGGACCATTTTTTATTAGTCAACCTCAACCTTTAATGCTGTATAATTTACTTCATAGTTTCTCCTTTCATCTGGTATTTTTATATTTCCAATATATTACTCTTGATATAAATGAAGTGGAAAAAACCGAACTAATGCTTGTGGCCCAAATTGGGAAACCGGTTGCCTAATTTGAACTCACACTTTCCTAGATTGGACCTGGTTGCCTCCAAACTATCCTGCTTCGTAATTATAAGGGAAGTGTTTGCAGTGAAGTGAGTTACATTGTGTCAGTCCAAACTTTCGAAGAACTATGTAACTGACCACACTGCTTTACCTTCCCTTGACAGTAAGGAGAGAATTTTTAATCCCCATTGTGAGCCTTTCCACTGACCCATCACCCTCACACCACTCTTCCCAGAATGCACCTTACTCCTCCCTCGCCATACCACCACCCTTCACTAACCCTATCCCATCACCTTTCCTACATCCAGCCTCCCCTCTCCCCTCTTATTTCGAGTACAAGTGACACTGAAAATGAATTCCAAATTTCGTACCTGATGATGACGCCTATGCCTCGAAACTTGTCGTACTATTGAAAATTCTGCGGACTAAAACAAAGTTAATTTATTTTTACACTTCAAAGACACGGGCATAGTCATCTGCAAATGTTTTTCGTCCCATTTCCCGTACGTACCCCTTTTTCTAACACGAAAACCAGTACAAATATTCACCCAAATATATTACGTATTTATTGTGGAAGTAAAATTATTATTAGTATTATTATTAATTAATTAATTTACTAACTACATCATTCTATTGTCTACTAAAATGGGCACACGGTGGTACAACTTAGGCAACATGTTTCCGTCAATATAATATTGGTACCAGACGAACACGCGAAGTTACACACACATATGCAGTATGTCGTTAGCATAACTCGCGTTCCACAGAGAGAGTGATTACTTATTTTTACTTGAGACAGTAGCTTACGTACTGAGGGTAAATAATTATAGTACAGCCAACCAAATCACACTAACGACCATCCACAACGGAGAAATGACTCCAACCCTAGTCTAGTCACGTGTCTTAGATGGTTTCACCACCTAAGTACTACCAACTCAAATGCTTGATATACTCGTAGTGGGGAAATACTAATAAGGTCCAATTTCGGCAACCTTCCCCTATTTTTTCAATTTGTTACCACCTAGCATATTTAATCGGTTGCGTATTCCTCGTTGTAAATTAAAATAGAATTATTCATATTATTATAACGAATAAACTCCAAGAATGAATTTTTGAAGCCAATAAACATTTTTCATTGACATTTACAAAATTTGCTATTAACGCGGCAGCGAAATATGGCTGAAAACAATATGAATGAAATTAATGGTAAACATAAAGTCGCATCACTGATGAGAACCAACTAACTGCAACAACAAAATATAAATATTACATTTATCTCATCTTAGGTTTATGATTGGCTTTCTATAGTATTGTTTATAAGCATTACATCTTTATAAATCGCAGCGTCAAAATATTTCATTTTTTAAATGAAAATAATTTTTCACCATTAAGTATTTAATATCTTATATGAGTTACTTGGAACGATAGATAAGGATTAGATTGCATTCAATTACTATTCAAACATTATTAAATCATTAAGTATCTAATTTCATAGGAGCTTCATACATACGCATGCTATTATGAATAAATCAGACGATAATCAGCAGAATGTAATATCACACTCTGATAATTAATGTAAACAATAAACTGTGAAATATAGTTGATATGATTTTGGAGAATATAGTTTTTATTGAATTTATTTATGGGGATATTCTTAACCCTGATATTTTGCATTGGATGGTAATATATTGATTATTGGTTTGGCGTATATTTGGGATTTTATATGGTAAGAATGCACAGTTGTACAAACTATAGGATTGCATGTTATGAGCTGCAAATCAGTGCTCACAAGTGAACACAAGTGATATGAAAAAATCGTTTCGGTAATGCATTGGGAAGCATTTAAGGATTCTTGTTGAAGGTTGAGGGTCATGTTAATTGTTTTTTAATTCTCATTCGTCAGACGATAAAGATAAGTGGCTAATAAAATAAAAATGTACAGCCCCTCCGGGAACAAGGAGTTTCGGATATTCCATACCTCAAGGGGATCGCTATAACAAAGATAGCGTGTCTGCCTTAGGCTCGCGCTGTATTTGTGAAGCCATTTCTTTAAATTTTCTTCTTGGAATATTAATTTCAAATTATTTAGTCCACTTACGATGCGTTATTAGTTTCTAAATTTCAACATTTTCTGATTTACACATTCCTTGTAAATATTTCCTTTCTTTGCATTTTCCCTATTTACATGGGATTAAATTATTTTTCATATTGTCTCTGATATGATGACAATTTGTATGCGTTAAAATTAGTTTTTTTATTTCTCCCAATAGAAATGTTAGTTTACCGGAAAGAGGCTTATTGGCCCCAAAATATCTAGTAAACTTTAATATAGCACAATTTAGATCACATTGCAGCTACGGTGATATTTAGGCCAACGAGTAGCCCTTTCAACAAACGTTTCTGCTGACAAAGGTATCTCCGATGTTAATTTGAGTCTCCTCTTATGACAAGTTGGATAAAGTATCCCTTGGAAGATTTCGATGCATTTACACTTGCATTAAAGAATCCAAAAAGCCAAAGCAATTGGATGTTGCAAAGGTTTTATTCTTCAATTATTGATTTGGCATTATCTTTCAGTACTTTCTTGCGATATCGAACAAAGAGAGAAATTATATTTCTGGATTAAATTATCTTGGTTAACCGATTTACCACTATGATTTAAAGAATTATAAGATCAAAATCAGTAGCTTTTGAGATAAAATGTACACAACTAATGTAGAGCGCAAGATTGCTGCTTGTCAGGGGACAAAACTGCATCATTAAGATGCTCAAGTGTGTTCCTCGGACACAAGGCCGATCTAGGTCTTCGACGATAGCAAAAGGAATGCTAAAGAGAAAACTTCGGCTCTGGCATTTGCCTACAAATGAAAAAGGCCGAGCGAGGCACTGATTTACATCCTCGCCGGGAGGGCTTCTTTCGAACTCCTCCGTCGAGTTTGAAATAGAGCGCCCCAATCACCGGCACAAAAATTCGTTTTCATCAGATTCCAAATGAAATTAAATCGCACACCAATACTCCAATTGCGCCACCGCCCTCACCTTTCATGTCAGAATGTACAGAATGTTATCATGAGCTGGTCTCGTTTGACGATATCTACTTTGCACTACCTTTTGAGAGCTGGGTGGCACGCATATTTCTGCAAGTACTAGATCTATGTATATCTCCTACTCCAAGAAAATCAGATTCGCCAGAACGGCTCCTCTCCTCGTGATCACATTTGCCTTTGATGTGGTCCCTCTCTTTAGCTTGATTGAATGGCCGCACCTAATACCATGATTTGAAATTCAAGATTTTACCCTCAAATGTCTCGTTTTTACATATACGCAATCAATGGAAAAAAATAGTGGGGTAGGACGTGAAAGAAGTTGGAAGTTATTAGATTCGGCGGGAAGACTATTTTCATCCTAATATTACATCCAAGAGTATCATGCTCCTTACAAAAGCACCAAGCTGTCCTTGAGTGGCGTATTGCCATTATTAACACACATCGACGACAGTATGTTTCAAGTGAAAACAAATTTAATCGTTTAGCAAGGGAAAATTTACACTTCTACTTTCTTTTGAAGTGATGAAGAAGAGCAAAATTAGAGAGAAGTATTATTCCATTTTAGGAATGCAGTGTTAGGGCAGGTAAGAGAGGTGGTTCTGACTTGATTCAGGACATTCGCCTCTAGTTTTGAGTTCGTGTGGCCTCAGATCATTTTCCCCCTCTGAAATTCTGCAAGACACTGATTTGTGCAAAATTAGTATAATGCGGTCCGTGAAATTTTCGAAGGGGTTTTTCTACTTTTTTTTTTTTTTGAACGGTTGTCTCCGTGACGACTGCGCCGTTGAGGTTTGCCGTCTCGATTGAAATACGACGTATCCCATTGGTAAGATTTAGCAATCGATTTAAAATGTTGGCCAGTAATGCGAAGAGCCTTGTAAGATTCCCGATCTTGTAATGCTTTTTTACTTTCTCAATGTACGAAGTATAGAGAAAGTATTGTTTTCATGAAAAAATTCAACTTCGAGATTTCAACGGAAATACACGTTTTGGGGTCCCTAGAACACGTTTTGACCATTTTCGGAATGATGTCTGTGTGTGTGTGTGTGTGTGTCTGCGCTTGTGGGCGCTCCAACGTAAAAACTATTAGTCGTATCAATACCAAACTTCATATATAGTACTGTGGTGTGTGCTGTCAGAGTTGATTAGTTTTTGGAGTAAATCGGTTAACCGGAATCCGAGCTTTATTCATCAAAGCTCATTTCCGGTTTTCAAAATATCTCCATAAATATGATATTTAGGTATATATTAATTTTTATATACGTTTTAGAAAAAAGTAATTTACTATAACTTTTGTATGAAACATATTTTTGTATCACTGATTGTTTAGGAGTTATTTATGAAATACTGATAAACCGGAAGTTGCTGATTATGTACTTTGTGGGTGCTCTGGACTCTATGGGCGAAAGCCCAATTTCATCGTTTTTCATCGAGCATATCCAAAAAAGCATTATTTATAATGTTTGTGACGTAAAAGACAATAATATATAAATTAATCACTCATCTTCCAAGTTAAGATGGAATATAGAGTTCGAAATTACTGTCGTAGATAAATATTTACATCTTATATATGGAGAAAGTCATGTGCTGCCACATCAGATTTTTTATTACTATTTTCATTTTCTTAATCAACTGGTGTTTACATACTTGCCACATACCGAAAGGTGGCTCGCAGGGTATTAATATAGATGTAGATGTCTCAAACTTCTTATCCTTTTAGTAACAACAATATACAATTCTCTGAGTTTGCCTAAAGATGCAGACGAAGGGCCTCGTAGAAAGCCGAAAAATCATACGCATTACACACCTTTGTGATTAACTCGTATTTGTTGTTATCTGCTGAAAATAAACTAATAATTTCTCATAAGTTGTATTATAGTAGTTTGTGGTATACAATAAACAAAGGAGCCTGCTTTTATCGTCTTGAAATTTCAGATAAAATAAATTAGGTCGAGGCCAAGTTGAGTTTCAAGTTTTCCTCGCGTATCTTGTTTTTCCGAGAGAGTATCCATGAAAAACGCCGATATGATAGAGAGTATAACTTTAACAAAAAAGGAAATTGAGCGTTTCTCTATCCATGCAAGGCTTGTATAAAGTGGAACGAGTAAAAACGATTCACTATTCTTATTCTTTTAGATTATGGGCTTGAACTTTTCACCCTTACATAAAGGTTTACTCATTTAACCTTCGTGTATTCCTGTCCCGAAGAAATTCCTACAAAGAAGAAATTTAACTTTAAGTTGGAAACCCTCAAGTTCTGGTAGTGAAGCTCCTTTTGAGCAAAAATTTAGTTTCCTAAGTTTCTATTGTGAGTAAAGAAAACTTCCAAGTTAGACATCGGTTTCATGATTAATTTTGCTCATCCTAAGGGTTTTGATTACAAGAATAAATTATATTTACTATGAATAAATATAAATCAGGCATAAAAATTACCTTTTAGAGAATTCATTTGGCTTTTAGTTTCCTCGAATTCCGCATTGTTCCCAAAATATTTTTATGATTTAATTAATAATTATAAAATGTGCTCGATATTTATGATTTTTTCCTCGTCGCTTTGAGTCATTAAAAGCAGGAAATCGGTAAAAGTTATGGAATACAGAATTTAGTTCACGGCTAGTTTGTAGCAGCGAAAGATACTACAAGCATTTTGAATGTTCCTTCTTCTTTTCGCGAAGCTTTGAAATCATATTCTACATTTTGGTAATCTCATCGGAGAATATTTCCATCATTGGAGTTTGTTGCTACTTTTCCGTTGCTGTTTGAGAAGAGTACTTACATCTTAGGATTAAAAAAGTAGGAGAAATATCGTTGACGATCCACAAAGCTTGAATGGATGGAGAGCTCCTAGTATGTAAAATTGATGCGGATGTCATGCTCGGCAGTCTTCAATATTCTTTGCTTTTCGTTGCTCGCTGTTGCATCGCAAAGAGCTCAATCCCCACTCCCATTCGGGATATGCGGTTCCCAGCTTTAATGGGCTCGCTCCGGATAAGTGAATTTCCTATGCAAATCACATTCCCTGAGATAATCATATTTTTTAATTCGCTCTACACAATATTCGTTTTGTTTATTATTTATTTGATTTATGTGATCCTTAGTTTGATGAAAATATTTCTCATTAATCGAATTATTATTTATAATTGTTAATCATTAATTCGATCCCTCTCATAGTATCTAGCAATTTATATTTTTTACAAGCAAAGATTTTACTTTCATTGGTTTTAAAGTTGCGGGCCCCGTACTGTACTGTTCCCCGTACCCGCTCCCTCCGGGAGCTTGAGTTTGTCAGAACTTTCATAATCCCTTGTAATCTCTTTAGGGTCGGTAGTATTTACTTTTTGATTTTGTAATGAATGACAGTGTGAGTATTTACTATGATGGACATAGAACATAAAACGATATGATGGACATAGAACATGAAACGATGTTGTTTGACTGTTGAAACTGTAAAAATGTGAATGGAGCTGCTTTTTTTCGTGGTTAGCACGCTTATTGTCTCGTTTATCAATAGAAATCCTCTTCAAAAACTTCCTTACTTGCACCTATAGCCTTAGATGCATCTAAACAGCTTTTCAAACAAACTCTTTAGGATATTTAGGCTATTCATTCTTCTCAAAAGTTTAATCAAAATTCATTCTGGTGCAAAAACTCACTAAGTTTTATACTATGTAATGTAATGTAATGCAGTTTATAATTTAATTTCATTATTTTATTAACTTACTTAAAAGTAATAACTTTAAGTTTAATGCAATAGATATAATCACAACATTTACCATTGCCAAGAGTACCATAAGATTATAAGATATTAAGATATATTTGGGTAGACAGAAAAACGACTTTATTCGGCGAATTTAAGACTAAATGGTCTCATATTCCATTTGATCGATGCAAATAAAACAATAATGATACAATTAAATCAAGTAATACAATAAAGAAAAAAAAGCTTTGAAGCTCGTAAACAAAGGAAATTTTCAAATTAGTAACAATCACATTTTAAAATTAAAAAAATACCATTTAAATACGGTTCGTAATTTTACGAGAATAATAACTCATCGTTAAAGCAAGTGAATTTATAGTATACGTTGCGAAAACTTAATAATTATTTAATTTATATAAATAAAAAATGGAATATAAAAAAATCAAAAATGGTCATAAATAAAAAATGGTCATCACTTATTATTTTATGTAAATCAGTAATATTTAAAGGGCATTTTAGAATATTTTTAAAGCAGGCAACATGAATCCATACGCGTAATGAGCATCAGAAAGATACATATGTCTGAAAAAAATGCAATTTTACAGAAAAAAGGATGATAGACAACTGATTATAAATGATACGTATATAAAAGTAACATTTGATAAATTGAAGGAAAAGAAATAAAATTGGATTACCCAAATGCTCTGTGTTGTCTAGTTTTGGAGAATTTGTAGAAGAGTATCGCGTCTGTTTAAATGAATAATGACGGTGGACTAATTACTATCAAAGTCCTTGCGATAAGTAGGCAGTCAGCGTTAATGCACCATAGTGTAGGACCGGCCCTGTCACGACTCTCCTCCCAGACACCACCCCGAGAAATATCGTTTTGAGATTTCTGAATTGAATCTCCACACTAGCTTAGCTGGTTCCTAGCATTTAAAATATACTAGCTTTAGGCAGAGATCTCATCTAGAATTTGGTGCAAGTCTCTTTGGCCCACAGAAAGGTGCGAGGTCGGCGAAATGCGCGAGGCTTAGCGTAGGTCAGTCGAATGGGAAGGAATGAAAAATGACGGTAGGGTAAGAAAGGAAGGGAGCACCGGAAGATAAAAAGGGTACGCAGGGGTCGAGAGAATGATGAAGGAGGAGGATGCAGCCCGGATAGAGGGAGAGCTAAAGGAAAAGCACTCGAGGAAGAGAAAAGATAACTCAACAGCGGGATTTTAGCGAGGGTTTGGGAAGGAGATGAAGCGCAGATGTTGAATGCTGATGTGTTTGTTGAAGAGCTAGGTTGAAAGAAACGGGAGCTAGGAATGAGCAGAGGTGAGACGATTGGGCTTAGCGGCGGGAATGCGTCGAGGATAGAGAAGTCGGAAAAGGGTTGTCCTCGGGAAGAGCAAACGGGCTCTGGAAGAGTCCTCCGTACCGAGGGATAAAAATGGAAGTGGCTCTAAGTTGGGAACGCTAAGGGTGTTAGATGCGTGAAGTGGATTTTTTTCCGATTCGCGAGATGGCTATGAGACAGGGTGAATGGCCTATCGAGATCCGCTCGGTTGGCTAAGTAAGAAGGATGATCCGTAGATTAAAACGTTTTTACCTTTTTCAGCAGAAACAGCCACGCAAAGAGGGGATGCTTCTCTCCCCTTTCATGAGAAGTGAGCGGATGTAGCTAAATGTGCAATCTTCCCCAGTTTCAAGGCGAGGTGGAAAGGCGTAGATTTCCGCGGAATAAGAAAGTTAGGGAAACTTGGTAGATTCAGGGGGAAAAAATTTCGGGCATAATGGGAATTTTTAGCAGATGGATAGCTCCGAGTTTATCCGAAGATTTTCCAACAATACACTCTAGAAAGAGCAGAATAATTCACAAAAAAATTCGACAATTTCCGAGGTGCAACTTTGCGAGTGCCGAAGGAAAGCCTTCCATCACGCTATTTTACTGAGCAATATTTATCCGATTGGAAACATAACAAAATGCTTCCGGCTGTAGAAAACGAAATCCCTAATGGAACTGGGGGAGTGATCTTTTATTTCCAGTAGAGGGTTCTCATTTCAGTAAATTATGCAGGACACCAGCTTAGTAAAACTTCCTCGTTATCATACCAGAAGCATTTAGATCCATTCTTTCCTTCCGTAGTTTCCTCACAAAATTCTCTCCCTCCATTTCTCTTTCTTCCATTTTCCGTTGCGTACCTCAATATTTTTTTTCTCTGTCCTCATTTTGCGCAGATTCTGCGACGTTGTCGGAGTGTTGAAGCACTCTCGTGGTATCCACTCATTCCTCATTCAAACGCAACACACACTTTGTGAGTGGGAGTTTGGTTTTTGTCGCGAGTGCAATTTTCCCGCCGCCGTCAAAGAATATCGAAGCTGCGTCAAAAGAAAGGACGAACATAAGCTTCTTTTCCGCTCAGCTTTCCATCGATACCTCCCCCGCAATCTTTTGTCCCGACGCACTCATTTAAGCTAAGTGACGCACGCATCGGCGTATCTCTCGGCGCTATTGTGAGTGGTTACGAATTTTTCCGTCCGTATAATATCTTCTCGTAAATGCCTTTTGTCTTCCACTCATTCTGCTAACTTAGATGTCATCTTCTCTCCGGCAAATGTCGATTTGAACGCACCTTCTATCACAACTTTATGATTGCCGGTTGCCCTTTTTAACGTAAATTATACTCCTAGGTATACCGTATGGCTCGAGGTTAAATTATATTGATCCAGATATCCTATTCCGCTAGAAATAAAGCATCGGGAAACAAGAAGCTGGTGATCGAATTAAGGTTTGTCCGTCGAAGAAGTAAAGTTCTTTTGATAGTAAAATTAATCCAGGATATACTACCACATTCTATATATCTGAACAAAGCATCTTGGTACTTTCGTGTGGAGAGTAAATATGAGACTTTAATTTATATTTGTCGGCATTTTCCCGCACCACTGGAATTCTGAAAGCATTTTGCTTCGCCACTAGATCCTTTACTGTTTCAGTTTAGTTAAAAAAATAACTTTAAAATCAATATCTGAGGATGGTGTTAAAGGAACCCCATTTGGAGTCATTAGTAATAGAAAAATAATACCAAATATCTACATTCGGAATTATTTTATGATAAAGCCATTTTAATAAATAGAAGCGATATCGTTGAAAGCGTTCGATCCATAATTATGGACACTTATATTAGAAGTTATATACTATTATGACTATATGATCCATTATTTATCGAGGTTAGGCCAATGTGTCCCTCTCTTACTCCTAACCTCTGAAGTCAAAGTTTACAATTTTAAAATGGTATCAGCCATACTAAGTATTTCTAATACTGTTCGTATGTGTAATTTCTCAAACAAGTTGTAACTATTAGCAATGGTGCGTCCGCATATTAAGGAGTTTCCGTGTTCCGTAAGCGATAAATATTGACAAATTTGCCACCTCACGCAGCAGAAGGGCGTAGAATGTCATATTTGTTATTTAAATGAGATTTTCTTTCGCTCGAAATTTATTGTGAGATTTTTTTCAGTGATGCAAATACCTTGAAACTGACTTTAAAAAAATAAATTATGTGGTCGTTTATAAAAAATCAAAAGAAATTATTATCCATGTTAAAATTAAAGATAAATATAATAAAAGCATGCAACGAATTGAACAAACATACACACCATCTTTCTCTCATTCAGTTATCCACTACTTTTAGAAAAAAAAAATACATTTCTATATTTATTCTATTAAGTAATGCAAAGATTATGGTATGATTAAATATCCGTTAGATGCAATTTGCGAACAAGACATATCATTGTAAGTATAAGATTTTACGTAGCAAAATTTCATAGGTACATATAATATATACTTCACAATAATTTCAATACTTTTGAATAAGGATTATTATTCCCGCAACTACTCCATATTTGCTCTTCAAATCTATAAATTCAGACCAATGCAACTTGGAATGTCTTCTTATAAATGACTATCTTTATCCTCCGTAACCTTCGAGGGTGCGTCCTTTGAGAAGAATTGAAGCTGTCAAACATTGTAAGAAATGATTTAGAGGGAAACCACAGTTCATTGGCTGTTATGGTTGAAAAAGAAAGGATAAAAAATGTCGGACGGGGTTTTCCTTAGTTTTTTATTTACCGTCGAGTTCTTTATAATCAATAACCACTGAGCGTGTTGTGCGAGCATTAGCTAGGACTTCCCGTGGAGCAGCCTTAGAAGAAAATAAGTAAGAATAAAACACAATTAGAGGAAGCTTTGTTTCTCTATGTGCTCTTTTTCTATCTTTGCTCGCTTGAAGAGGCATCAATTCTCGCTACCGTTATTACACACGCTTCATCTGATAAATTTGTTGCGGCAGGCACTATGTAAAACTTCTTCAATTTGAAGGAATTAACGGTGGAACGGATAACTGAAAAGTAATAGAAAATTACGGAGGAAGTGAATCGCGATCCTTGACAGCAGCCATATATGTATAATCATCTAATGTCCGCGTCCAAGACTGACCGCAAGGGAAAGTAGTTTCACGACAAACAATGCCACGACGTAACGCTTGAAATCATTACCTTGACTGCGCCGGCGTTAAGTATTCGTTATATTTTTCCCTCTATACGGTCTTCCCTCTATTCGTTATGTTTTTCTTTCTACCTAGGTTTAAACTTCTACTGACGTAGGTATATTATCATTGCGAAAGTTTTGCAGAAGTCCATGTACCTCAACATGGCTATTTTTATCCTCCCTATGGTAGTATTCGTAAATTCTTATCTGTGTTTACGACTATGCTAGTTTAGACTAAGGCTGAACGTAAACCTGAATGCGTATCTTACTTAAATTCAAGCGCATTTTATTTGAATATATTTACAAAATAATGTGTGTGAGTTTGCAATATGGTATACTAATATTTGGTGTATTTTTCCACATTTTACTAGTAATATAAGGATATACATTGACATGAACTGAAATAAAGATTATTTTATTATTTATAAATTTCTTATTGATAAAATATCTTTTATTATTTGTAAAAAATTGAATTTTTCTTCGTTATAAAACTGTACGTTCCAATCATTTTATAATTTAAATTTTACAGTAATATTATTATATTTTTAAATATGACCTATCTTTTCTACAAAATAACTATAAACTTAATAAATTATAAGATAAATATGCCGATATATTTTTTCTACTAGCAGAGACAAAATAACATATATTTAATAGACAAATACTTAATTCCTCCATTAATAGTAATATATTACATATTTATTGTGATTTGTTATATTTATAGAATATACTGTAGTTACCTGTTTATTCTATTTATTTAACCCTAGAACGACGGACTGGGTCCAATGGACCCAGTAGCTACATTTAATTGTTAATTATTCTGGCTTATTTGCACAGAATTCATTGAAAATTCTTGACTTTTCCTGTTTTTGTGTCTCTCATAACATATCCAGAAATCACAATCATGGGTTTTATTTTTTTCTTTTTATCACGAAAAGTTACATAGTATACTAACTGGGTCCGTTGGACCCATTCATGTATTTTGTGATCCTATGGTTATTAATTTACAGCACTCACGCTCATTTTTATTTACCTATGTGGTTTTCATGTGGCATAATCTTAATGGACAATAAAGAATTCATTTTTGACACTTTGCATCATTTTATGATCATTGGTTACTTTTCCGAGTGATTTCTCCAAAATGCTTTTTGAAAGTCTCATTAAGAACGTCGCGGACAGACATGCTTAGTTACCTTACTTTATCAGACGTATATTTTGCTTGTGTAGTCTGATCTTTGACGGTTACATTCTATATGTTCCATTTATTTGGTGGTTTCTCTGCCTCACCCTTTGGGAGGTCGTTTCACACTAATTTGTCTCAGTCGTAGCTCTTCAATGAGAGTGGTAGCACGCTTAGCTATATTTTGCGTACATAGTTTTACCATAAAGTGAAACAAGAACATTGAAGAACCAGTCTCTACATTTTACTGTACTTGCAGCTTTCAATGGTCAGTGAAAATGTTTATTGGCCATATAAAAGCCATAATTCCTTCACGCATATAAGATATTTCGATATTACCCTCCCCTATTCCATATTCAGGACAACAATTGTTTTCAGATGAATGAAACTAGATATGTAAATTTCTTCTGACATTATAGCTGTTGCTTTCCTCGTTTTACCTTCATAATTTGTTATGGGGCGCCTATTTTGAGCGTTAGTATCAGGAAAATAGATAATATCCGAAACATACATGGAAAATGGCACAAAGACGTTCTCAGCAACAGACTATTCATGGCTGGTTGATGGAGGACACCAGTGAAGAGGAAGAAAGTGAAATTTCTGAGTCAAACGATGATGGTGAGCCAAACAACACCGTGAGTGATTGTTCATCTTCATCGTCTGAGGTAGATGAAAGTGGGGAGGGACTTGGTAATACTTATGTTGCAATTATAATGATTTCTCGCAATAAAAAAGAGGAGTGGTCAACTGATCCCAGTGTGAAAAATAAGGGTAGGACACCAGAGCATAATATTTTGCGGCAGAACCCCGGTCCATTTAGCTATGCCATACGGAATGTTGATTCTGTTTCTTCTGTATTTTTGCTCTTCTTACGTCCAAGTATTCTTGAAATTATTCGTAAATAGACAAATATTGAGGGTCTCGATATGTATCATGCTTCGTGGAAAGAAATTAGTGACATTGAACAGAAAATATTTCTTGGGTTTTAGATATTAATTGGTGTATACAAATCAAAAAATGAAAACGTTTCGTAACTTTGGAGTAAATTAGACGGCCGTCCAGTTTTCAACAGCATTATGGTTAGGGATGGATTTAAGATGGTATTGCGGGTTCTTCGCTTTGACAATGCGGCAGATAGAAGAATGAACAGAGGAAATGATAAGTTGCAGCCTTTCAGGGAAATCTTCGATGCTTGGAATGAAACCTTTAAAGATGCATTTGTACCAGGGTCGTGTATAACTGTAGACGAACAACTACTGACGTTCCGTGGACGCTGTCCATTTAGGCAATTTATCCCATCTAAACCCGGGAAGTACGGCATTTAAATTTGGGCAATAAGTGATAGCAGTAGTCCTTATACTTGGAAGATGCAAGTATACACAGGAAAAGATCCAAATAAAGGGCGAGAAGTAAATAAAGGGGAGAGGGTAGTATTATATATGATTAAGGTAATTAAAAAGTCATGGAGAAGTATCACGTAATAATTGTTTTCACAAGCTTAAAATTGGGTCGCCAACTGCTTTCCAAAGGCTTCACAATAGTAGGAACTATGAGGAAAAATTAAGCGGAGCTACCACTTGAATTCACAGCTGTGAAAGGAAGAGAAACAAACACTACTTTATTTGGATTTCAAAAATATTCAATGATTATATCATACTGTCCCGAGGAAGGAAAAAATGTTATTTTACTCAGTACAATGCATGATCATCCAAATATTGACGAAGCTTCTCAAAATAGAAAACCTGAAGTAATCATGTACTATAACAGCACCAAAGGAGGTGTAGACACTATTGACAAAATGGCACGCAGCTATAGTTGCAAAAGAATGACTCGAAGATGGCCTTTAGCAATATTTTATATCATTATCGATATCAGCGCTATCAACGCTTACGTTATATGGAATCATCTTACTGATCAATATCGCTCAAAAAAATTACAGAAAAGACGTAATTTTCTCATCTGTCTTGGAAAAAAAAACTAGAAGGGGTTTCTCAAAGTGATTATCTAACCAACTTCCAACATCCTCAAATGGAAAGGATGACATCGAGCAAAAGAAGTTGAGTAGCATCAACAAATCGTGGTAAAACAAATACCAAGAAGAGTAGGTGCCATATGTGTGATTATAAAAAGGTTAGAAAGACACGTTTAACTTGCTCTATATGCACTAAAATTATGTGCCAAGAGCATTCAAAAACTGCATGTAATAATTGTTTTAAATAAATAGTTAAAATAAATCTTTTAATTGCTGCATTTAAATAATTGTATAAATAAATCCTCTCTAATAAAGATACAGTGAAACTGAAAATAAAATAAAATCATATTTTACTTTTATTGCTCTAAAATACTCTGTGGTGCGGCAACGACTTCCAAGTCAATAAAATAATAATCGTGATGATGTTTTAATGTTGTTAAATTAAAAGAACTGAAATACTGTCATATAATACATAAAAAATTTCAGATAAAACTGAAGTTGGCAAAAAATAACAATATGGGTCCATTGGACCCAGACAGGCTACAACGCGACAATTTTTTCAGTCGTCCTAGGGTTAATGAAAAATTTACATTATTGCTATTTAAGTCTTTCATCAATATTTACACACATCGTAACCAACACAAGCCGGGTTCTATGCAGTATGTTACGTTGAATTCAAATTTCAAATTTAATTTAATTTAATTAGAAAGCCTTTTATTTTAATTAAGTTTTCCGAAAAACTAGAACTATTGAAAAATTGACAGGTATAATGTGTACATACGTACGTAAAAACCCGTGCAGATATGCCAAATGCTTCCGAAAAAGCTATCTAAATTTAAAGGCATTCCCTCCAAGATTATTTTTAACGAGCACATATATTTTTTTTTCGTTTTAATGTCTGCTCGTACTTCTGATATCTCACACCTTTTCCTTTCCCGCATTGTTTTTCCGTCGCGTCGAACAGTCCTCTCAAATAAATACAAGTGTTGGATTAAAAAGACAGAATTGGGAGACGGAGGATGACATCAATTATATTCTCCCGCTCTATCGCTCTCTCATTTATTCTAAACGACAATGGTTTTTGCAGCGGTTGCTGAACTTTCCGTTGAAATGCCGAGCCTCAACAGACGACAGAAATATCCAAAGGTGATTTCGGGGTGCGAAAATAAGAACGACGTGACGCAATTCAATGCCGTAATGTTATAAGGTCGTAATTTAATTACCATTGTATGAACGTCGGCGCTTTGAGGCATTTTTGGGATGCGTTTCAGTGGGAGTGAATACAGTTCTCTTTTTGAGTCCTTTCGTAGGTCACCCGAACGGAACATAATACCACAAACCCGATTAACTTTAATCCTATTCTTTCGGTTCATATTTTACCTCTCTTTTCCCCCTTTCTAGATTTTTCTTTCGGATTATACAAAATTACTATAAGATTACGCCCGGCGAGGGTAGTCTTTTGCGTAACGAGGATCACTCAGATTTCAAAGGCCAGTAGTTCTATCCCGCTATAGGAAATGAAAATTCATGACCTGGCACTTTTCTTCGGTGTATGGAGAATTGAGTAGGTACTTTAAAGTTTCAGATTCGTGATATGAACCTAATTTAGAGTATTTTTGTAGATCCTTGGATTTTCCTATCTCGGCTTATTTGAGTTTCGGAGTACTTTATTTTGAATTGCTGGGTAGTCGCCGACTTCTGTGCCAATTTGAAGATGATGGGCTTTGTTTATAATTTATATATCTTCTGATCATAGTAATACTCTTTGGGAAAATTGTAATCTCTAAATATCTCCATTCATCACTTGAAATTTGAGAATTATCGAATTTATTTTAAATATTTTAAGATAAAAATGATACTACTAACGATCAAAATAGAATTTTAATTTTATTAGTTGCGCTAATATGAAATAGAACTAAAATTTGCAGCTATTTCTTTAGCAGTGCCTTAGCTTAGAACTTCTTTTTGCTCTACTTACACATAATAAACTTTTGCAAAAGTACAGGTGTGTGTATTTTTTACTTTTGTAAGTTTTCCTAATGAGACTGCCATATTCTTCGAAGTTAACATTACAGAACTTGATCGTCAATTATCATTGTACATCGTACTCTTTGTAAAAGGTGCTCAACACGCAATGACATTTCGTGAATACGGTTGTTTTCCTCCGCAGCTAAGTACGGCAAGCATTATTAATATTACAGTTATGGGTAGTTTAACTTGCAAACTAAATCACAGAAGTTGAAGTCAGAGAAGCAAATAACATTTTTATCATTAAGTCATACTTTTTTTCACTATGGAATACCTACTCTTGCAGTGTAACCGCCTACTTGATCCCCTTTTTTGCGGAGATCAAATTATGAACTCCCAGAATGAGTTTGGAATCTCTTACGGAATTGGAAAATAACTATTAGCTTGACAAAATTTTAATTTTCTTTGAAAAAAAGATTTTTGGTTCAATAGAAGAATTAAATGTGTTTTTCCTATCTCTTGGGTAGTAAGTTAATCGTAAAGTATTCTCTATAAACCAGGAATAAATTAAACAAATGGAGTCGTACCCCGACCAACTTAAGGCATTTTAGGCGATGAAAGTTGCTTAATACAATGGTTATCTATCTTATGTTTTTTGTATCTGAAATTTACATCTTGTTCCCTAGATGATTGTTTCTGAATCGTGAAAATGCTCAAATGTTCTTAAAATGAAAGTTCGGTATAATCATGCTGTGGGTGATTTTTAAGTGGAGGCCAGGTGCAAATACATAAGAAACAACCCTTTGGCTGAAACTATGCTGTAAATGACCCCATATTAAAGAATCGTATAGGGTTTATGCTGATAAATAGCGGCACTTCCGTAAAATTGTTTATAAAACCAATAAACTAAGAAGGTAAGAATGCAAGGAAGTTTTGATTTAAAAAGGGTCGTGTATCATAAAAGAAACAATAAACGAATCTCATTCAACGAAAGAGTTTTGGAAGGAAAAAAGAATTCAAATTAACTTCTTGGTAAGTCGTAAAGATAGGGCCGTTGAAGGAGCATTTCTACCTCGAGGCGGTAAAAAAATGGGGATAAGTCTTTTGACGGTGTGGACACTTCTCGGCGGGGAGATAAGAAAGTCGGAAGAGGGAATAAAAGAGGTTCACATTTCTAGAGATTGTGGAAGAGGTGAGACTTCTTGGGGAGCTGGAATTAGCAAGGCAAACGTGTAGGTCAGAGTTCAATAAGATAGGCTGGTGTGTGATTTGTATTCACACGTTACGGGGCATACGTTTCTCGGCGAAAACTTGGGCTCACATTAAGAGTATTAAGTAAGAGAATAAGCAAGGAGATGTGTGCGGCAAAACGAAGGATATTCGATGTTTAAAGGGGCAAGTTTTACGTTAAGACCCCAAGTATCATATCATATCATCTGGAGGTGCTACAAGGAACTTTCCGAAGAAAGACCATTTCCCAAATGTGAATTACTCTGGCATATGCTCCGAAATGGCGAGAAGGAAGTCGTGTGGTTTTAAATAAATTAGCTAAGTAATTAGTAACAATTAGCTCACCGTGCTAATTGTTAGACACTGTTTTTCTATTTTTACACAGATAAATTCATGTTATTCGCATCTTGAGGTTTTTCTATTTGGGATTATCTTTGCTCTTAGAGTTTTAACTCTGGGAACCATTACATGAGCCTTATTAATTTCAGTCACACAAATATGTTTTCCAAACACTTGTAAGCGTGTCATACAAAAATTGTCTCAATAAAATTACCATTGGATGAAAATATTACTTTACATAATGTTACATTAAATTGTAACTAGACTGTTTCTTGACTGAGGGACCACCAAGTTTAGGCCAAAACAGTGAATTATCGGTTTCAGGCATACGTTTCCTTTCAATTGTAATAGTTTTATATAAGAATATTTATCCAAGTAAAGAAACTCAGGTTTTATGTAAGTTATTATTAGATATGGTAGGCACAATGAGAGAAAGACTAATAAAGGAAGGCATTATTCGGTTCGTATGATTGATCAAAATTCAAATTGCAATTTCACTTTCACTCATTAATACTCCGTGTAAAACCAATATTAGCATACCTTAATGAAATCAGCAAACTAGGATACAGAAAATTTTCCTAGTAATAACATGAAAATATTAAAAAAATAATAATTAATAATGATGATGAACCATATCACTTATCATCTCTCTGAGAATAGAATCATCGTTGGGCTACTTGAAAGTAGAAACATTAACCTACATTAATATTATTGCTATAATTTATTTGAAATATAATTTCATGTTAAGTTAATGGCATTGGTTTAGATTTAGCTTTTCATAAAATCGATATTGACAGACTTATGGTTCAAATGCTTTGAATTAAAATAGAGAAATGAAGTAGAAAGTGTCTGCCGTAGCCGTGAGTTGAACCAATATCTCTCACTTTTTTGGCGGTTTCTTGGTCTATTAGAATTTTAATTCTAATAGACGTAATAAGTTTACTTTTCGAATTGGTTAACTGAAAACTCTGTTAGAACGCAAGGAAAAACGGTAATGAAAAATAGATGTACTAGATGCACGCCTTTACGTGCAAAGCCACATCTTCTTGTACGTTATAACATTTTTATCGAAACGATCTCATCTCGCATTTTATCGCTTTATTTCAGTAAATACTTTATTCGTGCCTTATTCGTGCTTTATTCGTGATTACCACGACGTATTTTACTTCTTGATTTAGACCACCACTTATCGAGAAGCTAACGTTTAATGGATTTTTGCAAAGAAGAAGGAACAAAAGGCAGCAACTACGGCTAAAAATCATGCGCGTACAAGGGGCCAAACTTCAATTAGCCCAGCAAGAGCCTTAATGTTGCTTCGCGCGAGAGGGAATTCGTTAAAAAATGAGCGTCGTTTATTTTGGATTCTAAAGCAGCGTTTCCTCTCTACGCTCGAGTACCCCTCTCTAAACATAGACGCATGGCTCGGGCGCGCAGCTCATCGCCTCTAACGCCTTATTTACTCGCCTCAGCCGATACATAACGCTCCCCCGCAATATGTCTCACCTACCAACAGATGGCTGTTGAGGCCACGAGGGTGCACCCTTTGCTTTAAGAATGCGTGGATAGCTTTGTAGCCCTAGCCTTATATCGCCTTTAGTGTGCAGCCAGGACTGTAATTGGAGGTCGGAGGAATGAGGTGGGATATGATGAAGTGTTCAGCTCAGAGTGGGTCTAAGAGCGAATTGGAGGGGGGGCTGGACCAAGAAACAGGGCTGGGAGGCTGGGAGAACATGCCTGCGGGAGAAGTAAAGTGAGAGCCCAGGTGGGGCGCGAAAGATGATGAAGGGAGAAGGTAATTTTGGGATTAGAGAAGGTGAGCGGGAGGGGGCTTCCCGAGTATGAAAAGCAAGGCTTTGCATGGTAAAATAAATAGATCAGAGTTCAATGGGAACGATGTGACCACGTTTCCCTCGTCACCTAGAATGGAAGACTTTCATTAAATATTTTAAGTCCTCCGAGAGAGGCGGCGGATCATTTGATTTTCTTTCCGATGAGAAGCGGTGATGGAGGGAACGCATTTGCTGATAAATTAGCAATTTATGCAAAAACAAATTGATGGATGCAGCGGGAAGTTGAGAGGCGGGAGTTTTTGCGGAGCGAGGAGGTATTAAGAGATTGAATGCGATAAAGGAAAAATTGGAGGACACACGAAAATGAAAGTGGGGTCTCTGAGGGTGAATTTGATAGATATTTAACGGAGTCAAAATTTTGTGAAAGTAAAAATGTTAACATTTTTTGTATTTTTGATAAACTTTCCGTTATATTTTAAAATAATTTCGAATATTATTTCCTGAATATCCCACTCTCGTGGTATTTACTAAAATCACTAGATAGGAATTAATTTTTTAGATTTTAAATCCATTAGGTACATTCATTTGTATCAATTGCGCTCAAAAACATAGCGCTAAAACTTGCGCGTTGTATTCCTTACGATTGTTTTTTTTCGGCCGAAACGTAAAATAATTTGAAATTATTAAAGTTTGCAATAACTAAAGTATGGCTTACTACCCGTATGGAGGAATTGTTTAAAATTAATCACTTTTGAGTTTTCTCATATGTTCATTCCGAATAAAACTCAAAATAAATATGTTGAAATATTTCGAGTTTTATCATTATGGGTTATTTTTGAGATTAGATCTAAGTAAAAAACGAAATTAGAGATTACTTCAATATATAAATTAAATGAAAAACATAGAACTAGTTAACAAACAACTTATCTAAGTGATCTGACGTTGTATGTGGTACATTGTGGCAAGAAAAATATTTAATTAATAACAACGTTATAGGATTATACAGTAGTTAGTATTTCAACTATTTTCCGTATATAATATCTTAAAATTCGCGTTAATCGTGCATATATGGCAGTCAATCAATTCCCAATCAGCCAATATTTTCTTGAACGAATTGATTCACGAATTTTCACAATGTACGAAACCGTAATGGATATAAATAAACAAAATATAACATTTCTCCACTGGCGTAATTTATTTTCATACAAAAGATATTTTTGTTCCTATTATACTATAAAAGAATCTCGATATATCGTTATTTGTTTGACCGATAAAACCTTTTCCTCAAATCGGTTTGCCATAGTATCATGGCAAGAGGAAGTATTCCTTGAAAATTGGTTGTATCGTACGAGATAGCCTATTTCTTAAAGGAGAGGATCCTTTTGCTTAATATGTTTTTTACCTCCTTCCCATGGGTATTAGAGTAGCTACAAAAGGCAGGAATATGTCTCTGAGAAATTGCGAATCTCCTATTCCAATGATGTCTTTAGTAGAGCTAATCTGAGAAGGTAGTTGCATTAGTAATACGTACTGAAATTTTTATTTTTGGAAGTTGGATGGAAGGAACACCTTCATAGGAAACGTAGCTTTAGTCAATTTCCAGAATGTTCTTCAAGGGTGGTCCTTATTTTCGAAACTTTGAAATTCTTTCGAGACACCCCCTAAAGTTGCTCCATATGGTTATAAATTAAATTGTGTAAAATATTATTTGAATCGGAAAACGGAAAGACGTGCCGCATCGAACTTAAAGTTTATATTTTTCAACATTGTTGGCCTTTTTTCGGTTATTACAGGTGATTACGGAGTCTTCCCATATTTTAACTGTTTCGATTTGTTATCAATACATTATTAGACATTAACTGTGATTTTTTAAAATATTAATTAGATCAGCGCAGTATTAGTGTTAGAGATTCAGCCCAAATAATGAGCGGCTCTCGGATAGTCATGTGGACAGCGCGTTTGCCTTTGGCGAAAGCGGTCCCGGGTTCGATTCCCGGTGGGAGCCAATGTGCGAAATGACCTAAGCTGTCGAAGCACTGTTAACAATACTACTACTACTACCAAATAGTGAGCGTGTGTCATACAAGTGGCGCCGTGCAGTCGGCGCCACCGCTCGAATCTATGAATTTCGCCGATTTGTGTTCTGTCTTGTATTCGAAGCCCTAAGTTAATTTTATTATAGTTTTTCTGCATAGCATAGGTTTATGACCTAATTATACGTTACGTACTTTCAAATTTTGAATTAAACTATGGTTAAAAGGAAGAAAATTGTTTTTTTTTCTGGCATAGATATTGAAAGCTAGTTTTTGGTCATCTTAGTTTTGATAAATGAAATGAAGCAATTTGATGATAAATAATGCATCATAAAAGTTTATTAATATAATTACTTAAATATTTTTGGGACATCGTTGTTGCAATCTGAGAATCTGCGTCCTTATTGAGGAAGACTTTTAGCACAAATTGTTTTTGCGTTTCATTTTTAGTTGTTCGTTAAACTCAGTCGATTTAACTCCTATTTCTGCGTAGTCTCTGACAACTTTCAATACTTTCAAATCTTAATTTCTTGTTTGTATCTTTTGTTATCTGGCCACATTAGTGGATCATTGGACAAAAATGACACACAAATATTAAACGTTTTGAAAAAGGATTTGCATTCGCTAAAAATAAAACTTTCAAGTCCTTTTTTATGTAAGTCCTTTGCGTCTCTTGAAGCTCTTTTGGTGGATTAATCTGAAAAATCGCTAAAGCTCGTTTCCGGAGCTTTTACCATTTTGTTTTTCCTATTTTTTTGTATTATCCAATACTTTTTCATAGAAGAATGTTAAAACCGCAGTTTATAATGCAAGGTACAAAAAATGATTGCATAATTATTTAATTGTAGCCGCAGAAACAATACTACCTTTTCTACAGCATTCATGCAATTTTTATTAAAATATTATATTTCTTCTAGGAGCCTCGTTCGGCGCGTTAATCCAGCCCTCCACATACAGTCTCACACTAATATCTACCCATCGCGTATTGCACCTTCTTCTTCGGTAGATAAGGCACAACCATAACAAAAAAGAAAAATTTTTAGGGAAATAGTGCTTTTGCCATCTACTTTGCATGGTGCAACACTCCGGGAACGCAAAATAATATCCCTCACGGAGGAACTCCCTACAAAAATAACGGTTAGCTCACGGAGCTATCAATAATCTTATCTGAGCTGACTTTCTTGTAGATGCTGAATCGCAAAATGCAAAATTTTTACCGCTGTTTTTTTAAGCACGCTTTGAGCACGGCAGTCTTGAATTCCAGGTTTTAAGTACTCCCTGTTTATTAGAGGACTTCCCAATTTTTTCGTCCAAAACATGCCGTAAAATTATTTCATAAATATTGTGCCCACATAGTAAAAATAAAACATCCTTTTCAATTCTTTGCTCTAATAAGAGACAAGCGCCAAACATTCTTCCGTGTTTGTACAGTCATATCGCAATAGAATGCTTGAAGATAATCAGTGAGGTCTTGAGCTCTAAAATAGTTCCAAGTCAACCAAGCTCTAGTGAGTTCCACTTCCTATACTGGTAAACCAGCACTGAAGCGTAAAATTAAGTTTACTCTTTGGATACAAATACACAAAAAGCATTCTTAGCACTTGGTTATTCGATGGTAACTTAGAGCCAACAGTTTTATTCGTGTTGAGTCAAATCAAGTAAATTCGGTCAGTAGTTCTGGTTTGCATTTCGATAATTGCTTCTGTTTTCTAAGAGAATACTTATGCCAAAAGGCTGTATTTTTAGCTGCTCACTCAGTGAAACAACAGCACGGTATGGTTCGCTGGTGGCGTGTGAAAAACAAGGGTTTAGGTAATTGCAAGCAGTCCATTGTACTCTTTTGTATTTGCTATTACACAAGATGAATCAGAATTGAAGTTCAAGTAGAATTCTATCTTCCATTTGTTAATAACCGAAGAAAAATCATTTCGGAATCTGCAATGGGGAGCTGCTTAAACTGACACCTTTCAGAGATGGATTCCCCTTGATGAAACGTCATTCCCGTAGTTAAAATAGACCGTAAAAGCTTACACTGTCGAAAATTAAATCAGTAATTTAAGAGGTTTCCCTATACTTATTTCTTAATTATTGATAACTATAACAGTTTAGATGAAAATCCAAACGATATTAATGATTACTTGGCATACGTGTGATACTGAAACAGGTAATGGACAGTTCCCATGATTCACAGGCTTTATTGTAAAATTTGGAAGGGATATCATATGCATAGATAGATGAACTAATAGTTATAATACCAAAAAAATAATAGTTAATTTTTTTAGCTAGTAGTGCTATACAAGACGAGATAAACGGCAACAAAAGTCATAGATTCAAACGGAGGCGCCGAGAACACGGCGTCACTTTCCTTCCCTTTGTTAACAGTTAAATTCAAAATGTTAAGGTACGTAACGTATAATTAGGTCTTAAACATCTGATATGCAGAGAAACTATAATAAAATTAATTTAGAGCTATAAATACAAGACAGAACACAAATCGGCGAAATTCATAGATTCGAGCGGTGGCGCCGAGTGCACGGCGCCACTTGTATGACGCTCGATCACTATTTGGGCTGAATCTCTAAAACTACTGCGCTGATCTAATTAATATTTAAAAAAATCACAGTTAATGTCTAATAATGTATTGATAAAAAAATTAAAACAGTTAAAATATGGGAAGAGTCCGTAATCACCTGTGATGACAGAAATAATGCCAAAAATGTTGAAAAATATAAACTTTAAGTGCGATGCGGCACGTCTTTCCGTTTTCCGATTTAAATAATATTTTACACAATTTAATTTATAACCATATGGAACAACATTAAGGGCTGCCCCAAACGAATTTCTCAAAAAATGGTTTACCATATAAATAAGGACCACCCTAATATTGTACGAATTAGTATGTTACTATATTAGTTGATATATATTACTAGTATATTAGTTACATATATAAAGTATTGAGGCTTCCGGATAGTCATGTGGACAGCGCGTTTGCCTTTGGTGAAAGCAGTCCCGGGTTCGAATCCCGGTGGGAGTCAATGTGCGACATGACCTAAGCTGTCGAAGCACTTTTAACAATACTACTACCATAAAGTATTCTAACTAGAGTTGATAACGTATATATTTCTTTTTTTTCAGATGATTGGTACATAAAGCTGTCAATCCTCTATATCAAGTTCTTTTTAGCTTTACTCTTTTAGTCTTAGCTCCATATTGTTTGGAAAATCGATTAATTCATTTTTCAATTCAATTTTTTCAACTTCATTCAAAATTTATATCAGTTATGGAATCCAAAAATATGCAAGAATGACAGAAATATATGCCAGTGATTTGCTTACATAATCAGTACATACCTATCGAAAGAAAAAAAATGAAAGTAGAAGTTACATCACAAGGGTCATGCCAAACCATCGGTTTGTCGACAGGTTCCAAACTTTGAAAACTATAAGCGGCGAAGATAGTATTCTGTTTCATCATTATATTTACTTGATTATTATTTTATAGGTAATTACACAAACATTAGATACAATTCTCATTACAATCGTTTAACTTTGATATATTCTTTTAGTTTTTGATTCATTTCAGGAATATTTGTTAACACTTTCAAATCATTAAAAAGGTTATTCATTACCATAGGAATTTTTACTTCTGACCTATTATTTCCATAGTTATTACAACACCAAGTTAGATAAAATCTCACATTATCTCTTATATTCATTGTGTGTGGCCTCGCATTATATTTCAGTAGGTTATGATTAAAATAGTTGTCAACCACTATGATATATAAATAAAGGTCACTAATATTTTAAATAAATTGTCTGCTATGTACAGATTTTACATAAGACTGTTCCGACTTACACTTATCACCCTAAAATAGACCAACAATTCTATTCTGTGTCACCTTAAGATAGGAAGTGGCAGGACTACCCCAAACAGTTAAGCCATAATCGATTCAAAGAATGAAAAGTACATAAGCATTTAAGGTGTATCAAGGAATATAAGAACTAATTTTGTAAAAAAATAACAGATCTTTCTTAACTTGCTGTTTACTTTGACTATATGTTTATCAGAAACTTCGTTAATTAATAATCATATCTTACTTCACATCAATAGGGTTTTTCTCAACTAATTTAAGGTGATACACACAAAGCAATGATCAGAAATATTTGCTTCGTCAACAAATCCTTCAATAGCATCTTAAACATTAACACCATTTTGAATCTTATAAAAGTAATGCATTCTTTGCTGTTGATTTAAAATGACGGTAAGACTTTAGTAGTTTGCGATCTCGAGTGTTAATAAAAAAATCTGATGTGGCCAGCACATGACTTTCTCCATATATAAGATGTAAATATTTATCTACGACAGTAATTTCGAACTCTATATTCAATATAAACTTGGAAGATGAGTGATTAATTTATATATTATTATCTTTTACGTCACAAAAGTTATAAATAATGTTATTCGGGACATGCTCGATGAAAAAAGATGAATTTGGCCTTTCGCCCATAGAGCCCAGAGCGCCCACAAAGTACATAATCAGCAACATCCGGTTTATCAGTATTTCATGAATAACTCCTAAACAATCAGTGATAAAAAAATATGTTTAAAACAAAAATTATAGTAAATTTATTTTCTAAAACATTTATAAATAATAGTATATACCTAAATATCATATTTATGGAGATATTTTGAAAACCGGAAATAAGCTTTGAAGAATGAAGCTCAACTTCCGGGTGACCGATCTACTCCAAAAACTAATCAACTCTAACGACTGTAATAAAAGTAACATTTATGAAATTTGGTGTTGATCCGACAATTAGTTTTCATGTTAGAGCATCCACAAAGTACATAATCATCTTCTTCCGGTTTATCAGTATTTCACGAATAACTCCTAATCAACCGCAGATACAAAAATATATTAAATACAAAAGTTATAGTAAATTACATTATCTAAAACTTTTATAAGTAATACAATATACGTATATATCATATTTATGGAGATATTTTGAAAACCGGAAATGAGCTTTAATCAATAAAGCTCGACTTCCGGTTGACCGATTTACTCCAAAAACTAATGAACTCTGACACCACACACACCACTACTATACATGAAGTTTGGTATTGATACGACCAATAGTTTTCACGTTAGAGCGCCCACTATCACACACACACATACACACAGACATCATTCCGAAAATGGTCAAAACGTGTTCTAGGGACCCCAAAACATGTATTTCCGTTGAAATCTCGAAGTCGAATTTTTTCATGAAAACAATACTTTCTCTATACTTCGTATATGGAGAAAGTAAAAAAACAAATTAATGCGTAGCTCTTTGTTACTATATTGAAACTATATCAACACATATTTACTCAATGAGCATTAGTAAGGTATTATGTGAACTGTAATAGCATTTTAAACATTATAGATTCATTCCTAAAATATTCAGTAAATCTTTAAAATACCTATGAATTATTTTATGTATAGGTGCTTAAAAATTGTTGAAATAATGTTTAGATAATTATTAAAATTTATTTCAGTAAATTTGGTAGCACTGCTAAAATTGCATACTTCTTATAACTTGACATTAAGAAAATCCTAAGATAATCATAACATGGACAACATTTTTACAAAACGAAAATTTGGTTGAAATATCTTCATTAGTTTCTGTGATCCCGACGGTAATATAGCGCCTGATGTCACATTGACCCCACGAGACTACTTAAGGTTTAATGGTGAAATGTTTCAAAAACGGAAATGAGCTTCCAAAAATAAAGATCGACTTCTGGTAAACCGATATCCTCCAAAACCTAATCAACTCTGATGACACCAACCAAAATAAAATGTACGAAATTTGGTGTTGATACGACAAATAGTTTTCAGGTAAGAGCGCCCACAATGTAAATAATCAGCAACTTCCGGTTTATCGGTATTTCACGAATAACTCCTAAACAATCAGTGATACAAAAATATGTTTAATACAAAAGGTGTAGTAAAGTAATTTTTCTAAAACTTTTAAAAATAATAGTATATACCTAAATATCATATTTATAGAGGTATTTTGCAAAATCGGAAATAAGCTTCGAAGAGTAAAGCTCAACTTCCGGTTCAATGATATACTCTAAAAAATAATAAACTCTATTCACAACAACCAAAGTAATATACATGAAATTTGGTGTTGAAACGACAAATAGTTTTCATGTGAGAGCGCCCACAAAGTACATACTAAGCAAATTCTGGTTGATCGGTATTTCATGAAGAACTCCTAAACAATCGGTGATATAAAAGTATGTTTCATACAAAAGTTATATTAAGATAAATTTTCTAAAAAATTTATAATTAATAGTATATACCTAAATATCATATTTATGGAGATATTTTGAAAACCGGAAATGAGCTTTGTAGAATGAAGCTCGACTTCCGGTCAACCGATTTACTCCAAAAACTAATCAACTCTAACGACACCAACAATTTAAAGTTGATACAACGAATGGTTTTCATGTTAGAGCGCCCACAAAAGACATAACAGCTACTTCCCGGGTTATCGGTATTGCACGAATAACTCTTAATCAACCGGTGATACAAAAATATATTAAATACAAAAGTTATAGTAAATTATATTATCTAAAACTTTTATAAGGAATACAATATACCAATATATCATATTTATGGATATATTTTGAAAACCAGAAATGAGCTTTACACAACGTACATAATCAGCAACTTCCGGTTTAACAGTATTTCATGGATAACTCCTAAACAATCAGTGATGCAAAAATATGTTTCATACAAAAGTTATAGTAAATTAAATTTTCAACAACATTTATAAATAATAGTATATACCTAAATATCATATTTATGGAGATATTTTGAAAACCGGAAATGAGCTTTGAAGAATGAAGCTCGACTTCCGGTCAGCCGATTTACTCCAAAAACTAATCAACTCTAACAACTGTGATAAAAGTACTAAGTATGAAATTTGGTGTTAATCCAACAAATAGTTTTCATGTTAGAGCGCCCACAAAGTACATAATCATCTTCTTCCGGTTTATCAGTATTTCACGAATAACTCCTAATGAACCGGTGATACAAAAATA
Source organism: Sympetrum striolatum (assembly GCA_947579665.1). Taxonomy (NCBI): domain Eukaryota; kingdom Metazoa; phylum Arthropoda; class Insecta; order Odonata; family Libellulidae; genus Sympetrum; species Sympetrum striolatum. Next base: position 88,896,174 of record OX388352.1, read on the forward strand.
TGTTAAATACAAAAGTTATAGTAAATTATACTATCTAAAACTTTTATAAGTAATACAATAGACGTATATATCATATTTATGGAGATATTTTGAAAACCGGAAATGAGCTTTAATGAATAAAGCTCGACTTCCGGTTAACGGATTTACTCCAAAAACTAATCAACTCTGACAGCACACGCAACAGTACTATATATGAAGTTTGGTATTGATACGACTTTTAGTTTTCGAGTTAGAACGCCCATTATCACACACACACATACACACACACACACTCACACACACACACACACACACACACACACACACACACACACACACACACACACACATACACACAGACATCATTCAAAAAATGGTCAAAACGTGTTCTAGGGACCCCAAAACGTGTATTTCCGTTGAAAACTCGAAGTCGAATTTTTTCATGAAAACAATACTTTCTCTATACTTCGTATATGGAGAAAGTAAAAATCTGATGTGGCCAGCACATGACTTTCTCCATATATAAGATGTAAATATTTATCTACGACAGTATTTTCGAACTCTATATTCAATCTAAACTTGGAAGATGAGTGATTAATTTATATCATATTATCTTTTACATCACAAGCATTATAAATAAATTTTTTCGGGACATGTTCGATGAAAAACGATGAAATGGCTATTCACCCACAGCGCCCAGAGTGCCCATGAAGTACATAATCATTAACTTCCGGTTTATCAGTATTTCACAAATAACTCCTACACAAATAATGATACAAAAATATATTTCATACAAAAGTTATAGTAAATATAATTTTCTAAAACTTTTTTAAATATATGTTTATACCTAAATATAATATTTATGGAGATATTTTGAAAACCGGAAATGAGCTTTGAAAAATGAAGCTCGACTTCCGGTCAACCGATTTACTCCAAAAACTAATCAACTCTAACAACACCGACCAAAATACTATATATGAAATTTGATATCGATCCAACTAATAGTTTTCATGTTAGAGCGCCCACAAAGTACATAACAGCTACTTCCGGTTTATCGGTATTTCACGAATAACTCCTAATCAACCGGTGATACAAAAATATGTTAAATTCAAAAGTTATAGTAAATTTTACTATCTAAAACTTTTATGAGGTATACAATATACCTATATATCATATTTACGGAGATATTGTGAAAACCGGAAATGAGCTTTGATGAATGAAACTCGACTTCCGGAAAACCGATTTACTTCAAAAACTAATCAACTCTGACAGCACACACCACAGTGCTATACAAAAAGTTTGGTATTGATACGACAAATAGTTTTCATATAAGGGCGCCCACAAACACACACACACATACAGACACACACACACACACACACACACACACACACACACACATACACACAGACATCATTCCGAAAATAGTCAAAACGTGTTCTAGGGGCCCCAAAACATGTATTTCCGTTGAAATCTCGAAGTCGAATTTTTTCATGAAAACAATACTTTCTCTATACTTCGTATATGGAGAAAGTAAAAAGAGATATGATTCTCTAAATACGTGAGGGAAGACAAAAATCATACGACGTTTGGAATTTGTTTTTTTTTAACCCTTTCAGCTCTACTTTAATTGCGTATGATTTTTATCAAAAACCTTCAATTATTAACGAAGGATATCAATGAATAATGGAAGAGAGTAAAAAAGAACAAAAGCTGTACATTTTTATACTGTGAAGTTTTTATGAACGTGTCCAAGAAAATGTATCATTTTGTGAAATCTTTAATTTGTGTCTACTGAGTATCTAAATGGCTTATCAGTTGGGAGACTCAAATCTTTGATTTTTTTAATCGATTTCATATTACAGACCAAAGTTTGGTAAAAAGCAATCACTTAGGGACAAATATAGAAATTATACTTACATGAGTTAATTAGTACTTTTTTCGACGATCGTTAGCAATCATCACCTCAAAAACCATTGCTTAGAATTAAATTGCATTGACATAATATTGTCTGAAATTGGAAAAATATTAGTATTTGAATGCTTTTGTACAGGTATTATCAAAAACCTCGTTATAATAGTTATAAGGAGTTTCTTATGGTTGCAAGATTTCCTGTTCCTTTCAGTATCTTTACGAAATATCAATTACTGTGTTATATTTTATTGAAAAAACATTAACTAATTTAGAGAAAATCAGTTTGTTGTAAATAATTAAATTAATGCTCGGAAATGTAATCATCGTTGTCAGAGAATAAATGTGAGTAACAGCACGGGAGAAGGATGAAGTCAATCAGCTTAATTATTATAATTTAAGGACATTTTTAGTGGTTTTTATCAGTGAATCTCAAGGTTGGAAAGGTCAACTGTCTTATTATACCAGCAGTTCATCTCTTACTGAAGTAAATTACAGTTATTTGATAAAATGTAATGGAAGGTATAATATCTCATCGATATTGTAAGGATTAATGAGTTTAAATAATCATTGTCTGATTTGTAATTATATGAAAATGAAATGGTTTATAGTGTTTCGGCTGAAACATTTCTGTATCATTTGTTCAGATGCATAGACAAAGTTTAGAAATTTAGATGACACTATTATGTGGCTGAAATAGCAAGTAGGATTACTATATTGCTAAATATTGTGATACCTTGGATTGTACATCAATGTAAATATGATTATGCTCCAATGTTGTTCCAATCACACCTTGTGAATGAAAGAAAGTCAAGATTCTCAGGTGTCCTTCAATCATATAAACTTAATTTTGCTGCTAAACTTATTTTTTTATATATAAACGTGAAGGCTTTAAAAATACATAAAATATTTTTAAATTAAATTTTAAGAAATTGATTAATTAGTTATTCCTTATCAGATCTACTGATTCTAAAATTAAACCTTATTATCTAATGACAATTAGAGGTAATAAAGAGCCACTGTTGCTTATTTCGTGTTTCTTTACATTTTCATCGTTTATTCTCTGTAGTCGTGCATCCTTTAATTATTACTTTAATTTACTATTCGAATTAATTTCTTCATTAGTTCAATGAATTTAAGTTTATTCGTTAATTTAATGGCGATTAAAATTCGGGAACTGTATTGTATTGCCGGAAGAAAACTCTTGCAATTCAGTTAATTTAGAGGTAGCGAACACAGATTTCCTTTGGTGATTTAAAAGAAATACGAAGTTAAACGCAGAATTAAACATATGAGCATTCCAATCTCAGAAACACTTTATGGATGGAGTTGGCGCTATGTTGGTCAATCAATACGATAACCTAAAACTGTAAGTCAAAATTTCAATTAATATAAACGTCGAAGGTATTCCATGGATTCATCAATACTCAGTTGCAAGGAAAGTTTGGGAATAGTGTCGAAGATATCCGAAACGAAAAGGACTCTCTTTCATATAACGGCTGTATTAACCCGTGTAGCTAATCCGCACATTTTTCTTGTAAAATTTATCGCTCATGACTCGAGATGAGAATAAACTCAACAAAGCAGAACACCTCCGACGCCGCGGGAATACGAAATGTTTCTCAGAAACTAAGAATTGGCAACATTCTCTTCAGTATCCCAAAGCTCAAGGCAAACTTGGAAAGGTTCTTCTCTTTCATAAATGCTCAGTAGACTGTTAAGAGGACCCGAATGGCGCTGCATCCAGTGAAAGGGATAACTGATCAAGTATAATAGAAAGAAAATTTCTCTCACGGAATATAATTCTTATCTCCTTAAAAAAAGAGAAGAAAGAACAACTTCGGCCAGAAACAGATAGTTTAACCCTGGTGCCCATTTTAGCATAGAAAGGGTGTTGGCCGGAGGTTTCAATCGTTTTAAAGGAAAGAACTTTTCCGTATCCTTTTATAGTGAGCAGAATGACGTTGAGATTATTTTGAAATATGTATCAGCTCAAACCAAATGCCTTGAATAATCTTTATTACGACATTAGGAAAGATTGATTCTCCTGTAAGTTTTTCTTAATTACTATGAATGAAATTTATTTTATAACTTATGATACATAAAGCTCTAGTTAACCTAATATGGATATGACTGTGTCACGAGCTCAGGTCTCCTACTTCTCAGGCAGAAATTCTAACCACTAAACCATCATTTAGTCATTTTACGTTGCATGCTATTCATCTGCTTTTTGATGTGCTGATGTAATTAAAGTACGTGTTGGATAAGATGGAGACCTAGGTTTGAAGACCAGACATAACACTATTTTTAGGTGTGACGTTAATATCCATTCCAACATCTTTGCCATTGAAAGTTTTTAAGGGAGAAGCACACGCAACGAAGATTATTTTAAACCAAACTTTTAATTCAATGCTTAACATTTTAGCAAAATCATTACTGAAAGTAATTTTCCCACTTATTTCGATTCAGATTTCCTATTTTTTGACGGTAAACGAATCATCCTCTTTTTAATAACTCTCCGCTGCTATAGTAATAAGAACTTGAGGTGATATTAATTTTGTAGGAATTGTTTAGAGGCAATGTGTTGAAATGCGTACTTTTTCAGAGATTTTATTCTATCTTCCATTCCTCATTGTTTTTTCCGAGACTTGATGAGTTCCGCAGCCCGCGTCACCATTTTATTACCTTTTTGATATATTAAATTCTTGAAGTAATTCTACGGCGGAAGCTTTATTAAGAGCAAAGAAAATAATTTCAAGATTCACGTTTTAGGAGGTAAAGTACATTATAAAATATTTTTACTGGGCTTAATGAAATGTGACTTTTAGAAAAGCCGACCTGCTGTCTTGTTTCCATTATTCTTAGCCCCTTATTTCTTTCTTGGTAGTTTTAGTTGAGGCTGTCTTTCACAAACAAACAATGGGCGGCGGGTATTATCTCAGAATTAAAACTTCCTACCTTTTATAAATAAGAGCGGAAACTGTGTCAATAGGATAGCGGTGAATGAGAGTTTTCCCCAAGTTTAATTCTTAACGGCTAGATTCATCAGCTCTAGGTTTTATTCTCTCATTCATAAAAATATGCCCCAGAGAGATTAATAAACCGAAACGGCTTATTTTGGGAAGCGGGAGAAAGTACAAGTCCTGTTAATTACATGTCAGTTGCTCCCCTGCGCAGGAGTTAAATAAGTTACAGAGCGATGCGTCACGGAGATATTTTAATTTAGAATAAAATTCAAAGTGATCAGCCGACGATCTCTGCCTTGACGCAAAGCAGAGGCAATGGTCAAAGGCCAAACCATTCTTCTAATTAGAAACTCAAGATTAACCGCCTTTACTGGTCTCGGTTCATTTCACTCAAACCGAAACGGAAATAAGTAAATTAGAGGAAGGATAATTAATTAAATGCAAATCGCAGCAGAATTGAACAATTTGTGAGAGTTCCGTATAACATGTTGATTTAGTCTTTAAAGTTCTAAGGGAATAATCCTCGCTCTGTATATTATAGTAAAGTAATTCATCCGAATCATGCAGAGCATAGATTTTGTACAACGACTCTTTATGCCTATGTTCTTAACCCTTAAAGGTCCAACTTTTTTGGTTACTCCATGGTCCAAGGGAGGGTCAAAAATTATCCACTTTTGTTTATTTTCGATAAAATAATAATGAAACATAATATATCTTCAGCATTTGCCTTCTTGGATTTTTTAAAACTTCTTACAATGATTTTTGTTCCTAAAAATTGCACTATTGCGATAAAAATAATGAAATTTTCATTTAAGAAAAAAATCATCGAAGACGAGGATATGATAAAGTTTCTTCTCAATGGTACTGGTTTCAAAGCTCTAATTTGGAAAATAAGTGCGTAAATCACCGTTAGTTATTCTTATAAATCAACAACAAGGTATAATTTAAAAAAATAATCAACATTTTGCAACTTTAGTCTAGAACAACAAATTTATTAGAAGATAAAATACATAAGATCATAATATCTGTTTCAAGTATTTATTAATCAATGAGCATATTATAACCATGAATTTGCAAAATTATTAACATTGTCAAGCAGTTGTAAAAGATCGACTTGAATCTTCTGACAATTCTACATGATTGCAAGTATATCATACATTAGTCTTTACGCTATGTTTACCGTAAACATACCTGATACATTTAGCACATAATTGTAGTTTTTGCCAATTTGTTCAATTTCTCTGTTTTTGATGAGAAAGGGTTGCTGCAAACAATTACTGACCTTTTTATCGGCGTGCTGTGTGGAAAGAAAAATTAGATTTTTCTTAGGCTTCTCTCTGGTGATGTATGATATCAAAATCACAGGTGAACTTCCAGAGCTGGGGTCTGTAAATGCAAAGAAACTTGAAAAAATCTCGCGACCAGCTGTTGTTTTCAGTTCTTCGGGAATGTGTTTTCTGTTACTCTGCATGGTTCCCACCACAGTCAAGCCAAAATCTTCATAAAGTTCTTTTGCTAGCTCCGCAGACGTTTTGTACCTGTCCATAGACACATTTCGCCCAGAATTCTTGATTGGGGCCACCTGGCGTGTCACAAATTCTTTGGGACCTCTGCTTATAGATGGCTCATTATTTTTTCCGGCATAAACTTCCATGTTGAGCATATACCTCTCGTCTCAGTCTGTAAGCATCCTTATAAGAATGTCATACTTCCCTGGTTTTACTTTCATGAAAACTTTAAATGGACACTTGCCCCTAAACAATTCTAACATTTCATCTACCACTTAGTTAGGTCCAGGAATGTAATATTTGGGGAATGTCGCATTGACCATTTGGAATACTGAACGAATAGGCTCACACTTATCTTTTTCTCTCTGACTTTCCCTTGGTACACTTGTCATCAAACCTAATTATAGTCAATAGCTCTCTAAAACGGTTCCGACGCATCACAGCAATATAGGAGAGCCTTCAGAATTCATGTGCAAATCATTAAATCTAACTTGCTTTCATCGTTGGTACCTATCAAAATAAACGCTCCAATGAATGCGTTTAGTTCTACTAAATCCGTTTTAGACTTCTGAGCTCGATCTGCTTCTTCATTCGTATGCTGTAAAATCATGTCAAGTATTTCAGGAGTGAAACATTTTTCAAAAGACTCGCGCATATCCTTTACCTTTCCAGCCGGTGGTAATCCTTGCTTTTCCAGCAATATATTCTGAAGGTTTCGCCTAGTCACACGAGGAGGAACACTTACGTGTTATATTTCTGTTTTTGCAATGTACTCGATATTTTCACTACTGCCTTTTTCCCTAGATAAATCACTTCCTTCATCTGCATCACTTTCATCATTCGAACTGATTTCACTAACATGGTCTTTAGATTCACTCACTTCTTCATTACTGTTTCCATTACTTCATTCCTGTGTCACTTGTAATTTCCAATTCCCGTTCAATGTCACTCTCAGTCAAATAGTAATTCATCATTGGAAATTGACGACAAAATAATAATTAAAATAATCATATAAAATAGTTGGATGTCGATATATGTTTCACGGTAAAAAATAGCATAATCGGTTAAAAATAAATTTCAATACAATAAATACGGTAAAAATGCATGCATGAAAATAGAATATTGGGATTATTTTAGTATTCAAAATTGCAGAAGGGTATTCAGTGGTTTTGTTTTGATATTATTTATCATTTATATACTTACAATACAGCCAAGTCAAGCCTAAAAGAGTAAGCTTAGTGAATAGAAACAGAAAGCTATTATTCTCAGTTGTCGCAAGAAAATGGAATAATAGGACTCATTGAGCCAAAACGCAGAAATTAGAAGAAATATTCATTGTAGCAATTTAATTATTTTCAATATTTTGCTTTTAGAAAAATGTCAAACTAATAAAGAAATAAAGAAGATAAATACATTGTGATGCAGTTTTTTACGAAGTTTATCTTCTTAAAATAGAATAATAATTGAAAAATAGTAGCCTAACAATTTGTCAAATAATTACGAACGAAGCAAGTATATTGCATAGTAAAAATACCTAAATGCAATATAGGATTAATTGTTGAAATAAAATAAAAGTTAAAACCAAATTTACTGCAGTTGAGCTATAAACTACAACGCGTAGCAAAACTATTTGTCAAAATATATGATTTCACTTTCTTAAAAAATATGTCACATTTTGTACTAAAGGAGGGTCATTTTGAGTCCACCGCCTATTTTCTAAATGCACCTACATAGAACTATATTTACCAACCTATATTTGACATTGCAACGAAGTTATAAGACTGTACTACACGATAAAGTTCTTAACATTTTGAAAAAGAAAAGTGGTGGACATTTTTTAGCTCTCCCTTGGTCCTTTCAGGGTTAAAGATAAAAATCATAAACATGGAGGACTTAATGACCACATTAAACAAAAATGAAAGAAGTTAACGAAATGCTTAGTATTATAATAAGTTAATAACAAGAATTAAATGAAAGGTAGCAATAATTTTATGTAGATATGCAGACTTATTTAATGTATAGTTACATCATTAATTGTCAGTCTAAAAACTAAAAAATAAAAATAGGCGCCGGTAGCTAAAACTGACAACCGCTAACATACGTATATGAACCGTCGAACATACACGGCTGTGCTACCGTTTTTATCTCTATATAATAAGACTTCTGTTGAGTTACACTTGCTAGTTGGCATCAGTAAACCAGAGTGCCGGCACATCGATCCTCTTAAAATTGGGTTGAACGTATTGGGTCTCATTCAGTTGGTTCGCAACTCTCCTTTCCTTTTATGGGTTGCGTCTTCGGCATGCATCAAAATTCCTCTTTTGATAGGTTTGGGATGTTGTGCAAATTTTACGGGGCCATTCGAAGGAAGGGAAAAGGGACTGAAAGGAAGCAAAGAATTGGAGAAAGGCCCTCGCTTGTCAATGGCTAGGAAAGGGTTTAGCACATTAAAATTAAAAAAACGGTATCCTGTCGAAAGGCACCAAAAGGATCGGGCGAAAATATATTTTATGAACGCTACTTTACGTTTTAGCAGCTCGCATGGTGGTCTGTCAGATTGTTTATACAATCTATGGTCCATGGTTATCTAAACTGATGGATGAATAGAAAAAGAAGTTATTTACTATAATATACATTATTTATTGAAAATATCGCGGAAGTAAAATACAGTAGACATTTGTATGCGGCTACATGTTAAACATATTATCAAGTATAGGCGATAGCAATCACCGATGTGTATACTTTTGGATGTGTATTTAATCGCTGCAAGTAGCATCTATAAGAAATACATTCTGAAGAAAAATTCTAATTTTTATCATCGATAATTGTTTCGGTTAGAATTTTGAAATAAATTTTGATTGGCCCTTAAAATATGCATATTGGTGTATATTCTCAGTAATGGCCAATACCAATTGCCAGAGTCGCTATTCCTTATACTAATGAACCTCTGTATTGAATAGGGTAAAATAAATTATTGAAATCAATCTCTGTGAATTACTTCCGAATAATAAAGCCACGTGTGAATATTTAGTCGATGGCAATTACATTATTTATTTTTATAGTCTTTCTACGCGGCAGCAGTAAATTTTGCTATTCATTCCAATGGACAGTATACATGATCGTCATACAAAGGTCAGTCAAAATCTCAAAATTCCAAAACACAATATCGGACCTTACCATAGCTCTTTCCACATGACCGCTAACAGACTGTGGAATGTACTTCCACCAGAAATTCAAAACACTTCGTCCTTACCTTCATTCAAAAGCTCTCCATGAAGCATCCTTCACTGGCATTATTTTTATAGACACTGTCCAATTCAATTTTCTTGTTATCACTTTTTTCTCCTCATATTTTTTCCCCTTTATTTTACCCTTTTCCTCCCTCTTACTTTAGTTTACTTTCTATATACAGTCTGTTTACTTTTTTGTACATAATTATCTATCTTGTAGTAATAGTTTATCTACATTTATAGAATAGTTTCATCTCTATGATCAAACGATTTAACCTTTTGGACTTTATTATTTGATTATTTATTATATAATTATCTAATATTTGGCTGTGTGTGAATCTGATGTTCATAAAAAAACCAACTAAAGAAAGATATGTTCGACATGCTATAACATAAAGCACTTTTATTATACTATTTATTTTGTCTGTAATTACATAGTGAAAATTTATTTATTTATTATGTTATTTTACATTGCCTTTAACGTTTTTATGAACATTTTATAGAATTTTTGAACCTTTTTTTTTCTTAGTGGGTGTTTTCCTTCAGTGGACATTTTATTCTGTGCGTAACACAGCTTTTTGTTTGCTCCATAAAACATTCTTTTTCCATTTCCAATCCTTTTTTCTAAATTTACACATAACTTGATAAGAATTTGTATGTATTACTGTTGGGTATTATTTTATGAATATTTGTATCAGAAAATGTTCAATGGAAGAACTTCGTAAAATGGAATTTTTTGTGTCAATTTTAACAAAAAGCCGGGCATTTGAATAAGTAAATGTCACAGAGAAAAAATTAAAAAAACATGATTCTCGTAACAGTTTGTATCTATATTGAGAATCACTTCAGTATGTGATTCGACTCATAAGAAGGGATGTTATTCATTTTACGAAAACCTTTCACTCTCAAATAAGTTGCGACGCATATAAATTTCTTTGAGGTTTAGTTTTTTCCGAAACTCTTTAAAAACCTTTTCAAGGAAGGTCATCTTTTCGTGGCTTATTGGGAAAATAATTTATTTTCTTAAAGAAAAGAAAATTGTACCGAATTTTATTTTCGTATAGAAATATTTTTCATAGTTTTTAAAATCACATTTTTTAGATCTTTATTGGGAATAACCTAGGTGAGATGAAGGGGTGGAGTGGTTTTCTGTTGTCTTCTTTACGCAGCAGGAATGCTGTAAGAGGAACAAGTCAGCTTTTGCGCAGAACCATTACACTTTTACCATTTTAATAAGAAGTTGTCGACATGAATCATACTAATCAGCATCACTCATTATCCCCGCTGCCACGATCAAGGAAGAGACGGACGAAAGATAGACTTTCTTTATCCTGTGATACAATTTTAATGAAAACACTGAATTCATAGAGATAAGGACTATAACTCTCGAAATATAACATCGTAGAAAATGAAGATAAGAAAATATTTCAGAAACAACCGAACTGCAATAGTGATGTGACGATTCATATTTTTAGGCCTTAGCGAGTCAACGCTAGAGGTAAGGCAATTTGATCGATGCTGAAGGTAGAGTACAAAATAATCATTTTTCGATCATTTTACCCGACTTTATGACGCATTTCGTTCAGTTTTATGATACGCAGTGGTGGAATTGGACGGAATGTCACCAAACGACCACAAAGAGATGTGCTGATAAAGTGGCTTGGTAGTTGTTTATAAACAATGCAATGGCGCGAAACAAAGGAATCTGAATGAGCTTTCACACGTTGCTCAACGTCTCTGCCAAAGCAACGTTTGCCAGATAAAAAATCCGCCCGTCTACTAAATCGGTGAAGAGTTTTTTCTGCTGAGCGAGGCTCACCTCTTTTATCAGAGGGGTTTTATTTATGCTGTTTTCAAGCCTCTGCGTCCGTTTATGATACAATAGATGCTCTTTCCGAGTCACAGACGAAGGGAAATATTATTTTATGTAGTATACTTTCAGAGTTATTCTTTCTAATATCATTAGATAGGAAAGCCTCCGGTAACTCAGTAATTAATGTTTTTTTCCTCGCCAATGCTGCAGGTAAAACCTTTCTTAAATGAACTGGGTTTATTTTTCATTATTTCTGCTACCATATATTTATGGGTATATTGTTTTTCAACTGTCTACTGGAACAGGGTGGAAAACAATGTATCTTTATGTAAATACTCTTCCGTCTCAACCTTGACCATGACTTTTATAATGTGAATGTTAATAAAATGTATTCTTTCAAGCATACTTCTTATTGTAAGCTATGCGAAGTGTTATATATAAGATAATTATGTACTACTCAGGTGAAAATTGGAATAGAACACGACATGACATGACATTTATACGCACGGTATTCAACCTAATTTATGAATGTATTCTTTCCTTGAAAGTCTTTCTAGTATATACCATTGACGTAATTACATATTTTTGAAGAATTAATGAACGCTATTTTTCGAAAGAAAGATTTATCGAGCCTCAGGGGACGCTAATTGTCCTAATCAAAAACAAACAAATTATTGGATCAAGAAAAATATTTTCCCTCTTTCAAAATAACGTTATATAGCTAATGATTATGTGAAGTACTGATAGAATTTGACCAGCATGTTTCACTTTTACATAAGAAGTTCGAGGGAAATTTTGGGAACTGTTTCGGACATTTCTGGACTCAACGAGAGGGAGCTCGGTTTCTGCCTCCGGCTCAGAACTTTGAAAGTTCCTCCACAAGACGTATAAGAAGTTCATATTGACTTCGTATAGTAGATTAAATAACTAGAAGAATATCGGATGGGCAAAGTTTCCTGAATTCATCCTTACTTTGAAAGGACCTCTCTCTTTCAACCTTTGTGAATTTTTTGCTCACTATTCGCGTACTGTTTCACCTAGCTATTTCGTAGATGTGATGAAAAAATCCAGATATTTTTTAATGTGCGATTTTCATCTCGAAGGATCTACTAAACTCCTGAACGAATGAATATTAATAATCTTCCATTTCACTTTTCTAGAATCATCTTCCTTTAAGTGACTGCTTTGAAAGTGTTATATTTCAAAATTGTGAGTTTGCTTGATTTATTAGATTTCGTATGACAATACAACGCAAAGAAAAGGATAAAAATTTTGATGAAGAATTACATAGACATCTAAGAAGAGTATACTTGTATTTGGAAAAGCATTACTAAATTAGTTCAAAATTCTCAATCATGATAAAGATATCTTCACGGCATATTTCAGTTATTTCTTTCAATGGGTTTTTCTCATCATACCTACATTTTGGGCGTTTTCCTACTCTAGGATTTTTTTTTCGCAAGCTTCACTACGTTTTTTATATCCACAACTATTTACTTTTTTATTTCAGTATTATTAAATAATGAGATCTATTTTTAAATTGACGATCAGTTTAATAGAAGAGGAGATTAAAAAATTTTAATTTCACCCGAAATAAACTCGTTATTAGCTTATCTTAATAACTTATCTATATGGGTAGCGAATGTGGAGAAAGTAAATTCCAGAAATGAATTACGCGAAGTTAAGGTACACGATACTCATACATTAAAGGAAATAGTGATTTCCTCCCAATGAATGAAATGAACATTCTCAATCGCTTTATAGAAACTTTACTCCACTTACATCTCTTTGAGAAAACGGTTTCTATTTAAGACCACGAAGAGGTCAAAGGAAATAAATTTTCATTTGAGAAAATATGATATATTTTCCCTTAACTTAGTTATCAGTTGGGGAAATTTCTAATCTGACTGCTTTACACTGTGATCTTCCCAGAGGAAAAATAACCCGTTGAAATCTCTTTTCATTCAAAGATCGAAGAATAATGGTGTGGGTAAGCTTATGGCGCCTGTTTTCCAGAATCCCACAATAGAAGTCGTAAATCTTGAAACCTTCAAATCCTAGTTAGAAAGAATATTCCGATTTTATTCCTCCCTGAGTGAAAATGCAATCCAACGGTCATCTCTTAATATGTAATATGCCAGTCATGGCAACACTTTTCTATGGTGAGAATAATCAGTTTGTTAAATATTTTCAGCGGCGGATTCCACATGAAACTCCATGAATCATTTATCACATGATGCATTGGTCTCTCACGTCCCACGTTGGCATAATTTTAAAATTTCAATTTATTCACTTTAAACATTTTCCCCTTCGCCTAGTTGGAGTCCGTAATTTTTTATGGTTTTTCCTGGATTATGCTTCACCTTTTGCGCTAAAATTTATTATTTATGCTCGGCTTCAATCTAAAAATAATACTATTGAGTTAATAATAATGAGGGAGGATTTCAGTTAATCATTCCGAATAAAACAGAACATACCATTGGTTGTACAGAAAATATTTGTTACATTAATTTTGTCTATGTTATTATATAATAAAGTAAGTTGGTCAATTTTATCCAGAGGTAACTTTACAGATCCTTTTTGTTACACTTAGAGATCTTGGTATGATGAAAGTGTTTTGATTACTCCTTTTGGTGTTGATTGTTTTTGATTTTAGAAAGTACGTACACCTTCGTGGCATACAAATGTTTATCTCCGATTCCAAATTCACAAGGATTATTTTTATTACATGGTTGTATGTGAAATCAATTTTCTTGTATGGTCAATGACGTCTGGTTTATTGTTTAGCAAGGTGAAATCAAAATTTCAAGATATCTAAAAACATAATTATATCTTAGGGACGATAATATCATCGCACTCTTTTCTTTCGACTGCCAAATTACATGTTTAGAGCGGTGCTTTATCAATATTTGGATAATAGTGTATGCAATTCTTCCGAAATTCCTACGAGAGCTAGGTGCTTTTTCTTTTTGTTGGACGATGCAAAAATCCTTTATTTCGTAGCATTTTTCCTTAGGAGTTAATTTTTAAATTTCTTAGATTGATCTTTGAGTGATTCAGGAGGGAAGTTTATTGGGAATCTGATTTCAAGGAACGGAGTAAAAAAATCCACACTCACATTCGTTAATAATACGAGTTACTATTTACAAAGACATTTTCATAATTAACTCGCTTAATATGCAGTTAGGAGTCGTAGATTTTCTCAAGGTGTGCCACTATGAAAATGTTTCATTTTCCGTAGAGATCGAAAAGAATAATGAAGGACAGTTGAATCAGAGACACTGTTATGTGGCTAGGGATAACTCACATCTCAATTATCACCAATTAATATATATATTTATATATATATTTACTTATTATAGAAATTAATCAGTTTAGCTGTTCATAGTTAAGTTTTCCGAACAGATAGCATATTATTCTCTCCTACTGTATTCTCTCCTAAATGGAATAATCCATTTGGTAATTTCAGCAGCAATCATCTCATATCGCGACCTCTTCCCAGCTCCCGGAAAGGAGTGAAGATAAACAAGCCCCTTCCTCTTTATATTACCTTCTTTTCTTCCTTTATTGTCCAATCCTCCCACCATTTCCCTCTCTCTACCTTGAATACTTCTCTCACATAAGCCCTCCACCCCCTCTGAATGGTTTGCGATTCCCCTTCTCCCCAACCCACTCGCCTTCTCCTCTCCTCCCACTCCACCTGGCTTCCTCATTCATTATTCATTGCCTTATATACGTCAGAAGCACCCACCCTACCTACTGCTCTTACACTTTACCGCCACCTTCCCATCCCAAAGGTATACGAAAAAACACATTCACACTCCCACCTCCATTTACTTGCCTCACGGCTTCTTCTAGTTCCCTTTCTCGTAGTTCCTTTTTTCATTGTCTTCTTCTCTGCTTTCCGCCGCTTTGCGATGACTCCGTTACTCCTTAATGCTTACCGCTTCTAACTAAATCGCTTTCTGTCACTTAACGCTCTTGATTTAGATCTCGTTACGGGATCTTTCCATTAATATTTCTTTTAGGCGTGATTTATTCGACGCGGTGTCCAATGGGAGCGATAGGTCTGGGAGGAAACGTTCAATAAATTAAATATGAATCCGGGGAATAATGCGTCGAAAAGTGTGTCGGGGAAAATATTTTGCAGTATTGGACCAGTGACCCTGTAAAATGGAACTTTTAGGTAAGTTAGTGGTGAGTTATTATTTTAAGAATCGTTGCAATATCCCATGGGAATCAATATAAAGTTTTCCGCCCTGGAGCATTAATTATCAAATTTCAATCTAGCTAATAGTTTTTAAAATATTTTATTATTTATGAACTTTCATCCCAGCTAAATGGTTTTTCAAGGAAAGAAAATTGTCGGGAAACGGGAATGAAAATTGTCTAGAACGGGACTCGAGCCCAGATCCAATTGCTGGTTGGTTTCCTTATTTATTGAACTATCAAGCCAGACCATTCTATCATGCCGTCCGTAAGATACGGCAATTGGGAGACTTATATTCTAGGCTCGGACCCATCAGAGATTTTCATGTCTGTATTTATGATAATTCCATCTCATGCATCGTCATTTAAGAATATCCATGAAAAGCGGCAGCATATTAACCCTTTGCGTTCATTTAATAGTGTGATTACATGCTACGAAACTCCTATCGCGCGGCAGCATCCTTGAAGAAGAAATTTACTAAAAGTTCATTTTCGACGATATAAGTGTATCGAAATGATTGGTGCATGTTCTTTCCCAACTCCTCGGTGTTTCTGAGTTTGCTTACTCGACCATTTGACCTTCTGTGCCCTTCGTAAGAAATATTTTCTCAGTAGGAAACCCCTTCCTGGGTTCCTTCTGGCTTTCCATAAACGAACCAAATGAAAAGTTTCCAGATGCTTTTAGTTCAAGAATCACATGTTCTGTGGCAAATCTGCTCAGTTCTGTAGCAATCAAGAGTTGGTTGACAAGCCTGTTTGTTCTTTCCATATTCCTTCTGATTTGTCTTCTATAGCTCCGTTGCTCAGTAAAGTGTTGATCCTGATTGCTACGTCATGAAAGAACACGTTTATTACCAAATTCGTGGGAATCTGTTTTGATCAAGTTTTGTAGATATTTTTATTTTAATATCATTTTGCTAAAGTTCGTGCTTTTGTAGTATCCGTATTGTCCGTAATATCCGTTTCTTATCCGCAATCTTTGATAAGAAACTATCTAGCGACTTTTTTATACGGATTCATAAAACATTCCTTGCGAAACCAATCGTAGTACATAACAAAACATTGCATGTAACATATCGTAACATTTGTTTCTTATCAAATTACATTTGAAATACTTTAATACATTATCTACTCTTCATTTCCCCCGACAAACAAGTCACAGAATTTGACTTGATCAATATTAATAATAAGAAGTGTTTTTGTTATCCATAATAAACGGTATATATATTAAGTTGCGAACATGACGGATAATACAAGCGTTGTATGAAGTTAAGTTGGAAGAAAACTTATTTGAGCTTAATCTGTAAATTAATTAATGAGAGTAAAATTATCTCTGCAAGGACATTCTCTCATACCAAGATACTATCCACTTGTAGTTAGAAGAGAAGAGAAACAGGGTCCCTAACGGAGATTTTGAGAGAAAATAATGCTTTATTTTGATTATCACCAACTGTTTCTCCTAACGATCTAGTAGAAAACTAGAAGGATTTTGAGTATATTTGTTATATCAAACTCATACATTCATACAATAGTGGTGAATAGTAATGAATTAATGTAAGTACTGTTTGAAATTCATGAAAGAATTGATATGTTGAAAATCAAATTGACTTCATTTTAATGTTGTTCGTTATCTTTTGGTTTGGTTAGCTTGGAACACTCCCTTTTAAGCTAATTGAATATTAATGAGAAAATGGATTACCTTCAACAAAGAATTTATGCAAAGTATTTCATCAATTCCTATGAACGGGATAGTGACATTAAAACATTTATGCACTATGTATGCTTTTTTATATAAAAACATATTTTGTGTTCATATTTTTCTGATTGTGAGTCACAATCCTGTCCAAGAGCATTGGTGAAATAATTGGTGTTTTCATATGCATATTCAAAAGTACTTATAAAACTTCAAATAATCTTCTTTTGCACCTTCGTGCGCTAGTTAGGGATCTATTATTCGCTTCTTCTTGGAAATGCAATTATCTCCAAAGGTTGAGCGGCTGAAGTCGTCAAAATGAATCCACAATCTTGAATTAATCTCCCGGGCTTGAGTCACATTTCATCGCATTACAATTATCACCTCATCCTGGCAGAGAATGGATTTTTACTGCAGATTATCCTCAAAATTGCTCCACGTAAAGTGCGTAATGAAAATTTCAGCAGTGCTCTCCTCGGCTAAATTTGTTATGTATTACCTCAACTGCGGGAGTAACCTTAGGTAATGAAGGATAAGAGAGGAATTTAATATAGCACAATGCAGATTTGCTTAGAAATTAATATTAAACGCCCATCCCGAAGTGGTACGAATTGTATGTCTTTTTACTTTCTCCATATACGAAATATAGAGAAAGTATTGTTTTCATGAAAAAAATCGACTTCGAGATTTCAACGGAAATACATGTTTTGGGGTCCCTAGAACACGTTTTGACCATTTTCAGAATGATGTCTGTGTGTATGTGTTTGTGTGTGTGTGTGATAGTGGGCGCTCTAACGTGAAAACTATTGGTCGTATCAATACCAAACTACATATATAGTACTGTGGTGTGTGCTGTCAGAGTTGATTAGTTTTTGGAGTAAATCGGTTCACCGGAAGTCGAGCTTCATTCATCAAAGTTCATTTCCGGTTTTCAAAATTTCTCCATAAATATGATATATACGTATATTGTATTACTTATAAAAGTTTTAGATAATGTAATTTACTATAAATTTTGTATTTAATATATTTTTGTATCACCGGTTGATAAGGAGTTATTCGTGAAATGCCGATAAACCGGAAGTAGCTGTTATGTACTTTGTGGGCACTCTAACATGAAAACCATTCGTTGCATCAACACCAAATTTCATATATAGTATTTTAATTGGTGTCGTTATAGTTGATTAGTTTTTGGAGTAAATCGGTTAAACGGAAGTCGAGCTTCATTCTTCAAAGCTCATTTCCGGTTTTCAAAATATCTCCATAAATATGATATATAGGTATATTGTAAACCTTATAAAAGTTTTAGATAATATTATTTACTATAACTTTTGTATTTAACATATTTTTGTATCACCGGTTGATTAGGAGTTATTCGTGAAATACTGATAAACCGGAAGTAGCTGAGTATGTACTTTATGGGGGCTCTAACGTAAAAACTAGTTGTCGGATCAACACCACATTTCATATACAGTATTTTGGTTGGTGTTATGAGAGTTGATCAGTTTTTGGAGTAAATCGGTTCATCAGAAGTCGAGCTTCATTCTTCAAAGCTCATTTCCGGTTTTCATAATATCTCTATAAATATGATACTTAGGTATAATTGTTATTTATAAACGTCTTAGAAAATGTATATACTATTACTTTTGTATGAAACATATTTTTGTATCACTGATTGTGTAGGAGTTATTTGTGAAATACTGATAAACCGGAAGTTGCTGATTATGTACGTTGTGGGCACTCTGGGAACTGGGGCGAAAGGCCATTTCATCGTTTTTCATCGAACATGTCCCGAAAAACATTATTTATAGTGTTTGCGACGTAAAAGATAATATGATATAAATTAAACACTCCTCTTCCAAGTTTAGATGGAATATAGAGTTCGAAATTACTGTCGTAGATAAATATTTACATCTTATATATGGAGAAAGTCATGTGCTGGCCACATCAGATTTTTTAAAATATTTTCTCCACTGAGAAAAGTACCCAATTATTTGCAAGGTTAAAGTTCGAGTCACAAAATTATTAAAATCCTCTATATTACTGCCGCTATCGACTTATTAACGAAATATTCAGAAAATTGCTTACAAGGAATGTCATCATATATGGTTTTCTTTTATCGATGGATTCTGAACTAACATTCCATTAAATAATAATCTCTTAACAAGTTATCGGTTACATCACTAGAATGCTTGAGTAGGTTATTTTATGTTATGTGCATCTTTTTCTGAGTTTAAATATCCTAATTACATTTTGAATATCAAAAACCTAGGCATTGCCAAAGGCCAAGTTATTGTACAAAACGTTAACTATAGTCCTTTTAACGAAACTATGCAAATATTGGTGGTACTAACTGATCTCAATATGTAAATAGAGTATCATGGGGTTTGGGTAATCAAACTGTTTATTCCTTTACTAATGATCTGACGTAATTAGTGAGTCAGTCAGTCGTGTAATTTATTCATTGGTCAATTATTCTTATTCTTAGGTCATATAAATCTTCTATGAAACTCAAAAATTAAGAAACATAGTAGAAGAAAAGGTGTAAATATGGGCACCGTCTTTTTTCGACTTTAATTTGCTATATTATTGAAAAATTCTATATTTTTGACATTCATTAACAACTAAAACAAGCTTACTAAATTATAGGAAGCAAAGGATTAATACCATTTTCTTCTGGTCGGAAACAAAGGTTCGCACAAAGCTTGTAAAATCGAACCAAATAAATTGCGGTGCAAATATGCCTCCCCAAATAAAAGTAACCCAAAATCGTTTAAAATATTTAAAAACAATACAATATGGTAAAAGGAGCATGCTTTCTTGTTAATGTTGGGGCAGGAGATATGCCGAATGGAGAAACTGCATTTGAAATACACTGGGAATATTTTGATATTTCAGCAGCCTCATCAATTGGCATAGCTAAAGCCTGATGTTCTTGCATATCAAGACAACTCAGATGAGAGGCAGATGATGTCGATGGTACAGAGAAACTAAGCAGAAGAGCATGTGATTCCGAAAGATTATTTTTTATTGTGGAGCAAGTTTTTCCTTCAGCCAACTCAACAGCTATTAAATCAGCGTCGTTGAAGATGTAACTATTCGTATGGTGTATCCCCGTTACTTTGAACCCGTTTATTGCTATTTCAGCAGTTCGGATACGAAGGTACCAAAAACTGTAGTACGTTTTCAGAGGCCCCTTGAAAGTATTATTTAGGGGCTTCAATTTGTGAATAAAATAAGGAGGATGTAAGAGTCATGATTCTTTTAGACCGAGTCAAGCCCATCCGGGTTACAAACGCGACTAAAATTACTATTCAAGATGAATAGAGCAAGCCAGAGAAAAGATAATTATGGGCCCTTCCTTTAAACGGGAGCCTATATTTACACCAATCCCACTTAAGCAACATGGCCACTATCACATCTTACCTAAAGGCGTAAGTGACTTAAAGCATGCTTTTAATAGTAGCATAGGATCTCTGATTTGCTGATATAACCGTGAAATTATTTCAAACTAACCGCAAGGACATGAAAAGAAAACGGTTTCTCAAGCCTGTCAGAATGCTGCCGTCCACAATAAGCACTAATGCATACAATAACCGACTCTGCAACCACACTAGTAGAAGGAAAGGTCAAAACTGCTCCCTGCTATCGTATCTCAACAAGTAGCACCCTTTTAACTCCTAACCACCAGTATCCCTTTTGGGTGGGGTGCCCATATTTTCACCAGTGCCCGTTTCTGCACCTTCCTTAAGGAAATAAATGGTACTAAAACGTGAATGTTAAATACGGATAGCACAGTAGAGTATTCACAACCATGGCTCATGCACCCCCTGCAACATGCCGAAGGGCGGCTTGAAGGGTACGTATAAGTTGATGTGAAAGTGTTAGAGCGACAAATTCTAACATTTAACAGTATCCAAGTGCTTACACAGTTTGCTATACATTTGTGTATTGCGTGTTGGCTATATATATCTATTATATATAGATGCTTCTCCGGATTCATTCATATCTATTACGAGTAAAATGTTGCTTGCATACTGCAAGCAGATCGACAACACTATTTACATGTCGGCATCATATCGGGACGGCCATCAAAAGAAAAAAGTGGATTGAAATTTTTCTTAAAATTCGCTGAAATTCCATCGTCTGGCATTGAACCCGGGTCTTACTGGTGAACCTACTATGAAACACAATAGAACATCACCATCTCTAACTATGTGTAAGAATTCAAGCAGAAATATGGGCTACAACTGCCTCAAAAGACGTTCTAATTTTCACGAATTTAAATGGCTCTCTGGATTCGAACCAAGGACGATCTTGGAAATCTAAAACATGTTTCTGAAAGTTATTTATGATATCTATCTATATGCCGAATTTGAAGTTTCTATATTATTGGCAAAGGTTTCAATATAATTCCTATGAATTGAATCAATTACTGATTGTAGAGACGCCTGGTGTCGAACCCAGGGCCTACTGGCAGCTGTGAAAACATATTATGACTTGGTTTGACGTGATATTATTAAATGCAAAGTTTGAAGTCAACAACTTGCCAGGAAGTACCTAAAATTTGCTTCCGTAATCTCCATAAGAAATGCATTGTAGGATGTAAATGGCCCTCTGGGATCGAACCAAGGACCATCAGCGAGTTCTAAAATTTTATTATGAAATATATTTATGATATATATCCACGTGCCAAGTTTTAAGTTTCCAAGTCATCTGTAAGTAATTAAAAAAAATCTTAAAAATCGCAATGTAAATTAAACGGAGGAATATTTGCCCTGGCCTAGCATCGAACCAAGGATAATATTTGTAAATGTCTTTGTGATTTCCTTTAGATATACACGGAATCTAGCGATCTCTAGAATTTCAACTCTCAACTCTTCCGGGAAGTGCCTCAAAAAAATTTTCGAAAATCCCCGCCATGTATTCTTATGGACAAAATCGCGACTTTGGGGCCTTCTGGAATCGAACCCATGACACCGAGGTTCA
Organism: Sympetrum striolatum; assembly: GCA_947579665.1. Taxonomy (NCBI): domain Eukaryota; kingdom Metazoa; phylum Arthropoda; class Insecta; order Odonata; family Libellulidae; genus Sympetrum; species Sympetrum striolatum. The sequence goes on from OX388352.1 coordinate 88,918,469, forward strand.
AAGTCGGCTTTTTCCTGGAGGTTACACTTTATGGCCAATATGTCGTAAAAATTTCAAGTCGGTGGCACTTGTGGAACATGCTTAGACTTTTGATCCCCAGTGTATATATATATATATAAGTATATCCGGAGAAGCGTCTATATATAATAGATATATAGATGCTTCTCCGGATTCATTCATGTATATACCCAGATACCCAGATAGGATACTAATTCACAGGCTAAACCACAAGTGTCATTGGCTTAAAAATTTTACGACGTATTGGCCATAACGTGTAACCTCCAGAAAAATTGCGATTTTGAACCTCAGTGTCATGGATTCGATTCCGGAGGGCCCCAAAGTCCCGATTTTTCCCGTTTTAATGCATTGCTTTGATTTTCGAGAATTAAAAAAAAATACTTTCCGGATAGGTATAGAATCAAAACTCAAGGAGCCTATATATATGGTCATGATCTATCGAAAACATAAATGACTTTTACGGAAAATATCCTGGGTTCGATGCTAGATCGAGGCAAAAATCGGCCGTTTAAAATGCATTGGTGGCGATTTTTAAGATATTTTTTTTGACCCTTTTCCGATAGCATGGAAACTTGAAATTCGGCAAGTAGTTGGAGATCATAAATATATTTCATAATTAAATTTTACATATTCGCTGATGGTCCTTGGATCGATCCCAGAGAGCCATATACATTCATCAATGCATTTCTTATGGAGATAAAATCAAAAGTTTTAGGTACTTCCCGGCATGATATCGACTTCAAACTTTGTATGAAATAAGATGAAGACCTAATAAGTCATACTGACCACTCACAGCTACCAGTATTTCCTGGGTTCGACACCAGGCGTCTCTACAATCAGTCACTGATCCGATTTTTAAGAATTATTTTGAACCCCTTCCCATTAATATTAAAACTTGAAATTCGGCATATATATAGAACTTATAGATACATTTCGAAAACATATTTTATTTTTCCTAGATCGTCCTTGGTTCGAATCCAGAGAGCTATTAACATTCGTGAAAAGTAGGTCTTCGTTTTAGGCAGTTGCAGCCAATATTTCTGCTTGAATTTTCACACGTATTTAGAGAAGATGATCTTCTGATGTGCTGCATAGAAATTTCACCAAAAACACCCGGGTTCGATGCCAGACGATTAAATTGAAGCGAATTTTAAGAATATTTTCAATCCTTTTTTTCCTTTCCGGGACCGTCCCGATATAATGCTGTTATGAAATTAGTGTTGTCGATCTGCTTGCAGTATGCAAGCTACATTTTACTCGTATCTATTATATATAGATGCTTCTCCGGATTCATTCATATCTATCTATTATATATAGATGCTTCTCCGGATTCATTCATATATATAGCTATATAGATAGGATACAAATTCACAGGCTAAACTACAAGCGTCATTGCGTTGATAATTTTACGGCGTATTGGCCATATCGTGAAACCCTCAGGAAAAAAGCGACTTTGATCCTCAGTGTCATAGGTTCGATTCCAGAGGGCCCCAAAGTCCCGATTTTTCCCGTTTAAATGCATTGCCGTGATTTTCGAGAATTTAAAAAAAATACTTTCCGGATAGGTAGAGAAATAAAACTCAAGGTGCCTATACTTATGGTCTTGGACTTTCGAAAACATTAATGACTTTCACAAAAAATATCCTAGGTTCGATGCTAGGACGATGCAAAGAACTGCCCTTTAAAATACATGGGAGCTGTGTTTCATTATTTTTTTTGACGCACTTCTCGAAATAATAGGAAATTCGTGCTTAGCCGGAATGTGTTAGGTGAGACTTGGTTTAAGAAAAAAATTTTCATAAGACCGTAATATTCCTGGGTTCGATGCCAGAGCACATTAACATTTCTCTCATAAGGAATATAAGGGAAAAGTAAGACTTCGATTGAGGCAGTTGCAGCCAATATTTCTGCTTGAATTTCGCACATAGTTAAAGATTAATATCTTCTATTATGTTGCATAGGATTTTCACCAGAAAGACCCGGGTTCGATGCCGGGCGGTAAATATGTCTCCCGTTTAAAATACATAGTGTTAGTATTTCATTATTTTTTTGATGCACTTATGGAAATGATAGGAAGTCCGTGCTTGGCTGGAAGATGTATGGTTAAAACTGCTTTAAGAAAACAGTTTTCAGAAGACCGAACTATTCCTGGGTTCGATACCAGAGCACATTAACATTTCTCTCATAAGAAATATAAGGGATAAGTAGGACGTTGTTTGAGTGAGTTGCAGATAATATTTCTGCTTGAATTTTCACAGATAGTTAGAGATAGTGATCTTCTATTGTGCTGCATAGTAACTATCAACAGGAAGACCCGGGTTCGATGCCGGACGAATATATTGCAGCGAATAATCAGAATATTTTCAATCCATTTTTTTTCTTTTGACGGCCTTCCCGATATGATGCCGACATGAAATTAGTGTTGTTGATCTGCTTGCAGTATGCAAGCTACATTTTACTCGTTATATATATAGATGCTTCTCCGGATTCATTCATGTATATGCCCAGATACCCAGATAGGATACAAATTCACAGCCTAAACCACAAGCGTGATTGATTTCAAATTTTTACTGCGTATTGGCCATAACAATTAACCGCCAGAAAAATTGTGATTTTGATCCTCAGTGTCATGGGTTCGATTCCAGAGGGCCCCAAAGTCCCGATTTTTCCCGTTTAAATGCATTGCTTAGATTTTCGGGAATTTTTAAACAATACTTCCCGGATAGGTAGAGAATCGAAACTCTAGGAGCCTTTATATATAGCCATGATCTATCGAAAACATAAATGAGTTTTACGGAAAATAACCTTGGTTCGATGCTAGGTCAAGGCAAAAATCGGCCGTTTAAAACGCATTGTGGCGATTTTTAAGATTTTTTTTGGACCCCTTTCCGAATGCATGGAAACTTGAAATTTGGCATGGGGTTAGAAATCATAAATATATTTCATAATCAAATTTTTTTTATTCGCTTATGGTCCTTGGTTCGATCCCAGAGGGCCATTTGCACTCCACAATGCATTTCTTATGGGGATAACGGAAACAAATTTTAGGTACTTCTAGGCATGATGTTGACTTCAAAGTTTGCATAAAATAAGATCAAGTTCATAAAAATCTAAATGTGCATTCACAGCTACCAGTGTGTCCTGGGTTCGACACCAGGCGTCTCTACAATCAGTAATTGATCCGATTTTCAATAATAATTTTGAACCCTTTCCCAACAATATAGAAACTTGAAATTCGGCATGTAGTTAGATATCATAGATACATTTCAAAATTATGTTTTAGATTTCCAAGATCGTCCTTGGTTCGAGTCCCGAGAGGCATTTACATTCCTGAAAATTAGAACGTTTTTTGAGGCAGTTGTATCCAATATTTCTGCTTGAATTTTTACACATAGTTAGAGATATTGATCTTCTATTGTGCTGCATAGTAGGTTCACCAGTAAGACCCGGGTTCGATGCCAGACGATAAAATAACAGCGAATTTTAAGAATATTTTGAATATTTTTTTTTGTTCGTTTGAGAACCGTCCCGATATGATGCCGATATGAAATTAGTATTACCGATCTGCTTGCAGTATGCAAGCTACATTTTACTCGTATATATATATGGATACATGAATGAATCCGGAGAAGCATCTATATATAATAGATACGAGTAAAATGTAGCTTGCATACTGCAAGCAGATCGACAACACTAATTTCATAACGGCATTATATCGGGACGGTCCCGGAAAGGAAAAAAAGGATTGAAAATATTCTTAAAATTCGCTTCAATTTAATCGTCTGGCATCAAACCCGGGTCTTTTTGGTGAAATTTCTATGCAGCACATCAGAAGATCATCTTCTCTAAATACGTGTGAAAATTCAAGCAGAAATATTGGCTGCAACTGCCTCAAACGAAGACCTACTTTTCACGAATGTTAATAGCTCTCTGGATTCGAACCAAGGACGATCTAGGAAATATAAAATGTGTTTTCGAAATGTATCTATAAGTTCTATATATATGCCGAATTTCAAGTTTTAATATTATTGGGAAGGGGTTCAAAATAATTCTTAAAAATCGGATCTGTGACTGATTGTAGAGACGCCTGGTGTCGAACCCTGGACGTATTGGAAGCTGTAAATGCACAAAATGACCTGCTAGGACTTGATCTAATTTCATACAAAGTTTGAAGTCGATATCATACCGGGAAGTACCTAAAATGCGTTTCCGTTATCCCCATAAGAAATGCATTGTGGAGTGCAAATGGCCCTCTGGGATCGAACCAAGGACCCTCAGCGAATATGTAAAATTTGATTATGAAATATATTTATGATTTCTAACCCCATGCCAAATTTCAAGTTTCCATGCATTCGGAAAGGGGTCCAAAAAAAATCTTAAAAATCACCACAACGCATTTTAAACGGCCGATTTTTGCCCCGACCTAGCATCGAACCCAGGATATTTTCCGTAAAACTCATTTATGTTTTCGATAGATCATGGTCATATATACAGGCTCCTTGAGTTTTAATTCTCTACCTATCAGGGAAGTATTTTTATTTAATTCCCGAAAATCAAAGCAATGCATTTAAACGGGAAAAATCGGGACTTTGGGGCCCTCTGGAATCGAACCCATGACACTGAGGTTCAAAATCGAAATTTTTCTGGAGGTTATACGTTATGGCCAATATGTCGTAAAAATTTCAAGCCATTGACGCGAGTAGTTTAGCCTGTGACTTTGTATCCTCTCTATATCTATTATATATAGATGCTTCTTCGGATTCATTCATATATATACCTATATAGATAGATAGGATACAAATTCACAGCCTAAACTACAAGCGTCATTGATCTGAAATTTTTATGACATATTGGCCATAACGTGAAACCCCCAGGAAAAAAGAGACTTTGATCCTCAGTGTCATAGGTTCGATTCCAGAGGGCCCCAAAGTCCCGATTTTTCCCGTTTGAATGCATTGCCGTGATTTTCGGGAATTAAAAAAAAATACTTTCCGGATAGGTAGAGAAGTAAAACTCAAGGTGCCTATATTTATGGTCTTGGACTTTCGAAAACATCAATGACTTTTACAAAAGTTATCCTGGGTTCGATGCTAGGACGATGCAAAGATCTGCCCTTTAAAATACATGGGAGCCGTTTTTCATTATTTTTTTAGATGCACTTATGGAAATGATAGGATGTTCGTGCTTGGCTGGAAGATGTATGGTACGAATAAGTTTTAGAAAAAAAATTTCATAAGACCGTACTGTTCCTGGGTTCGAAGCCAGAGCACAATAACGTTTCTCTCATAAGGAATATAAAGGAAAAGTGGGACGTCATTTGAGGCAGTTGTAACCAATATTTCTGCTTGAATTTGCATACGCGGTTAGAGATGTTGTTTTTCTTTTGTGCTGCATAGAAAGTATTGCCTGAAAGACCCGGGTTCGATGCCGGGCGGTAAAAATATCACCCATATATAATACTATGGGGTATCTTTTCATAATTTTTTTATGCATTTATCGATATGTAAGGGAGCTCTTGCTTAGATGGAAGATGTATATTAACACTTTGTTTAAGAAAAAAAATAGATAAGACCATGCTGTTCCTGGGTTCGATGCCAGAGCACATTATAATTTCTCAAATAAGGAGTGTATGTGAATAGTAGGACGTCGTTTGAGGTAGTTGCACCTAATAGTTTTGCTTGAATTTTCACACATAGTTTGATATGGTAATTTTCTATTTTGCTGCATAGTAAGTACACTAGGAAGACCGGGGTTCGCTGCCAGGTGATTAAATTGCAGCGAATTCTACGAATATTTTGAATTTTTTTTTTCTTTTGATGTCCGTCCCGATATGATGCCGATATGAAATTAGTGTTGTCGATCTGCTTGCAGTATGCAAGCTACATTTTACTCGTATATCTATTATATATAGATGCTTCTCCGGATTCATTCATATATATAGCTATATAGCTATATAGGTATATAGATAGGATACAAATTCACAGGCTAAACCACAAGCGTCATTGACTTGAAATTTTTACGACATATTGGCCATAACGTGTAACCTCCAGGAAAAAGCCGACATTGAACCTCGGGGTCATGGGTTCGATTCCAGAAGGCCCCAAAGTCGCGATTTACTCCATAAGAATACATGGCAGCGATTTTCGAAAATTTTTTTTGGGCACTTACCGGGAAAGGAGAGAGTTGAAATTCAAGCGATCGCTAGATGCCGTGCATATCTAAAAGAAACCATAAAGACATCTACGAATATTATCCTTGGTTCGATGCTAGGTCACCGCAAAAATCGGCCGTTTAAAATGCATTGTGGCGATTTTTAAGATTTTTTTTGGACCCTTTTCCGATGGCATAGAAACTTGAAATTCGGTATGAGGTTAGATATCATAAAAATATATCATAATCGAATTTTACGTATTCGCTGATGGTCCTTGGTTCGATCCCAGAGGGACATTTGAATTCCTCAATGCATTTCTTACGGAGATAACGGAAACAAATTTTAGGTACTTCCCGGGACGATATCGACTTCAAACTTTGCATATAGAAAGATCAAGTCCATACAAATCAAACAGTGCTTTCACAGCTATCAATGTGTCCTGGGTTCGACACCAGGTGTCTCTGCAATCAGAAGTTGATCCTATTTTTAGGAATTATTTTGAAACCTTTGCCAATAATATAGAAACTTCAAATTCGGCATATAGATAAAGATCATAAATAACTTTCAGAAACATTTTTTAGATTTCCAAAATCGTCCTTGGTTCGAATCCAGAGAGCCATTTAAATTCGTGAAAATTAGAACGTCTTTTGAGGCAGTTGTAGCCCATATTTCTGCTTGAATTTTCACACATAGTTAGAAATGGTGATGTTCTACTGTGCTGCATAGTAAGTTCTCAGTAAAGACCCGGGTTCGATGCCAGGCGATGGAATTTCAGCGAATTTTAAGAAAAATTTCAATCCATTTTTTTCTTTTGATGGCCGTCCCGATATGATGCCCACATGATAATAGTGTTGTCGATCTGCTTGCAGTATGCAAGCTACATTTTACTCGTATACCTATATAGATAGATAGGATACTAATTCACAGCCTAAACTAGAAGCGTCATTGATCTGAAATTTTTTCGACATATTGGCCATAATGTGTAACCGCCAGAAAAATTGAGATTTTTAACCTCAGTGTCATGGGTTCGATTCCAGAGGGCCCCAAAGTCCCGATTTTTCCCGTTTAAATGCATTGCTTTGATATTCGGGAATTTTTAAAACATACTTCCCGGATAGGTAGAGAATCGAAACTCTAGGAGCCTATATATATGGTCATGATCTATCGAAAACATAAATGAATTTTTTGGAAAATATCCTGGGTTCGAAGCTAGGTCAAGGCAAAAATCGGCCGTTTAAAATGCATTGTGGCGATTTTTAAGATTTTTTTTGGACCCTTTCCCGATGTCATGGAAACTTGAAATTCAGCATGAAGTTGGATAATATAAATATATTTCATAATCAAATTTTACATGTTCGCTGATGGTTCTTGGTTCGATCCCAGAGAGCAATTTACATTCCTCAATGCATTTCTTATGGAGATAACAGTAAAAGGTTTTAGGCACTTCCCGGCATGATATCGACTTCAAACTTTCTATGAAACAAGATGAAGTTTTAATAAGACATACTGTGCATTCACAGCTACCAATATTTCCTGGGTTCGACACCAGGCGTCTCTACAATCAGTAAATTATCTGATATTTAAGAATTAATTTAAACCCCTTCCCAATAATATTAAAACATGAAATTAGGCATATAGATAGAGAACAATGATTCATTTGAAAAACATGCTTTAGATTTCCTAGATCGCCCTTGGTTCGAATCCAGAGAGCCATTTACATTATTGAAAAGAAGGACGTCGTTTGAGGGAGTTGGAGCCAATATTTCTGCTTGAATTTTCACACATGATAAGATATTTTTAAGTTTTATAAGATAGTTTTAAGATAGTTAAGATAAGTTTTTATTTTTTTTTTTTTTTTTTTCAACTTAAGATGTCGTTCCACGAAGTACAGCCAGGACATATTGATTATATGATAAGATATGGTGATTTTCTGTTGTGCTGCATAGTAGGTTCTTCAGGAAGGCCTTGGTTCGATGCCAGACGATTAATTTGCAGCGAATTTTAAGAATATTTTCAGTCCCTTTTTTTTTCTTTTGAGGGCCGTCCCGATATGATGCCGACATGAAATTAGTGTTGTCGATCTGCTTGCAGTATGCAAGCTACATTTTACTCGTATATATATATATATGATATATGAATGAATCCGGAGAAGCATCTATATATAATAGATATAGAGAGGATACAAACTCACAGCCTAAACCACAAGAGTGATTGAGCTGAAATTTTTACGGCATATTGGCCATAACGTGGAACCTCCAGAAAAATTGCGATTTTGAACATCAGTGTCATGGGTTCGATTCCAGAGGGCTCCAAAATCCCGATTTTTCCCGTTTAAATGCATTGCTTTGATTTTCAGGAATTTTAAAAAAATACTTTCCGGATAGGTAGAGAATCAAAACTCAAGGAGCCTATATATATGGTCATGATCTATTGAAAACGTAAATGAGTTCTACGGAAAATATCCTGGGTTCGATGCTAGGTCGAGGCAAAAATCGGCCGTTTAAAATGCATGGCGGCGATTTTGAAGATTTTTTTTTTGATCCTTTCCCGATAACATAGATACGTGAAACTCGGCACGTGGATAGATATCATAAATATATTTCATAATCGAATTTTACATGTTCGCTGATGGTTCTTGGTTCGATCCCAGAGGGACATTTGAATTCCTCAATGCATTTCTTACGGAGATAACGGAAACAAATTTTAGGTACTTCCCGGGACGATATCGACTTCAAACTTTGCATATAGAAAGATCAAGTCCATACAAATCAAACAGTGCTTTCACAGCTATCAATGTGTCCTGGGTTCGACACCAGGTGTCTCTGCAATCAGAAGTTGATCCTATTTTTAGGAATTATTTTGAAACCTTTGCCAATAATATAGAAACTTCAAATTCGGCATATAGATAAAGATCATAAATAACTTTCAGAAACATTTTTTAGATTTCCAAAATCGTCCTTGGTTCGAATCCAGAGAGCCATTTAAATTCGTGAAAATTAGAACGTCTTTTGAGGCAGTTGTAGCCCATATTTCTGCTTGAATTTTCACACATAGTTAGAAATGGTGATGTTCTACTGTGCTGCATAGTAAGTTCTCAGTAAAGACCCGGGTTCGATGCCAGGCGATGGAATTTCAGCGAATTTTAAGAAAAATTTCAATCCATTTTTTTCTTTTGATGGCCGTCCCGATATGATGCCCACATGATAATAGTGTTGTCGATCTGCTTGCAGTATGCAAGCTACATTTTACTCGTATACCTATATAGATAGATAGGATACTAATTCACAGCCTAAACTAGAAGCGTCATTGATCTGAAATTTTTTCGACATATTGGCCATAATGTGTAACCGCCAGAAAAATTGAGATTTTTAACCTCAGTGTCATGGGTTCGATTCCAGAGGGCCCCAAAGTCCCGATTTTTCCCGTTTAAATGCATTGCTTTGATATTCGGGAATTTTTAAAACATACTTCCCGGATAGGTAGAGAATCGAAACTCTAGGAGCCTATATATATGGTCATGATCTATCGAAAACATAAATGAATTTTTTGGAAAATATCCTGGGTTCGAAGCTAGGTCAAGGCAAAAATCGGCCGTTTAAAATGCATTGTGGCGATTTTTAAGATTTTTTTTGGACCCTTTCCCGATGTCATGGAAACTTGAAATTCAGCATGAAGTTGGATAATATAAATATATTTCATAATCAAATTTTACATGTTCGCTGATGGTTCTTGGTTCGATCCCAGAGAGCAATTTACATTCCTCAATGCATTTCTTATGGAGATAACAGTAAAAGGTTTTAGGCACTTCCCGGCATGATATCGACTTCAAACTTTCTATGAAACAAGATGAAGTTTTAATAAGACATACTGTGCATTCACAGCTACCAATATTTCCTGGGTTCGACACCAGGCGTCTCTACAATCAGTAAATTATCTGATATTTAAGAATTAATTTAAACCCCTTCCCAATAATATTAAAACATGAAATTAGGCATATAGATAGAGAACAATGATTCATTTGAAAAACATGCTTTAGATTTCCTAGATCGCCCTTGGTTCGAATCCAGAGAGCCATTTACATTATTGAAAAGAAGGACGTCGTTTGAGGGAGTTGGAGCCAATATTTCTGCTTGAATTTTCACACATGATAAGATATTTTTAAGTTTTATAAGATAGTTTTAAGATAGTTAAGATAAGTTTTTATTTTTTTTTTTTTTTTTTTCAACTTAAGATGTCGTTCCACGAAGTACAGCCAGGACATATTGATTATATGATAAGATATGGTGATTTTCTGTTGTGCTGCATAGTAGGTTCTTCAGGAAGGCCTTGGTTCGATGCCAGACGATTAATTTGCAGCGAATTTTAAGAATATTTTCAGTCCCTTTTTTTTTCTTTTGAGGGCCGTCCCGATATGATGCCGACATGAAATTAGTGTTGTCGATCTGCTTGCAGTATGCAAGCTACATTTTACTCGTATATATATATATATGATATATGAATGAATCCGGAGAAGCATCTATATATAATAGATATAGAGAGGATACAAACTCACAGCCTAAACCACAAGAGTGATTGAGCTGAAATTTTTACGGCATATTGGCCATAACGTGGAACCTCCAGAAAAATTGCGATTTTGAACATCAGTGTCATGGGTTCGATTCCAGAGGGCTCCAAAATCCCGATTTTTCCCGTTTAAATGCATTGCTTTGATTTTCAGGAATTTTAAAAAAATACTTTCCGGATAGGTAGAGAATCAAAACTCAAGGAGCCTATATATATGGTCATGATCTATTGAAAACGTAAATGAGTTCTACGGAAAATATCCTGGGTTCGATGCTAGGTCGAGGCAAAAATCGGCCGTTTAAAATGCATGGCGGCGATTTTGAAGATTTTTTTTTTGATCCTTTCCCGATAACATAGATACGTGAAACTCGGCACGTGGATAGATATCATAAATATATTTCATAATCGAATTTTACATGTTCGCTGATGGTTCTTGGTTCGATCCCAGGGGGGCATTTCCACTTCTCAATGCATTTCTTACGGAGATAACGGAAACAAAATTTAGGTACTTCCCGGCATGCTATCAACTTCAAACTTTGCATGATACAAGAGCAAGTCATTACAAATCAATCTATGCATTCACACGTTACATTATGTCCTGGGTTCGACACCAGTTGTCTCTTAAATCAGAAGTTGATCCGATTTTTATGAATTATTTTGAAACCTTTCCCAATAATATAGAAATTTGAAATTCGGCATATAGATAGATATCATACATACTTCTGATGAACATATTTTAGATTTCCTAGATAGTCCTTAGTTCGAATCCAGAGCGCCATTTTCATTCATGAAAAGTAGAACGTCGTTTGAGGCAGTTTCAGCCAATGTTTCTGCTTGAATTTTCATACATAGTTAGTGATGGTGATCTTCTCTTGTGCTGCTTAATAGGTTAGCCAGGAAGACCCGGGTTCGATGCCAGACGATTAAAATTGCAGTAAATTTTAAGAATATTTTCCATTTTTTTTCTTTTTAAGACCGTCCCAAAAGGTTGCCGACATTAAATTGGTGTTGTCGATCTGCTTGCAGTATGCAAGCAACATTTTACTCGTATATATATATATATATATATATATATATATATATATATATATATATATCTTGACCTATGGAAGTGAAACTTGGGTGTTAAATGCTGCAATAACCCAGAGACTTCAGACAACGCAAAGGAGCATGGAGCGCTGCATGCTGGGAATCACAAGAAGAGACAGGAAACGAAACACTTGGGTGAGAATGATGACTGGAGTTACAGACATAATAGATAAGGTAAGATCACTGAAATGGAGGTGGGCCGGCCATATTGCAAGAAGAAACGACAACCGTTGGACATCTGCAGTTCTCAACTGGATACCAAGAGATGTGAAGAGACCAAGAAGACGACCTATGGACAGGTGGAACAGAGACATCATCAAGTACTTAGGTGTAACGTGGCAACGAGAAGCTCAGGACAGAGAAAATTGGAAAGTACTTGGGGAGGCCTACATCCGACGTCGGATTGAAAATGGCTGATGATGATGATGATGATGATATATATATATATATATATATATATATATATATATATATATATATATATATATATATATATATGTATATATATATATATATATATGTATATATATATATATATATAGCCAACATTTATTGCGATCAGATATACAACCAAATAACCGCAACAACTAAGAAACGAGTAAATTGTTGTAATTTGAAGGAGTAAATTCATCCTTCATCGCACTGTACGTGGGATGTGCTATTTTTGGATTCTCTTTCAAAGAGTCCTTCTCTTTCTTTCCTCAAACTCTAAATTTAGCTATCCAATTGATAACCGAAAGGGAAATATTGTCTCTTAACTGGATGATTCTGCGAGAGGAGCTTCGAGAAAATCGCTTGCGTATCCTCAGAACCCATCCTAAAATTACAAACGGTTGAGAGCGCATTTCGAATGAAATATCCAATCATCGGAAGGGGTAAATTTGGGAATAACTTGAGGGATTCCGCCATAAAAATCATATGTTCTACATGACAACACCGATATTCCGGTTGAGAAGAGAGTCGATTCTGTGCGGTCAACGGTCGTTTGAATTTGCCATTTCGAAGAAACGTTCGCCCCAAGGTAGATAAGTGATATCGTTCTCTTCTCAGCCTGAATCAATGTTAATAAAAGATATAATTTTCGTAAGTTTCCTTCCTAAAATATTTATTTCTTGATCAAGGGAGTTATTTTTTCCCATAAAAGTTCCTTTGAGTGGAAATTTTGATTTAGGCGCTCCATACCCTGAAAACATTTTAACCCATGATTAATATGCTACCTAAAAAGCAATTTTGCAGATAAAATACGAAATGTATTTTTCGGAAGGATGCTTGAAAAAGTAATCTTTGCGATACTAAGTGTACTTATCGCCCAATTGTATTAGAACTTTATGACTTAATAACTTTGAAACTAACTTCAGGAATCACATGACGATACATTCAATCATTATTATGTAGTCCCAGTCCTTATTAGTCCTAGCTATAGGTTCTTGTATCATAAAATTCTGTATTTATTAGCTCTCCTTCATTTCTTCATATATAACTTTACTCTTTATACCGTTCAAATCATTGTAAGCGTATTACTATGATTGCATTTCCATCTAACGTTTCCTCGAAATGTACCTCAACATTTACTTTCCTCTGCAATGGGTCTATTCTTATAATTTTACCCTCTCATGTTTTCTGCCATTTTTTAATTCGTTGGATAAGGTGACCAAGATGGCCTCACACCCACGTAAGCGATACTTCTTATAAATGGATAAATCACACCATCATTGATGTATCGCTTTGGAGAATTACATAGCGATGGTCTTCTTTGACTTTCTGAATTGTGTTTTCATTTTAACATCATCTCACCTCATCACCACCCCACTAAGATGCAGACGCCTCACTGAAATGTAGATGCTGCTTGAGCCACCTTTCGTCTGCACTTACCTATTGACCTTCCTGGCATTACTCACCCTACCTACAAACAACAAGTGATACAAGGACTAACGTTCAGACCACAGGGGGAGTCTAACGTAAGAAAAGTGAAGCCAATAAAAACGCAGCCCGCAGAGCACTGGTGAGAACTCTTCTCCGGCTCCCCTTTAACTACATGTATTTTTGGGGTTTTATTTTCCTCTCATACGGGACTCAGGAGCTTGTCTATCCAATGACATGGACTCAGATAGTTTAAATGAACCTTTTACTTAACGCTCATTTTCGATTTTTTTCTCAAAGTCCTCTTGATTCTTTTCATCATGGAAAATAAAACATTCCTGGAATGTAAACTTCTCGGATGCCGGTGTCGTCTGCTAGAGCAATATAAAGAACGAATCATCTGCCAACCTTCCGCAAACTATATTAAAACCTCGTTGATTATTATAATGTTAATTTTATGTGTATTATAATGCATTAATCCGTCTCAGTTTTAAATTGATTAATAGCAAGTATGGCATAAAAATTCCTTAATAATCGTTTACCGCAATGAGATCAAGCTACTCTATCATACATTAAAATAGCTAATCAGGGTAATTAGAGATTTTCCGCTTCTGCAAATGTTTGTTCTAATTCATAATTGGGGCTTAATTCAGTAAAAGTTGTCAAAATGACGAATCTGTTCTTACAGCCAAATGCACTGCAATTGGTCATATTGAAGGCAGACACAAGCCCCTGCTTATTTACCTATTAAACCTTTACAAACGCGAAAATAACAAAATTGCTTCGTGTTACACATTCCTCAAACTACATTTTGTGTTCCAAAACCTTCGAATTACTCGATCAAACCAGGATAACTCTGTATCAAAGCCGCAAAATCACGAAAAAACAATGTATTGGTATGGGGAGATACGAAAAGTTCTCACCAGCAGGGCTAAATGCGCAATCTGCCCCTTTACCCCTGGCTTCACTTTTGGTCGCTAGAGGGAGCTAGGATATGCTACCCCTGTGGTTCAGACAGTTAAGCTCTCGAAGACATAGGAATGCGAAAGCTTTTCCACGATGTTAAGGTCCAAAACAGGGAAATATCCAAATAACATAATCAAACCAATTTAGGACAAACCTACTATTTTATTCTCAAAATTGTCCTTTCAAGCCCATCTTTGATTTAATTTTGTGTGGAATTTTCTTATCTTTTCTCAATTGTCGGAATTATTTTGTTGGGTTATTTTGAATAGTAGATTTATTTGGAATCTCAGGTCAATTGTTAGTATATTTATTTTCCCTGCGATTATTTCGGATAAAGATATACAATAGATAAGATGAGAGTAATTGATGGATTGAATCTCTAGAAAATTGAGTGAATGTGGTAATTCATTGTACAGAAAATAAATTTTCGCAAAATGCAAGATGGAATGGAATATGGAATAAGATTGTATACTAGAAAAAAGTCTTTTTTAAAGCTTTGAGATGAGTTTATATGCCAAATATATTTAAAACTTTCTGAAAATGATTGTTTTAGTAAGCTTGCGGGCACAAAAATTCACTCTTTTGGGGACTTAGTTAACTCGCCATATTGTTGTCTTTTTAATTCAGTTTATGAATATAAGCATAGTGAAATAATGTACTAATGAATACTTTAAAAATACATTTAGAGATTTACCAGCAAACATATATTTTAAAGACAAAAATAAACGATGTTTTATTTCGTTTTTAAATGTTTATACAAAATTTTCAAAAACTGTACGTAGTGGACTATTTTCACAAACACAACTAATTTCATCGCAAAAATACAATGAAAAACAAGTAACTCCGTCAATGTTACGGAAAACTTTTTGGCCTGCTTTAAGAGGGAATAAATTATATTACGATAGATCTAGCTATAAATCGTGGAATATTTTTTGTGTATATTTATAGCAAATTTTCCAGATATTACCATTATAGGCAATGGAAAATACCTTCACATTTTTCCCTGATAAATTTTTTTTAAAGATACTTACAAAACATTCTAATTTACGTCAGTTTAGTAAAAAGTGGATCACCAAAGTGCTTTTTGTTTCTATAAGTAGTTAACAAATATTAGATGACGATCATCTTTATTGTTCAGTGCCCAAATTTTCGTTCATGATAAGTTGCAGATGGAATACTTGGTACGATGATTACATTTGGATTACATTTTGGATTCATATTTATTTTCAATAAGTATTTTTGCCCAGTTTCCCCTAGATTTCAAGAGCGTACATACTCATGCGATGAAGAAAAGTGACCTATCATTTGTTATTGAAAGACAGCAAAGGTAATGGCTTCCTAGCACGGGAAAGCATTTCATTGAATCGGGTTGACTAAAACGTTATTTGGTGTCTCAAGTTTTACTTTGACTTTGATAACGTGAATCGCAAGTAATATTTGTCTCTCAAATAAGTTATAGCATAGAATAAAGTATAAATATTGTAAGTTTGTTTCCCTAGTTTAATGAAATGCAACTTACTTGTAAGAGGTTAATTTCTCCAAGCTTACTGTCGTACATCATGATTCATAAGTACATTGAATCATTTATCTGATATCGAAGAAAGTTTTCCTAATGATTGCAAAAATTATCCATTTTCTACTTATTAATTAATAAATTATTTCAGGGATACACATAATCTTTTAATATTTGTTGTCAGTTTTTAGTATATATATTTGTAACATTATATATGTATAACATTATCTTATGAAGAGAGAAAAATAGAGTCCAGTTAAGTGTATAACAATAAGCTTTCATCATTTAATCTATATCAGAAATCATAATCCAACGTATTTGTTATTTAATTGCGCAATACCTCTAGTGACGTAAAAAATAGGAAAGCGTGATTTGTTATATCCCTTTTGGGGATGATAGTCAACGATGTTATTGTAAATAGGGAAGCCATTATTGAATGACATAAAATATATTAAAATCAGAATTATATTTTATGCATCGTAAAATTTCCTAAACTGTCACTGAGGTTTACCGTAGAATAATGTCATAAAATGAGGCGGATTTTATGCAACGTTGAAGCAGAATATTTTGGATTCATCTAAAAATTTGATCATATCCGTCAAGATTGACAGCTCCAGTAGGTTTGGTTATGATTGCAAGGCTTCCCACTCTACCGCGCCGGTTCTATTAAAAAAGTCCAAGCACGATATTAAATTAATATTCTTTAAAGAATAATTGACTTAATAGCAACCCATGCTTGGAACTGGTGAAATGAAGTCATTTAAAAGCAGCTGGAAGAAAGATTTAATTTTCAAATTTAATACATAATTAAATATATCAATGGCGGGTGGCGTTTTGTGCAGATGGTGTGTATATGTCAATGAATAGGAGAAAAAATAAGCTTAGAAATTTATAGCAGAAAAACAGGTGCTTTTAAATATTCAACGTGATACGTCGTAGGTTTTTAAGAGATTAGATTAATAAGATAAATATCGTTAATTGCCATTCATTTTTTGTTTTCACCGGCGCAAAGAGAAATGATTCCGATAATATATCTACGGTATTATAGGAAAATATATGTCGCTCAGAAAAACCACATGTCGAAGAGTTCTTAGAGATGCATATTTGATTAAAATATGATATTAGAGGAGGAGAAAACAGGATATTTATGTTTGTTTTATCTTCCTTTTTTAATGCATTTGACTTTAGTTATGGTGTGTACCTGAAAGCTTTTCACCAGACCGATATCATTGACCAGTGCTATCATTATTTTACCACATTGAAAAATGAAAGATACAATTCCATTCTAAAAAAGTCCAGTTCAACTTTCAAGTAAGGTCTTCTTGAAAATTTGAAATTCAATAATGGTTTAAGTGATTCATTTTTACTTGTATGTAGTGTATTTCAAAGAAATACAACTAAAAATTCAATTAACACGCTTTTAAAACGATAGGTAAAAATTCTAAGAAATAGGGGAAGGTCCTCTAGTACGGGACAGCTTGTTGTATGAGACAGGCGGTGTTTTGGCTAATAAACGCTAGGGATAGCATCAACTGCGGCATTAGCACAAGCACATTGATGCCAAAGACCAGTTCTAGCCACATTGGGTATGTGTGGCTACGCGTTCTCTTGTAATGAGCGTTTTAGTGGTTTTGCACCAAATTTTCGTGCACTGAGATAACTTTAGACCACCCGAACTTCATTTTAATTTAGTACAAAAGTGTTTCAATTGTCTTGGTAGCAAGTTAAAGTTATTATTAGTAAATAATGAGCGATTATTTCTAATCAGATCGGTAGTTTGCCCTTGAGAGTGAAATGTTGCGTTGCTTGACAGTCCGGTTGTATGGGACAGGTGCATTGAGGGTTATATGTGACAAAACTGTAATGCACAAATCAAGCGATTAATCTTAATATGTTCGTGGAAATAGTAAACCAAACCAAAAAAACATGCCCTTCCTACACTGGACGGTAATGTAAGCTATAAAAAGCAGGAAGTAATAGCTTTCGCAAAAGATCAGCGTGCCACATTTATATGCCGAGCCTTCCACCGCACACTTCTCACAGGTTTACCGAAGTGTGCCAAATAAAGAAACATTTGTGATGACAGGTTGTTTTCATAGCCCATTTAAATTTCTTTAAAAAGCAAAAAATTTAAATGCCAAAACATTTTGAAATAACTTTTTAAGAATAATCAAACTTATAATAATGGTTTAAAACATGTATTTTTGGATTTTGTATGGTAGAAGGTTGGATTACAAGTGGGACTTGATTATTCTGTAACCTATACAAGGTGTCCCATAAAACCTTCCAACTTTTCAAATGAGCAAAATGTAAGAGCTATTTTTAATGAAAAATATCGAATCGATCCGGTCTGACGTAATTCCTTCGATAGATTTTTTTATAACACTTTAAAGTTAGTTTTAGTATATATTTAAATTTGATTTAGCCCTTAACGATTTTGCAATTTGCAATAAAACTTAGCTGTTCCATACCAGAGTATCCTCTCCTATCTCCCAAGAGATAATAAAATATGGACGGAGAACCTTATTTCGTGCTAAAAATGCAAAATTTAAAATGGATTACTGCCTTTCGTCCTAAGCTTCAAACAGTTTCAATCAGGATGAAATGAAATAGATAATAAATAATCTTTTTATTTGTTTCTGATGGAGACTCACCAGGAAGTCACAGCCCAAGCAGTGGATTCTACCAGTTTCAATTATTTTAGAAATATCTATAAATTGCCCGATCCACCATATATCGCATGCTGTGAGGGCCTGGTCCACAATCTAACTGTTCTTGAAGTCCGAAAAAGAAAGATATGCGTCAAATTCGATTTCATTTCGAAGTTACAAAAATTAAAATACTTTTGACGTGCAAAAAAATTCAAAGAAAACAGTGAAATTAATCGAAAACGTCAAAATAAAAGTTGTCTGCTCGATTTGGGTCCCTCTTCGCTAGATTGGAAAACCGAATGAATGTTTTCTGTAGTAAAAAAAATCAGGCGATCCTTTCAACAAGTCATTTTGCTCTCCTCCTACGGTCGATCATTTGGAAAACAAATCTATATATGAAACCTGCCGCTGTCACGTTTCTAATCTCAGCACTTTGTTCTGCAATATCTAAAACCATGACAGGGATATTAGATATCCAGGGTATGAGAACTTAAAAGAACCGTTTAGGACGAAATGTTCAATCTTTCAATGATCACCGTAAAACCCCCACGAGTACCCATCAACATCTCTATGCAATAAAAAGCTATGTGATTTTATAGCCTGCGAGCCGCCTGTCACTGTGAAGTGAGACACTATCCACTACAAATGATTGATAAGTTCTTTTCCTCCATTTCTATCGTTGATTCTTTGTGTGAAGAAAGAAACTAACTAGCTAAAGGTAGTACGATAGTATCTTTTTTTACATCTACTTATCAAACTTATTTACATTTACTATCATTTTAGATAGTATTGAGATCTACTTATCATACTCATTTACATATACTATTTTTAAGATAGTATTAATATCTATTTGTCATATTTAATGCTTAATGTCGGTAAAAACAAGGAAGGTCGCCTAACGTCTCTCACGTCTTATGTAAATGTACTTAACCCGAACGAAAAAAGTATCCTAAAATTTTTCTCTATATATTCTTAGAATGTTCAAGCGACAGAAAATAGCAATTTTGTATTGATTTATATTTTATGTTAGCGTTTTCAAAAACATTATTATATTGCGTGGTACCTTTCCTGGGTACAGATTCCATTCCCACATACTAGCTATATATTTAAGATTTCGGCGGATATTTGTGTTCTAGTTTAAACTTTTCATGACCTCTAGATATTCAAGCGATTCGATTATTTTATATTAATTCTACTTATTTTAAATACGTAGACCTGCAAGAATAGCTATATTTCGAAGAATTTTAGTACGGAGAATTTACGTTCCAAAATTTGTCTGTAGCGCTTTAAGCCAGATTTTTTTTCTTTAGTCCGTGTTTTTTCTATTTCGTTTCAGTATAGTGGCATTTTTCGTATATTCTATAATGAACTTATTTCTACAGTTTAATTGAGTATTCTTTTCGTCTAACTCCCTATTACTACTTTTTAGATTTATTTAAAATAAACTGAGACATTTTTCCTCCTCACATGATATTACTATTTGCTGTTTCTTTGCGGTGTTGTATTACTTGAGTTCATGGATTTTACTGGCATCTGACGCAATGCATTTTAATCATGAATTACTCTTAACTTTTTTCATGTTCTGTGAAAAACAAAAGTTGAGTTGATGCGAGTATTGATTGAGACTTTCTTCGTAAATGTATTATAATAATCTTTTCGTTATTATTATTTCCGATATGATTATATCCGAGAAGAAATTATTTCTAAAAGACCATTTAATATACATCATTATTAAGCTCATATTCATTTTCTTGTTGCATAATAATGATTGGTTTTCCGTGTTTCACAAATGAACGTTATAAAGTTTAAATACAAATATAAAAACAAACCTTATGTCTACCATTTCTGAAGCGGAATTCCAAAGCTCAAAGTAAATTTTAATTTTACAACTTATGACATTAATAGTCATTCAAAGATTTTTGTATCTTTTCTTTAGTTCTATTGATAGTAACTTCAGTGTGCTATTAAACTTTTAGCTTTTGTTAAAATTGCTTCAGTATTACTGATCGTTTTTGCAGAGACCACCAGCATAAACCTATTGAAATAATCTAAATCGCACGTACTAATACCATTATGTTGCAAAATTATGTGGGTTAAAAAAGTTTATTCCATGGATTTTTTCTTCAAAAACTCCTCTAGCCTCGTTAATGTACGAATTTGCTTTCAAAGATAAGCTTTGTAAAACCGTCGGAAAGCATTGGCTTCCTATCTATTTTCCCCAACAAATAATCACTCTTGGTCACGTCACTCACAGTCAGGTCTTAAATGCTTTTTTGGATATCTTTCTATCGGCATTTCGCGAAGCGCCGTACTCTCCTTTAATCTTCAATGACATCTGCAAGTTAATAGACAGAAACGTCTTTAATCCTGCCAACATTCGGCACTGTTTCAAACTCCAAAGATAAAGACTAATAGCTAAGCTTCTACTACGTACTTTTCCAACAAACTCAATAAAGTCGATGGCATATCTCAATGATATTTGCCAGGAAGCTGCAGCAGAAGAATATCTCCATTCACATCTACACAACACGGCTATTCTAAGACCTTTCCAACTGTCTTGTGCCATGCAACTTCGTTTCGATGGCTATTTTTACTTGGATACAGCAAGGGCATAACCTAGAAAATCGATAAAAATTGATGATATCGGGAGATAAAAAATTGAGTTTTCAAATAATAATAACTTACACATATGTAGTGAGAAAAATTGTAACTTTGACCCTCACTATCAATATATAGGATCCAAAATCGCGATTTTTCCCATAAAAATCCATTTTGGGGATTAAAAAAGCTATTTTTCAGGCACTTCCCGGCAATTCAGTGTTGAAATTCGAGCGATCGCTGGAAGCCGTGCATATATCTATCAAAACATCTTCAAAGGTTATCCTTGGTTCGACGCTAGGTCAGGGCTAATATTCTACGCAAGAAATTTACGTATAGTTCTATTTATCATTTGCGGGTTCCTTTTCTTTTGCAGAATTGAATTGGAAATAATGGTCGTAATATATATATATATATATATATATATATATATATATATATATATATATATATATATATATATATATATATATATATATATATATATATATATATATATATATACCAAAACCCCTCCTCATCACCGCCACAGTTCATTGCCTCATCGGGGCGGAGGGGTGTTAACGGAGGTTGGAGGCGATGCATAGCCCAGGTTCAACCATGCTAAGAAGGCTTCAACAATATCTCCGGCCAAATAATGAAAGTGGCATTCACCAACCGGCAGTAGGACAGACTGGTGAATTATTGTCCTAACCACCCCAAATACAAGTACAATTTTCATGATGAGCTTCTTTAATGGAAATATATCCGGACGTAAAAGCACCACCCATTCGGATGTCCGGGAGGTGGTGGCATTGAAGAGGTCCATCATGAAGAAAAGAATTACTACCCTGCAATTCACAACCTACAACTGCCGCAGCTTGAAGAGTGAAGAACGACTGCTGGAGCTACTCAATGAAGCAGAGAAGATAAAATGGGATATCATCGGTCTCAGCGAAGTCAGAAGAAAATCAGAGGAGCTACTTACACTGAAGGAAGGACACTTATTCTTTTACAGGGGCACCAAGGATGGAAGAAATGGAGGCGTTGGATTTTTGATCAACAAGAGATGGAAGGATAATGTGGTGAAAATCGAAGGTGTATCAGATAGAATTTGTAAACTCATACTGAAGATCAATGAGCGTTACTCAGTACAGGTCATCCAAGTCTACGCACCAACAGCGGCAAGCAGCGAAGAGGAAATTGAAAACTTCTACCAAACTCTCGGCACTGAACATGACAAGGAGGCCCACTACTATAAAGCCATTATGGGAGATTTTAATGCTCGTGTAGGGCAGCGGGAAACTGATGACACTGTCGCAGGACAATATGGACTGGGCCAGAGAAATGAGCGAGGTCACCGCTTAGTAGAGTTTGCAGAATGCACCAATATGTATATAACAAATACATACTTTAAGAAAAATCCTACAAGGAAATGGACGTGGAGAGGTCCCAATGGAACAAAAAATGAAATAGACTACATATTGGTAAACAGACTCTACACTGTAACTAACTGTGAAGTTTTGAATAATTTCAACACTGGAAGTGACCACAGAATTGTTAGATGCAGAATCAATATTAACCCCCGGATGGAACGAGAGAAGTTGGTTTCTTGCAAGAAGGAGGAGATAAATATTGATAAACTATCAAATAACGAGAAAAAGTTTCAGCTGAAACTTAGAAATAGATTCTCAGCACTTCAGGAGGAAGAACTCGAAACCAAAGTTATGGAAATTGTAAAGAAAGCGGCAGAGGAAGTAGCAAGCATGCCAAGAAAACCTAAGGATAAGAAATTTAGTGATAGAACCCGGAAAATGATGAAACGACGGAAGGAACTGAAGAATTTAAACACTCCAAGAGATAATATCGAATATGCCGAGCTTTGCAAAGCCATCAGATTAGCAATCAAGGAAGACGTGAGGAATTTTAATGAAAAGATTGTGCAAGAGGCCATAGAAAATAACAAAAGCATAAAGAGGGCTAGAAGACGCCTAGCAATTGGTAAGAAACAGATTTTAGCCTTACAGAAAGGAGATGGCACCACAACATATAACAGACCAGCAATATTGAGGATTGTAGCAGAATACTTTGGCAACCTATACAAGAAGATAGGAAACGCCGAAGAGGAGAACCAAGATGAAAGCCAAAGCTCACAAAATCTCCTCTCAATCCTCCCAGAAGAAGTAATGGCGGCGATTAAGCAGATGAAGAATGGGAAAGCAGGAGGAGCAGATGGGGTGTTGGCGGAATATCTGAAAGCTGGTGGAACAGAAATTGCTAATGTTTTAGCACAATTATTCAGTAATTGTCTAAAACAAGGAATGATTCCCAAGGAATGGAACCACGCAAGGATTGCCCTTCTGCACAAGAAAGGAAGCAAAGAAGATTTGAAGAACTATCGCCCCATTAGCCTCCTTCCAGTTGTCTACAAAACATTCATGAGGATAATAGCGGAACGTCTTAAGATGACCCTGTCTTCAGCCCAGCCTAGAGAACAAGCGGGATTCCGGAAAGGCTTCAGCACTATGGACCACATCCACACACTACAGGAAATTATAAACAGAACGAATGAATACGAGATGCCACTCGTCCTTTGCTTTGTAGATTATGAACAGGCCTTCGACTCGGTAAGTACCTCCTCCACTCTGAAAGCTCTGAAGAATCAAGGGATAGATTCTGAGTACATCCGCCTCTTGCGCAGTGTCTACGAGAATGCCACAGCTTCTGTAATGCTTCATGAAGAGACCGATGAATTCAAGATTGAGAAGGGAGTTCGACAAGGTGACGGTCTATCTCCCATCTTGTTCACAGCCATTTTAGAAGAAGTTTTTAAAACCCTTGATTGGGAAGAGAAGGGGTTAAGAGTAAATGGGGAGTACATCAGTCACCTCCGTTTTGCAGATGATATAGTTCTCTTTGCAGCTAACGCAGAAGATCTAACTTCAAGACTTGAAGAGCTAAACAAAGCAGGACAGAAGATAGGACTCAGGATAAACCTAACAAAAACAAAGGTAATGTATAATTCTTTTACAGTGCAAGAGCCAGTCTAACTTCAAGGAAAACCTCTGGATGTTTGCTTGGAATACACATACCTGGGACAACTTGTAACAACAGGAGAGAAAAACAGGATTAATGAAGTAAACAGAAGAATGAAACTTGGCTGGAGCGCATTTGGAAGGAACTCACACATTCTGAAGTCAAGAATGCCAATGGTTTTGAAGAGGAAGGTCTTCAACCAATGCATTTTACCTGTCTTGACCTATGGAAGTGAAACTTGGGTGTTAAATGCTGCAATAACCCAGAGACTTCAGACAACGCAAAGGAGCATGGAGCGCTGCATGCTGGGAATCACAAGAAGAGACAGGAAACGAAACACTTGGGTGAGAATGATGACTGGAGTTACAGACATAATAGATAAGGTAAGATCACTGAAATGGAGGTGGGCCGGCCATATTGCAAGAAGAAACGACAACCGTTGGACATCTGCAGTTCTCAACTGGATACCAAGAGATGTGAAGAGACCAAGAAGACGACCTATGGACAGGTGGAACAGAGACATCATCAAGTACTTAGGTGTAACGTGGCAACGAGAAGCTCAGGACAGAGAAAATTGGAAAGTACTTGGGGAGGCCTACATCCGACGTCGGATTGAAAATGGCTGATGATGATGATGATGATGATATACCAAAAGAATCTAAACTAATTAAAAATCTTATTTTGTTCGTGTATTTTTGTTTTTAAATCAAAATTATGAGAACTATTGCCAAATGAAACAAAATTTTGTTGAGTTTTCTCGTAGTAAGCGAAGTTCCTTGGCGAACAAGGCGATTGTTGAATTCGAGCTCATGCGTTTTCTCATAAGAATACACAGGGATTTTTAACTCCATACCGAATTAATAGTATGAAATTATGTTAGAATTTAAGAAAAGGAGGCAGTTTACTGAGATGTAGGATAGAACATTTTAAATTATGGCAGTCTCAGAAGACACGCTCTTCTGAATAAATTATCTTAGAAATTACTTACAATATGCATGAGTTCGACGCCAAATTCTGTGGCCGGGTAGCCTATGTGGCAGCCTCCGAATCGAGGAAGATCCCGGGTTCAATTCCCGGCCCGGATTCAGACTTTTTTCAAGTATGTTTTTCCTTGGGATTTTTTCCTGGTTGCACGCCCTTATGTGCAATAAAGCTTTAACCCTTTCCTTAATATTTCCTTGGTTTGAACCAGCTCGAAGAGATTTCCATAAGAGATGCATGTAAACCTCACTTTTGTTGGCTGCAGGCTTCATTTCTTTTGTATATTAAATTTAGAAGGAACAGTTTAGTAGAGTCGTAATAAGCACCAAAAGAACGGAAATCAAATTTTAATTCTTATTTTTCGTGTAACATAATATTTAAATCTATTTTACTTTCGATTTTTAGATAAATAAAGATACTAAAAGGTAAATATAATGCTAATAAATTTTTCCTTTCAAAAAGGCAATTTCATAGATATTTCTTACGGAATATTATTTATCAAAACATGAGTTGAATAAACCTTTACGCATTTTTCCACCAAAAATTATTCTAAAAACAATCGTAATATTAACGAAGCAAAACAGCTCTCATCCAGAAATCTCTTCGCATTCAGATCAATTTTTATATTCAATTGGATAACTTCTTTCTTAATATTTGGTTAAAAAAGTCAAATGCATTAGGAAATACGATAATACCTGCATAATTTTGCCCCAAAGGCTCGTACATAGAATACTCAACATTTATGATCCATTACACACTATGAATACATGGATATCGCCTGAGATGGGGAATCAAAACTGGAAATGATGTTACGTGAGTTCTCCCTTAAAATCTGTTGTGTCACGGTGGATGTAAGACGTTGGAAAGTCAATGAACGATCGAATTCCGGGTGCGATTTCAACCCGGAAACAATGGCGAGCCAAATTTCCTGTCGCGCGTCCTCTCATCAGGGAAATGATCGCAAATAAGTGTCGCTTCTCCGACAATCGCTCGGTCTCCTTTCCGGCCCACTTTCATTTTTCCCCTTCTAATCAAAATCGCCATCAACACCATCTAACGAAGGATCGCTTCGATCAATTTCACCGGAGGCAGCCGACACCGCGGTGTAAATGAGTCGGCCACGAGGGGGCGGCGCTTGCAGTGGCCGCTTTTTGGTTCGATGAAAACTTCGGAGCCACCCCTGCGAGACCTTTCTGGCATCCGGGATTAGCGTCTGTGCCCCCCCTCGCGAAACCCTTATCTACGTCGAAGGTAGCCGAGTGGATCGCCGATCCCTAACGGGTTCCGGAAGACGTTTTCCGCTGGATTCGCTACAGTTTTCATCATCGAGGCTTTTGAATCCGAGGATTGCTCGGATGCAGCTCGTCATCCACCCGCTACCAATCACTCCAGTTTGTCGTGATCCCTGATTTTAACACAGTCACCTTCCTCTCGTGATTCGACGTTAGTTTTTCTGTACGATTTCTCGCCTTTTAGATTGCCAGCATCGATGTTGTGATTGAAGCGTGATATGAGAGGTGAACAGAGAGCAAAGCGCCATCGAGGCACGCCTTCGAGGTAGAACTCCGTAACGTATAGAATGAAATAATCAGACTTTTACCGGCACGATACATTATAAGCCTGATGCTTAAATAATACAAGTTCTTGGTCAATTCCGCTGGGATATTTCGACGCGACAAGTTTCATTTACATGTGCCGAATATATTCGGTTGGAAATCACTAAGACAATCAATTATTTAAGTAAAACGGCTATGGTAGTGGAGTGATTAGCGTTCTAGCTACGCTCTGACCTCAACGTCTCGGATTCGAATCCCTGCTGATCGGATTTTTCTGATCAGAGTATGGTTGTGCGTGTTCATATTAATGGATTGGTGAAGCACCTTCTGACAAGTCGTAGAGCTTGGGAAGACAGTGGCAACAGCAGCATCGCAGCAAAAAAGAAGCATGGCATCTTTCCACAGAGTTGGAAAATATTGGACTTATTAGTCCGATGATGATGCATAGCGTGGTTGGAAAATAAAATACATCATGGAACGTTTAAAACATTGTTCATTTTATTCTTTGCGTTCCGAACCAATGATAATCCGGACTAATTCTTAAGAGATGCTGGTTGAGATTAAAATAGATGATTCCCTAATTTCACCTTTCCTAGAATATTGGAGCGCAATTTGGGACAACTTTGGATTTCTCCCAGGTTTAAAGTTGCTTGAGCGTAGTGCAGCCTAGTTTTTAAAAGGAGATTTCACAATGAAGTAACAGTGTTACGCCTGTGATAATCACTCGGGTGAGATTCGCCTAAGGATAGAAAACTAGATTACCGAAGCTATCCGAAAAATTCGTCAGCAGATCCCTTCGTTGATTTTGTTACTCCGGTTAACAACGTTGGGGAGTTCCAATAGAAAAATATAAAGCGTTCTAACGAAGCAAGCGCTGTAAAAGATGAGTATTTCTGGCATTTTTTAGTATTAGAGAGTATAGTGGTAATTAGGGTCAGATAGGGATATCGGTGTTTGTGTATTCTATACCACACGCCGTTGACAGTTTTTAGAGTTAATGTATAAATTGAAGATTAATTAGCGGACTAGCCTAGCTACAACCATGTTTGGAGCTGAAATCAAGATGAGGATACGGTTGTGTAAGGTTTTTATTTGACAATGACTGTATGTTACTCGACAATGTCTCTAGAGTAATCACGTTGCAGTCTGGCCTAATCCTCGCACGAGGACAGCTCTAGAGAAGTAATGAGGCTTATTAGGTAGGCGAGGAGTGAGGTAGTTTAACTTTAAGTGGATAATTTTCAAGATTAATCAAATATTATGGATCACGTGAGACTCGAAGTGGAGAAGAAAACTTTTGCAGTTTTGCATTTATCTTCAAAAATGTCCCCCTTTTCAACAAATTACTGATACACAAAACAATATTTAACGAAAAAATAAAAAACTTAAATAAATTTCCTTTTATTTGGTACTCGATTTTTCTATCCATTATTTTAAATTTAATTTTGCAAATAAAAAAACGTAGAAAATGTAGAAAAGAACTATAAATGTATTCTTTATGGGAGTATTGTCTAGCTGACCGGAATCGAACCAAGGACATCTTTAGTAAATAAATATCGTTTTATGATATTCTACGATTCAAATATTTCTCTAACGAATCCCTAAATGTCATATTTTTTTCTGAACGGAAATTTCGTTAAATT
Source organism: Sympetrum striolatum (assembly GCA_947579665.1). Classification (NCBI taxonomy): domain Eukaryota; kingdom Metazoa; phylum Arthropoda; class Insecta; order Odonata; family Libellulidae; genus Sympetrum; species Sympetrum striolatum. The sequence continues at coordinate 88,947,073 of OX388352.1, forward strand.
CAATGTATGGAATTTCTTGAATACGTTTTAGAGGGAGAATTGCAATCTCGGATTATTTAATGTAAAATTTATAGATGCATAAATATATAGAGTACGGTGATTGTTACTTTAGATTGTCTTTAGGAGATTGTATCGCATGTGCCTTATTGTTCTTTTTGCCTTCTTTGTCCGACTTTATTCCTTAAATTCCAATCGCTCTCCGAGGGACCTCCTTAGCTACTAGGACCATCTATTTGGTTTTCATCACTCTTTTACTACACCACGTCTTCTTCTCTTCTCTGCAACTGTTACTGTCCACTTTTCACAGTCGCAGTAAACTAAAGAAAGCTCAATAAATGGGTTTTATAAATAACTTCCTTATTAAAAAGATTATGTCGTAATGCGTTTATAATCTATATTTTTCTCTCTTCGATTGGGCTATTTTCTTTCCATTTCCTGGGTTTTATTGCGCTTTATCTTGCTATCAAAATAGCGAACATTTTGACTCATTCATTTTTGACCGCATTTTACCTTGAAACTTTCTCATCTCTTCCGGCTTCGATCCACCATTTTGTTTCTATTGTGATTTCATTGAACTCCCTCATCCTCTTTCCTATCGAGGACAGATATTTATCTGTTTAGGAAATGCAAAAGCCCATCTCAGTGTATTTCGTGAACATCGGTGGCGTCTATCTTCCGTGTTCAACTCCTTTCTTTATCTTAGTAAGCATCCGAAATTAGCCACCATTCAATGCTACAGATTTATCTTCATTATATCAGATAAAATATTTGGTAACTGCATTCTTCCTGGATATCTAGAAGACCTAGTGTGACAATATCTCTTCTTGGTTGGAATGGAGTGTTAGTAGCTGGACATCGCTTTGCTTTTAATTAACTTAAATATACAGTAACTATTTTGGGGTGGATCCAAGGAAAAATCGCAAGGTTTGGAGGAAATAAAGGTGGCAAGGTAGAATATAGACTGCGTTGAATTCAACATTTGCTGTCCCCTTGTAGCCAAGTGGGCAGCGCGTTCGACTTTGCTGAAACAGGTCCCGGATTTGATTCCCGATGGTAATCCATGTGCAAAATAACCTTCGCTGTCGAAGAACTTCTCTACCTATAAATAGTTATTACAATTACTTACACAATATGTTCCAACGAGGAATTATCGTAGCAAAATTAAGTCCAGAGTACCGCTTATTACTAGATTGTTTCACAGAAGGAAATTGTTGCAAAATTATTGACAACAAATAAATTATTATAATAACAAAAGAATACGAGAAAAAGCTTTTACTGTCTGATAGTACAGTGAATGATATTGAATGTAGTACGTAGTTATGAATTTTGAAAAACGCCCGCATAACACAGCCGTGACCCCGTGAATGAAAAAAGAGGTAAACGCGCGTAGCTTTAGCGTTTTGCGTCGCTTCTCCACGAATTTTATTGTAAAAGGGGTGATGTCAATTAATTTGGCCCCACTACTAAAGCCACATCTTCCCTTTTGACATCGAGAAAAATCAATATGACTAACGTCACCGGTGATAATTGGGGGAATTGGTGAGAACGGATATGAATGGCTTGAATAATACGATCAATTGAAGGGGCGATGGCCTTTTTCTTTGGTCGGATATTGGATAGTCGCATTGATGATTCATTGCCTAATATCAGTGTCTATCCACTCAAAATTGTTTTTCTATGCAAATTATGGAGATTCAGAATTCAGTAACGAAGGAATGGCAGTTAATATAATGTTCCACATCGGAAGCAAGTGGAAGAGTTTTATGCAAATATTAAGAGATATTTCTCGAGGATTTTATTTCCGAAGATGACCTTTTCTCTGAATATGACGAAGTAGTTTTCAGTAATCCCAACTGATTCATCAGGAGCACACATTAGTATTAGTATTACTATTTTTAGATATCTCTAGATGGAAAGTACTTAAATTTTTAAAATTATTATTTCCGAATTTAATTTTGAAAAATATTATTTTCAAATTTAAATTATCTCACATATATTTTAATTGGTAGCATCGGTACTTTGTTCCTAAAACACCTTTTATACTGTAACGAGATTAATACTTACAATACTGTATTCTTCCGCTGACTGAAATCCAAATTTAAATCATACATTAATAATTTTTTTATCCCTGTAAAGAATACCAAGACAGAATTGGATTTGCCTCCTCTAGGAAATTCGTAATTCGAGCAACCGGTATACGTTAAACTGATCATTGAAATGTGAACGCAATAACGATGGTAGTTATTGTAGCAAAATAATTTGATGCTGTTAGTGCAAATATTTGAGAATGTTTCTCCTCGAACTCGGAGATTATATTAGCTCTCCAATCTAGAGATTCCACTTTGCATTGGAAGATTATGAAGAAAGTCAGCTGCAAGACATTGAGCGTCGTTAAGATAAATTTTACAGTAACATGCGTACGCGAGATGAATCGGCAATGCTTTTGGAAGTGAGTGGAGAACTTCGGATATTATCATCTTAATTTATGTTTGTCTAGGAAATACTCATTGGTGTGAAAATATTTGTATTTCATCTTTTTCTCATCACCAGACAACTACGGCTTGACGTTGATTCCATCCCGTGTTCAGACGAGTGACTAAAGCAACAGCATGGAAGTTGTTGTTTTATTTGATTATTTTCTCTCATTTCTTACGGCAAATATCTAATTTCCGTAATTGCGCTCCGCGTTGCTTAGTCACGCAGACTTTGAGTCCCTTTGGGGAAGACAAAAGTTGCATGAAAACGTCTATAATTCTAATATATTCATGAATTCACTAACGGAGTTCGATAATCCCGTTAGAAAAACCTGCTTGTGGTCCTCTGAGTGATCGATCTCCTTACCTCATTAAAATTTATGATTAGTATCGTTAATGTTTGAATGGTTTCATTAAATTTTATCTCCATGTTCAGAAATGCACTAAAATAATTTTTCCCTGCAATGTTACTGGATTTATGGAAAAAGGATACAAGACATTCTGTGGTTCTCATTTTAAGGTCTTTAATTTAAAGATAACGATGAGTCCCCGCACCATCAGAAAGGTCGGCCCGTTATCAGTGTTTCAGGATGGCTTGACGCATAATTTGAGATCGAAAAGGGACTACTCGTGTCCCACTTTCCTGAATGCTAAGTTCCCTCCTTAGCTTCTGCAAGATTGCAACTTCGCGAAGTCGATCATTTTTGTCCTTATGATCGATCAGGAATGAGCATTCAAGAACTTCTTAACGGTGAGATTTCCAGCAGAGTATTGTCTAAAACAACGTAGAAATGAGAAATTGACGGTTTTGATTGACAGGCAGGTTGAGGAAAACATCAAGATGAAACAGGCGTCTCCAAGAGATGAGATGCGATTCGAAGAGGATACAATGCTTACGAAACTTAACGGAGGGATCGACATTACGTATTAAGACAGAACAAGCAGAAAGCATGGAACTCCGGGCGTGAGAAATCATGGCAGTGAAAACAAACAATAAGGAACTAATAACATATAACATAGGTGCGGGAGGATATGTTGAAACCGCAGGTAAATTTCCTTCAAGCGAGAGATAAAGTTACACCAATTACGTATTTTGCGAAAAGTATCTCGAAGCGATCAAATACAAAGCTTCTTTATATTTAATTTTATAATTTTTTTACCCATTAGACCACATCCTCAGCATCGATAAAACAACGGGGATACCGATGGCAGGAGAATCAACCAAGGATGCATAATTTTCACTTTTGCTCATACTTTTTAGGTTCTTGGTCATATTTAGACATCTAGGTAACGTTGCAGTTCTAAATGAGGGAATGCCGCTTAGATTTGAACGTAAAATAGAGGAAGCTCCTCCAAACCCTACCTCGGCTGGATTTCGCACCATAGTTTCAGCGATACATTTTAATTGTAAATACAACGAACAAATAGTACATAGTGTACTATACAGTAAAAACATAATTTAAGCATATAAAAGAAAACCTATTTTTATCACGAGGGAGCAATTTAAATTGCTATTTTACTTTTCATTAATGAATGTCCTTATTTAAAAAATGCTAAAGAAACAATTGCGAAATTCTTTTGGGAAAATTGAAATTCCATTGTTTTTAATCATAAGTAATTATTACTTAGTTCCATTTCCTGGACCTCCCTGCAAAGTTCTTTATTCCTTTGCAATTGTGTGCCATTTATCTAACTTTATGAACATCTCAGGGTCAATTTCAAAGCAGTTCAATCCAATTAAATCTTTAATTCGGGTATCATTATGAATAATGAAATCAAGATACAACAGCGTATTACCTGGAGATTCAGTCATGGATTTCTGAAGATAATTCTGCCAGAAAAACTTGGCAACTATGTCAGGTTAGAGTTCGTTTAATCTGAATTAGGAAGAGGAAAAAGAGACGACTTATGATTATCTCAGCTTTCTCTTGCGTTTCTCTTCCTTTATTCTTACTTCACTCCCCAATTTTCTTGCTTTTACGACAACGACATTACGGTGTACCATAAGGCGGCTTTACAGACTGAAAATTTATGGAGCTACATAACTGACAGTTAACGTCCTCTGCGCTATAGAAATGCTGATACATGTCTCTCGAAAGGCATTAATGTAGTTGAAGCCATCGCGTGGTCCGTATGAATACAGTATCTGCAGTAGCTTTCCCCGTCCGAAGCCTTTCGAAAACCTTTCGAAACGCCCTGCTCTCCACATAACGGATACAGATAAACCGCATTCATGATGAGCGGTGTCTTTTCAAACAGTATCGAGTCACTTCGCTTCTCTTTTGGTCCCAGTTATTGTAATTTTCCTTTTTTACGGCTCTTCGTTCCAAGGAATGTTATTTTATGTTCCGAAATTAAACCCGTTTAGACGCATGACATCAGTGTTATCTTGCGATAAATCTTACGGCACCCACACTTAATCTTTAATCTTTCTTTCAAAATCTATCGCTTCACTTTTAAAGGTTCGAGGAGTAGGCAGAACATTTCCTAGACGGAATAACATCTCGAAAATTATTCTGATTTACAAAGTTTTTCTTTTATACCCTGCTTTGTATAGAACGATTAGCACAAAACTACAGAATTATCACGATATTTTTGCAAACATTGCTGTTGTAAGGAATAATTATAAATCTTTGAAATTTTGAAAATTATCAAAAATTACTAATTTATGACACAAGCTTGTTATAAATGTATCCGACGGTGAATCTAAGGTTCATGCTGCACAATAAATAGAGCTTTATGTTCAGCTTTAAATGACAGAAGTAACTCATGATCTGATATATTTCATGTTTGCGAATAACCTTTGTAATTTTTGTCCTCCAATAAATTGCGATCTATCTTAATATATCTTATGTTATTTCCTATTCCTTTTGCCAAGTTTTTCACCCTTCTTTCTTTGTGGCTATTTTTATTCAGTTATAAATATGTTTGTGATAAATAAACACAGTCCTGTTCTTCCACAAAGCCGTTTTTTCTTTTCTTATTGTCATTCTAATTCCACCAAAGTTGTGTAGCTTTGCAGTCCTAACTTTGACGAGCGGAGGCAGATAAATTGTATTTTATTTTAAATAATTCACGTCAACTCACAAACAAAGAAAAGGTATTTTTTGCCGCAAGCAGGCTCTAATTATTTTAAGAAGTTATAGTTTGTACTTGTTTTAAAGCAAATGTTTTGTGAATGTTTGTAAACGATCAAGGTTTAGGTTAATGATTTTGTAGTTTTACCTTGACGTGAGTTGCAGTTGAGCAAAAGCAGTCTAGGGGTTGGGCCGTCAAAGGCAATTAGGGCGCATTGCCCCTTAATGTGTGTGTGTGTGGGTTTGTGTCATATAGTAGCCGAACTATAGTAACTCCTCTAAATAAAATCAGACTTGTAGCTCATATATATATGTGAGCGAATTCGAAAACCAATGAGATTTATCACTGAAAAAAGCGTTGTTGTAGGAGCAGTCACAGGAGTGTCATCAGTTATCCCAATGAATTCTGCCCGCCCTCTGCCATTACGCGAGACGCACAACAAAGAAGTGATTCACGCCAGCGCAAGAAGTAAGCTAAGTCTGCCGAAACAAAAGTTGCCTACGATTATAGCCGATGGAGGATCTGCTAACCGTAACCACCTTTCCGAAATCCTATCAACAATTCCGCAAATCCATTTCCCATCCTACTCAGGAGACGCTATGTTCTTGACGTAAGATAGATTGGTAGATTCAAGCGAAATTGAGAAAATGTTTTTTCTACGGCGTCGGAGTTGACGTAGGAAAGGAAGAAACTGCAAAGGCAATAACGAGCCTTTTACAGATCCAAATAAAAAATCCCATTCGATATATTTATCATTCAGCGTTTTCGCGAATCCTTGGAATGTTTCTGTTATCGTTATTGTTTATTTTTAAGCCACCAGAAGGGAATGAAAACAAAACTGCAATTGATTCAGAAACCATTCTCGGGGGTGGTTTTCCTTCTTAATAGAGTTCTTTGCTCATAAATATGTTCTGATTTAATAAAGATGAAGGCTAGTTTTCGAATGTATTTCGTATTCAATATTTTGTTAGTTTCTATTGCTAAATGTTAGTTAAGATATGATCAATGACAAAAGGGTTAAAGAAATGGTCAATAGTCACGATGAACTAATGAAGAAAGGATTATTATTTATTTACTACTACCTACTATTCTTAAAACATAACTGCTTTTAATGCTTCTATTTAAACGCATATCGTGAATGTTTCTTAATTTTATCGTAAAGAATTGCGGAAAAATGGACATAGGTGATGATTCCATAAAAATTAAGGCAAAGTGAAGGCAAGGATTGTAACAAGTGTGCAATGTAGAAATCCATTCCAGTTACATGAATCCCAATGAAGAAACAAATTAGAAGGAGAAGATTGGAATTCGGAGAGTTTTAGGGTAACTTCTTCGTTGCGAAATAAATCTTCCGCGCTTTGACAGTCCTTGAGAGGAAAATCGGAGTATATTTCTCCTCCGCCGTGTCTTCTGATTACTCCTGATAGTTAGAAGTATGCATATCGTTTCTTGTGATTTTAGACGATTATAATTCTGCCTGCAATAAGGATTACGAGTTAGTCATAAAGGATAGTTGGGCAACATGCACCGGAAAAATTATATTTTATTAAAAACCAAACCATTCCACATCTATGTAATTCCTCAACTAGTAACGAGCATTTAAATCCTTTTTAAGTACAATAGAAGTGAAGAATGATTCAAAATTTTGTATTAATTACTGCGTATTAAATAAAACGGATTTATATAAAAACTTTAAAAACATTCTCATAGACCCGTTTTATCTATCTATTATCTATCTATTATTATCAATTGTACTAGTTTTAAAGTTGTTTTCCAGGATTTTAGATCACTCAAATGATGACTAAATAGATAAAATGAGTTTATCGTTGATATATGTTATCATGATATTACGCACTTGTTGCAGAGAAATTCGGCGTATGGAATTTAATGCGAAGTCTTTATCTATACTAAGTCTAAATTTTGCCTGAAATTAGTCAATGATTTGCGAGAAAGACATTTCATCTATATGCTAACTATGATACTCGAAGGTGAGTGTTATCTAACAAAGAGAAATCGAATTATTCACCTGCAGATGATAGGTTATAATTTGATATAAATAATTTTTTATTCGGGTACCTTTTATAGGAAATGATTACACGAAATAAAGTAATTGCGTACACTCATTAGTAATACTCAATTCAAGTTACTGGATTCTCTTCGGAGATTATCCCCATCGGAAAAAATTTCTTCAACTGCCACGAATAAGTATTTTTTCGCAAATTTGATTTATTCACGCCACCATTTTGCCAAGCATCCCCGTTTCCAGTCAACGGAATTTAATTTCACCGTACGTGTAATGTTTATACTTGGCCATAAATATGTATGCTCTTCTGATGTCATTTCATGCATTCTCCTCACGTGATTTCCTCCCTCAAATGGAACATCCTGGACATATATCACCGTCTCCGAGATCGTGGTAAAAAACCACTCAGAATCACACTTTGGCGGCAGATTCTCGTCGTTCTTGGAACGAACGCTGTACATCTTCGTATTCGCCATTTCTCCTCTCGCCTCAAAATGCTCTGTCGCCCATCCGACTACCATTTTTTACACACGCTTTTTTGTTCCCCTTCACTGTCATTCCTTTTTCCAACGTCTTATAGCCTTCTTTCCTTTCACCTAAACTTATCTTTTTCTCCAAATATTCTATTTCCGCGGCAATTTCACGATCACATTGCCAATGATCATTTGCGAGACGTGAAATTACGGCAATAAATTCAAGGTAGTCTTTATTTCCAGATGAATCAAAGGAATGGCGTGTTCCTTATCCACTTTAACGGATTGCTTCGTCACAAAAACTAACAGCAGGAGGAATGTTTGCCTCGTGCTCATTTCCTTACTTCTGATAGATCTTTGAATTGCTGTGTGAGGCTAGCTCATATACATTTCAGACAATGATGATAATCTAAAATATTAGCGTTTTTTAGGCTTGAATTCAATTCACAAACAGATAGTATTTTAGAGGCCAAAACTGGTTTGTAGTCCTCAGAATGTGGATAACTGGATGTTAGGATAAGCTTGTACTAAATGGATTCGAAAATGCTCTCTGGACGTTTCACCCAGTAGACTGTTCGCCCAAGGAAATTTCACCTAGAGGAATTTTCATAGAGAAAAATTATATCTGGAGATTTGTACACAAGGATTATTCATCCATGAGGTATTTCACCCAAGGGATATTTCACTCAATGGATGGTTCTCCAAATAGCATTTCAGAGAGTAGTTGGTTCGGTTTGGGATCGGTAGTTATCCATTTTGACCGAAGCGATAATGAAAAAGATCTTTACGGATACCTCTATTGTATAGGAATGTGTAAATTATTTAAATTACATGGAACCGGACTTGGGACAGCTCAGGAAATAATAAATACCTCCTGTTCTGAGATTTTCAGTTTATTACATATCTATCAAATAGTATTTCAAAGAAAGCTTGCTTAAATTTTTATTCATCGAAATACAATTTTGAAACCATTCTCTGGGTGAAATATCTTTTGGTTCAAGTAAGTCTTGTAAGAAAAATGTTTGAGTAAAAGCCTTGGGAGAATAAATTCTTGGAAGAACCTTCTCTTGGGTGAAATTCTTGAATTTTAGCGCCTCTACGATAACTTTCTTTGAGTAAAACGTCTTAAAATCGCCAATAAATGTTTTATTTAGTTTAGGATATTTCTCTCAATTTGGTAGATACAAATCTATAATATAAAACAGAGTGTGGGTGTGTGTGTGGGTGTGTGTGTGTGTGTGTGTGGGTGTGTGTGTGTGTGTGTGGGTGTGTGTGGGTGTGTGTGTATGTATGTTCGCTAAAAACTCGAGAACCGAAAGTCGCAAAACTTTGCAATCTTCTACATTATTAAAAGTCCACCCCGCGCAGAGTATAGACTACTTTTTATTTCCCTAAGGTCCAAGGTTCAAACCCAGACGGGTGAAAATGTTTCCATAAGAAATACACGTAAAGTTCATTTTTTCGTTGTAAGGTTCATTTCTTTTGCAAAACTAAATTAGAAAGAACAGTTGTAGGAAGTCGAAACTAGCATCAAAAGAAGGAAAATAGAATAAAAATTCTTATTTTTGTCGAGAAATATCGTTTGCGATTCGAAATTGCGAGAATTTTGATAAAATATACGAAACTTTTATCTAGATTACCATGTAGTAAACAACCAAGACAATTTATATGCTTTAAAATTGCTACAAAATGCCCACTAGCTGATGCGTTAACCTTTCCAACTGATAAGCAGTAGGTTCCGCGTTCAAATCCCATTAGTCCAAACTTTTTTTTCACATATTTTATTTTATGTTCTTTTTATTTTGTAATTTATTTAATATTATACTGATAACCGTCGCATACATCGCAAGAATATGTATGATCGGAAATATTGTGTATGGGAGAATAATGAAGTCACGAAGAATAGAAATTATATTTGTAGTTATATTAATTTATAATCCGATTATTTAAATTACTAGCAAGCACCCGAATGATAATTATCATAAAAGCATTCGAAGCAAAATGTATTTCGGCAATGTGTTTTATTATCAGTAAAAATGGGAGATGATATTGTGTGTGAACTATGGATTGAATTTCGATGCAATCTTCCCGGGAAGTAATTTCAAGTAAATGACGCCTGTGCTATAGCCTGTGAATTGGTACCCTATCTATCTATATGAATGAGTCTGGAGAAGGAATTATAAATAATAGATACATGAATGAATCCGGAGAAGAGTCTAAATATAATAGATATGAATGAATCCGGAGAAGGAATTATATATAATGGATACCCCTTTTCTTTTGTTTAGCATGCATCGCTGTCGCATTTTTAATCCAAGTAGGGGTTACTTTAAGAAAGTCTTGGTTATTTTCATACATATATACACACATTCACACGGTCTCATTCACTTATAGACTGACACTTTGACGCATTTGTTTAGTAGAGTTTTTTTTGGGGGCAGCACCCCGATTATGTAACTGTGAGAAGGGTGAGAGCGACATCGTTGCCACGGGCAACGTCATACGAACGACGAAGGGTGATATTAGCGATTATCTATCCGTGAGAGCGCTTTTTCTCACCTTCCTGCCGTCATACGCGATGACGGCTGGGAAAGGCCGTGAGAAGCAGTGGGAAGCGTCATAAAAAATCGATTATGGTCAATAAATTTGATGATTAGCCTAATAACATTGTTTTTCTGATTTATTATGCGTTAAGTGTAAGTTAAAAAGCATTTATTTACCCTACAATCAGTATACTGAGCATAAAAATTGTTGTGTTGACACCATAAGTACGGGGTAACGTCAGTCAACTGTCTTTGTTTTGGAAACGACGGACACGTAAAATATTGGTAATTTCTATGGCTTCTGTAGCTGCAAAACTACTGTGTAGACTTATGTAGTCTATTAAATACTTGAGTTGTCTTTCGTTAGCCCTCCCTCCTCGATTAGTTTTCTTTCTGAAATTATTTGTGGAAAACTCGTAGAAATATTCATTTTTTCTTAAACAGCAGAATATTATTCGATATGCAAATGGTAATCTTGCTTCAACTTCAACGTATAAATAAGAAAAAAACTTTTAGTTGTCGCTTTATGCTTTGGGAATCACTTAATAAAATATGTAATGCTATTACTATTTTACATCTCAACCTAATAACTTTTAATATGAATTAGTAATCTAGCAAACTTATGGGTCATAACAAGTCTAATGACTTTATAGTGCAGAAAATTCAGTTGATCTTAGCCACACACTTTTAAAGTGTGTATATTTTGCTTTCTGTCAAAGTTTTGAATTTGATAATAGTCCAAGAGCATTAAATGAAACAATAAAAACATAGAATTCGTCTCGATATCTTCAAAACAATTCATCATCTTTATTTAAAACACTATGTTAAAGGCAACTTTGTTGTGTTAAAAATCAATATGCATACGTAAATTGAATTACAATTAAATTATTAAAGCAATTTTATGAAAATAAGGATCACGGTCGTTAATAGCGAGAAACGGGATGATACGCTTAACAGCAGAATTTTAAAACATAATTTTTACCTCCGCTACCATTTCAAGATATCTAAGTAAATTTTTTAAAAATTAAATACTTCATTATTATTATTATTGAAACACGGTCTACAGAAAGTTTTACTTCAATCTTTTGGGATGGAAAAGTAATGCAAAGTGTCGCCTGAATCTATTTACTGTATCCATTATAATTAATATGATATTGAAGATACGAAATCACATCTTAAACGTAGTATTTACTTCCAAAGTGTAACATAATTTATTTATGTTAATTACTCTCACTTGTACGGCCTCCATTGCTTGCGCTGTTCAAAAAAGGCTCAAAACACCGCCGGCGCTGTGGTGTGCAATTGTTTGTTTATGTGTCAAGGTTTTTCATTGGTTCTTCAGATTTTCTAATACTACCAACACAAAAATATAAAAATCTAAACTACGGCCGTCCTAAGTGCTATAACGGTGAGTTACGTGATCGCTCACTGTCGCCGACCGTCATAGCAAGTGGTGTTAGCTGTCAGCCGTCGTCATAGCTCTCACATTTACGTAATCAGGGTGCAGGTGGTCTCACTTGGTACTTTGCACCACAGAGTGAACCCACTTCTTTTGTTACGCATGCTTCGCTCTGCCGGAATTTTAAACTAAGGCATGGTTATTATATAAAAATAATGGTTATTTACATCCATACATACATTCACATGAGTTCATTTACTTATAGTGGACAGTTTGAAGTAGTTGGTAATTAGTATTGGGTTTATCGTTTGGAGCTTTTGTATTAGTATTTGTATTTAACAGTACTTCCTTCTCCTGTTGAGATTCAACTGGTATATAATATATAATATATATAATATATTTCTTTCTATTTCGAGTGATATATAATTTATTTCTGCAATTTATGTTAAAAGTTTGATTCATTTGTCCCCTTGTACCTGTATGAAAACGTTACTTTAAACGTGGTGCTGCTTATCCTAATGTGATCTTAGAGTATACTTATATATTCTCAGTTGAAGATATTTTTCATTCAGAGTATATGAGATTGAATATTGAGCTGGAGTGGCTTTGTAGACTTAATTGTAACTTACATTTCATGATATATTGGTTTGGAAAGTCTGGTATTCGCTATTCACCAACAATTATGAAGCATTTGTTACGATCAAGGTTATTACACTGGTATTTATGAAATTAAATATCCCTGTTGAGAATCAACGAGTACTTCTGCTAGTATTAAATAAGAGCGATCCACTCGAGGATGAACCGTTTTAAAGTATCGTCTTTTCCAAAGATGGTCTGCAATAGTAATACATAGAGGAATGAGGAATTTTTTTTATTTTTCTTTAGAATTATTTTTACAGTTAGAAAATGTTCAGATAACAGAATTAACCCCTTAAAATTTATTATTTGACATTACAAAATATTAACACGCATATACCTTACATATCAGTTTCCTATCATATTTAATCCGCATATTTATAATTTATATTAATTGCTAAATTTGCTATATTCATTTCCCCCTCAAAACACAAATATCAATTTAGAATGACCTCTCGAAGTAAGTATGAATTTAGAAGGAACAAACATACTAGACGTCTTGTTTTGAATATTTTGTTCGTTGATCGTCATTTTTAGCACATGCCTTTGAAAGATACATAAGAATTTACAAGTATAATTCGATCCTTGTTGTGATAATACTGTATACACTCAGAATTCATCCGTTTCATTGATAAAGAGAAAATGGTAAATTGCAGTACAATCGACTTCTTTGTGTGAAAAACGAAAATCAAAGTAACCCCATTGTGCAATTCAGGGTTCGAGATACAAAGGAGGGTAAATTCAAACTTGGGTGATTATTAATTATAATTAAGCCGCTGATGTAGTTTAACAGTTATGCCATCGAGTAAGCACCCGCTCCCTGGCTGCCATGGAAAGCCGATTCTATTCATTAATTAGGGTGTGTATATCGCTTAGTGAGTAGGATTTATCTGGTTTGTAGGAATCGCAATACGAACACGGACAACTAGAAAATAGATTATCAGATTAGGATAATTTCTCGCTCTATGACCAGCTTTTGGCTCAAAGGAATTCAAATAATCACCGGCAATGATGATGGCCCGGATCATACTGCAGATGTTAATCACTTTAAGCAAATGGCCACTTTAACAGGGAAAGATTTGCTCGCCTGAATTAATGTGCCAAGAGCTAAAATTTTGGATAACAGCTGTTCTGTGACCCAGGAGAGTACTTGCTGCATGTTCTGAATAGCGAGCAAGTTCGTCTGAATATTTTAATGTCGGAGATAGGATAGCCGCTCAATTTCTTTGCGATATAATCAGCGAGATTAATAGAGTATTCATGCAATATGTATTCAGTAGAGAATATGATGCTTTGTGCACCATTGGTGATTAAATTTGGCAGACTTCCTCCACTATGGTTTCTTTAAAGATAAAGGTGATTTATATTCGTTTCCTCAAAAACAAAAATATGTATGCAAGTGGTCCGAAAATCAGCCTAAAACGTGTTATCTACGCATTCAAATAGCGGAGTAAATTACTTAATGTTTGAAAATTAAATATAGGAATAGAAAAATTATAAATCCTTCAAATTTGATTGCTATCTCATCTTTGTTTCTGATATAGTTTGATAATTAATTCATTAGCAAATATTCATCATTTTTATCATTATTTCAGCCTTAATCCGTCTTTAGGGAGTAATTTACTATTTTAATTTTACTATATTTTACATTGAAATGCATAATTTTCAGATTAGTTATTTTTACTTAACATATATTAGTTAGCTAGTTGGACCCTTTATTGGCGAGGTTAGGCCCAGGTGGGCCTCTCTTCCACCTAACCTCGAATGTCGATTACATTTAAACTTATTAAAAACTCAACTTATTAAAATAATACAAAAAAAAGAGTAGGGTGCGGGAAAAAAATCTTTGCAACTGAAGGTTGACAAAGAAAAAACCCACGTTGCGGGAAAACACCCACAATGAAGGGGGGTGAAAAAAACCCGCAAAAACACAGTAATAGAAAAAAATACAATAATATACAAACATAGATATATGAAAAGTGAAAAAGATTAGATATGAACAATTGTTTTAGAAAGTAAATTTAACAAAAGGTAATTTATATATAGTGGTATATAATATATTGGTGATAACATAAAAAATAATAATAAAACATTGTTATGTATTGTAGTTTGTCCTAAAAGATTATGATTTAGGAGTATCAGGCTTAAAAATTTCTAATTTTTGTAAGACATTAGACCATAAATAATACAGGAGCTATACATATGGTAAAATGATGTGACGATTGGATCTACCAAAAATATATTCATTGATTTTGTCCTCTCCACTGAACCATTTTGATTCACTAATAAGTTTATTCTTTCGAGTGATCCTTATTTAGATCTACAAAATTCAAAAGAGAAATATACATTAATATAATTTTGATGAACGCAGCGGAGTAGCTTAACTACGATTGAGAATGGACTCCTCTTATTCGCTCACTGAGCCAGCAAAACCGCTAACCACGCGTTCACACTGCCCCGAGGAATCGAGAGGGAAATTCAATGAAACTGCCAAGAGCAGATTCCAGCAATAGCCTACTTAACACTGATGTAACTAGGAGAATTAAGCAAATAAAAGAGAAAATGAGAGTATCATGGATATGGGACGAAGAGGCATGGACGTAGAAAAAAGTATTCGGTAGTAAATATCCTGAAGAATCCTTCCACAAATCAGACGAACAGTTGGAGGTCTTAGGATGTAGAGAGGACTGACAGGAAGGATAGATATTTAAAACCATTACGTTTACAAATAAATACAAATAAGTTAATCATGAACGAGTATGTTTAAAAATTTCTTTTCCGTCTGAGGCGAGATGAATCACTGCAACCTTTATTTATTACTCTCTCCATATACGAAGTATAGAGAAAGTATTGTTTTCATAAAAAAATCTACTTCGAGATTTCGACGGAAGTACAAGTTTTGAGGTCCCTAAAACACGTTTTGACCATTTTCGGAATGATGTCTGTGTGTATGTGTGTCTGTGTTTGTGGGCGCTCTAACTTAAAAACTATTAGTTGTATCAATACCAAACTTCATATATAGCACTATGGTGGGTGCTATCAGAGTTGTTTAGTTTTTGGAGTAAATCGGTAAACCGGAAGTCGAGCTTCATTCTTCGAAGCAAATTTCCGGTTTTGAAAAATATCTCCATTAATCTGATATTCAGGTATATACTATTATTTATTGAAGTTTTAGAAAATGTAATTTACTATTACTTTTGTATGAAGCATATGTTTCTTATAACTGATTGTTTAGGAGTTATTCGTGAAATACTGACAAACCGGAAGTTGCTGATTATGTACGTTGTGTAAAGCTCATTTCTGGTTTTGAAAATATATCTTATATATCTTATACTTTGTGGGCGCTGTGGGCGAAAGGCCAATCTCATTGTTTTTCATCAAACATGTCCCGAAAAACATTATTTATAATGTTTGTGACTTAAAAGATAATATGATATACATGAATCACTTATCTTCCAAGTTTAGATTGAATAGGGGAGACCGGGGCTGGTTGACCATAGGGGCTGGTTGGCCCAGTCGAGTTATTTAATACAATAAACGCTAGATCGTGCTAGGAATCAATCAGTAGGTTGTTAGTATTGTCCCCCTCCATCTCCAGGACCAATATTGCCGGCGGAGCAGTTTTGGACAAGTTGTAGTGATTAATTGTTTTTATGCGTGCTTCAGTAAAATTTGTTTTATTTAGCTTTTGCTTACTTTAGGCGCAACAGGTGAGTAGTATAATTAAAGGTCATAGTTTAAGGATTATTTCTATATGGCATACATTCGATATAGCTTCAGTGGTTTTTGTCACTAATAGAATTTATTGTAAACATGGCGATGGGGCTGGTTGGCCCAGAAACGACGGGGCATGATAGCCACTCGGGCCAACCTGCCCCGTCCTATATATCTTTTAAAACTCAATGAAAGGTTAATTTCGATGATAATAATATGTATAATTCGTCCAGTTTATTCATTTATTAATATAATTTTCGAAGTTAAACATATTTTGATACGTTACAGAGGTCAAAAGATCGTCATAATCACGAGATAAAAAGCATTTCGAAAGAAAACATGAACCTGTAAAATTTGTTATAATCTTAAATAATATCAATAATAATAATAATTTTTATCCATCCAACGACATACATATGCATGTATAGGACATGTCAATAATATACTATCAAATGATCAAATAAACACAGCACAGTCAAACTTTACATTATATTTACATTATAACATACATTAGAGTAATGATACAGCAAAAAAATTGTTCTTAACCGTTTTCGATAGGTAGAGGTTACATCAAAGTCATAATCGATCGACAATCGACCTAAACTGCCAACCAACAACGAAGGGCAGTCTTCCACGGTTAGTTGCTTTGAGTCATTGTTAAATTATTTCCTTTCTGACGCATTGTATTAATTTCCATATTTTACTAGTTTTTTACTACATAGCTTGTTGTTTATAGACACACAAGTCACTGAAGGAAACTATAGTAGTTTCATTGCTTTCAAAGGAACAATGTATATCACTGATCATTGACATGACACATTCTATGGCACCTCTGCCTTTCAGGAAACCAAATTGTGTGGGACTTATTAGATTGTTCTTTTCAAAGTAATAAATATTCTTGAAAATAATGTTTTCTCTATTATTTTAGAAAAGACAGGAATTATTGATATGGGCATGTAGCTTGAAGGGTCATTTTTCTCATCATTTTTGTGTATTGGGATAACTTTTGTGATATTTAATGGTTCTCGACAATTACCAGATTCGAATATCTGATTAATAACTTTAGTTAAAGGATATGGTATAGCATGTGCTATGCCTTTTAACAGCTTTGAATTAATGCCATATATATCACAGTAGTTACTGGTTTTCAACGAGGCAATTATATTGAATATTTCTTTTTCAGTTACAGGTGCTAAGTAAAATGACTTTGAGTTGGAGTAATTAAACTATTAGATATATTATACTATAATACATTATGCTGTTTTATGTTAGGGCCTTCAATTAACTTTTCAATTACATTGGTGAAGTAATCATTAAAGTTATCAGGTGACATATTTGTTAAGCAGCTTTCAGACTTAAGTTGAGTCTCAGCCTTGATTACTTTCCATAAAGCTTTTGATTTATCATTAGATCTGGCAATGTATTTATTGTTTGCTTCCACTTTTGCTTGCCTAATCCTCTAGCCTTTTAAGGTCTTAACTGATAACCATTAGTTTTATTACGATTTCCTAAAGTTATACTAGTTTAACTTATCAAAAGATTGTATGGGTCAACGTGCTCCAGCCTCTGGGCCAACCTACCCCGATGTAGGGGCTGATTGGCCCACCCGACATACATCCAGTAATTATTATATTTTTTAATTTTTAACCCATATTTTCAAGTTTAATAATTGCCATACAGATTCAGTAAGAATGCATCTAAAATTTAGCAATAATTTCATAATTTTAAATATGTACAAAAAAATAATATAAAATAAATAAAAAAAACCGGGCCAACCAGCCCCGGTCTCCCCTATAGAGTTCGAAAATACTTTCGTAGATAAATATTTACATCTTATAAATGGAGAAAGTCATGTGCTGGCCTCATCAGATGTTTATTAGTCATTTCGATCGAATTTAGTCTAACAAGGAACAAGACAAAAGCATTTAGTCACTGAAATGTTGCCATGTTTTCAAAATGAAGTATAGAAACTGTAAGAACAGAATTATTTAATATTTACATTGGATTCTCTTCAAGAAAAGACTAGGCCAACTGCCAAACCGTCTCTCCTATTAGCTCAGTCCTATATTTCGAAATGTGTAGCTTGATTGTATTAAAATCTAACGATATTATTCCTATAATAAAATTTAGGTACGGAAAGCATAGATATGTTATAGTGTTGGGGTAAGTATAGAAGTAATCACCTTAGAATTTCAGATGAATGGGGGAGTCAATCTCTCCACTGCGATGGAAAATATCGGAACTAAAAGAAGTCATGGAAACCAAAGAAAAGATACTTCGAATTGCAATTCCAAGGAAGAAAATGGAACCAGAATTCTTTAATCGAAAGCTTTAAAGGACTTGAGCTAAAATTCAAAACATTCTTTTCTTGCGCGAATAATGGCGAGATAGCCTGTAACTGACATGGAAACATGGATATGATAAGTAGTTTGAGACTGAAAAGTCTCTTTTTTCTACCTAAGCTTTTTTCAATCATAATAATAGCATAAAAATGCGTTGGTGAATAAAGAAATAAAATATTGGTGTTTATAGGTGTATAAAGAAATAAAACTTTAAAAGTGGATGATAGAACTTTTGGAATTATCTCAGGAAAATAGATACTTTACAAGGAAACACCTACAAAGAAAGGTTACGTAAAAACCTGTACAAATCTATCGATAGATAAAAAGGCGTAGAGGAAATCATGTATAACATGAGTATTACAAAAGCATTTTGAAGTAATCATAAGTACGATCTGCTGGTAATGAATGTTTTATCTGGAACTGACCATTGATACTAAAAATTCCGAGCTAATTTAGGAAATAATTAGCAGCATATTGCATTTTAATACCCTGTGTTAGTAAAGACGTATAGTTACCTTTCTGTCACCCTGTGTCTGAATCTTCGAGTTTTTCGAAGTTTGCCCATTATTTTCTAAACTTCCAGAAAGACTTTTGAATAGAGTTGCTCCTTTTTTGTGGCATGATTCATTTATTAAATGGCATTTCTGCATAAAAAATGGAGAAGGATGATGGAGATCAATCTCTGAAACTAGTCATGTTTTGTTTCCTTTTATTGTTTTTAATAAAATGCTGTGGAAAAAGTACAAATTGTTCTTCTTCATCATGACATTTCTGCAGTTTTTTTTAAATAGAGTAGTGGATACACGAAATGATATGCAGGATAGATAGTGTATTTGTAACATTTGACAACCTGTTGATCGTAAAGGCCTCTTCAAAGTGAACCAAGGGTAATTAATCTAAAGCTATTACGGAATAGTTCGTATTTCATTCCATCTATTTCAACCCGAGCGTTCGAAAACGTATTGATCATATTTTTGGTTCCACCAATAAGTTAAATAATAAGTTACAACGGCTATTCTATTCCCAAGGGAAACGATTTTTTCCTCTCTATAATGTATATTAAAGGTAGGGTATATCTTTCTGGACTAATATTATGAATTCTGTAAAAATATTTTTCTTCTCCTGTACTATATCTAAAATTTCTAATAAATATTTAGAATCCCCAAAAGAAGTCACGAGTCTAGTTTCCTCTCATAATATTCAAATAATATAAATCTTTCTTTTTAATATATTGCTCTTCTCTATTCAAATATTGTCTTTTTATTTAGAGCGCGAGTAGGATAGATAAAAGTTGATACTTGGAGAAGAAAATGGAATTTTATGTTGTAATACTAGTAAGTTAAACTGTAGATAGATCAGATAAATTATTTAACGTATTTTATGGATTCTATAGAAAAAATTGAAATGTTAAAAAATTTACTAGCCTAGAGAAGAAAGGAAATTTCTCCAAGATCTCATTCACATTTGATTCCTCAGTTTCAAAAGACTCGCTCGAGCGCACAGGATTTAATTCACGCTGTCACATCGGTGTAAGCACATTATTCCACCAACGATTATGACCAAAAATATTTAAGCGAGAAATTTTAATGATCTGTTGTCGATGCGTATTTCCATTCATTGTATTTTTGCTGCCGATCGATATACTTTCTGAGGAACAGAAAAGTTTGCTTCTGACTGAGAGGGAATTGAAATGTCGGCTCGATAACATATTCAGCCATGTGAATGAATTCCTTTCGTTTAATGTTTAAGTCCTTAGAGGTCCAGATGGAATAGCGGTTATCACAATGTACATGTATAGGGTCCCTAGCAATTATTGTCCAACATCCATGTGAAAACATAGATTTTTCATGTGGGAAATAAAAATTTCCAAATATTTACATACTCTCATGCATGAGTTTATTCCTGGAGTATGGATTAATTCAGAAATGTTTCTTTAAGCGTATTCCTTTGTTTGAGATATCTGCACTGAAAACAATTTTCAGATAGCCTTGTATTTAAACTCCTACCAATCACATTGAATCGCCAAATTTGACACATTCTGTATCTATTTTAATTCAAAATCGGTCAATCAAAATCAGTGCATATTCAGTATATAACATTCATCCGTGACATTAATAATTATATGCAATAACGTACGAAGATGTTTCTCAAAAGGTGAAGCAACTTAACAACTTCCAGAACGGATTTATCACCATCAGTTTCGTCAACTTCTGAAGTCTACAGGTAAAGTGACCTGATAAAATTTTAAGATGTCTTCCTTTCTTCCTTAACGATATGACAATGTTCCACAAAGTGACGCATGGGCATATTGATTTTATTGAATTCAAAGATTATATATCTGTGTACCATCTTTCTTTAAGATTTTGCGTTTTCTCAAAATTTTAATCCGTTTACATTTCAATAGCGTTATTTATAACGTCACAAAGAATCCACCTTCACAACAGTTTTCATTGATCAAGAAGATTATTCACATTAAATTGTTCTTGAATATTATTTACCCGTATTTTTTCCATTAAACGTGAACAATATATTTCTTACCTTTTTAGTTTCTTCAAGAGATATATCTTAAGAAGTCTCTTATTGGTGATATGTCAGTTTCAATTGATGGTTATTCACATAAAATAGATGATAATCACATGGAAAATTCACTTTTAGTTTTGGTAATTTGATCCGTCAGTTAAGGGTACTTTAAGAAAATGTTTTAAGATTAATGATGAGGCATAAATTCATTCAGTGTACATTCAAGTACGCCATTAATTATTTCATTATTCAAAGTCTACCCCACGCAGAGTATAGGCAATTATTTTTACTTAAAGTCCACGGTTCGGACCCAGACGGTTCAAAACCTTTTCACAAGAAACACATGTTCATTTCTTTTGCAAAATTAAATTAGAAATAATGGTCCTAGAAAGTCAAATCAAACACCAAAGGAAGGAAAATAAAATAAAAATTCTTAATTTGGTCGTAGAATATCGTTTTCGATCTGAAATTGCGAACGTTTTGATAAAATACGTTAATGTGTTATCTAAATTTTAAGATTGCAAACAACTGACCCCCATGATAGGTGATTGTTGAGTCCTCAGCTCAGCGGTTGTTGAGGAATCAGTGATAGATCATATGAAGAGGGAGAAATTTAAGAAGATATTACTAACTGCAGCTATATGCAGTTAGTTATATCTCTTTAAATGGATATGAAATGATATACTGTGAAGAATCGTGCGTATAAACAGTACAAACATACGAATGCCAGTATTTCGGAAAGTTTTTAAATTTTATGTAAGCGTTTGTAGCAACCAAGTTTGATTTATATCAACGTTATTGTTTACTGACTATTCCGTGTGATATTTGGGCTAATAATAGTTTGTTAGATGAAATTGTTCTCTCTCGATCAATTCAACTTAAAAAACCTGGTAAGTTGCGGATGTGTTTTATATAGTCTTCTGCATTAAGTATTACGACTTATCAATTTACATCGATAAATACTTAGCGATTGACGAAAATGGATTTAATGAATAACGTAAAGATTTCCCAAATTCAGAGTTGGAATTAAGCAGTGAAATGTAAAGCTGTAGCAAACCTCCAAGTTTGTATCCATTGATCGAAAAGGTAAAGCAAATTCGTGTTTTGTTATACGTAGAAAGTTATTCATTGCGGTTTTTTAAGTGCTTCCAATTCTTATACATTTACTGTCTTTCTGTTATCAGTGTTTAATCATTGTTTCTGTTTTGGCATTGTGATTGCATTTGTGTTGCTTGATGAGCCCCATGTTTATGTTATGCATTTTAGAACTGTGGCACAAGTCAGCTCCATAATTCACTTACTTCTGCAAAGAATATTCATCACCGGTTTTAAAGTGATATATAATATACTTCTGTTATTTGTGTTTAATCATTGTTTCCAAGAACCAATTTTTCCTTTCTGAAAATGTCTCTTAAAAGGTGGAGCTGCTTATCCTAATTTGATCTTCGAATATATTTTTATATTCTTTAAATGATATTTGTCTTCATCGAAGAAAGTGTTCATTCAAAGGATATGAGATTGAATCTTTCGGTGACTTTGTAGACTTAATTATAATTCTATTTACTTTGTTGATTAGTTTGGAAATAGTTATAACCTGGGATTAGCTATCTACCAAATATTGTGAGGACTGTTTTACGATCAAGACTGTACCAAGAGTAATTATCAATTTAAATTTCCCCGTTGAGAATCAACGTGCACTTCAGCAATTTTTAAATATACGAAGCACTGCCAATAGGTAAGAAACAAGGTTTCTGTCTTCTTTATAATACAAATTTTATGGTGTATTATTGCAATTAAATATGAAAAACGAATAATAATAAACAACTAATTTAATTTAAAAACATAATTACAAATCATTTGGCACATGCAAATACAACGGTTGTCAATTTTTACACGTCAAATACTTGCAACTAATGAAAATAGTCGTGAATAAAACCTTTCTTGACTGTAGATAAAATTATTAATCATCAAAAGATCATAAAAGGACGAGGGAGCTCGAAAATCTCGCCCCAATCCGAGCAAATTATTATTTCTAATCGCGCACAAAAAGCGCAAAAAGTGGACAGATTTGGCTATCCACCTAAAACGGTCTGTTTACTCGGCCAAAACGTACGCGATGCAATTAATGACCCTCACATTCAGCAATCCCGAAAAAATGTCTGAATCGTAATTTTATTCCGCAATTTATCCTTCGATTCCGGGCATAAAAAGATATTTTTTTAATCTCCGTAGCGGACAGTGCCGCCTTTCTCGGCACCATTAAAACCTTCGAGCCAAACTTTCACCACATCAAAGCTTTCGAAATTTTCTGATCGTTCGATATGTGGAATACTTTTTGTCACATTCTTAGAGCAGAGTTGGGGGCCTCTCCATAACCGATTCCTCCCCCTTCAGCGACAAATGCGCGCGCACCCCTACACTCAAAAACCTTATTCCTTCGTATTCCAGCCGTACCCTCTTTCAGGGAACTCTTTGTAAAGGGACCCTGAGGTCTTGTAAAAATAGAAATAAGCTTTGTTGCGCAGCCCGTTTGCGCGCCATGCCAGAAGAAGAAAAGCTGCAGTTTTTCTCCTTTCTTCTCCAACTTCGTTCTCTCTCGTCAAAAGCAATCACTCCCACTCTCTCCGTTCACTCTCACCTCACCTTTTTTCCTCGTTTACATGGAAAAATAGAAGATGTGGCGCGATTCTTAAAAACAGGAGTCCTTGTTATGGGATTAGAAGATACGTGAGCTAAGGAATGATTTTCTCGGATGTTTTTTTTTCGCTCGGCAAAGCGAGGAGATGACAAAAGGGCGGCTGAAATTTAGATTTCTTGGCTAGCGTCAGTGGGCGGTATTTTATCAGTCGTTTTGATCAAGAGGGAGTTATTATGTACACAGAGACGGTAAGTGATTGCCTTATATAAGGGCACGTGAAAGTGCCTCTGCGGGTTAACGATCGAAGAAATTTCGAGTGAGCGAAAAATAAGGAAGCGCAACAGAGGAAGGAAAAAGCTCAAATGTTGTATTTTTTCCTACGCAACGGGCGAAATGCATTCTATTCATCACTATTCTTTCATCTTTCCGTAATTAGACCATGAGATGGAAAATATATTAGACACCTCGTTTATGTATTTAGGTACATCCTCACATTGACAGTTCTCAGCCTCATCGGAGGAAAGGGGCGTTAACGGAGATTGGATGTGATTTATAACTTAAGTTTGACCATACAAAGAAGGGTTCTACAATATCTATGTCCTAATAGAATTAATCACGTGGCAGTTGGACATACTGGAGAGTTATTACATTTTATCTTTGGAAAGTTTAAGTTTCATAATGAGTTAATAAATAAATACCACCAATTCGGATGTCCTGGGGGTATTGGCATTGCAGAAGTTCATCATTAAGAAAATAAATCCCACCTTACAATACGCGGCTTATATTAACTGTCACAGCTTGAGAAAGGATCGAATTCTGTAGCTACTGAATGAAGCAGAGACGATTTTCACCGGACTAAGCAAAGTCGGAAGGCCTGATAACACTGTGCAGAGGCCGCTGATTTTTGTCTACTGTTTTTGGTGGTTTCCTTGCTTATTATTATTTACGACATTCAATGGAGTCTTTTATTCTATCACAATGGTACTATATGTACAAATGTATGGGAATAAGGTAATACATATCATTATTTCCACATTGGAAGTTAAGGCATATTTGTTCACATCATTATTTCACATAGTTCACATCATATCATAGTTGGGTTACAACGGGAAACGTTTCCGAATAATGGACTCTTTTAGCCATTACTGGTTCCGTTTTTGTGTTCCGCACCGAAGTTGAAACGAAACGGGAAAATATTTGAGGATATGGAATGGATTCGAGCTAACGTGACGGGAAAGTAAACGCTGTAGTAAGAATTGATTTCGGAATGTTTACAAAGCCATACATAAAATGCAGCTCGTTGGAATGAATTCGTATCGAGGAATATCGTAAATACAATTACGTTCCTCTTTGATATGAAGCGATTAATCTATCCTTTGTGCATCTCACGTAAGTGATGATTGCACAGTAATCAAATAAACTGAATTTGTTTTTTAGAAGAATAGTTTCTGCCATTGTCAAACTTTTGTACCTTAGAGTTATGTCTATATAAACGTGTCTAAATATGCATGACCGAGATCGCGAAATAAGTATTATAGATAAAGGTATTAATATTTGGATTCTATTTGTGTAAATAACTTGTTTTAACTGGTGAATGGTATTTGTTGTTAATGTGAATTTTTAGTGTTGCATGGTTTTGTTCGCAAAGATGGGAGTTATGGTTTTCTGCAAATAGAGACAAAATGGGTTTGCCTATATGAACGAACGACCGGACCGGACGAGTTGTTCACTTCTAACGCGGTTATTGTGATGATTAGCATCTGTAACTAATTGGATGAAAGGTGGTTTTACCCAGAGCAATAGTGGTTATTTTAATATTAGTGAATGATTACCATTAAAAATTCACAAATTTTCAATAAGTATACTGTAAGTGAATTGATGTCTCGCCAGTAATAAATATAATTACAAAACCATACACAATAATATATTTGCTTTTTCTACTCCTATATATTCCTCACATTATATAATGATACCTAATGTTAACATATTCCAAATCATAACATTCATAATATAATGTATCCTCAAATAATATAATATACACAATTTAAACGTCTAACGGAAGATGAACGCATCAAAATGCAAACTATTGTCATTGAATATCCATATTAAATTTCCGAAAGTTCATTTCTGACGACAGTTACCTTTGAGCAAGAAGGAGTAGTCACATACTCGAAGAGTGAGAGTCGATTCGCTTTTAAAATACCTTTCGGGGGCGCTTTCATAGCATTTGTCGGAATTTGGCTAATGAATTCTCGCCTCACTCCGCTAAGTTACGCGCGGCTGAGATGCAAAATGTTGATGGCGGTTATTAAGGCAAAATT
The DNA here is from genome assembly GCA_947579665.1 of Sympetrum striolatum. Lineage (NCBI taxonomy): Eukaryota > Metazoa > Arthropoda > Insecta > Odonata > Libellulidae > Sympetrum > Sympetrum striolatum. Next base: position 88,973,234 of record OX388352.1, read on the forward strand.
ATGGTAAACGTATCATTAAATTCTTGCTTAACAGGTAGAAGCTCGACAATCATGAGTCTGCACGGTTCAGCAAGAAAGTTCGGAGCTCACAAAGACATAAAAGGAAATGTCACTCGCATGCTTTTCGCCAAAGGTCGCGAAAGAATCAGAGACAGTAATATCAAGAAAAATAAGGAGTTGCATTTAGAAACGAGAAATAAACGCCCAAAGCTTTTAATGAGTTTAAAGTTGAAGCATTAAAGGTTCCGTTTAAAGTGATATTTTCGGGGGAATATATCCAGGCTGCGTTGACGGCTTTGGGATAGTTGCATTGTTGCTGGGATATTTATGAGCCGTTTATGAAATGGGAGGTTTCAGAAATTATTGATGGGAGTCGTGGAAGATTTAGAGGTATAATGAGAGGAGTAGAGTTGATGGATGATGCGCTAGCGACAAGTAATGCTGCAGCGTCGCGGAAGATTAAAGTAACGGAAGCCCCGCCGCGAGAACCTATTCCCACCAAGTGAGGGTATTTTACAGCAATATCTCTTCTTATTAGATCGTGTTTGGAAAGTTTAAGTCAAACAAAGGTTAATTTACGCTTTTAATTGCGAAGGGCGTATATTTAAGTGTCAAAGTTGGACGGCCTTAACTATTTTCTTGGAGAAATCATCTCTCCAGGAATTTCGCTGTCGGTGTGATAGTGTTGAACGCAGATATGTATCTTATCGCACATGGTTAGCAGTTGCTATCATTTTCGTTTCGCTTATGGAGATGTACGACATGGTATGGAAAAATCATCTCATATATACCGTAAGCAATTCATTATAATTATGGTTTATATTTATCTTTATTTATTTTTCCATTTTTATTGATCTATACGTAGCTTGCAAAAGGGTATGCAGAGGACCATGTAGGTATTCATCAAGGATATATAAAAATATTGTTCTAATTATTGCTAGTGGTATAGCGGAAATTGAACTTCGTTAGAAAATGTCCATTTCTACAATATGCGTTGAGGGTAGGGTTTTAAGTCAGTAAATTAATGCTGTGCATTTCAAAAGTGAACCTTTCGCATCAAACGCTCTTAATTGGGCGTTTTTGGGAAGGCATGGCAAAAATGCATGTGACGCTGGCTGGATTTAATCTTTCATTGTAGTATTCACATAAGGTTCTCTAGAGAAGGAACGAAAATGTTTTTCTTGAAGTTCTCTAATGGAATGTATGTCGCGGTTAAAAGGCATTCTATGGATTCACTTATTTTTTTCTGAGATGTCAGCACTTAGCATAAATTACAAGAAATTCTAAAATTTTGGAATATAAATAAAAAAAAACGAAACGCGGTAAATTATTTATTTTTCTGGATTGCAATCCCCAAGTTTTTTAAATTCCTGGGATTGTATGATTTTCTCGAAAAACAAACTCAAATAAGCGTAACATGTAAAATAAACTCTAATTTCACATTTACATTGCATTTATCTCAACTTGAAAATTGTACATGCATTCCAGATTGTGAATTATTATCATCTGTTAGGATAAATGTTAATGTTAAAACAACTTTATATATTAAGACTCGATTTAAGAAGAACATTTCGATAAGTTTCTCCTTTTCCGGGAAGTGCCTCAAAAACATTTTCGAAAATCCCCGCCATGTATTCTTATGGATAAAATCGCAACTTTGGGGCCCTCTGGAATCGAACCAATGACACTGAGGATCAAAATCGCAATTTTTCTGGTGGTTACATGTGATGGCCATTACGTCGTAAAAATTTCATTTCAATCACGCTTGTGGTTTAGCCTGTGAATGTGTATCCTCTCTATCTATCTATCTATCTATATCCATGAATGAATCCGGAGAAGCATCTATATGTAATAGATATATATATAAATGAATGCAATTTACAATATGGTTTTCGAGGAACGGTGTTAGTTAACTATCAGGAAATTTCGTATCATCGTTGCTGTGCTATGAATCGGATTTAAACGCTACCGGCGGAAAGATTCCTCGCATAAAATCTAGGGAACGCCATGAAAGCCAGTTTCAGGGAAATTTAACCTTAATGAATATTTACCATCCCATGACATGTAGGCAACTTCGTCAATATCATACTGCTGAAAGAAGTGTCAGGCGTCTTTTATTGTCGCCAAGTGTCACTGCTTTACGGCTAATGGAATGCATAACGTGAGAAAGAGGTCATGTACAGAACGGTGATATTATGATCGCACGTTACCTTGAACGTTCGATTTTTCAATGTTAGCAGCTCAGTATTAACAGCACAACTGTTTGCCCTCTTAATTTTTGGGCGTTATTGAATTACCAGCCCATTGGCTTCAAATTCAACTTTTTAAATTTTTCTGTATCTTACTTAATGAGTAAAAGTACTTTTGCATTTTTGGCTCTCACCGGGAATTGAACCCGGGACCGCTTTCACCAAAGGCGAACGGGCTGTCCACATGACTATCCGGGAGCCCTAGCTCAGTATTATGCGTAAGTAGACAATAAAGGCATCCAATCCGGGTTAATTTATAAATGTATTTGAATCTCTCAATATGATGATTTCGCTGACTGAGGGTTGTCGTAAATTTTCCGAATCGCATGTTATAAGTGTATTTAAGGATAAGCTACTTGCATAAACTTTTTTCGAACCTAAGTAATTACATTTTTTTATTATCATGGAAAGTATTTACTGTTCTTTTCTTTGTATTAAAGTGTATTAATTTGTCAAGGAACGAAAACGGTAAGGGCTATTTGATACATTCTTTGATTTTGTGGATCGGTGATTTAGTATAGTTTTCGACCTTAGGATAACCCTTTTTTGTCCACTTACAAGTTCTATGTCTCTGTTGTACAGTTTGATACTAGTTTTGTTTAAAAAGTATACTGACGCCCACGTTCATGGTTATTCGTAAAATTATCAGAGTATTGTTGGTTGAAAAGCATTATAGCTTTATTATTGTTCAACAATGACTTTTATTGTATTAAATAAAATTCGAGATAAACCGAGCGCAAGAAGTATTATAATATTAATACACACACAGGGTAGTACTTTATTTCTTCTCCGTTTATCTTATATAGATGATAAATTATACGTTATATATATCGTGATACATGTTATTATTTAATACTAATTTATTTGGTTATTAAACTAGATAATTATGTCATATTAATGCCGTATATATGTACCTTGAATGGTGATGTCACCACCAGGTTGGCCTCTTCGTAATCTAGTTGCAAGTACAAAGAATGAAATTTTCAAATTTCGAATTCATAAAAAATATTCAAAGTTTTAAAATAATTTCGGGCGCAAGAAAGTAATATCGAAAGTTATTATGAACTTATATTTTGGCAATTTCTCAAAGTTGATTCTCAGGTAATCCGCTTCTTGATTTGATACCAATCGAAGAATTGTAGATGATATGATACGTGAAATGACATTCTATGAACGAGTGTCTCTTTTCTAGTACATGCAAACCCAATTTCATTCAGATTCTCTACAACAAGTCCGCGTATTTAATCTTTGAAGTGGCAGTGATACGCTGATCCAGATATCTCTTCCCCTTCATCCGTTGGTTGACGGATTTTGGAATGAGAGCAGATAAGCCCGTGTGCCCTCGTTAGAGACTTATTTCTCAAAAATTGTACGACAAAGATTCCCTTTCCTTTTAGAGTGCCTCAAGATGGTGCCCCTGGTGGCCCGAGCTCGAAACTTTCTTCCGAGAAGTACAAACAACCTTTGAGAGTTCATATAAACATGGATGTCTGTAACAGTTCCAGCGATGACGTCGAAAATAAATATGAACGAAAGAGCTCCAATACTGGTTTACTCCGATATTGCTTAAATGTTTTGGTTTTCTGTATGCGATGCGGAAATGGGCTCTGTATGAGATAGAGACGGATGTCTTTGCAGCGCATAAATTGCTGCTATTGCCACGACCCTAATTGTTAACTATGGATCAGATACTTTTATATCTTGACAGTGTCAGAATTAAATGTAGAAGTATTACTTATGGGTTCATCATTGGCATGTTACGGTAGCCGTCCAATACACTCCAATGTGTTATATAAATATATGCTATGTAAGTTCCCTACTCGTGCGAGAGAGTGCGATATAGATCTTTTGTTTCATTTTGCCTATTGTCATTGTTTATGGTTTTGTAGTTAAGATTTATCTAAATAGTAAACTTATTGCGAGTTATTTCAGAAAATAGTTAAATTATTCTGACCAGATACCTAAATAGATGGATCAAGGGACCGGTAATTGGGATGTAAGAGTTCAGAGTCAGAGTCAGAGTTCAGAGTTTTTATGTCCGCTTCTCCGTGGTATATGTCCTACGTGCCCATGTTAACGAGAAAATATATAGATCTTTAATTCTTTTCCTATTCTTAGAATCGTCAATACAATGTAATTTAACTCCAATCTCTTTGTTATATCTCATCGAGTACTTTAAAACTTTTCAAGACATCTGTATGCATTTATTTGATTATTCAATACTACATTTTATACATATATGCATGAATATTGAGCACGCCATATATATATAGACGTTCCATGTCTGTTGCTCAATGTTACAGTAAATTTTCTAAACTTTACTTAATATTTGGCGTGATATGAAAGTGGATTTGCAATGTGTTACACCAGTTATAATATGCTTGCGATCAATTTCCGGCGATGGTTAATACGATGATCAAAAGGTCTATCTCATTAAAGGAAATTCTAATGAAAATTTACTTATAAGCACCAAGAGATAATTGGCGCTTTACCTTCCTTAGATACATACACCGTAAAGGTGCCTGAAATTCGGTTTCATTAGTAATACCGAGCTTAATTAACGGTGTGTATATCGCTTAATCCAATATTAGAACGAAACCTTATCCCACTGCTATCTTAATGATTAACTGACCACTGAAGCCTCCAAGAAGTGGAATAAATTGATAAATTGGAGAAATAAATCACTTTCTCGGTGAGATTTTCGGGAATACCTAGCGGTATGTATGAAATCTAGTTATCCACGCTATTTGCTAAAAATGGATTATCATGGTACTAATCTCAGAATATTCGCATAGGTCAATTAATGGAAATATCGGTAGCAGTTAGTATCCCTGTATGTCATATAACCTACATGTTTTGAAGGGCTCTGACATAGATAGGTACTTTGAATTGGCTAGGTACTTTGATCATTATATTTAGGAATTTTAATTCTCTTATTAAATTGCTCATTGAGTCCGCTAAATACTCGATTATAGCTATTTATTGACAATGAGTTGTTTTCAATCAAACGATTGTGGCTATTCATATCCATTAACTGTGTTTATTTTTAACCATCCTATGAGTGCTATTTAGATTGATTTTCTTTAAAAAAGATGACTCATGTTAATGACTTAATTTCCTTAATTGCAGAAATTTATGAAGCCTTTTTACTTTCTCCATATACGAAGTATAGAGAAAGTATTGTTTTCATGAAAAAAATCGACTTCGAGATTTCAACGGAAATACATGTTTTGGGGTCCCTACAACACGTTTTTACTATTTTCGGAATGATGTCTGTGTGTGTGTGTGTGAGGTTGTGTGTGTGTGTGTGTGTGTGTGTGTGTGTGTGTGTATGTGTGTGTGTGATAGTGGGCGCTCTAACATGAAAACTATTAGTCGTATCAATACTAAACTTCATATATAGTACTGTGGTGTGTGCTGTCAGAGTTGATTAGTTTTTGGAGTAAATCGGTCAACCGGAAGTCGAGCTTCATTCATCAAAGCTCATTTCCGGTTTTCAAAATATCTCCATAAATATGATATATAGGTATATTGTATACAATATAAAAGTTTTAGATAATGTAATTTACTATAACTTTTGTATTTAACATATTTTTGTATCACCGGTTGATTAGGAGTTATTCGTGAAATACTGATAAACCGGAAGTGGCTGATTATGTACTTTATGGGCGCTCTAACATGAAAACTATTAGTCGGATCAACACCAAATTTCATATATAGTACTTTGGTTTGTGACGTTAGAGTTGATTAGTTTTTGGGGTATATCATTTAACCGGAAGTCGAGCTTCATTCATCAAAGCTCATTTCCGGTTTTCAAAATATCTCCATAAATATTATATTTAGGTATCAACTTTTAATTATAAAAGTTTTAGAAAATATAATATACTATAAATTTTGAATGAAACATATTTTTGTATCACTGATTGTGTAGGAGTTATTTGTGAAATACTGATAAACCGGAAGTTGCTGATTATGTACGTTGTGGGCGCTCTTAGAGCTGGGGCAAAACGCCATTTCATCATATTTCATCGAGCATGTCCCGAAAAACATTATTTATAGTGTTTGTGACGTAAAAGATAATATGATATAAATTAAACACTCCTCTTCCAAGTTTTGATGGAATATAGAGTTCGAAATTTCTATGGTATATAAATATGTACATCTTATATATGGAGAAAGTCATGTGCTGGCCACATCAGATTTTTTACTTTCTCCATATACGAAGTATAGAGAAAGTATTGTTTTCATGAAAAAAATCGACTTCGAGATTTCAACGGAAATACATGTTTCGGGGTCCCTAGAACACGTTTTGACTATTTTCGGAATGATGTCTGTGTGTATGTGTGTGTGTGTGTGTGAGTGTGTGTGTGTCTGTATGTGTGTGTGTGCTTGTGGGCGCTCTAACGTAAAAACTATTAGTCGTATCAATACCAAACTTCATATATAGTACTATAGTGTGTGCCGTCAGAGTTCATTAGTTTTTGGAGTAAGTCGGATAACCGGAAGTCGAGCTTCATTCATCAAAGCTAATTTCCGGTTTTCAATATATCTCCATAAATATGATATATAGGTATATTATATTACTTATAAAAGTTTTAGATAATGTTAGTTACTATAACTTTTGTATTTAAAATATTTTTGTATCACCGGTTGATTAGGAGTTATTCGTGAAATTCCGATAAGCCGGGAGTAGCTGTTATGTACTTTGTGGGCGCTCTAACATTGAAACCATTCGTTGTATCAACACCAAATTTCATATATAGTACTTTAGTTGATGTCGTTAGAGTTGATTAGGTTTTAGAGTAAATCGGTTAACCGGAAGTCGAGCTTCATTCTTCAAAGCTCATTTCCGGTTTTCAAAATATCTCCATAAATATGATATTTAGGTATATACTATTATTTATAAACGTTTAAGAAAATAAAATATACTATAACGTTTGTATGAAACATATTTTTGTATCACTGATTGTTTAAGGGTTATTCATGAAATACTGATAAACCGGAAGTTGATGATTATGTACTTAGTGGGCGCTCTGGGCTTTATGGGCGAAAGGCAAATTTCATCGTTTTTCATCGAGCATGTTCCGAAAAACATTATTTTATAATCTTTGTAACGTAAAAGATAATAATATATAAATTAATCACTCATCTTCCAAGTTTAGATGGAATATAGAGTTCGAAATTACTGTCGTAGGTAAATATTTACATCTTATATATGGAGAAAGTCATGTGCTGGACATATCAGATTTTTGAGTTTTATTATGGAATTCCTCGTTCTCAACTTGATAAGTTTTCTGATTTTGAACTGTAGGTACACATCGAAATCTTTATTTTGTATATTTTCAGTCAAACTTTGAGATACTGATGCTGCATGATGCATTGTGTTACTTTCAGTTTCAATCTTCAATGGCAATAATTCATACCATAAAGTAAATGACTCATTCCTGTGCGAAAAGGTTATACATTATGAGAAATCAATCTTCTCTTCGAATCGTACATCCTGTGCTTGGAAAAATATTCATGTCCTCTTGACGTAAAGGATGTAAAACTATTATTTAGTGACTATTAATATTCGAAGCAATAATTATCTCAAAATTAAATTACTGTACCAAGAGAGTTACAACTCTTAATATCGATAGTTTGGCCAAAATTTCGAAGGAATTCAAATCTCCTGCTGACAATATAAAATTCAAGGAAGAGGATGGGTGAAAATTGCACAATAGGATGTGGACCTAGGAAAAACCCAAGGATAAAAAAAACCCAAATATAAAATTCCTCTGAAATTAATCCATCTTTGTTTTGATTCTTACGATATATAATGATACGTACTCATGGATCCATTACGATATGTTCTTGGTATTCTCAGGAATTTCATAAAATCGGAGATAATACACAAACAAAATCCCGTCGACAATAAATAAGTTCCTCTGCTTTTTCATTTTGCTCGTGGCTTCACATTTCTTCTGTATTCTTACAAACATAAAAATAAGCATGGAAATACCAAATCGAATCCAGTTTATAACTTCCGTCAGTGAATTTCAAATGAATAATATTCGGATTCAGATTAGGATTGAAACACGAAATACGTCGAGTGTAGATAAAAATGCGGAGAACTTTAGTATGAATCGTTTTTGAGGAAAGTTGAACTTGTAACTCCGGAGGTTGGCAACCAGGATGATATGGACTGCTATCTGAACAGATTACTTAAACTATAAGATCAAGTGAGTAGGGTATCCTGCAAATCCAATTCTTTATTTGAGTACTACGCAAATCCGATTATTACAGAAAGTATCGCGTAAATAGTATTCTATGTTTTGCAATTTTTCACAATTGATCATTCTTCCAGTGACTTATCCCCGTTTTTGTAGGAAAAAGGATTGCTTTCCTGCATTTTATTTTCCAGATTTATTATTTTTTTCATTCTTGGATTCTGACAGACATTCTATAATTCAAATTAAAATTATTAAATATATGACGCCAGAAATGGATCGTTTTATATCGGTCTGTATATGCATGCCTTGGGATCAAAGATATCACGAATTTTTGCCCTTATTTTCTAATCAAAGATACTTTGTCCAGCTTTATGAATTTGTCTTCACGCTTTTCTTACTCAGATGTCTGCAATGATTTATGGAAACATTGCAATTCTCTTATTGAAATCACCTCAAGATCAAAACGCGTTATCATATCAATTCCTCTATTTTTGCGTGTTTTTTTTCGGAACGAATGAATCGATGTATCTTTCCAATCTATTTCAATGAGCTAATATTTTCAAAGTCATTCGAAATAAATTCAACTACGAGTTAATAATTTATTATTCGAAAATATTACTTATGTAGACTTTTGGCTTGCCAATATCTCCGGCCGGCAGCATAGTAGTGAAACGCGGGTTATCCTGGGTTCGCATTCTGATAAGGGTAAGATTGTTAATGGGTCCATTGTGAGAATGGTCATTCTTAACTAAAATTAACTAAGAAATATATTTTGATTTTTTCATTTTATTTATTATTGATTTGCTGTTTCTTTCGCACCCTTATTTCATCATCTTTCCATTCCTTCTCACAGCTACCCTTTTTTCTGATCCATCTGGGCCCTAAACATCCTTTGGACTGCTGCTGGTGTTTGTATTCCTTCGCTCTTTAAATCCATCATTATCTTCTAACTGGTGAACTACGATAAATACGCGATTTTCCAAGCCTTTTGGTATTTACTCACGCATTCATTAGCGATGCGCAAGCGGTAATACATTTTTTTTTCAGATTCGTCGAGTTTAAAGTGACAATTCAATTTTCTCTCCATCATCGTATGCGCTCTCAGAAAGCTTATTTGGATCTATTCATCCATAGCATTCAAATCACTCTCCCTTTCGCTTTACTTGCACCCCATTCATATCATAAAGAGAGTCAATTTTGCTCTCTTTATAGTCACTTGTTGACGTGTAAATTTCAGGGGTCCCTTAATCAACTGTTTCTGCCTGGATTCTACTTCCATCAACCGTTCGTTTATTAACTCTGTGTTTACCACCGCATGCCCTGACCACTTGTCTAAAACTACTGCAGCATTCCTCAATTCCCCCCTCTCTCTCTCTTGGCCTCGTCACTCCAATAAACTCTCGCATCTTTCCATCGCATTGTCATCACGCACACAGCTTTCACCTCTGTATTCCACTAACACAATTAAACCACCATTTTAAATCCCGTCAATTGCGGATTCCTGCTTTTATGAAGGTGATATTTTCAAATAATACCGGCTGTTCATTTTACTCATTGTTTTTAATGTCTTTAAAGTTTGCTCCACTGTTTGATACAATTAAAATGAAATAAAGGATTAAAGTTAAATTGAGGGTAAATTGGCGAAAGAAAGGTATAAGTGTACGGATTGATTAAAATTTAGGAACAGAATTATCGTTGTTTTAACTTGATCTCTTTGTTATTATAGAAGTGACTATTTGTTAGTTATTTATAATTATATAGAGAGAATAGGATATTTATTTATAGGATTGTATTGGTGAGTGGATTACTCTAGTATATTCCCTTGTGTATAGTAATATTAATAATAGAAAGACTTTATTTCAGGGTGATATTGACACTTATGAGTATATTCTTATATCCAACCCTATACCATAAAATGTTTAAAGAAAGAGCTGTTAGGAATATATTTAAATATTTAATGGGTTCACAAATAAATGAAGTCTGCATTTCGGAAAAAATTAAAAACCCTACAGAAAACAACATGCAAAAAGGGGGGACTCACAACAAATAAAATACCTCAATCCTGGAGCAACATTCGAGTATGAAAATGGTATAAATGATTAGGAAGAGTATATAGTTATTAGTGTGCTCAAGTGCCTTGATTTTGATTAGTATGATATTCGTTTATAGAAATAAAGTCAATCCGATATTTAACTTTCTTTGCATTGATATTTAAATGAAATCACCAATCAGGAATAATGACTTGCAAGTCTCATTGTAAAAATTGCCAACTTTCAAATACATCACGAAGGTAATGAATGGAACATCTTAAAAACGTAAAGACCCTAAATAAGTATTTAAATGAAAGGATAATAACTGTATTGCTGATATCTGCGGACACGGAACTTTTTCCCACCGATGCATTCCACCGTCTAGGATGTCGTCTGTACTATTAATTACAAGGATGCAGCACGCTTTATTTCAATAGTTAATATTTCCCCACAGAACTCCAAGGCAAAAGATTGGCACACGAGTTGGGCTCAGGATCCCAGGTCTTTGCGACAAAATTAAACGCTCTTGCATTTCCCTGATATCAAACTCTTGGAAATCCTTTAAAGCGATAAGCTTCATCAAATGGCTCGAGGAGCAAATCTAGATTATTGCTTTTGCTTCGGGAAACTAAATTCCCTTCATGGTCTTCTCTTTGTATCCCTCCAAACTGATTTTACTCGCCTCCCTTTTCCATTGCGAGTAACCATATAGATAAGCGAAATTCTCTCGTGATCCTAAGTAATCTGCCCTCTCACCATACGTCTTTCTGTTTCCACCATATCAGCATGCCCTTCGTTTCTTCATTCACCCGATCTCAAATAATCCCCGAGTGTGGTAAATACTTTTTCTTCGTAGGTTACTTCTCGGCAATATTCTCTCCCAGACAAGTTACGTATGTTGGGTCAAAACGGTTGCACAAGAGATTAGTAAATTTCTTTACCACCAAGATTCAGAGCTTCATCACGATTTAAAAAAACAACTTTATTGTTCATTTATTTACTATACAATACCACAACGGTTAGTTGGTGAGACAGGTGGCAACTTTATCCGACACTACATAACCGCTTAAACAAAAACAACGATTCAAAGTTCGACGTATACATATAAAGAATATTATTTTTTAGCCACGTTCATTAACTAAGTTAGTTTTAAACTTGAAAAACGATTTTTTATAAAATATCGTAATCTCCAGCCACTACAAAACCATGTTTGTTTTACAGTTAACTCATACAGTACCCTGGAACCCTTAAATTTACAAAAAACAGCACCAGTGCGTGAGATTGAAAAATTAAGTATGCATGGAATAGCATTAACAACACTTATATAAAATTGTTTTATTATCATTCTCAATAGAAACATAATGATGAAAGTAGCAATGCATATTAAAATACTTTTACATATATTTATATAAATGCGTCAAATTTTAATTTCAGCAGTGCCATTTGAAGGCAAAAAAGAAGAAATGATATTAATAATTAGAACTATAAAATATGAAAAAATAGTACTACAAAAATTCAAAATACGATATTAATCAAATTAAATCTATCTTAAATTATTTAACAATGTTATACTAATAGAGTAATACTTTTACAATAAAGTTCAATTATCATTTTAGTTATAAATGTCCCCTATATCCAAGATTTACAAAAAGATTCAACACAGAAAAGAATTTTATTGATGGAAATTACTACACTATTTACAGCAAATACAATCAAGTTAAAATCAGGATGAAAGCTATGGATAGCAATAAGAGTGATCAGGTAAACTACTCAATATCTCTTCGTACTATAAAATCACAATCGTTTAAACATGTCATATCTTTCACTGTTAACTATGGAGTTTATCATACTTACTCCCATAGAAGTAGTATAAATAAAACAAGATGCTGATATCTCTTTTGTAAAAGCTTTTTTTACGAACATAAGAGAATGAGTGGATTACGACCATCAAAGAAAAAGGATCAACAAAATACCCCTAAAATTATGTATCTTTTCAGGTGAGATAAGTGAAATGCTATGTAGCAATAAAAAAATCCAAAATAATAAAAACTATGAAGGTTATGATTTCCCAAATATATGACGACAACATAGCATTGGTTTTATTTAACGTTCTTTTGGAGCAGCTTACCTGATATCACTCTTGCGTCTTCACTTTTTCTTGAAACTACATTATAAGTTCATTTTGCTCCTGACCTTTCAAAAATGCTTCCTAATTATTTGTTTGTAAGCCATTTATAAAATCTTATCGAATCTGTAGGATTGCCTGATTGTGCGGAAATAGCCCACATTCCTCTGGAACTGATAAGGAATTCCATGGTTTTATGCCCGTTGTAATATTTTAATGGAATGTAGATCTTCATAAAGTTAATGTGTATTAATTCTCTCGTAAGCTCTTTACAAATATGCTGGTGGTGTTTGCGTGAGGCTCGATTCCAATTGGCATTACAATCTGGGGAGTTGAAATATGCAGGTCATTCAGAAAATTATCGAATCCTCGAGAATTTGGATCTTGAAATTTCAAGCCGAGCAAATTTAAAGAATCTATCTGCTTCGTCCAGAATTGAAGTTTAACTACACTCAAGTCGCTTAATGTGCAAATGAGAGTAACGCATCACTATCGACGATCAAAAACTTTGTATTCAAGCTATAGAGAATGTTATGGAATAGTTCTCCCGGAATAGGACAATACTTGTTTGAAATTGTGTAGTTTGCCTCATTTATATTGATCCGATACTACTTTATAGGCCGTGAAAGGCATTCGATATTAAAGCGATGGAATCTTACCTGTTAGACTTGTTCACGCTACACACATTTTCACTATAATCATTAGTAAGATATGTCTTCTCTCGCGTACCTCGAACGAAATTTATTTAAAATCGATTGCCTATTTTTCCAAGTCTTATCAGTAGTTTTCTTTTCCAATTTATTACGTCTTGTCATTCTCATATGTGTAAATTGTAATAATTTTCTCTTGTGGTCCAGTCATGGGTCGAAAATTATACCGAAAAATTTTAATATTTATTTTAATATATTTTATAATTACTGATTCATGGGTAGCAGATGGACTAATAGCAACGTTATTACAATATTACTTTATTTTAACACCTATAAATTCTATAAACTGATGCAATGCTATATACATTACTTATTAAAATAATGCAACGTAATCGACTATTATAAAGCACATATGGTTTAGCCACAGCAATACAATTAATACACTATTTTTTGTATCATCATTCAATTTAAACATTCAAATTGAATTTCTAAAAACAAAAATGCTACATGTATCGAACATTGTTACTCTTTCAAGAATATTTGCTGTCATACGCGAGATAATTTAGGGCTTATTTAAATCGCACAGGAACTTTTACCATGGGCACCATGTACTACCATCATAGGATTGATGACTATTAGATACGCTTTACTGTCTTCCGATAAAAGTTCTAATCATAACTCTATATTACATCGTCGATTTCTCGAATCAAGCAGAACTGAATAGACTCAAAATTTACCCGCGAAGTTATCAAACAAGATAATGGGAATAGATAATGGCGATCAGAATCGAGTGCTTTAGGGGTTAAGTGGTTGAAGGAGACATACGGTTGTTCCTCCTCGCGGTATTCAAAACCGCCCGATCTTATCGTCTCTGTCTCTCAAAGACTGATTTTAACGCTACCAAACCGCAAACACAGATAGACGTATATGTATGTCTGTTGATGCTTAAGATTGGATGTTCGTTGAAACAGTTCCGACGAAAGGTTTAGCGGATCGTTCGGTTCGTGATTCTGCGAAATACCGCCATCATTGACGGACTCAGTTTGACAATTTACGCACGCTATGGGTTTTTATGATGATTTTTGGGTCAATAAATGCGTATTATTATAGAAAACACTGATGCAATATTCTCACAGAATAAATATTGATCCTGCATTCCAAGCTACAATGTTCAATAGAATAATTCAGTATAATAATTTGAAGCTAAATTAAAACGTCGTACTTTAACCTTCGACGAATGAATTAGAAAGAAAGGGATTAAGCAAGTATGTGAAAAGTTATTAACGGTTTAAAAGCACGCCATGGTAATCTGAAGAACGGCTATCAAAATGTACATCTGGTTATTCGTTAAATGTTGCTTACACGGGATAGCTTCGCATTATTTCCGGAACCGATGATAATATGAACATTTCTTTACTTACATACAGATTGGCTCCATATTATGATTATTATGCAACTCTATACTCGGCGATGATAATCCTATGTGAGCCTCTGATTATCTTGATTATTGGAGGATTTTTATCCTAATTTTCAATGTTTCCTACAAATAAGATATACGTCTATAAATGCATATTTTTCAAACTACCCATACACAAGATATAGGGTGTGATAAGTGAAATAATGACTCTATTTTATTGAATGCATGTTGGTGATCATATTACTATTGGTCGTATTTAATAGCCTTAAAATTAGAGGCCCATGTAAAACAGATTCAATGGCAAAACTATATATCAAATAACGTTCTTTTTAGCTCATCGGTTTGGTGTATATATATATATAATTTGAAGATGGTAAAAACCCAACCTGAGAGCTCTTTTTATTTCTTAGTAAATTTTTGAAATCCAAATCCATAGGAAATGTTTAATTGTTATTATCAACATTTTTATACGTTACTTTTAATACATTATAGAGGTAAATTGGTCTTTTTTTACTTTTGCCTTTTCTGATGACTTGAAGATTACTGAAGTACTAAGGACTCATCGAAAAACAATCCCGTACCCGTTCCAGACTAGAAAAGAGGCACACCTGAAGTAGTTCCTATGGGGTTGGTCTTGGCTGAGGGAGCGTATTTAATGCCTAGGTGAGATGCACTCAGCTAGGGTAGAGTTTCATGTCTGGAGAGTTGTTCATGACTAGGGAGTGGTGTTCGACTCGTACAACGGCTTGCGTTCGCTATCTGTAGACCCTTAATACATTTCCGTCTTTTTCCATCCTGGTTAACCGGGAGTGGAACGTTGATTAAGGGAGAGGTGTTATTGACAGATGACGGTTGGAGAGGCTGAGCAATGGGAAAAGTTAGATGTCGGAGAATAGGAGTTGAAGTGCTCCATGGGTTCAAATTAAGGGCATATCGTCAATATACCGGATCAGACGGAGTGGTTTCGTGCTTTCTTTGAGAATTTGTTCCTCCAATTAGAGCGGGAAGCAGTTTGTGCACGCTTGTAGCGGCCATCTACAAGAGGGCAGCTCACGATTGCTTTTCGGGGAAAATCAGCGGGAGAAAGAAATGAATTTGCGCGCATAAAGAGTGACCAAGACGCGGCAAATTTCAGCGACGGCTTTAATTAATTGAAGTGAGTAATCGCATTGCGAGGAAAATGTGGGAAAAGGCCAAAGGCCGAAGGGACTATCATCTTCAGGGTAGCGAGCCCAAGCTAGATGCACGAGTGCAGTAAATCAATTTGCCCAGTTAGGTTGATGCGTTTATCAAGGCGGAAATTGAGTTAGTTTTCGGTAATCACATTGAGAGAGAAACAAGCAAATGATAAATTAAGGAAGAAATGGCGGCCTCAGGAATGGAAAGGATCAATAGTTCAAATGTGAGAATGGCGAATGAACTGCAAGAATTCCCAAAATTCCAAATTCATGCTTACGTGTCCAAAAGTAATTTACCTGTGTTTAAGTTTAAATATGGTTCTTAGGTCCATTCTCTATCAGCGGTGTTCTTAAGATAATACTTTCATGTTTTTCTTTCTTAAAACCATAACTTTTCACCTCTAGGTATCTAGTTTTAAGTACCAGGAATTGTCTACATTTCAAAAAATTGATTTTATATTAGTAGTATACAATCACTTTAGGTGGATACAATGTATGATGTCCGTGATTACACATTACACGATGCGTATACATTCATTCCTACATTGCCTATCAATTAGACCTACTATATATATATGAAATTTGCTATAAAAATAATGCATGCTTATTAATGTTAAATATAAGTGAAATTTAAAAGTTCTAAATTGAGAGAATCTCTCAGGCATTTGACCAATTTATTAAAGCCAGAGCAATTTCAAGCCATACAAAATCTTTATTGAAAGAAATAATCCTCAATGGATCCTCCTTATTTATGATAGATACGTACATCAATACTTACTTACTTTTTATGGTATGTAAACATAAAAGATATCTAGAATGGAAAGAATCTAAGAAAGATATTTACTTTTACCACAAATTTATTTTTTACAAATAACAGTAACACGACCGGTTTCCACGATTGATCGTCATCTTCTGGATGGTCAAAGTACAAATCTTTCTTAGGTTATTTCAATTATGGATTACTACATCACTTCGCCTGATTCAGTGAAGTTTAAGAGATATCTAATTTAAAATCACAAAGAAAGAAATTCTGTTGGCAATTAAAACAAGGAAACATTCGCGCCCTTTCTTATAAAAGTCCTCCTGAATGATTTGGTGCTAAACCCGAGATGACTGAAATGACAATGTCTATTAACTATAAAGTACCGAATTAGAGTAATAGATGAGCATATAGCTTTTATTCGACGCGTAAGGAAGCTCCAGATGAGCATATGTTTGTATATTACTAAATTATATCTATTATGGATTGCTTGTATCCTGTGTATGCACCGAAATTCACAAGTAAGTACAATATCTTGTTCCTAATATTCCATTAATTTAATGGTATATCATATAAGGTAGATCGACTTGGTGACGCCGAGGTATTTTTCATTCAGAAAAGTCACTCATTTAATAAGAACAGACGATATTCTGCAATTTATCGTCGATTCCTCCATTTATTGCGAATGGAAATCTAATTAAGAAAATTAAATTTCCGTTTTCTTTTTATCGAACATCGATCGTTTCTCTCTTTTAGAAGCTACAGTTTTATTGCCCTAACTTAATTTTGGGGTTTGACGACCGGATAAGAATAGAGAGAATTCGGCTCCAATTGGTAGATCCCTAACATATCGTCATTTCAGTGACTTTGCAATGGAAGTTTGGATGCTGGAATAGGGAACATGCTAAATGCTCTTAATCCATTCCTCCACCAAGCAGCTTGAGATATTTTCTCCGATTATGCACGATGCAAGGTTAGGAGGTTATTAAATCTTGCAGTTGTAAAACACGTCGTGACAACAAGTCCGCTTTTGATAATCGTCTTAGAGTAAGCATCTTTTTCACCTTCGATACCCCCACCCGTAGCACCGAAAACGGGATCTCGTATCTTTCTCTTTAACGCCTTTGAGCCCCCGGGTCTGGGCGTAAGATAGCTTCGGTTTTTTATACATTCTTTCCCTTTCGTTCTCCGAGCGCCCAATTATAAGCCCTCTTCCTCACTCTCCTTTCACTCCACCGTGTGCGTTATCACCACCGTTTCTCCACCATTCCTTCTGCTGCGTTGCGCTAGGAGCCCTTTAGTTCCGAAGATTTATTTGAAAGCTCGAAAAGTTTGTTTGTATAATATTATCACCTGCCTCCCAGCACCTCTGACTCCCGCGGCCACGACTTGCAGTAAGCGACGTCTGGACGTCTTTCATTCTGGATGATAAATAATGCGTCGACATTATACTTTCGAGTAATTTCACTTGCGCGAGCTCCGATTTAATTTTTTAAGGAGTTCAAGGATTGCTCTTGCACCATTGCTTACATTGCGAGGAATACTTTCATTTTCCTTGCCCTTGTAAACAATGTGG
Source organism: Sympetrum striolatum (assembly GCA_947579665.1). NCBI lineage: Eukaryota > Metazoa > Arthropoda > Insecta > Odonata > Libellulidae > Sympetrum > Sympetrum striolatum. The sequence continues at coordinate 88,991,431 of OX388352.1, forward strand.
TCTAATTGGAAATGATGTAGAGCTGTCATGTTTATGACGGAAGTTAAGGTGAAAGTATAAGGGTAATCAAGTAAAGAGGCGTTTATCTTCTAACATTAAATACTTACGGTGGGCATATATTTTTCCTTGGAGAAATGGCTCCGTTTTATTATTTTTCTTTAATTCTATAACTGACCAGTTTTGGTCAGTTATGGAATTTTTATACGTTAACAAGTACCACAGCATTAATTCTGATTCTGTATATTTTTTTCTACACCATATCTCAGTTGATTTCAAGACCTGTAAAATATGTAAGGTTGAATCACCTAATTCAGGCCGAAAAACAGTTTACAGTTCAGCCTCTTTACAGTACAAGAAGTCGCTTCCATCTGCCTAACATGAATCGGAACTCACCTTTTACTAGTGTAGGTCAAGCTGCTTTAGGCTTTTAGGTAAGCATACAAGATTTAACGGCCTATCTTTAGGCGCTATTTCATCAATGCTGAATGCATATTAAATATTTTAGGAGTTATATAAGTTTTTCCTCCACAAACAAGGTTTTCCATCGATAGCCATTGATCGAGTTTACGAAAGATCTCGAGAAACCATTGCAGGAGGTATTATCATTTTCCGTGTTCTTCCGTGAACAATAAATCTATCCCGAGATATTTCCTAACCCCATGCGTAATCTGGCAGCATTTTTGTCTTCTTTCCGGTCCTCATGCGAACAATTTCCTTCACGTGTCACTTGTCGACATCCCCCGGTGTTCCCCCGCGCGAAAGAATCTACTCCCCCCACAAGACACTCAACAATGATTAATCTTTCCTTCTTAAACCATTTCCACTAACTCTCACCAACGCCGATTTAAAAGCTTCGTCTTACAACAAGCATCCTCCTGGAAGGGAATGGAAGGATCCCGGGGACACATTCCATCCCTTCCATTTCAGAAATAAAATATTTCTACATAGCCACCTTGAGCCATCCTTAACATCCTCTCTCCCCTCGTCACAGTCACGGGGCGCTCAACACCACGAGATTTCCTCCTCTTCATCCGCAAACCCTGTATTCCGAGCGCTCTCTACTTTACTGAAATTAAAGGGGATGGAGGCTGAGAACGAGCGAGTGGGAGGAGGAGAGAATTCAAGAAGATTTAGGGATATCTCTTCAAGGGTCCCACCCTTATCCTAACTATGACGATCAACAAAGAAGGGAAAAACACAATAATGGGAGTTTTTTTACACCGGATGGGGGTTCCGGAAATTTCCCGACAATGGTGAAACTCGTTTTCCAATGTTTCTTTCTGCCCCCGCTAACAAGATTTTAAATTACGATTTTTAATATGCCCTTGGGATGTAAGCATGAGGTGAATGGCAGGGCTTAGCAGTAAATTCCCGGAAAGATAATTTTAGGGTGGGAATGAGGCTATTGGGTTTAAAGATGCGCTCTTTCTCGATTTACGCTAATTTATTTTCTTCGAAAAGTTCTCAGCTGAAGGAAAATAACTGAAAACAATTGTCTCTTTTTACAATATTAATCTTTACTGCAAGGGCGTATTTTATCAATTATCATAATTATAAGCGTGTTATCGAGTTACATATATTCAACCATATTCTCTTCAATCATTTTACTTTTATACATTTGCAGCAAATTAATCAATATAACAGCACCTTAGAGAATAACAATAAGAAAATTTTGATGCAAAGGAGGATGATAATACAGTAGAAAAAATATCTTGGCAATATACGAGAAACTAGTAAATAACAAATATTTTAGTAAAAATATAGTTGATATCACAAAAATTTGAAAAGCCAATTATAGCATGCCTTTTTCATAAAACTAGCATTGAACAATTCACACAATTTCATATCACAAAGTTAACAGTTACTTCCCATCATTTAATTCTCAACAACAGGGATCCCTGCAACAGTCTTTGGTTATGATCTTGTCCATGAAAGGTTTTCTTACAGATTACAAGATGTTTTTTGTTATACTCAAGATAACCACATAATAAGGTCTTTTATATTCCTATATACCTATTTTACAACTGTTTGTGGCATTTAAATAGTTTATATTCTTGCATGTAAAATTTATTTCACCTACTCCTTGTTAGGTTTGCCTGTCTCTACAATCTTCATTCCAAGGCAGATGGTTATAAAATATAAATACACATCTAAACCCAGCTTATCTCTTTCCACGAATATGAATTAATTAGTTAATTCTGTGCCTAATTGTGATGAATGCTTTGTATTGAATATTTTTTTCTAGCCTATTAAAACACTTGGGTTTCTGTTGGATTCAAAGAATATACCCTAAAAATAATGTCCATTGACACTCCACCACACTTAATTACTAATATCTAAATTTTTGTGATGCAACGCAAGGAAAGTCAATAGTCAATGTCAACACGGTTTTCGTAAAGGTAGGTCATGTGATACCGAGTTAGCCCTATTTCTCAACGATGTACTTACAGCAGCTGATAAGGGTATAATAACAGACGCCATATTTCTGTATTTCCGAAAAGCTTTCGATCGAGTATCGCATGTAAAATTAATTCATAAGTTGGTGGCTTACGTGATTAACGGAAAAGTTGTTGGATGGATAAATCTCATTAAAGTCATTTCTCGGAAACAGATCGCAGCGAGTTGTGTTGGGCGGAATTTTATCTGATGAGGTTTGCGTCACATCCGGTGTTCCGCAGAGAAGTGTATTAGAACCAATTTTGTTCCTGATTCATATTAACGATGTTGTGGATAATGTTAAGTGCAAGGTTAGGTTATTCGCTGAAAATACTATTGTGTGTAGAGAGACCGTAACGCAAGATGTCACAGCTCGAGCTCAATGTAAAACGGTGCGTGCGTTGCTATAACTTTCACGCGGTCCACTAACATTATCTGCGTACCTTATATAATTTCAGAAAATCCCTTGGAGCTCGTTTTTTTCTTTACAGAGCATATTCGAAGCGTAATAGGAAAGGCGAATGGTATGCTAAGGTTAGCCAGTAGAATTCTGAGGGGATGTTCATCGAGAGTAAAAGAAATAGCGTACTTTTCTCTGATTTGACCTCTACTTGAGTATTGCTGTGTGATTTGGGATCCTCTCGAAGTAGGATTAATTTCCGATCTTGAGATGGTTCAACGTAGAGCAGCAAGGTTCGTCAAGGGAGACTTGAATATCGACGGAGGCTTTCTGATAAATTTATCACTACCGATTTTGGGGAGGAGATGGCTGATGTTGTTATCCCAGTTATATACTTTCGCGATCTTCGGTAGAAAACGAAAAAGCGATACAGGGAAATAGTTGCCAGGACAGATAGTTCCTTTTGGTCGTTTTTCCCCCATATTATTAGAGAAGCTGATTGCTCTTCAGGTTATTTAGAGATGTCGGTGTTTTACACCCCCTGCCACGCGCCACTGGCGGATTGCAGTGTTTAAATGTAAATGTATATGAAAGGGTTAAGGTAATTCGCACATAGCGGCGTGCACCCAGGAAAAATACCAAGGAAAAGGGGATTGTGTATGATGTTCACCCAAGTAATGATATTGAAGTTAAAATGGCCATATAATTCCATTTATGAAAAATGTACATACTAATTCTCAGCAAGTGCTGTTTATGTGCTTTCATTACCTATTATACCAAATTTATATTATCAACATTGGTTTTGGTTATGTTCTTGTCATCATAAGGAAATTCCGGGTGAGATGCCCCACCAGGAGGAAAAATAGATAGGAGAGATAGATAGAGGATAGATAGGGAGTCGTAGTATTTTTAAGGGGAACCGCAAGATTGCTCTACTGACGGTGTCCGTTAGTTGGAAGGCACCTGTCTATCCGCAAGAGTTTCACGGCGATTAATTCTTTTTACACAATTTTATAGCGTCATTTCAAGTAGCTACTGTTTTTTCCGCCCTGAGTATAATGTTTCTGATTGGCATCAGTTTAAATGTTTGAATATTTTTAATTGAAGGGTGAAAACTTGTAGCTATAGATTCATCTAATATCAACGTGCAGTGACAGGCCATCTAGGAAAAACTGCAGCTCTACTGGTTGTAAGGGCATCTCTCCCGTACCGAAAGGGACACCCCACCTCTTCTCAGGATAGATGCCCCAGTGCTATCTTTATGTATATGTGCTTTATTTGTATCAATTTAACTTTAAGGTGAAATATCTTGCCTGAATATTTTCCTCGAAGTTTCGAAATTCCGAATAAAACTTCGAAATTGTCATTTTTTCGGTTACAACGACAATATTTTGTGTTTATTCTATCCCTCATTCATACCAATTGCAAATTTTATTATAATTTTAAATGGATATTGTTTTGTAAATGTACTAAAATGTTTTGCTAAATTTTTGCAAATGAGACTTCTAGATAGGTTAAAAGTTGAATTAAATACTTAGCTACATCCTAATTTAATTTAAATTTAACAATTTTGTCATATAAAAAGCGCTTTCCAGATTAATTTCAGTTTATGCTAATGAGATATCTCTCCCACAGCGGTGGGAGAGATATCTCATTAGCTCACCCGGACACTCGGGAGAGATGGCCAAATGCATGGGTTCAGAAAAATAACATATTTGGTGAAAATGTTTATAAACAAAATTTGTTTATATAATGTTAATGATCAATAAATGATATATTTTACCGCGAATTTTCACATTCTTGTTATCATTTGAGTCATGTTTATGAAGTCATTTCCTTAGGTGGGGTATCTCTACCGGAATTTCCTTATGTGTACTTTTCAGTTTCATTTCGTTAATTCTATTTTCATTTCCAAAAGCTTTTACCCTCGTAATTTGTGTAACAACTACTTTTTAAGAAGTTTGATCTGTTGATGTATGTGAAGCATACAGAATATCTTGGACTGTGATTTTAGGATACTTTTATTATAGAGACATCATAATTACTGCACTCCAATCATCTAGCACTGTTCACTGGAATTTGAAGGAGATCAATCATGGAGTATAATCTATTAAAGGAACAAAAGGGAATTAGAATAGATTTATAAATTTTAGGGGTGCTTTCATTTGGAAGAATATCCATTCCCAAGAATAACTGTGAGATGACACGGAAGCAACAATTTACCAAAACTAGGGATCAATTTGTATTATTCCAAGGTAAGATAAATTTAGAATCAATTTCCTAGTTGCCAATATTTAATTTAAGGAAACAAATCTTTATTTTATTTTATCAAAACGTGCCCACTACTTAACGACCAAGTATCATTTCCTTAAATATTTTCCAAGAACATGTTCTTGAGACCAACTTTCAGTAACGTGGGAAAATATTTGCCCTTCCATGCAATGGAAGCTTTTCTTCTAAATCGATCTAATCAGGAAGAAAAGGCTTTTTGTTTTCTTTTGCATGTAGGAAGTGCTCGGCAAAATTGGATAGCCGCCTTTTCATAGAGATGTCTTTTCTTAGACCCAGCTCATCAGCTCAGAAGTCAAATTATCTTAACACTGATAATGGATGAAATTTCATTTTCCTCTTATCACGTTTTGGGGAAAAATGAGTGATTCGTAGACATTTGGATACATTTCATCTGATTTATAGGGGGTTTTAGATCAGGATAGTTCATTTTCTAGATGAAAATATTTGCCGCTTAGATCAGTAAACGAATATGGGGATCAAAAGTATATAAATATATAATAAGGGTAACGACCGTGAGTTACATTTCTATGATGCTACCGATCTTTTAATTTCATATCCAATTTTTCATTCTTAGTGGACATATTTCGATGTATTCAATTTTAATATGAATCATAAAGCCAGATGTAAATTCTACAAAAAAACTTTGTCTTAACTCTTGATTTATCATTTATATTATAAGAAGTGATTTTACTGAAATATATCTGAGGCATTCTTTCACGCATAAAATTTTACTTGAGGTTTCAAAAATCTCCCAAATCCGTCTTAGTCAGTGTTTCGTACCACATTAAAGCCAGTTTTGAAGACAACAGAAGACCTGGATTACTGACCTCCTAATAAGTATGTTTGCTAATAAGAAGAATACACAGTTTTTCAGTCAGGCTTCTTGGTTTTCTTCTACCATTGAAGATGATAGCATAGCTATTGAAAAGTACAATTTGGTGCTTCTTAGAAAATCGGTAATTTGGGCCTTTTGTTGTCTGTAGAAATGGCTGCAACGCGGTATAGATAGAGAAAAAGACGACTTTTGGAGAGTATCATTCGTTTAATTTATTAGGGAAAGAAATTGGAAAGAAGACTTCCGTAATTGGGACGAAGCAGAATCTCTCACTTGCCGGATGGTTGCTTTAGCCAAGTAGGCTACCACGACAGCGACAGCGACAGCATTTATACTCCCTCTTTCGATTTGTGATGCTATATTATATGCTCTTTAAAATCCATCCAAGATACCACAACGCCAGGCTAAATTCTAACGCAACTGCCCGGAAAGTGGGGGATTCGGATCAAGTCCCAACACCAGCACACTCATCTCGTTCATTCCTTTCTCTAAAATTTAAAGCATGTGAACCGTGTGTTCTTCATCATCGATGTACTCGGATCCATTGAAAGCCGTGTTCTAATTTCTTTCCTAAAATTCAATTCCTTGTATTTATGCCCAGATAGCTGAAAGTAGCTCCTTATTGGATGTCATACATGTATAGTCTCGCATGGGCTCTTACGTGCAGAACAACACATTGTTATCCCTCTTGAGGATTCAACTTACGCTGCGCCGAACATAGCTGATCAGGGAATTCATTCCCTGCGTTTATTCCGGAAGCGCATCACGTTCCGCATCTGTCACTTCATTTATATAAAGCGTCCGAAATTTCATGGAACTTCAAAAGAGCCGAACACGGGGAGAGTTTTGAATTACTGGCGCTGGAAACCCAATCCACAAATCTCTCTTGCACGGGCGACGAAGTCAATGATCCAGGTGAGATGCATCGCATAGTGGCTACACCGGATTACGGGAGGGATGCATGCGTTTTGAAGTCCTCGCCGTGAAAAATCCCCGGGTCAATGTTAATCTGATTTGGTTAAACGGACGATGGTGCACAAACGTGCTCTTTTCGTGACATGAGGATCGGTGTTTTGCAGGCACGTATGATGGCGTCTCACCGCTTCTACTCTAGCGAAGTTAAATGCTAAGTGCTGTTAGCAGGCGGAGTGTGGAGTCGGTATTTATTGCGCAGAATAGAGGGGCCGATTTGTGTTCTCCTCACAGGGTGGCTATTAGCCCGTTCTCCGTGGTTTTTGGATGCTCGAGTAAGTGGCTATTAAGTTCATAAGGGGTATACTCGCCCATTACGGCCTCCTTATCATCGTATCATGCAGTTTTCTTTCATCCTCTTTGATAGAAGATCTTCTTTCGTTTCATCATCACTTCATCGTCGGACTTCGGAGGAATCCTTCATTATCGATGATTTGTTAGTCATCTCGGTTAACCTTTTTATCTCCAATGGTCCGCATTGGCTATATTGTGGGTCGTAAATGATGTACATCTTAATGTACATTGAATAAAGGTATTATTATTTATTAATATTGTTAGAAGTACCGAGTATAAAGTGAATCATTTCTGTAAATAGATGAATCAACCAAAATGACGTTTTTTTTTATTTCAGTTATAAAGTCATTAGATAGAAAAATGGTTGAAACCATGCAGATAGTAATTAATAATCTCTCAGTAAAGAGGATATAGAACTGCAGTTTGAAAATCCTGTTAACTGTATAGAGAGTAATTGATAGCAATTAATTGTCTACTTTTGAAAATAATTTCTACTCTGCTATCCAACTCGTTTATATATACATTTAAATTATCATACTAAATATTTAATTGACAAATTTTAGTTAATTTAATATTTTATCGATAGATTACCAAGTTTTTATTATGCTGAGTAGATTGGACTATTTTAAATATTGGGGTATCAAACAAACAAAGAGAGGAAAGTAATGCATTCCTTTATGATTCCATAGAATCTTCAATTACACATCATATTCCAAAGAGTATTACTGGGCTTACGTTGGGAAGAAAAAGAGTTGACGCAAATAAAAGCCTATGCGAGATTTAGAAAAAAGTACGTTTTGCGGGAATATATAAAGGAAGAGATAATGAAGTTAAAAGAGGGAAGGGAAAGTGATAGCGAACTAAGTAAATGCAATTGCTAACAGATTTAAAATAATAACGGCTCCTCTTCATCCGAAAATTTAGCTCTCCACATTCAGAATTTGGCGACATAGCATGTAATCTGAGAATTGATTAGCTGAGTAATCGCGTTCGCAAAATATAATTTGTTGAAAGTTTCCAATTGCATCGTAGTGAAAACTCCAAAACAATATATTTCTATGGTATCTCGTCTTGAAATTAATCGGAATTCGAAATAATCAAATTCCGCAGGAGCAATAGTCATTTGACCTAATTTTATTGAAAAATAAGTCCTTTCATACGGTAAACAATGTCCATTGTTGAAATGAAAGTGTATTTGAGGATATTAAGGGTTAGGTGTTGATATAGACGTTTTTGCCTCAACAAGTGGAAACATATTTATCTCATGCACATTATTTATAATAATGACATTGATTATAAGTCTAAATTAATTGAACTATCATATAAATTAATTAATATACAAATAATCTCCAAAAACCATCAAAGACTACTTACTAGCACTAATACGTATTTCAGCCCCGAAGGAGCCATCGTCAGACCACAACAGAAGAAGAGTTACTGCGAAGGAACAGGGTGATTGAACAACGAGCAAAACAAGAACAAATGAGGAACGAAAAACGTCATGGCTCTAGTAATTTGTACGAAGTTTTGTTGAATTCAAGGTCTTGATTCATTAAAACGTTTCTAAATTTATAAATGTATACATTCTCTAAGGCATTTAATTTTGTATGTGAATTGTGGGCGTGTCATGTCATTAACAGATATAGCATGCCCAGTATCATGTATATGTTTCGCAACACTCGATGCCTGAGGTCTTCCAAATCTAAAATGGGCTATATGTTCTTTAAAACGTGTAATTAGTATGCGTCTAGTTTGCCCTATGTATGTCAATTCACATTCTGGGCACTTAATATTATAAATGCCTGGCTTATCTATGGTATTAATTTTGCCCTCCGTATTGCCTGATAAATTTTTAATTGCAAAAGGGTTTTGGAAACAGATGGTTATGTCTTTGTCTTTGAAAATGCTGGGCAGACCTTTAGTGAGGGAAGGGCAGTAATTCCATTTTAAGTATTTCTTAGAAGTATTAGTATGAGGATTTAACGTAGTATTATTATTAATTCGAAATTGATACCTACTTCAATCAAAAGACATAAATTCAAGTCAGTTGTTGATAATAATACTACTCACCTATTCAAGACTGACTGATCATCATATCTTCAGGATTATCCAAAAACCTTTAAATTAACTTTATATGCTCCTTCATTGATTCATCAGCTGAAGTTACTACTTGCAGATTTATATCAGATTACTAGATTTTTTTCTTTTTTCTCTCTTCGTGTCCGAATCATTAAATCTTTTAAATCATCAGTTCAAGACTTAGCGTTCATTTATAGTTTCAGTATTACCAGCAAATCTTTAAATCGACTTATACCTCGTAGTAATAAAGACCCTAATAATAATAATAATAGTTGATTCCACAACTTAAATTACTAACCGCAATGGACTCCGCGGAAAGATGCGAATCACTAAAAATATTCATGGCCAATATTATCACAACCGCTTTGGGAATGAATGGCAAAACTGTGTTGGCGGTAATTCCGTTTCTTCGCCGATCGAGTTCGAAGGGGCTTAAGGAGTAATTAAAATCTTCCTCAATCCTCTGTTCATTATCTTTTTATTTTTTGCTTGTTTATGCCTACCTCTATGCAGCAATAGAAGCTCTTTGAAGTGGCTTTGCAGAGAGTATCGACTTCTGGGAAGGACCTTCAAGAGCTCTTTGAGTATCTAAGGAGGCGATCGTTCTTAGCAAGATGAAACCGGTTTCAATTTTATCAGCCGCAGCCATAGAAGAAGTAGCTTACAGTTTTTTAAAACGTCCCACTTTTCGTGCAATGTAAGTTACACTCGCTATGTCGTGCTAAAATCTCTTAATATGCGAAACACATGCAAAGCTTTTGCATGCTGTTTATAAATACTATCTAACAACTCATGGGAATAAAATATTCACCTGTGGATGGCAATTACGTTGGAACTTTCGATTTTGCGAACATTTGGAATGAATTAATTAATCACTTTGATGAAATGTGTTGACTTTGAGCGGATTTTAAAAGATATTTTAGGTATTTAAATTTTTTCTCGATTAATATTTTAAAGATCTAAGTTTTATACCGATAATTTTATTGAATATTATGGCTAAATTCAGAATGGCGTAGCTTCGAAAAAGAGGAAAGGATGAGCTTGACTGATTCAACTATTCTAATTATTTTATACTATACTAACGAACAAAGGCTATTGGGAGTAATGAGAGGAAATTCGGTTCCACTTTCTTTTAAACGAGGGGACGAAGGGAAGTACTAGCAATAAATTGTTTAAAATTTGACGGATTGAAATATTTTCTCGGCGACCACTGACAATCATGCTAAACTTGATTCTTACAAGTTACTTTATTATATTTATTTCCATAAATTTATGTAATATGTCATTTACAGCGGTTTGTAAATTTATTTATTTTTCTATTTATTTTGTAATCGTAATTTCTTTTGCTATTATTCTCATCTTAACTATAAGTGCGTTTAATACATATTTCTTCAAAGTAGTTTCGAGACTAAATTGTTACTCAGTTTTTTTTCAAGTTTTATTTAATAGTTAAGAATATTTACTTTATCGCAATGAAATATATTTGCCTATATATAATTTTCTATTTTAAATTTTACATTTGTTAAAACTTGCAAGAGAAGGAAGTTGGCAATCCTTGATGATTAAAAGTAATTAATTTCAACTTTTTATCAATTTATTGTAAAATCGTTGTCTAAAATATCCGTAACATAACTGAATAATAGTATGTAAATTTAAAATTTTGTTTTATTTATTTACTTAACAACACCGCCACTATTAGTCAGTACGACAGATGGAAACGTAATTATATACTGAATTTTATAGCTAAAACGAGAAATGCTGACTATCACCTCATACTATCAATCACCAACGTTACTATGTTGCCACCTTGTCCATTCACCACATTTGTTTACAAAATAAAATTATTTTAAAATTTACTGCTGCTATAACTGCTATAATATAAAAGATTACTTTACAGCTACTACAAAAACCATGTTCGTTTAACACTGAACTCGAAAAATTCCCCAGGAACCTTACATATACAAGTAATCGATCTGTGTAAAATAAATGAAAACAGTAATTTCTGTGAAATAGCATGAATACAACTTATCAATAATGCTTATCTCGTAAGATGTTTCGGGATTCCTGGCTTCCCGACCACTGTGGGTGCCACGAGGCCTACAAATTCCCTTCTATGCATCACCCAGGCGATTTCCCTCTCGTCTCACATTTTGTTAATAGCAGGTTCAATCGTTAAACCATTTATTTTGATTATTCCATTAATAAAACATTTTAAATTATAATAATTAAATTTCTACACAGGCGTTTTCATGATATAATGAATTTTAGTAGAATTACCACTCGATTATCGATAAATAATTTTTCAGTAATGTATTGAAATTAGCAGAATGATTTCATTAATATCTTTAATTAATTTTCTGAATGATTGAATGAATTACGGTATAATTTTATAGTTATACCGTTATGTGCACGTTAGTGAGCGAACTCCAGTCCCTAAAGAAATTACGGTGAAATGTAATATGTTAATTAATTAGGAAATTTCAATTCATTCTCCGAATGAGACATTGTTTTATTGCATAAGGCTAGTGGTCTTCTTTGCGTTCAATGAAAATGAATTTATAACCACTGTTTTTCGTATTTATTCCTATAGATTTTTAATTGTACTTATTCGATAATAACCTTAGTGTAATTGCTAATTTTGTTATCGCAAGGAATACATTTTATAATGTTTTGGCACATCTTTCTAATCGACGATATACATAGGAAATAATGCGAAAAGACAAAAGATTAAATCCTTATATTGAATCATCGAAATACTCTACCCTATTGTTCAATTTCAATAGAATGTTAGGTGAATGTAGTCACTTAGGACAGATTTCAAGCATTATTTACCCTTTTCTACTTCAGCGGTGGAAAATTAAAATAAGGAATTTTATCGAACGTTCCGGAAAAAAATAATTTTCTCCAACAGAAAATGCAGAAGAGCCTAATGTGACGTATTGATTTTAGCAGATTGTACAATGCTGTCCAAGGAAAAACATGTCGTTAAAGGTAATTTAAGGAATATAGTGATGGAAACAAATATATCTTCTTATTGGCGAAACTTGTAAGCTTTACCGCTATTGACTGTATCAAAATAAATGATATTTTCATTATTTATTCACAATCGACTTTGTTTGGAGTAGTGTAATGCCGAAAAATATTTTCTAAGTTACGCAAGTTACTCTGGCTTTTACGTGTTCCAATTGAATATTCTAATTTTTAGTCGGAAATCACTTTAACTAAGGTTCTCTTTTACACTATGATAGAGATGGATAAATATACGTAAATATAGGTAAACGTACTAAATATACTAATCGTACTATAACTTAGAAAAATATCATGGGAGATACCATGGAGTATTTTTGGCCAAATTAGGCCCCATAAGCTAGTCAGAGGAAATAAATCCTCGGCCTTGATACTTCTGAAAAGAAACACTTTGGTTAAGCAATTCATATTCCTTAGTTTGATTTCAAACAGCAGTTTTTGTAACATGATTTTAATAATAAACGAAAAGTTTCTTCGGTGTTTTGAAATATCTGGATTTGTGAGAGACAAACCTTCCCTAGAAAATGAGTCCGTTTCCGGAGTTAATTCAAAATTTTAGTGTGTTTGGAAATAAAATCGAAATATTTTTACTGTACAATGTAATTTCATAATTTCTTTCGGGAGAATAAGGATTGAAGAAGACGCAAATTGTCCACAGATATAAACCAATTATCAATGTTAGAATAGTTGTAGCGCTCTCTTAGTTGTTGACATATCCATAGCTCTAATTGTAGATAGAATACTGCTCATAATTGTAGCATTTTGTGGAGCTTTCTTGAAAGAATTACATGTGCTTATAGGATAAATGATTAAATCTTCTAGAGAATAAAACTATAATGCTGGCTCAATTTATTATCAAATTAAAATCCCCTACCATCAGAGCGCAACGTAACAGTTTTATTCTATAGGTAATACTCTTTTGTACATGCCTGCTGAGACTTTTCACCGACATACATTTTACCTTAAGGGCCGGTTACGCGTGCTCGCTACGTAGCCATCAGGTTCGGCGTAGCCGAAGGTTACGAGTGACAATCGTTGCACAAAGGAAATCCAGGCGGCGGTCACCAAACCAGAGGGCTACCTTTGCTTCTGAACGCCCGATCATTTTCTCATACATTCTTTCCGTAAAAATTAGGCTCTTGGGCTGTTTTATCTTTCAATTGTTAGTGAAAGTTGGCGGAGGCAGCGCGTTGCTAGAATCGTTTGAAGACACACATTGGCCATGTTTTCAACAAATTTGTATAAATCTCGGCTATATTTACACTTATATGGAGATAACCTTATATAATAATTAACGATTTGTATATATTTATCCATCCGATGCCAGTAACTACCGTAAGAAAAAGGAGAAATTTTCGAACATTATTTTCGTGCACTTTGGGAGTCATTAAAGATTCAATGGAGCATTACATATTGCAGTGGATTTTTTTTCCTAAGAATCTCTTAGGTTTTTTACCTCCACAATTCTTCTAATTTTTTCTACTTCTTATTTTATACTTAATGACGATGGGTTAGATGGAAGAAGAGACTTTTAAGTCTCAATCTCGCCCAAATAAAGACGACTTATTATTATTATTATTACATATTAATATTTGTTTGTCCAAAGTATCCTTGGTTCGACTGTGGACAACTCGAATCGTCTCTCATAAAAAATGCACGTAACGTTCATTTTGATCGATTGTAGATAACTTTTATTTTGCAGAATTAAATCTGAAATAATGGTCGTATAAAACGGAGATTAATACCAAAGGAAGGGAAATGGAATAAAGGTTCTTATTTATGAGGTAGAATAACGTATTCGAGTCATAGAGAAAATTCGAAAAAAATGCGAAAATGTTGTGTAATTTTGTAGGCATAAACAATTCCCTAACGACAAAGGTGATTGCTGAACTCAAATCTAATATGAATACATGTGAAATATAGGCTCATAAGAAATGTAGGGAGAAGAAGAGCCGACATTTTATGGCAATAAAACCATTAGATAACTTTTGAACATATTTATAAGGAACATTCCATCATCATATCCAATTTAATATTAATTCCGTCACTTTTGACCGGAGAATCCACAAGTCTTAATATAATAATCACCGTCATGTAGGTATTTTTGTATATGTGTGTGGATATATATATATATATATATATATATATATATATATATATATATATATCCGATGTCAGTAACATAACATAAGAAATGCATTGACGCAAAAATTGAAGATTAACTTATCTCTCTCCCCGATGAGATAGAAGTATTAAAGTTGGGGATTCATGAAATATATCGATATTATTTCACCAAAGGGAAGGTTCGACTCCAAGGGACTACAAAGGCTTTCATAAGGATTGCAATTGACGTTCATTTTTTATTGTAAAACGAAATAAAATGAAAATTGAGCATGGTTATTCTTATCATCGGAGTGTAGGTTTCCGGATCGAAATCGGACTACAGTGATGCAATGATTGTTTCATTACGGATATTGCCTATTTAAAGTAATTATGTTTCTATTGTATGCTAAAGTTAATTTATTTCATCATTTTGTTGGTCATTTAGTTTATAGTATCGTCTCGTATCGTAGAAAAATTGTGAAGACGAAAAAGTACGAAAAATTCGTCTTCGCACCTAACGGAGAAATGCTCCGTACATTGGCGTATATTCCGCTTCTTCAGAATTTCGTTCATTATTTCCAATAAAATTCTTCATTAGAATCATCTCGCTCTTCGAGCATCACTCTATATAAGTCCTGTCGTCCATCTCCTGTGTTGACATAAGCGTAGTGCGTCAAGGTGAATTTCCCATGATTCCCATTCAGTCTCAGGCACCTCGGAAATCCACCGCAATTTTGAAGCAGAACCCTCGTTTTCTACGTTTAAAAACCTGTTACTCGAAAACCGTTTAAGATATCTTCTTCAATCTGCCTTTATATGTAAATTTGATGCATTCTTTAAATTTTATTTGCTTACTATACCAATGATTTCCCAACGATACGTGATTTAGCTAATGACTGATATTTCCATGTTCAATCAGTGGTGCACCTTCAGTTTTCTACTAATGTATATTTTGTTTATGTGAAATTGGATCAAATGATAGCACCGCTACAGGCATGTATTACTTTACTGTGAAAGAATCATGATGCATGTTTAAATACTTCCAGAGAAATCGTCGTCAGAGTTTGGATGCACGGGATAAAAACGTTGTAATATATATTTTAATTTTTTTGTTGCTACTAAATACATTATTGAACTATACCAAAAATGTTGAATCTATAATTATATTGGACGTCTGGGTACTATTTTTTTCAAGGTACCTCCCATATATTTCATGTAAAAAATTAAAAACTGTTTTTCTACTAAACAGTTCGCTAACCTCCGGCTATCACGTAACCGATGGATCTACCAGGGGTTATGGTTTGAGCTGCTTTAGCCGAGACTCACGGCGAAACTATAGGTGGTGCAACGTAAAACTGCCTGTCACCTCGACCCTGACCGTAACTAGGAGTGTAGCCGGAGGTGGTGGAACCGGCCCTTAGTGAAATTTTGCGTAAGGATTGTTCATCCAGAAAAATTTACCCTTAAGACTAGACTCACTCAAGAGGGTTGTGGAATGCAGTCAATGGATGTTCCTCCAAATAAAATTTCAGAAAAGCGTATGACTTTTGCTGAGTTGCATACGGCAGCCATTGTTAAAATTGTGTATTTTTTTATCCATACGGGAGTTATAAAAGGAAAACTCATCTGAATTTTTCTCTCTACACGTCTACGTTTCGAATTTGAGGTAGTCAAATAATTTTTCGCTCATTACGCAAGGGACCATGAGATTGTAATGTGAAAATGCAAAATTGTACATTTATTTCCATTTTTATTTCATAAAATGGTTATTACAATCCTTTTTTATTTATAATTAGAAACTTTATCCATTGATTAAATTCTGAAACCTCATTATCTTGGTGAAACGTCTTTAGAAGAAACGCCTTTGAACCCTGATTCTTTGAAAGATTAAGGTAATAGTATTAATATTAATGTATGCAAAATCTGTCTGAAGGTAGCCATAGCATTGCAAACGGGGAAGCGAATGTAAGTAAAACGTAGCAAACGATGTATATTGCTGTTAGGCTCAAAACACCAAATGGCATCAAAACTTGCAAAATGGATAGCTGGGGAGTTTTGGAAATAAAGGAAAGCCAAATATTGGCAGAGCAAAGTGAGTTGAAGTTCCTGCATTTCAATGGGCCAAATACCGTCAGCGAAATACCAATAAGTTCCCAATGAGAAGACAAAGAGAAATGCTACCTATGAATGATATTGGCGGTAACGGACTAAAAGCGAATGATCAGCTCCCAGTCATCATCCTGTTTTCACGTATTATATCTAAAGAAAGATAATAAAAAGCTTGTATGTGTGTGACATGGCATTATTGAGGGATACAGGATAAATTACTATTAATGACAACTCGTGACCGTGCTCATAAAAAGTTTTTTTCTGATTCTGCTAACATTGAGATAATGAGATGAGCTAACGGCAAAAATATCGTAAATGTTGCCTAAGCAAGCTCCTGTTACCCGAAAGTTCGGAAATGAACAAAGTAAAATGATTATTGCCAATAGTCGCTTATAAATAATAGGAAGTGCTAGGTTTTACCAGTTTGTAGAAGTTTACGTTTATTTTAAGATTTGGTAACTCATGAGTAGTAGATTTTATATTTAGCAAGATCTAAGAGAACGAATGTGATTTCGGAATAAATTATCTTTTTCGGATAATATATCACTCTATTGGAATATTTTGATATATTAACCGGTTAAGCGTCAATAATCCTTTATTCCCAAATCCGATTAGACACTGCGTCAATTTTAGTAGAAAAATGGAATAGTTATCATATAAAAAAGAATAACATAATTAATATCTTCGGTTATTTGATAAAATACAGGGAAATATTGATGAGAATTATCAAATATTACGGCTTTCATACATACCTAGAGGGTTCCGTTCTATTTCCATAAAAACATTTTTCTGTTGATGGAATTTAATTTTTAATATGTAATTTTTGCTTGTTGAATTCTAATTTATGTGTAATAGACGTTTTTCATCGAGTAAGACTAATTATTAGTCTTTCTTGAGTACAAGATTCCCAAATCCGGGAAAATACAAATTCCGAAAAAGACTTGGCCTCGAATATGCTCGGATTGGGATTCCCAGCTTGTACTTACGAGTCATATTTGTCCCTCAGATAATAGAATCTCTTCATACGCTTTATAAAAATCGCACGCTCCTGGGCTGCCGGAAGCTGCCATCTCAAATCAACTTCGAGCCACGTACCAAGTTTCCCCGCTTTTGTTCCCATCTCCTCGACTTGACGAGCCGATATCAAATTCAATATTTTCCCCCAAATTTTTAAGCCGTGTCAAGCGGAACCATCCCGACGTGAATGCTATTGGATTCATTTTCCCTCCCTTTATTAATCATACCTCTATTACGCTACATTCCGCTCACGTACGAGGGTTCGAAACACATCTGTAAACAGGGCGGCTGCTGTACTCCGGAAGAGGATAAACCCCCACTCTGCACCTCTTCCTCGGAGAGATGGCTGCCGCCGGGTGACCGCTCGCTGGTGTGCTCGGAGCGGGGCCAATTGGGCCGGAAATACGGAAGCAACAAACGAGCGCGGAATATTCGAGGAAAGGTAATATTCTTCAGAGGAGAATGCCGACGAAATATTGTGGATTTTGATGGAGGAGGAACCCCCTAAGCCGTGGGCCTCAGCTTTGGGGTCGGGCTAAAGTGCCCGAATCGGAAGATGAATTCGATGTAACCATACTAAAGAGAAAGGATGCAGCCTGTTTGTCTACACTGCGAATTCGGCCCGGATAATATTCCATTCGCTTTGTGTAGGAATGCCGTTTCAGCGCTTCCAGCGAACCTTTCCTTTACGTTATTCCCTCTGTCGGTTAATATGCGAAAATTGTAAGGCAGATTCCCCGCTTTCATCTGTTACTACGTATGCAGAACGTTTACCTTCGATGGGTTTGTTTTAGATTATCTAATTAGTAGCGATTAAGCAAACATGGCCATGCATACCTAGTTGCGATTTTTATAAACTGATCGAATTATGAGAAATAGTTTGGTATTTGTTTAATCGTGAAAAAATAAGGGAGTGAGGTTGACAATATTGATCGTTCATTCCTTTAACTTCTTTCTAAATAATTTTCTCTGTTGCTACATCTCCGCGAGACAGACTTTCAGAAATTTCAGACAAATTCTGTGCGAAACTGCATTTAACCGTGCTTGAAAAATAATTTCCATGAGTAGCATTTCACGCTAAGAACTCTTTTTGTATTAAGTTATTATTTATTCATAGGTTACATTTGGGAAGAAAATACATTGGAATAAGGAGCATATTACTACTGAGACTAACGTAAATGATAAACATATGATTTGAAAGCATGTATTTACTACGTGAACGTATCGAAGGTTTCCAAAAAACTTTGATAATTTTTCTCCTTCCCTGTCTTATTACAGACAGGATAATACGCACATTAGGATTTGATTTTAGACTTTTCCACAATAATTAAGGAAACACGTCCAGGTGTCGGTGTCTGAAGATGGTGTGAAATGTTATTTTCTGTGGGCAGCAGCAGGCTTCAAGTGGACTTCGCGGGCCACAGAAGGCCACTTTACTGTACTTTTAAGCGTTTATATTTAATTAATCATTGTAAGTTGCTGCATGATATTGATTTTCAAAGAGAGCATAGAGCTGTAAAATGTAGATAAAGTTCTGACCCGAATTAGCCTTTGCAAACCACAGTTAAATAGCTTTTAGATAGAGAATGTCACGTAACTATTGTGAGAGAATCAGCCACTGTCCGCATGGATTTGGCTAAAAGGTGGTGAGTGAGAACCCCCATTCTTGGTGTATACATGCCTTCCTCTCAATTCTCTTTTAACAGTCTATTATTTATCTCTCATCGTTTACTCTTGTTTCATCAGAAGTTAAAAAGAAATTTACTCCAACTCCTATTGACTAACCTTTTCCAAAACCATTGAAGAAAGGAACACTTTATGTTTTTAAAAGTAGGCACCGTCCTTTTGTGGCTGATCGGACAAAATTTCGCATCGGGTTTGGATAAATCCTCAGTAATACTAATAATTGACAGGAACATGGACGACCATCACGCTACACGATTCGTAATCTCTTTCAGACAGGCAAGGAGCATTAATCCCAATTCAGAGAGACGTAAAGCAGTCTTTTGAATTACTCATCTCTCACATGGAATGTTTTATACAAGCGTAAATTTACTTTTGTGAATCTTGTGTAGAGTATAAGGGAACTCTTATGTTAAAAATTATGCATGAATTTCCATATATTGATCCACTCTGCCCTAAGTTTTTAATTTGCAATTCAGTGGAAACAAAATGAAAGTAAGGGCATAAGTAAAGGCATCTTTAATTTGCTAAGAAAATTTAATAAGAATTGATAATTTCGATGAACAGCTGCTAGCGTATTTCAAGGTGTACATTATCCTACTTAAAAGGCTAACAAGGTATGTAGAAAAATTAATAAATTATTTGTTTTTATTTAGACAAACCAATAAGTCGTTAAAACGAGGACGACGAAATCGACTGAATGAATAACTGACTTTTAAAATAAGAGCCTGACCTTAAAGAGCAGCTGGAAAACATTTTTTTCTTTATAAATGCCGTAGTCTAACAATAAGATGCTTTAATAATCATGATTAATCACCAGCTTCTATTAATTTAGTTAAAATTCATAAATTAGAGGTCATGAATTATTTTAGATATTATATTCATCGAGTGAGCGATTTACTTGACATAATTAATAAATTATCGACCGTGAAAATAAGAAACCACTCAGTGGTTAAGTATGTATCGTAGGGCCAAAATTCGATATCAGTATTAGTAACTCCTTAATCTTAATAAATTTTCACATGTGCATCATGCATGTATTTCCATTTAAGAATTCAGCACCGCGTGAGTTGACGTTTTCAATCCCGCTGTAAGCGTTAAATAAAAAATAAACGTAGGACCGAAAGGAATCAACCGCGATAGATGACTTAGTTCAGAAATATTATAAACTCAATACTGAGTTAATAATATTTTGCGATAATTTTCATGTTACACCACGTAAGAGACAAACGTAAGAATAAGCTTTATATTAAGATCCATACTATCAACAAATACCAATCAATAAATTGTGAGTTGTTTTTTCTTTTAGTAGATAGTTGTTCTATTCGAGATAGAATAAATAATTTTCTAAAACAACTCAAGTTTTATGTTGAAACGAAAATACTTTAATATCATGCTAATTAATAGCCACGACGAAAGATAAAAGGATTTATTTATACTTAACACCCGGAAGATAAAGTTTACTGGTTAAGTAAATGTTACAGCATAGCTCTATCGTCACCAACGTAAGTTTTTATTCCGCGCATCGTCGGATATTTCAGCTAAAATCATCATTAACTCACGTACACTTTTCCCATTTGATAAGGCGCAGTGATGAAACGTAGCAGCATTCACGCTCGAATCTCACCATAACGTACAAATTGTCTCTAGTCCGGAGCCATCAGGCGTGTGTATGACGGAGAGAAAATTCTCAGGACGCCCCGGAGAATCTGGGGCATCGTAAAAAGTTTACAGACTCAATCGCAAGGACAGGGATGACGAGGGGGCAAGAATTCCATAAAATATAAATACTTGACGGACACGGTGTAATTGAAAGGTCGGGTGGGCGTGTCGATCGGGTTCTCCCTTACGAGGCCGGCATAGCCAACAATGTCAATCAAGCGATCCTATGTCACTTCCATTAGGAACGTCGGTTATGCACTCGTCTACGTTTTATGACGCCGGTAAGCCCATCTCTACCGGATGCCCTTACGTCGCGACAGCAAAAGAGGCCCTGCAAAGGAAAATAGACATATATAGGTCTATAGAGGGAGAAATGGAGCGTAGTAAGATAGTGCTCATTGTAATCGACTGGCGTGCACCAAAATCCCGATCTGAATTCGAGTCCTGATTTACGTCTGATCACTTGGAAATAGACACGGCCCAGTTAACTATTCCGCATAAGTTAAGTACGTGCCAATGGCTCAGTCGCGGTCTATCCTGCCTTTTTTGCCACTCGCGCCGTTTAGGACGTAAGGGCCCTTATTTCTCCAGCTACGTGTCTTTTTTCCCTAGCGTTCCCCCCCTTCCCATATCTCCTATCACTCTAACCTACTACAGTTCCTATCCGTCTTTATAAATCGACACCACAGGCGTAGATTTCCGGCACGCTGGGAACGGAGTAGGAATTAAAGTCTTTTCCCCTCCGACGTTGTATTTTCCCCGCCTCGTGGCAGTTTCGACTCGTGGCGCCATTTTTCATTCTCTACTCGCTTTATTGTTACGCACGCATGATTGAGGGAAGCCAAATGCGATGACGAAATGAGGGAAAAATGAAAACGTTTAAAGTGTCTCCTCATGAACCTCTCGCATTCATCGTGCGCTCAAAATACGGACGCGAACCGGAATAAATGCAATGATCCCCCTCAGATTCTCTCAATGAATGAGAGATAAATATATTGCCTGGAATGCTTTTATGACGCGAGCCATCCGCGAGTTCGCTCGCCTACAATTAATGAGGTATAAATTCGCAATTGACTGGTCGCGCACGCTTTCGCTTAGGAGTGAAATTCGTTTTGTGGAATGAATAGGTTGCCTGCGATATAATTGGATGATGCAGTAGAGACATATTTTTTGGATTCGAAAAGTGAGCTGACTCTGGAGGTACGCATGCATAGTAAGAGTGAATAACGGTTTAATTTATATATTTCGTTGGAAGGGTTCTAGTTCAAATAAATGAGTTTGGTAATATTGACTTCTTTGGTATTGAATTACTCGTTAATAGTTAATAAAATAATTTTGCTGAATTTGATAGAAGGGATAATAATCTCAAGATATCTTAGATCACATATTTATAACGATAATTATAAAAATGTATATTTTATTTTTACAGTATTTTCTATTTTTAATTATTGCAAGACAGTAATTCAACGCCAAATAATCCTAAATAACGATGGTAACGACCATATTTCAAGAAAATATTTACACTTTAATCCATTCAATCCAAAAAGTTAAAAGCTAAGTGTTTTCTTACAACTAACCCTAATTTAGTGCTTTTCAAAATTAATTTGAGTAAATCACCTCAATTAAAATCGTTTTTTTCTTGTTTCACATATACGTTAAAGTAATCAATAAACGGCTCTTACAATTGACAATAGCAACTCTAATGTACACAAAAAACATTTCTTAGCCATGATTAAGGGACGGTGTTACTTGATTTGCACGCTAGCCTACAGAGTTCAAAGGATCCACGTATTACCCTAATCAAATAACCCAATACTTCTAAAATTAAATCTTCCAAATAGTTTTAATTCTTCGCGTTAAATTATTCCGCTTCAAGAAGCCGAGATATCGTATTCAATCCGAAGATAATTAAATTATTAAAATTCCTCGGAAAATCGAAATACAGCGGATTTTTCTTTAATTTATACATACAATTATTGGCTTTATTGAAAAACTTTCCCAGCGCGTCCCCTTCGTCTTTCCTTTCAGCTCTCTTGCTTTTTTCTCTTTTCCCTTTCATCAATCTAACGACATACGAGGTTAGAGAGGCCTTATGGCCTTACCTTGGCAATAAAGAGTTTAATCAATCAATCAATCCCCCATCCCCATCGATTTCCCTTTTCCCCTCATTTTCCTTATCTCACTCTTCAGTATACAATCATCCAGCGATATTTATTGCGTCTATAGATTAGGAATTTGGACGAAATAAAATATGTGAAATACATGACTCTCTTCCAGGACTGTGCGTAAAATGGATTTAATTTCAGATCGTATGGAGAAGTTATCGAAAATTAAAAGAAATGATCCTTTTTGTTTTGTTTCTTTCATCATTGTGGTAAATACCAAGTAAAATTTAAACGTTCCTGCAAGTTTTGCTTCTACACAGTGCAGAAAGGTTAAATCGAAGACAGATAATACAATACAGCTTTACAGGAAGTCAGCATTGGTTCGTTCTGTGTCTCATACTATTTAGTGTATATTCATCGGATAACATGAAAAAATGGCCAACACGAGAGATACTTCAGATGGAGAATATTCCACCAGAATACTTCGGATAGCGCAAATCAGCATTCATGGCGAGATTTTAAACTACTATTACTCTTTCCCTTATGTATAATTTAAATAAGGTACGTTAATAAATTTTGACATTTCTCATAAAAAGCTTAATTTACGCAATTATCTCATTTAATTCACTGGTTAAAACAGTATCAATATTATAAATGCGAACATGTAAAGGTTTTCATAACCTGATACAGAAAATTTTCGTAGCTGTGGAGTTCAAAGCGACGGGTTACACTTCTAACACGTAATTCAGTTAACGCGATATTTGGTTAACACAAAACTCTGTTATCACAATTCTAACAACATGAAATTCGTTAAAAAGAAGAGTCATTTAACATGGAATTTGGTTAGCGCGAAATGCACTGGTGGATTTTCTAGTACACGATTTCTACAGCATAGCTATTTTGCTCTATTATCTCAACATTTGTGACAGTTGCAATCCTAATAACTTCGCAAATGCTGAAATCCACTGATAAGTGTTTCACTTAATCAATATATTTAATAGTTACTTCACTTTCACTATATCATGCTTATATTTTTACAGTCTATAATCAGTTTCCCAATGGATTAGCGATAATAATTCGAATGTAATTTAAGAACAGTTTTTTATTGGATTTAAAGCAATTTCGAGGCTAAATTACATAAAGATTTGTAGGTTAAGCTTATATACACCGTAGTTGTTCAGTTGCATTGTTTCAGGGGTGGAATTTCATATATATTTTTCTATATTTTTAGCTTCTCGAGTGCTACCTTGGATCTGGAACACATGAAGTCGAACTTTCTTAAGTACTATTTCCCTCATGATCTGTCCACTTGATTGAAATTATCCGGGAATATTCATTTTTAAACGAAAAAAATTGATCCAAAGTTACGTAGGTTTATTCAAGAGTTGTGGATTTTAAAACCAAACATTTGTACCAATACTGTACTCGTGTCTACAGTAAGACCAACAGACACATCTTTATTAAAATTCCTGTATTATTTACAAATGTTTGGAAATACTGAGGTCGTTGCCACATCCTTCTGTGACTTCTAATTTTGGAATTGAATACATCGAATAAACATGATGCATAGACATACAAGACATTTGAAGGGAATCGGAACTTCACCTTTTACAATAAATTGACAGTTGGTTGATGGTCTTAATTAAAAATGAGACGGCATTATGAAATTTATTCAACCAATTATGGATTGAAACTCATTTCTATACAGAATTTGATGTACAGTTTTAGACAAAATAGAATGGTTTTCGATTTTTGGTAGATTTCCTTGAATTTAAAGGAAACCGTTGGAAATAACGGCTGATTTTGAAATATAGTTAAACTGAAGGTAATTTATCTCGGTAAAAGGTATTCAAATTATTTGTATGAGCACAGAATGAAGATAGTCATTATCGGCGTCATTGGGTGGAATGCGTATCGACGAGTTTGATTGAGAGCATGAAACGTCTCAATTATCAACTAACTCTCTAATAAACAATTGCTATTCAACAGGTATATCGCTTGCGCATTCAGTTAATAATCGTTATCATCACGGCGTCATGTAATTTGCACTTCGTTCAGTAAAGCATGAACTAGTGTTTGTTTACAATATGTCGCGGACACCTTTTCACGTGGAGCGATTTCACTATTTTGAGTCGCCATAGTGAATAAAAAGGACCACCTATCCAAGTCAGAAATCATATCTCTCCATGTGTTATAGAGGTTAATGATCACTGAACCCTTGGCAGCTGTACGAAAAGGTCATTCGATAAAATTCGATACTCCCTAATTTTTCCCTGTTCTCTCACCATTTTTATTTCATTCAGTGAGTCTTTTATTCCTCATCACCTATAGTGCATTAGACTACAACATGGAAAATGCCTCAACCAATGGATATAACCTTACTTAAACTGAATTGACCATATTTTATCGGGTATAGAATATTCGATTTGATTTCAGTCAAAACTTTTCGTGAATATTTTATATGACTAACGACTGTACAGGTGTACGTACCGATCATTAAATATTCAAATTAATTAACTTTTTCAAGCTGAAAGGTTCCGATAGTAGAATAAAAGACGAACACATTGAGATACTGCTACCATATCTAGATCAATGAAATATTTATCATTCGTCTTTGTTAAAAATATGTAAATGTGTTTATAATTTAATTTTGTTTGTTTCGATAATAGCTTTGCCACTGAAAACGCCACTGAGATACAAGTGATGCTTAATGATATTATTCATCCTAGTTTTTCCTCATTGAATGCAATTAAGATCATTATCTATAGGATGATTATTTTAAAATTACATGGAATATTACCAATCTTATTATTCTTGCTCTTTTGGTAAATAATAGATAAACTACCTCACTCCTCACCCTGTAAGTTTTATTTCCTATCCTGAGCTCAAAGTTGTTAATACTACTATGTTTGAGGTTCCAAGTCTTCTCCAGGATGACTACTGTATTAAAGAGACCAGGTAATCAATTCTCAAAGTTATTACTGAAAATTTTTCATTTAGTTTAATACTTCTCATGCATCATGCAAAAAGCATTATAAGATAATTAAATTTTATTTTATATCTGTATAGCATCTATGGTAATTCCGGTAGAGATGCCCCACGTAAGGAAACGACTTCATAACAACGACTTCAGTGATAACAATAATATGAAATTGCGTGATAGAATAGAACATTTATTGATTATTGCCAGTATGTAAACAAATTTTATTTGAAAATATTTTCACCCAAAATATTAATTTTTTCCGCACCCATGCATTTGACCATCTCTACAGAGTGCCCGGGTGAGACACCTCTGTGGGAGAGATGCCCCATCAGTTTAAACTGAATTTAATCTGGAAAACGTTGTTACATGACAAAATTGTTAAATTTAACTTGAATTTATCTATGAGAATCTAACTAAACGTTTAAGTTAACTTTAAAGCGTATTCAGAAGTTTCATTTGCAAAATTTCGCTAAATATTGCAGTATATTTAGAGAAAAATATCCATTTAAAATTATAATGAAATTTGCAATAGATATGAATGGGGGCCCACCCTCGATATGCGTGAAGAGAACTCCCAACGGGAGTTCGCTGTAAAGTTAAACGCCAAAAGCCCATTCCATAGGTTTTCCAGTTAATTCCTCGAATATTCGAAGGATACCATCCTTCCAACCAATATTGGTTCTATCATTCCTACCAAGAATATTAACTTCGTCACCTTTAAGTTGGATCATAGTGTACTCAGAAACATAACAAAAATATTTATATAACAAATAAGATAATACGTCATCTTTTGATCGTGCATAAAATACATTCGACTGCGGATTTAACTTTGAATTGAAATTTAAATGTAGATTACAAACGTTTTCTTGAAAAAAGCCTTAATCAGTATCACCTTTAAGTTAAATTGACACTCGTAAGTCACTTATACCTAAAGATAGCACTGGGGCATCTATCCCGAGAAGAGGTTGGGCGTCTATCCTTTCAGTACGGTAGAGATGCCATTACAGCCAGTGAGGCTACACTTTGTCCAAAATGGACAGTCACTGCACTTGGATATTAGATGAAATTATAACTATAAGTTTTCGCCATTTATTTCAAAATATTCAAACATTTAAACTGACGTGAGCCAGAAACATTATACTCTATCTTATAACTGGGCGGAAAAAAACAGTATCTACTTGAAATGATGTTATAAACCGGCGTAAAAAGAATTAATCGCCGTGAAAATCTTGTAGATAGACGAGTGCCTTCCAACGGACACCGTCAGTAGAGTAGTCCTGTGGTTTTCCTTAAATATACTACGACTGGGGCATCTCACCCGGAATTACTTTATTATTTAATGTTTACACTTGACGGTACGGGAGCCTATTGTCGATAAAAATGTGAATTTAATTTTAGGCTGTAAGTAATTTAAGCTAACTCTTAGAGCAATATATATCCATGTGAGTCAACGGCATATCTGAAAAAATAACACCGTTTAGTTCTAGAGCCGGAGTAGAACGAGAATGGGACAAACGGTGACGTAGTAGTTGATATGTTCCGGCCAAATCCAGTATGTCTATTTGTCTCCACTCAAAGTCTGTCATCCGGGTAATTGGGGAATGCTTGAATTTCCTACAGTTGAAAGTATCCGTTTCATTCATTCAAAACTTCGAACGTTAAGAGCATTAAATATTCCAAATGCATATTTACTGTGTTTTCTTAATCTCGCTATTACTGCGGGTTATCTCGCTTGAAAATGAATAATAGTATTGCTACTGCATAAAGCTAGAAAAAAGGATCATTTCCATCATAAATTTGAGAGTTTTTCACGAAGCGTATAATCAGTTAGGAGTAATGGGTATTTTATGTGCTCATGGGCTGCACATGCTGCGACCCTCGAAATTTTCAACGGTCAATTTTGAATAGAAAATAGCAATGTGCAACAATCTACACTACATATTTATAATTATTTTAAGGTAAGTTTGAGAAACTACAGCCACATTTAGCCTTCTAAATAAATCATATATACCTTTACAAAAATATTCCGCTGAATAGTCATGACAGTAATGGCAGTTGTCGTCTTCTTCATTGTCATTAGAAGATGGCGGTTTAACCCCGGGGTTGCCCAGTTCTGCCCCACGACCTCATTTTTAGTTTAACCAGTTGTATCTTGACAGTATTTCGACCTAATAAAAATTGAAATAATGTAGAAACGTAGATTACGATTCATGTAACAGAATGCTATTGGTAATACTTAAGTATTCCATTGAATTACTACATACTTACATCAGAAATAGAAGCCTAAAATTACAAAATCGATCCCTGAAAGTTCGACGTAGTGGTCTGAAACACAAAGGAGCACGGAATGGCAGAAATGGCTTGCACACTAGTCTAGCATGTCAACCCATTGTATTCGAGTCGTTTTTATGTAGGTAAAAGTGATAATTGAGCCCAAAAAATCCGGTATCCCGTTTCTCCACACCACCCCATTCTGCCCCACGTTCCCTTTTATAGGGCAATACTTACAAGAGGTGTTCCATATTTTCCTCTCTGATTTCAATAAAAGTTGGTAGAATGAAAAAAATTAAAAAAACAATCACGATTTATATATCCTTTTATGTGTAAAAAATGTTCAGCGTAAAGGTAATTACCATTTTAAAACTAAAAAATGCCGATGGAATAAAGTACTTTCTGACAGCGTAATGTGTAAGCAGCAGCACGGCAAATTAAATAGTGATAAAGATTGTATGTTATTATCCATTTGTAATTCACGAAGAATATATACTCATAATTGAAAATTCATAAAATTGTATCGATGTGTAAAGAATATTTAAAAGCCTATTGGCGAAGTTACTTAGAGTTTGTTGCCTTGGTTCCCTCTTTTGATTCCATTTCGGCACTTATTTTATACCCTTCACGGGAGTATTTTATCAATTCCTCCCTAATTTTCAGGATGAGGAATTTTTCCACATTCCTCGAATTTTCCCTCTATTTGAAAGGTATTCCTTACGGTTTGCTGTTTGTCATCAACTATCTATTTGTGTTTATACGCATACATTACTTCTGATTTCGCTTGTCTCATTAAAATTCGTAAATCATAGGCAGACCGAATCACCAAAATGCAAATCTAAAAATAGATCTTCCATATCGGTACTCGTGTCTTTAGATGTAGCAGTTAAGGATGCATTGAACTGGATTGCATCGGATGTTATGATTTTTATCTATTTTGCACGAATCGCCCGCTCGTTATTATGTCGGTATTTGGCAAAAAAACGAAAAGATAAGCGATTTTTTATTGATTTATGGAATCACCCGTGGGTCTATGATAGAATTATGCATAAATGAGCTTTTCAAATAGAGATTCTGTAGCTTGAGAGCCGTGGACTCGACAAGTTGAGTACGTTATGTAAAACGAGCTGCATCTACGATAATATATGTATTCCTCTCTCGTATATCATGCATCGGCTGATGTGTTTTAAGTCGCGGAAAAAATCGATCTCATTTATTTTTCACCTCGCGATACACTGTTTTGCGATTTTTCCCATTACTCTGACTCACGTTTTGTTTTATTAGGATATCTCATTTCCTTTCGCAACTTCACTGCGCTTCTCCCCACAACATATTATTCACTCTTTCGTACGATAGGCTTCTCGACAACTCATTTCCTGCACCCATTCCTTTTGCTAATCAATGAGAGGCTGGGGCTGAGTATTACGTATCCTATTTCTGGATAACTTCCCCAATAAGGTCACGTTTGGATGCATCGTGCAGGAATATAATCCCGGCATTACCGTAAACTTGTCGAATTAATGGGAGCGCTTACGCACATCCCGAGATACCGTGGACTAGAATCGGAAAAGCTGGCCAAAAATACAAAATTAGTTTTTCAAGTGTAGACATTCGGACTTGAAAAACTCGCATATCTACTCTCGGGTAAATTCTACATCCATA
The DNA here is from genome assembly GCA_947579665.1 of Sympetrum striolatum. NCBI lineage: Eukaryota > Metazoa > Arthropoda > Insecta > Odonata > Libellulidae > Sympetrum > Sympetrum striolatum. The sequence continues at coordinate 89,021,361 of OX388352.1, forward strand.
GATATAAAAGATTTGAGATGAGTCATACGTATTAAAATTGTACAGAAGGTCAACGTGGATCAAATTTTACGACAAATTTCGGTGCTCAATTTTTCGTGAAATTTTCAACTTCAAACCGATACTAAACCTATGTAAGGAACATCAATCAGCTAAAATTTTCAAATATTACAAAAATGTATTTTACCTTTCATACTACTCCATTTCAATGATGATGGCTATATATTTACATGCTTAAAAAATTGGACACCCTTGTCTTAGAGCAAAATGGATAACGGTTTAATTGGTTACTTATACTACAATTAGCCTAGAATCTTTTTCAAGATGAATCTCAAATAAAATGTTACGATACGGCTGCGATAAATAAACGTTTTTTCATCCAATCTGCAAGATCCAAATCCGTGCGTGGGAATTATTTTGAGGTTAATTCAGCGACTGAAGTTATTTATAATATGTATCACTGCAATCGGCCAAGATCTAACGATAACAAAATCTCTGGGAATATTAACTAAGCAGCTGAAATCACTTTATCCCCTGAGTCTATACAGGAAATTTGAAAATATCGATTTTTTCATTTTCTCGTTGGTGTAAAGCGAGGTATGAAAACTTTTCGAGTTTTTTCAGCCATTTGAGTTGAGCTAGTAAGCGGTAAAAAATCCGGTTCAATTCAATTTTCCCGCTGTTTATTTTCCTACGCGCTCAAATATTTTATTCTCAATGTATGATTGCGTCTCTTGACGCTTAATGGGAATGCTATGGTCCTTGCAGATTCGATATAGAGAATGCATTCCGTTCCATTAACCTCGAGACAATCGACTATCATTTCAATTTTTATTCTCTAATAGGCTATTTCGATCACATCCATCATATACGTGGATTGAGAAATAAAAATTGGATAACATTACGCACGCTGTGGCACTTTATTATATATAAAAAATATAAAAATGCTTGCTGGAATTGATGAGAAGGAACAAAACAATATCGGATTCTCGTACTGTAGCTTGAGGTATGTTTACCTTAATAATCATGATTTGAACATTAGATTGATTCACCTGAGACGGAATAAATAACACAAAATGCGAGAATAGTTATTCACTGAAGTTCTCAAAAGTAATCTATTATTCTGGTAGGACCACATGATTTGCAAGTCCGAGTGTAAATAGTATGTTAGCGAGTTTGTTTCTAAACGTTGATAATATCAGAAGTTGACCACATTAGAATTAATTAAATATTCAAAAAGGAATTCAAACTTTATAATAAATAAATTTATATTGGTCTCATCTCGTACAGTCAAGAGAAATCTTTGCAAGTAATACCCGTCTGCCAAAGCAGTAGCTTTTACTGACCACATTAGTCCAGCCTTGTCCAAAAGTCTAACTTTTTCAGACCTTTCCTTCTATTTAACTAAGAGACTCAAGAATTGGTAGAAGCGAAAAGTAACGGTATGACTAGAACGAAGAGCTTCTATTTTCTGGGATGAAAACAAGAAAAGTAAACACTAAATTTCATAAGTAGTTATTTTAGAGTAATGAAGAACTATTACATGCTCAATTAAATATGAAGTGAAATAATATTTTAAAATAATGTTTAAACAAATCAGCTGAATATATGTGGAAATTAAAAAGATGCAAAGGATGTGATAGGAAAAAATATACCACAGAGATATTTGGGAAGCACTCAAATACAAGTAAATCAGACCTCAATCTAGGATAAATGTAAATTATAAATGCATAAAGAATCGGATGAGTCTCTGATCCCGCCACAGTAACATAGGGCCAAACCTTGAGAAACAAGTCTCATTACTATCTCCTAGGGGATAGCAGCATTTCTGATTGTCGAAATATATAAGCATCCTCATAAATTAAAAACTGTGCCACTTAGATAGAACACGCTATTTTTTCTTGAATTTCTTTTGAAATGGACGTGTTAATTTATTTTAGAAAAGTAGCATCATCAGTAGGAAGCAGAGAAAAGATTATTGTCTTTATAGGAAGCTAGAACTGAAACTTTAAGAAAATTTTCTCCTTCCTGACAAAACCAAAGGCAGCTGCCAAATAATCCTAGCAAAGGATGTGAGAGGGTGTTAGCGAAGCGCGAATGAGTGTCATAGACCTAACTCCGGTAACATAAGGGTCGGCTAAAATTGTCATATGTGAATGTTTCTCGACGTCAATTCTGCCAACTATATTTTTGATCAATACAGAGGATAAAAACTTAGCCATAAGTTTTTTTTGCGGTTAAAATTAAAATTAAGTCACATTTCTGTAAAATGAAATTTTTCCATTACTTTAATTACATGTCCAGTAGAGGTATCAAATTCTTATATAAAACTCTTTTCACATGAGTTTTTAATATGATTAGCAAGATTTAACATGAAAAGGGCTGACTGTTATACTTCACATCACTAAGAAGATAGCAAACTGGATTTAGGGATTCTATGGCTCCCAGCCGGACCGCGCAACGCTTACGAAAAATCAACCGCAATCCCAGGGTTGCTGGTGAATTGAAATAGTTTATTTAGATTTCATATCTAAAATCCCTGTAGTTTGACGTGTTATAAAGTAGTTGATAGTCCATCGCCGTTTACCTAGTTGTTTTCCTTACTGTATCTCGAAATTTGGCCGAAAAACGGGTCCGCCATTTTATTGATTTTAATGAGCAAAGACCTATCCTTGAGCGAAAAATTCGACAAATCAAAAGAATAAAATTAATACTAGATTGCTGCAACGTCGATTTTTCTAACAGTTTCTCCCGAAAGTCTCTATAAATCAACGAAGTTGAATGATTCTCCGAAAAATCCGAGAGACTAATTTTCTGTGAAAATTTCTCACATTTGATGCCCTGTGTATTTTTGACGCCAGAAAATATTTAAAAACGACAAATGGAAACATGGAAATCAATCTTTTTGCAATAACTGTGCAAAGTTTCAAATTCCGCACCCAAAAAAAAAAAAAAACATTTTTGACCCCATGTCCGGGTTTTTTCATATCAGCCCATTGTGCAGCGTCGACATTTTCGAGTAGAAGAAAATGGGTTCAATATAATTTTTGTTTAGAGTCGTAAATGAAACTATTTTAAAGGCGTGAGTCGTGACAAACAAACGGGGAAGATCTTTTTCAAAACATAATAATTAAAACGTATGTTGACGTTGGAGGAGTATCTGTGCTTCTGCCACGTGTCATAGGATGTCTTTGATGCAAGAAACAGAGGCAAATGCCCATATATTTAAAATACACCGAAGAGGATATTAAAGTCTCTGAGTGAGTTGTATCCAATTTTGACTCTCAAGAGTGCAACGACGATCAATATGTACCTTATGTTTGTCTTTGTAGGAGATTAAACTCAGGGGATACCTTGATGTGATTTTAGAGATTTTTAAGCAATCTCACTCGAGGTTTCCCCGTTTGGTTTTTAGCAAAATTAGTACTGGAGAGATATAGACTTGCCTTCACTTCTATTCCATCATTCTGCCCTGAAAACCCTGACATGTGCAGTGAAAGGAAATCTCCTCTATCCTATAAATGCTTAACTCATTTTGCTCCTGCTCTTCCTCTCAACGCATAAGGTGCTTTCTTTGTCTTTGTACGTAATAATTCTTATCTGTTTCTGTTTTTCTTATTTAGAGTTACCTATATCTGTCTTTCCTATATGCAATTTTGTCTAGTTTATACTGTATGTATTATTTCGATATTTTTTTATAATATCCATTTTTTGTCTCATATTGTACAGGTGTGTGCAAAAAAATTTAAGTCCCGCGTGCAATATAAGATTAAGAATTAAAGTGTATATTAGATATATTAAGGATATATAGATATATTAATGATTAAAGTATATAAGTATTTGTTAGATTTGCGCGCGTATTTCACCTTTCTTGTGGGTGTCTTCCTGCAGTGGATTTTTTCCTAAGAATCCCTTTGGTTTTTTACATGGAATACTCTTCCAATTGTTTCTCATACCATTCTTTTTAATTTAATTAAAATTTTATTTTATTAATTACGATGGGTTAGATGGAAGAAAACACATTTAGCCTCAATTTCGCTAAAATAAAGACGATTATTAATATTATAATTATTAACCACATCTGTGATCCATTAATGTTTCTTTTTTAATCATCGTCAACCCCCATATTGGGTATGGCTAATACACAACGTTAATGCTCCGATTTGTCTGATATTCCTCCGATTTGATGGATTATAATTCATAAATGCTTCAGCAATTGAATTGGAGTAGAGTAGCATTGGTTATTCAGCTTGGGTTAGATTTTTAAAGGTAATATAACTATAAGTCAACGCAGTTAGATGAGAGCTGAAAATACTCGTAGTTTAATAGATTCGAATACCATACGAAATTATTCAGTAATACATTTTTGAATGACATTTGCGTGGTTACAAATGCAGGGGATTCCTCTAGCAAAACTTACCTGGGTTAAAGTAATAAAATACCTGATAATTTCACCTTCATATACAAACAAGTTTTATATTGAAACCAAAAAACATTTCTCACAACGTAGTCGAAAGCTACGCGATTATAACCTCTGGTCTTTCAGTGATTTTGGAAGATGATTATTGTTTTCGTCATTATAAATTTCATTCGCTTAATTATATAAAGCGAAATGAGTATCAATAAAACACTGATATTTATAATTGTATATAGTCGTTTTTGCGAATGTAAAATTCTAAGAATTCAAGGAGATGTTTAGTGTTCAAAATATGATGCGCCACAGCAAATACTATATCTAATATATAGTATATAATTTTCTCGATACCGATGATGTAATCCTGATTGAATTGCTGTGCAACAGAGGCAATTCGATCCGTGGGCTGACTCATTTACAGTCCACATTTATACAACCATTCGTTTGCATTTGCCCATGTCTCTATCCGCTCGATTAATATCTCGCCACCTTCACATCAAAGATAAATTTGCTAAAATGTAAATACTAATGTACACACATGACTTATCAATAGCTCTCAACGCACGTGTGACATTTAATAATATGAATTTGCTTCATTTATCCTTAAAAACATCTACTGCCGAAAGTGCTTCAGTTCACATTTTGCGGTTATAAAGAGAGGCATATTAAAACCCAGGGAAATGGTGTCACATTGACAAATATTAGCCTTTGATGTTTGATGTTTGACAAAAGCCGCCGAGGTGCGGAGCTTTCTGTCTTCACTTAATTTCGCAAAGTAAATTGAGGATCTCATTAATGACGAGTATTTTATATTTAATGAATGGCAGTAGATTTTTATTGCTAATAGATTCATTCGAAAGAGCGAATTCAAGGGAAACCTTTACGTAAATTTAGTGCACAGGCAAATTAAAACATACGCAATAAATAATGTTATCCTTTTAAGAATGTAGTTGTTATCATTGCATTACTTTTGATTGAACGTGCTCCCTTACTAATTCAATGGAAGCTATAATTTACTCCTCCCAACTCTTGAATATTTATTTTAGAAATAAAATGTAAGTAAATATGTTTCTTACATAGCATTATAAATCAAATGGACCGTACAATAAAATATCAGTCATTTATTATACACATAAGCAGAGCCTAAAACTCATCATTATATTCATAAAATTTACATAGAAATAATCATAATATTTCTAATTTTCTTCTGTAATGAAAATTCTGAAAAAACTACTTGCTGTGAAATATATAATCAATTATTTCAACTTTTTCGTTCTCCTTCATAAAATATTCTACTCTTTCGCATTATCATTCTCTATGAGAATTGTATAGATATTACTAAAAAAATTGATTTCAATAATCTAATGGGGTGACCAAAACTCGCGTTTATAATCAATTAGCTTCTCAGCCTTAGTATTTTTGCTACCTTTCTGATTACTTCATGTTACCTTGGAGGTTTAAAATCTCCAACAGCCACCTCTAATTATTTAACAGCCGTGTCCTAATTTTCTTTTCTTTATATCATTTTGTCTGTTAAATTTATCAACTCCTCAAACCGAGTTTTTCGACTTAATGCTTTAAATTTATATATATATAGTTATAAATATTACAAAGTATATTACTTTAAATTTTTCTATTAATCACAATTGACGCAAATAGATCAACGAGATACTTAAACCTCTCTCTTCTTTCTCTGATCATCATCTCAGTAATGCCTAGGTCTCAGCAGATCCATGCAGCAGCAAATCTCATCCCCAGAAATCTCAATGAAATGTGGGCATGCATCAAAGAATAGCGGGAGGCACAGCAACTTCGGATTAGACAAAATTTCTGCTAGTACATACTGCTACTTATTCAGCTAGAAGTCAAAGGGATAGATGTCTCACAGATTTTCCAGAGAAGTTTTCGAGCTCGTTCGTATTTTGCAGTGTGTTTGCTTTCAGGATTCCATTTGCCGAATCTAAATAAATTTTCAACAACAAGAGATTTGGCGTCCATCAAAATGATGAATAGAGAAGTGCTCGTTCTTTTTTCTGAAGTTAAATGATCTCCAATGGCTTAATAATCCCTATTCTAGTTTAATAGCTTATTAGTTCCCAGAAGTCGCATTATTTTCTTTTCCGCTAGACAACGCATTAACTTAAGTATACTTATCAGGTGCTTATGCTAATTAACTGAGATGTCTGTGGATGACATATCTTTGAATTTATTAATTAATTCATAATGCTGCGATTAATTTTACAAGAAGGAATTGAGAGTTATTGACTAAAATTTGTGGTATAAGAAAAGCAGGAAGCTGCATTGACTGATGCAGGTCTGTATAATTCAATGTAAGAGCGGTTCTAAATTATCCTTATTTAAACGTGGTGACATAAGGTTAAATATGATGCAATCATTGAGAAAGATATTTTATAAATTATGAGGATATTTCTGAATTCCGTATAATTCTTAATCAAAGAAAAATATTAGCACAATCTATTCATATTGTTCCATATAAATATCATCAAGAACGAATACATTACAAATTTCCTTCAAAACTACGAAATATTTTCTCTGCACCCTTTACAGTTTCAATTGGTCAGAATTCCTATCGTAAATCAAATTCAAGAAGCTCATAATAGTGTTTTTGTGCATGGAAAGCTAGCAAATTAGTAAAGATTTCGTTACGAAGACAATATTACGGTATCTAAGGGCTTGCGATTTACTTATCTCCTTAACTGCAAACTACAAAAATAAGGATACTCATAAATATTTTTGCGAGCGTCTTAATTATCTTGCTTATTCAAATACATCTCAATAGAAGTTGCTCTTTGGAATTGGCCCAGACATCGACTAATATTCTATTTAACCGTAACCCAAAGGTATATTTCTTTATTTACATTACAATGCGTGTGATCTATCAAAGGATTCTTTTCAAAGTAATGATAAGAGAAAAGCATTCGCAGTTTCACTCTGCCTTGATCCTCAATTGCGGTTTTTCCCATTTTCTTGAAGCCGTGCATTAAGACCCCTTTACCTTTTTTTAGCTGATTGAAGAATGCCACAACAGTGGGCAGTGATATCCGTTCTTTTGTAAGTCCACTTCCTTCCCTAAATTACATTCAGAATCAGATTGGATCGCAATGTCTTTGAAGACTCAAATAATGCTGCTTAAACCAGTTTAACCTATGAATTAGTATCCTATCCATCTAGCTATCTACATATATAAGAATGAATCCGGAGAAGGAATTATATATAATAGATATATACCAGTAAAATGTTGCTTACATACTGCAAGAATTAAGATAACACAAATTTCAAGTCGGCATCGTATCGAGAGGGTCCTCAAAAGAAAAAAAGGATTAAAAATATTCTTAAAATTCGCTGCATATTATCCGTTCAGCATCAAACCCGGGTCTCCCTGGTGATATTTACTATGCAGCACAACAGAAGATCACCATCTATAACTATGTGTGAAAACTCAAGCGTAAATATTAGCTTTCACTGCCTCGAACGACGTCCTACTTTTCCCTTATATTCATTATGTGAGAAATAATAATGTGCTCTGGCATCGAACCCAGGAACAGCATGGTTTAATCTAAATATTTTTCTTAAATTGAGTCTTAATATACATCTGCTAGCTAAGCAAGATTTTTCTATAATTTCGATAAGTGCATCAAAAAATAATGAAAAACAACCCCAATCTATTTTAAATGGGAAATTTATTTACCACCTGGCATCGAACCCGGGTCTTCCTGGCAATACATCCTAAGCAACACAATAGAAAATCACCATCTCTAAGTATCTGTAAAAATTCAAGCAGAAATGTTGGCTGCAACTGCCTCAAACGACGTCCTACTTTTCATATATATTCCTTATGTGAGAAAAGTGGGCTCTGTCATCGAACCAAGGAAGAGTATGGTCTTATCTAATTTTTTTTCTTAAACCGAGTTTTAGTATACATCTTGTAGACAAAGCAAGCAACATATTTTAACATATTTTAAAAAGGCATCGAAACCGGGTCTTCCTGGCGATAAATCCTATGCAGCACAATAGAGGATCACCATCTCTAACTATGTGTAAAACTTCAAGCAGAAATGTTGGCTGCAAGTGACGATGCAAAAATCTCCCATTTAAAATACATTGGGATAGTTTTTCATAATTTTTTTCATGCACTTATCAAAATGATAGGAAGTTCTTGCTTAGACAGAAAATGTGTATTAAGACTCGGTTTAAGAAAAAAAATCATGTAAGACCATACTGTTCCTGGGTTCGATGCCAGAGCACATTACAATTTCTCACTTAAGGAATATATGTGAAAAGTAGGACGTCATTTGAGGCAGTTGCATAAAATATTTCTGCTTGAATTTTCACACATAGTTAGAGATGGTAATCTTCTATTGTGCTGCATAGAAAGTATTACCAGAAAGACCCGAGTTCGATGCCGGGCGGTAAATATATCACCCATATATTACACGTTGGTGTGGTTATTCATTATTTTTTCATGCACTTATCGAAATGATAGGAAGTTCTTTCTTAGATGGAAGATGTTTATTAAGACTCGGTTTAAGACAAAAAATAGATAAGACCATGTTGAGCCTGGGTTCGATGCCAGAGCAAATTAATATTTCTCACATAAATAATATAAGGGAAAGGTTGGACGTCGTTCGAGGCAGTTGCAGCAAATATTTTTGTTTGAGTTTTCATACATAGTTAGAGATGGTGATTTTCTGTTGTGATACACAGTAAATATCACCAGGAAGACCCGGGTATGACGAATGGATCTATTGATAGATATATTGATTTGATTTTCGTCCTTAAAAATATTAATAATATAATAACTCTACGTGCCCCTTTATTTCGTTAGATCAATGTAATATATATTTCTGTATTCGCAACGGCAAAATATTTGTATGTATTATTTATGTATGTATTTAGTGTGTATTATGTATGTATTTAGTATATTGTATTTGATTATGTAGAATAACTGCCTAGATGTAGAAAAACTGCCACCTGGCTTGCAGCCTACTTTTAGTTTATGAAATAGTAATAATAATATGAATGTTGGTTAAAACAATGTAAGTATTCTTAAATCACATGAAATTGTTAATTTTATATTATAGTGAAAAAGCTTAGCTAGTGGTGATTTTATAACGTTCTTGAATTAGTATATACCTATGCTGAAATAATTCTAAAAGTGTCAAATCGGTTTTTATAAATTAAGCTTTTAGATACCTAAAAATATAACCGCATTGCTTTTAATCATCATTAAATCGAGGTTCAGAAAATTCCAAACCAAGACAATTAGTTTAAAAGCAAAATTATTTCAAGAATTCATGCGTATTTGATGAGATGTAAGCGTGGTTGATTTTGTTTGCAAGATAACCTGCATAAGATTTCTCAATTCCCGAATTATTTCCTCGCAATCCATGGTTGTTTTGAAATTAAGTTAAGCGGCTCTGTGCTGCGGAAACTGCTTCTCGATTAACCTCTCATACGAAGATGCCAAGAGAGTCGACGACGCAATATGTGGCTACGATCACCTATTTCTTCAACTAAGTCCCGCAATTCAATTGCCTTAATTTCCCTCTTGAAACTCCCTTCTCAGCATAGATTCGTAGATTTTATTTAAATTTATCTTTAGGCTTTTAACTGAACCCTGACGGCAGTCTCTTAGGCAATGGAATCAGCTTCACAGCGTCTTTCGGTAGCTTTTGTTGCTTCAATGACGACTAGACTATATCTTTCCGTGATAAACTTTATGAACACTAGGGCCCGAGAAATGGGGATGCCGGTCTATATACCATTAACTGTTATAAAATGAATGGGATAATGAAAAACGCAGATTCAGTTGAACGTATTGGGATCGTGCTTAGAACTAACTTAAATTGGAACGCGGATGTTTGAAAAATCTGCGGTTATAATATTAAAAAGCTCGCTTTTGTGAAGTGAATTGTCGGTAAATGCGATGGAAATGTGATAGAGCGATGTAAGTTCACTTACAATAGGACCATAGAATGTGCGGCAAATATATAGGATCCAGCGGATGATACGTGTACCCGGGAACTTGAGAAAGTGCAGCACAGGGCAATATATATTTTGTTAAAAAATACTACGACGGAAAAGCAAGCGTTTCAAAAAAGTTCTCTGACACAGGTTGGGAATATCTGAAAGAAAGGAGATTAGAAGCTTAGCTGTGATTGATAAACTCAGGGAAGATACATTTGCGGAGCAGCCTGCTACTTCGGGTGCTCCAATAATGAGTGCAATCTGAGAGAAATGAATACAAGTACGTAGTAAGTCGTTTTTAAAGCTCGTCCTTTCCAAAAACTATACCCGGTAATAACAAACTAACCAAGCAGTTCGAAAGCGTGGTATTTACTCCATAAACGCCGAAAGTTTTGTAGTTATTGATGCAGATGAAAAGTTTTACTTGTTTAACGTTGAGGAAAAGTGCCAGAGACAGGAATTGGTTAACATCGCTACCTCGCTCGCTTACGGAATCGATGGATTTACCTCAATTCCATTTATTGGTCCATTTGAAAAGGTATGAGAAAATAATCACTCTGGATTTGGTACGGGAGCTAAACCGTTTCATCCCATGTTATATATCGCATGAATTGACAAGCGCCTTCGCAAGATTATACGCGACCGCTCCGTTGCCCTACGTATTTAATCCGATTGCAGCGCCACCAAGCGATAAAGGATAGCAGAGGCTTAATTATGTCTCCGGCAGCCTCACAGCACTCGTCCATTTAGAGTCTGCCACTTACATTCCGATTCGTCCAATTACCGCTCCAAGTTCGTTTTCATCCTTATTCGAGTCGATAGCTTTTGGTTTCTATTTTTCTCCTTCCTTCATTTCTGATCAGGGTGTGTTGCTCATGTTAACCGGAGCTCAGCCTATTTTAGTGCGAGTCAAACGGTATCTCCCTTGCTGAATTATTCAATAAGCGTAGCATTCTCTTTTGCATGTGATTAGCATGATTCTGATTGGCTTTATGGCATCATATCGAAATGAATGAAAGGATTCACAAAATTACTAATCCATCTGACTAAGAATTTGAAAACATATGCTTGTAACATTGTTTATTTCCTCTCGTTCTTGTTTTTTATCCCATTATACTTGTTACTCAGAATATTCTGACTGAATCGATAATTGGTCTGTTTTCTTGACAGCGAAATTCAAACTTTCTTTGCCGCTTTTCGTTGAACTATATTAATCAAGAAAAACTTAAGATAGGTTGAATATATTATAATTCCTATATCTCTTGCATTTTTAAATGCCAAGGAGCGAACATTTTATCACATTGATTTCATAAATTGAAGTATGGTAGTAGCATTGTTAAGAGTACTCTTAGGAACCTCGTTTTACTTAATTACTTACGGATGAATGATACTAGATAATCAGACGTTACGGTTCCTTAATAGCCAAATGGGTAGCCGTTTCACTTTTAATGAAGGAGGTCCCGGGTTCCACTGGGGCCCTCGGGTTCCATTGGGGCCCACGGGTTCCATTAGGGCCCACGGGTTTCATTGGGGCCCACGGGTTTTATTGGAACCCATATGTGCGAATCGATCTCTGTTATCGAAGCACTGAAAATACTTTACAAACTGGTCCAAATATCTTTGCAACGATATAAATTTGTAACTTTTTTGGCAGTGTGATCAAAATAATCTGCCTATGATTTATTTATTGTGTTTTAGATGACTTCTATCGTTTTAGGATGATGAACGGGGTCTCTTCACCCTGTTGGTTACGAGATGCTGATGACAGCTTTTTTTGTAATCCTCCGTCACGGGTACTTAAAATCTTTGTTAAAACTGTACTTGGACGGAAAACAAATACACCCGTATATCCGTATTCTTTATCTGTGAAAATAAGAAATTTTCCCATGGAATTTAACTTCAACCAAATTAGTAAAGTTAACTAATTATGGTATTGAAATTTAGTTTAACGAGCTCATTAATATGTTACGTTTGGCGAGTTCTATGTTTCGATGCTCGTTCTTACTTGGAGCACAAAGAACACAGTGATAAGCAAATGTAAGTGTAAGAATTTCGTAAAATTACCATAATGATAAAATCACAATTCCTTAAAAATGAGAAGGAAATATTATTGTTGGCATTATGATGGGATTTTGTCTATGCCACGTTTTCTCCGAATAATAATAGACCTTGAATATGCTTTAGAAATAAAAGAGTTAAATCTTGGAACCGCTATCGATATTGCGGCTCCAAGGTTCATTGCTTCATATGCTGTTATTTAAAAAAATCCGTTTTCGCACGATTATTGACGAACCCAGCAGAAAATTAAACTCTTTTCATAAGGAAAATAAAGTATTTTTGTTAATGATCAATAATTGGAATAGGAACGAACTTAATTAACTGTGCATGTATATAGAAATTAAGAAATATTAGGATATGTAAATTTCCGAGGGTCTGCTCACAATTTGTTACTAGGTTGTAAGGCTAATGAAAGATTAACAAGGTTAAAATTTAATAACAGTTTTTAAAGAAAAACGTTTCCTCTAGAAAGTTAATTGAGTATCAAAAATATTAAGATTTTAATGCAGTATGTGTGATGAAACCTTTACGTCTAGATTACGCGATCCAGTTAGATTTAATGAGTTTGCTTACGCTTCTAAGACGAACACCTATTTCTTTAAGTCTACCAACATTCTTGGAGTCGTGCAAGTACACTCTACGTACAGTTATGATAATATCTCCAAAAATGAATAGATAGCGTTAAAGGCTAAGTTGGAGAAGAAACGATTTCAGCGCGTTCGCATTTTGAGAAGTGAGTCCCAGGCGAAATTATTTCCCTGAGGGACGGGATAAAATCGCGCAGTAATAACAAATATTAAGAATTTCAACTTATGTCAGCTACGTAAATTTCAGAGAAGTAAGAAGAATTAATTAGCAGTAACCAAGTTGCAAATGGAGAATTTGCTGGTTGATCAATCAAAAACCCTACTCTCTCGTGGTTTTATTTTGTGTCGCACGATTGGAAGCTGGAGGAATAGCGAATCCGAAAAGGAAATGCGTTGCATCCGGAGACGAAAAACGCATTTAGTGAACGATTCTAAATCGTGTCCCTTTTTGTACGGAACCGACAAATGGTATGATATGAGCCGATATGAGCTCTATTAATTCACTCTTACGCATTCCAATCCTCAATACTTCCACGCCACTTTCATGTCGTTCGCGCGTTCGGATTTCTCTTTTCTCATCTCGCTCTTTGATAGGAAATGGGAAGAGGCGGAGAGAAAAAGGAATTTGCGTTAGATCGCATCGGAGAAAAACTCGAGTTTTCACTCCTTTTAACTCCATCACATCAATAAATTCTCTCGCTCTCTTCCACGTTCCCCCGATATCTCTTTCACTCTAACTTCTCTCATTCCGATTCTTTATTCCATCCATTTTAGCCCCGATATCGCATTCAAATAGACGGAAGAAATGTATTTATCGAGTAATTCCGTATCACAGTTGTTTCTGCCTGCTAATGTAATCAGTCGCCTCTTTTCGGGTCTGATTACCATCCTTATGAATTTATCTGTAATATTTAATGACTTTTTATTTAGTTTTATTGCGGATATAACGGTTCACCTTTCTAGAATTGATTCCAAAGCCTTTTCCTCGAAAAAGAATATACGCTTACCTAGCCTTAAAGCACTGTTTTAAGAACCTTCCTGAAGTTTGTAATAATAATTTGTAAGCGATAATCGAGTGTATTAGTTTCAAAGTATATGTGCACGGTGTGATATAAAAGCTATATCTCACCAGTTCCGCTGTCGCAATCATGCATTTTTCTTATGTCCATATCATAAAAGAAGTAATATAATTTACGTAGAAATTAAGTAAAAAATATATTTTCCTTATGTATACTTGACGAGGCATAGCTATTGTAATATAGCTTCGGCTTTCCCCGCTGCATGTTCCGAAAACTTCCACCGAACCGCACTAAGAACCGATTCGAAGATGTTCCTAATATTGATTCCAACGCACAGATTTTTGTGAACATTACCTTGTTCGACTTTTGATAAATTTATCTAAAAATGAGAAAATGCGTGTGAGATGTGCGAAATGAATATATGGATGTCTTCAAACTACTCCAAGGCGAAAAGTCGTCTCGTCTGAAAGCGGCCGTACGTCGGGTAGCAGTTCGTTGCAAGCTGTTAGTGCTCAAAAACCTTTAATTTACCTGTTTTTTCTGAGGTAACGATGGTATGCAGAAATAATCTTCACGTTTCGGAGATACTTTATTTACATATTTAAATATAAAAACATTCGTGATTTGTTCATTCAGCCGCAAGACCCTATATTAAACAAATCGTTCTACATTATATTAAGGAATTTGACATAAATTCGTTTAAATTATTGGAAAAGCAAGTTAAATATAAACTGTTTTCTTGCTAATTCATATATTTTCAAATGAAACTACAAAATATGAAGATTTTAACAACCACCTTGGTCTCCCTGCGAGGAAAAGATACCTTGTTTCTTCTTCTGTCGATACATATAAATACTTATCCAGCCAATACTGTTTGGATCTCCTTAATCATTTCTTGCCGAAAGATTCGAAGAGGGGATGAGTCGACTAGACTGGAATAGGAGCGAGGAAGTTTTTTTTACCAATTTAATAAAACATAAAGAATGCCTGAGAAGGAACAGACGTGATTAAGTCGGAAGGGACTTGAACCCAAATCACTGAATTGCCAGTCTGTCACTCAATCTATTGGGCTATTTTGATCAATCCAACATGCAGTTCAAGAGACTTTTTCATGTCCGTTCCTCCTCGAGGATATTCCTTGTTGCACGCTTTAACGCATAAAGTCATATTTGTCTCTTTTCTGTTCAAATATCTTGTCTTCAAGACTCTTTTCACATCATTCAATGGATAGCAGCTAGTTTAGGAAGGCTTTCCGTACCACTCGTGGATTTTATATATTTAAAACCATAGCCAAGATTGAGACAATGGTAAATGAAAGGTGAATTTTCCTCCATTCCGGAAATTCCCTAATCTGGTTGATCGAAGCAGGTTAATCTATTTGGATCGAACTTTATAAAATAAATTGCGTTGAGTGCTGTTTTAAAGCCATTCCTAGAATTTGATAAGCTTCAAATCTACGCTGCGTAAGAGTAAAGACTTAGCTGGAGGTCAAATTTAAAAAATGTGGCCATCGCATTCTATTTCTAAGGATTACATTATCACTCCTAAGTTACGGAGGAATGTGACGAGCCAAAATAATACTCCATCCCAGAGCTTCCTTGCCTAAGTCGTTCTAACAAAAATAAGTTTCCCACACGTCTCACGTTTGAGCTAACAATCGCCTCCCAGTGAATGAGACGAGTGCATTTTCTGATCTCACGAAGGAAAACTGTTTTCCTTAAAAAGTTTCATATTCTTCGTTTGTTTCTTTCCTTATTCCAAAACTTTCTCTGTGCTTCATGTTCTCATTTGTGGGCCTAAGAAGGTCGGGGGAATACGAACCAGTTTGCTATCTTCCATCCGAGTTTTTTCGATGCCTGGTCTCTTAAAGTGAACACGTATAGCGTAGAATCTTGGCTTTATCGAGTTTCTCCCGTCTCCGGGAACGGATGAAGTGAGAAGTATCTTCAATTCCGCAGCTGTAGTAGCCCACAATTTTCCTTGAGTTCTTTTTAGGGTGCCGATCAGATCATCCGTTAAAGCAATGCTTCCCGACCGGTGTACCGTGAGTGAGATCTCAGTGTGCACGTAATGCTGTGGAATAACTTTTTCCATATTTCGATATATGCGTGCGTCTTTTCATGATTTTCTTTGTCCTTGTGTGAGGTTTTGGAAGGAAAATACCGAAAGGTATTCTTCCAAATATCTTGTATTCAACTATGAATTAGACGGGAATTCTTTTAAATGATATTTTACATAATTGAGTTTAGTTTAAATACTTAATTATTTTAATATTAAAAAGTTCCTTTTCTTATAATATAATACATGTAATTTTAATTGTTATAAATAACTTTTATAATTATTATGATGAAATCATAAAAAACGTCTACACTTGATTTGTGTATATATATTCTATAAAAAAACGATAGCAACATCATTAAAATTAGATTGATGATTGATAACTTTACAAATTTTATGATAATGAAATTTGATTATAACTATTCTTAGTTGGTCTTAATTAAGATTCCGAATATACTAATACGGTTTCAGTTAAGTGTGCCGCGATTATTTTCTTAATGCAAGTATCGTGTAAAACGGAGTATGGAAGTCTTGGTTTTAGAAATAATCAAGAAAAGATTTTCTCCGCTTTACTAATAGGTAATTGTGATGTAGACGTAATTGAAAGCAGGGATACATTTCTACCATTTTGGAATTTCTTCTTCACATTTCTTCAACTGTCCTCACGATTTAAAGCGTTAGTTCGTCCCCTTCGATTTTTTCCATCCATCATCGGGAAATCTAACGTAGTGGGTGGAAGGAGAGTCAAGTGGGTAAGAGCAGGAAACTTCTACATTTATTCATGCCAATACGGCTCATACCGAGAAGGCGGCGTTCATGTTTATGAAATCGCTAAGAGAAGGGAGGAAAAAAGTTTAGAATCTCCACCTTAGCGGACGCTCGCAAAAAACACCTCATTTTCCCTTTCCTTCGCTTCATCCGTTCTCCCTATATCTTATCCGAACCTTTCTTTCGTCGGTGGAAGGGGAATTTCAAGTTTCCTTACTTTGGACCGAAATGAGAAAAAAGAGTGATGCCGCACTTCTATGATGCCTCTGCTTTCCCTTTGATGCCATATCAAAGTATCCTTTCGGGTCATCTTCACACCACCACATCTATTCCGCCTTCGCTCATTTTTTATCCTTCACTTATTTTATCTTTATTTCTCGTCGTATCCTCCTTCGGCCCTTCTCATCGTTTTGCTTTATTTCTCCGGAAATATTTTGTCGATCTTCTCAATCGCCTATCCCGGAGTCCTTCCCTCTTCCTGGGGCACATTTATTAAAGTTGAAGCCGGCGGAATTTTTGTGTGTGGGGCGACGCGCTATGTTAGGCCGTGGCCGAGGTGCCATTAACATACCGAAATAGGTTAAGTTGGGGAATGGGCGATGCTCGGTACTCTTGGAATCTTAAATACGAATTGTTGATTGAATGAATAAAAGATATACATATCGTTGTGAACTATGATAAAACATACATGTTTACGGTATGAGCTAATAAAGCCCCTATATAATAATAAATTTAAACAAATTGAAGCGCGCCTGTTTATGAATCAAGATTACTAACTATCCCAAAGTTTTTTTTGTCTGGCATTCTATATCAACGTTGCCACCGATTCCTGAAACAACGTAAAGTCCCGGTTATTTCTTAGAAGGTAAGTTATCCGGGATTTTCCATTGTTTCCAGAACCGGTTGCACTGTAGGTGCTGAATGCTGTCAAATACGGCTCAGGAAGAGTTTTAAAACTTCTGTTTTACTCGTATATTAGTGTTAAGCCCTGTAGTTTCCTCGAGGTCGCCGTGTTTAATCGGCAAAAAATGTTTTCAAATTTTATTATACTGTACAGAACATGATGATGTGATCTGAGATGTACATATTTTCTATCGGAAAATAATTATTCTCAGGAATTTTCGTGGGTGGAATAGTTTTTTAATCACAATCGAATTGTGTCCAGTTTTCTGCACACGTAACTTTCTTCCTTCTTTATTGATGGTCGCGTTTCGCGTTGCATTAAAATTTTGCATAAAAATCGCATTTTCGGGAATTTGAGCTCACTTTGAGGAGATCTTCTGATGTTAGTGACAAAGTCCATCCCTGTGAGCTTCTGAATGAAAAGAAAGCTGAAAGATGAAAATATGTTTACATATACTTTACAGGAACGGGTTCCTGCTACCATATCTTGGTGGATAATCTTCATTTTTTTGTAACAGGATTGAGAAAATATCTTTTAAAGAAAATGTTGCGTTTACTTTCGCCCTTGTTCTGCTCATATGTTTGGTTAATGAATAGTAATGATGTTGAAAAATTACACGTTTTGATCCATTATGATGGTATTTTTATGAATAACGCATTTATATGAACATGTGCTGGTACTGCTCTTATATGGTCTTTTCACTCTTGGCATTCAGAATCAGTTAAGAAAATAATTGAACTACACATTATACCTCTTCTTGCCTATTTTACCTATTGCCACCTCGAGGGTTTTATAAGTGAGACTCTTCCTTTGTAGAACATAATAGAAAAATACGAAATTATTAATTTTACACTTGGAATTAACTACCTACGTCTGAGTACTTGATTAGTGAAACCTAAGTCTAGGAAGTACCCAGTACTCTAATTTATGTGGAGGAACGCGTCATGGACGAACCTTTGCCACTTAAAACATTTATTTCACAACAACCATGGCTGATAATGACTGTATGAATTGATCATCGTATGATTTGATCATGGTCGATTTGAAATATTATATATGATTATCGTGGTTGGTACGTAATTTTGTTCCTTTATGGAGTCCTACCATGAAGTCACCACCCAGGAAATTGATTCTACCGCTCTCCCAATCTCCAGGAGATTTGCTGCAGTGTAATGAAAGGCCAGAGATGCTATTGAAATCACTGCCTCATTATTTCACGTATAATTAAAAATTAGGTATAATTTCCAAGAATTGAGTTTGAGTAACTAGTAAAACATTAGGCAGGAATCTCTTTCTCTGACAGGGGACCCTATTATGAGAAATTGATGCTACCTCAATTTCCGAACGGGATAAATGGGACTTCTTGGGAAGGAGAAATAGTTACGTCAAGGCACTCGAGTCCTCAGAACTTGTTTTCTTTGAATATGTAATATGAAGGAGACAAACCAAACAAGATCTGGTGTTTAACTTCTCACCAAATGTGGGCAGAAGGAAGCGAACGCGGAATTTTTCCAAAGTAAAAACAAAAAGGAGGCGAGCGCTGCTTTCGCAAGAGAGGAGTTTCAGATTCTTCTGGGAATGGAGCACGACTTTGCCTCGAGTAATTGTTGTGGAAAATAAAGTTGATAGAAATCCTTAATGACATCAAATGTAAGATGAAAGTGAGGCTAAATCAGAGGAGGAGAACTAACTGAGGTTTCGGGCGTTCAATGCGGGATTCTCTTCCCCTCTGCGATAGATGTACTTATTTAATAATTTGTTGTCCTAATCTCGTGTTTGACTTTCAGGGAGTACACCTTAAATAATTTACTTTGGTTTACTAGGTAATTACGCTCGTTAAAATATCTATCTTGAACTATTCAAATGTACGCAATGTGCGCCTTCATTACTACAGAATGCTTTTACATGCAGCATAATCGATTTCCATGTGTCTTATTAGATTCGAATATGGTTACATTATGACGTCCAATTGAAAAGATTTTCTACTGTTATATTAAATACATATGTACTGTTATATTAAATACATGTTAGTGTACAACTCCTTCCCGTAAGTTATTTCTGAATAAAGTACAAGATAGAATCACCCGATGTATTTTAGTATACGCAGTATATCTATAAATTACATAAGTCATATGTGTATGTAAATGCGTCATTAAAAAAAAACTCCTAAATTACGGAATTTAACATTTTTACACTGCGCTCATCACATAAATCGTTTAGGAATGGTAAACAGTGAGCATATTAAAAAGAGGACAATTCATGAAATTGTCTAAACATAAATAATCATCAGAACACGGAATCTCTTTCAAATACAATGTCCGTAGAGTTCCACATAATTATTTTGAAGGAGGAAGAATTTTTTTTATTTAAAAATGACTACCCTCGTCTCCCGCGCAAGGAAATTCTTTTCATTGGCCATTGAGAATACCTCTTTAATATTTCTACATTACTTGATGCCATGGCACATCAGTTGACGAATCATAGAAGATCTATAAAAGTGGATATACTTTGTCAAAGCCTCTTATTATTTGAAAGAAGATCGCATTAGATTCGATGAAAGACAGCCATATATAAAGGATTTACTCGGTATCAATTCATCGAGTGTAAGCTTACTTATCCGATATTGTACATAAGACAAGGCTGAAAAAGTCAAGTGCGGCCTAAAAATAGAATAAGGTCTTTGGTTTACTATTTCAAAATATTTGATGTAACTACGAATACTCAGAAGGCCTAAAGAAGATTCATAATATTTTATGTTTCTAAATTAAAGGTGTAATGAAAGACTGATAGGATACATCATTTCAAAGAATATTTCTGCCCGTAAGAAAGGTATTGCTGGAAGAGGAGCTTAGAGGGAAATCCGATTTGATTGCATTTTATATTACTCCAGCGAATGATATTTAAACGCACTGAATATAATTTTATGATAATATATCCCTAAATTTTGAGAATTAGCTAGCTCTTAAATGCTTTTAGTTACCGGTTTAGTATTCCCAAAGGTTAATATGAAATATCTTCCATTATATACGCAAGAACTTGGTGTGAATGAACTTAGTATGGTAATGTTGTTAGCATAAAATTAAGTGAATTACTTCTACGATTGAGAATTACTCAGGGGTCGATTGGCCATCTTAAGGCTACTTTCCTTTCATTTGTTTCAAGCATTCCACCAAGAGCGTTTTATTCTCTGACCCCGTAATAACAACGAATAACTTGAAAAACCGTGTGAAAGTTTCTCATTTGTAATTACGAATTTGGAGCTTTCACTTCCCATTGTGTACAAATAATAACGTTACATAATTGCCAATTCAGTGACGCGTTATTTAGTTACAAAGGCCGCTCAGCAGAAGTGGAAAATACGCTCACAAATTAATTGTTTCATTACGTAACAACCCGTTTTTGAATAATATCTTTAGCGCAATTCAAGAGCATCCTTAAAATTTTGGCGATGCGAAAAGCTGCGGAGAATACTTCATAGAAGAGAAAACACTGAGCGAAACGACGGCGAAAAAAAATGTACGCATGTGATCTATAGATTACTCGCAGTTCACTGAATTTCTTTCAATCACGTTTTTTATAGACCACTTATAGAAGAACTCTAGCTATATTACTCTGATCGATTTCCAATTTTCATCGGAATCAACTTAAAGATGAGGAAAAGTTGAAGAACTCACCTTTGAATGAATCTGTTGCGTTTTATTGGGTAATCGAGTTCGGAAAAATAGGTAGCCAATAAATAAAATATTTCCGGAGATAAGATAGAGGGAATTGAATAAACTCGTATCAAATTTGTATTTCAATTCCTCAGAATACTGAATTATAGATTTCAAACTGAAATAAAACGTAGTCACATATGTCGATTTGTGATTAACACGTCGAATTGCACGTAAAAATAACATCTTGAAAGAAATTAAAAATTGATCTTTTTCCTATACGAGTTCATTTCGTGACAAAGAATAATGTATTATTATTGGAAAAAAATTATCTTTTGCATCTTGAAATAATTTTATGGCTTTAAAGACACTCAAAAGAAGAAGAAGAGCTTGAAAATATTTTACTTAGAGAAAGATATAAAAATGCTTGGCATTTCCACGAATTTTTTTACATGGACTAGTTTCTAATACGTCAAGTCATCTTCAGATATGCATCTCCAGGAATATTCTAATTTTATAGATTGTTTTATGACTTTGCTATAATATAAGATTAATGTGCTATAAAACTGAATATGGTTTGAAATAGGCGAAATTGGTCTAACGAAAAGTTGTTGTAAAGAGACTACGAAGTATTTTGACTTAAATCTCTATAATTTTCTACCATGTAAGGCTAAATCACATCGATTATATCTATAGACTGTTCCAATGGTGAAAAATTTGACATCGGTCGCTTTATGCATACTCGTATACGATAAATAATAACCACCTCTGTCCAAACGTACACCAGCTAACTTTTGTGCTTTCATGAAAATAACAAATGAGACGACCCGCCAACCTCTGAGTGACAGTTAACTGAGCAAAATGTCAAGTGAAAAAAGGCACCCGAACATGCATCTTCAACATGAGTTTGCGTGAGCCATACACTTCCTCTGCATAAACGATGGAATTCGTACTAGCTGCTTAGTCCAGGAAAATTAGAAATATTCTTAAGAAGACCTTTACTTCATTTTTATCGAAAAAAATGATTGAATAGGTTTTTTCAAAATATTTCAGAGAAGATTAATTAAATAAGTATCACGAAATTTTATAAATTCTCTTGAAATGTACTGATAAGATTTCCTTTCTCAGAACTGTCAAACTGTACTGCGAATTCATATAAGTCTAGTTTTAAGCAGAGTTTTCATTCTACTTTTTTTCCTTGTCCTTTTGCAAGGCCGAAAGAAATATATATGTACCCTTCACGCTCGCAAGCCAGATTTTCCCCCTTGCCGCAGTTGAGCATCACTTATTTACAGCATAAAATATTCAGCTACCGTCGAATTATCATTCCCTTTCATCCCCTTTTACTTGAAATCTCAATTTCTTAATCCAAGTCTTTTGAAATTTCTGGTGAAATACAAAAACGCTGGATTTACGTATAAGAAATAGCTTTCGTTTCCCGCACTCTTTCGTTAAGGCTATTTAGGAGCGGCGCCTCAGTCGAATATTGCGTCCATCGCTACACTTTTATTCACGGGATATAAAATTGCGAGTAGATGTGGGTCAAAACGTGGAATGGCTATGAAATGGGAATTCAATATTTCACAAGCTCGAGAAATCTCGTCAAATAAATGAATGAAGGAAATGGGATGGCAACTGCTGAAAAACGCAACGTTATTTCAGGCAAGCGGTAACAAATAGTGTATTTAATTAAGAAAAATGTGGAATAAAAAGTAATATTCTCCAGCAGGTCGTTACCGGCTCAAAAATCATGCCCGCGGTACAATAACCCGAATTCTACAATTACAAAAGCGGAAAGAAATCATGTCCACAATGAAAACTTGCAGCCAAATTTAACCAGATTTGTGTGACTTAGATTTCACTGCGGATCCTGCGGTTGCCCTGAATTTTTTCTCGCATAATTGATTTATAAAAGTCCCATGATTTCAGATCGTTAATTTTAATTGACCGCAGCGACGCATTACATTTTGTTGGATAAAAGTTGTATTCAACATCATCCAATTTAAATTATCAAACAAAAATGTAAATTTTATACTTCGTATTTTTCACATAAATCCGTAATATTTAATTCTGATCGTTCATCCCCAAAAAGCTGATAGTTCTTTGAAATCTTTGGTCTTTGTATATTTACTGGAATCATGTGGGATTGATTGCGAAACTGTAGTGCCTTATAGTTATTTATATGTGGTATTTATCTCCCTAATTTCCGTATCGAGTTTCCTTATTCATTTTCTCCTTTACAATTTAATTATTTTAGTAAGTAATTCTATCTCCAATAAGTTCAAGTCCATCATTCAGTCGATTTTTGTATAACTTCTTAATATTTTTTCTCTATCGAATGATTCTATAAAGATATGGAAATGATACTATTACATGAAAGTAAATATTACTTAATTTGTTTGTCATGTTATTATTAATAGTAATATTAAGATAAAATAAATTATCGTTCTATACTCTAATTTCACGCTCATATATTCAATATCCATTTCCTTGATGTGGTTACCCATTGTTTTCTGTGATTTAACGATGTTTGTCAACCATTGCTAGAATCAATCGCGTTTACATTTTCATAATTAGTAATATATTTAGGTATATTACTCTGGTGTTAATATTTTATTATTATAATTAATGTTATATTTAATTCTAAGAGCAATCGCGGAATGTATTGAATTTCCAAAGGCTACCATAATATTGTTTATTCGAAATAAATTTGTATTGCTTTTTAATGCTACCTTGAAAGCATTGTAATAGATTCTCAAATTTTGATAGCCTTGAACGAGAAAGAACGACGTTTCAATAAGCTACCTTGAAAATCCTATCTTCCTTTAGTGACGACGTTTTTACGAAATTATTTTCATCACACCATGCACGCATAGATCCACTAAACTCAAAAATTATATCTCCCGCTAGAGAATTTATATCTCCGGCGATGTCATAAAAAATTTTTTCCCAGTTATTGAGTTATCTTCGGTGCTTGCTTCCTTCTCAAACGCTAAAACCTCGTTATCTCCTTATTTATCCTCTTCAAAATTAGTACAAGGGATCTTTTCTTCCAACTTTCGTTGATTTTCTTTACACGAGTATAATGCCCCCTCCGAGCTTAGTTATATGGAGAGATAATAGAAGGACTTTGATCATTTGGTTAGGAGCGTTTCTTTCTCGGATCATTAAAAAGCCCTTTCTTTAAACGAAATCGCCCATTTACGCTCACCCTTGTTCTGTCTCTTCCAGTAACAAGGTTCTTAACGGCCGATTAAAATAGAATCAAGGGGGTGAGGGTAGAAGGTCGAATCTTCCGTAGATTAGGATGAATGCCCCGGAGGCTGTGGCAAGCACGTCGGTTCCTATCATGGAATCTACATTAATCAGTGATACGACTCACACCGAAACACACGACAATAGCTTTTAACGCAGGCGCTCTGGCAGGATTTCATAATTATTCTTCGGATGACTCCCAATCTCTCTCCGCACCACTCTTTTCGCCTCCCTCTCTAGTGGGAATCCTGGCCCCTGCCAAGTAAAGAATTTATTCCCTCCATTAGCTTCAATGAGAATCCTTCACTCCATTAGTCTCATCCCCCTCGCATCTCGATATATTTTTATCTCCTTTTTCCTCACGGATACCATTTGTGCGATAGCGTGATTATTCCTGGGGGAAGCTCCAAGAATGACTCGGAATCAATAACAATTTTCTCTTTGATATCTCTCCGAAAACGAGTTTTCTATTTTAATTCGAGGTTCGGAGGACTCGAAGAACGAGGAGATGATGTATTTCCACATGTTTGGGGTGGATCGGCCAAACCTGAATCGAGAATGCGATGAATGTTGAATATAAATGTGGTTCGGTTCAAATAAGACCCTTAATATTAAAAAATATTTCTCTCGAAGAGAGATTTAGGTTTTTATTTACGGCGATCCCCAGTGTATTTGGTAGAAGAGTCGCATTCCGTAGAAAAGAGATTTAAGCTTTTCACGATTATGTGCGCGCTAGAAAACTAAAGGATAAAGGGAGGGGAGAAATTTTTAGTTGACTGCGACTGGAACCCAGATCCTTCACTTTACGAAGAAAGTGTTTATGTTCCTAATTAATGTTTTACCAAAGCATTTTGCTGATAAATTTCACTAAAACTCTCGGAAGGTTTATTTTCTATCTGAAAATATAATATGAAAATATTCTAAAATTTGGTCTTGACTTTGTGGTAGTTCCCCATTTCAAAAAATGATGATAGGAGCACTTCTACTTTTACAACATAATGTGTATTATTGCATGACCATTATTTTGCCTCATAATGAAGTAAATACTCTGTGGTAACGAAAAAAATGTTTATCAAATAAAAAGCCAAAATCAATAAAATGGAACTACTTCAATCTGCTCGAGTCACATCTTATCACTTTCTTAGTGTCACCTGCGGCACGCGCCCCACTGGTTCGGAAAAATAGTTAATCTATCGTGATATCTCGGACAGCAGAGTGAGACGGATGTGGCTTTGTAGTAGAGTTGGTTATAACACCTTCCTGGGTTCAAGTACCAGTCAAGGCACTCTTTTTTACTTCTCTTACAACCTTTGTCTCACCTCCATTTTGTGATAATTAAGGGCCAAGTTGGACATCACTGCATATCAGTATTGATTACGGCATGTGCTGTTGGCGAGGGAAAGTCAAAGACCTGTGTTGGCGTCCCGATGTCTACTAATCATCTCAACTTGGCCAATCATTTGAGTACATCTCAATCATGTTTTATAAATAATAATATTCAGGACGAAATTTAACTCGGAGGAGTGATACAGTGGTATGTCAGTAAACGAGGAACTAAGATACCAAATTCTGCTGACAAATTAGTGGATCACGTTTTAGAATTGGCTGTAAAGTGTAGATTTATATAAGGAGTGTTGCGAAGTTTGATTGCGTATGGGTAAAATATCAAATCGATGATGCTATCGTGCATTAATATCGGTGAGACGGATCGGAAGGTAAAATTCACGGAGGAGGCCGTAATTTTGTGGTTTGAAGGCTTTGAAGATGACTATCATTATCCGAAACTAGTCGCCGACGATACCTTATGTGCCTAGTAAACGTTACTGTGTTTTTTGTATAACATTTGTTTTATTTAACGATTTTTGGACGATGGGAAGGTGAAAAAACTGTCTTCCAGAAAAAACTGTCTTCGTCGATAGAGATACTGTATATAAAGGTATGAGAATTGCTAGCAGCGACAGCGACGAAGTTAATTATGAGCATGTTCATAACTAGGTTATAAGTTTCCCTTTTCATACCATGAATCTAAATATACACATTACTTAAATACATGAACATAAAATTGTTACTTCAAACTATAATTTTTTCAAACCAAATGCATGAATAATATGCAATAATCATGCAGCTCAGCGTGAAATCGCAAATATACAAAATAATTTATGAATTGAGATATTTTGTTTTCTTTTCTTTAATGTAATAAAAATTAGGGGTTTCGCTAAAAATAAACTTTTACTATTTATTTTGTGAGACTTCAGTTATTATTTCGTTAAAATGATTTCCTTACGTTAAAATCATTTTGGATCCGCCGCGCAGTTATATTTTATTAATACTTATTGTTACTGAAGGATTACTGACGGCTGAACTATAGCCGTTCTGTAGTTAGAAGATATACTCGCAGAATAACGAAAATGTTCCATTTTATACCTGCGATGACCTTCCAGAACTAAACTATTCAAAAACATACCCTCTGGAGAGAAGGCTCAAATATCATAGCGTTATTCCTCAAATTGACCAAATTTGGCATTGGTATCTTATCTTTCTGGAACCTTGCCATGTATGTGATGACAGTTTCTTTAATATTTATTGCCTCGTTTACTAACATCTTCTCATGATTGAATGGCCTGATTCGAGGATCTAAATGCATGTTAGCGGTAGTCCAATCATACCCGAAAAGCATACCCAAAACTAATGTGGAAGAGAAACATATGTATAACCGGAATGTTTTATGGTCATTAGAAAATTAGTAGCAGAAAATGAGAGACCGTAGAATACTTACTATGGTAAGAGAATAGAAACTGTTTCTTCAAATTGTGTGGTAGCGATGGGTTCTTATATTATTCATTCCAACTTTTACACTATCCCGGTGGGAGCCAATGTGCGAAATGACCTAAGCTGTCGAAGCACTTTTAACAATACTACTACTACTAACTTTTACATTATTTGTCCTTAGACACTTTCCATTTCTGAGTTTTGCCAACTCTTTTTTGATTCCAGACGTATACTTTTACTACTACTTAAATTTTAAGATTAATGAAAATGATGAAATTTTAACTTTCAATTATTTGAATGGTTTTCGAACCCAAGGTGGTTGACACATGAGCCATTTTTGTCAAAATCTGACACTTTGATATGGTTTTCCATTATTCAGTTTTGATATTAATTGAAGGATAATGTATAAGCGTTAATTATATAATGTAAAAATTCATTACTGAAATTTACAGATATATAATATATTTTAGCTGACAAAGTTGTTATAGTATATCTTACAGCATCCATCCTCAATCTATTAGATAATGTTCGTAAAACGTTTTCGTTCAACTCTCATTCCTCTTTTTATAGTAAAATTTAATGTTTTGCGATAGCTTAATTTCCTCGTAATATGGAGGAGCCAATATTTCGCATTCTGGAGAACGGAAGCGTAGAGTTGAGAAATGACGATACATTTCCTATGAAGACTCATGTCGAAATAAACGAAAAGCATGTTTAAATGTTGCGGAAACACTGAAAGACAAGCGCTTTCTTGGGGCGATTGCTTATTCTTCCCCGAATGCTCATTCAGTACTTTGGCCATCCAAAGATGCTTCCATTTTTGTCAGTCACTCTTCACATATATACGTTTTCTCTTATTACTCCATGAAAGTAATTATATCTTTTATCCTCGTGACATTTGTATTCGACCATTTTTCTAAGGATCTTTTCCTTCGATTGACCTTTGCTTTATCGGCAACCCTTGTACACAAGCCTCAACGTTCGACTTTTATGCATGTCAACAATCGTTGTGACACAGATATTTCATTCTCAGTGAAATAAAACTTTACCATGAGCTACCACAAAATGTTGTAATACCATTAAGTAGTCATTGAATTAACTTAGCAAGAGATTCAGATTTTTATTTGTAATGTAAATCTGTGAAAAAAATTGTATATATGGATATATATTTTTTTTCCATTACATTACAGTTTTAAATAAAATTATTCCTTAAATGTGGTAATTTAATGATCAAATAATCTTATAATAATCTTATGCAGATAATAATAAAATTAACCGCTATTTACTTATCGTCTACAATAAGATGAAATCGATCATTGAAGGCAGCATTCGTGTAAAGCTATTATTAACAAAAAAGTATTTGTGATTTCTCGCTGGAAATTTATTAAGTGCCGGTTTCACTACTGATAGAAGACAAATTCAATGGATAAATTTATTGAATAAGTTCAGAGAAATTACGTTCTCAGATGATGTAACCGATATAATGCGACCCCCCTGTTATATGGGCCGTTATGATACTGCCAGAAAGGTTAAGGAAACATATGCTAGAACAAATTGTTTCAAAAATTCATTTTTTCCGCGAACTATAAGCGAAAGAAACCGTTTAGGAAAATAGAGTCAAAGTGCCTGCACCCCCTGCCACACGCCGAAAAGCGGCTTGCAGGGTTCTTACATAGACATAGACTGTGCAATAATTCACTCTTCAATAGTTAAAAAAACTTATGTATTACAAAAATGGGCAGATTTATTGGAATATATAGCATTTATTTCACGTTCACAAGAGAACTGCGAGTAAAACTGCTGAGTGTAAGTCGGAAAATCAGTAAAACACGTGGATGATGGCCGAATGATGAGGAAATAATTACATGCATATCTGTAGTAACTAGCCAAAGCGTGTGCATTCTCATAAATAGTCAGGCTCGTTCAAAGAAATTGCCCTTCATCACCGCATATTCATTAATACGGTCCCTTTAGCCTTTATAACATTAAAACCATATCGCTATTATATTTAAGAATTTAGTTGATCAAATATTAGTACACACATGCATTACGAATGTGGAATTTATTTTTTAACAGGATTTCATAGTAGTATTTTCTCCTTGGCAATTAATATCGCCAGCCTTGACTTACTACAACCGACAATACATTCTATTTTAATTACACTTATCGTGTAGATAGCGGAAGTAAATAGTTTGAATGAATAATGAACCTCTAATCCTCTTAGCTTGAAGGAGCTAGTGGTTGATTCTTTGCTTTCGAGGAATTGCCAGAAATCATTTTTTATTATTATACCACCTTGTTGGTGTTATGACTTTATAGTTAAATTCAATAATTAATAATTAAAAATGTAATCGGAAATAATGATTCTTCAGTTTCAGAAATCAGAAATTAAAATAAAGAGATAATACCTATAACACATATGGTGATGATTAAAATTTTTAGCTCTATCTCAAAAACATAAATTTCTTACGTTTAATTTATATGAACCATGTTTGTCTCAATTACCAGCTAGGAACAAAGTGAAGCATATATGAAACATTATGGGAGATTTAGTTTCCAATGAAAAGCTTAGTTTGTAAGAGGGGAGTTTCTTAATGCTTTCAGAAGCTTTCCTTCGTCTCGCATCAAGCCTTCGACGGATGATCCAAGTATCTAAATATATCGATGCTTGAATTTCCTCCGTTAAATTCCTCTTTTGAATCCCGAATTTCAACGTTCCGAACACCGGCAGAATTCGAATGATCAAATTGAAATGTAGGTTAACCCCCAGCGCGGCTAAAAAACAAAACCAGAGTAATCGGCGCCAGGGCATAGTTTTACTTTGACTAACTCCCAACTTTGTCTGCTTCGCGTGGGTTTATCCCGCCGTTTACCGAAACACACTTATCCCGAGCCAATCTTTCAGAAGAAGGAAAGCCACAGAAAGTTACGCTCCCGCCGTTCACTCCGTCCTAAATCATGAATCAGAGGGGAGTTGGGAGCCGATGCGTTGGCGTGTAACACCAACAAACTATAAAACTATCGAATTTCTTTCGCACATGTGTTTCTCCGCCCGTAAAAAGGGAATTGAGTAACAAAGAGAGTTACGCCCCCCAACCACCCGCACCTTACTATTTCCCTCTATAAACTCTTCTTTCATTTCAACCCAATACCCCCTCGCCATTTTCCAGCATTATTTTCGTACCCGAAGGCGTTTGTATGATTCTCATCCCCTGTCTTTTCACCAGAATCTAAACACACGAAATTTGCAAGCTCAGGGAGCTTGAATATTTAACTCGGTCATCCGAATGTGAAGCATCCTAGCCAAGTTTTTGGCAAATTTCAGTCTCTCTCCCGTTTCGGATAATGTTCCCGCAGGAGGAAGGAAAGATATATGCGAGGATGGGATTGTAGATAGGGAAATTGTAAGAGAGTGTGGAGCGATAGCGAAAAGGGGGCTGGGAAGAAGGTGGCGAGCTTATATAACGTTGGCTGTGTTTGTTGTTTGGGGATTCGTGGACGGGCAAAGGAGTTTGAATAGATGTCATGGCTGTTGGCTCCTACGGGTGCGATCGGCCGACTGTGCCGTCGCATTCAGATGAGGCTTCAACGTCTGGGTTGTTACCTACCTCGAGACCGCCGCGCATGGGGAGGGGTTCATTTCGTGAGGGAGTTCGCTCCTGCCGTTGGGAATATCACCGGGGAAAAGTCGTGGCTCAGTGCCTTAAGTAAACACGTCATATCTTCTCGCATCTCTTTCTTTATTTGATGGGAGGAGAGCGATCGCGTAATATGAGCGGCGACAAATGCGATTACGATTTTTTTCCTGTGCCACCGCTGGTTGATTTGGGGGAATGAGTCTGTTTGGTTTGGGGGTATTTCGGCGAGGTTTTATCGTTTTGTTGGGTTGGCCGGAGAAGAGGAGGAAGGATATTGTGTTGGAAGATGTTAGGATGGAGTGTTTCAAGTTTATTTTAAATGCATTCACTCGAGTGCCCGTTGGGGAAGTTGTTGAGGAAAAAAGTGTTGAGATAGCGCGAGAGTAAAGTGCGCGGGAACTGTGTGCCGAAATACTGGAATTCCGTCGTCTTTTCATTCGGTCATCCTTTTAAATTGATAATTTTTGCGTTACACCGATATGGATTGCCTATATGAATCTTCATATTTAACTGTATCATAATGCAATTCTGATATTCGTAACTGTGAGATCAAATTTAAGTTTAACTTGATATTGTTAAAACCATTAATGATAAAATATACAAAATTAAAAATTTATTTTGCCAGTTGCTAGTTAAGGGAAATTTATCATGACAACACTATTTGTTTTGGTTGCTACAAAGAATAATTATATTTAAACCTTTTTACTTTCTCCATATACGAAGTATAGAGAAAGTATTGTTTTCATGAAAAAATTCGACTTCGAGATTTCAACGGAAATACATGTTTTGGGGTCCCTAGAACACGTTTTGACCATTTTCTGAATGATGTCTGTGTGTATGTGTGTGTGTGTGTGTGTGTGTGTGATAGTGGACGCTCTAACGTAAAAACTATTGGTCGTATCAACACCAAACTTCATATATAGTACTGTGGTGTGTGCTGTCAGAGTTGATTAGTTTTTGGAGTAAATCGGTCAACCGGAAGTCGAGCTTTATTCATTAAAGCTCATTTCCGGTTTTCAAAATATCTCCATAAATATGATATATACGTATATTGTATTTCTTATAAAAGTTTTAGATAATGTAATTTACTATAACTTTTGTATTTAACATATTTTTGTATCACCGGTTGATTAGGAGTTATTCGTGAAATACCGATAAACCGGAAGAAGATGATTATGTACTTTGTGGGCGCTCTAACATGAAAACCATTTGGCGGATCAACACCAAATTTCATATGTAGTACTTCTATTACAGTCTTTAGGGTTGATTAGTTTTTGGAGTAAATCGGTTTACCGGAAGTTGAGCTTCATTCTTCAAAGCTCATTTCCGGTTTTCAAAATATCTCCATAAATATGATATTTAGGTATATACTATTATTTATAAATGTTTTGGAAAATAAAATTTACTATAACTTTTGTATGAAACATATTTTCGTATCACTGATTGTTTAGGAGTTATTTCTGAAATACTGATAAACCGGAAGTTGCTGATTATGTACTTTGTGGGCGCTCTGGGCTCTATGGGCGAAAGGCCAGTTTCATCGTTTTTCATCCAGCATGTCCCGAACAACATTATTTATAATGTTTAGAGTTCGAAATTACTGTCGTAGATAAGTATTTACATCTTATATATGGAGAAAGTCATGTGCTGGCCACATCAGATTTTTATAAATCGGTTTATAGTATGGAATGTAATCGGAAAATTTTACTTTTATAATAACAATCACACTTAATCCTTCCAGTTTGTGAAATATAAAATAAAATAGTAATATCCTTTTTCTTTTGATCTCCAAAGAATTCCATTTTCGTTTTAATATTATAATAGTCTGTTAGCAAGATTTTGAACAATTTTTACCCAACAAAAGCCAATTTAATGTAAGTACAAATATTTCCTGCAGACTATATTAAATTCAATGGAAAAGTTGCCAGCAGAGGTTCTCAATCGCAGTTACAGTCTCTTTGGAAATTGCGTCATATCTTCAAAAACACTTGTGAAAATTGCCTTAGATATACCGCGGTTCTTTTAAAACCCTGTGGAATATTGTATCTTTGATGAATGGTCATACAAAACACGTAAATGCTTGTAGAAAATTACGAAGAGCGGACGAAAAGGTTCAACGATTCCCAAAGAGGAGATAATAATCGTTTCACATCCCAATTTCAACACAAGAACGTCAACGGATGATATATGAGGGGATTTAAAGTACTTCCTAAAATGTTGGTTGCTGCTCGAATATTAGGCGGAGCAGAAGAATGGAATACGTTCCTCATACCCGGCGAAATCTATATGAGAGAATTCCACTCAGATATTCATCTCCTCACAACTTTCTCCGAATTTATTCCCCCTGTTCATCGGGATCTCATTTCGAGCCATTTCCTCACCCAGAAAACCTCCATACAGCGCCCTTCCTACAGTCATTAGGGAGGAGTAGCGCCATCCATATCTCGTATCAGCACAAAAGAAAACTCTCGTTTAATCATCCATCGGAATTTCTTTCGATGAAGCGGTAGACTTTGAATTCCCCCAAAACCCCTTTTTGCCCCGTTCGCTCTTCTTAATCGTCTTACCTCTCCCTTACGTATTCATCCTTCTAATTTCTCCTTGAACGACCTGCCCGACTCCTCTCCCTTGATTTTAATCCCCTAACTCCAAATCTCTCCCTTTCCTACATGTGTATCCGACAAAACCTAGCGCTAGACCTTCGTTCAACTCCCTCTTTTATCCATTTTTGCCTCATTTACCAACGACCTATTTTCCTATTTGACCTCTGCTAACCATTTAGACCCTGAAAATTTCTCATCCCACTTTTTTGTCCCCTTCATCCTTTTTGAATCCCTTTCTTCCTCCACCTAGTTCAATTTCCAACTTCCTTCTCTCTTATCTTCTATTTCTTTTCCTTATGCTCTCTTTTGGAGTTTCCTGCTCTTTCCCACACAAAGAGCTTCTCTCCTTCTATCTTCTTCAGAGAAGAAGGCCTTTGAAAACTTTCCCGTATCGACTCTCAGAAAGGGAATTATTATTAACCAATATCGTAGTGGAGTTGAAGTGTATTTGGAAGCCACATGGCAATAAGGTGTTGCACTCTTTGGCTCGTTAATTCGGCAAATAAGAGAGTTGAAATTCAAGGGATCACTGGAAACCGTTCAAATCCGACGAAAATTAAAATTACATCTTCAAAGGCTATCCTTGGTTTGACGCTAGGTCAAGGCAAACATTCTCCTATTTAAAATGCATTGTGCCTATTTTAAAGATTTTTTTAAAATCCCTTCCCGATAACATGGAAACTTGAAACCCGGCATTTGCATAGTGATCATTAATATAATTTATATACGCTTTTTAATAATCTGCTGATGGTACTTGGTTCGATCCCAGAAAGCCATTTACAATCCTCTATGCAATGCAAAGATGATAATATAAACTTATTTTAGGATCATCCCGGTATCATATACGCGTAAAACTTCGGATGAATTTAATTTTATTCCTGCAAGGTCGTTATTTGCATTCACATCATAAAAAAAGTCCTGGGATCGAGACCAGGTGGCTATGCAATCTGAACTGTAAGGCAGGAATTTATTTTTTAATAATTCATTTACCTAGTGGTTGAAAATTCTATGGCCAGGCATGTGAAGAGAAGTAATAAGCGTTTCCTAATAATAGTTTATCTTGTGATAATTGTTACACGCTGGGGCACCATTTATATTCTACCATTAATTTCAAAGGGGGAATACAGAAAAAGATTTGAGGACCTTCTCGATATGATATCGATTTGAATTTTTTATTATCAATATACGCAGAATGCAAGCAACATAATGAACCCCGGTGTTATGGGTTCGATTCCAGAAGGCCCCAAAGTCGCGATTTTGTCCATAAGAATACATGGCGGGGATTTTCGAAAATTTTTTTGAGGCACTTCCCGGAAAAGGAGAGATTTGAAATTCAAGGGATCGCTGGATGCCGCGCATATCTAAAGGAAACCATAAAGACATCTACGAATATTATCCTTGGTTCGATGCTAGGATGGGGCAAAAATCTGCCGTTTAAAATGCACTGTGGCGATTTTTAAGATTTTTTTTTGGACCCTTTTCCGATGGCATAGAAACTTGAAATTCGGTATGAGGTTAGACACCATAAAAATGTATCTTAATCGAATTTTACATATTCGCTGATGGTCCTTGGTTCGATCCCAGAGGGACATTTAAATTCCTCAATGCATTTCTTACGGAGATAACGGAAACAAATTTTAGGTACTTCCCGGCACGATATCGATTTCAAACTTTGCAAATAGAAAGATCAAGTCCATACAAATCAAACAGTGCATTCACAGCTATCAATGTGTCCTGGGTTCGACACCAGGTGTCTCTGCAATCAGAAGTTGATCCGATTTTTAGGAATTATTTTGAAACCTTTGCCAATAATATAGAAACTTCAAATTCGGCAGATAGATAGAGATCATAAATAACTTTCAGAAACATTTTTTAGATTTCCATGATCGTCCTTGGTTCGAATCCAGAGAGCCATTTAAATCGTGAAAATTAGAACGTCTTTTGAGGCAGTTGTAGCCCATATTTCTGCTTGAATTGTCACACATAGCTAGAGATGGTGATCTTCTTATGTGGTGCATAGTAAGTTTACCAGTAAGACCCGGGTTCGATGTCAGACGATGGAATTTCAGCGAATATTAAGAAAAATTTCAATCCATTTTTTTCTTTTGATGGCCGTCCCGATATGATGCCGACATGAAAATAGTGTTGTCGATTTGCTTGCAGTATGCAAGCAATAATTTACTCGTATATAATAGATATCTATTATATATAGATGCTTCTCCGGATTCATTCATGTATCCATATATATATGTAGCGAGGATACAAAGTCACAGGCTAAACCACAATCGTCATTGACCTGAAATTTTTACGACATATTGGCCATAACGTGTAACATCCAGAAAAATTGCGATTTTGAACCTCAGTGTCATTGGTTCGATTCCAGAGGGCCCCAAAGTCCCGATTTTTCCCGTTTAAATGCATTGCCGTGATTTTCGGGAATTTTTAAAAAATACTTCCCGGATAGGTAGAGAATTAAAACTCATGGAGCCTATATATATGGTCATGATCTATCGAAAACATAAATGAGTTTCACGAAAAATATCCTGGGTTCGATGCTAGGTCAAGGCAAAAATCGGCCGTTTAAAATGCATAGTGGCGATTTTTAAGATTTTTTTTGGACCCTTTCCCGATGGCAAGGAAACTTGAAATTCGGCATGAGGTTGGAGATCATACGTATATTTCATAATCAAATTTTAAATATTCGCTGATGGTCCTTGGTTCGATCCCAGAGGGCCATTAACATTCCTCCTTGCATTTCTTATGGAGATAACAGTAAAAAGTTTTAGGTATTTCCCGGCATGATATCGACTTCAAAATTTGTATGAAATAAGATGAAGTCCTAATAAGTCATACTGCGCATTCACAGCTAACAATATTTCCTGAGTTCGACACCAGGCGTCTCTACAATCAGTAAATTATCCGATTTTTAAGAATTAATTTAAACCCCTTCACAATAATATTAAAACATGAAATTAGGCATATAGATAGAGAACATAGATACATTTCAAAAACGTGTTTTAAATTTCCTAGATCGTCCTTGGTTCGAATCCAGAGATCCATTTACATTATTGAAAAGTAGGACGTCGTTTGAGGCAGTTGGAGCCAATATATCTGCTAAATGCAATCCTTTTTTTTTCTTTTTGACGGCCTTCCCGATATGATTCCGACATGTAATTAGTGTTTTCGATCTGCTTGCAATATGCAAGCTACATTTTACTCGTATATATAAGTATATACGATAAAAATGTAGCTTGCATACTGCAAGCAGATCGACAAAATTAATTTCATGTCGGCTTAATATCGGGACGGTCCTCAAAAGAAAAAAGAATAAAAATATACTTAAAATCAGCTGCAAATTAATCGTCTGGCATTGAACCCAGGTCTTCCTGTTGAGCTTACTGCAGCAGCACAACAGAAGATAACAATCTCTAATTATGTGTGAAAATTCAAGGAGAAATACTGGCTGCAACTGCCTCAAAATACGTTCTACTTTTCACATATATTCCTTATCTTTAATTGAATGTGAAATTGTAATGTGGTCTGGCATCGAACCCAGGAACAGTATGGTCTTATCTTAATATTTTTTTTTAAATCGAGTCTTAAAATATATCTTCCCTCTAAGCAAGAACTTCCTATTATTTCTATAAGTACATCAAAATAAATAATGAAAACTAACTCAATGGATTTTCAATGGGTGATATATTTACCGTCTGGCTTCGAACCCGGGTCTTTCTGGTAACTCTTTTTGTGCTGCACAAAAGAAGATTGCCATTTTTAACTATGTGTGAAAATTCAAGCAGAAATATTGGCTGCAACTGCCTCAAACGACATCCTACGTTTCCCTTATACGCCTTATGAGAGAAATTTTAATGTGCTCTGGCATCGAACCCAGGAAAAGTACGGTCTTATCTAAATTTTTCTCTTGTTCTTGAAAATATTCTTAAAATTCGCTGCAATTTAATCGTCTGGCATCGAACCTAGGCTTTCCAGGTGAACCTACTATCAGCACAACAGAAAATCGCCATCTCTTACTATGTATGAAAATTCAAGTATAAACATTGGCTGCAACTGCCTCAAACGACGTCCTACCTTTCACATATTTTCCTTATGTGAGAAGTATTAATGTACTCTGGCATCGAACCCAGGAACAGCATTGTCTTATCTAAATTTTTTTCTTAAACTTAGTCTTTATATACATCTTCTAGCTAAGCAAGAACTTCCTATCATTTCGATAAATGCATGATATTAGATAACGAAAAACTACCTCAATGTATTTTAAACGTCAGATTTTTGCATCGTCCTAGCATCGAACCCAGGACATTTTCTGTAAAATTCATTAATGTTTTTGATAGATCATGTGCATATCTATAGGCTCCTTGAGGTTCAATTCTCTACCTACCGGGAAGTATTTTTAAAATTCCCGAAAATCCCCACAATGCATCTTTATGTGAGAACCCAGTGAGGCATTTACATTCCTCAATGCATTTCTTATGGAGATAACGAAAACCACTATTTAGTCCTTCCCGGTATGATGTGGACTTCAAACTTTGCATTAAAAAAGATCAAGTCCTAGCAAGTTATAATGTCTATCCGTATCTGCAAGTATGTCCTGGGTTCGACAGCAGGCATCTCAAAATTGGAAATTAGTAAGATTTTTATGAATTTTTGAACTCCTTTCTCGATAACAAAGAATCATATAACTTGGAATGTGAATAAAGATCATAAATACATTGCATATACGCTGTTTATGTTTCAATGATCATCCTTGGTTCGATCCCATAGAGCCATTTACAACACCTTATGCATTTCGTTGGTTATCATTGGTTTGGTTGTTATTGGTTTGGTTATTATTGGAGGCATTATCATGGGCATTATTTGGAGATGTACAAGGTGTACAAGGCAAGGGTATGTAAAGCATTGGTAGAAAGGAAAGTTTTTTTATATTATTATAAATATTTTAAACTTATGTTGTCTTAATTTCATATTAATTATTTTCAGTGTATTTGTGAGGACGAGAAATGTGTATGTTAAATTTAGAATTTATTGAACAAATCCTGTTTATTTTCTAATTTGAAGACAAGATATCTTTTAGCGCTGCATTAAATTCATTCAAGAGTGTAGTATCTACATTTTTATCCAAAATAATACCTTAATTTTAAGATAAAAAAGATTGCATGTCGGGTGAAAATTATTTACTCATAAATAGAAACTGCTGATACATAAGGGAGATGAAACTATCCCAAACAGTTCCACCGTAAAATTAAAAAGAATTAATGAAATTTAAGGGTCAGTATTTACTCTGCACTACCGTGCTCAGTAACAGATGAATGTCGTTAGGTGTAAGTTGTTGTCGAGAAAGGGAAGTAGCTAAGGTTGTCCCCTTCAAGGAAGTAGTGCCAGTTTCACTTCCTAATATAAATGACTGCAATCGATTGAGTTGTCTCTTTCGTAAGTCTCTCCGAATGAGAACGAAAAAAATCTCTTAATTTCTTGATGTTGATACAGCCAATGGAAACACATCTCGTGGCTCTATCTCAGCCTATTAGGTTTCCCGGAACGATTTTTATTGATGCGTTTTTATTGGATACCGGGTTAGTCCTATCTTCACCTATTGCTTTATGCTAGAAAGGTTTTTGCCTTTACGTTTTCCTTTGCTACAATTGGAATTTGACTTTCAGTGCGGAAACATTATTATAAAGAAAATTCGCAAATCTGAAATTCTAAAAACCTTATACAAATCACAAGGATACTTTCACTGTTATACTGATACTGTTACTTTTGGAGGCATAAAATATATTTTTGCGAATAATTATACTCTGATACGTGATTTGAAAGAAGATTTCAAATTATTATAGGTTTTTTTATGAGTAACTAGTCTTTTTTTATGATATTTTAATGTTTGCTCATACCATAACACTTAATATTCAATCATAAAGTCACATAATATTTTGTTTACGCGATCCAAATTTACGCGAATTTCATTGATGTGAATAATACTAAATATATTCTCATAAAGTCTTACTTACGTTTGGTTCATTGTGTCCATAAATGGATATATAATTAATAACAAATAATAAATTGAATGTGGAGGAATAATAAAAAAATAATGTACTTATAAAGCGTATTTTCGTTGAACGAGATCAAAAGAGTTGTGGTTTCGGATGATTTAGCTAATAACCCAAAAATCGACATTGCTTTTTACTCCATCTATGTCCCATGAATTATCCAGTTCATTTCTATCGGAACATGTTTTCAAATAAAAAGCCATGGCTTTCTTCGTGATTATTGCGGAAGAGCAGGATCTCATTAGCGTTTGCTTTCGGTCAAGAGGACTCGAATTAGCTCCCAAACAACCTCGGGAGAAGTTGGTTCAATACACTTGCCGCAGGCCAACGCGGAGCGCAGCCGTACAATTCCGAATGTTAGCAGAATTCTTGAACGAAGAAAGTAAAAAGGAAAACTGCGATGTGGTCAAGTGGTACTATCGCGATACAAAGAACGCTTTTAATCACAGAATAAACTTTTGCCGTAAAAAGTCTGCCAATCGTGCATCAGTAATTCAATCTTCTAGAAACGTGTTAGTTTGGTGAGGTTGCGTGATTTAACTATATAGGGCATAAACATCTTAAAATATCCACAGTATAAGAACGTATCCGATAACCCTCTTCAATGCATATATGCTCTTTACCACGAGAGAACGTGGACATCGCGACATTGATAATGTCGAATAAAATAACTTTAATACGCTATTTCCTTGTTCACAACTTTTGAAACTTCCTCTGTTTCCGTCAGATAACTCTTTATACACTTAATAACAATATGTATTAGCCAAGTATAATTTAAAATCATAAATTATCAATAAATTTGTCATAATTCTATTGTACTGGTATCTGGCCATATTCCCTATCTATGTGGTGCCTCAGTATTTTGATAATATTTCGAAATGTGAATTAATTCAAATTGATGGCCAAACTTTGCTTATTATGTAAAAGTATTATTACTTTGTGAATAGTTAATTTATTTTTTAAATTGCCGGGTAAACATCGAGATTCAATATGCATGCCTTTAGAAGTAATGCTTTGGAACCCTCTTGCAATCCAAAGTGATAACAATGCCTTGATGTAGACAGTAATTTTGATAACACACAATTCATTTATTTTTAACTAATATTGTCAACTAGTTACTTAATTCTTGTTTAATGCTAGTTAATTTTCAAAGATGTAACTTTTATGTAGTTATTTCTTTAATTATGAAGTTATGAAATTTTGTCATTACAAGGACTATTTGTATGTTTGCCAGAAAAGTATCATGCTTAAAGTAACATTTTAAATGGACTTTATGCTTCACAGTGACTGAATACCATCTAATCCTATGCATAAACTATTGCCCCATTAATCATGCATGTAAAAATCCTCCGCTACTTTCCATGTGATCTTTCAATTAAGCCTAATTTCATTCACCAGCACGAATTGCGATTAATAACGTTCATTTACTTTAACTTAAGAGATCTTCGTGTGTAATATCATCAAAACGTCGGGAAATATTTTATTATACATTTTTATCGACACATAGGCTTTCTACTTAATTTAGTCTTTTTATAATCTCCTGACTTCGCATTAGTAAAATTTTCGATACTGTTAATGTTGCCTGCTTCCACTCCGTGTGTTTCATATCTCACGCCTGGAATACATTTAAAAATTTCCCCTCTGTGCAGCTTTCGCCGGTCCAAGCACTTTATTAAAAATTCCTTTGGAATAAATTTGATAGACCTTTTTTTCTCTTTATTAAGTTGTTATTTAGATGCTGCCGGGCCTAAATGAGACAGGAAAGTGAATAGTTTGCCTCAATTTACAAGGTAAAAGATGAAATAGTACTGTGAGAATGTTTCGTCCCGTGATCTATTACATTCATTTTTCTTTTCCATGACTACATGCATTATACTTTCTCATCTTTAATGTATTCAAGGATGTGTTCTTCAAAGCAATGAAAAAGTCGAGTTCTTCAAGTACGGAAATGTCGAGTTTTAAATTCCTTTCCAAGGATCTGACTTTTTTCTTCTTTTTCATCTGGTTATTTTAACATTTTGTTTTACTCTACTACTTACCCCTGCTGATTTTATGTATTTTATTTAAGGCTTGCTCCTGACATTATCATTTTTCTTAATTTTTCCTTTACTTATTCCAAAAATACTTTTAATACAAATTTTTTGTCTCAATCTCACTCTA
Source organism: Sympetrum striolatum (assembly GCA_947579665.1). Lineage (NCBI taxonomy): Eukaryota > Metazoa > Arthropoda > Insecta > Odonata > Libellulidae > Sympetrum > Sympetrum striolatum. The sequence continues at coordinate 89,063,297 of OX388352.1, forward strand.
GCATAAATTCATTAATATTATTATGAATATATAAGTTCATACATAACACCAAGGACACTAAAACACAATTACGTCTAAAGATATGCATAGAGGTTAATGGGTTTCAGTTCTCGATGAATTCCGAGAATAATATCTATTAAAACATTAGATCTAGAATCGCGATATACATCAACGTTCCGTAATTGAAATAATTTACTATGCAACCCTCACAGCAATGATTAAGCAGAGATGTACGCTGATGAATTAATCCGGGCAATTCATTAGCCTGTGTAATCTACGGGAAGACGTTTTTTTCCGGTATAGAGACAGTCAGAGGGCAGACGTAATAAAATTGGTTGTGTGAAAGATGCTTGTTAATGAGAAAAGGGGGACAAATGAGGAATGGGAGAAAGCGGTGAAAAGTGATATGGGCGGGAGTAGTCTTAGAGGAAGCTATATCAGCTAAATTAAATATCGATCCTGTGTAACTTCGGTGGAATGCCAACCGTTTCGCATGTGGCCAATATTCTCCAGAAACATGCCACATCTCCCTTCAACGGACCAACCTCTCTAAGCAACCACTAGCATTTATTGCTTCGCCCCCTGAATTGTACGAGATCATCACAAGAATGGAGCGTATCTGAGCTGTAAGGAATATCCGGCACAGCTCGTCGGCCGCGCGTATATATGTAGGGCAGGGCTTCCCAAATGGGGGTCCACCGACGCTGAGAATGCGGTCCGACGATGCTTTCAGCGAAATAACATTCTCATCATAATGCAGATTCTTCGCTGTCATCAACGGTATCGAAGGGACGAAAGGTTTCTCGGTTAGCGGTCGCGTCCGCCAAATTTACTCCAGTCAGATATATCCATTCCATCTATGTACGCTGTCCCTTTCATCTACTAAAAATGAATGGGATTAAAAGTGGCTGGCCGTGTAGACATGCAACTGGGCGATTTCTGTGAGTGATGCTAAATTGGACTGCGGGAAATGAATATGATGCGCTACAGTACGGTTGACTCGAGAATACGCGGGTTAGTGGAGAATTACTTGGATAAATGAATCTCCGAATGTCCCTGAATTAAAATATAAATGTAGCCATCCAGTTAATCAAACAACGCACAATTTATCAAACAAATTTTTTGTCAAAAGCGTTGCTATTACCACGTTAAATTTGTGCAATCCAATTCGTTCAGAAGTAATTTAACTACTTATTTTACCATCTTAAGTGAAGTTGGCAAAACACCACACTTAAAGTTGCAACATTACGTTGAAATATTAGTACCGTTCACAAATTATTCATTTAGTGGGACCGTGGTTTCGGAGTGATATTACCTTAGATTCAATTTAATTTTGCACTTTTTTCACCTTTCTAATATAAAATTTTGTAGTACCTATAGATCCTTATCAAATGGTGCTATAACTGCAGACAGGAGAAATTGCGTTCTGAATACATACTTTTTGGACGGGACAGATTTCCTGATGTATTTATTTTAGGTTAAGTAGTTTAATCATGCTCCAGGATAATACGACTGCGACATTAATCGGATATCCTCCTTATAAATGGTCACGGGATATCTAATATGCATCTCAACAAAATATCTCTTTATTAATCATTAACTTTAAACCCTTAAAGACATAACATGTGTTTTTCACAAATTTAGTTATAGCTTTGAAGTTTAAATTATTGGTGTATTTCAGTGTAATAATCCTCTTTGCAAGTTCAAGCTTTGCGCGTGAATTAAAAAAACGTCAAGAAACGAGTTATAGAGGTTTGCATTCTATTTTCTTATGCAGTTTGACTGATAAGCGTAGATGCATACAGTCAAAGTAAGGCATGTTGTCAAAGAAAATTATATGATATATCTTCCACATTAATCACAATTTTCAATAGGAAAGGTATTTTGCGTCCAAATATTACTGCTCCATGTAATTTAGTTTAGACTCAAAAGTACCCTTTTGCGTCTTACTCTACGCTTTGATGGCTTGCTTGTTTCAGTTTGAATAGTACGATAGAATGTACACATATAATGAATGTTTTCTCTCTTGAATCGTTACTAGTTTGGAAGACCTTGTCATTGAATTCGAATTTGGTTCAAATAAAACCTTAAAAATCACAAAAGTACTCCGGTAAACCTTTTTTACGCTATGTAGGGAGGAGATAAAGTCTGAATTTTATTGCACCTCAATGTATAAAGTCGCCATAAATCCTTTTCCTATACCAAATATACTTAACAGTTTTAAATTTGCATATCAAAAACTATTTTTATACTTAATAGATGTTTATGAAGAAGGGCCCGGTAGAATTTTTCTTGCTGTCGAAGCACCTTTAACAACCCTAGTAATAGTAGAAGTTTTTTACAGGACGGATCATCCTAAGCATTTCCCCGTAAAAAGCTTTTGGTAACGGGATATAGATAAAATACAATCCAATACCTCACATGCTATCTGCATGGTTACTTTACATACATACATACATCCTCCGTGGCTGTCACATCATACCTTTCTAGATTACCTCAATATTTTTCATGAATATTCCGTGAGTGCGTGGAGAGAATGAGCACATTCTTGGAATAGTATTCGGTGAGGATAGTCTTGATTCGCCGCATCCTCCATGAATTTTCGAATGGCCTTCTGGGAATTCAGGTATCTTTAGCTTATGAAAGCCCCGAAGTGTATTATTGTGCTTGGAGCAGATCGGGCGTGATCTGCAAAATATGCAGATGATACTTTGTGGCTTCGCAGCTCCGTGAGGTTCCAACTTTAGGGGCATACTTGTGAAGTACAAACTAGTGAACTTCTACAATATTCTTAGAGCAAACGATGTTAAGAATAAGGTTTAACAAATACTTTTTTCTTTTTTCCACAGTGTGGAAAAAAGTGTTTCTGTGGAAAAAAGTATTTGTTAAACCTTATTCTTAACATCCTCAGTTATGGATTTCCACACGGTAAAGCCTGCCACAATCGATTTTATTCTTAGAGCAATTTACTTAATTATTGATAATGTATAAATTTGGTCACGTAATTAAAGAAAAATTTAAACGCAAAAAACGAACAGTCTAATACATTAACCCTGAGAGATTAAAGGATACATGGAAACATATCTTTGAGATGTGAAAATAAAAGACATTTCATACAGTGGGAGGTACTTTTGTGTGGTAATGTGCATGCATTATTATCTGTGTTTATATCCTATCGATATTTTTCGAAAATATTCGAACTATCTTCATAAACTTCGCTCTAAGCTTTGTTGTCATCTCGGTCCACCTTTACCGTTCACTTTTATTAGGAAATGTAGATTCAGAAATAATAAATTGATTTGTGAAGCGAATTTCCTTGCTTAAAAATAAAACGGTTTAAAAGGAAATGTTATTAGAGTCGATGACTTTTTGGGTAACCCATTGCGCTTTCTATAATTAATATAGTTTACTTATCGAACTATAGGTGAAATAAAATTCTAACAATACTTTTCTTCTTTAAAGTGTAGTTATACTATTTGTCAATGATAAAAATGGATGAGGAAAATAAAGATCTTGGATAATAATAATAATAATAATAATAATAATAATAAAACGGCTTTATTCGGGCGAGATTGAGACTAAAAGTCTCCTCTTCCATCTAACCCATCGTCATACAATACATAAATAATTAATTTAGAGAGATAGTATGAAAAAGATATGAGAAGAAATTGTGGATGTAAAAAACCTAAGAAATTCTTAGGAAAAAAAATTTATCCACTGCAGGAAAACACCCACTAAGAAGGGGGGTGTGAAAAACCTGCGCAAACCTACCGATAGTATTAACTAAAAAGATGGTAAGAAACATGATTACATTTTATAATTACACTATCAATAGGTACATATATAGGATACATCAATAAAATTTTAACATATATAACATAACATAAAATAACATATTTTAAAGCATAAATACATATGAATATTATATAAAACATAGATATCAACACAACATAGGGATATAAAAAACCGGTGAGAAAAGACTTTTATTACTAGAATAAAGAAGAGATAATTTTATTTACAACAGCAATATATATATGAAAATTGAAGACAAAATGTCTCTATTGTACACTTCAATGGAACACAATTTTTATATATAATATTAACATGTTCAATGCATACATATAGTATAAAGTCATAAATATGTAAAAACGTAAATAATATGGTGTCAGTAAAACAGTACATGAAGTATATAAGTACAAATCGAAAGAAAGTAAAAAACGTAAATTTAAGGAAAAAACAAGGACCATAAAGACCAGAGACATTATTTTCATGTTTGCAGTGACGTTTGTAGTGAAGGGTTTAAGAGATTAGGAGAGAACCAGTAGATAAGAATAGTATATAATGATGAGATTCACAGTGCTTTGGCGATTAGATTTAAAATCAGTAGGAGGATGAAATTTCTGTGCGTTGCCGCTAAGAGCAGAAATGGCCTAATCATGAAATGCATCGAAAACCTTAAATATAACAGAATAAATTGTTGATTATCGACACGTGAGTCCACTTTGTCGAATGGACTAAATTTATTAGAATCATAAAATGATGACCATTTTGTCGTGAGTGCTGGAAAGGGTTTAGAGAATTCAGGGTTCGCGTTGTGTATTAACTTCAAGAAACCGTTTATACAAATGAAATGAAAGACATTATATAGTTGAAGATTTCCCCAGGACTTATTCCGCTGAAAAGCTCTCCTTCGGAGCGTATCATTGGCAGAATTATGATCAAAAGCGCGCTAAAGTAAGATATAAAAATACGGCGAAGGCGGTGTCGTGAAGATAATGGATTCGAGTATCGTCTCAGCCGTTAAGCTTATCTTCGGCGCGGCAGCTTCGGAGCAAGACATATTAAAATGGCTTAAGGAGCGGCGATTCACCTTGTGCACCGTGTGTCGACCGTGTTTCACACACCCAATCTGCTGGACACCCCAAATAGTAAGCTTCCTTGGGCACTCATCCGCGCCTAAGTGCTGGCAGATTATTAACTTAGTAGCTCCGCAACAGCAGTCTTTATCTCGCTCTCATAATACTTTTACGTATCTATAGGCGTCGAATGTACTACTTGTATGGCGAAAAGCACTAATTTTATTTCCTCCCACCTGCTGCCTCTTTCGTGTTCAGACTCGTACTAAAAATCATTAACCTGGTGAAAGGGGAGAAACGACTGGAGGAGATAAAACGATGTTCTTCCTCCCGTTACTAGATTCTTATTCTGAAAAATAATTTTTTACTCAGTTCTTTCTATTTTCGCGTTTACTGAAGTTCTCCGTCTCACGTTTAGAATTTTAAATCTCTAGAACTTTAATGTAAAGATTTAAGAACCAATTTTGAGAAATAAAATTGAAATTTATAACGTCCTGTACGGAATAATAGTATAGATTTTAAAAAATTATATTAAAATTGATTAATATATAAACACTATCACCTTATTTTTGTTTTTTTTGCGTTAAATATATAATTGAAAATTATAATAATTTTTATTATAGTATACATTAGATTTTTAGGTATAAGTTTAGTTAATTATTTTATAAATATTACATTACATACATACGAATACGCACTATATAAGAGGGTGGTTTGAAAAGTTCTCGGAAAGGAAAATAAAAACGTACTTATGTCACTGAAACTTATTATTGAAGTTCATTCAAATGTTGCCTGTAAACACGTGTTACTCTTGGAAGAGAGCTGTGGCGGTGACGTGGCTCTATTGTTGTTCCCACGTTGTAATTCACGAAGATGGAAAAATCGAGATTCGAGCAGTGATTAAGTGCTTCCCAAAGAAAGGTATGAAACCAAAGGACATCTTTATGCCGATTTCCATAATAAACTTAGGGGCTCTGCTCATTCGTACTCAATTGTTGCCATTTGGACAAACGAATTTAAATTTGGGCGGAAGAGCTCAGATGATGATCTGCGCAGTTATGCCCAAATTAGATTTGCAGGATCGCCGATCGAAAGTGTGAGAAACTGTTCAAGCTTGCAAAATGTCATCTGAAAGGGTCACATTTTAACTGAAGAATTAGATACGAAAAATATATCTGGAAGATGGGTGCCGCAACTCTTGACGCTGGATCAAAAATGCACGAGAGTGGAAATATCGGAGCAATGCTTGGCTTGTTTCAGGAGATACGAATAAGTTTTTTTGTACAACTTTGTTAACACAGATGAAACTTAGGTCCACTACTATACCCCAGAGTCAAAACAACAATTAATGAATGTAAACTTGCTGATTTTCCGCTTTCAAAGAAAGCAAGGAAATTTATTTACGCCGGAAAGGTCTTAGCATCAGAGTTTTGGAATGTAAAGAAGATTCTGTTTATAGATGATTTCCCCACTGGGAAAATTTTAGCAAGGAAGAAAGTCATATTCCATCAAGAAAATGCGTGCCCTCACACATTTGCCGTAGCCATGGCAAAATTACACGAACTAAGGTATGAATTTTTGCCATATTCAACTTATTCACATGATATAGCTCCATCAGACTTCCATCTCTTCCCGAAGCTGAACATTTTCCGAAGATTCACTTCGATCGAAGAACTAATAGATGGAGTTGACAACTATTTCGTAGGCCTAGAGGATTTTTCGATATGAGATCAAGGTAATTAAACATCGCTGGACCAAGTGCGTTAATGTTTTCAATCATTTTTTACTTTTTAGGACCGCCCCAATATGATGCCGACATGAAATTGTTGTCAATATGCTTGCAGTACGCAAGCTACATTTTACTCGTATCTTTGATCTATTATCAATTATATATAGACGCTTCTCCGGATTCATTCATGTCTATACCTATATGGATAGAGAGATAGAATACTAATTCACAGCCTAAACCACAAGCGTGATTGACTTGAAAAATTTACAGCGTATTGGCCATATTGTGTTACCACCAGAAAAAATGCGATTTCGAACCTCAGTGTCTTAGGATTGATTCCAGAGGGCCCCAAAGTCCCGATTTTTCCCGTTGAAATGCATTGCTTTGATTTTCGGGAATTAAAAAAGAATACTTTCCGGATAGGTAGACAACCGAAACTCAAGAAGCCTATATATATGGTCATAATCTATCGAAAACATAAATGACTTTCACGGGAAATATCCTGGGTTCGATGCTAGGACGATGCAAAAATCGGCCATTTGAAATACATTGAGGTAGATTTTCATTATTTTTTTTCATGCACTTATCGAAATGATAGGAAGTTCTCGCTTATAAGGAAGATATATTAAGCATAGGTTTTTGAAAAAAATGTAGATAAGACCTTACTGTTCCTGGGTTCGATGCCAGAGCACATAAATGTTTCTCTCATAAGGAATATAAGGGAAAAGTAGGACGTCATTTGAGGCAGTTGCTCCTAATATTTCTGCTTGAATTTTCACACATGGTTAAAGGATGTAATCTTCTTTAGTCCTGCATAGAAAGTATTACCAGAAAGACCCGGGTTCGAAGCCAGATGGTAAATAAATCCCCCATTTAAAATGCATTGAGTTAGTTTTCATTTATTTTGATGTATTTATCGAAATGATAGGAAGTTCTTGCTTTGCAAGAAGATGTATATTAAGACTCAGCTCAAGAAAAACATTTAGATACAAAATGCTGTTCCTGGGTTCGATGCCAGAGCACATTACAAATTCTCACATAAGGAATATATGTGAAAAGTAGGACGTCCTTTGAGGCAGTTGCAGCCAATATTTCTGCTTGAGTTTTCACACATATAGACGGTGATCTTCTGTTGTTCTGATTAGTAATTTTCACCAAGAAGACCTGGGTTCGATGCCGGACGGAGAAGTTGCAGCGAATTTTAAGAATATTTCCAATACTTTTTCCACTTTTGAGGACCATCTCGATATTATGTCGACTTGAAATTTGTGTTATCAACATGCTTGCAGAATGCAAGCAACATTTTACTCGTATATAGATGCCTTTCCGGATTCATTCATGTACCTATATAGATAGACAGATAGATAGATAGGATACTAATTCACAGGCTAAACCACAAGCGTCATTGACTTGAAATTTTTTAGACGTATTGGCCAAAACGTGTAACCACCGAAAAAATTCCGATATTGAACCTCAGTGTCATGGGATCGATCCCAGAGGGCCCCAAAGTCCCGATTTTTTCCATTTGAATGCATTGCTTAGATTTTCCCGAACTAAAAAAAAATACTTCCCGGATAAGTAGAGAATCAAAACTCCAGGAGCTTTCAGATATGGTAGATCTATCTATCTATCTATCTATATCCTTGAATGAATCCGGAGAAGCATCTATATTTAATAGATACACTGGGGATCAAAAGTCTAACCATGTTCCACAAGTGCCACCGACTTGAAATTTTTACGACGTTATGGCCATGACGTGTAACCTCCAGGAAAAAGCAGACATTGAACCTCGGTGTCATGGGTTAGATTCCAGAAGGCCCCAAAGTCGCGATTTTCTCCATAAGAATACATGGTGGGGATTTTCGAAAATTATTTTGAGGCACTTTCCGGAAAAAGAGAGAGTTGAAATTCGAGGGATCGCTAGAAGCCGTGCATATCCAACGAAAATTTAAAAGACATTGCCGAATATGGTTCATGGTTCGATGCTAGGTCGGGACAAAAATAAGCCGTTTAAAATGCATTGCGGCGATTTGGAAGATTTTTTTGGATCCTTTCCCAAAAACATGGATAATTGAAACTCAGCACGTGGATAGATATCATGAGTATATTTCATAATTAAATTTTACATGTTCGCTGAAGGTCCTTGGTTCGATCCCAGAGGGCCATTTGAACTTCTCAATGCATTTCTTACGGAGATAACGGAAACAAAATTTAGGTACTTCCCGGCATGCTATCGACTTTAAACTTTGCATGATAGTAGAGCATGTCTTTATAAATCAAACTGTGCATTCACAGCTTACTTTATTTCCTGGGTTCGACACCAGGTGTCTCTGCAATCAGAAGTTGATCCGATTTTTAGGAATTATTTAGAAACCTTTCCCAATAATATAGAAACTTGAAATTCGGCAAATAGATAGATATCATAAATAACTTTCAGAAACATGTTTTATATTTCCAAGATCGTCCTTGGTTCGAATCCAGAGAGCCATTTACTTTCGTGAAAATTAGAACGTCTTTTGAGGCAGTTGTAGCCAATATTTCTGCTTGAATTTTAACACATAGTTAGAGATGGTGATCTTCTATTGTGCTGCATAGTAAGTATCACCGGAAAGACCCGGGTTCTTTGCCAGACGATGAAAGTTCAGCGAATTTTAAGAAATATTTCAACCCTTTTTTTTTCTTCTGAGGACCGTCCCGATATGATGCCGATATGAAATAAGTATTGCCAATCTGCTTGCAATATGCAAGCTACATTTTACTCGTATTATATATAGATGCTTCTCTGGATCCATTATGTACATACCCAGATAGGATACTAATTCACAGGCTAAACTATTAGCGTCATTAACTCGACATGTTTACCACGTATTGGCCATAACGTGTAACCGCCAGAAAAATTCGATTTTAAACCTCAGTGTCATGGGTTCGATTCCAGAGTTCCCCAAATTCCCGATTTTTCCCGTTTAATTGCATTGCTTTGATTTTCGGTAATTTTAAAAAGTCCTCCCCGGATAGGAAGAGAATCAAAACGCAAGGAGCCTATAGGTATAGTCATTATCTTTGGAAAACATTAATGACTTTAACGTTGAATATTCTCGGTTTGATGCCAGGACGATGCAAATATCTGCCCTTTAAAACACATGGTAGTAGTTTTTCATTTTTTTTTTAGGCACTTATCGAAATGAGAGGTAGTTCGTGCTTGGCAACAAGATGTATGGTAAAAATTGATTTTAGAAATAAATTTTTATTAGACCGTACTATTCCTGGGTTCGATGCCAGACACAAAAACGTTTCTCTCATAAGGAATATAAGGGAAAAGTAAGACGTCGTTTGAGGCAGTTGATGCCAATATTTCTGCTTGACTTTTCACACTTAGTTTGAGATGATGATCTTCCATTGTGTTGTATAAGAAGTATCACCAAAAAGACCCGGGTTCGATTCCGGGTGGTAAATATGTCTCCCGCTTAAAATACATTTGGTTAGTATTTCATTATATTTTTGATGCTTTTATCGAAATGATAGGAAGTTCTTACTTTGCTAGAAGATGTATATTAAGAATCGGTTTGAGAAAAAAATTTAGATATGACCGTACTGTTCCTGGGTTCGATGCCAGAGCACATTACCATTTCTCAGATAAGTAATATATGTGAAAAGTAGGACCTTTTCTTTAAGGCAGGTGCAGCCAATAATTCTGCTTCAATTTTCACGCATAGTTAGTGATTCTTATCTTCTGTTGTGCTGCGTAGTAAGTTCACCAGGAAGACCTGGGTTCGATGCCAGACGATTAAATTGCAGCGACTTTTAAGAATACATTCAATCCTTCTTTTCTTTTGAGGACCATCCCGATATTATGCCGACATGAAATTAATTTTGTCGATCTGCTTGCAGTATGCAAGCTATATCTCTAGTGTTAATTAGATATCATTAAACCTTTGGTAAATATGTATTTAGAAGCAATAAAATGGGATGTTTTAAATATTATTGTGGTCCTTCTTCATATTATCTTTATGTTTCACAAAGTTTGATTAGATATAGCACACATTATTAACCATTACCTTAGATTTTACATATTTTTAGCCATATCATTTACAATTCACAGAACGTATATCAGGGTTGGTGATGGCACCTCCCTTATGTAATGGTTTATAAATATTTACCCTTTGAACATGATCTTCGAACAGAAATTTGTATCCACGCCCGATGAAATTCTGATGATATATATCATAATTTTTCTAATTAGGGTATTACTATGTCTAAAAGTACTCTCTGTAAGCTCACAAAAAGTACAATATACCCTATACCGATTTTAAATTTTGTAAATTGATTGTTTAGCCAAACTATTCGTCCCTAAGCTTCATCCACACGTTTGTTTAGCTCCGTAGGCCCGGAAGCCCCTTATTTGTATAAACCAATTTTGATTCCACAAGCGATCCGACTCTAATTTCACAGAGCGAGACGGGAGTCATTTGATGGGATGCGAATTTCTCGAGGTAAATTTATCTAGGTTGAAAAAAAAAGATGTATGTCCGGAGAAAGGGAGCTCTCGGAGAGAAATGTAACAGGATGACGAAAGGAGGCACGGCGTGGGGGGCTTTGGAATGCGGGCAGAAGTGCTGGGACGGGGAAAGTCCCCATTCTGTATCAGAAAGATTTTTCGTCACATCGCCCAGGCTCACAGCCATTATCCTGCACACTCGTAACAAAATGCACTGTGGGAAGGAGGGAAAGGATACGGTCAGGGTTTGGGGACTTAAGACAGTGGTAGGCGAATGGAGCCGGAAGAGTGGTGATAGCGCCACAATGCAGGAGGAAAATGGAGCTACGTACTCCCACCCCTGCTACACTCTCGACGATTTCCAGCCGCGGAATCCCTCCACCAGCTACTTGACTCTGACCGCTTGTCGAGCTGTGCCCATGGGTACACTCTTAACCTTCTTTCTCTTTCCTCTATCACTACATCCTCTATTCCTCCCTTTTTCATTCCACTTTTCCCACGTAGTTTCACTCTTCCACCTAATCCACGATCGCCGCGATTTTTTCCTCTTTATTTTCCGATCGCATCCGAACGCCCATAGCTTCGACCTTGTATTCTCTCGAATCAGCCGACACCCTTGTCTTTATGGCCATAAATCTCTCGTTAACTTTTGTTCCCTCCTTCCGCTTCGCAGGATGTAACATTTCCATTTCTCCTTTCACTCTCGCAGCCAATCTTTCCTCGTCTCCTTCTCGTTTCGTTTTCCTCGCTGCTACCTTTTTTACGCTCCACGCATTTCCTGATTTTTTCCCGTTCCTCGTGTCATGTAACGGGGTTTCACTCCTTCGCGAGGAGTTTTATTGTTTAAGTTTCGCGATCCCGAATAAAATTAAGTTTAGGATTTCACGAGTTGGGATTGGATTTAATTTTCGTCGCCGGCTTATCCTCGATTTACGGGCTTGACATGCACCTAATATAAAAAGTGGCCCCATCGGAAAGTTCCGCTTCTTTTCCGAGGGATTCAAAAATGAAGGGCGTAAAGGGCGTGGGTGGGAGCGATCGTGTGGTGCTTTTAGCGTGCTCTCAATCAGGACGATTGTCGAGTGCTGGAATCGATGAGCTGCCCTCGACAAATTGAACGGTTAACATCCGCCGATTAAATATCGCCTGAGATCGTAATGAAGTGGACTAATGTCGACTTCCTCAAACGGATCTTATCTCACGCCTCACTTTTTCGGGATGTAAAAATTTTACCTTCCCAGTATATGCCGTCTCAATTTTCTCCGCTTAATCGAAAAAGTTTTAGCGCTGAATTTTTATTCTTCTAGTAGAAGCTGATTTGCTTCGACTTTTTAACGTTCTGATCGTATGTTCTACACTCGCGTAAAACAATGTTTAACTTCTACAGAGCACACCTCTCTCTCATAACATAGTGTATTCGCGATCACCTATTGTGACGGTAAGGTACATCTTCAGGCACCATACTTGTTGTTGTACGTTACAAGTAGCGAGTTCAAGCGGAAATGTTAAATTTAGTCTTCACAGTGTAAAAGCTGAGTAACTTGTGCTCATTCATTAATAGATATCCAACAAAAGAGGTTTTTCAAATCTCTCTTAATGACAAACAACACATTAATTGCAGTGTTAAGTCATTCATGCTTTTAAAGCGAAATAATTCTAGATAAACCTAAGTTTTCTATCTGAAAAACTAAATAGCACAAAATTACTTATTGACAAGTGCGATAATTTATTTTTGGTTATGATACAAATAACTTATGGCAAATTGGCTTGTAGGACAATGATGTGGATTTTTTAAATTTTATAACCGAAAAGGCTACAGACATATAGGTCTAGATACAGCCAACTCATATGGTAAATACATTAAAAAGGTTAATTTGGTTGGTAAAGATATGTAAAAAGTTTAAAGAACGGCAAGGAATGTATGAAACGATGCACGGACTTCTTTGAAATGATAAGAATGTATGCATAAGCACAATTAATAAGAAAGACCATATGCGTGCTTACCTCCAAAATCAATTTAATGATTGATATAAATATACGGAGAAATATATGTCTACGTCCTGTTGATTCACTGATTAATTTGATGGATGAGAAAGTTTTCTACATCTAAATCTACATTAATACCCTACAAGTCGCCTTTCAGCGTGTGGCAGGGGTTGTAAACACCAGTTGAATCTAAACTACTTCCTTATTCGGTTATTGTTGCGTATCGTTCGTGGAAAGAATGAATTTTTAAAACGATTCGTCCTAGCGTCTATTTCTCTTAACTTACGGTCATTATCGGATCGACCGAGGTAGCAGGGGAGTTGCATGATACCGATTGTATCTTCCGAAAATGTAGTTTCCCTGTATTTATTAAACAATCGCAGCCTAGCTTCCAATCTTCTTTCTTTCAAGGATTCCCAACCTACGAATGAGAGCATTTTTGTAACGCTTGCTTTTTTATCGTAGCATTTCTTAACATAACGAACCGCTTTACGCTGCACTTTCTGGAGTTCGTGAGTACACGTTTCATCCGCCGGATCCTATATACTTGCCGCATATTCCAGAAGGGGTCTGACCAAGGTAAAATGACATCGCTCTCTCACCTTTTCATCGCATTTACCGACAATACGCTTTACAGAGCCACGCCTTTTACTTGCTTTGCCGCAGATTTTTCGAATATGCGTGCTCCAATTTAAGTTATTAGTAATGTTGATCCCGAGATATTCAACTAAATCTGCTACTTTGATATTAATTCCATTAATTTTGTGCGGGTGATTTGGACGCAATATTTTCTTTACGAAGAAATTAACTACGGAGCATTTACCTACGTTAATATCTAATTCCCATTTTTTGCACCACCTTTGGATGAGCACTTTATCGTTTGAGAGAGATGTTCGGTCTTCCTCGTTTGTTATTTCCCTATATATAACCGAGTCATCCGCAAATATCCCCCATTGCTAACTATCTCGTCACTCAAGTCATTGATATAAATAAGGAAAAGAAGAGGTCCAATTACACTGCCTTGAGGTACGCCAGATGTAACTTTGACTCTTTTTGAGCTAACGCCATCCAGTACAACTTGTTGTTCCCTTTCGTAGAGAAAATCCTTAACCCAGTCGACTACTTCCTTGTTAATGCCCGCTAAGTTTAGTTTGTAAATTAGTTTGTAGTGGGGGACTCTATCGAATTCTTTTTTGAAATCTAGGAAAATAGTTTTGGTCGTGGTGGAAAGATTTCGCTTATCATTACTTAGTTGTATATGTTGAAGTTAATTTCATTAGCAACAGAATAGGCTATCCAAAAGTTTATGAAAAATATTACAGGTGGAAATAAGTGGATTCTAATATAAAATTTGAAGGACCTGAAAGTAATGTACAGTGATATATTGGTTATGCGTAATACATTACATGCAAAGCAAATTTCTTGAGGTCTTGCAGTTATTGGAAAATGACATTAAGTTGGTTCAAACCTAAAATTAAATCTACCCATGCACTTTGCGATCTACGGCCAGCTGTGCCCTAAATTTTCCCATCGTTTTTATAAAACCTTCATAGCATAGTATCCTGTAGAGTATACTACTATATAGATATAATACTATATCTGCTTTGCTTGATGCCTACTTCTACGGTGCTTATATGCGGAACAACGTTCATGGAATTCCGGCCTTGATCTTCGTAAACGGTTAAACTTATTAAGATCGCTGGTGCAGAAAATCTTGCCCTACGTTGCCGATGTTCGTGGCTCAATGCAGCTAAGATGATATGCAATCTCAGGAATATAGTGTTCAGTTTCCTTACAATTGGACGAATGAGATATAAACTGACTGTAATTATATACCATTATTAATCGCTTGCATTTTCCTTGTAAGGTAAAACTCTAAGGTATTTATTTAATTTTAGTTTATTTTTTTCATTTGAAACTATCTATTTTTCCTCTTCTGAATTAAGTGTTTCCGAATGCTATTGCTGAAGAATATTGGGTATGACCTGCAAAATATGGCAATTATATTATCTTTAAAATTGTTTTGGGAACTTTAACCATTTCTCCATGTATCCAGTAATATTTTTGGGATTATCTTACTAATTTTGGATAATAAAATATAATATTTTCATCCAAACTTCTCCTTAGATGCGAAGTTTTCCTAAATACTTATGTATAATTATTTATATTACCATGAAAAATTTTACTATTGAAGCATAAACTGCAGGTAGGCTGTAAGCCTGGTGGCACTTTTTCCTACCCACATACTGGAGCTATAAACACAATTAAATGCGTGATATTTAAACAATTGCCATAAAATGATTACATAAATATATTATTTTTACATTAAAACTAAGTATTGAATTTGTAATATTATTTGTAACTGTTTTTACTGCATTTTTCGGCGTTCATGACAGGCCTTCTTGGCTACTGTAGCGGTCACGGGGTAGAACCCCACCGTATAACACCCTTTCAAGCAGTCCCTTATTTCTCCAGAGGTCCCTACATTAATACAACACGTTACAAAGTATTACACAACATTAATTTAACACATTGAAACATTTCTTTTGGAAATATATTCTTTCATGCAAAGGCCTTACGAGTTATCCAGGTAACTTATTCCACTCAGAAATACCTCTATCGAGAAAAGATTACTTAACTATGCTCGTTCTTTTTCGTCGAGGTTTAGTGTTTTAAATTTATGACTACCTTTTACGTATTCATTTCATTCATTCATGACTATTTCACGTATAACTTTCATATCTCCCAATCCTAAATAAATGAAAAGACATCTCGTAGATGTGATAGTAAACGAAATCTTCTGCTCAGGTATGCCATTAAGTTTACTAATTTTTCTGAAATATTTTCTCAAATTCCATTGTACTTTTGAAAATTACCTTTATTTCAGAGTTTTGCCATATTGTTGCAAAATATTTATTCCTTATGAATAAAAAGAATAAAAAATGTTATAGAAACCAACGCGGAGAAAAACAAATCACTCAAAAAGTAGAAATTATCATTTTTCACGCTTCATTCTAAATAATTTGATATTAATTTACCTTAATTACGTTAAATCTGCTTTGAATATGCGGTTATTTTAATTTTCAAATACATTTAATTCTTGGTATCACAATCATTCGATTTTGAACTTTATTGAATAAACTTTAGTTATTAAATCGGTGGATCTCAATTAAATTCAGCGACGGATGTTTCGTTAATCACTTTTAAAATATACTATAAAATAGAGGTGTTTAATTAACTATGAAGCACGCTCAAATTGGATAACCTTTTAATGAAAACATTTTTACAAATTATGTATTAATTTTAACCGAATAATTATTCAACCTTGCCTACTAGTGCTGTGGAATATGCACAAAACTTGCAGCTGTAATTAATTTCTGAACCATATTACGATATTTTTATTTTTATATCTGGAGTGCTGTGGAGGGGAATCCGCAGCTCCTGATGAACGTAAATGATCAGATTTCAAAATTTTGGAGTTAACTGAAATAAATAAATTTAATTACCTCGTAACGTTATATTTGTCTTGTAATAGGAGATATATCTATAACCAATCAATTGATTGTGGAAGACAAAAATTACTACTTAGCAAGATGTGTACTTCCAGTATCTCCATGCGTATATTAAATATCAGCCTAAAATACGAATGCCAAGATTTCTGTTTCTTTAAGGTGGTGTAAGGAAAGAAATTGAAACATGGCTATTTATGAATTAGAAGTTTAACAAACTGGCTGAACCGTCTTTTTTAGTATTTTGTACCGCGTTGCGACCGGTTCTGTAAACAACGGAAAGAAAGGATCATTTACCTTATAATAAACACCCAATGTACATTTTAATAGCCATGCTATCATCTTCCAGTTGAACAAAAATTCCAAAGGAAGAAGAAAAGATTCTTACCACGAAGATGATAGTATTATAATTGAAATATATATGTGGTGTTTCTTCTAGATCAGCGATCTGTGCCTTCCGTTTCCTCCAGACCGGTTCCAATATCATACGGAAGGCTGAAAAATACTGCTTTGGGAAGGTTTTTAAATTTCTAATTCTTAACAGGTTTTTCCTATTAAGTTTAAAATATAGTAAAGTAATTTTCCTAGAATTGTCCCTATACTTCTATATGCGGGGAAGTAGTATGATAGTAAAGATACCTGTTAACTGTTTAAACTGAAAGGATACCCATTAATACACGAATCTAATCAATCTAATGGCGGTGATTACAGTGAGAGACGTAAAGTTCGCAAATCACAGATTTTATCTACCTGAAACCTCCCTGAGAGCTAAGTTGGAGAGCCTCGAGCTCTAACAATTTATTTCTTATGTACATCTTGCATCTTATTTGATAAATAATAGCTTTTTAAACTAAAGCATACTTATTTCACATAAGTTAGATTAAAAATTCTTTTATTTATTCACATCATCATAATCTCATAAATGTTGCTCCTGAAATGTGCACGTATTTTTAATTCGTGTTTTTAGGAATAAATAGGAAATGTGCATGCATTTTTACTCGTGTGTTTATATGCTGACAGTATTAAATGATATTGTTAATAACAGAAGTAACAAATAATACTTATTGTAAGCATGAATAAATTATCTCTGTATTTATGTTACAAAGAATGCGATGGATAGTATTACTTACGAGTACTTGGAAGAATATAATTTGAGCTTAAATGAGCTTAGGTGATCAAACAGAGCGAAATAATTTAATTTATCTTAATTTTATGATAATTTTATTATAAATTTATTATTATGGATGTAATTGGAGCAACCTGTATCCATTTAAGAACTAATAATAATAATCGATAAGAAAAAATATTAAGTTTGACCGTTCGATATATCGTTATTAAGTTTTACTCCAACAAAAGCTTCAACTACCAAATTTGATTTAGAGCTGAGCTTATCTAATTATTTACTCAGACATATGTAGATGAAATGATGGTTGAGGTCCAACTAAATGAGTAATTACACAATGAAATCAGTCCGTTGCAACTCAAAATAATGCTTCCACTTTCACGCAACATCATACAAAAGGTAAACACTGTCTCCTGCACGTTTCTATAACATAGTCCACAATACATAGTGTTAGGGTCTCTCATCGCACCGAATATCTCAGAGTCTAACATTTAGCTCGCGAATGTGTCTCAGTTTAATCGCATCCACCGATTTTAATGCTCAAACTCGACATAAAAGTTTATTTCACTTTTGAAACTGGTTCCTATATCCTTATTAAAGTTATCTTCATGGTTTAAAAGGAAGAATAAGATGTCTTTTAAAACAGCAATCAAAGGTGAACAAATTAAAGCGACTACTCTTTCACATCGGAAACGCTTATTAAATCTAGAGTAATCCATGGGAAACCAATCTCTTTCTTAAATCAGTGTTGCAACGTGTAAAATCCCAATTTTATTTCTTTCTTAAATATCGTGTTAGTAAATTTTAATTTATAATTTTTCATCAACCTCTATGAATTCTTACTCCCATCACCCTAAAAATGAAATTTAGTACCTTTGGGTCAATACCGATATCGTAAAAATTAGTATATTACGCGTAGCTGCACAGTTTTGAGAGATACTGATTCCTAATGGAATTCTAGGGAAATAATGAGCATCTCAGAGCTCAGTGCCCATAATACCTCTTTTCTTGCTTTACCTTCTCAGCTGGGTTAATAAATTTTAGATACCATAGTAAAGGAACATATTTTTACATGCAAAAAGATTCATGATGTCATCTCAAACATGACTCAATAATGTAGGGAAGTGGAAAATGTACATGAAAATCAAATTAAGCTCAATCAGCGAGATAGTCACACTCGTGTATGGAGTAGGAACAACATTTGTGTCCTATTCAGAATAGGATGGGGCACTAAAATTACATTAGTTATAGGCATAAACTTCTACGTCTTCATGTAATTATTTGACGCAATTAAAAGACCTCATCAACTATGTATATTCAGCTATTAAACTTATGCCAGAGGCTCTTAAATGCTTGTACATCGTTGCGGACTTCTAAAAACGTCTACCAACCTTATTACGGAGTTGTTAAGTAAACGAGATCGAGTCATATTGATATGGCTTTAATATGCAACTAGGTGACAAATCGTTATAAAGTATCAGTGAAACTACACTCTTACTAGTGAGGGAAAATAAGAAGAAAAATATTTTTTTGACTTTTGATTTCCCAGACAAGAGTTAGCATTCCGCAGAGCGTTATTTAATGGAAACCGAGAATCAACGATAAAATTCTTCAACTACGGAAGAATTCGGGATCATAGATCCTCATCAGCCGAGGCACCATCGTTATTATTTTCCATCTCAAAAAAAATTGAATATTTTGAAACTGTTTTGCGGCGAATTTTCCACATTAAAACGCAAAGCTAGTTCAGAGCGCGGAGCAAAATATCCCCGTGAACTTTTTGCTCAAAACTCCGGGCATACGCGCGGAAAAGGCGTCGAATCACAAGTATTCATTTGGCGTGCAAACAACAATGGCTTTTTCCCTTTCAGGTTTATATTTTACGGGCGGAAAGTGGAAAGTAATTACAAAAAAACAATTTCCATCCCTGAACGGCCATCGAACGATTCTTTCCTGAAAATGGATTTGGCTTCCATCGGCGCCCATCTGATAAATATAGAAATCCTGCGGTGGAGTCCACCGCACGTCCACATTTTCGAAATTCGTTACACAGACGAAGTTTTTCGTGTTGCGCGAAATTCTGACTTTATCGCGATGCGGACGAGCATTTATCAAAGGAGATTTTGATTTGAAATGTAACTCATTAATAGCCACGATAATCGTGAGAAATTGTATCTACGCGATCCATTGACACCGCGATATTAATGCGCCTCTTAATCTCTTAGTTTCTTTATACCGTCTGAGATTAATTTGGAAGCGTACTAATTCTAGCTAGAGGATCTGGTTTGAATAACGAGGGTAGGGTTGGCCAGTTGATCTCAAAGGAGTTGTTGTTATAAGCGTGAAGTGCAACAAAATCTGATTTGTTGTAACTAAATCTAACGAGATTCTAGAGAATAAACTTTGAGCGTATTCTATGATCTTTTTATAGCATCTAGATTTCAGATTAATACTTATAATTTGCTCTATAGGATTTTCACCAACTGTCACTTGCAATTGAGATAGTGGAGTTACGAACTCGTTGGTGTAAATATTCTTGTTAAACTCTATCCAGTCTCTGAAATAAAATGAAAAAATCTGATATGGCCAGCACTTGACTTTCTCCATATATAAGATGTAAATATTTATCTACGACAGTAATTTCGAACTCTATATTCCTTCTAAACTTGGAAGATGAGTGATTAATTTATATATTATAATCTTTGACGTCACAGACATTATAAATAATGTTTTTCGGGACATGATCGATGAAAAACGATGAAATTGGCCATTCGCCCATAGAGCCCAGAGCACCCACAAAGTACATAATCAGGAACTTCCGGTTTATCAGTATTTCACGAATAACTACTAATCAACCGGTGATACAAAAATATGTTAAATACAAAAGTTATAGTAAATTACATTATCTAAAACTTTTATAAGACATACAATATACGTATATATCATATTTATGGAGATATTCTGAAAACCGGAAATGAGCTTTGATGAATGAAGCTCGACTTCCGGTTAACCGATTTACTCCAAAAACTAATCAACTCTGACAGCACACACCACAGTACCATACATAAAGTTTGGTATTGATACGACCACTAGTTTTCACGTTAGAGCGCCCACTAGCACACACACACATACAGACACAGACATACACACATACATCATTCCGAAAATGGTCAAAACGTGTTCCAGGGACCCCAAAACATGCATGCAATTATAAACTATTTTAGTAAAAACGTATCTGCTACAGATAAATGGTCGCTCATCACTCACTTGATCACTGCTCGGTACATTTTCTAATAGTTCTTCCATTACAAATACCTTATTTAATTATAAATATTCTCAAATATAACAATTTGTATAGGGATATGATGCATTCACATATTGCGAGTTTAAAGCCACCCGGAAATGAGCTTTGAAGAATTAAGCTCGACTTCCGGTTAACCGATTTACTCCAAAAACTAACCAACTCTAACGACACTAATTATAGTACTATATAAGAAATTTGGTGTTGATACAACGAATGGTTTTCATGTTAGAGCGCCCACAAAGTACATAAAAGCTACTTCTGGTTTATCGGTATTTCACGAATAACTCTTAATCAACCGGTGATACAAAAATATGTTAAATACAAAAGTTATAGTAAATTTTATTATCTAAAACTTTTATAATTAATATAATATACGTTTATATCATATTTATGGAGATATTTTGAAATCCGGTAATGAGCTTTTATGAATGAAGCTCGACTTCCGTTTGACTGATTTACTCCAAAAAATAATCAACTCTGACAGCGCACACCGCAGTACTATATATGAAGTTTGGTATTGATACGACCAATAGTTTTCACGTTAGAGCGCCCACTATCACACACACACATACACACAGACATCATTCCGAAAATGATTAAAACGTGTTCTAGGGACCCCAAAACATGTATTTCCGTTGAAATCTCGAAGTCGAAAATTTTCATGAAAACAATACTTTCTCTATACTTCGTATATGGAGAAAGTAATAAGACGAATAACAAAGTGAATGATATAATAAATTACACATAATTATGCACTTAATTAGATATATTATTGTTGAAGTCAGAATGTATAGATGATCCGAATAATGTGAGGTGTTCTCCAGATTCAGGCCTTTTCCTTCGTCGAACATAAAACGAGGGATAGTAAAATGTTGAAGGCATTTACAGGAGAATATGAATATTTTCGGATTATAGAGCGAGCATATGCCATTCCAGGGGAGAGGTCATAAAGACGAGACCGTAAAACATATGATGGAATGTTCACAATATCCCACCCAAGTACATGAGTGTTAAGTTTCACAAAATATCTCTACTATATCAACAGTCTGATGCTGTGACGTAAAATCATAATGAAGCGCAGTGCGAAGTTTCACCTATTTATATGAGGATGAAAATAATAAAAATTCTGGTCTTACAACCTGATTTTTAATTTTTCTCAATGACATTACATTGACGATACTTACTGTAATTCGTGTTTACTCAATACGTTATATTTCCATTTAAGGCCTTCATATTTAAGGCATTTTAACTTCACTTCACAAGGTTCACTCATTGTACAACTTTTATACTTCTGAGCTGACATGATTACTGTAATCTACAGAAACTGGACACCATTTAAAAGTACTTTACTACCGTACACTGGCCTTTGTTTTTCAAAAATTTCAGATGAGTCGACCATGCGTAGAATTCATTACCGAGAAAGAGGCTGTATCAATAGAAGTAGATCTGTAAAAGTGTACTAGGAAAATGAAAATATTACCAAGGTTGCTTAGAATTGCAGAAAATCATCATTCTTTGAAAAGTGATGGTAAAAAGATAAGCTAAGAATTTTAATTAACTACGTTATAATGTGATAGTTACTACGATTTACATTTTTACTCTTTCATCAAACTTTTTTTTGATTGATTAATTTAGGTTTAAATTGAGATGGCTTAGAAATGACTAGGGGAAATTTCCTCCCCTTGCTTGAAAAAAGCGAGAGAGGAATCAGATGAGGGCAAAATATGAAATATTCAGCTACGGCTCTGGATTGATGAATGCGTATGACACCAGATTTAGATTCCGGAAACCACATTCGGTCGCTGGACGAGTTCTAATTGGATAAAAGACCAGCGATACAACCTTACGAAGAAATTTGAAAAGGAATTCAATGATTCAAGGAAAGGAGAAGCCTTATATGTTATTATATTTATAAGGTTTATTTACGTTGAAGATTCAGCAAATATTGTGAACAATGATCATTGGACGATGTAATATTTTTTTTAATTCCCCTCAATTTTCAAGAAAATTCCGCGTCCAAAAGTAATCTCGTTGTTTGAAATAGTGGAGATTATATTTATACAGAATGACATTTTACCAATATTTATACTGGATCATACTTCACACGAAATGAAAATGTCTTTTGAAAGCAGAATTTCGGCTCAAAGCAAAATCTCTTTCCTTTGCAGCTGCATTCGAGGTGACTTTGTGAAGGTATTTCTTCACCTGGAGAGGGCCGAGGTGAACGAGTTCACACCTTGGTCAAGCGTACTGTGTGGAGGGATTTCAGACGTTCCGCACCACCACTTCAGCTCGGGACACGGATTGGTCCTAGAATTCCATTCGGACCACAAGCCCGGAAACAACTCTGGCTTCATGGGAACATTTCGCTTTCTTGACCGCCGTAAGTCATTTATGAACTTCTCTCCGAACCGAAAGGTTTGGAACGAGGAAAGCATAGCGATATTACGTAGCACGAATCATTTTGATGCATTTTGAAAATTATTTCTATGTTTTAAAAATTTCATGCTTATATTATAAAAAGATTATTAGTTAAGGTCAATTATATTATGAAAATAAATGATTCTGTGCCACTGATATCAAAATGATTTTCTGATTCTCTTATATTTTTAAGAATTAAATGTAACTGTGTAACCATATTTGAAATTTTTTAACTATTAAGTTATCCGCAACTATTTATAAGAATTAACGACAAGTAATGCTTAAGTTAAATCTATGAAATTTATTTGTTTACCTCACTCAGTATATCAAGTATTCATTATTTTCGATTTTATCAATATTCTTTGGTTTAAATCACAGTGGATCAATGTCTACCGAGAAGATGTACCACTGTGGTACCCTTGAATTTAAGTACAATTAAATTTGTTCGCGATTATTAAGAATTCTAGTTTCCAAGAAGTGCAGGAACATAAATGTAATGCGATTGAGATCTCATATTTAAATATTTTACATTTATTTCAACAATTAAAGACTTATTATTATAGTTTTGTTACTTTCAGTGGATATTCATATACAATTATGATGATGCAAGTTAAAGGATCGCCTTCGAAAGTGCGCTTTAGGGGATTTAAAGGGTAATACTTTCCCATACATATTAAGCCTTTTTTGTATAAGTTTGAAGTTAACTAGTTCAGTGCTCCTGCTAAAGTGGTTTCTGTAGTTTTTTAGCATTGCTCTGATTTTTTTCAAACAGCTTTGGATTTTTTTACGAATTCAACGGTTCCAAAAACATTTTTTAAATTTTATTCTATTTTTTCATGATGATTTTTAGTAAATTGTGTATACTAACACTAATAATTATTTTCAAAATAAATTCAAACTAACATGGTTATTATTATTCCTTATTCCTAAGAATGGTGAGGAAGTCTTAGATAGAACGGGAAAAGATAATTTGAACAGTCGTTTGGTATAGAGATTTTGGATGCCGAATGCGTTTCCCCCGGTAATTCAATTCAATCGTCGGAGCATATCACTGATAGGGAGAAGGAAGCCAGTAATTCTAGATTTATTTTGGCGAAGACAATGGAGAGTATATTTTGGGGAAAGGAAAAGAAAACGATTGGAGTTCTAAAGTGAGAAACTCAAAGTAAAATTTAATTTCCGAAATAAAAGGTTACAAAAGCCAAAAAGAAAATGAAAAGTTGCCTGTTGATTGTTTCCGCTTACTGTTTGATAGGAAAACAATATAAACTACAGTTGATTGCAGTAATATGCAAATTTGCAAATTTAATTTGAGATATTCACGTGGTAGGAAAACAATACTCACCGACGATATCGAAGTTGAATGTTTGGTCGAGTAATTACTTTATGAAGAAATAAATAGATTTTGGTGGCAGAATATAAAGGACATGTTGGATGAAAATAGTTTAAGTGGTGAGATAATAACTGCTTCCATAAACTATCACATATTTTATAATATCACTTCACAATCACGGAAATTTAACGATGTAAATACTCTAGCTGAAAGAAAATTGATTGACGAATTACTTTCAATATATTAACTCTTTGAAATAAAGTAAAATATTAATTATAAAAACTATACTATGAAAAATATAAATAGTAATAAAATTAGGAATAAATTATAATTAATGATATCTTATAAACAATTTTTTGATTATTTAAATCATTGTGATTCATTTTCGTCCGTCATTGCGGAATTTTCGTTGTCTTTTTGGGAATTAAATGTATCGAGGATAATAGTTAAAACGGTTAAAACTATTGAAACTGATCATGATACCAACTCCTCTTGCTTAAATAAAAATCATTTTTTAATAAAATGAATACTACATTAATATCTATATTTTTTCTCCCGATTGTTGCTTATAATTCAAATCGATCCAAAATTTTTTAAAAAGACTTTGTTCAATACGTTGATAAAAACATAGAATAAAATTTTAATTGTTAAAACAATAAAATGTATTTGTTTCACAAATAAACGAGAAATGTTGTTAATACAGGCAACAGCATAAAAAATTGTCATTAGCTACCAGGAGTACCTCGTGTGAGAAGCCACGTAACAAAAAATCGAGCGAAAAACGGAGGGTTAAATAGGCTGTTTCCCTAAATAAAAATCGATAAATATTCATTCTTCATTCATCGTATAAGAAATATGCAGTATTATTTCACTGAGCAATTTTGATGGAATCCCGAGAGAAGTAATTCGCTGACGATCGAGGATATGACACGCCGAGCACACCGAAGAGATGCTTGCAGGGTTCTACTTCCGGAACCTGCGGCCACATGCATCCTCACAACCACATTTTAACACGTTAATTAAAGGAGTACGGGAGACGCACCTTTGTAATTCGACGATGGCATCCATACACTTGAGCCACTTTCCGAAAAGGAGAATTCCTCCCGACTTCGGTGCTGACGACCTCTTGACCTTAATTCGGTCATCTTTTCCTCGACTGAAATTATGAATGCCGGGGGGAAGTAAGGAGTTTTGGTGGTGTCTGGTTTGGAGGCTCCAATTTCTGGTCGTTTACGGATGCCTCATTAGTCAACCTGGTACGAGTGCCGTCGAGACGCATATGCTACGATTAATTATTCCCGAGAAAGGTCTTTATCTTGTAAATTTACAAAATATTCTTCCGTGATGTCATTGGCCTAACAAAAATCTTTCCATCCACGCATTTACATATACACTTGTTTGCGTGTCCAAATAAATGTGTTTACAAACTACGCGTTTACTATCAATACAATTTTTTATGGATGTAAATTATGTACTTCGTAAAATAAATGAGTATATAGTCAAGTTTGTATACATCACTGTCTTGAAATCTGCCATTATAATAAATTATATGCTACCGGTAAACATTGCTCTTGGAATTATGGTGTGAAGAGCTTGATAAAGTTTTTGAATATGTAATATGTTAAATCAAGTATAACTTAAAATCACATTTCCCAGGTTGAATGAGCGTTAATGGATTAAAAATAAATTGCTTTAATATACTCTGATTCAGCTTTTCTAGTAATGATAGCTTTAGAGGAAATTATATTCCACGTCAATTTTAAACGGAGATCACGATCGTGCGAATTTAAATACGTTTTGTTTTCCACATTCCAAGATTTAAAATGCGGTTTTAATCATTTCATATCATCTAGAGAAATTGAAACCATTTTTGTAATCATTGTTTTCATTTTCAAATAACCCCTTCGTTTTTGCGATTTCGGAATTCTTTGAAAACTGAGGTTCATACCAATGCTTTTTGCAACATTTATAAATAAACTTATTTGACTGATAATAATATTTGTCCTTTGTAGTCCTTTAATGGACCCTTCATTTGATGGAATCTGCTTTTGGCGTAGTTCTATTGCCTCTTATTAAGGTTTACTTTATTTAATTTCATTTTCTACTTGTCTAAAAATTAATTAATAAAAAACAACCTTCTTGGTCTCGGAAATGTTTTCTTATTTTAATCTATGGCTTCTATTTAAACAGGACTAATTTAAAACACGTTGAGGCCCATATATAAAAGTTTTTAAACAAAATGTACTAATTTACATGTTTATATATATATATATATATATATATATATATATATATATATACGAGTAAAATGTAGCTTGCATACTGCAAGCAGATCGACAACACTATTTTCATGTAGGCATCAAAAGAAAAAAATGGATTGAAATTTTTCTTCAAATTCGCCGAAATTTCATCGTCTGGCATCGAACCCGGGTCTTTACTGTAAACATACTATGCAGCAGAATTGCAGATCACCATCTCTAACTATATGTGAAAATTCAATCAGAAATATGGGCTACAACTGCCTCAAAAGACGTTCTAATTTTCACGAATTTAAATGGCTCTCTGGATTCGAACCAAGGACGATCTTGGAAATATAAAAAATGTTTCTTAAAGTTATTTATGATCTCTATCTATGTACTAATTTACATGTTTATATATATATATATATATATATATATATATATATATATATATATATATATATATATACGAGTAAAATGTAGCTTGCATACTGCAAGCAGATCGACAACACTATTTTCATGTAGGCATCAAAAGAAAAAAATGGATTGAAATTTTTCTTCAAATTCGCCGAAATTTCATCGTCTGGCATCGAACCCGGGTCTTTACTGTAAACATACTATGCAGCAGAATTGCAGATCACCATCTCTAACTATATGTGAAAATTCAATCAGAAATATGGGCTACAACTGCCTCAAAAGACGTTCTAATTTTCACGAATTTAAATGGCTCTCTGGATTCGAACCAAGGACGATCTTGGAAATATAAAAAATGTTTCTTAAAGTTATTTATGATCTCTATCTATCTGCCGAATTTGAAGTTTCTATATTATTGGCAAAATTTCAAAATAATTCCTAAAAATCGTATCAACTTCTGATTGCAGAGACACCTGGTGTCGAACCCAGGACACATTGATAGCTGTGAATGCACTGGTTGATTTGTATGGACTTGATCTTTCTATATGCAAAGTTTGAAGTCGATATCGTGCCGAGAAGTACCTAAAATTTGTTTCCGTTATCTCCGTAAGAAATGCATTGAGGAATTTAAATGTCCCTCTGGGATCGAACCAAGGACCATCAGCGAATATTTAAAATTCGATTATGATATATTTTTATGGTATCTAACCTCATACCGAATTTCAAATTTCTATGCCATCGGGAAAGGGTCAAAAAAAAATCTTAAAAATCGCCACAATGCATTTTAAACGGCCGATTTTTGCCCCGACCTAGCATCGAACCAAGGATAATATTCGTAGATGTCTTTATGGTTTCCTTTAGATATGCACGGCATCTAGCGATCCCTTGAATTTAAAATCTCTCCTTTTCCGGGAAGTGCCTCAAAAAAATTTTCGAAAATCCCCGCCATGTATTCTTATGGACAAAATCGCGACTTTGGGGCCTTCTGGAATCGAACCCATGACACCGAGGTTCAATGTCGGCTTTTTCCTGGAGGTTACACGTCATGGCCATAACGTGGTAAAAATTTCAAGTCGGTGGCAATTGTGGAACATGGTTAGACTTTTGATCCCCTATATATATATATATAACTTATAGGTATATCCGGAGAAGCGTCTATATATAATAGATATACGAGTAAAATGTTGCAAGCATATAAAATGTATTTATAATCTTTATTCACATGCCAAGTTTTGAGTTTCCGTGTTATCAGGAAGGGCTAACAAAAATCTTAAAAGTCGTTGCAATTTCTAATTTTTGTAGACGCCTGGTGTCTAATCCAGGACCTATTGGAAGATGCTACTAGGCATAACAACTTATTTGAACCTGATCTTAATTCATGCCAAGTTTGAAGTCCATATCATACTGGGAAGGTACTGAAATAAAACTCCATAACCCCCTTCTGAAATGCATAGGGTAATGTAAATGGCTTTCTGGGATCGAACCAAGGATGATCAATGAAATCTAAAACACGTTTTTGAAATGTATCCATGATGTCTATCTATGTGCCGAATTTCGATGTTTTAAAATTTTAAAATGTTTTTTTAAAGATATCTATAATCTCTATCTATATGTCGAATTTCAAGTTTCTATATTATTGGGAAAGGGTTCAAAATAGTTCCTAAAAATTGAATCAATTACTGATTGTAGAGACGCCTGGTGTCGAACCCAGGACCTACTGGCAGCTGTGAAAACACATTATGACTTGATTTGACCTGATCTTATTAAATGCAAAGTTTGAAGTCAACATCTTGCCAGGAAGTACCTAAAATTTGCTTCCGTTATCTCCATAAGAAATGCATTGTAGGATGTAAATTGCCCTCTGGGATCGAACCGAGGACCATCAGCGAGTTCTAAAATTTTATTATAAAATATATTTATGATATATATCCACGTGCCAAGTTTCAAGTTTCCATGTCATCTGTAAGTAATTAAAAAAAATCTTAAAAATCGCAATGTAAATTAAACGGGAGAATATTTGCCCTGGCCTAGCATCGAACAAAGGATAATATTTGTAGATGTATTTGTGGTTTCCTTTAGATATACACGGCATCTAGCGATCTCTTGAATTTCAACTCTCAACTCTTCCGGGAAGTGCCATAAAAAAATTTTCGAAAATCCCCACCATGTATTCTTACGGAGAAAATCGCAAATTTGGAGCCTTCTGGAATCGAACCAATGACACCGAGGTTCAAAGTCGGCTTTTTCCTGGAGGTTACACGTTATGGCCAATACGTAGTAAAAATTTCAACATTTCAAACTTATGGAACGTGGTTAGAATTTTGATCCCGTATGAATGAATGAATGTGTATATAGGTACGAGTATAATGTTGCTTGCATACTGCAAGCAGATCGACATTACTATTTTCATGTCGGCATCATATCGGGACGGCCATCAAAAGAAAAAATCTGATGTGGCCAGCACATGACTTTCTCCATACATAAGATGTAAATATTTATCTACGACAGTAATTTCGAACTCTATATTCAATCTAAACTTGGAAGATGAGTGATTAATTTATATATTATTATCTTTTACGTCACAAACATTATAAATAATGTTTTTCGGGACATGCTCGATGAAAAACGATGAATTTGGCCTTTCGCCCATAGAGCCCAGAGCGCCCGCAAAGTACATAATCAGCAACTTCCTGTTTATCAGTATTTCATGAATAACTCCTAAAAAATCATTGATACAAAAATATGTTTCATACAAAAGTTATAGTAAATTTCATTTTCTAAAACATTTATGGATAATAGTATATATCTAAATATCATATTCATGGAATTATTTTGAAAACCGGAAATAAGCTTTGAAGAATGAAGCTCAACTTCCGGTTAACCGATTCACTCCAAAAACTAATCAACTCTTACGACTGTAATAAAAGTACTATATATGAAATTTGGTGTTGATACGACAAATAGTTTTCATGTTAGAGCGCCCACAAAGTACATAATCATCTTCTTCCGGTTTATCAGTATTTCACGAATAACTCCTAATCAACCGGTGATACAAAAATATGTTAAATACAAAAGTTATAGTAAAACAGATTATCTAAAACTTATATAAAGTATACAATATACCTATATATATATATATATATATATATATATATATATATATATATATATATATATATATATATATATATATATCATTGTCTTTCTTGAATGGTTGTTTCCCCAGGTTTTGATAATTTCCTTGAACTGAACACTACATGGGCACTCGCATCACTAAATCATAAATGCAGCGAACTCTACTGCATTGCAATTTTTTTTATTTTACGAATAGTAGTTATCTTCGTCATTCCTTAAACTTTCTTCATTACAACTTAACTTTAAACTGAACTCATGGCTGTTATTTTGTTTCCTATTGTCACCAACCAAAGTTTTCAATAAATATCGGTAAAACAGAAGTAAATCTTAAGCAAATGAATACCTAAAAAGGATCATTAGGGAAAGTACACATCATTTATTAAATCACTCCAATGTGCAACAGAGAAGATAAAACCCAACCGTGAAAGATTTTGGGATAGTCTATTCTTCCATACAAAATTTCATCCATTGTGCCAGTGCCTTAGTTAGCCTTAGCCAGGCTTCGTCAGACTTATACACTGAACTTCTGCAAATCAATAAATTTTATACCATAATTAATATGTTATAATTTAAGTAAAACTTTTCTGCTTTATGCATCATAACCTCGAAGATCGCGAATCACAATGCGAATTCCGGTGCAAAACGTAAATAATCGAGTGATATCTTTTATGCGTGTGGTATAGAGGATTAGGTTTTTAAACCATCCGTTGAATGGAGAGTTAATGAGCTTCTCAGCGTCTAAGAAAAAACTTTGAAATTATATGACATATTCAGACCATCATTTGCAGCATGGAAATCAAAGTCAACGGATGAATACATTTTCTTAGCTCATTTTTTGCCTTATGAGTGTCTTTGGAGAGGGTTTGCTTTTTTCTACAGTGAAATTTATCAATGTCAGAGATATAAGAAAGACGCTTTGATGATGAATTCTTTGAGGAACTATTTAAAAATGCGGTAATAATGTTGTTGCAGTATTTAAGATGATATGAACAATATTAGCAACTCATGAGAAATATGATGGGTATTATATCAACGGATTCCTGTATTGGAAGTAGTAAAAATAAAACGGGGATGAGGTGTGAAAAGAGGACGAGAAATGCAATGACATGGAAGTTTTTATGTGAAGGTAATAACGAAGATAAATGGGATGTGAATTATAATATGAATAGGAAGCATGACTTTTAAATAAGAATAACTAAATTGATGACTGAAGGTCGATATGATGAGAAAGTTATACCAGTAATTTGGAAATAGTTTTAGCCACTTAAATGAACGTTCTGGGAGTTTAAAGAAATTACTAATAATTAAAACTAGATACAGAAAATCCAAAATATTATAAATGATATACATCGTAAATAATGCATTTATATTTGTTTTCATTTTCTTACATTAATATTTTTTATAATGATCATCCCTATATCTTAAATTAAAATTGCGACAAAAACCTTTTCCTTTGTAATATACTTCAAAAACGTAAATATATTTTTTAAAGTAATCGTCTCAAAAATTAAATAAGAGCCAATCTTTCGAGATAAATATAATCAAAAACCATTTGAAAGGGATTCAAATCATCGTAATAAAACGATACATAATTGAATTTTATAATATTTTCTTGTTTAGAATTAAGATGAATCAATTCAATCGATTATTAATTGAATTGTGGATTGGAAATAAAAGTCCACGAGTGAAAGCAGTTTAAGATTTTCGGAAAAATTCCAACTTAAGCTTGCAAATATTTATATTTAAATCACATTTATAATGCGACCTCCTGCTATTTTGACTGATCCGCGAATGAACGTGGAATA
The DNA here is from genome assembly GCA_947579665.1 of Sympetrum striolatum. Lineage (NCBI taxonomy): Eukaryota > Metazoa > Arthropoda > Insecta > Odonata > Libellulidae > Sympetrum > Sympetrum striolatum. The sequence continues at coordinate 89,095,647 of OX388352.1, forward strand.
AGAGAAACAGGCAACAAATCTTTCCACGAGTGATACACGATAGCAGCAAACAGGAATGTTGACAGAAACCTACGTTCGTGACAATCGCAATGAATTCGCGAATACGTTTCATTCGCTAATAATTCCGTTAATAAAGATCCATAGATGAGCCATTTTTTATATTTTTTAAAGAAAATTTAGTATAAAATTTCTACTTAACTTTGGGGATTAAAATTTCTTTTCAAAGTTAATTAGTTTCTTAAAAGAAAGAAAATGAGTTTCCAAAAACCGATAAAAAAAGGTATTCATTCATAATTAGCGATTTAATTCATGTCACCATGCATCGAAGTTACACTTGAATTCCATTGAAATTCTGGACTGAGGTTTAATGTAAAAGATTTCTCAAAATAAAACCGAACGAGGTTATTTATATTTACGCGCCTTCGATGATATTCACTTGCAGATAATAAATTATTTTTATTCTTCTACTGTGGTACATCTCCGCATTTGGCTATTATCACTTGATGAACATCTGATAAAAGGGACTGCCTAATAATCCTTTGAGTTTACAATTTCCGTGAAATGGAATTGAAAAGAGGGAGCTCCAGCGGATGGATGAGATTTTTGGAAGAAATAATCAAGAGGAAGTAGATTCTCACAGATGTACAGCTTTTCATTAATTCCAGACATAATAACTTCCCTCATTCTCTTTAGAAATGCTTTAGCTTTTGTTTAAAGACAATAAGTAATAGGCTTATGAAACGACAAAGAAGAATTTTCTCTAATAGGGTGTACTTCGAGGAAGAAGGTCGAGGTCTACTTTCCGAAGTTAAAATCGAAGCCATTGCAATTTTTCTCATCATGGGGAAAATTCAAGGACAAGATCTTTTTACAGCTAACACGTAGTCTAGAATTTGAATGTAGGACATTTCGATAGTGTTTCATTCTGCGACTTCTTCATCTGTCGAACCACAGCATCAGTCGCAATTTATTTCGAAGGTCACAAAATTAATGAGAACTCCCTTTTTAAGAGTCTCACAAACCGTAGTAGAGTATTCATTTTCGTTTGAAAGCAACACTCAATTATTAACTAGGTGGATTTCAACCCGCGTTTCCCTTATCTGGACTTGTTTTCTCTTTGACACACATTACATTTTTATCCGCTCGATCAAATCAGCGGATATACATTTCTGCCGGTACAATGAAGTCCTTCGTCTACGTTTCTCCGGGAAAGAAATCCAGAAAGCTAGTGCAAAGGATGGAAAAAACGCTAATTACTATTTAGATAGATTTACTCAGCAGACATACGTCCGGCGGAAGGTTGAAATTAAGAAAAAATGCGTTGTTCGAGACAAGAGGTTTATGGCGGCTTATAGAGTTAGTAAAGAGGCTAGTCTCTAATGAGATAACCATTTCCACATTCCGAGGGTGTGTTGCTTGGAACATTTGCTACTTGCAGCTATCTGGGTCGGCTTCCCAGTAATTACTCGATGCGAAGGGTGATGGTGGTTTCGTCGGTATCGAGCCGAAGTAGAAACAGGGTTGTGATGGAATGTTTTGAATTTTGATTTCAGGACGAAGCGCCTTCACTGACGTTCGGATTAATACGTGGCCGAAGATAGGAAATTACTGGCAATAGGATATCCGAAGCGGATTACGATTAAACCTCGTAAATTCTGGATAGGATAATTCGAAGTTTGGTGTAGTTTGCGGCCATTAGCAGCCAACGGCAAACACCCTAAGATTTAGTATATTTTATAATTTTGAAAACATACTCAATAATATTTGTAGTCCATGTGTCGTTGAAGTGATTCTATTATTTTGTTTCGTGATGCGATTTTATTCTCTTGCGATTGCGATTGAAGCGATGCATTTCGTCAGATTCTAAGTTATTTTCTTGTAAGTATCGAAGCCCTCAGAAAAGGGCTTTAAATTAATATGTATACTTTATTTCACTTTCTGCATATTTCCAGTGAATTTTATTTCATAATGGACGAATTTTATCTGGATTCCTTACAGCCGTCTGCTATAGAATTATTTCATGATCTGCATACCATTATAGATTCACCCACTTTCACGCGAGACATGAAGAGAAGTTGATTTAAATGTTTCCACCTGTTGTTTATCATGGTTTAACCATATTAAATGTGTGACATTGTGCCCTGAAGTCGAAAATAATATTGACGATTGTCACAATCAGTGTAGATTATCTTATCTTATACTCACTCGTTAAAGAATTGCAAGGAATCTAATGTGCTAGTGGGCTGAGTACAAATGAAGTGGCTCTACACCGATAATAAAATCGACCTCAATACTGAAAGGCGTATTTGGACGATAGTTAGAGACATTAAATCTATATCCAGATTTGTGAATTGACGTTTTATAGTTTGATTTCTATTGGCTAGGATATTGGCTTTTTGCAATGAAACAACCAGTTATTATGGAATAGAAAATACTAGGGAAGAGAGCAAAATGTTTCGTGAATTTTAGAAGGAATCTCATATGTGATCAGTGTGATGTATTTTTAGCAAGTTTAGGACTTTCTTAGTTTTTTAAGTGAGGTGACTACATAAAGAGGAAATACTTCAATGAATGGTAGGACTATTTGATATTAAATAAAGTAAAAGTAACGCTATGGAGTTAAAGAAGAATTTAAGGGAAACAGTAGATATCGTCTGGCGTTGTAGGTATTTGGTCTGGTTCTATAGGTATTCAGCAAGTGACTTGGAGTTCAGCAATTCAGGGGGGAGGGAGGGCTAAAATCGTTACTTGCCCCTGTCACAAGGGTTAGTGTACGATTAAGACTGGAATTTCCCAAAATTCAAGCGACCTTACTTGTTGCTTGTAAAACGATCTGATAAACCTCACGCAGGAATCACGCTAAGGTAATCACCGGAATACGGATCTATTTCATTGGGGGGGAGAGATAACTGAAACAAAAACAAACATTGCTACATTTTCCACAACTTCTTTGGTTGTGATATCCACAAAATAGATTTTACAACGGAGGGAGTGCCGATGGAATATTCTTACAAAGTCCTTCATTTGACACTAAATAGTATTTATCACCTAGTGTTGTAAATATAAAACGGCGTTGTTAAAAAATATTACTAAGAATCCTTATGCAGGATTCAATTCCTCAACTCGATTTAATAAAAATAATGAATTATATGAACAACTCTTAAATCCTTACTAAATTTTTACAATTTAAAAATATAAAATGCTTTCCTTTAGAAAGATTGACATCCATTAATATCAATAAATATTACAACGTTCAAATGTTCACTCAATACTGCATTAAAATTATTTTGATGATGGTATAGAATTGAACTTCACAGTCTTTCTCAACGGTAGCTTATTTTTAAGAGTAAAGAATAATTTCTGCACGGGGAATTGATTTATACAGGTTTTTATATTTGGAACGACAATGAATAATTAGACCTATAATGGAACTCCAAAAATCCTAATCCTTGAAGGATAATTAAATATAAAATGACGGAGAGTTATCTTGGCACTTCAATTAGAATCGAATGCGCTTATTAGTCAAAGCAAAGTCTATATTTGAATTTAAATCGCAGTTATGATGTTTTAAAAGTAAAATTACTACTTGCCTATTTAAGTAGATTATGTATGTATCATTGTAGAAAACTTACAGTTATTGTAGATACAGAAACCGATTATGGAATTTGTAGGGAGGAGTAGCAGTACCTTACTCTGGTACTTATGGGGAATTACGAGCTCTTCTCCAAGCTAAATTGAAGCTCCTCTTAAGCCATCATTAGTTCATCGTATCAGAGATTACCTTGAGCAATGATGTTTTTCGCATTCCCATTCACATTCATGAACAATTTAAGCCCATGGCCATTGGGAACTGCTCTTGGAATGAATCTTGAGCTTTGGAGGTTTCCCGGCAAAACGCCGATAGATATGCAATTTTCATGGAAGAATTCCACTACCCGCTACCAGTCGCTCTGTCGCACGCTGCGGAAAATCATTTTGCGTGATGCAAGTCGTACAAGTGCTAACAAACGGTACAATCCCAACGATATAGATTCTGAATAATGGAAAAATACAGGAAATCCGCTATCGATCCTATTTTGCTCAATTTACCTCTCGTATTCAGCACAACTCTAAGCCCTTGATCGAATGCAGTGATAGTGAAAAAGATGCTAAAGTTCTAATGAGTTTTCTGCATAGTTTTATTCTTAAATTTTAGCTCTAAATTTGACTGCATATGTAAAATTAGTTTTAATTCAATACAATCGAATGATAAGAAATTTCAAAATAACTTAATCTTGCACTTGGTAAAGTCGTTTATTATCATTAGGTAAAATAGGCTGCATTGGCATTAAATATATAGGGATTGCAGTGTTTCCAATCCAATTCCAATATATAAGGACTTTGATCAGTGTAATTATATACTCATACTTTAGTAGCGTTTACGCCATCATAGTCACAGACAAGATTGTGGCATGAGTTAACAAAAGATAGATTTTTCTCTGTCCTTTACCAAACGAAAAATGAGAAATATTTCATTCATCAGGAAATGGATGCAGTAATATAATGCGTAGCATGTTTAGGAGATAACTGTCTGCGGCACGAGGCCGTTGCATGTAATAAAAAACAAAATTAATTACTTTGAAATATATTACATTGGCCTTGGCGTGTACTCAGTGGAAATACAGAAAATATTGAGAGCTGTCTCGTCGATGCCTCCTCGTCGCTTGTCCAAGACGGTAAATTCCTCGGCCCAGAAGTGAATATCGGCGATGATTAGCTCGCGATGGGACTCCCAACTTCACGGCGATGATTCCTTGGCCCCACAATGGATATCGGCGATGATTAGCTCACGATGTGGCCCCAAATTCACGGCGAAGAGAGTGTCTCCCCTCTCACGTCTGCCCCTTTCCGCGAACTCTGCCGTCGTTTCCTCCTATCAGCCTTCACTAAAAAAAACGAAAGGACGGCCTCCGTCACCACAAAGCCCATTGGCCGAACATAACTATGGACATGATTGATAAAATTACGTATTAATTACAAATAAACCTGTTTCAATTTCGACAGACTTAAAGTCGGAACATTATCTTTTCGATATTTAATAGATGCATGAATGGCACTACGGGATAGAGAGCAATATTAATGTGACACTATCCCTTATCGTCAGCTACGTTACAAAGTATGTGAGGGCATGCTATCATCATCATTGTTGGTCTGCAGGTCCTAGGTGAGGTTTCTCCAATTTTGCCTATCCTCCACTCTTCTCTTCATCCCACAGTACCGTTCTTCATTCTTTAATCAATCTATGAATTTCACTCTCCTCCTTCCTCTCTTCTCTATTCCTTCCTCTGTGCCTTCCAATATATCCTTAAGTAAGCAGATTCTTCTCATTGAATTTCCTATCCAATCCTTCTTCCTTTGGATTATCAAACAGTTCAATCTTCTTTTTCCATTTACCCTCCTAAATATATCTTTATCCCTAACTTTTCCAACCACTTGATGTTAAACATTCTTCTCCAAACACACATTTCGAACGCATTTATTCTATTTCTCTCTTTCTTATGAAAGGTCTACGTCTCGCAGCCATATAGAAGCACACTTCACGCAAGGCATTTAATCATTCTTTTCCTCAGTTCGACATCCATGGCAAAGGTTTTTTAAAAGCTAGGGCTAGAGAAAGAAAGCTAAAGGAATGAAAGAAACATTTCCATCCATCCTTCTCTGTGTCTTAATTTCATAACTGAATTGTATTTCATGGATTCCAGTCTTGGTTTCCATCATTTACAATTATTTCCTAGAATTTTAGTTCGGTGTTTTATGGCCCGAGTTTTCGCTAAAAAGCTTTATTCCACTAAACCTATTTATAAAAAATCCCTTCGGCTTTTTATCGTCAAATTTAATAAAAAAATAGACGTGCCTACGTGCGTCTGAATCAACTTTAATTTCGATGAGCTTACATGCGTTTTACTCTCATTGATTGCGGAAGAGATTAATCTATTAAAAGGACAAAGAGTCATTCTTCGAAATCGATTTCACCGTCCTCGCATTTCATTACTAAATGTATATTTGAGAGCATTTTCGTGTAGTTCTGATTAAATCGTACGAAATCACCAACAATATTTAATTTGAATAAACTTCAAATTTTTTTTTGAATTAACTGAGTAAGAATTGAATATCCTCGCCATTGCCATGCTAAATTCACCACTGCAGACAGTATAAAATTCTGTATTGAATGTCGCAACTTGAGCGAGGGAGTTTCTGATTAATAATTTTAGTGCCGCCAGAAAAGGATACAAAGGCTGAGTACCTGTATGAATACCTTTGTAGCGATCCTTCCCTCCAGCGGAAACTGTGCGCAGCCGAGAGAGAAATTTACTTGCAGGCAATGAATATTTAACTAATTAGAATAGGAATATACGAATAATGCCGGAGTCATAAATTTATTCTCATTCAATCATCCCGAGTTTTTAAGTGATGGTTTTGGATGAAGAATGATGATGTACACACCCGAGCACACTGAGGGTTAATTTAATTTCAGGAGTGGGCTCAATAATTTCATTTTCGAATTTAAATTATTAAATTGGAAACCAATTGGGAGGGGCATAATTTGATAGTCAAGGATCTTGCCTCGTAACGATGTGCTTCCGCGAGAATCGCCAGCGATTGTTTTATTCATGAACTTACGGGTCTCTATCCGATAATATGTTATGCATGTACAGTGGGGGAAAGAAATATCGCAACACATTGCGCGCGCCTGAGTCGGCATTCGTAGAAACTAATTGAAAAACTACTTACTGTGACTGACTGGCAACACCGAGTAAAGCTTCAAAAAGCGGTTATATTCAAGTCAGGGCCTAGAACTTACACAAATTTCCTCTCTTTCGAACTCTTCTTAAATCTTTCGCACGATCTCTCCCAGAGTTCGTCGTATTTATTACGGCACTTCTATTTCACAGATAGTTATCCTATTTATAGAACGAAAGGTTAAACATATATATGCAAATTCCTATTTCAATCGTAAATGCACAAAAATGTATGGGCTATAATTTGGAGTTTATTTCTAAATAATGTGAATATTTACAATTCGGTTTGAACGTAAAAAAATCTGATGTGGCCAGCACATGACTTTCTCCATATATAAGATGTAAATATTTATCTACGACAGTAATTTCGAACTCTATATTCCATCTAAACTTGGAAGATGAGTGATTAATATATATATATTATTATCTTTGACGCCAAAAACATTATAAATAATGTTTTTCGGGACATGATCGATGAAAAACGATGGAATTGGCCTTTCGCCGATAGAGCCCAGAGCGCCCACAAAGTACATAATCAGCAACTTCCGGTTTATCAGTATTTCATGAATACCTCGTAAACAATCAGTGATACAAAAATATGTTTCAAACAAAAATTATATTAAATTACATTTTCTAAAACTTTTGTAATTAATAGTATATACCTTAATATCATATTTATGGAGATATTTTGAAAACCGGAAATGAGCTTTGAAGAATGAAGCTCAACTTACGGTTAACCGATTCACTCCAAAACCTAAAACGACTGTAATAAAAGTACTATATTTGAAATTTGGTGTTGATCCGACTAATAGTTTTCATGTTAGAGCGCCCACAAAGTACATAATCATCTTCTTCCGGTTTATCAGTATTTCATGAATAACTCCTAATCAACCGGTGATACAAAAACATGTTAAATACAAAAGTTATAGTAAAACATATTATCTAAAACTTTTATAAGGTATACAATATACCTATATATCATATTTATGGAGATATTTTGAAAACCGGAAATGAGCTTTAATGAATAAATCTCGACTTCCGGTTGATCGATTTACTTCAAAAACTAATCAATTCTGACAGCACACACCACAGTACTATATATGAAGTTTGGTATTGAAACGACAAATAGTTTTCACGTTAGAGCGCCCACTATCACACACACACATACACACACACACACTAACACACACACACACACACACACACACACACTAACACACACACACACTCACACACAGACACACACACATACACACAAACATCATTCCGAAAATGGTCAAAACGTGTTCTAGGGACCCCAAAACATGTATTTCCGTTGAAATCTCGAAGTCGATTTTTTTCATGAAAACAATACTTTCTCTATACTTCGTATATGGAGAAAGTAAAAATGTGTAGCAATAAGGATGAAGTGGGGTTAGAGTGGGAATACGCGACGTCGTGACTTACATCTTTAGCGAACGAAATTTTTACAGTCTGGAGGAAAAATATATATTTTTCGAAATTATAGCTAGAACAGATGGATTGTATTGGTCTCTTTTTCTGGATAATTAAAGGTGTGCTAATAAGGCAGTTATTTAGGTTGTTCGTTTTTTCACACGTCCATACATGTTACGGATGCTAGCTGGATATTAATGTAAATGTAAATCCATACGAGTAAAAGTTGCTTGCATTCTGCAAGCATAACGATAATACAAATTTCAAGTCGACATCATATCGAGAAGGTGCTAAACTGGAAAAAAGGGATTGAAAATATTCTTAAAACAAACGAAATTTATTATTAATAGGAGAATTTTTCACCCACCTGGCAACAAGCATACGCACATTGGTTTCAGTTTCATATATATAAAGAAGGAAGAGCGCGTTTCCTGCGACCCCTATGATTTTCTATTTCTTATGCTACCGGGATGTAGCTTAAAATATTTTCGAAACCGAAGAATAAATAATCTGAAATTCCCGTCATACGTATCAAATAGTAGAGACGCCTGGTGTTGATCTTTTGGAAGGTGAGAATACAAATAACGCCTTGGTAGAGATAAAACATATTTGATTCAGATCTTGAAGTAGATATCATATCTTTTGGAAGGTGAGAATACAAATAACGCCTTGGTAGAGATAAAACATATTTGATTCAAATATCGAATTAGATATCATACCGGGAAGGTAAAAAATTAAGACTACGTTATCCCCATCTGAAATGCATACGATAATGTAAATGGCTCTCTGGGATCGAACCAAGGACTATCAGGGATACCTTAAACAGCGCATATGAAATTTAAGTATGATTTCTATTAAAATGCCGAGTTTTAAGTTTCTATGTTATCGAGAAGAGGTAAAAAAAAAACATTTTAAATGGTATCAGTTACTTATTTAATAGACGCCTGGTGTCGAACCCAGGACATATTGGCAGCTGTGAGTTCACATCATAGCTTGTTAGTACATGATCTTATTTTATGCAAAGTTTTAAGTCGATATCATGCCGGAAAGTACAGAAAATTGATTTCCGTTATCTCCATAAGAAATGCATTGAGGGACGTGAATAACTCACTGGGATCGAACCATGGACCATCAGCGAAACGTTAAACACCTTACATAATAAAAATTCATGAGCTCTATTTACATGGCGAGTTTCAAGTGTCCATCTTTTCAGGAAAGGGTTCAAAAGAAATCTGAAAAATCGTTCCAATGCTTTTTAAATAGGGGATCATTTGCCCTAAACTAGCGTCGAACCAAGAATAATCTCAAAAATGTGTTTATAGTTTTCGTTGGATATCCACGGAATCTAGCGATCCCTTGAATTTCAACACTCTAAAATGACAGAAAATTCCTGAAAACAATTTTAGAAAATCCTCGCCATATATCTTTAAGAGAAAAAATCGGGTATTTCGGGACTTCTGGCATCGAACCCATGAGACTAAGATTCAAAATATCTTTTTTTCTGGTGGGTAGACGTTATGGCAAGTACTTCGTAAAAATTTCATGTCAGTGGCACTTGTGGAACATGGTTAGAATTTTGATCGCTTATATTTATCTAATATATATGTATAATTCCTTCTCCAGATTCATTCATATTTATATACGAGCAGTGGCGCAGCCAGGATTTGCCAATGGGTGGGGTCCAAAGAAACGAAAAATGCCTAACTTACAGGGGCTAGTATATTCATGATCGTTACTTATTAAAAATATGTCATCCTTCAAAAACTAAATATATTGAAAAATAGAGGAGTTTAACGCTTAGGGAGCCAACTGATTACACTTTCCAAGACAGTAGTTTACATAAGCGAACTATTGGAAACTTAATAAATAAGAGTCATAATTATACCTTGAGCTGTCAAAAACTGAGAAAGGAGTCTTGACGCGCGTTTCGCTACTAAATGTAGCATCTTCAGAAGACAGAATGAGCGAAAATTAACCAGTAATTTACACAGCAGACGGAATGGAGAAAACAAAAAAGCATCGCTAGGCGGGATCGAGCAGGCTGAACAAAGTTTTGTCGAAATCTGTGTCGAAGTTCATTAAATGTTCCTGGTTTTTATAAATAAATAAATTTTCCCAAGAGTCTAGACCAGAATGTGAAATATGAACAAGACTTAAATTGTCGACGGTGATATTGTGTGCAAAATCAAACATGTTTTGCAACAGCCGAGTTAGAAAATCTCCCAGACTTGTAGTGTGCTAAATGCTCCTTAAATCTAATGATTGCCCTTCTTCTTGTTTGACCAATATATTTTACATCACAATCTGGACATGAAATACAATAGATGCCGGAGTTATGAAACAATTCAACTTAATCCTTGATTGAACCCAACATATTCTTTAAGTTAATATCATTATAATAGCACACTTTAAAATTATTATGTTTAAAAATAGTAGAAAGACCTTTTGTTAGTGGTGGGAAGTATGGTATTTTAATGTATTTTGAATGTGGAACATCATGAACTTGAGAAAAGGCGGAGCATTGGCTAATCAATCTTTTGAATTCATATCTTTTTACTAAAACGTCAATTAATGAGGAATCATCACCCAACATATCAGCAGTGTTTTTAATGAAACCTAATTCCTTATTATAACCGGTATTATCTAGAGGTAAGTTCACTAGTCTACGAACAAGATGATGAAAAGCCGCAGGTCGATGAGGTAATGGATGGAAAGAGGAATTAGGGATACAGTTATTTGATGATGTGGGTTTTCTATAAACGTCAAAATGCAAGCAATTAGGGACTCTGGAGACCAAAAAATCAAGAAACGGCAAGCAGTTATTCTGTTCTACTTCAAAGGTGAATTTGATTGAAGGAAACAGTCCATTCAGTTTTAATAAAAACGAATATATGTTCATAATGGAGGTGTCAAAAATAGTAGAAACGTCATCAAAGTATCTTAACCAAACAATTGGAAAATAATCAAAAGTTTGTTTACATAAATTTTCAAAATAATTCTTAAATGTATTGGCAGAGAAAGGAGACAGGGTATTTCCCATAGCAGTACCGAAAGTCTGTGTATAGTATTTGTTATTAAACTGGAAACAATTTTGAATCATACCAATTCTGGTTAGTATAAGGTACTCTTCAATGACAGCCTCCGAAAAACCAAAATCAATAAGACAAGTATGTAAAATATTCAGAGTATCTTCAACAGGAACACAGGGAAATAAGCTACTAAAACCAAATGACACTAAACGATCAGAATCTTTTAATTAAATTTTGGAAATCCTGTTGGTGAAATCATAGCAATTTAATATCGAATGATTAAAAAGGAAAGGCATACTATTAAATTGTATATTAAGCCATTTCGCTATATAATAAGTGGGAGAGTTAAGAGCAGAGGCAATAGGTCTCATAGCTTCATTTTCTTGTGAATTTTAGGGAGACAATATAATCTGGGAATTGAAGGGTTGGAAACTGAGAGTTTGTATTTCAAAGAGGGTGTGATTAAATTAGAGCATCTCTTTAAAGTAATTTTTTACTTGTAGAATATAACTATTGAAAGGTGATTTTGTCAGGACTGTATAAGGGCTACTATCTAGCAAAGTTTGGGAATTTTGAAAGTATTGTTTTTCATCTAGGATTACAACCAAATTACCTTTATCTGCTTTTATAAAAAAGCAGTCTTTAGATCTTAAATCTTTTATAATATTGTAATAATTGGAAGAGCTGGGTAAATATGACGAATTAAGATTATTGGATAGTATTCTTCTAAAAGATGACCTATTCAAAGTTTTGGTCTTATGGTCCAGATATTGAATACCACTTTCGATACTAGCAACTGTTTTGTCTAAAGGTAAGACTTTTGGTGGGAAGGCAAATTTCAGACCAAGGTTCAATACATCAAGTTCCTCAATTGAAAAAAAGAGATAGAGGAAATATTTTTAACAAAACCACGAGAGGTGGAAGTAACATCAGTTAGATCAGGAGAAATAATATTGGAACCTTGAGGTGGACCAGCCCTTTGAGAAAACCCTTTACTAACCCAAAGATTAGTGGAAAGCTCCTATGGTTGACAAGATAAATCATGAGATTCGTTGGAATCCATTACCAAAGAAAAAATTGGTGGAAGGAGGAAAAGGAAGCTGAAGAATTTGAGCCAGAGTTTTAACAAATCATCAAATTTATTTAAAGCCATCAAGTCACTGTTCCGATAAATCTGTGCTTACTTTACGCACACAATACCTTTCAGCTGACTGATCTGCTTCCAAAATGGTATCTATTATATATAGACGCTTTTCCGGATATACCTAGAAATATACGAGTAAAATGTAGCTTGCATACTGCAAGCAGATCGACAGCACTAATTTCATATCGGCATCATATCGGGACGGCCCTAAAAAGAAAAAAAAGGGATTGAAAATATTCTTAAAATTCGCTGCAATTTAATCGTCTGGCATCGAACCTAAGCCTTCCTGGTGAACCAACTATGCAGCACAATAGAAATCGCCATCTCTTACTATGTGTGAAAATTCAAGCAGAAATATTGGCTCCAACTGCCTCAAACGACGTCCTACTTTTCAATAATGTTCGTTGTAATAATGGCTGTCTGGATTCATCGAACCCAGGAACATAATGGTCTTATCTATTTTTTTTCTTGAACCAAGACTTAATATACATCTTGTAATTAAGCAAGAACTTCCTATAATTTAGATAAGTGCATGAAAAAAATAATGAAAAACTACCCCGAGGTGTTTTATATGGGAGATATATATACCACCCGGCATCGACCCAGGTTTTTCTAGTGATATTTCCTAAGCAGCACAATAAAAGATCACCATCCCTAACTATATGTGAAAATTTAAGCAGAAATATTTGCTGCAACTGCCTCAAACGACCTTCTACTTTTCACATATATTCCTTATGTGAGAATTTGTATTGTGCTGTGGCATCGAACCCGGGAATAGTACGGTCTTATCTAAATTTTTTTCTTAAACCAATTCTTACCATACATCTTCTTGCAAAGCAAGAACTTCCTATCATTTCGATAAGTGCATCAAAAAAATGAAAAACTACCTAAATGTTTTTTAAATGGGAGATGTTTGCATCGTCCTAGCATCGAACCCAGGATACTTTCTGTGAAAGTCGTTAATGTTTTCGATAGATCATGACCATATCTGTAGGCTCTAATCCATCCCTCTCAAATTGCCGGAAAAAAACTACCCAAGGTATTTATCTGTTCTTGCGACAACGATTTGTCAATAATTCTCGGATATCGCGTTCGGTATTTTCTGGCACTAAAATTTAATTATCTTCATCTTTAAGTTATGAACCGAAGAAGTTTTCGAAAAGCTTCCATCATTAATTAGATCTTCTCACCTGGAGAGAATTCCAACCGAGGTTCTCGAACCTAAACTCCCTGCTAATGAAACGAGCTGCTCTAAGTTGGACCATTTCTAAATCTGTGACTAAACCTACTTCATGCGGATTCCAAACTGGACAGCATTATATTCTCATACGACTAGATAAGAGAAAAATAATCAATTTGTTTGACTCTCGACGAGCATCCCCTCAACGTTTTACCAGTTAATCTTTGCATTGCATTCGATTTTTCTGTCGCATCTCCAATTTGTTCTTCAAAAGAGAAATCACAGCTACGGTGATCCCTAGGTATTTTACGTCTTACACTAACTCTCAGGACCTACCTTTATGGAATCTGTGCTGACTTTGATTGATTGCCACCTTTCTGTAAGAAAGTGCATAATAGTGCTTGCTACAATATGCTCCATTTTTTTTTTTTATCTCGAAGTCAATGAAATTGATCTACAACCAGCTAGCGATTCTTAGGCTTCGGAGTGACGTTTGCTTTTTTCCACGACATTGGGACACTACCCTCATTAATTGATTTCTGATAGAATTCCTTAAGAAGGGTAGCAGGCTCATCGGCTACAGTTTTCTTGACAACAGCGAGAATATCTTTGGGTCTCGGCACCTTTTCCATATAAATCTGTCGCAAAAAAATTCCACTTCCATCAATTTATATCTAGATGGGACTCATCTCCGAATCAATGAGTGAGGTAAAATCGTTAACTTGACCATTGTTTACTGTAAAATATTTCTGGTAGTGCAGGTCAAGTAAGTTAGCTATTTTTGTCGATTTATTAACTGTAATTCCCTCTTCGCTTATAAGGCTAGGCACATAAAACTGACCTCAACGCGTCTCACGCACTTATGAAAAAAATTCTTACTGATCACCACGTAGTGATTCTAACAGGGTTCGAGACCTATCTTCCGGATATTCTTTTCGTGCTTCTTCCTCAACAATCTTTCGCACTTTTCTATTGGTTTTTCGCGGAGCTCCTAGTTCTCACCACACACTTTAAGTTTTCTCAAACGCGAGTGAATGACTCTTTGTTTCCTATGCAACGCTCGCAACGTAGTCTTCTTCAACCGTACCCTTTTACGCTTACACACTGTTTCAGTCGGAACGTATTTAATAATACCTACCTACCATGATTATCAGGAGAAACTCTATCCAACTATAATTTACTGTATATACATCCACAAAGTTAAAAAATCATCCATGCACTCGTTAATATAACCCTTAAACTTCGAAAAAATTGCTTTGTGAATTAGATATACTTGCCTCGGCGGCTTAAGAGATTTAACCACTACTACTTTCATCCCTGCCAATATGACATCAGGTTCTGAAATACCTTCAACTACAGCGAGACTAGTTATTATTTGTGGGTGGCAAGTGACTAGTAAATATTAAATATTATACCTAGCCCCACACGATTCGTTCGAGTTTTCGTCATATTTTCATTATCTAAAGCATGTAACGAAAAAGTATGAATTAATTAGGTGAACTTTTTCTCTCTCTGCTACAGCAGGAATATTTTTGTTTGATATGAGCTTCGTATAGTAGATTCGAAAATTTGAAAATTTGAGCTGTAATTTACATAATCAAAATGAACAGTATGGGTTACAAAATTATTTTTCCTATTACAATACATCAATAATGAAGTACAGTGGGGATATTAGAAGTTAAAAGTCGTAATCCTTATAATTCTTCGCAAAGGTGAATTTTGGGATTTTGTTGTGATTTTAGTTAAATTGTAGGCCTTTTGCGTGAACTAAAGATCTAATTAAAGAATTTGTCCATGTTTTTCTGTTAATAGGCATGCGAATACGCAACTTTTGAGTGCTATTAGAATTCGATACTCGAAAAATCATTTTTTTCGGCCCAGCCTAATGTGGGAATGGGACGATTCGGCGCCGGATGCCTAGAAAATATGAAAAGCCTTGCAAATAAAATCTTTATTTATGAAATAAATATTTTCAAGCAATAATTCGGTACTCTTTCATTAACTTATGCTTGAAAAACGTTTCTCTGTTTTTATACAGGGGAGATCAAAGCAAAAATATATTACAGTATTTTTAGTTTTATTGTTAGGTAAAAATTAAGTACGAGGAAGAAAGCTTTGTGTGGATCCGTTTAGCTGCTATTGACAATGTTTTATTGCAATGCTTAATTCCGTTTAACTACATTGAGCTAATTCATTTTTTCATGTTATGCGAAGGATCATTTTGCTCCAGGTATTCCAGGTTTTTAAAGCTCATCACCATTCAATATTTGTTGTGGAAGACAGAGATGACACCTCCGGTGCTTATAAAAACTGAATTAATTTTCAAATAATCAGTATGCGAATACAAGATAAGTTTGATAAGAAAAATTCTACATAGATTCATATTTTATTGCAAATTATACATTACGATTTCAAATTCCGTAGACTGATAAGATAGAGAATTTTCGTGTTTAGTTTACCATCCCATTAAAGTAAGCTGAAATAAATGATGTTTCGCTATCTTAGTTGAAATGGGCTTACAATTATTAAAATTTAATCCCATTCTTCAACATTAAAGATCGAAGGGATACTATGTAGTAATCAGCGTATCTGTATCCCTGTATTTTTTAGTAGACTCACTTTACAAAGAATTTTACGTTGACATTCTACGTAATCTGGGATAATTTTAAACGCATGCGACTGTCTTCTACATACGGATAGACTGTCATGATATCATAAAAATTCTTTCCAATCACTGCTTTCATATCTATATATATATATAAAATAGAAAGTATGTGTGTGCATGTGTGTGTATGTTCGCTAAAAACTCGAGAACTGAGAGTCGGAAAACTTTGAAATTTTCTACATTATTAAAAGTCGACCCCACGCAGAGTATAGAGTGCTTTTTATTTTTGCTAAAGTCCACGGTTTGAACCCAGACGGGTCAAAACTTTTCCATAAGAAATACTCGTAGAGGACATTTTTTTCGTGGCATGGTTAATTTCTCTTGCAAAATCAAATTAGAAATAATGATCCCAGAAAGTCAAATCAAGTACTAAAAGAAGGAGAACAGAATAAAAATTCTTATTTTGATCATAAAATATCTCGATATTGTGAAAAGTTTTATAAAATACGTGAATATTTTATCCAAATTCTGAGTTTGTAAACAACCCATTCCCTTGACGATCTAGGCGATTTCTTGATTTAGGCGATTTCTTGATTTAGGCGATTTTTATTGATATAATTTTCTTCGAATGAGGATTAAACCTTGCTGAAGTATTAGTTTTAATTTTTTTTTCAAAGTATACATTTTTCATTACTGTAAAACTATTTAGAACTGTAAGCTTAGTTTTACTTCTTAAGCTTTCGTAATAAAAATTTTACAGCGATTCCCTAGCATTTTATCATCAAATTAGGTCTTACAATAAAAACTGTATTAAAAAATTTACTAATAACACTTGATAACCAAACATTATTTTTTTGAGGATATCTGGGAATCCATGACGTATTAACCCCGAGAGACTAATTGTAAGTAAGAAGTGGCTGACGACATTTTATACGGCTGTCACACGGATGAATAGAACTTTTCCTCTCATCACGCCGAAACGGTCCCGCGCCGAAACGTACCAAAGCCGCCTAACGTGGCGCCACCATAGCAACGTTCTCAACGTTGGTCATATTTTTAGGGCTCTATGTGCTCATGATGATAAACCAAGTGTACTCTTTTAAGAGGTCTGAAACATGCTCTTTCAAATGAAAATGATAAAAAAGAGTACAAACTACTATATCTCAGCAAGTATACCATCGACGAAATTAAAACTTTATAAATATTCATTAGAGATATGTGAGAATGTCCATATAAATTTTCATTGAAATCCGTGATGGTCGAGCGGGGAACTTCTCTGAAATCGGACCACTTGGCATAGAATTTCCCAGCACTCTATTAACAATCTCTCGTGCCTGGCTATTTAATACCTTCCTATATCCTATCTTGGAAGATAACATTCCTTCCATATTCAACCCCCTCAAAATAAGATCGCGTACGCTAACAAATTAACTCAAAAATGCCCTCACTAATATGAAAATACTACGAAAATTATCTAAAAATAAAGGCAAGTAAAGTATTCAACGTATAAAGAAGATAATTATAAAAAATCCAAAACTAACGTAAGAAGTTGAGGAAAATAATGAAAATAAGGAAAAAGGGTAAATCTATCTAAAAGTTACAAACTAATGATTTAAAAAATCAATCGAAAAAAGTAAAAACTATTGAAAGAACGGAAATAAAGACCTACCTTAACACTAGCTCCAACGAAATTATAAATATAGAAGCTTGAAAAAGCAACGAAGTTGGCAATGAACACACGTGGTCGCAGTAGAGGCTTCGAAGAGAATGCTCTCATAGTCCTTGCTTTCATCCAAACTCTTGCTGCGCTCACTTCTAGGAAGGTGGACTCACCCAGACCGAAAACGGGTTTTGCGCAGGGGCTAAGCTTTCAATTTACCCATACGTGGTCGGTCTTCGTGGAGGGAAAGGGAGGCGGGAGTGTTCCGGGACAATCCGTAAAGTGCACACTAAGTTTAGTAAAAATAGCGAATAATAATTGCGTATTGCGCCCAATATATGAATCAAAGTAGCCTTGGGAAGTGTTTAAACGTATAGGAAGCGAGGACGATCAAATTGGAATCGGAAAATTTTCTTCATTGCTATGGAGAGAGTAGAGAAATGAATGCCTCTTGGAAACTTTATATAAGTCAAGATCATACTACACTATTAATGTCTGAAGTATGATCCACGGTACAGCGTAGCAATTATAGCGTAGAATCTCTCCTTGACGATGTATGATTATGACTACACCATGGGAGCATCCGTAAAGATGTGATATCGTTGCAGTTTATTATTATTTTTTCAGTTAGCGAGGTTAAAGCGAATTGATGTCTCATGAGATACACCATTTGTTATTACACAAATTTTAATCCCTATTGCTTATAGCCAGATGGAGATGAAAATTTTTGATTACCGTTTTCCCCGTTTAAATGTTAATAATAGTGATGCATGATGAACGTCCTGTCAAACGTCCTGCGAGGATATGTGGATAAAACTCTGTACTAATAGAAAGAGATGGGTGTATCTCTGTGTTCTATACTTCCAACCAGTTACAAACATCGAAGTATTTAATGATTTCTTTGATAAAGTGTCTTACAGTGAAATCATGAACTATGACTTGATGATTGTTGGTGACTTTAATGTCTTCAAAAGCAGTTAAATCTACTACTCTCGAAGAGTTGAGGGAGTTTATAGATGTTATGGGTTTAAAACAAAGAAACAATGTTGAAAATCTAAATAGTAAAATTCTTGATCTAGTCTTAACAAACATTGATGATATTGATGTCAATCGTGCTCCACAGATCTCTCTTATTTTACATGAGGATTCCCATCATCCGGCAATAGAGTTTTCTATGGCCTCCTGCGTAAAGAAAAGTAAATTCGATTTCTCTAGTAACTTCTACAATTTCAAAAGAGGTGATTTCTTGAAATTGTATGAAAATTTAATTACTACAGATTGGGACTCAATTACAAGAATTGAAGATGTTAATATGGGCGTAGAGATGTTTTACGACAAGTTAAATAAAGCCATGGACATTGCTATTCCTAAATGCAAATTATCGAGGCACAAATATCCGTCTTGGTATGGTTATGAATTAATAAAAAAAAATCAAAAAGAAATATCGACATAGAAAGTTATTTAAAAGAAATGGCTCTGCATATCATCAATCTATGTATATAAAATTGAGATCAGATGCAAAAAACTTGACCGAGGAAGCGTTTAATAATTATTTAGAAAATGTGCAACATAGATTAGAGGGAGGGAATGCTAGTGTATTCTGGGAATTTGTTAAGCTAAAGAGATGTCAAAGACAAACTACGAACACCATGGAGTTTAATGGGTGTAAAAGTGATAATCCATCGGAAATAGTAAATTTGTTTAAGGACTTCTTTCTCTCTTGTTATATCCCCCCTGGAAATATTAATTATGATAATGATATTCAAAATATTCACACACCCTACACTACTCCGATGGAGTTAATTACGCTGGATGAAGTCCTGGATGCTATAAATACTATCAAAACCGAGAAATCTATCGGGCCTGATAACATACCGATTTACATCGTAAAGGGATGCAAGAGTATATTGGCGAAAGTTCTATGTTATTTGTTTAATTTGTCCCTAAAACGTGGGATATTTCCAACGAAATGGAAAACTGCAAAAGTTTGCCCAATTTTTAAGAAAGGAGATAAATACAAAGTTGAAAATTACCGGCCTGTGAGCATATTATCTGCTTTTTCAAAAATCTTTGAGTCCATAATTTACAAGCGCATGTCCTTTTGATTAAAAAATGAAATTAGTGAGCTCCAATACGGTTTCAGATCAAGGAAGAGCACTGTCTGCAATTTAATAGCCTTCAACGATTATGTGACAGATAATATGAATAATCACACACAGACTGATGTAATATATTTAGATTTTAAAAAAGCTTTTGACACAGTGAAGCACTCTATCTTACTTAATAAACTTCAATGCTATGATATTTCGTCTCCTATGTTGACTTGGCTACGATCATACTTATCTT
Source organism: Sympetrum striolatum (assembly GCA_947579665.1). Classification (NCBI taxonomy): domain Eukaryota; kingdom Metazoa; phylum Arthropoda; class Insecta; order Odonata; family Libellulidae; genus Sympetrum; species Sympetrum striolatum. The sequence goes on from OX388352.1 coordinate 89,115,824, forward strand.
GTAGAAAGCAATAAGTAGCTTTTAATATGTGCACCTCTGACGAATATTTGGTGACGTCCGGAGTGCTAAAAGGTTCAAATTTAGGTCCGTTATTATTCTTAATTTTTATTGATAATTTACCAACTGTTATAAAAAACTCCCAGTGTCTACTATACGCAGATGATGTGAAGATTTTTAGAAGAATAATAACTTTGAATGACTGTTTCAAACTTCAAGAAGACGTGACAATGAACTCTATTTCAATTGTGAAAAATGTTATCACGTAACTTATTCTCGAAAGGATGAAAACATAAATTTCGCTTACAGAAAGGAAAGCTACATGATTAAACAAATTCATGAAATTAAAGACCTAGGCGTAACATTCGGCTCACAAATGTCTTTTATACCGCATATAATAAATGTAACTGCTTCATCTAAAAAAATACTGGGTTTTGTTCAAAGAGTTTCAAAATATTTTACATCGACAACGGCGATGAATATTCTATATTATTCATTTATCAGAAGTAAGTTAGAATATGCCTCTTGTTTGGAATCCTAATATAAAGAAATATGTAAATTGTATAGAAAATGTACAGAAGAGATTTTTACGTTATGTACACTATTGTCACACAAAAATTTATCCAATATTTGAAAATTATTTGAGTTATGATATTCTTTTGGACATGTATGGATACCAAAGTCTTGAGAAAAGAAGAATTAAGAAGGACTTATTGTATTTATTTGACTTAATCAATACCGGGGAAAATGTTAACCTAGTGAGTAAAATTAATTTTTATGTACCTAAATTTAATGTAAGGCCAAAGAGGGCATTTTATTTAAAAAATGTGAAAACAAAATATTGTGCCAATAATTCAACACTATATAGATTATGCCAAACCTTTAATATGTATTGTCAAGAACTTGATCTGTTTCAAAAGAGAAGCCTTTTCTGTTCGCAATTAAACAAAATTGTTTTGTATATTAAGTTTAAAATTCTTCTCTTATATGTATAAGATTGTATTACAATTTATTGTATGTATCAGTGTTTGCCCTGTAATTTTTTTTTGTTGGGCGAACTTAAAACACAATAAATAAATAAAACCGTTAATTGCTAAAAAGCACTCAGAAAAGTTAAACTTCCTAAACACACGGAAAATATTAGATTTTATCGAAAGAATAATTGTAATACCTTATGTCATGGAAAACTACACCACTCGAGATAAAATACAAAGGTAAAAATAGGACACATCCTAGTGGTTAATGCATTCGTTTTTTAATGTTGAATTCTCTTCGCGAGAATTCTATTCCATCACAATTCTAGTATTTAAACATTAAATTCGCGAGATACTACCTCAAAATGTTTATTTAACGTCTGATATTCCGCTATCAAACAATCTTGTTTGTATCCTGAGGTTTCTGCTGATGGCTGTGAATGAAGAAAGAGTCACAATGTACTCCTAAACCCCATCAAAGTTAAGGACAAATGTACACTCCCGGCCAAAATTAACGCAGCACCTCCCTAGCGATCCTTACGGCTGGTGCTGCATTAATTTTGGCCAGGACTGTACATCAGTTGTCCTTAACTTTGATGGTGTTTAGGAGTACATTGTGACTCTTTCTTCAGTCTGGTTTGTCACTGTCTCCCAGCGTATTATAACGACATTCTACATAACTATTTTGATCACGACTGTGAAATGTGAAAACAAACTGTGAATGACAAATGGCAAAAAGTAAAGGCAACGAGGCAAAGGCACTATTACGGAATTTTGCGAAGGTGGATCTTAATTGTCTGCATATATTTACGATACTACTTAAAGTCCATTGCCCATTCGTAAAGAGTTTGAATATTGCCGGTATTATCTGGCTCTATTCAGAGTTGCCTAATTGTCGGAGGTAGAGTGATTTCAATTATTTCCCACCTAATCCGCACTATGACGCCGACTGGTGTTACGATAATTCTTTCCCCCACTGTACGCTGGTTGGCCGTGAGTGTTCTCTATCACTTTAATTTGAGAATCCTTCTTCTCATCAATGGAAAAGGTGTCTGAAAGGATTTGGGGTCTCGTCATCCAAAATTATTCGAAGTCAGACGAGGAATGTCTTGCTATATGAAAAAGAGAATTATAATGGAACAAAAAATAGTTGTATGCATGTAATATTGATATCATAAAATCAGAAATTCTGCGAAAGTGAGGTACAGGTTAAGGTGCAGTGTGCACCCTTTTCACGCGCAGTATAGCGTATAAATCTATTGACCCTGACAGTAGTTTCAGGAACAAAATATTTCTTGTAAATAGCGAAAGCCTTGGGTTTAAATTAGCTGTATGTACGATGATTTTTATGTTTAATTTATATTTCGTAGGTATGTTAATTTTTATCCGTACCTTTAGACTGCTCAACGTAACCAGGATCTCTGCCTAAGATTTTAAACCAATCAATCTGTCAATCATCAAACTTTCTTTTGATTCCAATGGATCCCAACACAGTTATTTAAACTAATAGGTAACGCAATTTCGTGTTTCGTGACTCAATCAGACAAAATGGGCAGGTTATTTGCGAGTATTTTCTTATTTTATTAACTAGGCAGAATAATATGGATTCATGAAAATGGAATCTCACTTAAAAAACCTACTTAGGTATGTAAGCCCTCTCCTAAGTTGGAGCCATATTAGCGACCCTGCTCACCTTTGACAACAAGAAGAATTTCCAAAGAGAAAAAAGCACGACTTTTTAAACGTTATCCCATGAATCTTTCTCTAGCAGGCTTAAGGAGATGCAAGACTTTCGGCAAATACCATCGCACGCTTTTTTGTCTTCCATATATCTCGCGATCTTAGAGAAGCGTAAAAAATCGAATATGAATGCATTTTACATTAGAAGTTCTAGTCGTGACCTTTCACCCCAGCTGAGGTCAATGGCAGTGAAAAATATATCAGGGATATTCAAATAGAAGAGATGATGAAAAAACTGAAGCCTTAGAGCGCCTTACATCCCCTCAGTCTATTAATAGCCGTTTTATTTTAAACATGCTCATACATTACGTTAAGCGTGAAGAGCCATGTAACCATAAGGGTCCCCGTGATATATTAATCTCTTTCAGAGGCATTAGTCCCAATCTACGTCAGGTATAAGAGGTCTAACGCTCAAATTTTTTAATCATAATTTTTCCGCCCTCCTTTTTTGCCCAACACTCCAAACAGCTTTTCGAGAGCAAAGTTTATGGCTCAATTCGACCGACGTAGTCATCAATCCATTGTAAATCTACGAGCGTCGGGAGTAAAAACGTATTGAAAAACCATCGTTTCGCTCCATTTAATCCCCTATCGATCCGGCCTTTTTTTCTCAATCCCCCCGGCGACGGAATTGGTGTGACGTTCATCTCATAGTCAAATCCAACGTCTGTCGTGGGATTTGGTCCAACATCGCTGGTGCAGCCTCGGGCCCTATGAGGCCTTCGATCCAGCGTTGATTGATTTTTCGGAACGATTCATTCAGCGGCTTTCGGCAAAGGCGTCCACGGATTACCGCTCCCTCTCAAAAACACTTCCCCACATAGACGCTCTCGAGAAAAAGGGGCATCGGTAACCTCTTTTCCGTCCGCGTTAACAGCGGCAGAACTACGTAACGAGTATCCCACGTCTTTGCACGGGCCTTCGGCGGGAAGTATGGTTATTTACGGGACGAACTGGGACGGTCAACTTGGCATAGGACTACTCGGCATGAGGAAAACTCAGTGATGGAAAACTAGATTGGGTGGGGTTGGGTTGTTGTTTTACACCAAGTTGTCATTTCTCCGGGCTAGAGATCATTTACATTTATATTTAAACCCTGCAATCCGCTAGTGGCGCGTAGCAGGGGTTATAAAATACCGACATCCCTGTCTAACCTGAATAGCTATTAGCTTCCCTAATTCTTCGCGAAAAAAAATGACCTTAAGTAACTATCTGTCCTGGCAACTACTTCCCTGCATCGTTTTATTTTCTCTTGAATATTGCGAAAGTTTATAACTGTGATAACAATATCAGTTATCTCCTCCCCGAATTCGGTAGCGATAAATTTATCAAAATGTTTCCATCGATACTCAAGTCTTCTATCACTAAGAGAATTCCATCCGAGGGATTCTATCATAGCCGAAACACTGCTATCAAATCTGAAATCTCCCTTGACGAACCTTGCTGCTCTACGTTGAACCATCTCAAGATCGGAAACTAAGCCTACTTCGTGAGGATCCCAAATCGCACAGTAATAGAAGCGGAAGTGAAACCAACTTTTACTAGACCACAGAATATTTTATTTAGATACGACCATGGTTTCGACACATTGAGTTATCCTGATTCCATGAGTCGAAACCATGGTTGTATCCTAATAAAATATTCTGTGGTGTTGTAAAAGTTGGTTTCACTTTCGCTCCTTATGGATCCATACCGCGAAGTCACGGCCCAAGCAGTTCATTCTATCATCACACAGTAATACTCAATCAGAGGTCTAATCAGGGAGAAGTACGCCATTTCTTTTACTCTCGATAAACACCCCCTCAGAATTCTAAACATTTTGGTTGAGTTGGGATTGGTTTGGTTCGGTTGTGTTTTGTTGGTTTGCTGTTGAACGCCAATTAGAGGTTTAAAATCTCCAAAAGCCGTCTTTGTCGACGTTCCTTCTCTTACTTACCGGTAGTCGGATAAAGCAAGAAAGGAATGCAGTACAAGGAACGGGTACAATTATGGCATTCCTTTCTTGCTTTATCCGACTACCGGGAAGTAAGAGAAGGAACGTCGACAAAGACAGCTTTTGGAGATTTTAAACCTCTAATTCAGGAACAGCCGTGTTCCAATATTTCTTTCTTTACGTTTTACGCCAACTCATTTTGCTGAGTTATTCTAGGACTACTTATAACTTGAGGGAAGTATCTTTGGTTACTAATAGGAGAATATTTTAAGTCAAGTTGGAGTGGTAATTCCAACATCTCTTTCTGCGCTCGGTGCATGGAATTCGGTCGCGGAAGGAATTTTATTTTGTAATGGGAAAGCCAATGAAGCTTAATGGATTAATTACAGTTTATGGGATTTGGAAAAAGTTGCATCATCAACCTTAATTTAATCAAGTCAATTTTACCTATAGTTTGATTCGGTCAGGAAATTCTAAGAAGTGCTTTTATTGAATATATTTGATAGAATTACTGTAGAACAATTTGAAATGGGCGTTATTTAAAATACGGAGAAAAAGTTGAACGTAAAATGAATAAAGGGGATAAGGGAAAATATTTGTAAAGGTTTCAGCATCTGAATTTGCTCTTAATTGACTATTCATAAAGTAAATCGATTATCGAGTTTCTACTGTGCATGCTGCGTCCTCTCTCTCGAAGGTTTGCAACTATACTCATTTGAATAGTTACCACATATTTTAGTAAAACAATAAATAACCTGTCAATGCAAGGAGAAACAAAAGTGAAAAATGGCGAAATGGCAGGGAGTCGAACCAATATCCAAGATCGTTCTTTGTCTCCCGTGTGTGGGTAGGGGCAGGCAAGTGGAGACACAAGACCTTTAAATTAAGCTATGTTGTGTATTTTTATCTTCTATATTACCGGAGATATGGCATCGAATGCGAAGGCACTTTTGTAAAATTTCAATTTTTAAACATTGCAATATTTCGTAAACAATTGCTTTAATTACAAAACAGCTTCGAGATTTTCATTTTCATAACAAATGAAAATGATCTGCCAAATTTGGTCACAATCGGTTGCCTCAAGGGTCGATTTTGCCGATTTCCTTGTCGAATTGGCGTGGAATGACCCATATATATATATATATATATATATATATAATTTTTTTGAGCTGATTCCGAAGATTATTGTATAAAGTGTAAATCATAAAGTATAATTGGCATTTAAAATCAGAGAAAAAGATACATAGCTCCACACGTTACTAGTATCCAGATCTGTTTAAATGTAAATCCAAAGAAATAAAATTGAGGTATTCTTGAAAGTTTCTGGTAGAATTAATGGAGCTCAGCAAGTAATTATACGGGTACTGAAATGAATCAAATTCCAATTATCGTACACAATATTAAATATCTAGAAATTACCTTTTACTGCAATACTTTTATCGTAGATTGCGCGACTGAAGAACGAAATATTATTGTATGCAGTTAACTCGTTTTATAGTGAAATAAATGAAATGATTAAAATGTTTGCAATCTTTCTCAATTTTGATGTATTTATTGCTATTTGCATCATCATCGTCACTTTTTATGATATTTTTTCACATTTCATTGTTTTACATTTAAATTGCTTATACGTTTCTGGGGAATTTCCCTTAACTATTATGAGCATTAAAAATGTGGACATAAGTTTAAAATTTGAACATAAGATTTTGATTTTTTCGATGTTCGCCTATCGTGACACGTATCTTCTTGGCTCTGTTTTTTCGAGTAAAAACGGTTATATCGCCCATTACACGATATTTGCCGGGTTGCAAATTTACTTATTAATACCTGGAGCATCGGTGAAAGTGTTAGTGTATGGAATCTTGCAGTAAATAAGTAGTACCTCATAAAATAACTTTCTTATACGTTGTGCCGTGACGTCTTGATCTTCTATAAAATATCTGAAGAACGAAAATGGCCACTTGTATCTAATGTCAACAAACTCTTCCTAAGGATGGTCAGTATGTAACCTGCCGTGCATTGTGCCAGTGCCATGCATTTTGCTTGCGCTGGACTATCCAAAAGCACCTGGCGAAGTAAGTCGATTAGAAAGGAGGAGGAATGGAGGTTAGGGTGGATCGAAAAAACGTTTTTTTCGGAATCCGTCAACGGCTAATGCTTGAAGTTTGTGGTTGGTGGTCCTTATAACAAATAAAAAATTCCAAATCGATAGGATTATGTCCTGAGGCTGCGAATTGTAGTCAAAATGTCGTGACGCAGCACTCGCACTGATTAGTCTGCTACACGACATAGTCGAATGGAAGAACACAGTTCTAAGAATACAGTATTATTTATTTAATAGCTTACAGTTTGTGGTATGTTCACAATTGGAGCAGGCTCAACCACTGGCCGGCCGGAACCGCTCTAGCACAGGGAGTGCAGTGCCGGGTCTGGGTACCTTAGACACTGCGAGGGAAGGAAAGGAATGGGGTCCTCTGTGCTAGAAGCAGTTCCTATATATAGGGAGAAAAGGGTCCAGAGTAGGGGAACTACAGGGTGGGGGAAGGGCAGAGATCACAGCAAAGCGCGTGGGAAAGATTTTGGAAAAGGCTAAGAGCAAACGCTGATTTTGGTCTTTCAAGGGAGTCCATCGTATGAAATGAGGCACGTGGCATGAGGTCATAGACGAAGCCTGTGGGAAAGAGATGCAGGATGTGCATCAGAGATGCTGCGTTGCCTGGTGACTAAATGTATTGAGGACAGAATAACACAATTAAAAGGCGAGCGAGAAGACTCGAGAACGTGGGAAAGATTTGGGAAGGGCCATTTGGTTTGGCTTGGGACCTTCAAGTGAGACCATAGCCTCAGGGAGGCACGTGGTATGAGATCATAGACGAAGCCCGTGGGAAATAAATGCTAGAAGTACATCAGAGACGCTGCGTTGCGAGAAATGGACAATTAAAAGGCGGGCGAGAGGAGGCGCGAGGCCTATGAGGAAAAATGGGGGTAAACAAAGTAGACGCTGACGGCGCCTCCCAGTCTAGAGCCTGCGCGGCGAGAATGTCCTCTGGCCGTTCTTAGACCTCCAAAACAAAAATTTTTAATTATTGTGAAAAATGTCAAATTTTTGCATTTTTTCCTGATGGTTTCTCAAAGTTTTCGAAGTGATTTCATGGCGAAGAAGTACAAATATAGCTTGGTCGTTGCTTATTACTAAAGATTTAGTACCTTTTAATCAAGGAAAATCAGTTCGCCAAAATTGGTTGGACGTGAAGTTGGTTAGACAGTATGGTGGGTCGTTTTGTTTTTTTTTCTGATAGAGATGTAGCCCTAGTAATAGTGGAACACCCACATTACAGATGTAATTTTCTTTCCAAATCCAATACTATCTTTTGTGAGAATTTTTACCTCGAAGTTTCGAAATTTCGGCAAAAAACGTTAAAATTGCAAAAAAATCTAGTTGGATTCAAACGAATATTTTTTGGATAAAAATATGTCCTTTGCGATCAAAACTGTCACCCAAGCCTCAATATGCCACCCATATGCTTCTGTATAGGGCAGAGATGCCTCCTATGTGGCAGAATAGGACGAAATATTGTTTTAGAAATATGTTTTTTTTACCTCTTTCCGTTCTCGTTTATTCCTTTAATTGAAGGCTCGCAGTGGTGGCAAAGCAGTGCTGTCACGCTCCTATTTATTGTATTTAATATTCTGTTTGTTGTATGACTTGTATTAATATATTTTTGAGTAAATCCTGGCCCACCTTAAAGTCGATCAGATAGATGTTCTTTGGAGTAAATGAAGGAACACCAATACTGGTTGGAAGGGTGAAAATCTTTGAATTTTCGAAGAATTAATAAGAAACCAATTGAATGTTCTATTTGTCTTTTACAAGGCAATGATCTCCTATTTCATTCCATTGGTTTTCTAGATAATTCCTCAAAAAATCGAAGAATTTCATCCTTCCAACCAGTATCAGTGTTCTTTTCTTCAGTATCAAGAACAACAATCTCATTATCTTTAAGTTGGGTTATGCGGTAATCGAAAATATAAAAATAATATTTATAAAAGATATTAAATGTAATAAATAGGATCCAAGAGGCGAATGAATAGATAAGGACGGAAAGAGTTAAAAGAAAGTTAAATTTTAAATGAATTTGCCTCCTATTCTGGTCACATAGGAGTCATCTCTGCCCTATACAGAGGCATATTAGTGGCATATTGAGACTAGAGTGACAGTTTTAGTCGCAAATGACATATCTTTATCTAAAAAATATTAGTTTTAACCAAACTAGAATTTTTGGCAATTTTAACGTTTCTTGCTGAAATGTCGAAACTTCGAGGTAAAAATTCTCACAAAAGTATTTGATTTGGAAAGAAAATTATATCAGTAATGTAAGTGTTCCACTATTACTGGTTATTAAATTTCTATCAGAAAATATCTGATGTGGACAGCACATTGACTTTCTCCATGCATAAGATGTAAATATTTATCTACGACAGTATTTTCGAACTCTATATTCAATCTTAACTTGGAAGATATATAAGTGATTAATTTATATCATATTAACTGTTACGTCACCAACATTATACATAATGTTTTTCAGAAAGTAAAAATGCAAACATTTGACATTTTTCACAAAAAGTTAAAATTTTGACTAAAATTTGTAGATTCAGGACATAATCATATATATTTGAAATTTTTTATATGTTATAAGGACCACCAACCACAAACTTTAAGCATTAGCCGTTGACGGATTTCGAAAAAATAGTTTTTTCGATCCATCCTAATGGAGGTGCCTTAAATGCAGAAAAGTTGAGCCACTGCCTACAAGTAATCAGGAAGAGAGTGACATTTCAGTAACTCTTAGATCATAAGTAGAACTTGTTAAAGATTAGAAAAATATCGTGTATAAGTGATTCTAACGACGACTTCCTTAAGAACATTGACAATAAAACATAAGTAATTAAAGAGCTAAAAGACTCTATTACGGATATAAGAAATAAACTCCAAATAAAGATCACATCATTAAAAACTTAAGTATAAGGGTGAATATATTAAAGCAAGAACAGCTTGCAAATAATATAGAAATTAGTGGGTTAGTCAAGCATTCTTCCCCTGACAACCCCTAAAGATACTGTTGTAGCACTAATTAAAGATATGAAGGTTAAAGATTTTACCGCAGAATCAATACATGAGGTCTTTAATAAACATAAAGAACAGAAACAAGTTCTCGTTAAGCTAAAAACGAAGGAGATGAAAGATGAAATAATGAAACAAAAAAAATATACTTAGATATGTAGAGCTACTGGGAAAACATAAGGGTCCAATATATTTAAATGACAGTTTGACTCGGTTGAACAAAACTTTGCTGTGGAGAGCCACACAAAGAGTAAAGGAATATAACTTTAAATTTCTTTGGTTTAAAAGGGATAAAATACTGATAAATAAGATCAAAATTCTAGTGTTATTCTGTGTTATCTGTGAAAAGGATTTGAGAAAGATAAATTAAAAGTTACTCTCTTTAATTTACTGAGCTTAGCATGTTTAAAGTTTAATTTATGGATGGTTTTAGTTTTATAAAGAAAACTTTTATCAAGATATCTGTTTATGATTGTATATAAAATATCTCTTTTGATAGAGAAAATTGTAAGTTTACTTACATACATTTAAATATTAGTTCTATCAGGAAGAACTGGGAGTTCTGGAACTGATGTTTTCAGTGAATTAAGATTCTATTAAAAATACTTAACTTTGTGGTATTATGTTAACTGAGGTAAATATTTCTCTTGATGAACTTAGTATGTTCAGTATAAATGGTTTTGATATGTTTTCCACTTTGAGAGAAGGCAGAAGAGTAAGTAGTGTGCTTTTGTATGCTAAGAAAGATTTTAATTTTCTAAGAGATGTTATTGGTTTTTGCCACGCTGTATCAGTTGTTGATAAGTTATTGTTGCAAGGAAAATTGATTAGGATTATGGCTATATACAGGCCACCAGAGAGCAATGTTTTCTTTTTGTGAAGGAGTTTGAGGCATCCATCTCTGTTATAAGCTACAAGAAACCTTTATTATTGGTGTCATCAATATTAATCTAAAAAATAAGAATGTGAGTAGCACCTCCTCATACAATGAAATGCATCAAATGGTTACCTCCAACTAATTGTCAAATATTCGAGAGAGGATATTAGGTCTGGAACTTTGACTCAGTCATGCATTGATCACATTGCTTACAATGGGGACTGTAATTTAGTAGAAGCATTTTTTATTATAACCAAGATCTCCGACCACTATATTATTGGAATGACATATTTAATGTACAAATAACCTTACAAGAATCTTGATTCAGGAGAATTCCATAGTACTTATTTTATTAATCAGTTGGTTGATCAAAATATCAATGATTACCCAAGGAAAAACTTCAATCTTGATTAAATGTTGTAGTTCCAAAAATGTTCAATAATCTTCCTGACTACATACATGGAATTAATAATCTGACTGAGTTGAAAAGGAATATGAAAAAAACTTTTTTACAACCAATAGGTGAACAAATTTATACATTTGGAGCACCCCTTGATGAGCTAGAATTAGTTCAGGGGGACTCCAATCTTTCAAAACTTTATCTTATTTTAAGCCATTTATCGGCAGTTGAAGTATTGGATTTGAATTTAATGCTTGTTTATCTTTTTATTTTTTCAATTCAGTATCATGTTTTTTTGTAACTTAATAAAAAAATTAACCTTAGCTCAAAATTTCCTGAGATACATTCAAAAAATATATTCTTTACTATTCAGTTTTACAGGAATTTTACATAGAAATTGATATTCTTTCCTAATTAAATTTCAATGCGATTTCAAGTGCTTCATTTTGAATTTAGGTTTGCAAACTCATCAATTAATTTATCGCCTTTTATTGTTGTCACGGTAATGGTCAGGATTATTCATTTTTTTGCTCCATAGCCTCAAAAAATTCTCCTTTTTATAATTTTCATATATCATGTATTTTCTTTAATAAAAATTCAAATCAAAATACTAACTTTTGTAAAAGATAAATTCATGCCCAAGTCATTACCGTCTCTCTCTTAACTGTTTTTTCGACTAAGTCTTCTCCAAAATCCATCTCAAATGAACTCGAATTTCAATTTCATCGGGATTTTTTTCGTCAAACACTCACGAGCTCACAATGTATGCATCGAGATATTAATTTAAGCCACTTATTTTAATCATGCATCAAATATTTTTCGTTTTAAACATATTATATTTGTAAACATGGAGATGAAAGATGGTTTTTAATATGTATAAGGGTTCATCAGATACGGTGGAGCAAATGCCTTCTTTCAGTGCTTCTCTTTTTCAGTACATGAATGGCTCCGCCTGTAATTCCAAGGAAAACCATATTAATCCGACCACATCCTATCGCCTTTCATTTTCTGCCTTCGCTGATAATCGCCTTCTAACTTAATCCTACCCAACCTAATCCTTGCATATTAGGGCTTTTCTGCGGTCTTTTGATGGAAGTCAGTCTGCAGGGTCCCTGACTCTATAGATTATACACCATCCGCTATTTAAGGATTCACCTCTAAAGTGGAAGCATGTAAAACTCCATAATAGGTTTATAACAATGTTTCTTACCAATAATTCCAGCATACCTGAAGCTGAAAATTCGCCACAAATTCCGGCGAACTCAATAAACACCCGATTTATAATCTAAGCTATTACGCATATATCATACTAATGATGCAGGAATTATGAGGCACAGAAGCCTAATTTATATCAATTTCTCATTATTGATAGCAAGTTTCCAGTAATTTATTTAACGCAATTTTCACATAGGAATTTGATAATGTATGATTAAAGCATAATAATGTGATTTGGAATCTAAGTGATAGTGAAATGATAATAATAAATGGACTTTATTCGGGCGAGATTGAGATTAGAAAGTCCTCCTACACCTAACCCATTATCATGGGTTAGGTGTAAGAGGAAGGTGTAATAAATATCAGTAATGAGGGTCAACAAAATAAAATATGTAATCAGCATGTATAAACTAAAATTTTCAAAACCCATCACTAAAACGGCGGCATTATTATGAAGGAAACCCGATGAGAATCAAACATGTTATAAAATATCAAGCACTCCAATAAGTATGCCAATTCCGGTATTTGGGTTGCAATAGACGAGGACAAAGATATCGCAATCAAAACTTATATTTACTAGAGGGAACGTCGGGCGATACGAAGAACTTTAAAGGGTAAAACAGGGTAAGAAACTAAGATAAGGCTTTTATAAATTAATGATAGTTCTCCCACTGATGTGTGGATTAGAAGTTTGGATAGCAAAACAAAAAGAAGTAAGACAATGAGTCGTTTAAAATGAAACTTCATCTTACTTTCAAAGAATGTACAAGGATAGACAAATTAAGGGAAACATTTATTTGACGGAAAATATTTGTTCGGCTTATATCCGATATATCAGTAGATTATAATAATTGGTAGAAGCAACATATATTAAGATTACCTAAGGAAATATTTCCATAGCATGCTTTTGAGTACAAGCCATTAGGTAAAGATGTATTGGCAGAAAAAGAGAAGATGGTAAAGTGACAACGGAGAAGGCTAAAATCCTTAACCTGGAAAGAAGAAGAAATTGAAATAAAATTCCATTATCATAGATAAACTATAATAAGAAACATGTTGGATATATTTTTCACGCTCCCTTCTGTTTTAACTTTTCTCCTAATTCCTGGTTCATATTATTTTGTAAACTCGCAAAATATTTCCTGTTTTGGTTTTGGTTTTGTCTTATTCCTAAAAGCTTGATCTCGAAATTTTTATGACATATGTTTACATGTAAAACAAGACAAGTTTCAATCTCACCTTGAAATGAATAAAATATTTCTTCATTATGAAAATTGTTTACTATAATAAAACATATGCTTTTAAGATTTCGTTTTATATTTCAGAAGTGTAGACATTCCCCGATTAAACTTATTCTTCTCATTGAAAGTCTGGCAAATTTCAGTACATTATTTCAAATATAGTGAAAGAAATAGAAATGAAATTTTTGATGATTAAACAAGAGAAACTGTTCGATATAAAGCTCGATTCAGATTTTTTTTCTACTGCTCAAATTATGTGGTCAGCAAAGAAACGTAGAATGTGAGCTTTTACGTTTTTGTCACGATGTGTTTGCCTGAAAGAAAACGAGAGAATTTATCATCAAATTTCATTTGTCTGCAAATATAATCTCGTGCTTAAGGAGGGGTTTCTCATGATTAGAAGCTGTGTTACCTTTACGGATACCTTGAAATGGATACTTAGCCAAGTCACTAAAGTTGGGAAAGTTTAATTGGGATATTTGATAAAACATTGTCCTCTGCTTCTAGTTGTTTACCTGTCATCGTGTATGGAGACTCCATGCAAGCACGTTACTAAATTTATAAACCTTCTTTCAGCATTTTCTTTGAATACGTATCGAAGGCTGTTAATTAACGTATAACGTCTTAGAACACATTGAAATTGTGTTATTTCGGATAATGATTTATACGTAACTAATTAATACAGAAAAATCTAGTTAGGGCATTTTTATCAAAATTAGGGAATTGATGTAATCAAAGCCCTTAAAACACTCAGGATCACGCCTAAAATTTTCATTCAATACGTAATAAAATTCATTTGTTGGCAATCATCACTCGGATGGTCAGATTTTCTCAGCTCTTCAATGAAAAATGTCGCGTTATCGTATTAGTGAAAACTATCAAAGAAATACTTAATGTTTTTTAAATTATTATGAGACTATATGGGAAAAATTGTGGTTAGTTTTTAGAATGTCCAAAAGGATCTGTAAATATAATAAAATATAGAGTAGATACATTCAGAACTACATTTACAATTTTTAACGCTTCGGGCTGAGAATATTAATTCTTCACGTTTTTTTGGGCTAAAGTATTCCCATCATTTACTGGAAGGGTTTGCTGCGGCTCCGTTCTTTTATTTTCACGAACATGCAGCGAGCCTGCGGCAGTTTTTCCTTTAATTTCATCCTTTCCTCACGTTTTCCCAAGAAAGCTTCATCTAGAGATTACATTGCCACGTAAATTCTCTTTTTTCATAGATAACTATTAGAAAGTCCTTCTTACGTCAGCAGAAATAATATATATTTTAATATGAAATTAAGGCAGTGCTGATAATTTTATAGGGGTGATGATCTGAAATAGAAAAAATATGTGAGTAGGATTTTTCATAAATATTAAAGCATTTTTGCGTTAAGAAAATGTGTAGATTCTTTTCCTTAAAACATAGTTGACATAATAATTTTAATAATCTAGGGACAAGAATAAATTATGTAGAATCCTGTGATTCGAATTTATTGTATATATTATACATAAATACATATTTTATCTTCCTTGCAACTGAAGGTAGACATAAAAGAAACCCAATAAGGAAATCTCAAGAAGCAAGGCAAGAAAATCTCTCCAAAGTAATAAATATACGGAAGTAGTATAAAATATAAAAATTACACTGCAAACATTTAAAGAATTCAAATAAAATTAAAATAAGTTATGTAAATGAAACAAAGCTATCAAAGAAATAGATTTGTATCACATATAATGAAATATTATCGGGAGAAATTGTATCTCCAACAAAGGGTAGCGAAAATAGAAGTATCGTAGTGAGCACACTAACGAGAAAGTCAAATCAAAGGGCACTCGGAAGGTTTGATCAGATAAGCAGTAGCTTTCCGGAATGTTCGATTAGATAGAGAAAAACAACAATTCTGGCCAAATATTAAACCGCTATCGCTGTTTATCGACGGTCCTATTGGGAGAGCGTATTTCGGTTCGTTCTACTGTTTATTCACACGCACCCATAATGTTGATGCGTAGCGCTCGGCCGCAGGTTTACTTCGGGAGCGTCTAGGGAAGGTTATTTCGGCAGATGCTCATCTGCGATAACGAGTTCAACCACTTCGTATGGATCTTTATGGCAATACGTGACCGAATCATAAAGATCAGTTTAACCGGCGTACTCTTTTGTTTCAAATAAAGCGACCCAGTCTAGTTTCGGTATTTATCCAGTCCGTTTGAGCGGCTGAAATAGGCTCGAGTGCTTTCTCAAGCCTCAGGATGTATGATGAGAGATGGCTAGTGGATTGGGGTCGCCGGAAAGTGTTTTATTAGTTCCGATGACTTTAGAGCAATGTCCTACAGTTAAATTAGCACTTGATGCTTCGCAGATAGTGCTGTGCTGATTTTATCGCATATTCTATGTATCTCCAAACGTGCTTAATATGTAGCGAGGGTAGATTTCGGGAGGGAGTCTTATTAGACTAAATGCGACCAGAAACTTTTATTTTAATCGAAAATTCATTCCCCCGTGATAACATCCCGCCATCTTTATAGATGGCTTTAATCTTTTATCCCCCTCAACTGCGCATGCTTATGATTTTGTAGCGGTTTTTAATGAAAGAATTTTCGTACCTTATCTCTTATTTATTACTTTAATCGAGGAAAATTCATTTATAATGTATCCGAGATTACCATCTCCGCCCCTATTGCATATATCAAATGTTGAATTTCGGGAGATGTGAAATATCGTCTGTTCATAAATAAACGAAATCCTATAAAGTGGGGATTTAATACGAAATGCCCCATGACTTTAGATGACACGATGCAGTCAAATCTTCATTTTTATATGGAAATTCCGAATCTTATTACAATCTATGTTCGGGCTGAACTAGCAGCAAATCTCCAACCAGATTTTTTCTCACGTTAAATTCGCCATGCTTTACTTACTTCAGAGATGTGCCAGATTACGAACGTTTCCTCCGATGAATGCCAAAAAGAAGCACTTCAATTAGTAAAATATATTTTTTAAGTATCATCCTATTACCTTGCTCAACTGAATTAGTAACGATTACGTGCACATTCTGGCTGTATAATATTTATGTTATATTTAACTGCAGTGTACTTATCATAAAATAGCTCACCATGTATAAAATAAATAGTTAATATTGATTTTTGCTGCTGAATAGATTATATTACAAGTTTTACCTTTCTATGACCTTTTACTGTAAATTAAGAAACGATTGTAGGAGGAATATACTCATATTTGAACCTATGATTATCTATACATGTAAGATGCGATATAAATATTTACGGACGTTGAGAAGATGCCAATAATTATTTGTCTGCGTAAAATTAGAATTTTCAACCATATTTTAATTATAATATAGACAAACGCTAACGTATACATATCCCGAAGAAAATTTACCTTTAGAAAAAATGTTAATAGATAGTCTAATCTATTCTATTCTAATCTTATTTTCTTCAGATAAAATTAATTTGATAATTTTAATTTAAAGTCTATATTTCTGTATTATTTTATGGATTTGTTATTTTGGAACTCGAAGTTTTAGATTACAACTCTGCTTACTGAGAGGCTATGCAAATGTATAATACGTTTTAGTTGATGCCGTAAAGTAAATGAATTCTCTTCATTAGCATTATCCGTAGTTATTCCAAAATCTGAAACAGTGAATATCTATTTTTTGCTAGAGATGCAGAAGTATTGGTAAAAAAACAGTTTTCCAATATATTAGGGTATGAATTGCTGTTATATAACTATGATTGTACTGATTTGAAATTATTATTGTGATTGCGGAACATCTTATTGATTGCCTTAGCATCCTTGGTAAAATTTGAGCCTCGCTTCTGTAATTTGTTCTAGTTTTGTTAAAGTTGCTTGCATACTGCAAGCATGTTGATGAATGATAAATGTTTGCCTGCCCCTACAGACTGTTTAAACTAATGGACTTCGCAAAGTACTCCGACGGTTTCTAAAAGTTCAAGTCGATATATCAGGTAACGTCTCAAAGGAAACTCTGTTTTCCCTTTTAAATGCATGTAAGTTTCCAAATGGTGCCGTGGGTTCGAACCAATTACCGATAAGAGATCTTTGAATAACGTTTGTGAAGCATGTTTATGACTGCTCTACACATGCCGGGTTATGGATTTCTATCATTTCGGGTAAAACTTCAAAGAAATATTTTAAATCTCCAGCATTCGTTTCATGAGGGAGAATTAAGATCATTTGGTGTTGGACCCAGAACACTTTAGCAAGATGTGATTACGTATAACGACCTGGTAGGCATAATACTGATTTAATCGTACGTTTAAAGTCGATATCATACCGGGAAGATCCTAAAATGAGATTTCGTTTGCCCATTTGAAATGAAAGAATGAATACAAATGGAGATCTGGCATCGAACCCAGGATATATAGGGAAACAGTAAACTGCGTATATAAAATTTATTTATAACCTCTATTCAAATACCGAGTTTTACTTTTCCATGATATACGGAAATGATTTAAAAAGTTCTTAAAAATTGCCGTAATGTATATCAAACCTGAGATTTGCACTCACTTGGCGTCGAGCTCACGGACATTTGGTGACAGTATTATGGATATAAATATGGAAGAGCGCGTTCCCTTTAACCTCTGTGGATTTGAATCCCCT
Organism: Sympetrum striolatum; assembly: GCA_947579665.1. NCBI lineage: Eukaryota > Metazoa > Arthropoda > Insecta > Odonata > Libellulidae > Sympetrum > Sympetrum striolatum. The sequence goes on from OX388352.1 coordinate 89,133,962, forward strand.
CTCTTACCAGGATGTAGCTTAAAATATGTTTGAAACTGCATCATAAATAATTTGAAATTCCAGCGATACGTTTCAGATAGGAGAGATGAGTGGTATCGAACCCAGAGTATTTTCAGAGATGTAAATACATATAACAACCTGGTGGAAATAGAACTTATATAATTCAAATTTTGAAGTCGATATCATACCGGGAAGGACCTAAAATAGGATTCCGTTATCCCCATTAGAAATGCATTGAGGAATGGAAATTACTCACTTGGATCGAACCATGGGCGGTCAGCGAAACGTTAAACAGTGTACATTAAATGTATTCATGATCTATATCCACTTGCCAAGTTTCAAGTTAATCAGGAAATCGGGAATCGGGCAATCGGGAAAAAGTTTAAAAAAATTAAAAATCGCCGCAATACATTTTAAAAGGGAGAATATTTGCCCTGACCTAGCGTCGAACCAAGGAGAGCCTTCGAATATGTCTTTATATTTTTCGTACGATATGCACGGATACCAGCGATCCCTAGAATTTCAACTTTCTATTTTGCCGGGAAGTGCCTCAAAACAATTTTCTAAAACTCTTTCAATGTATCCTAATGGAAAAAAATCGGGACTTAGTGGTCTTCTGGAATCAAACCCATGACACTGAGGTTCAAAATCGCTTTTTTTCTGAAAGTTACATTTTATGACCACTACGTCGTAAATATTTCAAGTCAGTGACACTTGTGGAACATGGTTAGAAATTTGATCCCCCGTGAACGAGTGAGTGAGTGTCTTTGTATTGGTATATCCGGAGAGACCCATATTTGTAATAGACTTTAAATATACGAGTAAAAGTTGCTTGCATTCTGCAAGCACATTAATGACACCAATTTCAAGTCGATATCATATAGAGAAGGTCCTCAAAGGATTAAAAATGGATTGAAAATATTTTTAAAAATCACCGCAATTTATTTTAAATAGGAGAAATTTTCATCAACCTGGCGTCAAATTCACGCGCATTCGATGACAGTTACATAGATATACGAGTAAAATTTAGCTTGCATACTGCAAGCAGATCAACAACACTAATTAACATCTAGTATCTCAGAACATGACAGTAGTTATATCGGTAGAAGTACCGAGGCCAGTATTTGCATGCACGCCAATTTGGAGACAGTTTCCTTTGTTATTGGTGAGGTAGACAACTTTTTATAATTTTTACGAGTAAATCCGTATACCAATATCATAGCATTAATAAAAATTATACTACTAGATAATTATAAATAATTAAACCTAATTAGAATATTTTGCTCTTTTGCAAGTATTTGAGGCTATTTAGCTGATTGCTTGAATCATAAATAAAACTTTAGGTTGAGTTTTAACTAAAACATGGTAATGGGACAAGTTTACACAAGGCACATGGGTCAGGTTTTAACGAATTGTAAATCAGCCTGAGCTTGTGTAACCACCCCTATATATTAATTAACAGTATTAATGGCATTTTATTGGTTTTTAGATGAAAATATGGTTCGAACATAAATAATAAAACCAATAGAAGTAAAAATATTGCTCAAAAAGCGACAAAGATGACGGTTTCAGGCAAATTCTTCGAATGATATATTCTTCGAAAAAAAATTAAAGTAAAAATCCCACAAGCAATGCTCATACCCAACCCGACCTTCAAAGAAGCTCACAGTTTAACTGAATAAAATTCAACTCCAAATTAGTTCCTTTAATATAAATTTTGGATAACTTCATATTCATTAAAATCGTCTACTTTCAAAGAATTAATCATTTGAAGAATTGATCGTTCGAAGAATTCGTTTTTGAAGAATTATTATTCTGTCGAAGATGGCTGTAGAAGAGGTTAAGAAAAGAAAATCTTTAAGAGACTTTCTGCAGACTATGGTTTTAATTTTAGGGATATTGCTAATTACATTAATTATCTGAAATTGCCGTATTTAATTTAACTTATGTTTTATAATTTTAACGTAATGCAAACATTTCTTTGTACTCTGTCTAAACTCACCTCGATTAAGAGGTAGCTTCACACAGGTAACATCACTGTAAAAGCAATTAATTATAATAAAACATATGATAATTTATGGCTTATAAAAGACACCACAATAAATCTGAAAATCAAACTAACGAATGAGTATGAAAAACGGCTTAATAAGTGCAACACTTAAAAGCGAGAAATAATAATTGAAAAACTGTGTCAACCTGCCCTGGTCACCCTTCGAGAGAAATATATCAAATGCTTCTGAAGGTATAAGTGAAAGAGATGTATTTACCTGAGTTTTTAGTAAACGATTGGTTTTAGCCTTGTATCTGTAACAAGGTGCACTCGAAGAAATATAGACTAAATTAGCGTTGAGAATTATATGCTCTTCATAATAAAGAGATTTCCTCTACATAATTAGAGAGACCCGCGGTCGTTTAGTTACACTTCCGTCCACTTGTATAAGCGAGCAGTTCAGATCCGACTCAAGAGTAACTGAAAGAATTGAAGAATGGGAAGTCTCGCGTCTTATTACGTTCGACCTTGGACGACCTCGAGGTGTACAAAATATCGCCGGTGGAGGGAGTTAAAATCGAGAAAGACCTTTTTCCCTTAATTCTGAGAAAATTATCTTATAACAATGGTGCCGGGGCGAGCCTCGATGGGGGAAAAAAGAGATTTTCCTTAAAAGGATGGCCGAAGAACTAGATAGAGATAAAATATCGAGAGAAATTAAAAAAGTTTTTGAATACCCAGTAGGACATAGGGAAGAGGTACTTTGGCGGAAGGAGGGATGTAGCAGTCGGTACGCTGAGAGGTCCTTCTTGTTCGGGTTTTATTTCCTAAATAGAGGGTGGAAACGCCCACCCGATCTAGGGTCCCGGGGAAGAATAGGTTAAGTTTCGGTCGCCTTTTAAACGACCTCCGATTGGGGGACTCGGGCGAGAATTTATGGCCCTCGGAAGAGTCCTCTTTTGTGATACAGAAAGAGACCATTCCATCAAAAACGACGTTGAAGGGTAATTATTCAGATCAGTGGAACAGAGGAGGTGCATCTGGTCCCTCTCTTATTCTCAGGCAAATGAGAAGGCGGCGGAAAAAGGAATGGGCGGAGTCTTGAAGCGGCTTCTGAATGGAGATGATTTGCTGCACACGCCATTAAGCGCCCAAATGAATGTGTCTTTTGGTTTTCCTCCGACGAATTCCTTTACCTTTCGCCGACTCCCGTTCGGCTGATCGATTGAAGTGCACCCCCATCCACTGATCCCGACAGATTTTCCCGATTCGCAGCGAAAAAGGGGAGATGGGAATTTAATAGGGATTAGAGGAGGAATTCCGATCAAATTAGCGAAAAAGTTAAAGATTCCTGTTTTTGATAAGGATCCCATGGTTGATTATAGACGCGTTTTGATTCCGAAATGAGCCTCCGTAGGATTTCCTGTGTTCTTTGGCTTTTACGCGCCGGGTATTTAATTTCACGACTCAAAGTGGAGTTTTAACAGGGGAGATAATGAAGAGGAAGAATATTTCGAGGAAGGAGAAAATCCGAGACTCTTTGCTTAATTGTTTACTTTGATTGCTAAGGATTCGTGTATCTTTGTATTTCTCCTTTTTCCTTCGACGTTTACCCTCGTTATGATATTCCTTATACTAAAGGAAGCAATTTGGTTCTAATCTTCGTATAAACTGCTGAAACACGCTAAACGTTGCTGAATTAACGATACTACGATTGAAATCGGCTGCCTTTCTTTGGTCTTGGACTAACAACTTCATTACTTCCTAATTATCCCTTATGGTGGTAATGATAAACGTGAATTTTCCTACTAATAATAATGAGTTACTCCTTTACGGTTACCAGATTTAAGCACAGAGTGATGACCATAATTATTTTTCCATAATATAGATTCATTATGATTTATAGATCCTATTCTCATTAATTTATAATCATAATCCCATTCTCACTACTATTGGAGGAATCCATTTAAACTTAACAAAACAGGAAAATCGCATCGGCTAGACTAGTGCGGAATTGCCTTGTAATGTGCAGTACTTGTACAATGGGGTCTTTCGTGATCTGAATTATGGAAACTGTGAAGAAGATTTAGAATATATTTTGATGAATATAGAAATACTTATGCTGAGTCGTTCACCTTTGTGTAATCTGTATCTTTTATTATCATGTAACGCAAAATAAAGTGTGTAAATGTATTGATAGGTACTGTAATACATAGTTGACAATTTATAACCACGGCTGCCCATAAGTTGTTATAATGATTAGGAGGCTGCGAAAGAACATAATTTGGAATATTTAAGTAAAATTAAGTCTAAAACCTTCTTCGCGATGATTAACAATAACACTTAATTCGAGATGAATACATGCAGAGCTTTGCGAGTCTGAATATTCCAAATTCTTCTTTATTTCCTCAGACTATTGCGTTTTCAAATAATATGTACATCTCGCATGCACATTCTTGAGTATCATACTTCATAATTTAGTGCTTTTTTTCTGATCTATCAAGGAGTGGACTATCAAATCATTTTTACGGCTTGTCGGCATCTTCTTCATTACTCATTGGAAGAGAAAATTGCCTCTTTCTTTACTATTTACTTTCTCCTCTTCTCCCATTAACTTCGATTTCCATATCCCTGGGAAAAGAAACTGGGGTATCACTCCAATTGGAATTCGGTATCAGTCAATATATCTGTCTTTCCTTTACTATCCCCTTCTCCTTTCTTCTTTTCGTTTCTTTCGTTTCATTGAAGACGATTCAGAGCAGAACGTTTATAACTGAAGCAAATAAATGAAGACTAAAGTGTACAGCGGAATATATAAATTTGTTATGTAAATATTTTCTGAGACGATATTGTTTACTTTATTCTCTCTCCCTGTCATTAGAGATTTCGTCTTGCAGTACCTTGCGGTTTAATACTATCATCCATATTTATTTACCTTATTATTTCATTATTTCCGTACTTGAATTATCATTTCCACTACCAAATATTTTCATCTTTAATTATTACGAAATTCTGACTTACTTCACAAGTTTTTTTTTAATTCCGCTGATTTCTGAGATTTCTTCTGTTTCTAAATTAAATTATTGAATAAAATAAAAGGAAATCAAATGAGACTAACTCAAACTCTATAACATAAATAATCTAGTGGAACTCCATTACATTAGAAAGCATACATTAGTAAAGCTCTGGAAATAGAGAAATGAATACTTATCAGTCAAACGAGTAGTGAGACGTACCGGGTTTTCGTTCTCTCTTATTTAGTTCACCGTTTCTTTGTGATGGTTTACAATTTTACCAGTTATTTAATCCTTGAACATACCAAAGATTCTTATCGTTAAATGTTGATAATTTCAGGAATATTCTAATATGGTTCAATCGGAGAGTTCCAAAAATGCAGTATTATGATATATTCTCGACAGAACTTAATTATAATCAGTGGTAACATTTCATTATTCCATTATCGTGTACACATTCCCATGAGCATCATCAACAGCGCAAAATCAACAATCCCGAAAGTGACAAGGCACGAAAAGTTTTCCAATAACGACGGGAGCTGCAGAATTCGTTCCTTAAATAGTCTTTTTTCTCTCCCGGGAAGAGTCATTCTTTTCAGCGCGAAATTTCAACACTTCTCATTCAAATGTCATTCTTCAACGCGTGGTTGCCTTCTGTTATCTTTCCTTTTCAACTTATTCGTATTTCCTTCATTTCCGAGGCACTTCAGAAAAAGTTTTGGAAATACCTTGAATCTACATATTTTCCAGCGATAGCTGTCCATGCCTTCTTCCCTTTTTCCTTATCAGTTAACATCTCCTCGCCCTTCAGTTTTCTGAAGAGTTTTCCGAAACTCCTGCTCCCAAAGATTTTCTCCCTAATAGCGGTTCCTCGTCACAAGATTTCTTTGTAAATGAATGATTTATGGATATAACTTCCACTTCTGTTACCTAAAAGTCAATTCAAAGACTTCTCCTTCAGCAATTTTTCCTTAGCGTGTTTCGTAAAAAAATGACAAAACATTGAGTGAAAGGGATAATTTTCTAGCTATATTACTCATTGAGATAAACTTTCGATTTCAACTTGATTACATATCACATATTTTTATAATTATGATTTTTATCAAAAATTTATTGGAAATATTAGTAGATATCAGAGATTATATTTCCAGATAAGTTGAGACTTTACAAATCAGACGTTAAATTTTCAATATGTCTCGTTAGAATTAATTTATGGCCTCAATTAGATTAAAATCATTATCTCTTAAGCTTATTAATTTATCTTCTTAATATTTGCTATATTATCTAAGCGTCACAAAAAGAAAATTACCATATTAAATTGCATTTTTAGATTTTTTTTCCATTCTCCATTCCAGACAAAACTTTTTATCATGCAGGCGTTGAAAAATTGAATTTAAACAGCAGCTAAGGCGACTGCAAATACATTTATTTCAGTTTTAAATTTATAACTCTCGTTAAGGTTTCGACACATTAAAACAAAAATTTTAAATCTACCTCAACGCTCTATTTTTATGATTAAATTTAATTTTAAAAACTTAAATATTTTAGAACCTTAATAAGCCGACACAGATACATAAAATGCATAAATGTCGTATCTGATTGATTTAAATAAATCCATTCATCTAAGAATGATGTTGACAATTGGCATTCGATACTGTGTTCGCGGCGGAAATTTCGATTTCGCTGAGGAATAACGATGAGATTTACTATTCGTTATAACATTATTCCCTTTTATTTCAATACAGCGAATGTCTTCTCCTTATGTTAGCACATTAGCAATTTTCAATCAGCGATTTTTCGCCTTCCCTTCTATTTCGTAAATTGAAATTTATTTTTAGTAAATATCAAATTTCTTATCAAATGTGACCAAGATTGAAGCAATTATGTTCATTCAGATACTTTTCTCTGCTCCAAGTCATATCCACAGATAAAATTGTTCAGAGAGTAGATGTGATATTAGATGAATAAACATAGATCAAGAACAAACAATATTAGTTGGGCCATCTAATGTTGCATTCGACACGTGTAAATTACATTCGAGTGCTTCCCTCAATTCTGATATTCTAGAAATCATGCCACTTGTTGAGCTCTGTTAGACGAGAGTCTGACGATAGTATCTGGGACCTCGGATTGTGGCGTGATGTAGGTGTCATCTGCATACATAAATAGCTCTCGTTTGAACGTATGCCCTCAAAGCATAGATTAATTAGATCGGTGACAGCCAACAGCTCTAGACTGTTCTCTCATTCGGTGGGAAAGTTAGTTGACGCGTCAGCTTTTTGCGCGTGAGGTGTTTTGCGACTTAATGAAAATGATAGGGAGGCGGCGAGGGTATTGACTTTTCGAGATCTCTCGTCTCTGACGCCACTCGATAGATTGGAAATAAGGAAGACTTGAGATATTAAGCGTTGGAGACGGAATGGTGTTTGTGCAATTACGTGGCTGGACTCGAATACATATGCATGTGCGCGCTTTCTAAAGGAGGACATTGAGTCGACGTTTAATTAATGGCCTTCCGAACGACAATGATGGGTCTCAGTCTGAGTGGAATCGGCACCTCTGTTTCGACATCGAAAATCGTATTTACGTTTTGATTGGATGCAGCACGCGTCACAGTAACGCGCAAAAAACGAAAAGAATAATTTTTTTAAAGTATTTGACAAATGACTGATTCGGCTACCATAAAAGCATCATTAAGTGCAGGAAAATTCTCTGTGTAACGATACCACATCGGTACGGAAAAATAAGGAGTTGATTTATAGTTCATTGGTTTATAGTAATTTGCACCGTTGATTTTTGTACCGTAACCAAAATATTATTATTATCAGTTGGAGCTAGAATCAAAACAAATTGAAAATATTTCACCCTAGGTATATAAATATATTCTAAATACCATTTTATGAATACTTGTTTCATTTTATTACGAAGTGTTACATACGATTATTAGGTAATAATGAAAATCCGACATTGGTGGCAGAATGGTTAGCCAACCAAAGACAAGGTTCCAAGTTCGGAAGATCAAAACTTTCGTAGTTAGGGCATTGATACAGTTTTACTCTCTGTAAATTGACAGTAGTTACTGTGTACGGAATTCTGATGAAATAAATGAATTATTAATGAAGTCTAGATCTTATTTTATGGTGTAAGACTAACAGAAATTTCAACATTCGCCATTATAAATGTCACTAACGGATAAAATAGTTTTGGAAGATAAATAGGAAGTTTATCACGATATATAAAATTCAGTTTCAAGACATCCGTGATCCTTTCTTCAGCCAGTAAATCCTATTATCCAATTAGAAGTTATAATTGATTAAAAGGGAATGCTTTTATTTAACTGCAATATGGTTCATACTAGTTGAGTCTCTGTGTATTTTTCAAGGAATATATTTCCCACCATTTACGTTTAGGAAGATATGTGCGACTTTATCGTAAGGCTGCATCGATATGTGATGCCACTTCCAGCCCCATATAAGTGGGAGCCAAGAGGAATGTTTAAGTATGAACTTATTTTGTTTATTCAAGATATTTAATTCACAATAAATATGAATTTCACAAGGAGAGAGTAGCACTTTTATTGTGACCGAGTAATTCATATATAAATCGATAAATATAACTTGGCAATAAAATAAAAGAAGCCTCAATTCATCTCGGCGGAAACATAGGTATGAACTAACCAGTAAGATGCTACACATTATTGTTATCATCAACGTATACTCGAAAGTACATTAGGAGAATTTTTTTATTTTTCGAATTGTACTCGCTCTTGCTCGTTTTCTCCAATGATAAGCTGAAACACCACTAATTATAAACTTGGAAATGAATAAATGAATTCTAATAAGATTAGTAAGGAACTTATGTTTCAAAATATGAATTTTCTCCGAACCGTGGAGGAGCTCGAAATTCAGGCTTCTACTTCATGCCTTTTTATTGTACATCTCACGCCACTGCCACTTACCAGTGGTAAGTTACAAAAGACTAACTACAGTTACTACAGACGTACCAGCACTCATGTCGATACTGTTTTTGAAGGCTGAAGTTAGGGCGTTTAGGTGTTAGATAGATATATTTATTATCGGGATTATATTAAATAAAAATGAAATGGCGTTGGATAATGACATAAATTGATCGCAGATACGGCTTATTTTTATGATTTGTGTGAAGGACTTCGTTTTTTTTCTCAAATCTTACCCACTGTTGAGTCCTTATCTTACGATTATATTTAAAAGATGATTTTTACATTTTACGATATATTTCTATATTGAATAAATTAAGGTATTAATAAATTTTCCTACTGATTCCTTTTTAACATTATATCGAAGTTTATAAAATTCTATACAACAAGAAACCACTACCTGTTCATCAAATTCATATAAGCCTAAATTAAGTAACCTCTGCAGTGATGGCATTCGATATTTCAACGCTTACATATTTTCTAAAAACCGTAGATTCACTGCTCCGATAATGAAGTCGGGTTGTTATGGAGTAAAATATTTTTCGGGCAATAATAATTGTTCGAAAAGTCATCAAAGATACAAGCACATCTTAATGAACTAGAGGTTTGCATCTTCTTCCTAAAATTCTTAAAATCGAAAAACAAACGATAAATATTACTTGACGATAACTAATTTTCGTGCATCGCATTAGGCAATTTAATTCCTCCGTATTTAACCCTTAAAATTGCCTTGGAAAATAATTACCTCTTTGCGAACGTTAAGGCAAGCGTTTTTAAGTGAGTATAAAAAATTGCAGCATCCTTATGCAGGCATAAAAAATCACGGAGACCTAATAATAAGGCCGAGGAGCATCTCCAAACAGTGTGTAAATTCTCTTTTTAAAACCCTTCTCAGTCGTTAATTTTGTCCTTTACCCATTTATGAAGGAAACAGATTTGACATTTAAGGAAATACTTCTGGAAAACAAACTTTGAGTCGAGATGCATTAAAGGGTAGAGAAGTAAATGAGTTTCGGGGGACCATTACTGAAGCCTAGGGGAATAAAGATGAGAAGGAAGAAGGAAAAATAAGACGACATCCATCACGGAAAATGGTGCAAAATAATTGGAAAGGTAACCAAAAATAAGATTCGAAAACCCTATTTCACGATATAAATGATTCATACAATGGATGAGAAGAGTAAATGGAAAGGAATGAACAGCGTTGATGGAAGTAGGATGCTTAGGTCATTAAATAATGAATTAAGATGGGAAAACGATCTGCGGTGAGAGGAATACGGCGGTTAAATACTGACTAAAAATGTGGGAGCCGATGGAGTTGGAAGTCGAAGACGTTAGATTTCTAATGTATTAAAAGGGATCTATATTTAGTATTGTAACGTACGGTTTCCGAAGTATATATTATTATTGTTGATTCAAATGTTACAGATGGACCAAAAATTTTGTGGTAACATTTTTATAGTACTAAGGATGGAAAGTGATCCTTAGTTTGATTCCTAGAGAGGAAAGGATAAACTCATAAGGTCACTTTGTGGGTCGGTTGCCTCGACGGGGTCCTGGTTGTGATCGGTCCCACTGTGTGTAGCGCCATTGCATTGCTCTTAAAAGCATCCCGTTACAGAAGTGACAAGGACGTGGCTCAGAAGTTCAGTGGTTAGAATACCTGCCCGGAAAGTGGGAGACCTGCGCTCGAGTTCCAGCCAAGTCACTATATTTCACTTTTGTATTACGTAATGTCTGAGAATACATACCAATCGTTGAGAGAAAAATAACGAGTTATGTTAAAGTTGGGCTCGGGATATTTTTCTGAGTGGAATGAAAATAATTGAAACAATATTGAAATATACTCTATACTGAATATTTATCTATACATTGTATAGTGTTATTGCCGTCACAAATAGAAAAAGCAATGTATTAAGAAAAAATATGTTGAAGAGATTCTAGACTCGTGTCGAGGCTTGTATTCTCAATTCTTCAGAGAATAGAGAACTGTAGGAAAAATTGCCATCGAACAAAAATGAAGAGGAAAGAACGCTGCACCAGATGAAAATAAGTAGTAGCTAGTTTCCTGCAGTTGAAAAAGGCATCAATTAGTGAATTCTAGAAAAATCTTCATTCATTACATGGAGAGGTGTTATTGAAAATGAGGCTGCCTTTTTAATTCATAGTTCTGATCACAAGAAACTCCTTAGAAACATCACGGAAACGGATATACCTTTCTTGTTGGCAACATTTTGAGAATAAAATGAATCCTCTCTTATCCTACAGTTACATCTAATTCTTGAATTTTTAGTGTTTCCCAACGAAGTCTTTGGGGAACGCTGCAATTTATGTCGGAGTTCACTTGAGGAAGTCTATCCGATAATGAAAGGACGCTTCGAGGTGGAAAATTGATGAAAATTAGGTAGTTAACTTCCCGGAGGTAAGGATGTTTGTCTTTCATGGTAGGAGTGTCTGGTGTCGGAAAGTAGACTTTCTAATGAAACTTCTTCAATATTTATGCAAGGCAAGCAGTTGGTAGTTTAATGAAACAAGAGATTACCACCTAGATAACAGAAAATGGGTTTAGTGTTCCTGGGTGATTATGCAGTCCTAGTCAAGACATAACGAGGAAATACGATTTGATATTTTATGTTTTGTTCAGCTTTGTCTAAGTGCCTTATGATGTATATCTTTCACGGAAATTTTCATGCGTTTTATGCTGTGAAAATGTAAATTTATATTATTGAGCTGGAGATTTTTAAAGCTTTTGGAATCTTCTATGTTGTGACATCGGTGTGAAATTGAAAATGATTTGAATGAATCGAAAACCGTGGAAATATCATTTTTTTACCGTTCATGGAAGCAAATTAAGTTTAAGTAATTTTTCAGTCTTTTAAACTGTTGGATATTGAGTTAGTTTTAAGAGTCACGTTTCTCATTTTGTCGTAAACGGAATGAAGCAAAAATAGGATACTTTTATTCAGAGATGGGTCATTACGGAAATGTGATGTAAGACAATGCGGTATAAGTGCTTATCCCGAAAGGAAATTGATAATATAACGGACGTATAGGTGTAACCTGATTTAGGAAAATGCTATGCATTTCAGAATGGTTGAAATCTCCAACTATTTTGCATTTATTTTGAGCGATATGTTTTAATTTCGCAATATCAACTACTGAAACCATGCTTATCGTATTATCACTTTATTTTCATCAAAAAATTCTGTACGAGGTAAAAAATTAAGATCTTCGGGAAGAAATATGGCAAATATATGAGAAAGTATTTGTTAGTTCAAAGGCTTTCCTAAATGCAACTCGATTTTTAACGTTTGGTTCTATAAAATATTTAGAGCAGATCGTATTCAAGGATTATTTTCAAATTCACTGTGGACGTTGTGCGGTATCGAATTTCACCTTGAGCCTTTGGTTTCATCAGCTGGTAAAATATATATTTGCTGAGAGGTAAACTGTTGAAATAACAATTTAAACATTCTCCAATAGCAATTCATTCATAGTGCTAAACCATACTAACACTCCTTGAAGGGTAATATTGAAGAAATCTTAAAAAATATAATCCACATTTTATTGATCAAAGTCATGATGCTGTAGTAACTCTATAGACTTTTGTCAATGCTTCGTACTAGCAGTAATAGCTGCTTAGTACCCAGGTACATAATATATATATATATATATATATATATATATATATATATATATATATATATATATATATATATATATATATATATATATATAATTCCTACTCCGGATTCATTCGTATATATAGATAGCCAGATAGGATACTAATTCACAGGCTAAACCACGGGCGTCATTGACTAGAAATTTTTACAGCGTATAGGCCCAAACGTACAACTCATAGGGAAAAGGCGACTTTGAATCTCAGTGTCATAGGTTTGATACCGAAAGGCCCCAAAGTCACGATTCCTCCCATTTAAATGCATTGATTTATTTTTCGGGAAAATTTAAAAAAATACTTTCCGGATAGGGAGAGAATCAAAACGCAAGGAGCCTACAGATATGTTCATGATCTATAGAAGAAAATAATGACTTTTGCAAAAATGTCCTGGGTTCGATGCTAGGACGATACAAAAATCTCTCTTTTAAAATACCTTGGGGTAGTATTTCATTATTTTTTTATGCACTTATCGAAGTGATTGGAAGTTCTTGGTTAACTAAAAGACGAACATTATGACTTGGTTTAAGAAAAATAAATAGATAACACCTTGCTATTCCTGGGTTCGATGCCAGAGTACCGTAATATTTCTCACATAAGGAATATATGTGAAAGTAGGACATCGTTTGAGGATGTTGCAGCAAATATTTCTGCTATTGTGCTACATAAGAAGTATCACCAGGAAGACCCGGGATCGATGCCGGGTGGTAAATGTATCTCCCAAATAAAATAAATTGGGGTAGTTTTTCATTTTCAGTATGCACTTACCGAAATGATAGAAAGTTCTTGCTTAGCTAGAAGATGTATATTAAGACACGGTTAAAACAAAAATTAGATAAGACCTATATATCTATTATATATAGATGCTTCTCCGGATTCATTCATATATATAGGGATATAGATAGATAGATAGGATACTAATTCACAGGCTAAACCACAAGCGTCATTGGCTTGAAATTTTTACCGCGTATTGGCCATAACGTGTAACCGCCAGAAAAATTGCGATTTTTAACCTCAGTGTCATGGGTTCGATTCCAGAGGGCCCCAAAGTCCCGATCTTTCCCGTTTAAATGCATTGCTTTGATTTTCGGGAATTCAAAAAAATACTTTCTGGATAGGTAGAGAATCAAAACTCAAGGAGCCTATATATATGGTCATGATCTATCGAAAACATAAATGAGTTTTACGAAAAATATCCTGGGTTCGATGCTAGGTCGAGGCAAATATCGGCCGTTTAAAATGCATTGTGGCGATTTTTAAGATTTTTTTTGGACCGTTTGCCGATGGCATGGGAACTTGAAATTCAGCATGAAGTTGGAGATTATAAATATATTTCATAATCAAATACATATTCGCAAAAACATATTTACATATTCGCTGATGGTCCTTGGTTCGATCCCAGAGGGCCATTTACATTCCTCAATGCATTTCTTATGGAGATAACAGAAAAAGGTTTTAGGTACTTCCCGGCATGATATCGACTTCAAAATGTGTATGAAATAAGATGAAGTCCTAATAAGTCATACTGTGCATTCACTGCTACCAATATTTTCTGGGTTCGACACTAGGCGTCTCTACAATCAGTAAATTATCCGATTTTTAAGAATTAATCTAAACCCCTTCCCAATAATATTGAAACATGAAATTAGGCATATAGATAGAGAACATAGATACATTTCAAAAACATGTTTTAGATTTCCTAGATCGTCCTTGGTTCGAATCCAGAGACCCATTTACATTATTGAAAAGTAGGACGCCGTTTGAGGCAGTTGGAGCCAATATTTCTGCTTGAATTTTCACACATAGTAAGAGATGGTGATTTTCTGTTGTGCTGCATAGTAGGTTCACCAGGAAGGCCTAGGTTCGAAGCCAGACGATTAAATTGCAGCGAATTTTAAGAATATTTTCAATCCTTTTTTTTTCTTTTGACGGCCTTCCGGATATGATGCCGACATGAAATTAGTGTTGTCGATCTGCTTGCAGTATGCAAGCTACATATTACTCGTATATAATATACACTTCTATATATCTGAGCGGATAAGGGAAGATAAGAATACATTATATATAAAACTCTTACTTATATTTCAAGGCTGGCTTGATATATTTCGTATATCATCAGGCGTTTCAGAAATGTTTCATTTGCTAGTACGCGTAAGTACTATTCAGTGAGCTAATACCGCAAGTGGACGTTTATCTATGTGGATAATATGAGTTTCTCCTCGATCGATCCTGAGCTGTAGCAAAATCAGTAACAAGGTGCGAATTCCTCAGATCTATTGAAAGTAGCAGCTTTACGTTTCATTTGTGATATGCCAAATGTTATATCCCCCTTGCATCAAACGTTATATATGTTCATCTGATTAGTATTTTGCAACGTTACGGTAAAGGTAAATTTTATCATTGGAATGATTGAAATTGAGGAATTGAAAATTGTTTCCATCACAATCTGTTTTAAGAGCAAATGTGATAAAACAGTGATAAAGATACTTTTTTCCTTCACTTTTTCTGAATTAATTTGACATTCTCTGATTTTATTTACGTGATGGTAGAAATTTAATTCGAGTTTGAGCACTAATTTAAAATCATCATTTGGAATAATTCCTGATTTGTTTTTAGGTACGAACTTATTCCGTGATTACAAAGGAGCTAACTCACTCGATATACCACTTCTTCTATGCAGTAGTAAATTGATAGACAAAACATTTGCATACTTTATCGTATTTGATTCGGTTAATATGCTGGCTACGTAGATATAGTGAAGTACGATCAAATTGTTTTAGCGGTATTTTTTCGAGAGGACATCCAACCCGGGAGCAATAACTGCCGCACTGGGACCGAAATTCGATAAGGACATAATGGTCTCATTATGTAGAACATAGCGGCCCCCAAGGAAAAGCGTTATTTTCAAGAGTAATAATTAATTCTTCCAGCTCAGCTGTTGATGTACTTTCAAAATTGATTCACATGTTTAATTAAAAACTTGAACGTTGCTTGGAGCACTAAAGGCGATGAACGAATCAAATATGTTAATTATTTGGAACCCCTTACATGAATGCACTCCACATGGAGTTTTACATAGAGAAAATTAAGTAGCTCGCTTAAAGAGTGAGCTTTCAATCCATCATTCCGTGAATTTTCAGATGAAAGGATACACTGACAGGTGTCTAAAATGTGATTTTATAATCTTAGTAGGGTTGTAGATGATTAGGAGCATATATGTATATAATTTCGAATTCTATATGTATGTATGTATATCTATTATATATAGACGCTTCTCCGGATATCTATTATATATAGACGCTTCTCCGGATATACTTATATATATATATATCATCATCATCATCATCAGCCGTTTTCAATCCGACGTCTGATGTAGGCCTCCCCAAGTACTTTCCAATTTTCTCTGTCCTGAGCTTCTCGTTGCCACGTTACACCTAAGTACTTGATGATGTCTCTATTCCATCTGTCCATAGGTCGTCTTCTTGGTCTCTTCATATCTCTTGGTATCCAGTTGAGAACTGCAGAAGTCCAACGGTTGTCGTTTCTTCTCGCAACATGGCCGGCCGACCTCCATTTTAGTGATCTTATCTTATCTATGATGTCTGTAACTCCAGTCACCATTCTCACCGAAGTGTTGCGTTTCCTGTCTCTTCTTGTGATTCCCAGCATACAGCGCTCCATGCTCCTTTGCGTTGTCTGAAGTCTCTGGGTTATTGCAGCATTTAACACCCAAGTTTCACTTCCATAGGTCAAGACAGGTAAAATGCATTGGCTGAAGACCTTCCTCTTCAAAACCATTGGCATTCTTGACTTCAGAATGTGCGAGTTCCTACCAAATGCGCTCCAGCCAAGTTTCATTCTTCTGTTCACTTCATTAATCCTGTTTTTCTCTCCTGTTGTTACAAGTTGTCCAAGGTATGTGTATTCCAAGCAAACATCCAGAGGTTTTCCTTGAAGTTTGACTGATTCTTGCACTGCAAAAGTATTATACATTACCTTTGTTTTTGTTAGATTTATCCTGAGTCCTATCTTCTGTCCTGCTGTATTTAGCTCTTCAAGTCTTGAAGTAAGATCTTCTGCGTTAGCTGCAAAGAGAACTATATCATCTGCAAAACGGAGGTGACTGATGTACTCCCCATTTACTCTTAAGCCCTTCTCTTCCCAATCAAGGGTTTTGAAAACTTCTTCTAAAATGGCTGTAAACAAGATGGGAGATAGACCGTCACCTTGTCGAACTCCCTTCTCAATCCTGAATTCATCGGTCTCCTCATGCAACATTACAGAAGCTGACGCATTCCCATAGACACTGCGCAAGAGACGGATGTACTCAGAATCTATCCCTTGATTCTTCAGAGCTTTCAGAGTGGAGGAAGTACTTACCGAGTCGAAGGCCTGTTCGTAATCCACAAAGCAAAGGACGAGTGGCATCTCGTACTCATTAGTTCTGTTAATGATTTCCTATAATATGTGGATGTGGTCCATAGTGCTGAAGCCTTTCCGGAATCCTGCTTGTTCTCTAGGCTGGGCTGAAGACAGTTTCATCTTAAGACGTTCAGCTATTATCCTCATGAATGTTTTATAGACAACTGGAAGGAGGCTAATGGGGCGATAGTTCTGCAAATCTTCTTTGCTTCCTTTCTTGTGCAGAAGGGCAATCCTTGCGTGGTTCCATTCCTTGGGAATCATTCCTTGTTTTAGACAATTACTGAATAATTGTGCTAAAACATTAGCAATCTCTGTTCCACCAGCTTTCAGATACTCCACCAACACCCCATCTGCTCCTCCTGCTTTCCCATTCTTCATCTGCCTAATCGCTGCCTAATTACCTCTTCTGGGAGGATTGAGAGGAGATTTGGTGAGGTTTGGCTTTCCTCTTGGTCTTCCTCTTCGGCATTTCCATCTTCTTGTATAGGTTGCCAAAGTATTCTGCTACAGTCCTCAATATTGCTGGTATGTTATATGTTGTTGTGCCATCTCCTTTCTGTAAGGCTAAAATCTGTTTCTTACCAATTGCTAGGCGTCTTCTAGCCCTCTTTATGCTCTTATTATTTTCTATGGCCTCTTGCACAATCTTTTCATTAAAATTCCTCACATCTTCCTTGATTGCTACTCTGATGGCTTTGAAAAACTCGGCATATTCGATGTTATCTCTCATTTGCGCTGAATTCACTCGCTGATTCCAGCTTAACTCTTTTTGAGAAACTTACTCGTTAGTGATGTTTATTGATTGAGATTCACTGATTACGGCATATTGACATTCTTTGATTTCAAACTATTATTCCTCCAATAAACAATTTTTATACGCAGTAAAATATCAAAATATTTATGATTTATTACATATTTCTCTTCAATTTTATGTATGGAAGTACTCTATTTTCGATGGTTATCCAGGAAATATTTTTCCTTGGTACACTCCTTTACGAGCAAATTACATTTTACGCCCTTTTTCTTCGGTTTAAGATATCCATGTTCATCATTAGGCCGAGAGAACGAGCATAATTGCGACACTTTTCGTAAAGGATGACTATGAAAACTTGGTACCAATTGCCAATAAAAACGTGTGTAACTTGGACTTCGTTATTTATGTCGTCACCTTTATGAAGTTCCACTCAGCTATGTCTCAGCCATCCATTAGTTTCGTACCTCTATTTTCGATTCGCAGAAATTGGGATACGAAAGATAAAAGATAGGAAATTGAAAGAAAATTTCTGTTTTGGTTCAGAGACTTAGTTTTGCAGATAATTTTCATTGTATTTTCACGGTTTCTGGGTTTCATTCATTCATATTCATTCTCAGGAATGAATACGAAGCATGGACGCGAACTGAAGTAGAAGAATGGATCAATTGGAAGTGAGGCCGTCCAAATGAGAAAACTAATAACAGCCTTCCTCGCAAAGAATCTATTCCGCTTTCGATCTCGTTATCAAAAGTTCTTCCATAATTGTTTGCTTCCAATTGATCTCTTCTTTTTAGGCTTCTACAGCTTTGCCTGTTATAAGTAGCCGGATCCCAATTTCTTTAATGTGATTCTCAGTTTCCCCGTGAGTATTTGAAGATAATAGAAAATAAAAATGTGTACAATAGCTCTCTGAAAGTTCTTACTTGATAGTCGTGAATGCTAAGAGCAAATAAAGTTTAATAGTCACATGGTTTCTGCTTTAAAGTCCATCCTAGTGCGAATAAAAACAAATAAATCGGTTCATCGTTTTATAATGTTCTTTGTATACAATAAAGAAGTAATTTTATTTAGCGTTACGTTTTATGAGAAAATAAATTGTCTTCCAGTACACTTAACATAGTACGGAAGTGGGAAATCAGAACTAATGAAAAACTCGTGAAAATGAATAATTTTTACTGTTATATCTAAGCATGTTTATCATTTGATATTAATGGTTAAAACTCAATTCAAGAACCCTTAACTTGGTGGGACTCCGTAATCGGGATCATATTAAATAAACTTTTAAAATTCCAAAAACAAAACTTTAATGTTCGACCGGGTTTGAGCTAACCGCTCATCATCTGGCACAGGATAGAAATGCAACAAATTCTTTAGCCGTTGGGCGTAGGAGCTGTGGATGGGGGAGGCACAAGAGATAATAATGGAAAGTGATTGGTGAAAAGGTGAATGTTTGTGAGGTTATGGACGCATATATTGTGGTGTGTAATTTCAATAATTTCCAGATAGTCTAGTTTTCGGGCTTCGTGTTCACAATGTGGGTGTAAAGTTGGAGTGATGCTTGTATTCTAATAAATGTTAGGCGAAATGTGAAGTGTCTCAATTATTGTTGAATGAGCGTAAGTTTTCTTTTTTCTTGTCTTTTCTTGGTCCCTTAAGTTACAAATTAGATACACTCACTCACTCACAACATAAAACCAGCTTATTACACAGCACAGCACGCTTAATTTTACTCTCAAAGCGGGGATTTACAAATTAAATTCCAACGACTGCAATGTAACTATCTATGTACATCGGACAAACCTCCCGCAACTTACAGAGAAGAACAAAAGATAACTTACGCTCGACTACTCAACCACTTACGAAACCGGTAGCACTATAAAGTTTTGTTTTGTGTAATTTTGAAAGTGCATTGGATATGATCCCTATCATGGTTAAAACATTTCTTAAACTTAATTATTGGATGAAAATATTTTGAATTTAATTGTTATCTCAAATTAAAAATTAAATTTATTATTTAGACCCTGCACACTAATTAGAAAACAATTTTAACTTAATGTAAAATTACCACAACTTCAATACGTCAATATGTGACAAAAATAAAAATAAAAATGATCGTCGATTCGTTCATTAGAAATTTGGTGAGTAAAATGAGTAAAAGATGAGAAGTTAGTTATCTCATGAATATAAGGAAAGGTATAAAATGATTTTTGGACTGTCTAAATCTAAGATTTTATGCTATTACGGAGGTTTATAATGAATTAAAGTGAAGAGTAGCGTGCTTTCTCTAAATGTAAATAGTGAGGACGACATATATTAAAGAGTATACATGGTGTTTATCGGGAACCGTATGTTTTTGGATTAGGCAAGTAGTGGGGGATGGCGGTTGGGAAGGTTCTATTGTGTAGAGGGTAGTGGGGAGAGGGGAGGGGGAACCATGTGGTTCCCGGTAAACACCCTGTATATGATGACTTGGTGGTTATTTAAGTATCATATAATTTCGTAAGAAGTTGAGATATCCATGTCATTGCAATACACGAACACTAAAAACTCGTTAGAAAAAGTTTAACGAACAGTTCCATCTGGTTGTGTTTATTTTTCATCCATTATAATTAGACGTAATTCAGAAATCTATCCTCAGTTATTTTTAGTTTAGCATATCAGGTTTTGCCATTAGTCTTGACTGAGTATAATTTCTCATTGATTGGTTTTCACTCTATGTAGTATATTCTGAATTACGGGTTGATGTGTAATATAACCACGAGAGGCACGCATACTGAAAACCAAACTCCTGTAATAAGAAAACTGTATAAACCATCTTCTTTCGGAGATTTAAAAAAAGGAACGAATACGTGAACACAGATCAATTTTGAACTCGAAACTCATTTCCTAAATTGTTTAATGCTATACCTGTGTAAGTTGCGAGGTCAAGTCTCGCGTTAATATAGAGTTTGGTTAAATATCAATAATTAGCGTCTCTCAATTTGGCCCTTCCAGAAGCAGCTTTTCCTGCGGTCTTCGCGAGGAAAAATCCCTGGACCTCATTTCAACTTCATTCTGAGACTCGCTTTTGATCTGAAGATGACCCTTATGATCATTTTCTGAATGGCCTCAGTTACTTTGAGGGAAATCAAAGATAAATAAATAATCATCAGGGTGTCAAAGTTTTAACCCTGCTTCAGCATCCAATCTGCTGAGGGACGTTAAATTAAAGCGAAGCTCGGATATGAAAGGAGTGGGATCAAAGGGAACGCGTCAGAAAAAATTCCCTCACGTTCTTAAGATTCCCATACTTTTCCTTTTCTACGAATATGTGAATGAATTGGCTCGCTTTCAAATTTACCACGAGAACTTCCGCAGACAAGTTTAGTTAACGAAGTGAAGTAATGCTCTACAAACGTTTAAGTTTTCTTTTCGGACTATGTAGGTTAACCATTTTGTTTTCTGGAACTTCCTTTGAGAGGGCATATTCTTTATATTGCCCATCTAATTATTGTATCATATAAAATTATTCTCCACTCTGAAAGCTTATCTTCTGGAAGAACGAAGTTATCGAAATCATAAGGGATTTTTGTGGAGACAGATGCATACGTTTGCTAAATCCTCAAGCTAATTCCGGCGACTTTTTGTAACCTTCCAAGATTTGACTAACCTCATTGTTGACAAAGTGGTATAGCTAGTTATTTGGTAATTTAAAAATCTAATATTAGTAATTTGGTGAAAAATTCTTTAATGGATCAATTTATTTGAATGACTATCTTCTTTGTGGAAATTGTCACGTCGATATACTTGTAAACCTATGAGTGACTTCCATCGACCTGTCGACCCAGACTGTACTTAGCTTTCATTTCGAAATTATAATTTCCATACTAGCCATGGAAAAGTAGGTGATAACTGGGTATCAATTTATCGGAGTAGACTAAACATAACTAATGTTTATGCTTTGAAAATAAAAGGATCGATCAAAAGGCCAGTATAGCGTAGTAAAATTTCGTGAAGAAAGTAGTCATGAAGAGTAGGGTTTGGAGTACAGAATGATAACCGAAATGAGAAAACCTTCTTCATTTTTCCTAGGAAAAAAACGGATATGAAAAAAGAGTGACATGAACGCGGACTCGAACCTGGAACCACTTTCCGATCGAATGCCTTAGTTAACTGATTGTATTGAACTGTCTAAAGCAGCTACCCAGTAACTGGATACCTTCCTAGAGTCTCGATTCTGTCATATTTTTTCCTTCCCATTTTTCCATGCGAGTTTTCCTACGTACACAGTTTTGTGAGTAAAGTTACCTTGCACTCTTTAATTTCCTCATGGCGTTTCTTCATCTAGTTCAGCACATCCCGGCGTGCCGCATAGAATTAGCGAGACATGAGTGTTCTGTCGGGGCACCGCTAAACATCCTGAGGCAAAGAAATGAAGAGAGAACACTTTGGTCACTTCCACAGATTTTCAAATATTGAGTTTATCTTGACGTAACATAATCTTTAAATGTTCCATCACACGCATTATTGAAAACAATTCATATCCATTTAAGTAGCGAAAAGGTGACGATTTATAAGTAATGAACTATTTTATTCTGTTCACTTTTGACTAATAGACTTTCATAATTCTCTTTGATAAGTTTACAAGAATATGAGGGCATACTGTATAAGGATGAAATAGTGAAAAATCTCTTTTTTTACATTTCAGCATCTTTTGCTCGATTAAAGTGTATAGCCGTCTGAATTAAGTTGATTAGATATGCTAACTTTTGCTGTTTTATCATTTTTTAATTTTTTTATAATCCAGATTAATTGAATTTGACAGGGCTGTAGGTGTTTTGTGTCGCCAAGTTTGATATAACTACCATTGTTTTTATTTTCTGTTTATGGTGCTTTAGAAAAATAAAGAAAAGGAAATACTATCAGTTAATTGTTGGTTAAACCAAGCTTCACTACATTGAAGGGGATTTGTCGGTCAATGGTCGCTTCGAGAAGCTGAGAAGTCGGTAAAATGTCAGCGGGATAAGGATTCAGCGAAATGGATTTGGTGAACCGTTTTGATACCATTCTGGCGACCGCGAAGAGTAATTTCGGGCAACCGGTCAAGCAGTGTACACCACAGTGTGGCCGGGCATTCCTACACTGGTGAACGTGTATTTTACATTTGTTACATTCAATAAATAGATTAAGTAAATATTTGCGGGGACCTCACGCGTGGGTCCTTTTTGAGAAGAAAGATCAGAAGATGGCTTTAGTAGGATGAGATAAGGAAAAATCGGGCTTTGTGGTGGAAGGGGGAAGAAATTGGCGAAGAGGAGGATAGATATGGGAGTGGATATATGGAGAGAAGAGGACGACGAGAAGGGAAATGAAAAAGGGATTTCAGTAGAGAAAAGATAGAGAGAAATGAAAGACTAGCACTTTTGCTTTCGTGTATTCCGTAACGACATGGAGGTAAAAAAAACGGATAAATACGCAAGATTAATGTATTGTTGTTTGTGAAGTAGCAGCGCACTAACAGTTCTATTAATCAGCATTCCGTCTATCCGCTTTAAGGTGTTCATATTCAGACCCTTCTCCTTCACATTCTTCCCGCCCATAAAACCTCAATTTTTAATTGCCAATCTCCCCTTGATATATTGGATGGTTAGGCCATATAATGCTCAAACTTTTCTCTTTTGTACACATCGCGTAGGTGGGAATTATTGCCCTCCGGGGCAAAGTGCAAATCATAGCTACGGTTAGTTTTCGAGTCCATCCGTGGCGAGAGTAATGCTCTCCCTTTGAAATGTCATCGTACGCCTTTTGTCTGTTTTCTCAAGATTTAATTCATCCCAAGCCCTACTCCGGATTATCGATCAGAGTTAAGTCGCGATAAGCCGCAACATGCTGGAGTATGTACAATTTGCGTTGTGTTGCGTTTCTAGCGAACAAGAGGGAATTTCGAGATCAAAGGAGTGCGTGAAAGGAACTTTCCTCCGTACATTTGCTGCTTTTCCCTCTCAGCGGCTCGAATTTTCTCTTTCTGATTTTTCCCCGGCTTCAGAAATCGTTTCAAAAAGGTCACCTCCAAGGACATGCGGAAAACCACAATTAATGATTCGCACTTTCTGCCCGAGCCGTAAAATGTTTTATGGCTGCGAAGGAAAACCGAATCATTTGTTTCGATTTAAGCCTAAAGAATTACTCGTAACTCATTGATTATTTTATCGCTTAAATTATGGTGGGCTATCAAATAAATGTTTGACGTCCCTGTAAGATATTGGTTAAGCGTCCTACTGCGTATACTTACGTAGAGCTAACAAATTCGTTCCTGTCGACGTAAAGTCACCTTTATTAAGTAGAAAAGGTCCTTCTTTGTTTACCGTGAGAAGTTACTCATTTCATGTGAGAAATTCATTCGCGCTAACATTTTTCGGATTCCTTAATTCTCCACAGCCTTATGTTATTCAGCTAGTAGTATATACGACTTGCAAATACAGATCCAATATGACTGAAACAAGTTGAAATGCTGGTTTATAATAATTCTATGAAGCTGAGTAATAGAACGAAGTTTAGTCTAAAACGCCCGGAGGTAAAACCAAATATACTTTCTATATATGTAACTAATGCTTCAATGGCAATTTAAAATCCTGTGATGAATGCACCGAAATTGAGCAAGTTAGTGACATATATATACAAATATATAGGGATTACTATTGACGAACACTGCAATTGGAGAAGCCACATAAACAAATTAAAATTAGAATTAATCTCCATCACTAGATAATTTTATCTATTAAGATATACTTGCCCATTATCAGTTCTCAAGATCGTTTATTATGATCTTGTGAACTCGAGATTACAGTATGAAATTGCGTGCTGGGGAGGTTCTTACTTCAGAAATATTAATCCACTTCTGATATCCCTAAAAAGGGTGCTAAGGGTAATGACGCGAACCTCATTCACGGCGCATTCCTTTCCTATATTTGTAAAGTTGAATATTTTATCCCAAGGCATTCGTTTATTTATAAGGTTTTACGAATTTTCTACAATCGTGGTGGAGAATATGTAAAACTCAGAGCATATACCCTCAGAGCAAAATTAAATATTATTTTACCTAAACCAAATAATGAAATTTTTCGTAGATCATTTCTTTATCTTGGCCCTAAATTGTTTGTTTCTTTACCTGTAAGTGTATCTGGTGTAGATAAAGAAGTACATTTTTAAAACTTCTTAAAGAATGGCTATTCCAGAACAAGGAAGTGGAGCATTTGTTTTAAAGCATTGAGTAAATTTCTTCTGTTTTGATCAAGAAATTATACTTGTGTTATTTTATTTGTATTGTGCATGGTATGATTGCCTTTATTGTTCCGGCATTTTCAATATTTTTTCCAATATTTATTTTACTTATTGATTGTTTTTGTATCTACTTTAATTTTTTGAAATGTTACTCTTTAATAGCGGCACAGTGACTGTTTTCCTTTGTTGTTTTCTGTGTTTTTTTTTGTTGGACCGGAAGAGTCGGTTAACCCCAAACACGATGTTATCCTAGGGGAATTTATGTCCCTCAATTTTAATTTTTTTGTAATATATACTGATTCATATGTATTTTTATGAGGAACAAATAAAGAAATAAATAAAAACGTGAGTAATGCAAGGAAGCGAATTTTATATGGGCCCGTTGAAAATATTTGGAGCACGTTAAATGTACCGATAGCTTAAGCTGGAATATTTCTGAAGGTGATATCAAAATTTCTTTCTTCGCATTTTTATGGTAAAAACTTCTATCGATGATAGTAATAGTTATTACTCAAATGAATCTTTGAAAAATCTTTCAGCCACACTCTCCTAATCAAAATTTTGGTGATTCTAGTTAACGGATTCGATGAGTGTTTAAATCATACCGTGTAAACCTTATTTTTTTAAATCAAAATTATTTTTCGCTCTTTTTGTTGCTTATTCCTTTGCTCAACTCCATATAGCTCTTACTTCAAATATTTATTGGCATAAGTTAATATGTAAGAAAACGTTAATACGTCTGTATTACAAATTAAGACATGATGCTGTTGATATTATTATTATTATTATCTTCATCATTCTCTTCATTATCCAGCACCAGAATGAATCTTTTACAGTTACGCTTGACTATTAAAGATACGCAAGAGACATGAAAGATCTGACCGACACCCTTCATGTGCACATCACGGCTGCAGCATCGTGTAGGGCCTTCTCTTCATTGCTCTCATAATGGTATCCCATTTCGTATCTAACTTTGAAATTTACCTCCAGAAGTTTTGAAGTCACCTCTGTCGGGGTAATTTTCCCCTAATTGCACATTACTGTCGTAAAAGATACCTGAGTATAAAGATGTGTCCTGGATAATTCTTTACTGCAATATATTACAACTTCGTAGGTAAATGAGTGCAACTGAATCGAAGCTATATTAAAAGGAAACTAATAAGTATGATTTATCATTATTTAATTCGTTTGTCTTCAGCAAGATATGTTCGACTTTAATAACGGCTTTGCAAATGATTTCTCTTGTAAACATTTCAGGAAATCGTGGGATTGCTCTGAAAGGAAAAATACAATGAAGTATTGATACCGGATACTCCTCTCACTCCGTAAACAGTTTAAATTTCTTGTGAATATTTTATTTACGAGTAAAATGTAGCTTGCATACTGCAAGCAGATCGACAACAATAATTTAAAATCGGCATTATATCGGGACGGTCCTCAAAAGAAAAAGAAAGGATTGAAAATACTCTTAAAATTCGCTTCAACTTAATTGTCTGGTATCGAACCTGGGTCTTCCTGGTGAACTTACTATGCAACATAATAGAAAATCACCATCTCTAACTATGAGTGAAAAATCAAGCAGAAATATTTGCTGCATCTACCTCAAACGACGTTCTACTTTTCACGAATTTAAATGGCTCTCTGGTTTCGAACCAAGGACGATCTTGGACATTTAAAACACGTTATTGAAATGTATCTATGATCTCTATCTATATGCCGAATTTCAAGGTTTAATTTTATTGGGAAGGGGTTCAAAATAATTATTAAAAATCGAATCAGTTACTGATTGTTGAGACGCCTGGTGTCTAACCCAGGACATATTGGCAGCTGTGAATGCACAGAATGACTTGTTAGGACTTAATCTTATTTCATACGAAGTTTGAAGTCGATATCATTCCTGGAAGTACCGAACTTGTTTCCGTTATCTCCATAAGAAATGCATTACATGAATCAATCAATCAATATAGATTACCAAGGATAATATAATCTTCGATGATGTCTTAATGGTTTTTGTCGGACACGCACGGCCCCCAGCGATATCTCGAATTTCAACTCTAGCCTTTGCCGGAAAGTGCCTCAAAAAATTTTCGAAAAACCCCCCATTGTGTCTTTATGGAGAAAATCGTGATTTTGGGGCCTTCTGGAATCGAACCCATGACACTTAGATTCAAAGTGCCCCTTTTCTGGAGGGTGCACGTTATGACCATCATTTCGTAAAAATTTCAAGTCAGTGGTACTTGTGGAACATGGTTAGATTTTCGATCGCTAATATATGTATAGGTTTAGTATATCCGGAGAAACGTCTATATATAATAGATATGAATGAATCCGGAGAGGGAATAATATATAATAGATATCTTACAGCATTAATTGTATCTGGGCATTCATTTTCCATGTCTTCTTATGGAATTACGCATGAGCTCGAAATCAACAATCGCCTTGATCGTCAGGGGGATGGGTTGTTTACGACCTCAAAATTCGGATAAAATGTTCACGTAATTTATCTAATTGTGCGCAATTTCGAATCTAAAACGATATTTCACGACCAAAATTATAATCTTTATTGTATTCTCCTTCATGTGGTGCTAGATCCGACTTAAAAAGTAGCCTATACTCTGCGCGAGATTGACTTTTAATAATGTAGAAAATTTCAAAGTCTTGCGACTCTCGGTTCTCGAGTTCTTAGCGAACATACATACATACAAACATAGACACCCACACTCTATTTTATATTATAGACTAGGTGAAGTTCCCGTTGATTCTCAACGGGGAAAAATTAAAATTAATAAATACTTTTGTTACAGGCTTGATCGTAACATATGCCTCATAATTTTAGTTAGATAGAAAATGCCAGGCTATCATCATTTCCAAGCCAATAAACAAACAAAATAAAGTTATAATAAGATCTGCAAAGTAACCTAAATATTACAATAAACAATTATTCGATGAACACAACATTTCTTGAAGGATTATAAAAATTATATTCGAAGATTGCATAAGGATAAGCAGCATCACGTGTAAGGAGACATTTTCAGAAAGGGGAAAAATGGATATCGGAAACAATGATCAAACCGAACCAAGATGTATTTTATATCATTCTGAAACAACCAAGATTGAACACCGATAAAAGAATGATAGTAAATGTATAAGAATTGAAAGCACTTAAAAAAACCACAATGAATAACTTTTTTTATTTTGCGTATAACAAAACGTAAACTTGCTTTACCTTTTCAATGGAGGGATACGATATTGGAGATTTGCCCGTTTAACTCCTGTCCTTAGAAGAAACTGGGAAACCTTTACGATATTCACCAAGTCCATTTCCGTCAATCCCTATATATTTATCGAAGTAAATCGATAATACTTAATGCAGAAGATTATATTAAAAACATACAAAACTTACCAGGTTTTTTATACGTAGTCAGTTGTATTGATCGAGAGAAAGCAATTTCACCTCACAAAATATTCACTAGCATTATCAAAATGTGCGCAAATTCGATTCAAAAACGACATTCTACAACCAAATTAAGAAGTTTTATTCCATTCCCTATCTTTTGGTGTTTGATTTGTCTTTCTAGGACTATTACTTCTAATTTAATTATGCAAAAGAAATGAACCCTTCTACGAAAAAATTACCTCTACGTGTATTTCTTATGGAAAAGTTTTGATCCGTCTGGGTTCGAACCAAGGACGTTAGGGAAATAAAAAGTAGCCTATACTCTGCGCGGGGTCGACTTTTAATAATGTAGAAAATTTCAAAGTCCTGCGACTCTCGGTTCTCGAGTTTTTAGCGAACATACATACAAACATACTCACCCACACTCTATTTTATATTATAGATTTACGAGTCTAAATGTTTTAATGGATTTTATTGGATGGAGTCAGCACAGTATATTTGATCAAAATATTTATAAATACAAAAATCCGAAATCACAATTTCCAAGTACCTCACGCATTTCTAATTGTTTAATCTCTCAAGAAAAACAATAAATATGGCTATCATACTGTACATTACCCATTCATAGTTATCAGCTGTTTATGAAGAATATATTTAGTATAATGTTGAAAAATCGACTTTAAAGCAACCTATTATTTCTTAAATGTAATTATCTTATCTCGATTTTACTTTAATTCATTTTGCACCCATTATCTTTACATTTCATTTCCAGTGACCAATTGTATTTTTTGGGTCCTAAGTAAAGAGAATTATCTCTAGCTAAATAGGTTTATTTCAAAATTAGCTTAATACTAAGGATATATCATCGGAATAATCGAAGCCCAACCACTATAATCGAAATCAAATTTTTTAAGGAGTGATAAAATCCTCTCTACACTTGGTATTCGAGGGATTATCATAAAATTCAAATTGGAAACTCTTCTTGATTAATTTTACGGTGAAGAAGGGCGGGTGTTTAGAAGGACGGAAAATAATTCATTAGGGAGCGAGGAGCCTGTTACACCCACAATAGATCCAATTTTGACAGATGCGCTGTGCCTTAGTCTTCGATCCGTCGATCGATATTCATCTAAATTTCTATCTTATTTCGGAAACGATTTAAAAGGGTAGAATTTATAGAGGTGCGCTCCCGAACTTAGCGAAGCACGGCTACGGAAAGCAGAATTATAGTCGAGCACTGCCGACAGTGGCGGGTGATAACAACATTATCCCCCATTCACCCCCGGGAAACTCGAGGGTGAACGAGAAGAGGATCATTTATTTTCATCAACCGAATAAAAGCGCCGAAATGCGTCGCAGCGAAGTATGTCAAGAGCACGATCAAAGTCTCGTCGCAGTCGATCTGAAGCATCGGACAGAAGGCGGCACAAATTGGAATTGAAGGCTAAATGTTTTGAAGGCAACCCGGGAAAAAAATTCCCCTGCACCGAGCCAGACGAAGACAGTCTTTAGATGAGTTTGAATCAGTGGGATGGATTAGCGAGTAAGACGGCAGAGATCGTGAAGGGAACGGGGATGGAACTGTTGTGGTATAGAGCCGGGGAGGCGGGGAGCGGGCGAGAGTGGAACTTCATTTCGACCCGCTGAAATATTGAGCAAAGCGCAGAATTATTTAAGAGGCGGATTGAAACGGTGGAGCGGGATTGTAAGAAAGGAGGGAGGTGAGGAAACGATAACTGGAGGGAGGAGTCCCAGATGGAAGGAGTCAGGAGGTGGGGCGGAGGGCATCAGAGAATGGAGGCCTGAGTAGAAAAGACGGGCCAGAGCGACCGTGTCGTTCTCTGGAATCCGCTCCCTCTTTCCCACATAAGAAGGATATTTCTAATGCTTCTCGGACGTCTCTATACACGGGAAGCGTTACGAGGAAGGACTCGGCTCATTAGTTCCCAGCGATTACCGTTCCCACATTGTGCGGCTTTGAGCGCTGCTTTAGACCACACCACGGAGCCCCTCTACATCTATGGCGCTAGTTGTTCGCCACGTGCTTAAGGTATAGAGGAACCGAGAGGTGCACCAAGGCGATGAAATTCCTCGCCCTCCACACGCATTCATCCTCCTCCTCGTCACCTCATCCGTTGCCATATTTTCCCCTCCTATCTCACTAAGCATTCTTCTATACGTAATGAAGATCCATGAGATTTTCTGGAAAAAGGCGCCGGTTCATTTGGAAGGGTTGATCATGATTTCGCCTTCCTAGGCGTCTTTTCTTGTAGTGCTTGGTGAATAAAAGAATGGATTGCGGTTTTCATCGAATTAGTCCGAAGTTGATGTCCGATGGAATATCGCATCAAATTTTCATGAAACGCGTATCGTAAATGGAGACCTGTACTCGGATCGGAAATATAGGAGTATTAAATGATAAAAGCGGATTTCGCTGCGGAGAGTCCAATTTTTTTCTACATTTTCATTGGGAATCGCTCTATTTGGACAAAAGGGATGTGTCGATTCATAGTTTAACAAGGTCTGAGCTTGTAATAAATCACTAGCTGTCATCTGATGGGTCTCTTGAGGGCTATATTGGGCTGCTTCACCAGGGCTCATATTATGGTATATTTATTGCCTTTATCTAACGTGAATCACATATAATGATACATCTTGATATAAGCGGAATGTCAACTACATTGCGTTTTTTGGAGTTGTTTTCCTGGTAGATAATCGTAAACCCCGATTTTTGTCATAATGCTTTCAAAAAATTACGATAAACCAAGATAATAATTGGCCTAACTGCTGTATCGGTTGGAAACCGAAATCAAATGTGACATTTATGATCACTGCGATAATAATATTGCTAGTCAAAAAGATAAAACTCTCTTATAATACTTTCAATCAATGTGATAGATCTAGGGAATTGTTTAATGGTTATATTTATACATTGCGTTCGGTGCCTAAAAATGTTTCGCCAGCGCGAGATGCCACGAAAACTGGCTCCTTCAAAGAGAGAAGTTTTAAATCTTACCAAACGATCTCTTTATGCTACATCTCAAATGTGAGAACCAGAAACTTCGACAATGAGAGGGCAGATCAACGTAAACAATCTTGGGAAACACTCTGAGATTTAATTGTAAAATTTAGGTTTTCGGTATTACTAGATGCTAGGGAGCCCAAGGTTTACTTAAACAGTAGTTCAGCGTACACAAATTTGGGTGCCAAATTGTATGAACCCTTAATCGCGTGCTGCATTGGATTTCCGACCGGAACCTTAAGTCAAGAAGACAAACGACGAGAATAGGGAATTTAATGTGAAATTTACGTATCTACTTCTTCTCGAAAATATGTTTTCGATGTGATCGCCAGTGGAGATACCGTTAAGGCAATCTGAGAAAGGATGAACGAGTACTGAATATTGAAATAGAACGGAGGCCTGGATATTGAACAATCCAAGTTTTCCTTAATCCCGTTTTTTCTTTTAATTATTATTGCTATTAAAATTGTCAAATGTTTGAGCTTAATGGCTCAATCTTAATAGCAAACGAGAGCAAGTATTGCCGAAAATTGATCGGTACTCCGCTTGCTTCGAATGCCTTTTCGAATCAGCAACCTTTGCGCAAATCCATGGGTTCGATAATGAGGAAATATACATGAGTTCAGCAATAAAAGGGATTGAAGGAAAGGATATTTTCTTCCAAGGGTCATTAGGGATCGCGAGCTTGGATTCACTAACGACCATAGGTGGAATGGCTGATGAGGTTTCCTGATTCAGCAGCTACATCATGTTCTTGTTCCTCTAAAAATAGCTGATGATAAATCCGATAATTCATTTCTATTAATTATAGAAATGGAGATTCGAAATTATATTTCTATGAATATTATTCAATCTAACACCAAACGATGTTCATTCATCTCTATGAAATGAAATCACTTATGCAAACTTAAATTTCTGTCACATCTCTACTTTCTCTACCAATATGTGTACATATTCAGAGAATGCTACTGTTTGTACCTTGAAAACTGAAATTCTGAACTCTGCGTGAATTTTGACATACATTTCATTTAATGCTATTCTGATTAAATCTATACATCGCTTAACAAAAACGCTACATCCTGGTTTATTACTTTATCAATAAGTTTTAATGAATTCAAAGTTAATTTATATGATATTTTATATGAATTTATGAGATATGAATAACCAATATTATCGTAAATTATACGCCTTTTCCTCTTAAACAAGACATAATTGGAGCAGAAGGAGCAAAAACCGTCTGATTCGTAATATTCATAATATCGTCAAATCTTTCTTATTTTATTTTAATTCCATTCAATTTATCTTTTGGATTTTTATAGTGAATATAGTACTTATTGCAATTTGTGATTAATTTGCAAAAATATTAATGATATAAGAATGAGTATAGTCAGAAATGTATTCGGAGCTTGTGATTTAAAATTAAACCAGAAATTCCCTTTGCAAAATCAACCATAGAGAATGAATTTCAATAATTTGTATATATCTCAATCACAAAGGGTGATAAACTCAAACTTATATTATTATTATTATAGTAAACTAGTTATCAAGCAATTGTAGCCTGTGTCATACAAAAGTCATTCATCATCATATGTCATACACATATGTAAGTATTTACAAAAGAAATTTTTTCGTGTCTTTTTGACAATTTTCATTGTATTAAAACGTAAAACCAAGTAATTAATATTTATTGCAATGGTGTAGATATACATAAAGTTGCAATTAGCAATCCGCAATCCTAATTGTCACTTACAGATTAAAATTTACCTATAACTAGGTGCTTCGAAATTGAGGTTTAATTTCTTGAAAATATTTGTGTAAAAGTAATATAATGTTTAAAAAGCGATTTGAAATTTTAACAGCACGAGTTCATTATTACTTCGGCTGCCAAGATTACATTATTTACACTGGAGAGGTCAAATTTGAAAATTAAAAATACTCCGGATCCACGTCGATCCAAATGCACGGTTTTAATTCCCTTAGTTTTACGTAGTTTTAATGTGCCTCGGAAACTTCCGTCGTTAAATTTACCCATTAACTGTCTACAGCCCAATATAGATCGGTTAATGGGAATGAACTCCCTTGCATGCCATATCACGAATTCCAATAGCTTCGCTCGTCGTAGGAGACCTTGGTGAAAATTGCATTGGCGTTGTCTTTCGCTTGTACAATAAATGTCTTTTTGGATATATTAAGAATGCCTTCTTGTGAGGCATACTTTCCCTTAAAATGTACATTTTCTTGCTTTAAAGTAGTTCAGATTGAATATTCGGAAAACGGTCTATAATTCCATACTCAAAAGCGACACAATTTCACTCATATGCTACGATTTATATCTTGAAATCATACCAAGAAAGATGAAATGAGGCAGATGCAATCTTGGTGAAGACAGGCAGTGGCCCAAACCTTCAAAGTACGAAATCTCTTACTGTGATTCTGCACTACATCTACTCTACCTGCGAGACTAATTGATTTGAAAGATTTGCAAGGAATTTTATTAAGTGATTGGAATACAACGCATTTGATAGAAAAACTTTATGCTTATAGAAAATCGAATTTTTATTTAGCTTGTCTTAATATACGATTGTAGTTTTATTCTATAGATGTGTGAGTGCTAAATCGTGTGCCAAAAAAAATGAAAATTAAATGTCACGTAAATATGAGGGATAGATTCTCTATTCCCTTACTACGCAATTTTGCTGCAGTACGACACTGGGACGGTGGAAATTCACACAACACTCATCAACTATTACGACCACTAACACCAACTACTACTACTTTAATGTTTAATTATACCAAATGATGGCGTATTAGTACTCCCAAAATAACTAAGATGATTTATTCTAAAATGCAATAATATACAATTGAAACAGCTATAATTTTCATATTAATCTGCAACTACTGCATTTAGCAAGCAGATTCATTTACCAATTTCTCCACACAATAATTCCACAAAACCTTTAACGTACGCAATATCAGAAAAATATTGCCATCCAATTACTGCAACTGGTAACCAATTTTTAGTAATTAGAAACACTTAAACCTTGAAGATGCATGTCTTTAGTACACTCCTGGCCAAAATTAACGCAGCACCGGCCGTAAGGATCGCTAGGGAGGTGCTGCGTTAATTTTGGCCAGGAGTGTACATTAATGCATGATTAAAACTAATCATTTAAGGTTTTTTAGGTTTCCTAAATGTCCTATTAGGCCACTGTGTTGGTCCCATGATTACTGGACTCCTTATTTATTTCATTCATTAAAAGCAACCATCTATTAAGAAAAAAAAGAAGAAAGAATGTTGGATAACTGTGGTGATGATAAACTTTAGTATATTTTATGTCATTCTTTTCATTGCAGTGAGAGCTTTTTTCCATAGACTCTTTTGGTTTCTTGCTATACGTTTGAACTTCATCTATGCTTTAAAGAAATCTGTGGAGACTACGCATGACACATTCAAGCTCAACATATTCATCTATGATGATAAGAAAGAATAAATAGAAAGCTTTCTTTGCAAGAGTGTATGCCTCTTCTTAGTTTTATTACGCTGTTTTTGAAAACTAGGTTATGAAGGAACTGTATTAAGGACAATTTATCTGAAGACAGTAAAATTAACGAAAAATAAATCCACACAGAAGCAGCGATAGTGTTATAATCCAATTTAAGACGCTACCAATTGGGATTTGGGAGGAATATATTCCACCATTAAGTTTTTCTTTCTGAAGATAGATATTTTATGATCCAATTCCTGCTAGTATCATCCATTCGCGGCTCTTGATATAACACTCAAACTTCCTCTTTTCTAAATGTATCCCCTCATTCCGCCTAACAAATTAGGATTTGAGATGTACATAGAAATAAATTAAAGGGATTCGACATCTTTCGGCGGGCAACATATCAGCATCTGCCCACTTGAAACATGGCCCCGCGTTATCTCCATCAAAATAATGCGATATTTTAGAGTTGGAAAAGGCGGCGAGGTGAGCGGTTTCCCTCCAAGATTCGCAGAATCTCTCTATCCCACGCCACTTCAATCTCCACACAACCGCTGGACCCCCTACTCAACTAAAAAGCACCCTATCTCATCACTTCAGACCTCTCACCTCGGGAACTCCTAAATTAAATGGAGGAGCCAGGCCAAGTGTCGCGGCGTCGTAATCAGTCATTCCGGTCTCATGGGAGACCAGAGGAAAACCAATTCCTTACCCTCTATCCAGCTTCCTCCCGTTTTATTTACCGCCTTAATATCTCAACAATTTCGCGCAATCCGCTCTTTTCGGACTCGCATAATTCCCGATCGTAACGAGCCCGCTCGATGCGGATTTAAAATTTCGAAGCTATTGGGTCCCGGGGTTGATCCGAGCTCCATCCCTCTCCTCGCCTCCCGGGATGTCTCAATCCTTTGGGACGTTGTTTAGAGCTCGCTCGTAAATTCTCATCCTTAGCGACCCCATCTTACGGAGAATCTAAAAATAAGAATAAATTTGACGAAGTCTTCACGTGGGTTGAAATATTTGCATGAAGTGGCGTTCTGTGGCGCGAATTATCTCCGGTACGTCGCGCCAGCGGTCACACGAGCTGCAGTGTACTTGAAAAAGGTATCCTTATAAATAACTCCTCGAGGAAGGTTCGTATAACGCATCGTACTCTCGTAGAATGGATCAATTTCGTTAGAAATTATCCTCAGAATGTATCATACCAATTTCCTTAAAATCTGTCTGTCTGTTAAATTTTAAACTTAAACAAGAGGAATGAGATAGTTGAGATTACTTTCCTCACGAAGTCATGATAGAAAAGAAGAAATCACTCATATAATTGCAGCGCAGTGAGGCTATGCATAATGCTTTTTATAACAATCGATGACGATTAGCTAAAGCACATTCCACTTAGTAACGTTTATATCATTACATGCAAGAACAATTAAATCCAACTTTAATTTAAGGTATTTTTTTCTTCATCCTGCACCAAAATAATAATGAAAAATGTTTTTATCTTAATTTATCAGGATGTAACATCAGGAACTCTAACTGAAAACTATAACTATATAATAAACTACTTTCACAATTATTTCACCGTCATGCATTGGTAGATCTTGGAAAATTTAATAACTTTTCCCTCAATGGTTCTTACCAGAGAATTCAAAGATATGTGTATATTTGACTATCAGTTACCGTACATTACGATATGAGCTACTTTTTTATCGCACGGTAATTCTAATAAAAATTCACATCGAATTAATTAAACTAACTGAAGAGTGAGTGTAGAGAAGAGTAAGCTTCGCCATATTTAGTTAAGGTGTGGAATCGAATCAGAAACATATAAAATGATGCTTTTCCATCTCTGATTAGAGAATTATCCAATTAATAATGGAATCTCTTGATCACTTGTAGCACATTCAGTTTTATTTAATTTCATCATCGATTATTTAGAGATACCAAATATTGACTTAGTGAAACTTAATTTTCACTCAGAGAATTAAAATTTCTCTATGATGTTTTGAATTTTAAAATTTAACTCTCACAGCCAATTTTTGGAGGAAATCAATAATGAGGACTATCATCTACTCTCTGGGATTATGCTAAAAGCTTGTTCCGGCCTCTAAAGATCTGGGACATTTTCCTCAGTTATCCGAGACAGCTTCTTTTACTAGATACTTTCTCGATTCCCATTCTTGGAAGGTTTCCATTCGTCGTTTTACTTGGTTGTTTCATTTGTTTAAGCTTCCATTTTCCTTAAATAATAATAACGTATAATAAAATAAGATTCTGTTTTGCCAATAATTATTTTGCTTCAGTAAATTACGCGAAGCTTCCCCAGGAAAAATCCTTCATTGTTATTAAATCATTTGAAAAATCAGTGTTTCATCGGGTGTGCGACCATATAAGAGAATTTGACGGATTGTACAATATATTTTTGCAATCTAAATTAGGTAACGTTTCGTAAGTAAAACAATTTTTTATCATTTTTTTACTTATAGTTTGTTTTCTGAGCACCTGACTCAATATCTAACCTTGTATATTTCTTCTTCTAATGACAATTTTCTCGATTTCCTTATTGTTGTTTATGATTCGATTCCTTTCGGAATTAATGACAAAATCATTATTTTATTTGATTTATTGTAATGTCCTTTTTTGTTTTAATTAAATTTTCCTTTTTTACGTATCCCATGTTTATTACGAAGTTATATATCATCTCCTGCCCATATCATCCTAGGAAAAGGAATATTACTACCTTAACTGTTGGTATTTCGTAGCAGTCATTCAATAGGTTATTCTGGTTCGTTTTCTAAAGCTTCTTTCGAGCCCGGGTCCCTTTTACTTTTCGCAGAAATGCTTAACGGCACCTTCTAGGCGGCAATACACATACATCAATGGTGAAACATACGAGCTATTTGAACCTATCTGCTCATAAACATATTAAGACTGAAAAACTGAATCTCTCAAATCCATTCTTTCCTCCAAAAATCTTAAAAATTACATAGATACTTAATTTCTTATTGTGTCTATATCAAGTTTGAGATTTATTGATTTGTAATTTTAATTTTAATCGTTATAATTTGTTCATCAACTTCGGCCACGTATTATGTGTATTAAAAAATCTCTCTTGTCTGCATTCGCTATGTACGACCAGATATCACTGGAACTGCACCTTAAACATGCCATGTTACGTAACTCATTTAGAACTCTCCGTCGAAGTTCCTCGGCGGTCATCCTTAATTATACATAAACAAAACAGCAGGTCGTAGTCCTTAGGCTTCGACAAAGCTTCAGTAGCCATTTATGGAAATGTTATAATACCTACAATTTAACAATTATTTAGAGTTATCTGCGGGTACTAAGAGAAACTGGATGTCTCACTGATCTCGCGACCATTCAGTGTCATTCGAAATTAATTTCTCAAATAATCCTCAAAATGAAAGAGAGAACCAAGTAGGAGCTAAGTTGAGTATTTCATTGAAAATGATAGTGAATATGTGAAGAAAAAATACTTTTTAATCCTGTATTTGCCTCCTTACCGCCTCTATCTCGTAGTGCGTAGTTGACGCAAACGGTAGTCACCGAACTGGAGATCTCATCACCTAGAGTGTTAAAAAACAGCTCAACTGTTTGCCCTCTTAATTTTTGGGCGTTATTGAATTACCAGCCCATTGGCTTCAAATTCAACTTTTTCAATTTTTCTGTATCTTACTTAATGAGTAAAAGTACTTTTGCATTTTTGGCTCCCACAGGGAATTGAACCCGGGACTGCTTTCACCAAAGGCGAACGCGCTGTCCACATGACTATACAGAGTGTTAAGCTGATGTACTAGGAGTAATGTCGTGAAACAGTTGCGTTCGTAGCGTCGAGTAAAAATAAGCCAAAAGTGGCAGGTCCATTACGTGTAAAAAGTACATGCTCATATTACGATTCGCGTATGGCGTGGGTATGAATTTGCCATCCACTATACCATTGTTTATTACAAAGTATACGCAGACGTTAAAAATTACGGCAGACGTTGCGGTATTAAAATTAATGTGAAATGACTTTGTATTAACTGCATCCGAACCACGATCATGGAAATGCATGATCAAAGGAGAATTTATTTTGTACAATGTTGCGATTTGGTCTTTGGACCAGGTGGACGGTTTGATTTGATTTGTTGGGTACTAAAGAGTGGAGAATAACCCCTTACAAACCTCCCGTGGGCGATACAGATCATTGTAATTAAGTCTACAGTTACCAACAAGCTTAAACAGGATTACCTGATACATAATATTCCTTTATACGTAATATTTTTGGTGATATGCATGGAGACAGACATTCATATAGTCATATAAATGTAGATAACATAACATTTTTTAGTTTGAGAACTTTTAAGTTAATTTTTACAATTTGTAACAGTTTTCGGCATTGTAATGAGAAATTTTTCAAGTGACTAATTCAATTACCTCGAACCTCTGTCGATAGATGTATATTTCCTTAGACTGATTTTCTGTTCATGTTACTTTACTATTAATCTGAGGTCGTGGCGTCAGATATAATTAGGAGTATGAAATCATGCAAGTAGTTCGTCCCAGCTTTTCTTAGATTTCCACGCATTAATTACACCCTTTAACATGAATATTTTCCTTCTCGATTCCCATCCTAACTGATCCAACATTTT
Organism: Sympetrum striolatum; assembly: GCA_947579665.1. Classification (NCBI taxonomy): domain Eukaryota; kingdom Metazoa; phylum Arthropoda; class Insecta; order Odonata; family Libellulidae; genus Sympetrum; species Sympetrum striolatum. Next base: position 89,173,592 of record OX388352.1, read on the forward strand.
ATTTTCATTGTCATTTCTCTTTTGCTTTCCGATTACGTGTCTGGCTTCCTTCTTTATTCGAGCGTATTGCTTGGGCCCGTATAATTTGGATACCAACGACTCGTTGCATATTTATTATCGGCCTAATCAAGGATGTCTACTTTATTTTCTTGACGCCCTTCCCACACCGTTTTTGCTTTACATTTATTTCCTTATTTATTTACATTTTTTCAGCATTTAGTCACTAGGACAGGTGGAGACGTTTCACTAGGCTCGGTTGCACTATATTGAACAACTACCAGGATATTTTAGAGCTCTACGTTTGCAAATTTAAAACATTTATTCATAAAATCCTTGTTCATTGACCGCAATAGTTTAGAAACTATGCTAATATTCAATTTAAACAGCTTCAATTTACAAAATAAACTACAACGATTTAAAATGCCATGGGCATTCAATAATTGACTCTACTTATTCCCCAGGAACCTTAAAAGACCTCGTACATATACAAATACAGTATATCAGTGGCAAAATAATCTAAAAATTGAAATTTTCTTGAAATAACACTATCACCACTTGAGAATATTACTTATCACGAAATTATTTTGAGGATTTCTGATAGTCATTCATGGATACCGTAAGTCCACGGAGCCCACGAAGTCCCCAACTAACCTAACCAAACCCCCTGAAAAACCTCTAATCACCTAATCAAACAATCACCTACTAGTCTCGCATTTCCTTATCAGTAGGCTCAATTGCTACGTATTTTTGTTTATACCCTTATTGAAGCATTTGAATGTTTTTGGATCGAAGACTGTAGAATTTAAGTTTTGAACTATTTAGAAAACGTGTTATTCGTGTTTTTGCTTTATGCATACTGCTTTCTATTTGTGATCGCTAGCACAACATTATAATTTTACTTTTTAAAATCTGGAAAACATTTATCAACTACTTAATTCGAAAGCAATTAAGCAGGGTTGTGCGATTAAATGTGATTTCACCAATAGTTCTCATACATAGGTCTCTGATTCCGACGGTTATAGGGACGGCCCCAGGTATGGAATAAATCCATCAAAATTCTTCGAGAAAATATTTGCGGTCTATGAATCCCATTTCACGGACTCAACTCTATCGATATTCTGTAAGCTTCCCCCTCACTTGGGAATTGCGGTGCGTACAGTTTGGACTCAGCGAAGCCAAAAAATCAAATGGACCTCGCGAGGAGAGCAGTGATTGAGTGGATAAAGTGGGATGTTTCCTACTGCAGCGAGTAATGAAGCTGCCTTGTGTGCATACACGATGGATGCGGTGTCACATGTTCCGTCAGATGTTTGATAATATAGTTTTGGGTTGCTTTCATACGCTGTCATGAGTTTGATGGCTCGCTTTTGTGCCGCTTTAATGTTTTTGAGATGTTTTACGGTTCGCCCGAACGTCACTTTCATGTCCGGCCAGCCATTTAAAGGTTTAATTTTTTGTTAATACATGTTTGAAAACCTTTGCGGGGAGTTTCTCCGTCGGCGGGCGACAATAGGTTGGGTTGGAGCAATTCCGTGTCCCATAGCCATTGCCGCATTAAATTCAGCGTGCATCTCCCATCGGCTGTAATACGGTAGTTTATCCACAGTGCACACATCGAAACAAAACGTTTATCCAAAGGCTTATTGCGAAATTTCTCTCCTTTTTCTTCCCTTTGAACTCGTTTAACTTAACCAATTGATAAATTTACTTCGAATAAAATAAGCGGCTAGTTATGGGAGAAGGTTGAGAATATCGTTGATTACTCCCAGTCGATTTATACGGAATAATTAGACTTTTTTTACATTCATCAAAAAATACGAGTAAAAATAAAAACTTAAGTCGATAGTACCACGCTTTAAATGTCATCACTTCTCTCCATCTTCTGTCTGCCCGTGTAATTCTCTTATCTGTCGATCTAAATTACTTTTATTTTTGCATTCATTCATTGCATTTAACTCACAGCCTATGTTTATTCAAACTTTCTTCTTTCTGTGAGGCAACTTTTGTGAACAATCTATATTTACACTTCAACTTTACCCAGTTACCGGTAGAAATCCAAAGAGTGGAGTATTTCTTGATTTTGTTATCAGATAATTATTGGTAAATATCCCAGCTTTCTGAAAGTTTCATTAATTTGTAATTATCAAATTGATTTTGACTTTCTAATCAGTAAATAAATAAATGTTTTGATGGCGCTGTTGAAGTCAGCAACTCGAAATTCTCGTAAATATAAAAAGATAAAAAGTAATCTCATTAGTTGATAAAATTTTCAGCCTGATGCTTGATATTTAAATGGTCATGAAACTAAACCGCGTAATGAGTAGTCTTTATAATGCTGAGTTAAGAGGTATCAATCAATTATGCTAGCGTTAAATAAGTATTCGGATATCAAACTGATTGCACTGAAATTTTCCTGGCCCATCTATTTTACTGATTGGCAGGTTCTAAGCTTACAGTTCCCTCGCCATGCTTATTATTTTGTCCTCTAGAACTGAATAAGCATTATAGAATTAAAAACAATCAATTTTAATATGAATCTCATTATTGAACGAGTTCAGAAAGTTTTAAGTTTCCAAGCTTCCTGTTTGTAATTAAAATTTCAATTTAAATTAGCCATTTTCAGGAAAAAAATACAATTTATTTTATATTCTTAAGCATACAGCAGTGATATTAGTAAAAGCTTCGAATGTAACTGCATATGTCCTCTAAAATGACACATATATTGATATTCCTGTCCTATCCAATGCCTACTTAACATGGCAAACTTTCTTAAGCATTATATCAAAATTATCTCACGAAACTCAATTGACCTTATTGTACAGAGAGCGTTGTACGTGGCTGTGAACCGCAAGTGCTCTTTCAAACTTTCGCGTGTTCCGTATTAAATCTAGAGGCTTATACTGAGAGTAGTGCGGCATTGTAAGAGTGACGTTCAATAATGCTTCCAAGAGGATATTACTAATTTAGTTAGGGTAAAGGATACATTCTCCGGTTTTATTAATGGGAGAATTTCCTCGGTGAGATATGAAATTCCATGGCTATTCTCACGCTGAAATCGACAACTCGGTTGTTCATCCGGTTCGAAATCCTGACTAGGGAAAATTAATCTTACGTTTCAAAAATTCACTTTGTTAGGTGAATATTGGTTACTTTTCTTCTACCTTCAAATGTATATTTTTAATATTTTTAAGAAGAAGCCGCCTTTAAGGGGTTCATACACCACACTATTTTCTATCAGTAGCTATCACGGAAGAAAGAAATATTTGAAACGTTTAATAGTTTCAAATATTTTCTTAATTTCTTTAAGACATCGGAACTATATATTTAAAAGAGTAGACGCATACTTTTTGCTACGTCTTCCGAGAGCATTTTACGCCTGGATGAATTAAAAAAATTAAGCAAGGTTAAAATATTAATTCTTCATTAGATTTCAATGCTCAGCCATAACGTTTAGAAATAATCTTGTGCTTTCCCGAGCTATCCCCTGGATATATCGTATATTTGTCTGGCTTTTATGTGTGTAGATGATATCTTGGTAAAATCAAATCCCATAGAAAAACGCATCTGTGGAATTCAGTTAAATATAATACTCCCCCAAAGAGATTATTTTTTCTTTAACTGTTAAAACACTTAGCAAAATCAAACATTTCTATACAATTTCATTACAATATCCATATTTGATTTAATTCAAGTTTTCTTTTATTAACCATTATAACATTATTTTCTATTATTAACCAAAATCTGTACCTAGCGATCCTTATTCGAGCGAGGTTTCTTTGGCTGAAAATAACTTTTAGTGACGCTGTCAGAAATCCAGTACTATACTTTCCGAAAAATAACTAAATAAAAGTTATTACATGAATGAGTCAAGTGTTAAAGAGAAAAAATTATAATGCCATAGCTAAAATGGTGATGATTAACTGTTGGCTAGTTGATATATACGTTACACTTGTGTGCTATTATTAAACTGATCAAAAAATATGCATCGTGGCACCAAGCTCAATTAGCGTAGATGCAGAGGATCGTGTGAGTTTGAGAAGTTTCGTTTTATGGCTGATTCAATTGCATCTGTAATTAATAATCCCCACAGTGATTCAGTATCGATTATCGATAAACTGTATTTTTTCTTAGTTTTGAGTAATTGGGAACACGGGTTTGACCATTCGATTCCTAATAAATGAAAAAATACGAATGAACAAAATTGATAATTCCATAGGAATTTGTAAAATTGTAACTTTGGTGACGAGAACTGGGATTGATTCCCTTTCATTTCTTACTCTATTTTTTCTTATTACATTTTTACATGTTCTATAACATTGCTATTACTTTGTTTCGTTTCAGCATAGCATTAGCTACTCCTTTCATGACGCTGAAAGAAATATAAATCGACAAATTTCGACTGAATTTTAGATGATTCGAACTTAACGGCAAAAATGAACCGAGCGACTTCTCTGCTGCAAGCTTAGCTTAGTCGGCTTTCGCCGTCTCTGATATTATCCTATAACAAGTATTTTCACGGACAAACTTCGAAATAGTACTGAATTCTCTAGTGTTTTCATAATATACATTTCAATGGTTAAAACAATCATTACTGTGCGTATACAATCATTTGATTAATAAATTAATAAATTTTAGTTTTTCGTTGATATTACTAAATGACTCGATAGAATAGCCGGTTAAGAAAAAAATAAATAATATGAAAGCACTTTTTCATTGCTGAAATGAGGTAGTACCGTCACAGAGCTGTAGTTTGGAGCGTATTACTTGACTCCTAAATTGATCCTATAATTGGCATGCTTGAGCATATGCAGATAATCTCTTGGTAAAAAGAGCTATTCAAGAAAACATTGTTAGGCAAATCCAGGATCGGCAGCAAACAGCCCAGTATGTAGAACGCTGCCTCCATGTTTATGATCCAACTTTAGATTTTAGATTAGTTCCCACAAGCCATACCCTACGGTAACACCGTGTTGTTGCTTAATCAGGGAAAAGATACACAGCTTAATTTTTACGCGACCTACTTATCCGACATAAAACAGCTTTAAAAGTCTTTGGGTAATTGAGTCTGCATTTTTGTTTTCTTAGAATTGCGCATTAAGGGGATATCCCCGAATCACCTTAATATCAGTAGAAAAAATTTAATTAATTCTTATCTGTGACTGAAGCTAAGTATTTGTACTATAATACTAGATTTTCCACTCTTCGTGACTATAAACTGGTAGGATGACATAATGTTTGGCAGGAATTAAGAAACCTTGTACGTCAACAGGGCAACACTCTCCCAGTTGGCATATCCATCGCTGACTTGAATGACGATTTCTCATCATTGACTGCTGTCTCTAAAGACTTTACTTATATTTTCCCTTCCCTACCTAACTTTCACATTCCTTTAATGTCAACAAATTTTATTTCTGTCATGTTACTCCTGACTTCCTGCTGAAACATAAACCTTACTCATAGTCCGTTACTTCTGGCGCTGATGGAATTTCGATTGTTTTCATTCATAAGGCCATTCATTGGCTTATGCCGCACATCCTGGAAATTTTTAACTTTTTTTTGTCTCAGTCAGTATACCCTTCTGTCTAGAAAATGGCCTTCATCCGTCCTATTAAAAAGACGAACAAACCTTCTTCTCTGATTTTTGGCCCATATCTATTCTATGTGCTTTATCTAAAACCCTCGAAAGAATAGTATTTCAACAGGTATTTGATTTTCTTACGAAAAGAAAGACGCTTGACCCTTTTCAATCTGGCTTTCGTAGAGGCCACAGTACCCAGTCTGCCCGCTTAAAAGTCACGGATGACATTCGACTTGCGATTGACAACAAGTTACTTACTTTCCTAGTCCTTTTTGATTTTAGCAAGACCTTTGATCGTGTCTATCACTCGCTTCTTCTACATAAAATGAAAACTCTCAACTTTTCTTCGCGTGTTTTGAACTGGCTTTGGTCTTATTTAACTGGTAGAAGCCAGGCGGTTATGGGTTATGGTAATTACGTATCATCCTGGCTACCTATTTCCTTCGGTGTACCGCAAGGATCTGTTTTGGGACCTCTTTTGTTTTCTCTCTACATTCTTGATATTTCTGTTAACTTTAGGAAATGTAAATATATGCTATATGCTGACGATTTACAAATTTATCTTCACTCAACTTTAAGTAATTCGTCTGAGGCTATTAATTCCATTAACCTTGTTATCCAGTCATTGTGTAACTGGTCTAATGATAATAACCTATCGTTTAATCCTTCAAAAACACAAGCCATAATTTTTGGAAATAGTCGGCTCATGAATAAAATTGATTTTGTTAGTATTTCTTAAATTACCGTTGATGGTTAATCCATTCCCTTTAGTAATTCTGTTCGCAATCTTGGGATCACACTCACAAATAATCATTCCTGGAACTCACAAATTTCTGAAATCTCGAACAGAGTTAATAAAACCTCATATCAACTTAAGCTGCAACGAAGTTATCTTTCGCAATCGACACGTAAGATGCTTGTTTCACTCTTGTCTTTCTGGTGTTTGATTACTGTTCACTTGTCTACAATGATTTAATCTATGGCAATGAGCTTAAGTTACTTCGACTTTTAAATACGTGTGTGAGGTTTATTTTCAATCCTCGAAGAGAAGATCACATATCTCCCTTTCGCTGGGAACTAATTTGGCTTAAGCCTGACGTCAGAGGGATGTACTTGTTTGGTGTGTTCTTGTATTTATTATTTAGGAATTCCCAACCTCAGTATATTTTGGATCTCTTCACGTAAGAGTTCTGAATCTTCTGTCAATACACGAACCAGCCCTGATCACCTCACATATTCCAATTCCCGATTCCAATACGTATCTGAATTCCTTTTTAATTACAGCATCAAAATTTTGGAACTCTCTGCCCCACAGGATTAAAAACTCCACCACAATACAATCCTTCAAAAACAATCTATTCAACCATCTTCTTTTACTTTATGATTAATTTTTGTTATGTTTTCTATGTTTTGTTTTTTTTGCAAATTTTGTACATACTATGTAATCTTTCTTACTAATGTATGGTTTATATTCTGACTTTGGTTTGCTGCATAATGTTAGGAGAAAATATATATTCTTTTCAGCTCTTATGGGAATCCAGAGATACGATAAACCTATCTATCTAATTTTAATTTTTCTATTCCCCTGAGCATCGAACGCTTCACGTAAGATAAGATCTCATTGATTAGTAGACGAGGGATTACATAATTAACAGCGAAAGAATTAGAACTGTGTAAACGGTGGCTTTTTATATCATATTAACATAATGAAGTCATGAACTAATTTAATCCTATGTACAGATTTAGGTAGAATGGAAAAAATGTTCTTCATAGGCAAATCATAGAATGAGAAGAGAATCAGCATTTGTAAAGATCAAATAATAGATTTCCTAAATTTAATGCGTCTGCTTCTATTTCAATGAATTACCTTACTTCTTACTGAAATACTTAACTTGTGGGTGGTTATCCGCAGTTGGTGGCGGAGTGGTTAGCCACTCTAACGCCAAGGTCCCGGACACGAGTCCCGGCTAGTTGGATTTCTCTGGCTAGGGAATTGTTGTGTGTCTTTGTAAACAGTAATCATTATTGAAATGGATGTAATTGGGATATTCCTGTTTTCATTATAGAATTTATTATTAAAAGTTTATTTGAAGCCGCATACTGTGTTTTTTATCGTAGTAGTAGTAGTAGTAGTATTGTTAAAAGAGCTTCGATAGCTAGGTCATTTCGCACATGGACTCCCTCTGTGTATCGAACCCAGGACCGCTTTCAACGATACCGAAAGCGCTGTCCACACGGCAATCCGGGAGCCCGTTCCTTATCGTTATCTAGAAAATAAGACGTAAAAAAAATCTCAAAAATTTCCAGAAATCATGGATGCAGAGGTGGCTTTAAAGGATAACATTTTTAACTCCCTTTAATATTTTCTAGAATTAGCACTATTTTTTAAGTTATAAGGTTCCATTTATATGTACTCAAAATTATATATCCGGTGAGTACTACATCATGTCGATTGTGTTGTAATACACTAAACATGCTATTTACAAAAATTGTTGTTATAGTCATTTCATTGTTAAAATAATTTCACGAGTAAGTGTTTGTCGACTGAATTGCCCCATCGAATGCTAGCGCAGGAAATACGAGAACTTTTTTACTCCTAAAACAATTAGTTAGCCAGGTTATCCTTCATTATAATTCCCATAATAAAAAAAATCAGCAATCTAAGTCATTTATAACTGACGAAATTATTGAGAGCAATCTGTAACCAACAATGAATACGTGGTTTGGAGTAATAGTATTTGCTATTGATCTCCAAAATTTAAATAATGTGTCAATATTTTTTCTGGAAGTTTCATTTAATTTTAACTATATGGAAAATATATTGAACGTGGAGAAAATTGCTACTGAGATATGTTGCCTACTCAGTGGCTAAAATTGTGAAAAAGAGCTCCTTATCCTTTGTTTTCCTTTCCTCGTCACACCGTATTCTGCTTATTTTTTCTCGAAATGGGCTTAAAATATGTCCTTCTGCTTCAAAATTGAAATATGGGCCGAATAAATTTCGGGAAGTATTTATCTTAGAGGATGCTTTCCGTGTATGTTCTGCTGATTTGAAATTGAAATGAGCGGAGCACGCCAGCTCTACTCTTGAGTTTTCGTTGAAGGATAAGTTAGGACATTCGTTTACTCTTCCTTTGTTAGGATGGAAAATTCCGTCGGCAAATCAAAAGAGGTCTGTTTGTTAATGGCAAAGATTTGGAGGTTGTGTGTTTTAGCATGAAAAAATTCGAGAATCTTAATATTCAATTCCTAACTTTTGTAACGATTTCCAAAAGTTCTGGTACTGAACAATTCGATTTCACAGTAGCGGAAGTCTTTGGTTTCGCATTTCAATACTTTTTTCCTCTGTTTTCATTTCTTGGAAAGAAAGTGAAATTGTGTAAATCGTTTCCGATTATAAAATATCTTTACTAAGCCGCGTTTAACTTTATGAATTTTGTTGGTTTTCCGTATATGAAGAAACTTTTTTTCAAATTATACTTTAAAGCTTATAAATTTAGCCTTTCAGGTATTAAAAAATGTTCACGCCAAGCTGAATCAAATAAATTTGCCGTATTTTATTTTTAATTATAATGTCGCAGATAAGAACCGCATTTTTAATGTTGCGTACTCCTATAAAATTACTATAAGAAAGTTCTACTTCCATGAATTAGATAATTTCTGTTGTTCATGTGGTATAAACGGTAATTATTGAGAAAAGCTTTATTTTGACTCATTAGCGTAATTATTTGCCGTTCGTTACCGAGTCAAGATTCCAAATTCGGATATTTTGGTCACTTTTTGCCTTTTGTTCTTCGTACATTCATATTTCTAATTTAATGACCACTATGCGAATGGGGTGAAGCAGAAAATGCTTGAAATACTAGCTGCAACGATTAAAATCTAACTTTACGTTTCAAGAGGAGGCCTATTGTAGAATTAATACCATATGTTATTTTCATTTGTGTCTGAGTATAGATGAAAGGAAAGTCTTTCATTTGCTCTGGAAAAAGTCGATATGGCTTAAGGCTGTGAAGATTTATAAATTAGTGAGCTATGGATTAGGATGAATAACGACTATTTTACTATAAAAACGTTATTTATTGGATCACTGTGGTTACATGATTATTTTTAGCATCCTGATCAGATTAAAAACTACGGCAAACTGCAACACTTCTCATTCTGCGTCAATTCCTCTTGGGAACCTTTAACAGTTAATGGTGGGAGGTTGACGGTCAAATCAGTCTTCGAGATGCATACATTATAGACAGAGTAATAGAAAAAGAATGTAGCATGGAGATGACAAGCCTTTCCTTTGATAAATGGCGAATAGTAAAGAATAATAGTATCCTTCAGTCCATTCACGGTAGCAAAACTCATACAAGCAATCACGTTTGATGATGATAATTCTATGGAATAGAGCATTGTGTTTTAATGGTCCATTTGGAAAACCGAAATCTCTTTCGCATCAGCGCGCAGAGGAGGTGGTTATTTTTCAGCAGAATCATCGAATGCTACAGATATTGTAACCCCTGGGGATTCATTATGCTTTATGCGCACCTGCATCCATATCGTTTGAACAGCAGGCGTCATTTATAATTTTTTACTTCCGGCCCATAAATTTCCTCCAAAGTTTTCCAGTGATACGCAGTAGCTACAGAAATTTTGCCATGAATATGCTTCTTAACGCTTCTGGAGATTTTTATGATGGGAAGCACCTGTTTCGAATTGCTCCCAAGAATGATGATTTTATTTTTCGAGAGACTATTCTCATGGCATGCAGATGGTGATGACTTAGAATCAAATAAAACATGATCCGATTCGCTTGTTTCCGGAAGATTTATGGTAAAATATAACTGAATACATTCGATACTCGTGCCAAGATAACAGTGGTGTCGTTTAGCCCTCGTCATATTAAATACTGCGGCAAAACGGGGCATCAGGCTCTATGCTGTGCTAATTTTTTAGTATTTTGTATTGTAAATTATGTGGATGTGCTGTCCATGATAATTCTTTACAATTTGTTTGATGTATTTTTTGTAAAAATGTAATAACCACCCAAAACCTTATTGCTTCTCGTTACATTAACTTATACTCAAGTATACAACTTTATCCCAAGAACTGGGAAAAGTAATTGACTCGAGTATAAGCCTAGGTTGGGAAATGCAGCAGATACAGGTAAATTTTAAAATAAAAACATATACCAAAATCTACATTACATCTACACTACATACATTATGAGGTATCAAGTAAGGTAATTTAGCAGGTAAGTTAGTACGAAAAAATTGACAAAGAATTTTTAATTGAGAAAGTGAGGAATTTACAAGCCAATTTCCGACTACGGCAGAATATTTCCTTCGGAAAACAGGTACTTGGGAACTCATTCGAGTATAAGCCGAGAGGGGGCATTTTCAGCATAAAAAATGTGATGAAAAACTCGGATTATATACGAGTATTTACGGCAGTCTATGTAACCTTATGTTGTTAAAGATTTTATGAATCCGGGGATGTGGCTTAAAGCTCATAAAATCGAATTAATTGGAGAACATATTATGATCTTGGACGAAGGGTACGTCTTCTTAATTCCTGGCGAGACATAATGATAGATAGTTGTAATTCTGATTGATAATTTACGCATACGGTAAATCTCACAGATTTTTCCATAATACCTTCAAAATTTATTACAGAATTAGAAGATTTATTTTTAATATCTCCCTTCCAATAAGTGGAGCTAAGCACAAAAACGCGCCACCTGAATTTGCTAGAGATGACAGTATTAAGGCAATTACGTCGAGATCTTTGTTAATTACAAAAATGTTTATCTTCACTAGACGTAACGGAAGCTTTAACGGAATGGATAGAACGCCTTATAAATCACCTTTTTATTTCAAATTTGTATCTAGGGTAATTTTTGTCATAAAGGAACCTTTGCATAATATTCTGCGAGCCATACAATTTCGCGCTCACAAGGAATGAGATAGCGATGTCATATGCCTGCTCTTCCCCTTTATGTCTTATGGAAGTCTCATCTCAGATAATGACATACACACGGCATCATCATCGCAGTAGGCTCTCGTTCATTTCTTTGGAAATTTTAATCATCGGAGCATACGAGCTTCTTTGTTTTGCCTTCATAATGGCGCCTAAAGGGCATCACTGCTGTAAATGGCCGCACGCACACGATCTACGTTTTTGAAGCGGCGTATAAAAGTGGCAGTCGGGTACGCTCAAATCTCTTTTGCAGACACGGCAGTAGCTCTGGTGCTAATAGCTATCGCACGTGCGTGGAAGCGCTGCTTTCTTCGGCCTAACGATGCCATCCGCATCATTTCAAATCATGGCTTGGATGCCCTGAATGAAACGTTTCATTCACAGAAACAGCCGAAAAATTTTTAGAAATCCTTTACTTGCCATTTTCTCTCATGGGGATATTACCATTCCCATCTTAAATTTTTAGTTTTTCTTCCCTTCGCTTTCGTTAAAAATTTGAAGCAATACATAATGGGAGACCAAATATTGTCCTTTACAACAGGGCCGTGCTTGCTCATGGTGCGAAGGACACCACACCAGGGTGCCGATTAGAGAGAGGTGCCTTCTCTCCGGAGTAAATCCCTCTAAGCTAACCTAAACATATTAAACGGGCGCCATTGAAAACGGGGGGACAGGCACCCGAAGTACGGGCAAAACCAAACAGAGACACCAGAATGCAACATATTGATGGTGTTCAGTAAAAAGTCATCACCATGAGAAAAAAAAAGGACAAGATTTTGCTCGTTTCTCTTCTTTTTATATACGCTATGGTGTTCTGCCACAAAGTCGTGCATGAAGAACTGACAGTATTAAATTCATCACCTTTGCTAAAAATTAACCAGATTCATAAATGGATGTCACTAGAAGACAAATTCATATTTAGTCATAATCCTATTTATTGCTGAAAGTAGATTTAGAATCTTACTGTAAACATTTTAGTTATTATTGAATTAAAACATGGGCTCCCGGATGGGCAAGTAGGCAGCGCGTTCGGCTTCGAAAGCGGTCCCGGGTTCGATTCCCGATGGGTGCCGATGTACAAAATGGCTGTTAGAGCACTACTATTATATTATTAATATTATTATTCTTGATAGTTCTACTACTGTATTAAAAGAATTTACAGTTCTTGAAAATAAGCAGAAATCTAGATTGGATTGGATTGGTGTGTGAGATATCGCAGAAATGAAATCTTAAGGGATTAAAAATAAGGAAAGGGCTGAGGTGACTTTGCACATAAGGGCGTGCACCCAGGAAAATTCCCAAGGAAAAAGGTCTGACAGGGCCGGCCCTATCAGACTTTTTTCAAGTCCGTTTTTCCTTAAGAGATTAATTCTCAGGGACAATATAATCACTTAATTTAATTATATCGGAAATACCATGTGCAATTTAAGGTTTAATGTAGATATGTAATTTATGTTCAACATTAAATGGTGTAATGTCTAGGATGACTGGAATAAATCGATATTAGAAAAATATAAAGTTTGTGTTTCCTTTCCTTTAACGTAACATGTGACCGTTCATCAGCACAGTTCATTCACTCAAAGATTCGTCTATCGATCGAAGCCATACAAATGTTAACCCTTATACATATGTCCCATGAATTAAAAAAATTCTGGTTAGTTTATCTTTCGTCCTATTGGGATGAAATTTGTTGAGATTACATTGAGGCAATAGCGTAACTTGCAATTTGCGCATCACTTTCGTTATCCGATTTCCCTGAATCGAGTCCATTCAAATATGACAAAATTAATGACAAATTAATGTTTTAAACATTTAGGAGGTATTTGATAAATTTTATCAATCCCACTCTTAGAAGCAGGAATAATGATGTAATATTTTTTGAATGGGGCACAATTGGCATTTCAAGTTTTCAGTTATAGTCTTCCATAGGATGGTGAAAATGAAATATTCTCTTCCCTCTCATATTTAAAAACGATGAAAATTCATACCATTCAAAAATTTCGCAATATAGCCTTTTCCCTATTATGCTCTCTCCTTAATTATTACTTAATGTATTCCGCTTCAGAAACGCCGCTGCTTGAATACTTTTTAATCATCTCCGCTTCCTTCTCCAAATATCAACGCCTGATTCCAAAACAAACTTTTAAATCATTAAAGGATCTCTTGATATTCAGATGTCAATTTACACTTCATGTTTGATTAAGAAAAATTTTAATATTCATAAGATTTCCCGAGGTTTGAGGTTATATAATCGCATTGTTGGTAATGTAAGCGTCTTTTAATACGGAAATTATCAGTTTAAGTCCTTTTATTAACAAAACGGAACTTGACAAAGGCTAAAAACATCATCTTTTGGACAGAAAAGGTTGCATTATAAAGGGAATTTGCATAATATGTGCACTTAGAAGAAACACTATTTTCTCTTGTAAATACGTTTCGTTCATATAAATAATCTCCAGAGTATATCGGTTGCTTAAATCCATTCGAATTGAAGTAACTCAGTATTTGACCGGCCTGCTCCTTGTAACATCCATTTTATTCTTTCGATTTTATTTTAATTTATTCTTTTATGATGCACAGAGTTGTTTGGCTAAATATATTTTAATACTATTTAAGTGCCCCCAGTACTTGCTTAACCTAAAATATTTTCTGATCAAATAATAATCAAATTATTAATTATTAACAACTGCACTGTCAATTTGGCTCGATGGCAAGAAATTTATTGCAATGCGCATGTATATAAAACGGAGAATGTCATCGAATCATCTACTTAGAATGCAGCCAATGTTTGGTGCTTGGGTTGAGATACACCTCAATTTTATCGCAATTTAAGAATAAGATATTTATTCCCATACACTAGAGCAATTTAGATACTCTCCCAATACTGATTTCTTAGTATTAAGAGGATATCTGTAAAGAAAGGAAAGCTGGGACATGGCTGTTAAGAAATTAGAGATTTAAAATCTCCAATAGCCGTTTTTGTCGGCGTTTCTCTTCTCATTCCCCGGTATTCGGAGAAAACAAGACAGGACACCGCCTTTTTTGAAAACACTCAATACGTATTTCGAATGCGATGCATTCTTCTTCAGGAATAATTAGAAGACATCGTATTGGAAATACGTATTGAGTGTTCTCAAAAAGTGCGGAGTCTGTCTTGTTTTCTCGGAATAACGGGGAATGAGAAGAGGAACGCCGACAAAAACGGCTATTGGAGAGCATATATGCGCAACTTAATACATAGTCTATAGAGTACGAAAGGCATCTGAGTGTTTGACCAATTCAATATTCGATCATTTGGTTAAATTTGAGCAAATTTGAATTTTTGTGGTGACTCGAGATCCATTCTAACAGAATCTCAAAGCCTTGAAAGTATCTCTTTATGAATGGCCAAACGATATGGTGCTTAAGACTTCTTGGAAGCAGTCGCATTCAAACAAATCCTTGTTACCTTTTAGAAATAACAACTATAAAGAAACTCAGTTATTGCGTACAGTAAAATGTTAAAATGCGCTAAAACTAGCCAAAGTAAAGTGAAATACCCAGATAAATATAACTTCAATAATACTAGAGGAACTCAATCTTTCAAAACGCTGGAGGAACATAATTCTAAATTCCACGATAAGAGACTTTGTTCAAAAGGTATTTTGTCCATGTTATTCATTGAGTGAATGGAATTGATGATGATTAAATTTATAACCATATGATAATGGTGGTGATAAAAACAAGAAGCCTGGTAACATAGGTTATTTAATTTTCAATTAAATTTAGCTACAACATAATCTTGGAAAACTGCGATTAAACCTTGTAAGATGAGTATTTGGAATAAGGAATAGAATCACTTTATCATGACTATAATCAATATTTTGATGGAAGTTCAAATCTTAATCGTCATATAAGTACAATCGCGGAAATTTTTATTCAAAATTTTTTATGAAAACTCTTTCCTCTGTTATGAATATTTCCGTGTTTTAACAAGATTCGATTGGTTAAGAGTACATCTGCATTAAGGAAGTCTCTAGCTCAGTGAAATACGAAGCAAACGATTCGAAAGATACGGATTTTCCTGCGAACAGCAACAACAACAACAACAGCTCTGTCTTCGAAATAAAATCAGAGTCATTATCGTGACTTAATTGATGAAGCAGTTACTTTTCAATGCTCAATTTCTAAATAAATGAAACAGTGAAACTCACAGTTTTTAGATTTTACGGAATTTTAACAACCTTTTGTTTTTTTGTCCGTTGCTAGTTCAACTCATGCAACTACTTTACTCATACACATACTACACATCATACAGATAGTCATCTAAATGGCATAGCATGTTAAATCGTTTTAATATTGCATTTCGAGTTTTGCACAATCATCGAACTATTTTGAAGGAAAATCAAGTCCGGAACGTTATATCTTTCCATTTAAACTAACAGTAGTCCAATCGATAATTGTAAGTTTGTGGTGCAAATGCATTTGGTTTACGCGAAAACTAAAAGTTCGAATCCGAAGGAAAAGACAATGCTCAACAATCAAGATGGATAGCGATGATGAAGGTGAAAGTTCTTTGGCGTATAGATGCGTGAACCGCTTGGGAATAAGATTCGCCTCGTAATACGAAAAGCACGGGAATCGATGGGAGGCGATATCAGAGCAGCGTTTCGGCACCTCGAGGTGAATATCGAACAAATCTCGTCATTTGAGTCGGGATTTTCGGATTCCATTCTGGGGAAATTGAAGGTGAAATCTTGGAATCTTCGATCGGGATGATGTCAAAGACCTGAGCGTGTTCTCCGTGAGAAAACACCGTAGGGTACCAATCTATTTGAACTCTCCTGAATCGTGAATGGGGTTTAAACGATCCGGGTTTTCTTGTTACTTTAAGGGAAAACAAACAAATATCTTTGAGCGTCTTATTGGACACTACAAGTGAGTCCCAGCGCTATTGTGCATTGTCTCATCATGAATTGTTTTGGCCGAATAAAATGCTTATAATAAAATCATCTTCTTGTGCAGTAATGCAGTTATGAAAACAATGTAGGGGAAATTTAAAAACGATAACTTGGAATCATCAAAAGATAATGGCACGTATTTAAATTGTGTTTAAAATCGTAAAAATGTATCATCCATAGTAAAAAAGTGTACACATATTTATTCTGATATGTGCATTATATCTCAAATATAAAAACAATGAACGATTTAATATTTAAGTAGAACAGTATGAAATTACGTTATCATATTAAAAATTTAATATTTAGTAAAATGATGTAAGGATATTTTTTTATAAATATTTAGTAAATGTAAACGTTTACCGGCACAAGGATTTCGGCAAATTCCTCCTCATTGGATGTAGGCGCAATGTCATGCTGCATAATAAAAATGAGTTTAAAAGTAGAATCTTTAGTTTTTGTAATTAAATGGATTAAATATTGTTATGTTTTGTTTTATCTGGAAAAATTAAAATGTGTCGATGTAAAAACGATTTATATTTAACGATTTATATGAAAACGAAGTTATATTTTGGCCTAAAAAGTAACATCGTAAACTGTGATATGTGGTTATCGTGTTTAGAGGATATATTTTGGTGGGGGTACCGGAAAATGTCTCATTGAAAATGTCTATGTGCATGTATGTGTTATTATTCGAATATTTGTGTGATTTACGTTTTTCATATCATGGTTGGGGCTGCCACTAGAAGAAGTTCTACTTGCAGCATATATAATAATAAAAAATCTGATGTGGCCAGCGCATGACTTTCTCCATTTATAAGATGTAAATATTTATCTACGACAGTAATTTCGAACTCTATATTCCATCTAAACTTGGAAGATGAGTGATTAATTTATATATTATTATCTTTGACGTCACAAACATTATAAATAATGTTTTTCGGGACATGATCGATGAAAAACGATGAAATTAGCCTTTCACCCCAGCGCCCAGAGCGCCCACAAAGTACATAATCAGAAACTTCCGGTTTATCAGTATTATATGAATAACTCCTAAAAAATCAGTGATACAAAAATATTTTTCTTACAAAAGTTATAGTAAATTACATTTTCTAAAACTTTTATAAGTAATACAATATACGTATATATCATATTTATAGAGAAATTTTGAAAACCGGAAATGAACTTTGATGAATGAAGCTCGACTTCCGGTGAACTGATTTACTCCAAAAACTAATCAACTCTGACAGCACACACCACAGTACTATATATGAAGTTTGGTATTGATACGACCAATAGTTTTCACGTTAGAGCGCCCACTATCACACACACACATACACACACACACAGACTTCATTCCGAAAATGGACAAAACGTGTTCTAGGGACCCCAAAACATGTATTTCCGTTGAAATCTCGAAGTAGAATTTTTGTCATAAAAACATACTTTCTCTATACTTCGTATATGGAGAAAGTAATGAATAGCTATTATTGATGAACCAACAAGCAGAATTCGGCGTTCCCTAGACCAAACATTGCTTATCTATGTTTACTATATGATAAGATTGCATTTAGTATAGAAGGGAATTGAGTTAGCTAACCCAGACATGAGTGTCATTACGGTTTAGTTTAAGTATCTGGTGAAAGTTATTAACTGCGATAGTAGAAGATAAAATTTTAGCCTAGTTTTAGTAGTTAACTGACCTTGTAGTAGAATCGGATTGCGATCGACCGTCTTGCCAAGGTCGCTAGAGTCAGTTCGTAAACACGTTGGAGTTAACTCATACGCCATGTTATGAGAAAGAAAGCCAGCCTTCCATCTTCCTCGGATCTTATCTTTAAAAATTCAGAGAAGAGCTTATTGAGCGGGTCATTATTCTTCGCTTAAATCATCTTATTCTTCTTCCATTACTTCCCTCTCCCCTTCACATTCCCTTAAAGCTTCCACATTCTCAATCTTTGCTTAGCTCCTACTTCTTAATCACCTTGTTAAAGTTAACTTTTCCTCACTCTCTTTTCCTTTGTAATTCTCTCTTATTTATGCTGTCCGCAGAAAATAAAATTTTCGCGTTTAACAATGATAAAGAGACGGAATACTGAACGAAGTTTGTTTGATTCATTAGCTGTGATTCTAAGTAATCGTTACAAAAAGAAGTTTCCTCAAGTATTCAAGGAGAAATTACTCTACAAAAGCAATTTCTCGCATAATGGCAGTAATAAATGACAAGTGAAAAAAATCCGTCCACTTTTAATGAGATCAATAAAAATTAATATCTATCTTGATTGGTTTGCTGCCAGAACTACGTAATCCGATTCGTTATGTGGAAGAGTGCCTCAATATGTATGGGAGTTACATCTACATCTACATTAATACCCTACAAGCCGCCTTTCGGCGTGTGGCAGGGGGTGTAAACACCAGTTTAATCTAAACTACTTCCTTATTCGGTTATTGTTGCGTATCGTTCGCGTAAAGAATGGATTTTTAAAACGATTCGTCCTAGCATCTATTTCTCTTAACTTACGGTCATTATCGGATCGACCGAGGTAGCAGGGGAGTTGCATGATACCGATTGTATCTTCCGAAAATGTAGTTTCCCTGAATTTATTAAGCAATCGCAGCCTAGCTTCCAATCTCCTTTCTTTCAAGGATTCCCAACCTACGTCTGAGAGCATTTTTCGTTCATGTTCCTTGATATCGTATTAAATTAATCATTTATGTATTTACCTTTGTGAATCTTCGTTAGCCAATTTCAATCCTATATCGTATGTAGACCTCCTCACGTACTTTCCAATTTTCTTGGTTTTGACTTTGTGTTGCATTCTTGCACCTTAGTACATGCTGATGTTTCTGTTTCATCCATTCTTTCGTCTTTTTCTTTATCTCTGAGAGCTGCTGATGCCCAACCGTTGTTGTTTTTTCTGGTCACATGGTCAGCCTAAATCCATTTCGGTGATTTTACTTTAACTATGATGTCTGTCACTTCAGTCCGTCGTCCTCATCGAGTTCTTGATACTCCTTTGTGTTGTTTAAGTCGCTGGGTAATTGCTTCATTTAACACTCAAGTTTCACTTCCTTCAATTAAGACCGGTAAAATGCATTGGTTGAAGAACTTCCTCAACAAGGCAATTGGGTTAACTTATTTATTTTTCTGTTTGAAATATATATGACGTTCATACAAATTGCAAGTATATAAACAAATAATATTTACATAAAAATGTCGCGTGCGATTGTGAAATCCTCACACCGTTTCTTTCACTTTTTTCTTCCGTAGAAATACTTCCCAAAACATGATTTTGAGCATCGGTTCTGAATTTCAAATCACGTTTACTTTGAAAAGTAAGAATTTCGAGATCTATGAGATATCTCTTTTCGGAGCTGTTGAAGCCAAAGGAGAGCTTCGTCTTTAAAATGCAAGTAAAAATTCGCCGACCGAGACAGGAAGGTGATTTAGAAGATCTCCGTTATGTTCCTTTAATTTTCCGCTGTGTCTTAATTGCGATGCTGAGAAAGAGCATGAAAAATTTTGTCCCACCGGTATACGGAAGGTGGACGTTGCGAATTATTTTCATCTTTCGTACCGTCTAGCTGAGCGCGCTACTGATTGTAGCAGAACGCTGCAAAATATTCCGCCTCGTAAGTGTGCCACGCCTTCTCAGATTGGTGCTCCGCGTTCTAAATTTAAATTAATTCTCCGCGCACTTACTTCAGCATTACCTTAGACTATCCTCAAGTCATTTACTCGGGGTAAGTATTGAGTTTGTGGATCTTCCACCGAGTGCATTTTTTGTCTCCAAGATGAGGATTTCCTTGCTTCCTACATTTAACGTTCTTTCGATTGAGAAATTTGCTACTTTTATCCTTTATCACGAATTTATTTCTGTTATTATTTTTGATATGCCTTTCGTTATAATAAAGTCAACTCATTCGATACACGGAATGGTAATGGGCTTGATGATAGTAATGGTATAGCATAAACTATTCTTCTCTAAAGAAATGCATTCACATACGATTACACTTTAAATCCGTTACTATGATTGCTAAATGTATAAATGCTAGTTGAGTAATTTATAATTTGAATAATAAACAAGAATGTAAAAATTAGCCTAGTAGCAAGTATGTCTTGATTGATTGATTATATATTAAAAGGTATTCTCTTACTATTGTGTGGTGTATAATGTTTCGATTGTAAGATTTCTGTTCATAGGAGCTAAGAGAATTTTCATACTGAATAAATAACTTTTGATCAAAATAATTGATGGATAAAAGTAGATAAAGAGAATATTAATATTTTAATTTAAATTACATGCTGAACATTAATCATGATGATACCAATAAACTAGTTGCATCCTTTCAAGTTTTGTTTTATGGATCTAGAATTTTCAAAGTTTCAGGGAATTAGAAATGATATAATAGGATGATAATTGTCTTGGTAGAGTTTTCCCAGTAATTTTTTTGTGTATTAGTCACAGTATTAAAATAATTTACCTACTCTGATACAAGTTCGAAAAAATAATAGTATATTGAATTTTAATTCACACTGGTTTCAATTCACTCAATTCAAATGGTTTTGACTAAAAATGTCTAAAATATGTGTATGTTTTGAGATCCTATGCAGAAGATAGATCAATAACTGAGATGATGGCTTCATTTGCTAAAACAGGTTGTGGAATTACACGTACGTACATATTTGCGCAATTTTTTATGTGTGCTAATATTCTTTTGCCCTTTCTTTTATTCTTTCTCCCTATCCCTTTACTTTCATTTTATCACTTATCCCGCCTCCATGTATTATCTACCATATTCTACCTTTGTCTCTCTCTTAGTACTTTCTATTAGTATTTGCAATCTGTCCTCAATTACTTTCTTTAACAAACTCTCTCCTCTTAATATCAGATTCTCACATTTCCTTCGCGACACTTAATTACTTCAATTAAAACCCTTTCTTCCCCAACCATCTCTATCTTCCCCGCATTTGTTTTACAGCCCAACATGCTTTTCCATTTTACGCAACACTACTATATTCTGATGTCCTCTTTTCTTAAGATCCACGTTTCACATTTGTACAGTGAAACAGTCCAAATCAAGGACTTTGTCAATATTTTCCATATTCTTTCATCGATATCTTTAATCTTAGGTCATTGCCTTCACAAAAATATCCTTGGTTGATGCAAATCTTTTTCGAACCTTATCTGTACGCTTCCTATTCCAGAAAAGAAGACCGCTGCTAGGAAATTGTGAGAATTGAATCACTTGTTCTAGCTTTTCTCCATTAACCTTAGTTGTTGACTTAACCATCTATCATTGGGATAACTTCATTACTTTAAGTTTTCTCACGTCTGATTTCCTTCCATGCCTCCTTGCTTTATTATTTCGAGCATTTACTATGAGTTCTAAATATTTTTTCGGAATCAAACGCAATAGCTTCATCGCCTGCAAATCTTTTGTCTTCATTACTTCCCTCTCTACTTTCATTCTTCTAATTCTTCTAAATCTTCAATCTCCATTTCTTGTGCATATGTGTAAAATTGATTATGATAAGGATAGCATTCGTCTTATTTTCCCTCCTAAATCTGTCCATGATGTTTCTCTATCTTCTATGTTTAATATTGCCAATATTTCAAGTGAAACCCTATTGTCTATTAATTTCCCGCAAGTTTTGGCGATTGGACCCCATCAAATGTTTCTTAAAGTTTGCAAAAAGTCATACATATAAAGTAATTCCGGGAGAGATGCTCCAACTAAGGAAATGACTTCATAACAATGACTTCAGTGATAACAAGAATGTAAAACTGCGTGATATAATAGAGCATTTATTGATTACTAACAGGATGTAAACAAATTTTGTTTTAAAAAAATATTACACACAAAATATTAAATATTTTTCTGCATCCATGCATTTGGCCATCTCTCCCGAGTGCCTGGGTGAGAAGCCCTATGGGAGAGTACCTCATCAGCTTAAACTGAATTTAATCTGGAAAGCGCTTCTTATATACAAAATTGTTAAATATAACATAAAATCAGGCTCTAAGAAAACGTTTAAGTTAACTTTGAAACCTATTTAAAAGTTTCATTTACGAAAATGTTTGGAGGCATCTCAACCCCCTCTTGAGGCATATAAATAGCATATTAAAGCTTGGTCATCAGTTATTTTGCAAGTGAAATCTTCTCACGTAAAAATATTGTCGATTCAACCGAAAAAAATTATGACTATTTGATTTTTTTTCGAAATTTCGAGGCAAAATTTCTCAAAGAAAATATTTTTTGATTTCGAAAAACATATACATTTGTAATGTCCATGTAAGTGGGCTACTTTAGCCCGGTATTAAATTTCAGTCAGAAAAATACAGTGGTACCTCGAGACACGAGCAGCCTAACATACGAGTTTTTTGAGATACGAGCCGGAGCTCGGGCCATATTTTCGTTCAAGATACGAGCCCAAATCCGAGATACGAGCTGTGTTTCCAAGCCAAGTGCAGCCAAGAAGGCAAAAACAAGTGATAATTAAATTTACGTAAATGTTTAGCTTAGTTTAAGTTTAAAGTTAAGTGCATTGTTTTAAGTTTTTTCTTTCATTTGAAATAAGGAAAGTGTAGTTTTAGTTTTAAAGTTACGAAAATAGTTTTAAGTTCTTAAAAAGCGCCGTTTACGTACGTGTCTAGAGTGCCTGCATCCCTTCCCCCCTCCCTCCTCCTCGCCGTTCACCTTCGTTAGCCGCACTCGTCTGTCTCCAGAGTAAGACTATTATGCTAAATAACTCTTTTATTTCTTTATTTCATATTTTGTTATGTATTTGTTAGTTATACATGTTTATTTGATATTTAAAAACATATCTTTATTCATAATTTACAATGGTTCGGGGATTTTTCATAGGTCCGGAACGGATTAAATCGAATTCAGTTATTTTAAATGGGAGAAATTCGTTTGAGATACGAGCCGATTGACTTACGAGATCGGTTCTGGAACGAATTAAACTCGTATCTCGAGGTACCACTGTAGTGGTAAAACGCTCCACCCTAGTGCTTACTAAACAATACCTCATTTTCTGATTGTGCATAAATTGCATTCGACCGTGGATTTAAATTTGGATTAAAATTAAAATGCAGATTAAAAACGCTTTCTTGAAAAAAGCCTTAATTAGTATCACCTAAAAGTTAAATTGATACTAATAGGGTACATATACCTAAAGGTAGCACTGGGGCAACTATCCCGAGAAGAGGTGGGGCGTCTATCCTTTCAGTACGGGAGCGATGCCCTTACAGCCAGTTGGGCTACACTTTGTCCAAGATGGCCAGTCACTGCATGTAAATAATAGATGAACCTATAGCTACAGGTTTTTGCCATTTAATTCGAAATATTCAAACATTTAAACTGATGCCAACCAGAAACATTATACCCTATCTTATAACAGGGCGGAAAAAAACAGTGCCTTCTTGAAATTATGCTATACAACTGCGTAAAAGAATCAATCGCCGTGAAACTCTTGCAGATAGACGGTTACCTTCCAACTGACTGACGCACATCGTCAGTAGAGCACTCTTGTGGTTTTCCTTAAAAATACTGTTACTGGGGCATCTCTCCCGGTGGGGCATCTCACTCGGAATTACCTTACATCCTTAAATTCTAGGATTCCTTCAGCAAAAACCCTCCCTACTCCAAATTTATTCCTCGTTACTTTCCTTTTTGAAAACCGAACTTGTCTTCTCCGTTTCACCCCTTAATTTTTCTTTCAATCCTTCTAATGAGAACACATAGCTCTTGAATATAAGGCTGGAACGACAAAAATATAATATTTTAAAATCCAGAAAGACATTTCCACGGCCACCACGGCAAATAATATATAACTGCACAATTTGAAAATTAAATATATAACTTGAATATAAACTCAATACTTATATCGGTGACATCAACATATGCACAGTAGGTCGACGAAACAAAGTTTTCATTTTTGTAACGTCAAACCGAAATTATTGCAATGTAAGATTGTCACGGTAAAAAAATTTAATTTTTCTAGATAATATTATGCTGTTATTATAACCCATATGAAATATATAAGCACGAGTGGGTATTTCATATTTAAGTGTAAATGAAAGTATTAATGATATAGAAAGAACAACTCTTGAGAATTAATATTTCAGCACTTACACCGGGAAAACACGAGACCTTTTCCCATTGAATATACATAGCTCGATTGTGACTTCTTGGCTTGTTTTTAAATACGTTTACAAATAAAAAATCTTTGACGTTTGTTACAAGTAGAGAAAGGATAATAATTAGTATATGTACATGAAAAATGTCGAGTACTGGATTATACTTTCGTAAATAACTTGTATTAAATGGTGAGGAGTAGGATTAATATTTTATGATGCAAATTTTTATTGGTTTATGATAGTCTTGGACATATTTGGAGATATGGATATCTGTGTTTGGAGTGGATGTGTGTTTTTTGTCTGGCGTTGCCACAGTAGAGTTAACTACTTTGAAGTAATAATTATCTTAAAAAATTAATCTGCCTCGATCGACGCTCATTTAACCGACGCCCATTTAACCGACGCTCTATTACCCAGCTGCTCGTCTGACCGATTGCTCAACTGACCGACTGCTCAGTTTACCGATAGCTTGATTGAACGTTATCCCAACCCAGCCCGCTAACAGTTTTATGTAACTTCTGTGGCATAAGTATTTACAACAGCGAATTTAGCCGAGCTATCGGTCAACCAAGGAGTCAGGCAATCGAGCGGTAATCAAGCGAGATATAGTCATTCGAGGAGATCCCATCATATTCCGTTATTATGATAAAGACCTCACCTTTAAATCGTCATATTTCTCAAAGCGTTCCTATTTCTCTGCCTCAACCATTTCTCGAGGATTTTTAAATTAACTCGACCTTGAAAAAGTTGTGCACTCAGAATGAAATATCCCCAACCGAATTTAAACGCGAGGTGAAGGTCTTGACTAAGTCCGCGATGAGTTACGCCTATCCTATTAATTTAGTGACCAGATGAGGCAGAACGTTTCCCGAATCGAATGCAGCGCAAATAATCTCAGATATAGCCCCACAGTGATTCTTACGTCTTGAAGTTTTATAAGAATCAGTGAATTTCTATTTCTCGCTAGAGCGGCGCCTCATGTCCCCACCCAAACTCTATCTTCCCATAAATTGTCCCTCTTTAATAATAACATTTCCCGATAAAAAAACTCGAGCCTTCGGATTTAGAAGCTTCGCCCCGGAAAGTTACTTAAATTTAATGTGGGCATAGGGAAGGGCTCTAATCTGTTTGGGAAAAGAATATCCCGTCATTTTTACAACGTGGAATCATATAAGCAAAAGAGACGGGGGAAGATGAGGAGGCGAAGAGAGGTTCAAGAGAGGATGAAAGGGGAGCCGAGGAAGGGGATGAAGGTAAGATAATGATTGAAAGGGAAGGAAGAAGAATGATGGAGAAGATAAAGGAACTGATTTATTGAATGATTGATTACATTTTTATTCGGATTAGATATAGACCGAGAAATCTTACCGGTACTGCAGCCGTCAGAGTATGCAAAACGAGTGAGACGCGGTGAAAAATAGCGTAAAAAATGAATCTGTTTGGAGGATACAAGGAAAAACTAAAGATACTTATCTACCTGGTGTTTTAAGTTGCGTAACATTGATCAAAGGGGATGTAAAAGAATGCAAAATAACGGGGAAGCGTTCTTGGAGTATAAGTAAAAACAAAAAGAAGAGAAATATGGAAGATGAAAGATCCCGGAGATTGGGAGAGCATCTTTCTTTATTCAGATGGCAAATAGAGGAACATTTTCTGATTGCACTTTCCCGGAAGGCAAACGCTGGGGAATAGAAAAGAACGAGTAAAGGGCAGTATGAGATTAGAAGAGAAATGAAAAGCACCAGAAGATGAGGAATAAAGGAATATTTCCCCCCCATAATAGTAGAGTAAAATTAGTTTTTTACCGCGCCAATTTTCACAGGAAACTAAACACGCCAAAATAATATTAGAGCAAGAAATTACAACCCTAATGCTATTTCTAGCTTATTTTCACGCTTTATTTAGATGAGAATGTCCTTTTTCATGCTCTTCTGTCCTCCGATGGAATAGTAGAAATTCTCACGTTGCACAATGGTCTAGAATCGAAAAAGGCACGCCAAAAATATGAAAATTGTATTTCTGAGTACAAGCTTTGAAACTCGTGTTCTTGAATTACTTTTTTCGAATACAGCTATGCATGTTATATTCATCGGTTTTTGCACATTGAAATTGTACGTGAGTCGAGGTTGACTAAATTTTCGAGAAATACCGGTCTTCAATTGTCTTGCAATTCAAGTCGATGCCAATCCCATGTGAGTAAATTAATTCGGCAAAATGTGACGCAGTCTAATAAACCAATTCTATAACCTATGCATCAGCTCAAAAAATATATACTAAGACCATATCTTTGGAGTATGTTAAGCTAAGGCTTTCACATAACTGTAGAAAGGAAAGTTTTAGGAACCTGTTACCCAGTATCTATGTGTGGTAGAATACATAATAATTAAACGAAAAATAAAGAAATACGACAAAATGTCGCAGATCTATATCTAAATCTTCGTACCCTACGCTATTTGGTGTGTGAGAGGTATGTAAGTACCATGCCCTAAGATTACTTCTTCAGCTTCATCTTATCAAGCATCTTTCTTGAAAAATATGAACTCTTAAGAATATTTATTCTATTATCTATTTCTCTTTCTTTAGAATCATTATTGGATCTACCGAAGTAGCACGAAGGACGCAAATTACCGATCAAGTCTTCTGCAACAGCACTTTCTCTGGAAAGTTATTAGAAAATAGTGTTCAATCGATACTAAAATCATGACTATTTATAAAAATATTTTATTGTTATCTCTTTTCTTTTTCTACTTATGTTCAAATATAGATATCCACACTTTCTCGGCAATCTCAGACTTATCATAAAACCATATCATGACTCCCACACGAAATCCATCACGTATCGTTCCAAGCTATACATTTAGGTTTTAAATATCCAGCACCAAAAAATAAAAATGTTATCGGTTTACCGAATCTTCGAAATGTTTCCCTTCGATTCGAATATTTGATTTTCCCCGTCCCCGCGACATTTTTACCGTTCGGTAGAAAAACACGCCCGCAATAATATTTTCCATAAACTTGAGAAATATTTGTGCCCAATCAAGGAGCCGGGATATTTTTTCGTGCCCAAGTTTTTCCACTACTCCTCACGCGGCGACTTCAAGGATTTCACGAGAACGGTTTCATTAATTCAAAGAACTCCCTCTTTGTATTGTTCCTAGGCTGAACTCAGCGCGAGGTCGTCATTTTAGGAATCGGAAAACAAATTCGGACTTTTCGCGGGAAATAATCGCGGAGAGTTAACACGGAGCAGTTTTATTTTCCGATAGCCAACCCTAATTTTTCCTTTAAACGCGGGGAAAAAACGAAAAACCAATCTCTCCAAATAATGGAAATACAGAAATTCTCGGATAAATCCTCTAATAAAAATAAATTCCTAAACCATGCAAATAAACGCCATATGCAAATAGTCCGGCGGCAGAATTCATATTTTAAGGCGGAAAATGGTCCAAGAATCAGGATCGCACGACCTTGAGTGGCCGCGTGACACTTGACTCCTTGATTCCTGGAAAGGCTGTAAGTAAGTTTGATGGGAGGTGGGGATGAAGGGAGAGTCGATAGCGTTCCCTTTGCTTCCCTTCTACAAGGTTCGGATCAATCACCGAGCCGAATGCTTCCCCTGAGGGCAGAGGGTCGCGTCTGCCCCGGTCGATCCTCTCTCTCCATATATACCTCTTTCCAGATCAGCTCTCCTCTGACCCATCTGAAAACAATCCTCTAGACTCAAACAGCAATGCTTTTTCACGATAAGCCGCGGCGTAGGTGGCGCAAAACAAGGCCACTTCTAAGTAGGCGGCTATGTATTTTTTATTCCCCGCTCCCCTACCACTACCTACTTTGGTTCTGGTGGGGCCATCGGCATATCGATCCGGCGCTTCTCGCCAGGAGGCGCTCATTTCTACTGTCTAGTTTGCAAAGAATTCGGAGGTCTGTGTCTAACCCCCGCAGTTCCTTTTTTCTACTCTTGTACCGAAAAGGAAAGTATTAAGAAGGAAAATTGAAATATTTTCATGACCGGTTCAGCGTGTGTTTCGGTTTAAAAGACGCGGCTGCCTATTCAATATTCAGAATTTTATCACTGCGTTCATAGTTTGTTAGTATTAATACCAAATAAGAGTAACTAACTTACCATTAACTAACTAAGATGATTTACTAGCAGCTGACTAAGTGAGAAACTAACGTAGTGGGGGGACATGCTTATTAGGTCTTAGTAGTTCCTCTTCAACATCTATATGTACGACATTCGGGCTTAATTCCTACTGAGGATTATTGGGTGAACTATGAATAGAGCCTTTTCCGGTTTACTCTTCTACCACCACCGATTTGCCTCATAAACTGATTAGGCTGGTCTTTATCGATCAATCAGTGCAATGGAATCACTTCAGCGTGGTAATTTTACTATGTCATTAGAGACATTTACTGGATTTAAATTTAATTTTCAAGCCCTATTCAACCTAAAATCGTCCATAATAGAAAGAAGCTTTTAATAGAAAAACAAGATAATAATTTTGTATAAGACATATGATTGCGTTTGTAGAATTTACCATGAAATTAATAATTTATTTAATTTATTGAGGTAGTATTACTGTATCTCATGAGAATGTATAACTGTTTACATAATGCATACATAATATTTAGCAGAAATTAAATACGTATACTGATAAATATATTTTAGAATATCTGTAGCTATTCCGAGGTAGGTGTATCATATTTGCTCTTTCGGGCCATACCATAACTTGGTATCTTAAAACCATGAATGCTTCAAGGTTTATAGAATACACTCGGAACAAAATAATTTGAGATTTTGGAACAATATCGCTCAGTTTAAAAGGATGTTTGACCTATAAATAATTTATTCCTTTCAGTTCAATTTTCAGAAAATATTCCAAAGAATTATTTACAAATCTGTCTTAAGATGGGGGAATAATTTTTATACGACATTTTAGAAATGCAGTTACATTTTTTTCATAAATTTTGAAACTATCGCTCGTTTATCGAACATTTTCCATTTTAAAATGGAAAATGGAGTAAAAATATATGATAACGAAGTATACATTTTTATTTCTAATACTTATTTTTGCGTATTGTCGTTTTTAACTCAAACTAATTATTTTCGAGTTAATTCTCTAATATTTTTTAAATATTATTACTCTGTGCATTCCATGCATATGATATCTAAATAAATTATGAAGTCCTCATAACTCTGATCGTAGCTTTTTGAGATCAAAATTTCGTTCAGCATATTTAAGAAAAACTTACTAGAATAAGAGGATCGTGTACACAAAGTTAATTTTGTGTTTTCACTATTTTAATATTTATCATAACTACGAGCTAGTATTCCTAATTATGTGTATAGAATCTTCTAGCAAAGCAAGAACTTCCTATCATTTCGATAAGTGCATCAAAAAAATAATGAAAAACTACCCCAATGTGTTTTATATGGGAGACATATTTACCGTCCGGCATCGAACCCGGGTCTTCCTGGTCATACTTACTATGCAGCACAATAGGATATCGCCATCTCTAACTATGTGTGAAAATTCGAGCAGAAATATTGGCTGCAACTACCTAAAACGACGTCCTGGTTTTCACATGTATTCCTTATGTGAGAAATTTTAATATGCTCTATTTTAATCTGCTCGTGTTATGAAAATATGAAAGGTTAATATAATTAAAATATTAACAAAGAATTTACTTTGTTTATTTAATTTTTATGAAAATTTCTCAAAAACAGTACGTTGTAGCCTTTTTTTACTCAATGGCTGGCTCAATTTATCGCAAAAAATACAATAGAAAACAAGTAACTACGTTAATATTACCGTAAAATAGTCTTCCTGTGTAATTAGAGTATTATTTACTTGTACAGATATCTTAGACGCAGAAAGTATGCTCCTATGAATGGAGATAGATTTTCCTAACCTAATCTCATTACGTCAGTTCGAAACTAAATAATTCAATGTCAACTAGAGGCTTCTAGTACACTACCTACGAAAGTTCCCTTAAATGTCTTGGATTTGAGTATGAAAATAATTTTGAGTTATTATGTGTTTTTGGAGAAGTTATCAGTATGATGTCAAATATTTAACAACGAGCAAAATATTCTGGATTTTAAACTCCAGTGTTTCGATAAATTGAGAGTATAAATAGTAAGTTATATTTAGACTAGCATAGTTACATTTAATGAGCAATACCTTGCGTAGTTTCTTTACATTTAAATTTTATATTTAAATCCTGCAATCCAATAGTAGTGGCCAGGGTTATTAGTTTCATTTAGATATCAAATACATGCCTACTTATCTGAAGATAAATATTTGAAAATGGTAAAGATTTTCTATTTCTTTTGAAAGATGAACGTTTCTGAAGATATATATTCATCAACCGGCTGTAGACAGTCTGGTGAATTATTGTCCTAACCCCCCCAAATACACGTACAATTCTCATGATGAGCTTCTTTATTGGGAATTTATCCGGACGTAAAAGCACCACCCATTCGAATGTCCGGGAGGTGGTGGCATTAAAGAGGTCCATCATGAAGAAAAAAGTTACTACCCTGCAATTCACAACCTACAACTGCCGCAGCTTGAAGAGTGAAGAACGATTGCTGGAACTACTCAATGAAGCAGAGAAGATAAAATGGGATGTCATCGGTCTCAGCGAAGTCAGAAGAAAATCAGAAGAGCTACTTACACTGAAGGAAGGACATTTATTCTTTTACAGGGGTACCAAAGATGGAATAAATAGAGGCGTTGGATTCTTGATCAACAAGAAATGGAAGTGGAGAGGTCCCATTGGAACAAAAAATGAATATAGACTACATATTGGTAAACAGACTCTACACTGCAACAAACTGTGAAGTTTTGAATGACTTCAACACTGGAAGTGACCACAGAATTGTTAGATGCAGAATTAATATTAACCCCTGAATGGAACAAAAGAAGTTGGTTCCTTGCAAGGAAGAGATAAAAATTGGTAAACTATCAGATAACGAGAACCAGTTTCAGCTGGAACTAAAGAATAGATTCGCAGCACTTCAGGAGGAAGAACTCGAAACCAAAGTTATGGAAGTCGTGAAGAAAGCAGCAGAGGAAGTAGCAAGCATGCCAAGAAAACGTAAGGATAACAAGTTTAGTGATAGGACCCGACAAATGATGAAACGACGGAAGGAACTGAAGAATTCAGACACTCCATCGAATACGAGTATGCCGAGCTCTGAAAAACCATCGGAGTAGCAATCAAGGAAGATGTGAGGAATTTTAAGGAAAAAATTGTGCAATTGGTCATAGAAAATAACAAGAGCATAAAGAGGGCTAGAGGACGCCTAGCAATTGGTAGGATACAGATTTTAGCCTTACAGAAGAGAGATGGCACAACAAAGTATAACAGACCAATAATATTGAGGACTGTAGCAGAAAACTTAGGCAACCTATCCAAGAAGATGGGAAATGCCAAATAGGAAAACCAAGAGGAAAGCCAAAGCTCACAAAATTTCCTCTCAATTCTCCCAGAAGAGGTAATGGAGGCGATTAAGCAGATGAAGAATATGAAAGCCGGAGGAGCAGATGGGGTGTTGGTGGAGTATCTGAAAGCTGGTTTAACAGAGATTGCTAATGTTTTAGTACAATTATTCAGTAATTGTCTAAAACAAGGAATGATTCCCAAGGAATGGAACCGCGCAAGGATTGCCCTTCTGCACAAGAAAGGAAGCAAAGAAGATTTGCAGAACTATCCGTATCTTGCGCAGTGTTTATGAGAATGCCACAGCTTCTGCAAAGCTGCATGAAGATACCGATGAATTCAAGTTTGAGATAAGGTAAGACCACTAAAATAGAGGTGTGCCGGCCATGTTGCGAGAAGAAACGACAACTGTTGGACATCTGCAGTTCTCAACTGGATACCAAAATATGAGAAGAGACCAAGAAGAAGACCGATTTAAGCAGAAACAACTTTCTGTATCAAAATTAAATTTTCTTAGAATATTTCTAATTGCGTTGATAATGATAAGCTCTACCCTTCGATTGATTTATTTCATTAATATGTGTAGGCTATCTCCGAAGATAAATTTTCTGTGGTAAAAATAATTGCATTATACCCATCATTAAGTATCGGATAATTTTATATTTATGTTTAATTTTAAGGAAATTCATGACACATCTGTGAACCGTTTAAGCTTATCATTTTGTGGTAGGTAATTGCTGATGCTAAAGTTCAATATCTCAATTCAATGTATTGAAAGAAAAAATAAATAATTTTAGGAGAATGTTTTGTACTGAATAATTTTTAGTGGCTTCTTAGTAATAACCGTTTTTCACTGCGTAACACTTGGCTGTTACTCTTCTAGAAATACAGCTCCATATGGTTGAGAATAGCCATTACCTATCCATTCATGACTTTCCTGCTCTCTTGAGAGCAACAAACAAGCTCTCGATTCGTCAAATGGGATGCTAGAATTCTGGTCGCCTCTTTCCGTAGACCTCTCTATTTTATTCCTACTCCCTTTGAATTTGAGGCTGCGTATATTTATTTGTTTCCAAGAGCACTTATCCCATTTTAAACTTGGTTTTGTTGACAAAAGCTAAGCCTATTAGCGGTTAAGTAATTACTCGCGGTTTTAACTGCCAACGTATACTTGTTTCATTGATGTGGTTTTCATCGTCTCTTATGGATTCAATACGTATGGATTTATATATTCTACCGAAATTATCCCATTATGAATACTCTTTTATAAGTATTTAAAATTTCCTCGTTTGAATAAAAGTTTCTTTTGCGGAATATTAACGAATGGCTCATGAAAGTGCAAGAAAATAAGATCTACCGCGTCATCTATCGCGTTAAATATATCATTTTATAGTCCCAATAACTAAGTTTATATTGAGTGACTAATTCGAAAACCGTGCTGGCGCACACTAAACCAATTGTTATCTTTCCAGTGATTAATAAAGTATTCTGCTGCAATTCCCTTCTTATTTTTGCAAGCAAAAGACGTTTAGCAAAACGGGTTGTAGTTATTAATGTTTGTTTTATCTGAACTCGTATAAAGAAGAATAACTGTGTGTTATCCACTCTATTGGTAGATGATAATTATTTAGAGTTGCGTTAAATGATTACACTGGTCAACAGTGGTTTTGATGCCGGGGTATTTGGAGCTGATTTCATATGAATTTAGTGCCCTGATTTCAAATATGGCATTAGTTTTTGCCCAGGAGCTCAAATTTTTAAGATTTTACATTTTAGTGGAGTACACGTTTCATTATTTTAAGGTAAAACTATGGAGCAAATAATATAATCAAACATGGAATGCTTTATTATTTCTATATTTAAAAAAATATTATAGCAACAAGGAAAATCATATTGAAAATTGTATTAGTACTTATCTAGTTACAGAGAACACAGAAAGAGTAAAATGTCACTGAACACTTTGGAAGCTTCTTTTCGGTGACATTCTTGAATTCATTTTGATACAGTCCCTTTTTAAACTCCAGCAGTAATCTGCCATCATGTGCGTATCCCATCTTCCTTGGTAACGGCCCTCCATTGCTTTCATATCCTGGTGAAATCTTTCACCTTGTTCCTCATTGGTGTTTCCTAAATTATCCGGAAAACGGTCTAAATGGCTGTGTAAATAGTGCACCTTAATGCTCATGTTACACCCAAGAGATCTAAAACTGTCTAGCATCTCATTTACCAGTTTAGCATAACTTTCAGCTTTTTTTTACCCGAAAAAATTCTAAAAACTGCAACAAATGAAGTCCAGGCTTTACGATCAGCCTCATTCATGGAATTGACGAAGGTAGGATCCTTAATAAGTTTTCTTTTTTGTGGGCCGTCAAATATTCCTGCTTTAATTTTTTTACGTACTCAACTGTGGCATATTTTCCCTTCTATATGCAAAGCACGATTTATTCTTATCAGGAGCCTTTACAAACTGCTTCATTAGGCCCATCTTGATATGCAGTAGAGGCAAGATGATTTTATCTCGTCCAACTAAGGGTTTGTTAATGATATTCTTTTCCCCAACGTTCATGTTTTCTCTCTTAGGCCACTCTTTACTTACCCAGTGTTGCGTTCTGTCTCTGCTATCCCAGAGACACAAGAAGCAAGGATATTTGGTGTAGCCACTTTGCTGTCCAAGGAGAAAGTTTACCATTTTTAGGTCCACGCAAATCACCTATTGATTTTCATGATAATTTATCTTCTGCAAGGCCAAAGCAATGGTGTCATATTCTTCTTTCACCTTTGTCGAGTGAGCAATTGGCATTGAACCATATTTATGCCCATTGTGTAGAAGAACACATTTCAATCTTCGCTTTGAGCTGTCAATGAATAGGCGCCAATCATCGGGAAAATATTCAAGAAGATCCATTTTTCCCAGGAGTCCTTCAATGTCGCGACAAAATACAAGATTGTCTTCTTGAGTAAAGAAGGGTAGCAGATCATTTTCTCGTGTACGAGAAAATGCAATTATGGCTCCTTGTTCCAGTAAATTTTTATCGTTCAGACTGGAAGCTAGTAATTCAGAAGATACTATTGAAAGGTTGAGATCTCTAGCAAGGTCATTCAACTCGTCCTGGTTGAAACGCTGAGGAGTTGATGACATCTCCTCATAATCACTGTCACTTTCATTATTATCAGATTGGGGATCAGAGGGACAATACTCGTCCTCACAGAGCTCTGGTAGCTGGTGAAATGTTGGAATCGGCACTTCCTGTGAGTGAGGGACGTCTAGCAGATACTAAATCAGGATAATTCCACTTGCTACGATTGATTCCAGCAATATTTATTTGGCAAAAATAATAGTCATCGAAATGGTTTATGGGTTCTCTTCACGCCATCGGTACGCCGAATTTCAGACTTTTCCTTTTTCCAGTAGTCCACTGTCGTAAATGTTCTATACAAGTTTTACAGACAAGATGTGGTGCCCAGGTTTTATCCTGACCACCAAGTCTAACATCAAAATATCCTACATAAGCTCTCTTTACAACGTCACTAACGGTTTTTCTATTTTCTATTAATGTGTATTTTCTGCATATGTAGCAAAACACGTCAGGATGATTCAAACAACTTCTACTAGTAGAACTCATACTTTTCTTTGGAGCAGCTCAAATACAGCAATCTAAAACACTTGATAGGTTATTTGCCTATCAACTCTTTCCCAAACAGAAATATCATACGAGGCCCACTTTGATCTAACCTGCACAGCGAGAACTCACACATTAAACTTAAGAGTTGAAGTTGAAAAGTTGAAGTTGAAGCGTTGAATGTCACTACAGTTACTGGGCAGGCAATGGTATAATTCCATCAAGCAGATTTCCCTGTAACTAACTAGATGGCAGAATAAAATATGACTGCCAATTTGGCAAATATACATTGTATATTAAATTTACAACACCAATACCTCAATGTTTTGAATAGAGAATACATTGATAGATAAGTGGATGTAACTAAAGAAGTAGAGCTGATAGAGAAAAACTGATTTCATATTTAGAATCAGCGCCTTAAATATAGCGAAAATCAGTTATAAAATCCTAGGCATAGAAAAAAAGTTATTTTTGTTGACCAGTATTATTCGACATGTTCTCAGTTTTAACACCGAAGTATTGAAGGATAATCTATAGCTTCCAAGGGATTTTAGAAGCATAGAAAATATGAGTAATCTCAAAAATAAATTAGAGGAATGGACATTCACTACCATATAAAGTTGTTATTATTTTTTTACACAATTAATCTTACAAATAGAAAAGAAAATCAGGTGGTAAGATTTATCTGACACGATAACATTATAATACCTTGAAGTATTTTAAAACATATATTCCTAAAGTCTTTTTTGCTTTTAGGGTAGGGTTTGAGAGCCACTTCAGGTAACATATTCCAATCTTTTATCCCTCATTTATAAAAGAGTACTTTGCGATATCTGTTCGTTGTTTCCTAAGCTTAAAATTATGTTTAGGGTCCCCTCGAGCTACATAATGTGGTTCCTCTATCCTGTCCTTTAATTCTGCCCATGCCTCGCCTCTGTTTCTAACCTGGAAGATTCCTACTAAATTTTCTTTTATCTTTCTACTTTTTTCTAGTGATTCCCAGCCGAGCTTCTCCAACATCTCGGTCTTCTTTCTTATGTCTTCCTAATTTATATCTTGAAGCTTTCCGTTGCACTTTTTCTGTCTTTTTGATGTTGAGTTTACAATGAGGATTCCATACGTTGGTCGCATATTCTAATATCGGTCTTACTATTGTTTTTAATGCTAATTCTTTCTTGTTCCTACTACTAACCCTTAAATTTCTCATCACGAAATGTAAATTTTTAAATGCTTTAGAAACAATTTTACTTATATGAGAACTCCAGTCCAAATTTTTCGTAAGTATGACCCCTAAGTATCTGCATTCATTTACTTTTGGAATTTTATCACCATTTAACGCATAGGGGAGACCGGGGCTGGTTGGTCCGGTTTATTTTATTAATTTTTATATTATTTTTTGTACATATTTAAACTTATGAAATTATTGCTAAATTTTAAATGCATTCTTTCTGAATCTGAATGGCAATTATTAAACTTGAAAATATGAGTTAAAAACTAAAAAATATAATAATTACTGGACGTATGTCGAGTGAGCCAATCTGCCCCTACATCGGGGTAAGTTGGCCCAGAGGCTGGGGCACGTTGACCCATATAATCTTTTGATAAGTTAAAATAGTATAACTTTAGGAAATAAAAATAAAACTAATGGTTATCAGTAAAGACCTTATGGATTACAAATTAAACGTCTAAAATAAACTGGTTTAATGAAGCACTATTAAGCATGAGGGACACCCTATTAAATATCTTACAGCAAGTAATTAGAAACGCTAAACCAGATCTAAAATCTCAATATTTAGAATTAAGAAAAGACTACAGGATTAGGCAAGCAAAAGTGGAAGCAAACGATAAATACATTGCCACATCTAATAATAAATCAAAAGCTTTATGGAAAGTAATCAAGACTGAGACTCAACTAAAGTTTGAAAGCTTCTTAACAAATATGTCACCTGATATCTTTAATGATTACTTCACCAATGTAATGGAAAAGTTAATTGAAGGCTCTAACATAAAACAGCACAATTTATTATAGTAAAATATATTTAATAGTCTAATTACTCCAACTAACAGTCGTTTTACTTAGCACCTGTAACTGAAAAAGAAATATTCAGTATAATTGCCTAGTTAAAATCCAGTAACTGCCTTGATATATATGGCATGAATTCAAAGCTGTTAAAAGGCATAGCACATGCTATAGCATATCCTTTAACTAAAGTTATTAATCAGATATTTGAATTTGGTAATTATCCAGAACAATTGAAAATCACAAAAGTTATCCCAATACACAAAAAAGGTGAGAAAAATGACCCTTCAAGCTACATGCTCATATACATAATTCCTGTATTTTCTAAAATAATAGAGAAAGCATTATTTTCAAGAATATGTAATTACTTCGAAAAGAACAATCTAATAAGTCCCACACAATTTGGTTTCCTGAAAGGTAGAGGTGTCATGTCAATGATCAGTGATATACATTGTTCCTTTGAAAGCAATGAAACTACTCTAGTTTCCTTCAGTGACTTGTGTAAGGCATTCGACAGTGTTTCCCAAGAAAAACTTCTTTCAAAATTATACTCCTATGGCATAAGGACTACTCCTTTGAGACTCTTAGAAAGTTATTTGAGAGTCCGATGTCAGCGTGTGTCTGTAAACAACAAGCTGTGTAGTAAAAAACTAGTAAAATATGGAAATTATTATAATGCGTCAGAAAGGAAATAATTTAACAATGACTCCTTATAAGATTCCAGATACTGTTTTGCAGGACACGTTTTAAACGTTGAGAAAAACACTGCGACTTAAATGATAAGAACACTTGCTCAGATACGTATCAAAATATGTTTAACTTCTAAAATTATATTAATAATTGGATTAACTGGACGAATTATACATATTATTATCATTAAAATTAACAAACCTTTCATCGAGTTTAAAAAAATATATAGGACGGGGCAGGTTGGCCCGGGTGGCCATCATGCCCGGTCGTTTCTGGGCCAACCTGCCCCATCGCCATGTTTACAATAAATTCTATTAGTGACAAAAACCACTGAAGCTATTTCGAATGTATGCCATACAGAAATAATCCTTAAACTATGACCTTTAATTATACTATTCACCTGTTGCGCCTAAAGTAAGCAAAAGTTAAATAAAACACATTTAACCTACGAGTAGAATTTTACTGAAGCACGCACAAAAACAATTAATCACTACAACTTGTCCAAAACGGCTCCGCCGGCAATATTGGTCCTGTAGATGGAGGAAGACAGTACTATATAACAATCAGTAATAACTCCACTGGGCCAACCAGCCCCTATGGCCAACCAGCCCCGGTCTCCCTTATCTAATCTCTCTCTCTTTCCTTTTATTTGTGTATGTAATATGATTACTTTTCTTCGCATTAATCATCATTTCATTCAATGAAGCTCACATCTCGATTTTTATTATACTCTACTACTCATACTCTTATTCAACTCTCTTAGCATTATGTAAATGCGTAATGTAAAATGTATTTAAAATGTTATTGATATTAACCTATTTGAGGGATCATATTCCATTTATTTTAAATTCTGGCACTTGCTGACAAGTATGTTTAGTTTAAGACTTAGCAAGACCTTAATATACTTTATGAATACATAGCTATGCTCACTATTTATCTCACAGGAAATTAATTATTGAGAGTATTGAAGCCACACTGTTGTTTTACTAAGAATGGTAAAAAATTGTATTTCACTGTATTCTTACTATCGTGTTGCACCTGGGAGATAAATATATCATAATTGAATGTTATAGCTGAATGATATATGTTCTATAATAGTCAATAATGTTGTATTATTATAAAAAGTATTGCAAGCATTATTGTATTAGTCTATAGAATGGATAGGATGGTAAACTAGTGTTGCAAAAAACAATATCGAATCGTCAAAAAATATTAATTTTAGGAGAGGAATGATTTCTATTAAATTTAATGCCTCTTTTTCTATATCATTTGGCCCTCTCAACGTACTCATGACTTTTTCATGGATATCTACTCCCAGAATATGTAATGGTTTAGATCATAATGACCCTATCGTAGATTCCGTACGATGTTTCCTTCGTTAATCTCGCCGGGTATGTGTTATGATATATACTACCGAGCCATTTATTCAGTATATTTGCCTGATTTTTGGTGTGGAAAATCTTGTTCCCCGTTTCATCACATATTATGTTAACGTTTTCCATATCATCATATCATAAAGTATCATAGTAAACAACTTTAAGTGAATGAATAGTTGGTTTTAAATCTATAATAGCCGCCTTTGACGGCTTCCCTCGTCTCACTCACCGGTATTCGGAGAAAACAAGAAAGGATCACCCTAAGGCAGGATTTCAAGAATGCGTGGCGATCCTTTCTTATTTTTTCCGAATACCGGTGAATGGGACGAGAAACGCCGACAAAGACGGCTATTGGAGATTTAAAATCTCTAATTCATTGACAGAAGTGTTCCAAGTTTTCTTTCTATGAGTGAATGAATACGTTTATATTCGTTTGATATATTTTGTATAAAATTATTACTTGAAGTTTTTAGTTTACAAATAATCCGTCCAATTATATTAGCAGTTTTATCCAAACTTGAGCGGGAGTCAGAACATATTATCCATATTAAATAACATTGCTCGAAGAGCTGATTGTTCTCGACAGGTATATTTCTTTAACATAACTGAGCGGTAAAATTATGGAACATATAATAGCTAGCTCTTTAATTGGTTTACTTGAAACGTTCAGTTTCATAATTAAATAGGAATCAAAAGGGTTTTCGTAAAACTCGTTCTTACGAGTCATAGTTGATTAGTCCAGACCACTTTATTAGTCCGCTATGTTCTGAAATCAGCTGAAAAACATAAGCAAGTCGATGTTTTTAGATTTTCGGAAGGCTTTCGATAAGATACATACCTCATCATAAATTTCTGTACAAATTAGAATTATCGGGTAACAATGCAGAAGTAATTAACTGGATAAAAGACTTTCTAACCGATAGAGAGCAACGAGTAGTACTCGATGGTATTAGTTTCAACTATGTTAAGGTGACCATGGGCGTCTCTCAGGGTGGTGTAATCGGGCCGTTGTTATTTTTAGTGTACATTAATGACCTCGGCAATCACATTTAAAGCAAAGTTAGGATATTTGCGGACGAAACAGTCATTTACAGTGAAAGAGATAGTTTAGAGGATAGATTAACCCTTTCGAACGACTTACTTAGATGATTGGCAGTTAGAGCTTAATGTAGAAAAGTGTTCATTAAATAACTTCTTCCAAAAAAATCTATAACGAATGATTATTCATACAGCGTCCGTGGGGTAAACCTAATGACAGTAGAATCGGAGAAATATCTTGGAGTAACTCTCACGAATAATCTAATATGGAGTACCGACATCCGAAATATATGTGGAAAAGCACTAAAGAAACTCGGCTTCGTTAAAAGAATAGTCGGTCGGTTCGAAGAAAAAGTTCGCGAGTGATGTTACTTAGCGTATAGTAAGCCCTCACCTTGAGTGTAGTGTATGGGATAAGATGGAAACCTGAAACTCGGCAAATGGATAAAGACTGTAAATATCTTTTATATACGTTGTTGAACGTTCCGCTGATTGTCCTTGGTTCAATTCCAGAGAGCAATTAACATTCCTCAATGCAATTCTTATGGAGATAACGGAAACAAATTTTTAGTACTTCCCGGCATGATATCGACTTCAAACTTTGCATAAAAAAAATCAAGTCTTAACAAGTGTTACGGTCTATTCACAGCTACCAATAAGTCCTGGGTTCGACAGCAGGGGTCTCTAAAATTAATAATCATAAATTAGTAAGCATCAAGCGAAGCCGCTGATGAGTCGCCAAAACAAATGTATGAATTTAAGGTTGAAATTATACTTCAATACAATGTTAACCTCACTGCAGTGGCA
Organism: Sympetrum striolatum; assembly: GCA_947579665.1. Taxonomy (NCBI): domain Eukaryota; kingdom Metazoa; phylum Arthropoda; class Insecta; order Odonata; family Libellulidae; genus Sympetrum; species Sympetrum striolatum. The sequence continues at coordinate 89,215,227 of OX388352.1, forward strand.
CGGATTTTTCAGGTCCTTCAAATTCAGCTTATTTTCTCAGGATATACTACAGTAAAGGCACTCTCCCACATTGTTCATAAAGGTAGGCAGTTTTATCCACTAATTTTGGATTCACCCACCTTGATAAAGGCTCTCTAGCATTTTACCGTAGAGATTCTTGTTGAGTTTCCACATCCAGAGCCATGCGTTATTTGAATATTTTGAGAGGCGTTTTCGGCCGTTACATGCAAGTAAATTTCTCCAAAGCTGAGCAGAAATCTCAGTGGGAGACAAGGGAAATTTGATTTCCTCTCTTTATTTCCTCTAACCTCGTATTCTCTTTCCCACGCATGGATATCCGATTTTGCATACGAATCCAATCGACCAATGATCCGAAGAGGGTGTTCTTGACATCGATTCCTGGATCTAGAAAAAAACACGCAACAGTCATTGAGATTAATCATGAATATCACAGTCAGATCTTTGGCTTGAACGAGTTTTAAATTGTGTTGAAAGCTTTTATGGAAATATTAAATAGGAATCGAGTACATCTTCACTCCGAGAACCGTAAGTGAATCATAGTTGCCAGTTGTCTTTTTCACCAATATCAGAGATGATTCGTTTGTGTTACCATATTTGTGATTTTTTGTGACACATAAGGAGACGGTACTTTTGAATAGATCCTCTCCTCGAAACCAAAAAATGTGACGAGCAGATATCATCGCTTCACACGGACAATTGACGGACTTGCTACGTAAGAGACTCGTTTGATCAAGGTGTTTGTCGAAATTCCATGGAGTAAGTTTACGTAAAACGCTACGAAATTAATTTCGTGGTACCTGTGCTAACGAAAACTCCAAATTTTTCGAATCGTCATCTATACATTCCTTTAGAACGTCTAAAACTACTAGCTGCTGACAACAAATACATATGGTGTGAATTTGTAGATAATGTTTCGGATTAGAGAACGAATCAGATAGCTATCATTTAAGATTCAATATTTTATTCTACTAAAGATGTTTTTCAAAAGATGATAAAAGCATTCAGGGAAGTAATGTTTTGTCTGATTTAATCTGTCCTAATCTGGCCAGAACATGCTCCATGGAATTTCTGGTTCAAGTCCTCTCAGACTTATTTCGTGGCCACTTTTCATTAGGGATGTTCCTAGGTGAACGCGTGATAGTGGAACGTTATCATGTTCCCTTTTATATTGTAACTTTACCTATCGGAAAGTAAATGAGAAAGATAAGCTTTTCTTCTATTATTTTAGGACAATTTTTCGAAGTTTTAATTTTTTGGATAGGTGACTGCATTAGAAAATATTGTCTTTGATTCCCACCAGTAGTTATTGGATTATACGTTAGGAATGAGATTAAAATATATTAATGAAAGTTCGAACAAAAATATGCTCCCACGTAGCATCTCCGCTAAATAGATAAATGTGTACTTTAGAAATTTATCTCATTGAGATTAATTTAAAGAGCTTAGTAAATCTTAAATTCCTCTGTGTTAGAAAGATTTTTATTTTTAATTTGATTATGATAATTTTGAAAATGTAAGTTATGATTTATGCCGAGCTAAATATAAACATCTCAAGGAAGAATAGACTTGAAAAAGTCCAACAGGACCGGGAATCGCTTCCCGGTCCCGTAAACTAAATCAAGACTGTTCTAGATTCACGAACATATACTCGTGGAATCCATCTCAGATATTCACTTATTTGCCATTTTTGTAAGATATGAAGTAATCGAGATGTATATGAGCGTGTTTGCTCGAGCATTTCCGGGCATTCCTGGAGTAGGAGAAATTCTGGCCGGAAAATTTTAAGAACTAAAATAATGAAAACTGAAATATTTTTATGATCGTCTGTCACCGTCGGTCCATTTTTGAGGGCCGGGAAACGAAAATCTCTACAGTTTGGTGAATTTTTCTCTCATATTCTATCCATTTATATCAATTCATTTCTATGTGAAAAATTAATGGCAAATATCAGGCTCCAAGCGGCAGCAAAACTAAAATAACTACCCACTTCATTTATTGCGACAATATGTTGTTCTTTTCCTAATGCTAGGATTAACGGATGTAGTTTCTCCTTTATTTTTGCCTGAGTTACTTAGTATTTAAAAATTTCTTGGTCTGATTACATACTTGAATTTAAATTTTTTCCTGATCTAAACTAAAATAACAAATAAAGCATATTTTTTATCTTCTATATTTCGAAAACTATCAACTGTCAGCTAAATTTTTTATATTTTTTTATTATTGCTGCTGTATTTTTCTCTGGTAAAAAATAAACCCAATTCTTCAAAAATTAATATTTAATTTCAGTTCTTTGAATTTTAAAGAATTGTAATTAAAAGATATTGGGCTCCTGGATAGCCAACGCGACTGGCTTTAGGAAGAGCGATGCATTCAGCAAATATCAAGAGGAACGCCGTCAAAACGGCCGTTGGAGATTTTAAACCTCTAATATCACATTTATGCTCCCCATATGTCTATATCTATGTATACCTTGACTCTATTTTCCTAATCGATTGCTTTCGGGTATCTTTCGCGGAAAAAATGAATTCTTGGAACGATTTGTTCTAGCATGTATTTCCCCGATCTCCCTCGCAGTATCAGAATGGTCCACATAGTAGGAAAATCGAAGTATACATCTTTTGAGAACGTAATTTCTTTGAAATTATTTATTAAGTTTATCCTATGAAGCAGCCTTTTATCTTCTATTGATTTCCATCCCGCCTCCTGTATCATCTAAATAGCACTCACTGATTTATCGTAGCAATACTTTATAAATCGTTGCATATGAAAAATAGTGGATAATATTTGCGGGAATAGGGATTTTTGTTATGAAAATTTAATCTCAAAATCTGTTTTGGCAATATTTCTAATCTAAAATAATAAAAAACTGCATAAAATGTGAAAATGTTTTACGTTGGAAAACATTTATGAATTTGCCATTTTTCTACCAAATCCTTTCTTCAAGTACCATTTTCCCTTATTTGTTACACTTTCTACGTAATAAATGTAACTTTTTCACGTTCTTTTTATAAGCCAAAATACTAACTATTGCTACCTTTAAATTGTGCTCTGAGACTGAAACGACTGACCGTTACCATATCCGTTGCACGATATTTAACGGTTTGGAAACATCTTCGAACTTCGTATTTCCAATGATTAGAACTTTTGCATGGCGAACAAACAACGCCTAAGCTATTCATAAGTAGCTGCGTAAGTAGTATATTTAACCGATTGTAATTAATTACACAAATTCGCTGCTCAATTTCTTTAGTCCACATAGATAATGTTCTCATTTGTCAAAGATTGCCTCCTATTTTTTAAATTAGCATTCGTATGTGCGCCTATATTTTCACTGTATATTGTTTCAATCAGACTCCTATCGGTTGAGTTAGCAATCAGTATAACCCACGTTAGAAGCTGCATTAGCAGGTTGTTTCGTTTTACGCAAACGTAGGCATTATTTTCCCAAATCATGAGTATAGAGCGTGAGTCTGACTACGAGTAAAGTTCACTGCGAAATTTCGCCCCGAAACGGGGATTGGCTCTGTTGGGGATAGCATTAAATAATTTACAGGCACCTTTAATTCCTCAATGATGCAAACCTCAGCAGTCTAATGAATATAAATCAGCCATTCATGAACATAACATTTATAACATATATTGAAGAGAATTAAGTCTTAAAAATTTAAGGAACCACCAATGTCTACAGAAAATTTAGTTTATTTTCGAGTCAGTTTTTGTTGGTTGTTGGTCAAGGCGCTGCGTCTGATACAATCCAAGTTGAAATTAAACATTGTAGCAACCTACTCGAGAGTGGACTTTAACTCAGATTGAAAGTGAATAAGAGACTGATTTTGAATTCAAGATTTGATTGATTTTCATTGGACTTAATTCCTAACACTTGACCCTAAAACACATTTGCACTAAAATTTTCAATATCCTAAAAGTATGGCCTCATCGTAAACACCAATTGAACACCTAGAATTTAAAATTAAAAAATATTCCTTAAATAGATTTTTTTTAGCATTTTTCCTTCATGATATTATCAGCTGGATTTCAAATTATGATGTTGAAAGAATAACTGCCCAGATCTCTTTATAACATAATTTAAGTTATTGGATTGCTTATTTATTGTTTCAGTTTTTTTCATGAGTGATGGTATGAATTAGCATTTTATCGATTGTGTATAAAGAACGATAATTCTTTACCTAATTACTTATTGTACAAAGCTATTTAAAGTGCTTTTTTCTGTTTATTTATTAAATAGCATTAATTTGGTGACCAATAAACATAAAAATATATGTAGCTATAGTTCTGTATCTATTAGATATGTTTGCTTTTAATGTTAGTATGCTTTTTGTTTGGTAAAGAGAATTAAGGAATTGAATAACTTTTTCAAGTGACGCCACCAGCGCATGCGTCTGAGACGAAAGAAACAAATCATGCGGGATTATATTTTATTCAGAAGCCATACTTTTAAATCAGACATTTTAAAAATATTCCCTTTCGTTTTAGGAATGTTTCAAGCTGACGGGCAGAAAGTACCTGGTACCATGTGCGACTACCAGTTTGTAAGCAGCAATTTTTCACTTTCGAAAGGACGTTTCTACTCCCCACGCTACCCCTCTGGATACCCAAGGAACATAAAGTGTGCATACAGATTTCGAGCAAGGTAAGCTTTGAAACCAATTCATTCAGAAGAATTTTTTAAATGATTATACATGTAACTGAAAGTATATTGCCTCATGTTTGAAGCTGTTTAACCTGTGTTACTTCATTAAATCATCCTATTTAATCATATTTTGTAATCGAAAAACTCTGTTACAAATAGTGATGAGGTTGTTTGCTGCTGATTATTTCATTCAGCTTTTAATGACATGATAATTCGGAATTGCTAGTGGTTACCGGTAATGGAAATCTATTGCGAGATAATGATCTTAATGAGAATGAATTATTAAATCTCCCCGTGAATATTTTATAAACATTTTTGGCGAATTTCAAAATATCAGAAATAAGTGATTTATCCTCATTATTAAATTTAAGCTAATATAGTAACTGCGATTTCATTTCAAATTTTACTACCAAGGATCACTGATTCTATTTTGGGATCCTAGAAATATCTTAAAACTGTAAAATTAAAATAAAAACATCTATAAATATTGAAAGCTATAATAAAGAATACTTAACGATAAAATTTACTTTCAAATTCTTACCTTATGGTTTTTTATATTTACAGAACAGATTTAATATAATCTCAGATTCTCAATATTTGAGATATTAATGTTAAACCATTGAGACGTGCAAGTTACATTTTATATACATCTCGAGAGATTCTTTATCTTATTGGTGTCCAAAAGAAAAACACCTGAATGTTTTGATTTCATGGAGCTATCCTCAGAGATTTACTTAATTACATCAACTACTTTCATGGAAATTGTACGAGTAATCAATATTGAAATTGAGCTCGTGGTTGCAAACCAAGCTGCGTTGATAAACGTTCTATTACGATGTCAAATAAATTACGGCAACATCTTCTCTTGCTGCTTCCATATCCATAATGAAATTACCGTGGAGACGTTCTGTTATAGTTATACGATACAGTGCGAACAACTGCTTACTTGATGAGCGTACTTACGCATAATCTGCCACTACGATCGTTTACATTACCGACTCTCACAGAATACATTAATCACCAAGTTAAATACATTCAATATTTTTGATAAATCGATCGTTGAGAATTGTAGCAAAATTCTGTGGAAGGTTGTGTCATATCTCAAATAACACCATTTTTAACTCACGGTAGATAATTCCCTGGCCGCTAAATATTTTTCATAAAAAATACTATTTGGCTTTTGACTTACGAACGAGTGTATATTGTTTAAAAATGAATTATGGTTAAATGTGTAGATTGTGCTTTGTGGCTAGAGAGGCTTTTCTTTTATTTGTTGTTTATTGTCGTCTTTAACAGAAAGAAATTATGAACCTTTTACGATGAAAAATGACGCTCTCATATGCCCACCTCCCAGTCGATTTCGAAACCATTCTCTATAAATAACTTTGGGACTTTTGATGATCCTGGTGTTCGCGGATTATATGGTAGACGGATAAACAAAAGACTTAATAACAGGCGAAGGGAAATAAAGGACAAAGCTACTGTTTGTGGACATTTAATCCGTTAAAGAGATAAAAGTATCAAAAGATTTTATGCAAAGAGAGGTTCGAGGAATTTCGGGCAGAGCGTAAAAATGTCGTATCCAGTCATGTGCATGATCCTACGTATTTATCGCTAAAAATCTTAAATTAAAGAAATATAAGCGGTATTATTAGCATGATTCAGGAGAGGTATATTGTTATAATTCTTTTAGTGATTATTCTATGGATAAAAGACTAATTTATTTTAGATCTGTCTGATAAATTATTTGCAAAGACCAAAATCAATTTACAATTAAAATTCCGAGACATCATTTAGCCATTGAACAGGAAATAAACCAGAGACCTTACCGTTGGTAGTGGAGGATTGAAACTAACACATTCGCTCGAATGGCAACAAAGCCATCAAGATTTCAGGGAATTTGCTGAAAGCTTCGTAATGAATATAATCTGAAATATTTGCAATAATTCAAAAAAGAATGGCGTAAAACAGCGATATGAGTAACCTTTTTGGTAGAGAGTTATAGAAATCCATCCAAGAAATTACATTGTTACATAATTTTAAATATTACTCGAGCTTAGGTAACTTGGAATTATCGGTTTAAAATATGTTAATAAGTATGTTCTTAATGTTAAGATAATACAAAATCATTGTGAAGCATAGAAACATGTCAGCCAGTAACAAACTTTGATCGACTAATTTTTCACTTTGACCTAATTTCGAGGAAGAAACTGAGAGTATTTTCACGCAAGCCACTCCGAGATACTTCAGTTCATAAAAGTGAGCCATTCCTTTAGTATATACATAATTCGAATACAAAGACCCCCGTGAAAAATTGAGTAACAGAAGATAAATTACACATTATTGTCTCAATGATTCGACATCGGTCCATCACGAGATTCGAACCCAAAATCGCTTTCAACCAAGACGATAACCACTCTTTTCTCCGAGAGCCCATTACTGCTGATAACTTAGTGCAAAATCATGATCATTTGTTAACATCAAAATAATGTTCTTTGTTCGTAATAGTAGACAATAATAAATAGCTTTATGATTATTTCATAAAATAGAGTCCTTATCTCAAAGAGCTAACAAAAATTATTATCATGAAAATTAAAAATAATATTACTTAAATTATTGAAAACCGCAATTTTTGTTTCATACTCTACAAATGAAGAAGTAATGCTAATTACATGATGAATTGTGATTTTGCACGTAGAGGCGTGAACACCGAGATTTGAGCTCGAGTCTCCCAATGTCCGGTCAGTTGCTATTTCCAATGAGCTATCCAACCAGAACATTCGAACGTATCATTGAAGAGACATAGGTAAGGGCGACACGTTCATTTTTAGAGCAACCGAAAAATTGTTGGCAACCAAGGAATTGTTAGATCTGGGATAAAGTACGATCCCTATTAGACCCTTCATTTCCGTTCATCCTTGGGAAAGTTCATAATAATTATAGTGAATGCATTTTCAGGATTTGTAATGTTTACAGAATGTATTAAAGTAAAGTAAATTTATTCCAACTTTCAAAAATACAGACAGCGTGAAAATTGATAGTATGATGGAAGTTAGGTACCCCATAGGTATAAGCTGTTTAGGGGTTACCGTTAAACTTAAACAATCATAAGACTGTGAAATATTATATCAGGTGCATACACAATATTAAATTTGAAATAAAACATAAAAGGAGAAGTGGTTTAACAGAAGAGGAAAAATGTGTGTTCTTGTTCTAAAAACGTAATAATAGTAAATTTTACAAAATTACAACATACGTATCTAAAACCATATTAAAGAATGATTTTACTATTTCTATAAAATCTTATCTTATACCAGCTGAAGTGACCGTTGATTCTTAACGGGAAAAAATTAAAATTAATAAATACTTTTGTTACAGGCTTGATCGTAACACGGCTCATAATTTTAGTTAGATAGCAAATGCAAGGCTATCATCATTTCCAAAGCATTAAACAAACAAAATAAACTTATAATAAAATCTGCAAAGTAATCTAAATATTAGAATGAACCATTCTTCGATGAACACAACATTTGTTTAAGGATTATAAAAAGTATATTCGAAGATTGCATAAGGATAAGCAGCATCACGTTTAAGGAGACATTTTTAGGAAGGGAAAAAATGGATATCGGAAACAATGATCCAACCGAACCAAAATGTATTTTATATCACTCTGAAACAACTGAGATTGAACACCGATAACAGAATGATAGTAAATGTATAAGAATTGGAATCACTTAAAAAACCACAATGGATAAATTTTTTTATTCAGCGTATAAAAAAACGTAAACTTGCTTTACCTTTTCAATGGAGGGATACGATATTGGAGATTTGCTAAAGCTTTACAAATCGCCGTTTAACTCCTGTCCTTAACTGAAACTGGGAAACCTTTACGATATTCACCAAGTCCATTTCCGCCATTCGCTAAATATTTATCGAAGTAAATCGATAATTCTTAATGCAGAAGATTATATTAAAAACATACAAAACTTATCAGGTTTTTTATACGCAGTCAGTTGTATTGATCGAGAGAAAGCAATTTCATCTAAAAACTACTATAAACCCATTTATCCCGCGAAATGGTCAGTAATCAATTACGTTGATATAAATAAAACTTGGTTGCTACAGGTTCCATAAAATTTAAAACCTTTCTTAAATACTGGTATTCGTATGTTTGTACGCTCGATTCTTCAAAGTATATCGTTCATAGCGCAGTTACTAATATCTCCTTAAATTTTTCCCTCTTCACATAATCTATGACTTATTCTTAACATTAATTTGAAGTAGGCATATTTTCTCAATGTTACGGATAAGTAAATGAGCTGGGGACTCAACAATCGCCTCGATCGTCAGGGAGGTGGGTTGTTTACGACCTAAAAATTACGATAAAATATTCAAAAACTTTACCAAAATGTGCGCAATTTCGATTCAAACACGATATTCTGTAACCATATTAAGAATCCTTATTCTATTCCCTATCTTTTGGAGTTATATTCGTCTTTCTATGGTCATTATTTCTAATTTAATTTCTCAAAAGATATGAACCCTTCAACGAAAATATGACCTATACGTGTATTTCTTATGGAAAAGTTTTGACCCGTCTGGGTTTGAACCGTGGACCTTAGGGAAATAAAAAGTATCCTATACTCTGCGCGGGGTCGACTTTTAATAATGTTGAAAATTTCAAAGTCTTGTGACTCTCGGTTCTCGAGTTTTTAGCGAACATGCATACATACATTCTATAATATAAAACAGAGTGTGAGTGTGTGTGTGGGTGTGTATGTGTGTGTGTATGTTCGCTAAAAACTCGAGAACCGAGAGTCACACAACTTTGAAATTTTCTACATTATTAAAAGTCAACCCCGCGCAGAGTATAGGCTACTTTTTATCTCCCTTACGTCCTTGGTTCGAACCCAGACGGGTCAAAGAGTTTACATAAGAAATACACGTTGAGGTCAGTTTTCTGTAGCAGGGCTCATTTCTTGCTCAAAATTAAATTAGAAATAATAGTCCAAGAAAGTCGAAACTAGCACCAAAAGAAGGAGAATAGAATAAAAATTCTTATTTTGTTCGTGGAATATCGTTTTCGATTCGAAATTGCGCACAATTAGATAAAGTATGTGAACATTTTATCGAAATTTTGAGGTCGTAAACAACCCATCCCCCTGACGATCAAGGCGATTGTTGATTTCGAGCTCATGCGTAATTCCATAAGAAGACATGGAAAATGAATGCCCAGATACAATTAATGCTGTAAGATATCTATTATATATAATTCCCTCTCCGGATTCATTCATATCTATCTATTATATATATAGACGTTTCTCCGGATATACCTATATATAGGGGGTCAAAATTCTACCCATGTTCCCCAAGTACCACTGACTTGAAATTTATACGACATGGTGATCATAACGTGTACCCTCCAGAAAAGGGGCGACTTTGAACCTCAGTGTCATGGGATCGATTCCAGAAGGCCCCAAAATAACGATGTTTTCCATAAAGATACATTGCGGGGATTTTCGAAAATTTTTTGAGGCACTTTCCGGCAAAGTAGAGAGTTGAAATTCGAGATATCGCCGGAAGCCGTGCGTGTCCGTCAAAAACCATTAAGACATCATCCAAGATTATCCTTGGTTCCACGCAAGGTTATGGCAAATAATCTCCCGTTTAATTTACATTGCGATATTTAAGATTTTTTAAAAATCTTTTCCCGATAAGATGGAAACTTGAAACTTGGCATGTGGATAGAGACTGTAAACATCTTTTATATACGTTGTTGAAAGTTCCGCTTATTGTCCTTGGTTCGATTCTAGAGAGCCATTTACATTCTTCAATGCATTTCTTAAGGAGATAACGGAAACAAATTTTAAGTACTTCCCGGCATGATAACGACTTCAAACTTTGCATTAAAAAAAATCAAGTCTTAACAAGTGTTACGGTCTTTTCACATCCACCAATAAGTCCTGGGTTCGACAGCAGGGGTCTCTAAAATTAATAATTGTTACGATGCTTAAGAATTTTTTTGAACATTTTCCCGATAATATAGAAACCTAAATTTTGGCATGTAAATAAATATCATAGATACATTTCAAATACGTGCTTTAGGATTCCTTGATATTCCTTGGCTCGATCCCAGAAAGCCATTTATATTGCCCTATGCATTTCAGATGGGAATAATGGAGTCTTATTTCAGGACCTTCCCGGTATGATATGGACTTAAAACTTAGCATTTATTAAGATCAGGTCCTATCAAGTTATATATAATAGCCCATTTCATCCGCTAATAAGTCCTGGGTTCGACACCAGGCATCTACAAAAAGGAATATATGTGTAAAGCAGGACGCCGTTTTAGGCAGTTGCAGCCAATATATCTGCTTGAATTTTCACACATAGTTAAAGATGGTGATCTTCTGTTGTGCTGCATAGAAAGTATGACCAGGAAGTCCCGGGTTCGATGCCGGTCGGTAAATATATCTCCCATTTAAAACACATTGGGGTAGTTTTTCATTATTTTTTTCATGCGCTTATCGAAATGATAGGAAATTCTTGCTTAGATAGAAGTTGTATATTAAGACTCGGTTTCAGAAATAATTAGATAAGACCATGCTGTGCCTGGGTTCGATGTCAGAGCACATTAATATTTCTCACATAAGGAGTACAAGGGAAAAGTAGGACGTCTTTTGAGGAAGTTGCAACAAATATTTTTGCTTGAGTTTTCATACATATTTAGAGATGGTGGTCTTCTGTTGTTTAGTATTTGGGTACAAGTCGGCTCCATAATACAATTACTTTCTGCAAAGAATGTTTTTCGTTGGATTTGAGTGATATATATATAGAATATATTTCTGTTATTTTTGTTTAATCATCGTTTCCGAGAACCATTTTCCCTTTCAGAAAATGTCTCCTAATAGGTGGTGTTGCTTATCTTAATGTGATCATCGAATATATTTTATAATCTTTAAATTATTTTTGCCATCATCGATGAGAGTGTTTATTTAATGGATATGAGATTAAATCTTTAGGTGACTATGTAGACTCAATCATAATTTCATTTACTTCGTTCACTGGTTTGGAAAAAAAAATAGGCTGGAAGCAGCTATCTACCAAAAATTATGAGGCAAGTGTTACGACCAAGACTGTATTAAGAGTAATTATCAATTTGGATTTCCCCGTTGAGAATCAACGGGCACTTCTGCTAGTACATACATAAATACATACATACCCACACACACACACACCCACACTCTATTTTATATTATAGATAACTATAAAAATGGATGTATGTTTGTATGTTCCAGATAATCTCGAAAACTAGATGTTGCACAATGTTCAAAATTTAACAACATTAAATGTATTCTCGGGGATGATCAAGTATTAATTTTAATTTGCCTAAAGTCCACGTTTCGAACCCAGACGATTAAAAAAGTTTGCATAAGAAATACACGTAAAGTTCATTTTTTTCGTTGCATGGTTCATTTCTTTTGCAAAACTAAATTAGAAAGAAGATTCGTAGGAAGTCGAAACTAGCATCAAAAGAAGTGAAAGAGAATAAAGATTAATAATATGGTCATGGAAGATCGTTTGCGATTCGAATTTGCGAGAATTTGATAAAATATACGAAACTTTTGTCTAAATTTCCATGTAGTAAACAACCCATTCTCTTGACTATCTAGGCGATTATCGATACTGAGCTCAAGCGTAATTCCATAAGAAGACGTGGAAAATGGATGCCAATATAAGATTAAAGGTGTAAATAAGACTATACGAGGATGAGAAATAAACATTATTATCTATGATATTTAAACATTATTATTATTTAAACATTAGCAATTACAATTAATATCCTGTGAACAACCTCTCGGAAAAATATACGAAAATAAAAAATATTCAAATTTTGTTGAATAGTCTGTAGCAACCAAGTTTTATTTATATCAACGTAATTTTTTGCCGTATATTTCGTTAAATAAATGAGTTTTATAGTTATGGTTTAGCAAAAATTTATTTTTCTCGATCAATTCAACGGGCTGCGTATAAATGTCCTGCGGATGTAAGTTGCGGATGTATTTAATATATTCTTCTGAATTACGTATTAAATCTAATCTATTTGCAGCGATGTACATTTAGCTATTTGCGGAAATTGAGTTAGCGAAGAACGTATATATTTCCCAGATACGGTGTTTAGAATCTTAAGGAGTTGAACGGCGAGTTCTTAAGTTGTAGCAAACCTCCAACATCGTATGATAGACCAAAAAGGTAAAACAAAATTATTTTGTTATATGTAGAATGTAAAAATTAATTTATTCGTTGCTTTTAAGTGCTTCCACTCCATATTAATTTACTATCCTTCTGTTATTGGTGTAAATAAATAATTCATGTGTAAATAGTTAATTTTTGTTCCTATTTTGACACTGCGATAGATTTTGTGTTATTTGTCATCCCTGTTTATGTTGCACGTATGAAGACTGAGATACAAGTCAGCTCCATAATACACTTACCTTCCGCAAAGTATATTCATCGGTGGTTATTAGAGTTATATATAATTTTTTTCTGTCATTTATGTTTAACATTTGATTCCTTTGTCCCGTTGTACTTGACTGAAAGTGTAGCTTTAATCGTTGTACTGCTTATCCTAATGTGATCTTAGAACATATTTGTATACTGTCTTAATTGTATATATTATATATTATATATATATATATATATATCTTTATATATAATTTCCGAAGTGTCCGTCCGTCCGTCCGTCCGTCCGTCCGTCCGTCCGTCTGTCCGTCCGTCCCCCCCTTTATTTCAGAAACGGTTTGCCTTAGAGATTCGAAACAAACTGCATTGTGTTTCTACGAGTTAGAAACCCCTAGGAAAACTATTCCCATTACTAAGAAAGCCCGGGTTCGAACCCAGGAGTCCATAATACGGTTCCATAAGGAATACACGTAAACTTCACTTTTATCGCTTGCAGGCTTTGTTTCTTTCGCAAAATTAAATTAGTAACACAAGTCGTACAAAGTCGAGACAAGTACCAAAAGAAAGGAAATTGAATGGTGATTCTTATTTCAGTCGTAGAATATCGTTTACGATTCGAAATTGTAAACATTTTGATAAAATGCACCAATATTTTATCAATATTTTGATGTTGTAAACAACTCATCTCCATGACGACCTAAGCAATTTTTACTTTCTCCCTATACGTAGTATAGAGAAGACCTCCAGATTTCGACGGAAATAGATTTTTTGGGGCCCATAGAGCATGTTTAGCTATTTTCCCGAACATGACTGTCTGTGTGTCTGTCTGTCTGTCTGTGGTTAAAAAGTTTGTGGGCGCTCTATCTTAAAAAGTAATTATCCGATCATTTTCAAAATTCATATTTAGAATTTTCCTAACAATGCCAAGAGTTGATTAGTTTTTGGAGATTATCGCTAAACTGGAAGTTATGGTTTATCCGGAACAAAATTTTGTTTCTTAAATATCTCTGTAAGAATGCAATATAGGTATATACATTTACACACAAAAGTTGTAGATAATATACTTTACTACAACTTTTGTAGCAAACATATTTTCGTAACACTAATTGTTTAGGAGTTATTCCCAAATAATGGTTAACCGGAAGTTGTTGTTTACGCAGATATTGAAGTTTTTCATACTTATCTCTGTCAGAATGCAATATAGGTATATAAATTTACACACAAAAGTTGTATAAAATGTATTTTACTACAACTTTTGTAGAAAACATTTTTTCGTAACACTGATTGTTTAGGAGTTATTCCCAAATAATGGTTAACCGGAAGTTGTTGTTAATCCAGAAATGGAAGCTTTTCATACATATCTCTGTAAAAATGCAATGTAGGTATATACAATTGTAAACAAAACTTATTGATAATGTATTTTACTACAACTTTTGTATGAAACATTTTTTCGTAACACTGATTGTTTAGGAGTTATTCTTGAATAATGGTTAACCGGAAGTTGTTGTTTACCCAGAAATTGAAGTTTTTCATACTTATGTCTGTCAAAATGCAATGTAGGTATATACAATTATGTACCAAAGTTGTAGATAATGTTTTTTACTACAAAGCTTGTATGAAACATTTTCCTGTAACACTCATTGTTTTGGAGTTATTTATATATTACCGGCATAGGCTTATGTTTTCAATAAATACGAAGAAAGTCATGAGTTGGCCACATCAGATTTTTCATTTTGAGCTCATGAGTTTATCCATAGGAAGACATATAGAATAAATGATCAGTTAAAACTAATGCTGAAAATAAGAGATACACTATATTAGATATACAATAGAATAAATTATATTTATACATTTATATATATATTATATTATAAACATTTGCAGATAAAAACAATATCCTCCGAAAAATCTCGCGAAAAATATACCAAAATTTTAAAAAATTCAAATTTTGTTTATTTCTCTGTAGCAACTGAACTTTGTTTATATCAACGTAATTTTTAACAGTGTTTCCGTGAAATAAAAGTTTTATTAGTATTGTGCTTCTTATAATTGCTTTCTCTCGATCAATTCAACTGAATACATATAAATAAACAGGTACGTTGCGGATGTTTTTGATATAATCTTCTGAATTAAGTATTAAATCTAATATATTATCAACGATGAATATTTAGAGATAGACAAAAATGTAGTCAGTGAAGATCGTAAAGATTTCTCTTGATTCGATGCTCGGGTTCTCACAGGAGTAGAACATCCAGTGATCAATATGTAGCAAATCGCTAACATCGCATACCTGTCCAAAAAGGTAGAGCAATTTTATGTTTTGTTATATGCAGAATACAAAAAGTGATTCATTTGTGGCAATTTTGATTGCTTTCACTCCATATAAATTTACTATCTTATCGTGAGCTGTTTAATTTTCGTTTCTGTTTTGGCATTGTGATTGAGTTTGTGTTATTAGATGGTTTTCCATGTTTATGTTACACATTTTAGTATTGGGGTAAAAGTTAGCTACACAACTCACTTACTTTCCGCGAAAAAAATTGTTGTTGGTTTTTAGGGGCATATAGAATTTATTTCTATATAATCATCGTTTCCGTTATCTCTTTGTGCCTTTCTTAAAATGTCTTCTTATCCTAATGTGATCTTAATAGTTTCATTTCCGGAGTCTCCGGGATCGAAATCCGGAACCCATAATTCGTTTCCATTTAAATTACAAGCACAAAAAACCTACTTTAAATCGTCCTATTTTTATTCTTTTTAGTGATGCATAAATTAATATCCTACTGTTATTAGTTTAAATGCCATGGTTTTTACACTAGTGTTCCTCTCCGAGACAATTACCTGCTGACGATGTCACAGCATTATTTTTTTTATTTTCAGCAACTGACCTGCTTTTAACTATTTAATTTACGAGAAACTTTTACTAGGCAGTAGTGAACCATTCAGACGTCATTTTCACAGTGATTGCGTTTCGCGAAGACGAGTGAATATTTTAAATTGGTACTTAATTGAAGTGTAACCACATGGGAAGCAATTGAATTAGGTGGCCCGATGACAATTTTCATAGATTGACTGAAAGTGATTACTTTTTGTGAAATGGAATCGGTCATCAATAATTACATTAATGTGTCTGTTTATATATTATTATTAATTTATTTATTCAGAAGAAAAGAACTAGGTATACTTTTACTGATTTAAACTAAACCCTCCTGAGAAAACGTTTTCGTCTGAAGTACCGAAAAGCTTAATAAATAATATACATTTATTTTAGTTTCCACAATTGTAATTTCAGTTTTGGAATTCTTTGCATTGTTACACCCAACATTATTACTTTATGATTATTTTAGTAATAAGTTGATCAATGAAGTATCTTAATGTTTGTAGTAATATAAACTACTACGAAAAATAACTTTTTTTGTATCATAACGATCTATGTTACTACAAGTAAGGTATACTTACTTATTGCGAGCTAAAGGTAAAATTTTAAGTAAAAATGCAAGAAATTGATCATCATCATGGTGCATAGTCGTGCATCTCATCGATTAGAAGTAAAGAATTACTTTTAATATTTCTCCCATGTACTCCACATGGGAGAATCGGGTCCATCCTGGCAACGAACCCTGGGCATTTAAGAAATATCTCTAGATATCTAGGTCAGTACAAAATGACCATCTGTAATTATGCATACGATTTCAAGCTGAAATCTCACCTGTAACTCCCTCAATTCACGTCCTACCTTACCTATATATTCCTTATGGAAGGAAATTTACTGTAGCATGGCTTCTTACCCCTCGAACAGTATAAATTTAAAATATTGTCAATGGACGTCTAATAAGATGTATGTTAGTTTCCGGTACCTAAAATAACACTAGTGGAAAGTTGATTAAGAACTATGTACTTTTTATGAAGTATTGTCAAATCTTTAATTTCTATGTGCGCAAATATTTGCGCGGGCCCAGCTAATTATTTGGAGAATGTAAATAATTAAAAATATATCAATGCGATAGTAATTATGACTTATTGTCACTATCAATTACATAGTATTGATTTATATTTAAGTTACAACTGATTTTCTAAACTTAGGTCCGGTATTATAACATTTATTTAGAGTCGACCTTGTCTGTAATCTTCACGTAAACTCTAAAAAACGTATTTTTGTCGATACTTAAGCCTTAATTGGTATTTAACTCTTAAAAGTAACTTTAACCGCAATGCATCATGGATGTAAACAAACTATATGGCGGAAATTTAAAGAGCTAGCCTCTCGCCTCAGTTGGTTTATCGCTGAAAAATAAGTTTGTTAGTGGTTTTTTCGGTTGAAAATCCTCAAAATATTTTGAATAAATTTGTCTATTTCCTTTAAACAGATATTTCTCGCGACATTTCCTTTTTCTTTATTGTAAATCATATCACAGACGTTAGGTGCTGCGAAGTATTTTTTATGATTCAGATACTTCAAAAGTGTTATAATTAGTTATACATTGGAAGTGAAATGAATTTATATAGTTTAGAACTGCCGATTAAAGTTAATAAAGATTAAATTATTGCATTTATTACTGATGAAGTATAAGCAGAACTCAGTTTTACGTCAACATAGACGAATTGGACATAGTTAATAACATACATACGAGTATTGTCATTAACTTATTTATTAGTACAATTAATCATGAATGCATAATGTAATTTACCTATGTTTTTAATTGAAGTGTTTCACTAAGATATAACCGTGATTTTGAAAACTGGCCATCAAAATTTCAATATTTTAGTATGTTAGACTTTCTACCAGTACGTTCGTTAGGTTACGTACCTTAGTTAGTATTATTGCAACCTTTTATGACGATAGTGTGCGTGTGCTTTACGCACATATAAGCGTTGGAGATTTTCCAAAATGACACTAAGTACGCGTACAGAAGATTTAAACTTTAGTGAATTTAAATATTGTCTCATAAGTAATGTACGGTATCTGTAGAATGGGAGAAATGAGAGGCATGTAGTGTTGGAATCTATCATTAAAGGTCTATAAAACTTCTTGGCTTTCTACAATCGTATAAGAGCCATTGTAACTGTATACTCATTTATATTGAATGCATACAAATGAAATACCTACAAGTATATGTATACTTATATACTATCCAAACATCATAAATTTCATTCTCAATCCATTTTCCTAGATAAAATTTTTAATGCGAACCAATATACAAACCATAAAGTCATCCACTTAAAGGCTGAGAGGGTCTTCTACCGGTCAACCATTAGCTGCTAAAATCGTGAGAGAGTATAACTTCATATATGTTTACTTATTATCCCCGTTGAATTTCAACGGGCACTTCCGCTAGTATATATATATATATATATATATATATATATATATATATATATATATATATATATATATATATATATATATATATTATATATAGACGCTTCTCAGGATATACCTATATATATATACGAGTAAAATGTTGCTTGCACACTACAAGCAAATTGACAACACTAATTTCATATCGGAATCATATTGGTACGGTCCTCAAAAAAAAAAGGATTGAAAATATTCTTAAAATTCGCTGCAGTTTAAACGTCTGGCATCGAACCCAGGTCTCCCAGGTGAACTTACTATGCAGCAGAACAGAATATCACCATCTCTAACTTTGTGTGGAAATTCAAGCAGAAATATAGATTGCAACTGCCTGAAACGACGTCCTACTTTTCACGAATGAAAATGGCTCTCTGGGTTCGAACCAAGGACGATGTAGGAAATCTAAAACACCTTTTTGAATTTTGCTGATGATGTCTATCTATATGCCGAATTTTAAGTTTCTATATCATTTGGAAGGGTATCGAAATCATTTTAAAAAATTGAATCAATTACTGATTGTAGAGACGTCTGGTGTCAAACCCAGGACCTACTGGCAGCTTTGGATGCACACAATTGTTCCTGTCCACCAAACACAAATTCACAGTCTAAACCACTAGCCCCATTGACTTGAAATTTTTACGAGGTATTTGCCACAACATGTAACCGCCAGAAAAATTACAATTTTGAACCTCAGTGTCATGGGTTCGATTCTAGAGGGCCCCAAATTCCCGATTTTTTCCATTTAAATGCATTGCTTTGATTTTACGGAATTTTGAAAAAATACTTCCCGTAAAAGTAGAAAATCGAAACTCTAGGAGCCTATATATATGGTCAGGATCTATCGATAGCACTAATAAATTTTTCCGAAAATATCCTGGGTTCGATGCTAGGACGGTTCAAAAATCTGCCGTTTAAAATACATTGAGGTAGTTTTTCATTATTTATTTTGATGCACTTATCGAAATGATAGGAAGTTCGTGCTTGGTTACAAGATGAATGGTAAGAATTTCTTTATGAAAAAAAATTTGGTAGGACCATACTCTTCCTGGGTTTGATGCCGGAGCACATTAAAATTTCTCGCATAAGGAATATAAGGGAAAAGTAGGACGTCATTTGAAGCAGTTGCACCCAATATTTCTGCTTGAATTTTCACACATAATTAAAGGTGGTGATCTTCTGATGTACTGCATAGAAATTATTACCAGAAAGACCCGGGTTCGAAGCCAGGCGGTAAATACATCCCCCTTTTGAAATACATTAAGTTAGTATTCATTATTTATTTTGATGCACTAATCGAAATGAAAGGAAGTTCGTGCTTGGCTAGATGATGTATCATTGAAATTGGTTTAAGAAAAAAATTTAGATAGGACTTAACTATTCCTGGGTTCGATGCCAGAGCATAATAACATTTCTCTCATAAGGAATATAAGAGAATATTTGGACGTGGTTTGAGGCAGTTGCGGCCAATATTTATGTTTGAATTTTCACTCATAGTTAGAGAAGGTGATCTTATGTTGTGCTGCATAGAAATTATTACCAGAAAGACCCGGGTTCGAAGCCAGGTGGTAAATATATCCCCCATTTAAAATACATTGAGTTAGTTTTCATTATTGATTTTGATGCACTTATCGAAATAATAGGGGGTTTATGCTTAGATAGATGTATATTAAGGCTCAATTTAAGAAAAAATTTAGATAAGACCATGCTGTTCCTGAATTCGATGCCAGAGCACATTATTATTTCTCACATAAGGAATATAAGTGAAAAGTAGGATGTCGTTTAGGAAGTTGCACCAAATATTTTAGCTTGAATTTACACACATAGTTAGAGATAGAGATGTTCTGTTATGCTGCTTAGGAAGTATGACCTGAAAGGCCCGGGTTCGATGCCAGACGATTAAGTTGCAGCGAATTTTAAAAATGTTTAAAATTCTTTTTTTTATCTTTTGAGGACCGTCCCAATATGATGCCGATATGAAATTAGTTTTGTTGATCTGCTTGCAGTATGCAAGCCACATTTTACTCGTATATATATATAGAGAGGATACAAACTCACAGGCTAAACCACAAGCGTCATTGGCTTGAAATTTTTACGAAATATTGGCCATACCGTGTAACCTCCAAAAAAATTTGCGATTTTGAACCTCAGTGTCATGGGTTCGATTCCAGAGGGCCCCAAAGTCCCGATTTTTTCCATTTAAATGCATTGCTTTGATTTTCGGGAATTAAAAAAAAATACATTCCGGATAGGTAGAGAATTTAAAACTCAAGGAGGCTGTATATATGGTCATGATCTATCGAAAACATAAATGAGTTATACGGAAAATATCCTGGGTTCGATGCTAGGTCGGGGCAAATATCGCCCGTTTAAAACGCATTGTGGCGATTTTTAAGATTTTTTTTGGACCCTTTCCCTATGGCATGGAAACTTGAAATTCGGCATGGAGTTAGAGATCATAAATATATTTCATAATCAAATTTTACACATTCGCTGATGTCCCTTGGTTCGATCCCAGAGGGCCATTTACATACCTCAATGCATTTCTTATGGAGATAACAAAAAAAGTTTTAGGTACTTCCCGATATAATATCGACTTCAATCTTAGTGTGAAATAAGATGAATTCCTAATAAGTCATATTGTGCATTCACAGCTACCAATATTTCCTGGGTTTGACACCAGGTGTCTCTAAAATCAGTAAATTATCCGAGTTTTAAGAATTAATTTAAACCTTTTCCCAATAATATTAAATCATGAAATTAAGTACGTAGATAGAGAACATAGATACATTTGAAAAACATGTTTTAGATATCCTAGATCGTCCTTGGTTTGAATCCAGAGAGCCATTTACATTATTGAAAAGTAAGACGTCGTTTGAGGCAGTTGTAGCCAATATATCTGCTTGAATTTTCACACATAGTAAGAGATGGTGATTTTCTGTTGTGCTGCATAGTAAGTTTACCCTTAAGACCCAGGTTCGATGCCAGACGATTAGATTGCAACGAATTTTAAGAATATTTTCAATCCTTTTTTTTTTCCTTTTGACGGCCTTCCCGATATGATGCCGACATGAAATTAGTGTTGTCGATCTGCTTGCAGTATGAAAGCTACATTTTACTCGTATATATATATATAGGTATATCCGGAGAAACGTCTATATATAATAGATACACTGGGGATCAAAATTCTCACCATGTTCCACAAGTGCTATCGACTTGAAATTTTTACGACGTATTGGCCATGACGTGTTTACTCCAGGAAAAAAAACCTCCGACTTTGAACCTCGGAGTCATGGGTTCGATTCCAGAACGCCCCAAAGTCGCGATTTTCTCCATAAGTACACATGGTGGGGATTTTCGAAAATTTGTTTGTGGTACTTCTTGGAAAATTAGAGAGTTGAAATTTGGGGGATCGTTAGAAGCCAAGCATATACAACGAAAATCAAGTAGACATCTTCGAATATTCTCAATGGTTCGATGCTAGGTCGGGGCATAAATCGGCCGTTTAAAATGCATTGTGGCGATTTTTAAGTTTTTTTTTACCTCTTCCCTATGATATGGAAACTTGAAATTCGGCATGGGGTTACATATCGTAAATATATTTCATAATCAAATTTTTTATATTGGCTGTCGGTCCTTGGTTCGATCCCAGAGTGCCATTTACGTTCCTCAATGCATTTCTTATGGAGATAACGGATACAAATTTTAGGTACTTCCCGGCATTATATCGACTTCTTACTTTGCATAAAATAAGACCAAGTCCTTAAAAATCAAACAGAGCAGTTATAGCTTTCAATATGTCCTGGGTTCGACACCAGGCGTCTCTGCAATCAGTATCTGATCTGATCTTTAGGAATTATTTTGAAACCCTTCCCAATAATATAGAAATTTGAAATTCGGCATATAGATAGAGATCATAAATAACTTTTAGAAACATCTTTTAGATTTCCAAGATCGTCCTTGGTTCGAATCCAGAGAGCTATTTACATTCGTGAATGTTAGAACTTCTTTTGAGGCAGTTGTAGCCAATATTTCTGCTTGAATTTTCACACACAGTTAGAGATGGTGATCTTCTATTGTGCTGCATTGTAATTTCACCAGTTAAACCCGGGTTCGATGCCAGACGATGAAATTTCAGCGAATTTTAAGAAAAATTTCAAAACTTTTTTTTTTCTTTTGAGGACCGTCCCGATATGAAATTAGTAATGCCGATCTCCCTGCAGTATCCAAGCTACATTTTACTCGTACCTATATATAAGTTATATATATATATATATATATATATATATATATATATACGAGGAAAATGTAGCTTGCATACTGCAAGCAGATCGGGGATACTAATTTCCTTTATCTCATTTAATTTTAATTAACCCACTAACATCTTTTTTCACTTTTTACAAATGTTTGGTTACATTTCAATGCAGCTTTGTTGTTATTTATTAATATGTTTATTTCAATATGTTGTTGTAAGATTCATTGTAATTGGTCGTATTGACTATTAATGGATCAAATTTAAATAAATAAATAAATAAAATGAATAAATATCGGCATCATATCGGGACGGTCCTCAAAAGAAAAAAAAGGATTGAAATATTTCTTAAAATTCGCTAAAATTTTATCGTCTGGCATCGAAGCCGGGTCTTACTGGTGAACTTACTATGCAGTTATGGGTTGGGTTGGGTTGGGATCAAAATTCTAACCATGTTCCACAAGTGCTATCGACTTGAAATTTTTAGGACATTGTGGCCATAACGTGCAATCTCCAGGAAATAGCCAACCTTGATCCTCGGTGTCATGGCTTCGATTCCAGAAGGCCCCAAAGTCGCGATTTTCTCCATTAGAATACATGGTGAGGATTTTCGAAAGTTCTTTTGATGGACTTCCCGGAAAAGTAGAGAGTTGAAATTCTCGGGATCGCTAGAAGGCTTGCATATCCAACGAAAATCAAAATGACATCTTCGAATATTATCCATGGTTGGATGCTAGATCGGGGCAAATATCGGCCGTTTAAAATGCATTGTGGCGATATTAAATATTTTTTTTGGACCCTTTCCCGATGGCATGGAAACTTGAAATTCGGCATGGGGTTACATATCATAAAAATGTTTCATAATTTAATTTTACATGTTCGCTGATGGTCCTTGGTTCGATCCCAGAGGGCCATTTACATTCCTCAATGCATTTCTTATGGAGATAACGGAAAGACATTTTAGAAGCTTCCCGATATTATATCCACTTGAATCTTTGCATCATATAAGATCAAGTCATACAAATCAAACTGTGCATTTATAGCTACCAATATGAACTGGGTTCGATACCAGGCGTCTCTACAATCTGTAAATGATCCGATTTTTAAGAATTTTTTTGAACCACTTCCCAATAATATAGAAACTTGAAATTCGGCATACAGATAGAGATCATAAATACAATTCAGGAACATTTTGTAGATTTCCACGATCGTCCTTGGTTCGAATCCAGAGAGCCATTTACATTCGTGAAAAGTAGAACGTCGTTTGAGGCAGTTGTAGCCAATATTTCTGCTTCAATTTTCACACGTAGTTAGAGATAGTGATCTTCTCTTTTGCCGCTTAGTAGTTTCACCAGGAAGACCCAGGTTCGATGCCAGACGCTAAAATTGCAGCGAATTTTATGAATATTTCCAATCCTTTTTTTTTTTTTTTGAGGGCCGTCCCGATATGATGCCGACATGAAATTAGTGTTGTCGATCTGCTTGCAGTATGCAAGCTACATTTGACTCGTATATAATGGATATATATAGATGCTTCTCCGGATTCATTCATGTATATAGATAGATAGATAGGGAGGATACACATTCACAGCCTAAACCTCAAGCGTGATTGAGTTGTAATTTTTGCAACGTATTGGCCATAACGTAAAACCCCCAGGAAAAAAGCGACTTTGATCCTAATTGTCATGGGTTCGATTCCAGAAGGCCTCAAAATCCCGATTTTCTCCATAAGGATACATGGTGGGGATTTTCGAAAATTTATTTGAGGCACTTCCCGGAAAAGTAGGGAGTTGACATTCGAGGTATCGCTAGATGCCGTGCATATCCAACGAAAACCATTAAGACATTATCGAAGATTATCCTTGGTTCGATGCTAGGTCAGGGCAGAAATCGGCCGTTTAAAATGCATTGCGGCGATTTTGAATATATTCTTTTTGGATCCTTTACCGATAACATGGATACTTGAAACTCGGCAAGTAAATAGATATCATGAATATATTTCATAATCAAATTTTACATGTTCGCTGATGGTCCTTGGTTCGATCCCAGAGGGCCATTTGCACTTCTCAATACATTTCTTACGGAGATAACGGAAACAAAATTAAGTTACTTTCCGGCATGCTATCGACTTCAAACTTTGCATGTTAGAAGAGTCAGTCCTTACAAATCAAACTTTGCATTCACAGCTTACAATATTTCCTGGGTTCGACACCAAGTTTCTCTGCAATCAGAAGTTGATCCGATTTTTAGGAATTATTTTGAAGCCTTTCCCAATAATATAGAAATTTTAAATTCGGCATATAGATAGAGATCATAAATTACTTTCAGAAACATGTTTTTGATATCCAAGATCGTCCTTGGTTCGAATCCAGAATGCCATTTACATTCGTGGGGATTAGAACTTCTTTTGAGGCAGTTGTAGCCAATATTTCTGCTTGAATTTTCACATATAGTTAGAGATGGTGATCTTCTATTGTGCTGCATAGTAAGTTCACCAGTAAGATACGGGTTCGATATCATACGATGAAATTTCATCGAATTTTAAAAATGTATTCAATTCTTTTATTTTCTTTTGTGGCCAGTCCCGATATAATGCTGATAGGAAATTAGTTGTCGATCTGCTTGCAGTATGCAAGCTGCATTTTACTCGTATATATATCTATTATATATAGACGTTTCTCCGGATATACCTATATATATATATATATATAGGGGATCAAAATTCTAACCATGTTCCACAAGTGCCACTGCTTTGAAATTTTTACCACGTTATGGCCATGACGTGTAACCTCCAGGAAAAAGCCGACTTTGAACCTCGGTGTCATGGGTTCGATTCCAGAAGGCCCCAAAGTCGCGATTTTCCCCATAAGTTTACATGGCGGGGATTTTCGAAAATTTTTTAGAGGCACTTCCCGGAAAAGGAGAGATTTGAAATTCAAGAGATCGCTAGATGCCGTGCATATCTAAAGTAAACCATAAAGACATCTACGAATATTATCCTTGGTTCGATGCTAGGTCGGGGCAAAAATCGGCCGTTTAAAATGCATTGTGGCGATTTTTAAGATTTTTTTTGGACCCTTATCCGATGGCATAGAAACTTGAAATTCGGTATGAGGTTAGATACCATGAAAATATAGCATAATCAAATTTTACATATTCGCTGATGGTCCTTGGTTCGATCCCAGAGGGACATTTAAATTCATCAATGCATTTCTTACGGTGATAACGGAAACAAATTTTAGGTACTTCCCGGAACGATATCGACTTCAAACTTGGCCTATAGAAAGATCAAGTACATATAAATCAAACAGTGCAATCACAGCTATCAATGTGTCTTGGGTTTGACACCAGGTGTCTCTGCAATCAGAAGTTGATCTGATTTTTAGGAATTATTTTGAAACCTTTGCCAATAAGATAGAAATTTCAAATTCGGCATATAGATAAAGATCATAAATAACTTTTAGAAAAATTTTTAGATTTCCCAGATCGTCCTTGGTTCGTATCCAGAGAGCCATTTAAATTCGTGAAAATTAGAATGTCTTTTGAGGCAATTGTAGCCCATATTTCTACTTAAATTTTCACACTTAGTTAGAGATGGTGATGTTCTATTGTGCTGCATAGAAAGTATCACTGGAAAGACCCGGGTTCGATGCCTGACGATCATATCATATGTCTCCGAATTTAAAGAAACATTTCAATCTTTTTTTTTTCTTTTAAGGACCGTCCCGATATAATGCCGATATGAAATTAGTGTTGTCGATCTGCTTGCAGTATGCAAGCAACATTTTACTCGTATATATATATATATATATATATATATCCGTTTGGAAAGTCTGTTAATTAATATCTATCAACAATTATGAAGTATTCGTTACGATCAAGATTGTTAAACTGGTATTTATGAAATTTAACATACCCGTTGAGAATCAACGGGCACTTCTGCTAATAGTACAATACTTTATCAAATTTATATTTAAAAAATGCATCAATATTTTCGTTTGCAAATATTCAAGACTTTGCCGACCAAAGAAATTTATTACAACGTTTCCCATTTTTATTTCTGCAGGCAAGAAATTTAAATCCTTTGGGCCCTTATAAACAAATGGTCGTTTGAAATAGTGTAATTAGGCTTCACTGAAGTTGTGTTTTATTTTCGAAAATTATACAGCATTGCTATATCTAATACCTCAGGTAGTATCCATTTGATCTAAACATACATCGCCCCTAAACGGCAGGGTGCCCTTATTTTTCTATTAAATCGCCCTCCTCGGCCATCTGCTCTTATTTTTGTTAAAAGCACAACAATCGTTTAATGTGAGGACGTGTGGAATACGTGCTCTCGTTCCTGGGAGAATAGGACGTCCAAGTCAATAAATTCTTTTACGGAGACAAAAAATTGGCCGTCATTTGGATTTAATTCACGTGTTTTGCTGCTTTGAAGGGAGCGGGCCCCAGAAGGCGGGGCCTGAATTGGGATGAAAAGAATGGGAGCCTTAATATATCTCGGAATCAGGGGATCCCAAACTTTTCCACGTCGCTGCACGCTCGCCGCTGGGTTCAGTTCATCGAGGAAAACTAAATTTATGCTCCTTAATAATTAAAAATCTTGAGTGGTATCCTCCTCAAAATTTTATGTATATTTTTCCGCTGGTGGAGTAGGAAATTGAATTATCAAGGGGCTCGTTTTTCGCCGGAGTTCATGAAATTTTAACGCGAAAATCACTTTTCCTGTCTGGTATTCCCGAATTAAACTTATAGTTTATCTTAAGTTTTGATTAGATGTCGTAACGTATTCTTTGAGAGCCCTTTAAATAGAAAGCAATGGTTAGGAAATGGATGATATCAATGTAGGACTGCGAAAGTCAAGTAAGCAGTTCATCGTACGTGCATAGACAAATTATATTCTACTATTGTTTTACACAATGTGCAAGTAAATAATCTCGGTTTTTCTGCATTACATCTAAAGATTAGGATTTAGAAACTGACTTGATAATTCATGTTCTTTTAGTTGACAGATAAATGCTCAAGCTCTGGTTGGAACCCATTAGTCATTACTGGAAAAATTAGTTCTCTCTAGTGTTTATTGCCCATTAGGAATCTAATAACTATTGGAGGAGTTCTCTCTATTGTTTAACATCCACTGTCTGGCGAGTAATTATGTGTGTATTTTGCTAAGTTAATAAAATAGGTATTAGTTTCTTGCAGAAAAGTTCTTCCTGTTTTTGCCTTTCTCTTTATTACTTATTATCCCCTTTTTAAGAAAAAGACGTGTTAGAACACCTATAAGAAATAACTACATTAGAAACAGAAATAAAAATGTCTGCTTTTACGTGCATATTGACCGCAACCCTTTTCTTATGAAATAACCACATTAATTGACGGTTTTTTATCAAAAATTAAACTATTTTGTCTAGTTAGTATGAGATGATATGTGATGTATTAATGAAATTATATACCTATTATTATGTACGTTTGCCTACGTAAGTAAAGTTTCTTTAAATCATCTTATTTTGTTATAAAAATCATAATATTTGATTAAGCGCTTACATTTAGATACATATTAATAAATATATTACGGTGGTAAACAACTTTGCCAAGAAATGTAAGAGTAATAGAGTGTCCAGTTTTATTTTCCCTAACATCTCTCCAATTATTTCCACCAACTCATTTAGCCGACTACGCACTCGTTAGAATTTCCACATTAGATCTTCATTAGATCTCTATGCAATGGCTTAAATTATTTTTAGCCTCTGCGGTAAGCTTCCCATGCTAATGCTATCATAGGAAAAATGATTTTTGTTTTGCACACACCCCGAATGCGGGGATATATTTATACTTGACAAGAACTAATAACCTCTCCCGAAGGAATTAATTAGTCCGCAAACTCTCTCAAATTCAACGATTTATTTTATCCCTCTGTATCACGGTGATGAAATCCATTTTCCCGCACGAATGAAGTCGAGCATTTCAGGTAAAGATCCCGGAAACAGCGTTTAAAGATCGGCCAAAAATAAATGGAGAAAGTGAAAGCAGTTTCTAGATTCCCCGTTATTACTGGCGCTCTTAAATAAAAGCCGAGATTTCATAAGCTTTTTCACGTTCCGTATTCATAGTATACCTTAAATTTCTTTCGCCCGCTTCAAGTTTGGCTGCAGAATACGAATGTGCTGCGTCTTACCGCACGAAAACGCCGCTGAATTTCTCAAGCTCCCTAGAGGAACATTTTTAATTATATACAGGCGTAAATTTCAGTCAAAATGTTGGAGACATCTCCTTGAATTAATTTTTCTACATTTTCTGGGCGGTTTCTTTATAGCCACAGCTCCAAAATCCCACGGCTCGTCATTAATTCCCCGCGCGGTGTTTCCTAATGTATATTCGAAGAATAACTTGAATCTGAACGGATCTTGTTTCAGCAGCGTGGTTTACATTAGCTTCGTGCCGTTTTCCATTTCATATTGAATGCCCTTCCACGCGATTCGGCCAGCATTCATTTCGTCACTCGTTAGCTCGTTTGATCGGCTACATTCAAAATTATACCCCTTTCTATTTGTTGCATTCAAGCGCAGATCCGGAATTGAAAACTCATTGTAATTTTAATATATGAAAATAATTATAGGCAATGATATTTAGTTTAGAAAATCCTCATAATAATTGTTTGTATGTTAAATTGAATCGTCAGCCTAAAATCTCCCTGAATCCATAACCTTGCTTCCTTGAAATACTACTAATAGTTTAGAGAAGGTTTGAAAAATCCCCACTTGAATGAAGAATGACATGTACGTGTATGTATGTATATAACGATGTTAATTTATATGATATATGTTACAGTAAAAGTCTGAACTCAGTCAATGTATAAATCTAATAGTCAGTATATACATTGACGTAAGAGCACTGTTTGTACACGATATCTTAAAGTCTGCCTAGAATAAAAAGCACGTTGGAGCTTTTTTCCTCGAATTCAAAAAAGCATTTGATAGAGCCCCTCACTACAAACTAATTTACAAACTAAAACTATTAACAAGGAAGTAGTCAACTGGGTTAACCCTCCAAGGACGACAATTATTATTTCTTTAAAATTACCTTAATTTTCGTATATTGGTATTCAGATGACCTAAATTAATAATATAAAATTGTTTAAAAATGTTAAAAATTATAGGCTCGTTGCAAACGCCCATTCCCATATGGGCACGTCAGTCCCTCCCGCTACTTGGGGTAAAGCGGAGTAATGGCGTACACTTAAGCGAGATTTATTACAGCTCATAATATTGAGTATAGATGCATAAGCACATGACTGAATGTTACGTTGTTTTATTGGATACCAAATCGTCATCAAACGGCTGGATTATTTATCTTCATTTTTTGTAAAAAAATTAAAGGAAAAATGTCACACTGTACGGAATTGCCCCAGCGCATTGGTCGGGGTAATCCCGTACGGAAGGCGGGGCAATGCCGTACACAAACATAGGTGCATGATTATGGAAGTAAATAAAGAAACAAGCATTACACAACCGTATCCAATGTAAATGGACCTAATGGAAATATGTAAAATTGTCGTACTTCTACTTCCCACATCAAGAATAATCTTCCCTTGAAATGTGGAAAATTCACAATTATATTCACTCTCAAAAGCTTGCTAGACGCATCTTTCTGTTTTACTAAAATTTTCAAATTTTGAGTTTGTTTTAATTCAAACAAAAGTATACCCAGAAAAAATTTCGCATTCCTAATTACTCAAAAGTTAATTAAGAGAGATGGAGGACGTTTAGTCACGTGCGTAATTGTTTTCTTGGAGAACCGGACAGCATTTTCAAGAATTTTTACGCTTATAAAATCTCATATGAAAAAGACCCTTTCAGCTGGTTTATTTGAATACGTACATCTCAGGAGTCAGATGCAGTTTAATTCTCTCAGCATATAATAGATTGTAACTGTGTTTGTCGCCGAGCATCTGAGTGTCTTTTTCTCCGTGGCTAACAAATCTGAAACGTCCGCTTCCTCGCGATATTACAATAAAAATTCGCGTCAATGAGCCACAGAAGCTTTCTCTAGAAGTGGTGTGGCGACGGAGACTCAGTAATTGCCCTCGCAATAAAATCGTGTATTTATCGCATCGTCTTGAAATGCTTAACAAGAGGAAGAAATTCTTCCTGCTAACTGTTTTCGTGGCCTAATATTTTGTCAATAAGGTTAGCGTGTATGCTGGTTGGTATCTCCACAAAATACTTGCTAATGTCGTCTCTATGAACAAAAGTGCTCACTAAACGTCAGAGATATAAAATACATTGTACATCTGTTGTGGTATAACAAAAATTCCTTCTCGTGGAGCTATTTTGCGTTGGTAAATTCCACGAAGTAAGATCGGCACCTTTGTCTAATTCTTGAGTTGAGTTTCTTCAATAAAACTGCTAGTATTGTATTTTAAGCAATAAAGAGTTTTGTTACATGCACGCTCACAAAAATACAAGTATCTGCTGATTTCTCTACTGTAAATGCTAGAATTTTAAAATAAGTAATATAACTTAAGAGAGTGCCACGCACTTACCCTTCTGAGGTACAATTTCACATTTATATTAATTAGAATATTAGCTAGAGAGACGACTTATGACATTAAACGCAAGAACTCAAGATGTATCAGTATAACAGAGCTTACATTATTTTATATTACATCACAAACTTAAATTCTTAATCTTAAAGTGCAGTCACATCTCTAAAAATGTTATCTTTTATATTTTCATAACTGCTGATCAGCAAAATAACTTCCTTTGACGTGATCTCTCAAAATATAATTTATGGACGAAGTGGTCAACTAATTGACAAACTAGTAGCAAACATTTTCCTGCGGAATACTCTGTACCTTTTGCAACTAAATTCTATATTTGGCACTGAAGCAACGATAAACAATTTTTTCAGAGTACTCTGAACATGAAATCGAGAATTTATTATATCAATATTTTTAAAATTTGTGAGATATTATTTATCTTCTATAATATAAAATAGAGTGTGTGTGTGTGTGTTTGTGTATGCATGTTCTCTAAAAACTCGAGAACCGAGAGTCACTAAACTTTGAAATTATCTACATTATTAAGAGTAGGCTCCGCGCAGAGTATAGGCTACTTTTTATTTCCCTAAAGTCCACGGTTCGAACCCAGACGGGTCAAAACCTTCCCATAAGAAATACACGTAGAGGTCAGTTTCTTTGTAGCAGGGTTCATTTCTTTTTCAAAACTAAATAAGAAAAAATGGTCCTAGAAAGTCGAATCAAGCACAAAAAGAAGAAGAATAGATTATAAATTCTTATTTTAGTCGTATAATATCGTTTTCAAATCGAAATTGCGCACAATTACATACAGTACGTGAATATATTATAGAAATATTGAGGTCGTAACCAACCCATCCCCCTGACGATCAAGGCGATTGTTGATTTCGAGCTCATGCGTAATTCCATAAGAAGACATGGAAAATGAATGCCCAGATACAATTAATGCTGTAAGATATCTTTTATGAATAATTCCTTCTCCGGATTCATTCATATCTATTATCTATTATATATAGACGCTTCTCCGGATATCTATTATATATAGACGCTTCTCCGGATATACCTATATATATACGAGTAAAATGTTGCTTGCATACTGCAAGCAGATCGACAACACTAATTTCATATCGGCATCATATCGGGACGGTCCTCAAAAGAAAAAAAAAAGGATTGAAAATAATCTTAAAATTCGCTGCAATTTAATCGTCTGACATAGAACCCGGGTATTCCCAGTGAACTTACTAAGCAGCAAAACAGAAGATCACCATTTCTAACTATGTGTGAAAATTCAAGCAGAAATAATGGCTACAACTGCCTCAAAATACGTTCTACATTTCACGGATGTAAACGGCTCTCTGGATTCGAAGCAAGGATTATCAAGGACATCGATAACATGTTTTTGAAAGGTATCTATGATTTCTATCTACATGCGGAATTTCAAGTTTCTATATTGTTGGGAAAGGTTTCAAAATAATTATTGAAAATCGGATCAGTTACTGATTGTAGAGACGACTGGTGTCTAACCCAGGACACATTGATAGCTGTGAATGCACAGTTTGATTTGTATGTATTCGATCTTTCTTTGCGCAAAGTTTGAAGTCGATATTATGCCGAGAAGTACCTAAAATTTGTTTCTGTTATCTCCGTAAGAAATGCATTGAGAAGTGCAAATGGCCCTCTGGGATCGAACTAAGGACCATCAGCGAATATTTAAAATTTGATTATGAAATATATTTATAATATCTAACCTCTTGCCGAATTTCAAGTTTCTATGCCATCGGGAAAGGGTCCAAAAAAATCTTAAAAATCGCCACAATGCATTTTAAACGGCCGATATTTGCCCCGACCTAGCATCGAACCATGGACCATATTTGAAGATGTATTTCTGATTTTCGTTGGATATGCACGGCTTCTAGCGATCCCTTGAGTTTCAATTTTCTCCTCTTCCGGGAAGTGCCTCAAAAATATTTTCGAATATCCCCACCATGTATTCTTATGGAGAAAATCGCAACTTTGGGGCCTTCTGGAATCGAACCCATGACACCGAGATTCAAAGTCGTTTTCATCTATTATATATAGATGCTTCTCCGGATACCTGTACATATATTAGCGATCAAAAATCTAACCATGTTCCACCAGTGCCACCGACTTGAAATTTTTACGACGTATTGGCCATAACGTGTAACCTCCAGAAAAAGCCGATTATGAGCTTCAGTGTCATGGGTTCAATGCCAGAAGGCCCAGAAATCCCGATATTTCCCATTTAAATGTATTGCCTTGATTTTCGGAAATTTCTAAAAAATATTCCCCGGATAGGTAGAGAATCAAAATTGAAGAAGCTTACAGATATAGACATTATCCATCGAAAATATAAATATCTTTTACAGAAAACATCCTGGGTTCGATGCTAGGGCGATGCAAACATCACCCATTTAATATATATGGGGATAGTTTTTCATTATTTTTTGATGCATTTATCGAAACGATAGGAAGTTCTTTCTAAGCTGGAAGATCTATATTAAAACTCGGTTTAAGAAAAATATTTTTATAAGACTAAAGACTTCCTGGATTCGATGTCAGAGCCCATTGAAATTTCTCTCATAAGGAACATATTTGAAAAGCAGGACGCCGTTTTAGACAGTTGCAGCCGATATTTCTGCTTGAATTCTCACACATAGTTAGAGATGGCGATCTCCTATTGTGCTGCATAGTAAGTAAGACCAAGAAGACCCGGGTTCGATGCCGGGCGGTAAATATATCTGCCATATGAAACACATTGGAGTAGTTTTTCATTATTTTTTTCATGCACTTATCGAAATGATATAAAGTTCTTGCTTAGATAGAAGTTGTATATTAATACTCGGTTTAAGAAAATATTAGATAAGACCATGCTGTGCCTGGGTCCGATGCCAGAGTACAATAATTCAGATAAAGAATATATGGAAATACGTTAATGCACATAATAAAGAATAAATGAATGCACATAAAGAATATAAGGGAAAAGTAGGACATCGTTTGAGGCAGTTGCAGCAAATATTTTTGCTTGAGTTTTCATACATACATAATCTTTAAATCATTTTTGTCATCATCGAGGAGAGTGTTTATTCAATGGATATGAGATTAAATCTTTAGGTGACTTTGTAGACTCAATTATAATTTAATTTACTTCGTTCATTGGTTTGGAAAAAATAATATCCTGGCTATAAGCTATCTACCAAAAATTATGAGGCAAGTGTTACGATCAAGACTGTATCAAGAGTAATTATCAATTTCGATTTACCCGTTGAGAATCAACGGGCACTTCTGCTATTCCATAATATAAAACAGAGTGTGTGTATCTGTGTGTATCTGTGTGTGTGTGTGTGTGTGTGTGTGTGTGTATGTTCGCTAAATACTCGAGAATTGAGTGTCGCAAAACTTTGAAACTTTCTACATTGTCAAAAGTCGACCTCGCACAGAGTAAAGGGCACTTTTTATTTCCCTAAAGTTCTCGGTTCGAACCCAGACGGGTCAAAACGTTTCCATAAGAAATACACGTAGAGGTAATATTTTTCGTTGCAGGGTTCATTTCTTTTGCAAATTTAAATTAGAAATATTGGTCCTAGAAAGTCAAATAAGCACCAAAAGAAGGAAATAGAATAAAGATTCTTATTATGGTCATGGAATATCGTTTTCGACTCGAAATTGCGAACAGTTTGATAAAATACGTGAAACTTTTATTCAAATTTTGAGGTTTTAAACAACCCATTCCCTTGACGATCTAGGTGATTGTTGATTCTAGCTCATGAGTTAATACATAAGAAGACATAGAGAATAAATGAAACATTTAAGAAAGTTTTTTGAATTTTGATTAAGCTTCTGTAGCAACCATGCTATATTTATATCTACGTAATTTTTTACCGTAAAATTATAAGTTTTATCGTAGTTTCCGTTTCGACTTTCATTTCCGTGAAAGTGTTTGTGTTAATGATTATGCTCAGTGCTTATGTGGTGTTTTTGTTACTTTCCGTAAAAATATTCATCGGTTGTTTTCACAGTAATATTTATCTCTATTATTTGCTTATGCGTTTCCGTATTACCTTTTTGCATTGCTGAAAACTAATCCTTAAAGGTGGTGATGTTTATCCTAATTTCATCTTTGAATATGTTTTTATAATCTTTGAACGAATGCTGTCTTTATCGAAGAAATTGTTCATTTGAAAGATATGAGATTGAATATTTAATCATGTTGGCTTTGTAAACTTAAGTACAATTTTCATTTCTTGGTTTATTGGTTTAGAAATATAAATCGAGATATCGTTCGCAGGCTCTATTTCAATTGCAAAATAATTAAGAAGAATCATTGTTGTCAACCTAAGATTAGTTTGGTAGAAATATTGTATGAAAATGAATATTCAGATGACCAAAATAATAGATTTCAGCAACAAATTATGAGAGCGTAAGATATTGGGATTTACACGGAAAAGTTTCGTTTACAGTAATCCACCGGTAATCTGTCCCATCGAACGAAGCTTAAATGATACATGTTAGATTATCTTCTTTTTTATAAAAGGATTACTGTACTTAATTCTACATCTATTCTCCCCGTTGAGAATCAACTGGCTCTACTGCTAGTATAATGTATAATATAATATGTTATATAATTTATATAATAATATATAAAATCCTTTTAAAAACTTTTCATTCTCAATTTGATATACTCACATCAAATGAGAATAAATAGCATGGGATTCTGAAACAAATATTTAGAGAAACATTTTACCCAAATGTTCATCCCGTGTGATGGTTTTTCTTATTGCGAATTTTCTTACGAGACGCCTTAAATGAAATATATTTTTTAATCACAATTGCACGCTTACATCTTGAGCAATGCGACTAATGATCCTGCGCTTTTAATCATCTTCAGCTAGAGCTACCGTTCTGAAATTAATCTTTAACTTCTCTAATCTCATAGCTGAAGCTTCTTCTGTAACACTTATCAATCTCTCAATGCTAGGCGTTTCAGGTCATAACTCATTGTTTTTCTACCATCGGAAATGTTTAAGCATTATCACTTAGAGAAGAGATCTGAAACTTGAGACACATGACGTAGCATGAAATATATCACAAAGAGACTTCGGAACTCCATTTACTTCTTCTTCCATGGTAAACAATGTATGTCTTATTCCGTCCATCCGACGAGCTTTTTTTGGGTGGCAACTTAGTACCGAGGAGGGAAATTTGGTATACACATAACGGAGTATGAAATATGGTCCAGTGAAACTCGTAAAAAATGCCCCTATTTCGAGATTCACAGCATTTAGTTTGAATGACAGAGCAACGTGGTGTTTTCTCAGAGATCAAGATTTTTTCTTTGTTAGCGCTGCGTAACTTGGAGGGAAATTTTTCGCCTTATCGAATTTTATGGGAATCTGCGTAACTTCCGCTAAATGAATAGAATGGAGTCCAAATATCCACATAGTTTGGAATTCAACTTTAAATTTTCTGATTAATTTTTTTAAACTTTGATCTCTATGCAACGGAAGATGCTTTTGTATTTTAAGATACTAAGGTATTTCCATTTTATTCGAGATAAAATTAAGATGTACGGAAAATGTTAATTATTTTCACTTGATATTTTTTTTCCTTCAAACCAATGATGATAATTGTCATAGAATACGAAATTTGAAAAAAAAAATCAAAAGAAAAATGACGAAAGTGAGTTTATAGTAATGAATTAATAAGATGAAATGGAAAGAGTTTATAAACAATTTTGAATATCTTGAAAATGATGTAACTGTAGCAGAAAAAACATCCGTCTGGAGAGAGTAACTGTTTGTTAGAAAAGTAAACATAAATACTAGGTTGTATAAAAATTCTAAGTATTTTTTACTTGTATATAAAGGGGTAGTTGACGATCATGCTAAAATGAAGGAATTAATCTATTTTTGCATCCAGTACATCACCTGTCTTGTAGTCACAACAGTAGCGTTTTGATTATTTTCATTCTTTGTTTTAAATGAAAAACTCTCTGTGTGGCAAAATTTGGAGTAAAGTGAAATTGAATACAGTACAATCAAATTAATGGCACTTAAATGGATGGTACTGAAATGGTAATGGATCCGGATGAATCTTTTGGTAAATTGGGTGGAGGAAAGTCTGAAAAATGATCCGTCGATATGCAAGATACCATGGCAGTTGGCTAAGGTATTCTGAGGTCTCTGGTTCGAGCCATCTTTCAGAGCCTCTTTTATTAACTTCAGCAGATGTTTATTTATTTGTTTATGGCATCTCTGAGTTCCGTTTTCCTTCACGACCCTTTCGGCGGAGCAGGAAATGGTCTATTCGATTCCGGCAGCTTCCCATTTCTCGAATGTCCTCATTTACTCAGCCTTCCGAAAGATTTTCTCAGACTGGCCGTCCTCTATTTCGTAGAGAATCACGTCATAGTTCGCTTTCAGGAAATATGCTACCAATCGTAACGAGTAATGCTCTAGAGAGTGACATAAATTGTATCGCTATACGTTACTGGTAGCCAGTTAAGCTGTCGAGTTGAATGCGAGAATGGTAAGAATCAAACGCGACAATAAATTATTTTATTCGAATTTATTGTAAAAATATATTGTTAAATCATCGGATGAAAACTGATCCCATTTCATCTTAATCAAGTATATCTATCTGAACTCTTGAATATATCCATGAGCTAGGATAATACACCTATATAAAGTAACGTTCAGTAGAGGAGAGATGCATGATAAATTGGGAATCTAGCGTAGTTTTATTAATTAATAAATTTATTTATTTGTACACCACTCTATGTTCATATTTCTTTTTATACAGAACCTCCATATATTG
The DNA here is from genome assembly GCA_947579665.1 of Sympetrum striolatum. NCBI lineage: Eukaryota > Metazoa > Arthropoda > Insecta > Odonata > Libellulidae > Sympetrum > Sympetrum striolatum. The sequence continues at coordinate 89,253,340 of OX388352.1, forward strand.
CTTATATAGCTGTGTGCCGAACGAAATATTGATTAAAGAGCATCATCCTAAGTAAAGAGCGTGATTGGATTGAATAAAAATATCAGGATTAGTTAGCAGAAACAGGAATAAATACTTTCAGATAATCAAGCAGTTTCTTGTTATTTCCGTTTTATTGCGCACAATAACCAGTAAAAAATGGTTCAACATATTAAATGGTTCAAACTAAGAATCAAATATTTTTACGAGCGTTGTTATATTAGCATTTTATATTAATTACCGTTTTATACATTCGAACTTTATTAACATTACTACTTTTGTATTTAAAATAATTTTATACATATCCACATGGCATAACGAATCTACTGAAGCATTTGAATGAATTGACGGATATACCTTTTGGAGATGAAGAAGAAACGATATGTTCCTATCCATGTATAGAGTACAATGTAAATTACTTTTTGACTTTATGTCAATCTAACACAGTTTCTATGAATTTTGTCGCTCTTTGCAGTGCAGTTCATAGTGCCTTCGTAAATTAACTGTAGCATGAGAGTGTGGTTTTAGGTGTGATATATTCGATAAATATGAAAGTGTCTTTACAGTAAAATTTTTATTGCCTTTTTCAATAAAACAATATTTATGTCGCCACAGAAACATACATTTAGCAGTGCTAAGGTGTACTCCATTTCAATTTATTAGCCATAACTATTGGTATTTTTTCAGCTTTAGTCTTCTAAAAAAACTCTGAATTTAAAGTAAACAAGGATAGAGAAAATCTCCAAAACTTTTGACAAGTAAGATATCACCTCAATAGCTTACATTCCTATTGAAATTTAACGTCTTTCTAAAAAATATTATCAAATTTGATTGCTATGCAAACTCGCATGACGTACAAAACACGCGTCCATTCTGCAACCACTACAAAATTACTACCTGAGCACATTTCCTGGTTTCCTTGTCCTCAGCAAACTCGACAAAATCATTTGTATTATGTTATTACGTTTTCTTTATTTGTATTATATCTGTTCTTGCATAATCTATATCACACCCATATAGCAAAGGGTTTGGATCGCACCCATGGGATGATAAATGGATTTCTAGCGAGATGGGAAAGAGAGGCTTCAATTACTGTTAAACTAGAGGTGTTGACGTGACGAAGGGAATGAGACGTCCGCATTAGGTGAAGATGCGGAAGCTGAAAGATGTTACAAGTTCGAGGGAGCCTGTCTCTCCATTGGGTGTATAACGTATATGACAGACATGTTGGATTTAAAGTAGACGGAGAATAGAGGAAAATAGAGCGGAAAAATAAGTAGTTAAAGAGATGAAGATTGGCGTGGATAATTTTTATCGCTCACAAATATATAATTGCGGCATCACGGACACGAAAAGTTAGACATTTAGAGAGTGTGGAAGGCTATACGTAGTCAATGCACCATGAACTACGGTACGGTAATAAATAGGGGAAATGTGGACGATGAAAAAGTATTAAACTAAATAAAGTCCAAAAGAAACCACAATATCTGGAAGCCTTGCCTTTGTGCTTGCCATTATCCAGAAAAAAATCGCGTAAAATTTAAGTTTGAACAATTTTAAGCGACGGGCAAATACTCTGTATTGCACCCTGGTTTTACGATAAAATTATAAAATTTAGGCATTCCATGATGTTTGTTACTATTTTCTAATATTTAAGAATTGTAAAAAATATGAGACATATTTATGGATGATGAAGGAAAACAGAAACAAATGTAATGAACGAAAACGATACTGCCATGTGTAGTATGTACATTGGTAACTTTATAAAACATATTTAAAAAAAATTGCCATTGGTTACGGTCAAATTTTAAAGGTAAAATAAGAATTTAATAAAATATTTGAATCTCGTTTATAAATGATACAGCATTTTTTGGGGATTAAAATATTTATAAACCAAGTCAGCATTTCGGTAGATTCTTTGGTAAACCAAGAAGAGAAGGGAAAAAGATTCGTTTTTAGGGATTCCATAAATATATCCGTCTCCTTTACACGAGAAAAATCTAATTTCAAAAACCATCTTCGGTTGAAATCACTTTATATCTCCGATGAAGTTGAATTTGGGCTTTGAAAGAATAGGAAAATTCCCCGAAAAACATATTCACCCGCATAATCTCTCTTATTTATCGGCATGGAAAATAATCTTTTCTTTTGTCGGTCTGAGGCTCGGTGCATTTAATGTTACCTCCGGCCGTACAAAAATTTCATCAACCCATTTGATCTCTATGATACGCATCCTGCTACCTGGGAACGATCGGGAAAAATCCCTCGCGATATAAGGGACCTCGGTTTGAATTTTCTTTCCGCGAAAAAATCCGATTTTGACGATCTGTTATTGATCCGAGTCGTGCAGATCTCCAGAAAGGTTGGAAATCGCCACCGCGCGCGACGACAGTATTTTAGTCAACGAATTCTGATTCAATTTCCGCTCGTTATTTATTGATATTCCTTCATCTCACGGTATCCATTCGATATTTTTCCTCCCTGACTGTTTACCCCTTCCGCTCTCCCTGTCCCATTAGTCATCAATATTTCGTCATTTTGCCACAACGGTTTCCGGTCCGGAATCGAGAATCATTGTGTTTCATAGCGCCACTCCCGAAAAATTTTCTAAACAAAAGCTCGGGAGCAAATGCAGAAATTCGGCACTTGGACGAGGGGTATCAGAAAGTCGTGACCCGATGCAAATTCTCCATGCGGGATTGCCACTCTCGCAGAAAGTACCCTCAAAGGATATTGTTTATTTTTTATGAAAAATTTCATCGCTGGATCCCCCATGGGCTTGGGCTGCTCTGCAATTGAAATGCGCTATCGTTGTCGGGAAATCAATGACCAAAACAGATTACCGAGTCTTTATGCCATGCAGGCCACACGGAAAGTTTTAGCTCATTCGCTTCTTCTCATACGTTCTCTGTTCATTCTCTACCACACCTGATATTCATTCATCCCCCTCAAACAACCCCCGTTTATATGTATTCCTCGTGAAGTCTTACTTTAAATTCTTGCGAATTAAGGAAAGGGATGTGGTGACTTTGCACGTTAAGACGTGGGCCTACGCATATTCATGAAAAAGAGGGGACAAGACAAAAATGCATGCCTAGAAAGTCACCAACTACGTTCCAAAGTATATGAGGGCTTACTTTCCCTCATTGATATAAAATATTAATTAAATAGAAGTGATTTCGTATGTAAAGGGGGAAAATTTGGAAAATTAGATACTTAGGCCGTTTAGTAGGACAACCCACATCACTCTTGCCTACAAAAGCTCCCAACGGGATGTTAGAATGTACAATTGTTTAATTGTGTAGAGCAACCAGCAGAAAATTGAGAGATCTGGGTTCGAGTCCGGGTCACGTCAGACATTGTATCTGTTCATCTTCAATCAGTTTTTCGATGTGATCGGAAGAGAGATATGGAGCCAAATTTGACTTTTTAGCGTCTTCTATCCGTAATATATTCAATCCGTTGCCTACGCACACATACTGTTTTTGCTATACTCCGGGGGTACCCTATCCCACAACGTGGGAATGGTAGTTTTATCCGTGGCGCCGCATCCCAGCGAACTATGATTTCTCAGGATAATTTTCTTCCCTCCGCGGTGGCGGTATCATTCGAGAAGAATCTGATTTGATACGGATTGCCGAGCAGATGTGGTTGACACAGCCGAGGGAGAATGAATGCTTCATAACGATTCTCATTCTAAGCGAGTAGACTTCGCAAGATGTCAGTCGAGGGCGAAGGAGCAGACGATTTATGTCGATACATCTTGGTGATATATCAGTTCCGTGACGCAATAGGAAGGCTGCTAGTTATTTCCATGTAGATGCTGTCAGTTCAAGTTTAATCGTAAGAGGAACTTGTCGTATTCCTATCTTTTCTGGTCTTGGATGAAACTTCCTTCGTTCCGTAAATCTTTTTCATGTTTCCAATTATGTATGTGTTAAAACACGATAAACATCGATAAATAATTTCCTTTTATAACGCGACTTTATCATTTAATTTGTTTTTATATTCTATCATGCCATGTGCTTCTCAAAATATTGGATAAATTAAAACTGTTGAAGATTTCGATAGCATCACGATACTTAAGATATTGCTTGAAGTGCTGTTCTAAGAATATAGCACCGATATCAATGAGATTGAGGCAAAAATATGTACGTGTAAAAAAGAGCAACGTGGCGGTAATGGTGATACTAAGAAAGGAAAGGCCTTCCAGTGTGAAAGCATGGCGAATCACCGCTTAAGACTATTTTGCATATGACTACTATTTTACCACTAGGCAATCAAAACCCTTTCCATCTTCTAATTTTCACCTGGTTCTAATTTGATAAAACAGTAAAATTTTTATCTTAATGGTGGTAACAGAGGTATTTAACTCAAAAAGCTTACGTAATATCCGTAATGAAATCTTCGGAAATGCATTATAAATGTTTGCTTTCCTGGTTTAATAGACATAGTTCGTGAAATTCTATGGGACTGTTTAAACTGATGCAATAGCATATTTACGGAATATAACGAACCACAATTATATATACATGTTGATTTACGGCTTATGAAAACAAAATATCTTCTTTATTTTATTCTTTTGTTTTCTTTCGGGTGTCAGGAAAATCTTTAATGACCCTTCCCTGCAGGATTTGCTGGTCCTGAGAAGTGCCCCATCATTTGCCTTAAACCTTTTTAGTGTTTTAGAGCAAACTTTCAGAGATAATTATTTATCCCTCCGATTCTTGGCTAAGCCACTTTTTTCTTCATAAACTTTATGCGTTTATCAATTGAGAGGAAAATCTATTGAAAATTACTTTATTGGCTCATTGCCACTTCCATTTGGAATTTTTTATTCTCTTTCATCGATGAAAGGCATTGTGTAAATCCTCTGTATAGTAGTAGTGTAATACTTTAGAAACCTGTTAACATTAAAATGGATAGCACGAAATATTGGTCAATACAAAGTGTAGAACTTGTATGTTTCGTCTACTATAACTTTCTACTATAACATCAACGCGTTTAACGGTTAACAGGAAATATCGTAACTGTTAATAAGAAATACCGGTTAACACGAAATGACTGGTAACAGGAAATACTAACAGGAATACTTCTAAGAAGTACCCAATGTATGTTTTAATTGCCATGATATCATCCTCGGAGATAGGGGAAAACAAGAGAGAACAGTGGGATATTTATAAAAATATCACCAACAGAACTTATCATCCAGTAATAAAAGTGCGATACAGTAATAAAAGTGCGATTTGTGATTTTTCATGAATACTACAATAATGTCATATACTTTGAAGTCGGCATATTAATTTCTTTTAAGTTTCCTAGTCAAAAACTCACTCATGTAATAAATGTAAACGTATTTTGCCTTTCAAAATGAAAGACGATTAATTCTTCTACCAATAAAACTGTCAGCGAATTGCTTAAGCAACGAGTTTGGTCTACAAATAATTTCGTTAACGCAATATTCATGGATATCCTACATTTTGCATTAACCAATTATTCTTAAGTTACTTTATTTTATTTTTAATGACATTTCTGAAATGCGTCGCAAGAATCGACGGAAATTCTTAATTGAATCTTTTTACTCGAGGCAGGAAATCATCATAATTATATCAATGAAATAGGCTTTTGAGAAAATTCAATGAGCGGTTGAAGAACATGATCTTTGGAATAAGACCGCGATTCTTAATTTAAGCTTTGATGATCGTGGGGGCTATATTTTTTCTTTCCGTATGCGTCTTTCTTTCTCGAAAGAGTTTCTGCGTTTTCAACAAATTAAGAAGCATTGAAATACCTTTAAACTCAGTTCCTTTACGGCCCAAGAAATCAACGAGTTGCTTCAATGAAAAGAAATTTCTTCTGATTTTTCTCATACGCGTCCAGAATGCTGTAAGAATTTGACAGTCAAATTAATTTATTGATCCGAGTGGAGATCCGTGGAAATCGACCCAAAATGCATTGCGACTCTTCGGTTAGTGTGTTAAGTTTGCTGTTGGGCTCCTTCCATTACGAAGTTTTCGGCTTGTTAAAGATTGATTTGATGAGGAGCGACCTTGTTGGAGCTGCTGCTAAGTGAATTGCCATGAATGGTTTATATCCGAAATTAAAGTCTATGAATCGATCCTAAGAGAATGGAAAATTGAGCAATTCGGCCGCTATGCAATTTTAACTATGAAATATTCTTCCTTAATTCTGGTGTTTGAAAGCTCAATATTTTTATTCCAAATCTGGTACAAAAGGTTAATCAAGTTGTACTCCTGTAGTTTTTAGTGATGAATACAAATTATAAAATCTCGCATATTTTAGGGATTGGGAGTTTAAAATTAAAGTATCAAATACATAAGATATAAGAAACCTGTTATTCACAATTTAAAACGAGCCATAAGTTAGCGAGTGAGACCTCCAAATTCTACTTGTGGTGCAAAATTGCACAGGAAAGCACGAGATACGTGACTTATGTTTGTATTTCCCAGTTGATAACGTCAGCGATTTAACGCATCATTCGGAGTGTATTTCCTTGCCACCAGAGATGCACAAATTATCCCAAACTGATTGTGAGCCGCGAGCTTGTCGGTTCTTATACCTCGTTTGCCGCTAATGGAGCACAAATTGTTCATTATAAATTGCGCTGTTGACGAACCGTTTGCTCGTGGGGAATAGATGGAAACGCTGCGTTGAAGGGTGTTGAAGCAAAGGCAAATGAGGTCTTAGAGACGGCAATAGGAGCAAAATAGAATAGATTTCCCAGAAGAGAAAGTTTTTTTTTCAGAAAATATGCGATGAGGAAATGCGGACGGTGCCAGTGAAACTTTCAAGGCAGTGAAACACACATCTCTATATTTATTAAACTGTAGAAAATCTTTTAAATCTGCACCAGTCTATTTTGTAACACTTCGATCATATAATTTGGATGAACTAAATCAAGAATATTTTTTGAAAATCCTTAGGGCAATTTGAGTATATCGGATATTTGATTGATATTATTTGCAGTTTTTCATCTAAATATAGAAAATTAAATAATTTTGTCATTTTTGTGTCTGTTTATTAATTTTTGGATTAGTGACTTGAATAAAATCTTATTCCAGATTATAATTTCAAGGGTTTAGGACCTATGTATATTTTTAGATATAATAATTAATATTTTTCTAAAACCACTTCTGTTACTATACTTAATGAAGGTATCTTCCGACATTGTTCTACTTTCTTATTTTTGAACGAGATATTATACTCAAATAATAAAAAAATAATTATCGGTTTTTATTTATATATTTATTGATACTATACTAGTTTTATATTAAATTTATTATAGCTATAACATTTAATTCAACATCATTTTTTCTTGATGAAATGAGAAATAAACTATTATTATTCATTATCTTAGGCTTAAATACGTAAGAAATTAAATTATTGGTACTCAAAAGTTTACTTATCTTAACTATGAAATATAGCAGGTGCAGACTCAATCGTCAAATTTAAGGTACACTCTTTCTTCACAACTGGATTAGAGGAGCTTCAAGTTACAAACACCAAAATTACAGCCCTTCCCTTTCTCGATATCGATTGATCTCTCTTTCATGTAAACCTCTGGGAGAATCCAATGTAAGTCCCATTATTCTACACATGTAAGTGCGCGTAAGAGTTCTGTGGAAAATACAATTGGCTTTATCATGTAAGCAGACCTGCAAGCATTCTGCATTTGAAGAGCACGAAAAGGAGACTCGGTAAAAAACTCGTTTTATACTCCAGGAGAGTATTTTCCTAAATACGGTAAAAAATCTGGCCCATTGGTGTTACTTTGTTTGCTTTTTTGCTGTTTTTCTACCGAAGTTTAAATGTTTCACTCTCACTTCTAATCTTCACGTAAGTATTATCATTTATATTCAGCTATCTATGTAGCTAGTATAGAACTGAAGGTTTTGAAAATATTTGAGTATGGTATGACACGAGCATATATTTTTCTTTCTTACGAGCATGCAGCCTTTTCAGTTTATCTATTTTTATTTCCATTCTTTCCTACCTATTAAAGCCTATTATTCAATCCAAGTATATTTCTTCTCCTTCATTTTTATTGCGTAGGAGGTATATTTCGGACTTCTTTCAATACATACTGAGATTAACTACCTATCGGATACAAAATGGGCAGGGTTATATTCTACGTGCATACTCGTAGGGCTGCATTTATATGTGATGCATAAATATTCGTAGTTTCCACCGGTCTACCTTATCACCTTAGTCTTCACTTATGATAACATCTATTTCAATATTGAAAAGATGATATTGACTTGTATATTTTTAAAAATTTATTATAACAAGTTATAATTATGCAATATATTATTATTATGCAAATATCGTTCAAATAATAAACTTATTAACTACACATAATTCATAATTCATTATTACTCTAGAAATGTTCAATCCTTCATCTCGTCATCTGTGATGTGCATCTTTTAGCGTAATTTCCGTAACATTACTACCAAGAGCATTATGTGTACATTGTCGCGATTAAATTGTTTGTCGACAGGGGGTGGTAGGTGTGGTGCGTTCCACCCCGACACGCGGGATCGGGTGATCATCGGTGGGAAGATGGAGACTCAAAGAAAACAGATTCAAAAAACAAACTGAGATAGAAATGGTTTTATTTTTCAATCTGGGTTTTACAATGGGGACTCGTCCAAGTCCAGTTATCGGCCTCCGCGGGCGTGGCACTCCTGGTGGTGGCGTCTGGGGTCGCCGGTGTCCGAGGAGAAGGCCTCTGGGGGTCGAGTGCGGGTTTCTCCTGGTGGCGGAGGGCGCGTGGGCGGCGGTGTGTGAGTCGCGGTGCCCGGGGCATCCGGCCGGTGTGAGAGTAGAAGAGTCTCCTAAGCCCTTTTCTGTGCAGAAGTCCAGCTAGGCAAGGCGAGGCGGGGAAGTGCCGAGGAATCTTATTCTCTGCGGCGCTTCCCGGGGGGGGGGGGGGCCTCTGGAGCAAGAGTCCGGCGAGGCAGTGCGAGCCGGAAAGTGCCGAGGAATCTTATTCTCTGCGGCGCTCCCGGGTGGCTCTGGGTCATGAGTCCGGTGAGGCAGGGCGAGGCGGGGAAGTGCCGAGGAATCTTATTCTCTGCGACACCTCCCGCGGGCTCCCTCCTCCGTTGTGCCCGGAGGCCCTCCTTATATTCGGGCCCTGACCCGACTGGGAGCCAATGGGCGAGCTTCTCTGGGGCCAGGGGTAGTGGGAATGTAGAGCGCCTCGCTTCCTCGCGCGGGGGCGGAGGTACACGGTCGCAAGCGGACATGATTTCTCGGCTGAAAAGACTCCCGGTCCGAATTCTCGCCGCCGGTTGGTGCACGACATCCCACCCCTCCCCGTTCGGCGAGAATTGGGCCGTCGGCATGGCGACGGGTCGAGGAATTCCCGAGGGGTGGGGGAAACCACTCTGTGCACAACTGTCCGTGTGGGGTCGGTCCTTATGAGCACAGGGGATGGGCGGGTGAGAAGGGAGAACACGGTTCACAGTCTGCTGCCTGACCCACTCTCGGGTGGGGTACCTCCTTTCTCTGGAGGGGGTGTCTTCCTTCATCTCATCCGGTCTGGCCCTAGGGGGTGGCGCGGGGCGGATGTCCTGGGAGTGGATCTTTTGGCGTCGTCCTCCCTTGAGTTGAACCCAGTAGACTCCGTGGCTGCTGGCTTCCTCTATGTGCCCTGGCCCTTCCCATTTGGGGGCAAAACCCGCGTGGATGTGGCGGGTGGCATCGGAGAGCGGCTGCGTTCGCACCAGCACTTGGTCACCCGGGCGAAACGCGGGAGGTGTTTCTTAGGGATCGTCGTACCGTTCCTGGTACCTTCCTTGGTTCCGGCGTACCTCCCGGGTTCGTTACCTTTCTCCGGATGGTGGTGCATTGTTGCCTTCCTGGTCAAGGGGTGGCGAGAATGCCCATTTCCATGGTCCCTTCAAATTTCTTCTGAAGAGAACCTTGGCAGGAGAGAATTTGGTGGCTGCGTTCCTTCGGCGACGCATGGAGAAAAGAATAGCGGGCACCTGTTTATCCCAGTCCTGGTGTCTTGTTTCCAAGTTGAGTCGTATGCTGCGTTTAATCTCCTGGTTCCTCCGTTCAGTTGGGTTTGTCTGTGGGTGGTATGTGAGCGTAGTCCATGGTTTTGCCCCCCATCTCTCACAGGTGTTCTTTCACAACCGACTGGTGAACCGTTGTCCGTCAGGATGCAGGCCGGGCACCCCCACCGAGCGAAGACCTCGTTTTCTAGCGTGCGTATGACGCTGGGGGTCTCGGCGTTTCCGATGGGATATGCCTCGGTCCATCGTGAAAAAACATGTCCGTGGCCACGAGAGCGCTGGTTTTCCCTCTCGCCGAACGAGGGTAAGGGCCCATGAGGTCTACCGCAACAGTCTTCCAAGCCTGCTGAGGTTTATGGGCTCGGAGAGGAACCTGCTTTCCACGGTGTCCTCCCTTCCGGCATGCGCATCGGAAGCAGCTTTGGACGTGCGCTCGGACGTCGACTTGTGCCGAAGGCCAATGGTATCCTCGGGTGAGGGCGTCGTACGTGGCCTTCGTTCTGTGGTGACCCTCTAAGGGTTCGTCATGATACCGCTGGAGTACCTCTTGTCTTAGCTGGTGGGGAACCAGCAGCCTCCAAGGACGTTGCGGCCCAGGGTGGGTCCACACGTGTCCGTCTTCTTCCCTATGGCGTTGTAGGTAACGCTTCTGCGGGGCGGAGGGTATAGGTGCGTTTTTGGCCGCTTGGACTTTCTGCCGAATTGTATTGGATTCGGCGTCCTTTGCTTGGGCATCTTGTACGAGTTTGTATAGGTCTGCGGCTCCAGGAACTGCACAGATCTGTGGAGGGACCATCCGGTCCATCTCGGGAGTCACGGCGGCCTCGTCTCTGCCTGCTACCCGTGAGTGGGCGTCTTGGATGTTGACCATGGGTTGGACCACATCCTCGGTGACCTGGTTGAGTCTGCGATAGACCACGCAGAACCTGGACCTGTTGTCTTTCTTCTGCACAATCACCACCGGGGTGGAGTAGGGCGAGATACTATGTTCAATGAATCCTCTTTCCAGAGTCTCTGGCACCTGTTCCCGTATCAGCTGGGTGGCCCCTATTGAAAATTGGGCGGGGGCTTGGGGGCCCTGTAGTTTCCCGCCCGAGCGTTTCCACCTTGATTCTCGGGGCAATCCCGGTGGAGGTGGTATCCCGGACAGATTCGGCACTTCGGAGGTCCGGCGGAGCGGGTATATAGTAATTCTTCCGCTTGTTCTCGCTCCACGGCGCTGGCCTGTTGAATGAGGCTCTCCACGTCTCTTGGCGGGTGGGTGCGGAGCGTCTGCCGGAAGCGCGGAAGGAGTTGCTCAATGAGGGTTGGGAGGATGCTCTCCCGGTCTCCGTTCGGGAACAGTCGCTGAAAAAGCTGCAGCTTTCGGAAGATAAAAATATCCACGCTCTCTCTTGGTCCCTGGGCGCTGCCGTAGAGTCGGGCCTGGATCTGCGCCCTCTGCGCGGGAGTATCATACCTCCCGCGGAGTCGCTGTTTAAATCCCCCCAACTGAGGGCGAACTCTCGATATGGAGACCACCATTGGCGAGCTCCTTCCTGCAGCTGCTGTTCTGCTTGGCAAAACCACCATGATGCGGGTAGTTGGTCCTCTTGGCAGGCCACCTCCAGCTCCTGGAGGAACTCCTCCGGATATTCGGATTCTCTTCCGAAGAATACTGGCCATGGTGTGCGATAGCTGAGTTCCGGGGTCTCTCGAGGGGTGCGCCGGTATGTCTCTCTCAGGTTACACGGGGTGCAGACAAACCGCAGGCCTGTGGTATCTCGAGGTTCGTCTCTCCACCCGAGGCGTAAGGGGTGATACCACTGACTGCAGATAGAGCAGGAAATGAGGTGTCTTCCTTCACCGGAGCATGTGAGTGCCTCGCACTAGTCCCGGTTGCGGGTGAAGGTGCGAGTGGTATTGTTGGGCGCCATCGGGTTTTGGTAAGGCTCTCTCGGAAGAGCCGTGATGGGTGCGGCGAGCTCCTGGCTGAAGTTCTGGGGCTCCATTTTATAGCTCCCGCTTGGCTCGGCGTTGCTCATCGGTGGGTCGGATGGCTTCTGGCTGCTATCCATGCTGCCACCGGCTCCACGTTATTGGGTGCCAATTGTCGCAATTAAATTGTTTGTCAACAGGGAGTGGTAGGTGTGGTGCGTTCCACCCCGACACGCGAGATCGAGTGATCATCGGTGGGAAGATGGAGACTCAAAGAAAACAGATGCAAAAAACAAACTGAGATAGAAATGGTTTTATTTTTCTCTCTTTGTTTTACAATGGGGACTCGTCCAAGTCCAGTTATCGGCCTCCGCGGGCGTGGCACTCCTGGTGGTGGCGTCTGGGGTCGCCGGTGTCCGGGAAGAAGGCCTCTGTTGGTCGAGTGCAGGTTCCTTCTGGTGGCGGAGGGCGCGTGGGCGGCGGCGTGTGAGTCGCGGTTCCCGGGGCATCCGGCCGGTGTGAGAGTAGAAGAGTCTCCTAAGCCCTTTTCTGTGCAGGAGTCCAGCTAGGCAAGGCGAGGCGGGGAAGTGCCGAGGAATCTTTTTCTCTGCGGCGCTACCGGGTGGCGCTGGGGCATGAGTCCGGTGAGGCAGGGCGAGGCGGGGAAGTGTCGAGGAATCTTATTAATGATATTGTAATTTTGGGTATTAAAGGTTAGGATAGAGGCGTAGGTGAGGTGGGGGAGTACAAGTGAATTAATAAGCCCAAGTTTAGTTCTGGCTGAAAGGGGACTTTTTTGGTTTAAAAGGGGAGATAATGTAATTTTTACAAATTGGGCTATTGAAAGGCTTTTGTTAATGTGTTCTGTCCAGGAAAGCTTATCATTAATGGTCACTCCAAGAAATTTCGTAGAAGGGGATGTGGGTATAGGGGTGTTAAATAATTCTACTGATGAAAGGGTAGGACGATTCTTGTTAATGGAAAATGTCAAGTGCGAGCATTTACTAGGGTTAATGGACAGGTGCCATTTTTGAAGCCAGGCTTCTAATTTGGAATTGTAGGAATTAATGCGCCGAATGGCTAAGTCGGGAGAAGGAGATTGCGATGCTATAGTAAGGTCATCGGCATAGAGAAAACGCTTGACATGGTCGTCGTTGGGTAAATCGTTGATAAAGATGTTAAAAAGAATGGGGCTGATGATGCTTCCCTGGGGGACTCGGGCGGAAATTGCTAAGAGAGAAGAAATGTAGTTTCCAGATTTCACTTGTATGATGCGGTTATACAAAAAACTTTGAATAATTTTACAGAGGGAAGGAGGGAAAGATAGGCAGAGAAATTTATAAATCAGGCCCTGGTGCCAGACTCTATCAAAAGCTTTGTGGATGTCATAAAATACTACTTGCGTAGCTTGTCTTCTAAAGATGTGGCCATGAGTTATGAGTTCCAGCAGGCGGAGAATTTGTTGCGATGTGGAAAGATGATTCATAAATCCCATTTGTTCGGGAATGATAATGTTGTTGGCCGAAAGATGATGTCGAATAATTCTGCATATTACTTTTTCGAAAACTTTAGACAGAGATGACAGGAGAGTATTCGGATGGTAGTTTTAAATGGAAGATGGGATCTTTTTGTGGTTTGGGGAGAAGTTGAACCGTGCCTAACTTCCATGATTCAGGGAAGTAATGTATTTTTAAACAGGAATTGAAAAGGTCGACAAGAAGAAGGAGGAACTCGGGAATTTTGGAGAGAAGTTTGAGAATTTTATTAGAAAAGGGGTCAGGACCAGGTGCTTTGCTAATGTTAAGGGTATCTAGGAAATCGAAAATTTCTGTTGAAGTTGTAGAGAAAAGAGGATCGGTGGGTTGAATTAGTGAGAGGAAGTTGTAAGAAATATTAATGTGGGCATCAGAATCTAGAGAAGAATTGTCGTTCTGCATTAAGGATGGAAGATATTCAACGGAGAATTTGGCTTTGGTAGCCGGATCAAAGTTGAGTTTGTTATCAATTAAAAGGGGCTGATTGAACATATTAGCTTTCGTGAAAGATTTGGAATTTTTCCATAATGAATGATCATCGAATTTTAAAGTTCTGGCGAAGGCATGCCATTCAGAGGAGTGAAAGACTTGGAGCTTTTGCTTGATAATGTTCCTTATATTCCTAAGGGCAATTTTATCTTCCGGGAGTTTGTACAAGTGAAACTGCCTGCGAAGGCGATTCCTGCAGGCCATAAGGTGGCGAATATTTGCTGGTATAGGGGAATGATTGTTGGGAATAGCTTTACGAAAGGAGGTTGCTGACTGTTTGGCAGCCGTGATGAGATCATTGATCATGGAAATTTGGAAGTCGATTTTTTCAGTGGAGGGACTATTCCCTATGAGAGGATAGAGAGAAATTTTTTCACTAACAAACTTGACGATCTGTTTCCAATTGATGTGGGGGGTGTCAGGCTCAGGAGTGCTGATGAGCAAGCCAGAGATAGAAGTGCAAACAGGGAAGTGATCCGAATCAAGAACTCTGTGGACGACTGGAGGAGACATGTCAAGAACATTATGAGTAATAATGAAGTCAAGCAGGTCAGCAGATCTGCCATTGCTAAATGTGGGAGCGAAGGGTGAGAAAATAGATAAATTAGAGGATTGTAAAAATTTGAATAATTTTATACCACTAGGATTAGTGGTGGAGGAGCCCCGCGTGGGATGTTTACTATTCCAGTCTCCGAGGAATATTGTCGACTTAGGAGAAGAAGAGAGGAAAGCCAGATCTGATGGATTGAGACGACTATGTTTGAGATAAGTGGAATACAGTTGGACAGGGCGATTGTTGATGGTAATTTCGATGCCTATTAGGTCAATAGAAGAGAGGTTGGGGACAGGGAGGGGAGAGAATTTAATGGATTTATGAATAAGAATGGCTAGTCCATTTGAGGAGGAACCTACGTCTAGTCGGACGACATTGTAACGTGGAGTAAATAATTTCTGTATGGGATTAAGCCTGGTTTCCTGGAGGAAAGCTATATGGATGTTGGAATCTGCACAAAAGTCGAGGAATTCATTTAATTTGTGACGAATGCTGCAAGCGTTAAAGGTGACCAGATTAATTGAGGAGACCATTGATGATCGTGAAGGCCTCCTTAAAAAAAGTGAAGATTTTATCTTTTAAAGTTACCGCTGACATGGTTTTTTGAATTGAGGAAAGGATGTTGGTAAGGAGTTGTTGGTAGGGAAAGGATGAAGAGTTAGGAGAGGTAGAAGAGGAAGGTTGGTTAGGAGGAGGGTTAGGATTGGTAGGAGGAACATTGTTGCGATTGCGTGCAGCAAAAACCTTAAGAAACAGGGAGTTCAGGAAAAGATGCATTAGAACTGATATTAATTTCGTTACCGGCGGGGGTCTCGCCTAAAATGTGATTGCCCGTAATCTTAAGAATTAAATTGCGCTTTAGTTCCTTAAATTTAGGGCAGCCTCTGTGAAGCGTGGAGTGAGTGCCTTGGCAATGAATACAAGGTGGCTTTTCAATTGGGTCGGATACAGCGCAATTGCTTAGGGGGTGAGGCACCCCACAGAGAAAACATTTTGGTTTTTGATGGCAATAGTTACGGGTATGGCCGAACTGTAAGCATTTGCGGCACTGCAGAGGTTCGATTCCTTTTGTGAAGGGGTGAACTTCAACCAAAACGTCAGCTAGGACTGAAAGAGATTTAAACTTTTCGAGGTCGTTGACGGGGAACAAAGTTACTTTGAACACTGGAATTTGACGGCGATCACACACAGTTTTTCCTTCAGCTGCCTCTGAAGGAGTGGGTCTGGTGGTAAACATGGGCAAAAGGGAAACAATATCAAATCCTAGAGAAGCCAATTCCTCCCTAACACAGTCTAAATCTACAGAAGTAGGTAAATGTTTAATGACAAAGTCTGTATTGCGGTTAGCAGGCAATTGGTATGTGAAGAATTCTAATTCTTCCTTCTTGAGAAAGTCAAACGCAATCCGGTAATCAGTAACAGATGTACATTTTATGATCATTGAATCAGAGTTAATTAAATGGCAAACAGGAGGATATTGTGTCATACTTTTCAACTGCCGGATCACCTTCTGCCAATTTGAAAACAATATAAGTTTCAGTGAGGGAATTTTGGGTTTGGAGGAAGAGAGGTTAGGATTGGTAGAAGTGGATGGAGCTGCGACGCTGCTGGATTCATCTGCTAACACTGAAAAGGAGTTAGAGGTAGGGATAGGAGCGGAATTTACAAGAACTCGGTTAGGTTGCCTGCGTTTGGTGGCCACTGCTTGAAATTGGAAATCGTTAGGGCGTTTGAAAAAAGGGGAAGAAGGAGAGGGAGCACCAGCGTTACTCACCGAGTTTGATGTTCTGGAGGTCACAAGGGATGTCCATTTAGCTGCCATGGTCTGCAAATAGTCCAAAGGAAGGTCGCCCTTTGCCTGCTGGGTGAGGTTGAAGAGTTCATCGCTGCTGCTGATGAGGTAATTGATGGCAATGTCGTCTGCAGAAGGCGAAGTATCTGCTGCCGACGAGGCGTCACTTTCCTCGTCTACTTCCATGGTAACACCCTGGGCTAATCCCGGGTGGGAATAGCCCAATTAAGTAACCCAGATATTGAGTGTCACAAAAAATGTTCACTTATATCCAGAAAACGTTCACTTTCAACCACAATAATTCATACACGTCTACGTCGCAAACCACTTCAAGCTTCTCTCCTCCTGCCTTCTTGTGCCCGGAGGCCCTCCTTATATTCGGGCCCTGGCCCGAGCGGGAACCAATGGGCGAGCTTCTCTGGGGCCAGGGGTAGGGGGGATGTAGAGCGCCTCGCTTCCTCGTGCGGGGGCGGAGGTACACGGCCGCAAGCGGACGTGATTTCCGAGGATCATGCCCAAACGGGCGCCTCGCTTCCTCGCGCGGGGGCGGAGGTACACGGTCACAAGCGGACGTGATTTCTCGGCTCAAAAGACTCCCGGTCCGAATTCTCGCCGCCGGTTGTTGCACGACAACATATTCTGTATATTTTGATTCATAACATAGAGACATTTTGTTTAAATTTACAAACCTTCGTTCAAATTTACATATTCATCCATCCATCAGTTTCGACGTGATGAAATAGGCGGTAAGATACCAGTAACCAAAACGTAAACGACAAATATATTTCGATAGGCAGAAAGGTCCTCTTTATAAAAAGATCGTCACGTTACTATTGTATATGGTACTTACGTAAGTGACTTAAGAGCTTTGACTCCTAAGTATATGAATACTTTCAGTTCGCTAAATTTTACGTTTGATTATTTACTGAAACAGTTTTATTTTCGACGGACAGCAAAGTGTTATAATATATTAATTACAACAATTAAGAGTATTAAATAATGATGGATAACATTATGACAAAGTATCTCATGTAATCCACTCTTTACAGGTTGAAGGAGAGGATTAGGATTGTTTTCGAAGAAGTGACTCTGCAGAAAGGGGATATAAGGTAAGTAGATGATTTTAATATATCGTGGATTAGAAAATCTAAATGAAATAATACTCATCTTAATCAAGACAACTAATTAAAGGGTTAAGAAGCGAAAGTCGTATTTATACTATGCATAGTGAAACTCAATATATAGAGTTAAGTTCAATATCATTGAAAAAACAATTCTTAGTTCATTTTAAAGTTCTACTCTAGGTATTTGCCATCTGGATATTAAATATGCTTCTGCAATATGGCAATTTGAACGCATCTTATACTAGATGGATTGAAAAATACAATGTTTGACGTAGATAAGAAGCAGGAGTACTTTGGTAAAATTGTAAAAAGACAATTACACATGGCGTCCTGAAAATGATGAGTGCATTAGTAACAAATTTCGAAATTTTGGGTGACTGAAAATTTACTCTATTCCCAAGTGTAATGAACCAAACTGTGCATTTGTATTGCTATCCGTTTACCTTTTTTGTCTCATTCACCTGTCACTTTTGCGACGACCTGACAATAATAATTATCTCCTAAGAATAGTGAGTTAACTATATTATAGTGTCTAGTAATTTAAGAGTTTACATTTCACTTCTTATGAATTTGATTCTCACACGAGTTTTGCAATTCATCGTTTGACAATTTCTCTGTAGAATTGGATGATAAATAATTTATCTATAATTCTTCCGTATATTGATACGTGAACCAATTTGCGCTAGAATCAATAACTTAGCATGTATAAATATCAACATCAATGATTAATGTCAAAAATGGCGTTTTATTTCACATCATGAATATTCCAATCAGCAAATGGCAATGATACTAAAAACATGGATCTTTTATGGAAAGGCCTTAAGCTGTTATAAAAGTCAGTAACTACGAACATTTTATGGAAGAAATTTTCCATCTTAGCCGTAAATTATGCCATCATTTAGGAATCTTGATCCAGATCCCATCGCTTTGAGTTAATGGAATTTCGAAAATTTACGCCTCCAATATCCATGGATATAAGAATATTTCCGTCTGTACCTTTGCCTTGTCAAAAAAATCTGATGTGGCCAGCACATGACTTTCTCCATATATAAGATGTAAATATTTATCTACGACAGTAATTTTGAACTCTATATTCAATCTAAACTTGGAAGATGAGTGGTTAATTTATATCATATTATCTTTTACTTCATAAAACATTATAAATAATGTTTTTCGGGACATGTTCGATGGAAAAACAATGAAATGGCCTTTCGCCCCAGCGCCCAGAGCGCCCACAACGTACATAATCAACAACTTCCGGATTATCAGTAATTCACAAAAAACTCCTACACAATCAGTGATAGAAAAATATGTTTCACACAAAAATTTGTGAAACATAAACCTAAATCTAATATTTATAGAGATATTTCGAAAACCGGAAATGAGCTTTGAAAAATGAAGCTCGACTTCCGGTTAACCGATTTACTCCAAAAACTAATCAACTCTAACAACACCAACCAAAATACTATATCTGAAATTTGGTATCTATCCGACTAACAGTTTTCATGTTAGAGCGCCCACAAAGTACATAACAGCTACTTCCGGTTTATCGGTTTTTCACGAATAACTCCTAATCAACCTGTGATACAAAAATATGTTAAATACAAAAGTTATAGTAAATTACATTATATAAAACTTTTATATGGAATACAATATACCTATATATCATATTTACGGAGATATTGTGAAAACCGGAAATGAGCTTTGATGAATGAAGCTCGACTTCCTGTTAACCTATTTACTCCAAAAACTAATCAACTCTGACAGCACACACCACAGTACTTTATATGAAGTTTGGTATTGATATGACCAATAGTTTTCACGTTAGAGCACCCACAAGGACAGACACACATACATACACACACACACACACACACACAGACATCATTCCAAAAATGGTCAAAACGTGTTCTAGGGACCCCAAAACATGTATTTCCGTTGAAATCTCTAAGTCGATTTTTTTCATGAAAACAATACTTTCTCTATACTTCGTATATGGAGAAAGTAAAAATGAGCGGATGAAAACTAGTCAACGCTATGAAAGATAACTTGCTTACCATAAAATAACTTACTTACACAATGAAAGCACTTGATTCAAATTTTCGGTAAATCGGAAACAATCTTTTAGGGATTAAATAAGCCATCGGGGGTGAGAAAGAAATAAAAAATATGAAAAGTAAATCGGATTGCGGGATAAAAGAGGAAGAAATTAGCACTTACGCGAAATGGGATTAGGGAAAAACTGAATGGGAGATAATTTGATGACAGGCAAATCAAAAAGGAAGGATGGCGCCAATAAGGGGAGACAGCTCAGCTGAGAGAATGAGATGTGACGATTGGAAGCTATTTGGGCACATCCTTTGGAGAGAATAACGTAAAATGGAACGAAAGAAGTATCCGATCTTTAGAGGGAAGTGTGTCACGACACACCCGAGGAGTAGAAACTGAGTGGGATTGGGTAGTACCTCGAATGGACGCTTTCGACCAAAGGAAGGAACTTTGTGCCACTCGAAACATCCTGCTTTTTAACACTAAAACAATTTTTAAACCCTCTTCTGCAATGCTTAAGATCGGATTGATCCTCTAAAAAAATCTTGGACTAAACTGCAGCCTCTTCACGACATATAGCGGTCAAACATGTTTCATCAAAAGTGCAACCGAACAAAGTAATGTCTTTTAAAATAAATCTGGAGAGTCACATTTTGCTGACCACCTCTGGGAATAGAGTCACTCCTCTTTCTCCTTCATTACATTAGATCATGTGGTTAAATGGAGGAGACTAAACCTATTAGAAGAATATCAACTTAATACCTTGTAATAAACTGTCCTTGAGCGAACTCCCTCTCGGGTAAAGCGTCTTTTGGTGAAACTTCCTAGAACAAAAAAATTAGCTCAAGCTATTCGGTAAATTAATTAGTATTGAGTAAATTATTCCAATAATCGCAACCGATTTTAAAACTTAATATATTTCACTATAACGAATATTAATTATTAAGTTATTACTGTGTATTTAATTACATACATTCTAAATTTTATTATCTCTTTAATTTTATATTTTTCGCGATGCCGTTATTGATTTTATAGGTCTAATTCGGTTTCTCCTCGATAGTGAGACAATATCATCGACGTTTCTACCTACAGAAGACCACCTGTATCCCAAGGGGAAACGGAATTGAAAAACGTCTGACGGGGCCGGGAATCGAACCCGTTTTAAGTCCATTTTTCCTTGGAATTTTTCCTGGGTTCACGACCTTATGAGCAAAGCTACCTTTACCACCTATATATTTTAATAATAATAAGACATTTTTATCAGGGCAAGATTGAGACTTTTAAGTCTCTTCTTACCTTTCGTCATGTAAATTTAAAGAACAGAATGCTTGAAAAATGTACACAAAAAAAACTACATTGCGGGTTGAAAAACAAACATGACAAAATCCAACATTTCGCTTCTAATGTAACAATGTATGTGTGCTCAAAAATACTATAGTTTATCGTCTAAAAATATCCACTCTGGATTCTTTCAACTTTAAATCCCAAAAAATAACTATAGTTGTCTTTGTGTAGATAACGAGGCATGTCAAGATAAGAAAATGGGAGAGGAATTAACTTTTTTCTTAATTAACTTAATTAACTTTTTCCTTGTTTTTTGTTCTCTGAGCCAGAATGGTAAGAGTGAAAATATTCCACATGACCATGGCGCAACGAGCCTTTAAATATCACTTTCAATAACGTTCAGTGAGCTATGACTTGTATTGATTTCATTTCACGGTATCAATGTTAATGTGGTATGTAGAATTCATATTTTCACATTCACGAATGAAACTGAGAGAAAAGTAAATGAAAGATACACTTATTTCTATCCTGTAACAAAGCAAATGTAAAAATAATACCCATACGGTAAGAAAGCAGGAATTTACCTTAGAAAAAGGAACAAGGAAAAAACATGGAGAAAATTCCTATCCATATTTGTCCCCTGAATATTGTTATTGGCAGCAAACAGCAAGAAATATTTCTGTTCTCGAAATCGAATAATACCTGGAAAGGACAATTATCTCACATTCAAAATCGAATTATTCTCTAATCCTCATCCCAAACGATTCAAGATTTTAATCAAAAATATATGATGAAATTTATTGAAAAAAATCTATCCGTTCATTCTTGAAGGATACGTAGTAATTCATACAATACGGAAAGAGTTTAGGGACACGAAATGGAAAAGACTGGTGGCGCGATGAGAGGGAAGATATACAATACCGTTTCCGTTTAATAATCAGACGTCATTGTTATGTAAGTCCCAGGAACCGCGTGAATATCCAACCGTTCTTTCTCCCCTCGGAAATTCGTTGTCTGTTGCCATTGCGCCAAAATCATTGCTAAGGCCATTGAAAATCTCTGCGTAATTTTTCTTTTTCACAGCCCTTTTCTACATTCCACTTAGCCCGTCTTTTCACTACTTACCCTATTCTTGCTGCCCACTGTTCTCCTCCAAATGTATCTCCGTGTTCCTTTTCTGGATTTTAAACCTCCCTATAGACAATTTTTGAATGCGTAAGCGTCACATTTTCACGAGTTACACGTTCCTTAAGCTCTCAAGCGTCGAGGATAATAATATAAAATACTAATCGTCGCTAAAAAGGAACTAATTGAGTTCCCATTCGCATTTAATTCCGTATTAGTTAAATAAGATGTTTAGCTCTTAAATACCTCACCGGTGGATTACAAAAAAAAGATGTAAGGAAAGGGTTAAAAGTACTTTGCATATAAGGGCATGCACCCAGGAAAAATTCCAAGGAAAAGCGGACTATAAAAAAGTCTGACTGGGCCGGGAATCGAGCCACTTTGTGTTACCGGTGCCTCGATGTGTCCATGGCCCTATACGATCAGTCGGACAAAACTACACATGCCCTTGCGCACAAAGTTTCCCAAAACGGCATTTTTACATGTTCTGGACGGGTAGCCTACATGGTTAAGGCAGCCTCCCGGATAGAGGAAGAACCCGGCCTCGATTCCCGGCCCTCTCAGACTTTTTAAGTCCGTTTTTCCTTGGGAAAAAAAGATGTCTTAATACTTGTGGAAACATTTAAACTGAACAGCTGAACTTCTTAGCTAGCTTTTTGGAGAATTGTACCGTATCGTTACAATAAAAGATAATTAATCATTTTTTTAGTATTTACGGATAGCACTGCTAGTATGCGACAAGACCTGGTGATTCCTTAAGCTCTCTAAGGACAAAGCAAATTTTGTAGTAGGGAGGCTAACTCTCTTACAAAACCTCATAAAAGAAGGATTCTTAATTCTGGATCGGTACTTCCATGGGTACATGGGGATAAATGATAAAAAGCTCTATATCTCAATCAAATATGGTAAATGTCTCACAGATACATTGATTGAAAAATATAATCATCAAAACAAAAAAATGATTTATATATGCAGTCTATATCAACGTGTGTAGTACGAAATTCTGTTGAAATTAATTGGCTGGCAAATATTATCAAAGCCAATATTCTTTCTCATTCATACATCTCATCGTTGTAACTTAATTTCGTAACAGTTATTATTTCTTGTAGTAGAAAATATTAAGATAGGAATATGCATTTTAACGCGTGACAAAGGAAAATTGAACATTTGCTTTTCCTAAAGGATACATTTTAGAGGTTTTAAATCTCTAATAGCCATCTTTGTCGGCAGCACTCGAGAAATGCCGAAAAAAACTGCAATTGGAGACTTAGAACCTCTTTTTCATTAACTGAAGGATATGATTAATAGAGAATTTCACACCCAACCAAGCCTTAATGAATATTCAGTAATCAAATGCTTAGACCTCATTCTATTGCAGGATTACATCAGGGATCCATGTGTAATAATAATAATAATAAATCGTCTTTATTTGGGAGAGATTGAGACTTAAAAGTCTCTTCTTCCATTTAACCCATCTTCATTAATAATAAAATAAGAAGTAGAAAAAAAATAGAAGAATTGTGGATGTAAAAACCCTAAAAGATTCTTAGGGAAAAAAATCCACTGCAGGAAAAACCTGCGCAAACCTACTGATAGTAATAGCTAAAAGATAAGGGAAGAGAAAAACATTCAAAAATAAATAAATACACTACCAATAAGTACTTACATGCGATACACAAATAAGAATCAGTTAACATTTAAAAAGAGACGGCAATATACAAAGTAACATAAAAAACAAAATAGAAAAACAAGGAAAACGTACATTATCAGGAAAAATAAAAGAATGAAATCTATGTGATCATTATCTAAATCCACTTTACTTATTATTAGCTTTTGAATAATTGTAATACACAGTTCTTAAAAGCTACTATATCCGGTACGATATGGAAAACTTTCCATAAAAATGAATACATTCTTAGTAAAAATAAGTAAGTTGATTATCTTCAATGCACTCAACGACATTTCCTTTCTTTCTGCGAATCAAAACTTTTTAAGTACACGTATTAATCTACACCTTAACAGTTCCAAATTAATTCAGCTTAGTTATTTGGTCCTCCTTCAGTTCTAAAGTATTTTCATAAAATGTGCTGATAGCATCCGAAAATCATGAGAATTATTATTTAATGCCAATACGTGACTGTATCAGGTTACGGCTCAGAACAATGTTTGAAAGCTTTAAATGATGTATTTCAAATACATACTACATTAATTCTCACCAGATGATTGTTTATTCATACTTTATAATTTTTACAGACATTTTTCGGTTTCCAAAGTCGATGGAGCGTCGCCCGTAAATCATGCGCGGGTCATTTAAGTTAGGCTAACTGTAATGTTTAACTGTTACGTCAGCATATTTTATCTGGGCCTCGAAGCCATAAATAATTGTTTTTGTTCTCAAAAACCGATAAAACTTGCGATAAATGAGGAAAAAAACGAAACGAATTTAAAAGGAACAGTCCGGGTGAAATTTATCGGTAACAAAAGCGCAAGAATGCGGGAATCGCAGCGGGATTGATAATGACGCGGAGAGTGGCAACCGAAACCCAAATTGGCCACATATTGACGAATGGGAGATTTAAGTAGTGCATTGTTTCCTCGTCGGATGGCAGCATGTGAGGGAAACATCCTTAGGTAATAAATATCGTCGAGGGGACAGAAATAGATGGCACAGTTCCCTTTATAGCCTTTTTTGCGGGGGCAAATCCCAACGAAACAGTAAGTAATGGAGTGTATCGCTAAGGAGCAACAAAACCGATACCGAGACTTCCCCAAGACCCTCCTCAATCCTCCCTCACACACCATTATCCAGCAGAGAGCCATCGTTTTATTGTCAAAGGATCCATTACAGCAGATATTCCTCCTTTGAAAATGTGAGAATGAACGCGGGGCAAGTATTCCGCGGCCGTTTATTCAGCCCGTAGATCAAAAGCTCCCGAGAGCTTATTTACTTACGCACGTGTTTGCGCACGATTTCCAGACGAGAATATAATCGATATGCAAAATATCTCTCTCCTTGGTGCCGACGATTCCGCGATTTTACCTCCCCGAAACTCCACACCGCATCCTCCGAACCTCTCTTTTTACGAAAACCTTTCGTAAACAAGGGGCACCTCTGAAAATAATTATCACCGCGGGATGACAGAAACATCTGCGGGCACAAAGAGAAAGGAGTGTCCGACACCTGAAATGTGCCAACCCCATACGACTTTTAACGCAAGGGGAGAGAGAGAAATGCGAAATTCACAGACTGGAAAAATCAGAGAAATTCCGAGCCGGTGTAGGAGTCCACCGGCGTAAAAAATCGGAAAGGTCGGACGCATGGTGAGGAGCAGTGGCCGTCTAAGGAACGGTCTCTATATTGGGAGGCAAGAACAAGATCCCGCGATGGTGAAAAAGCGGACGAATTTATCAACCGTCTTGTTGCTCGTCCGAAAGAATACCGCTGGAGGAACAGTGAATTTCTATTAAGGAAAGGGTTTATCCCGGAATGTTGAAGCTGAAGCGAGTCGAAAAACGCACGCCTAACGCAGCAATGGTTTTTCAATAGAAAAGTGTCGTTTATTTATCGCATCAGATCGCTCCTGCCGCTGAAAATGAAAGTCGGGCTTCCGTAATACGTACGTAGTGATACGTTTTCTTTCCCCCGCACGATTTATATGGATAACACTTATTTAAATGTTAAAGTGTCCATGTTTATTGTTGTATTTCATACATATACCTATTGAAAGTATATTTTATATATTTTTGTTATCTTTCTTAGCATCTTTCAGTTATTAGTATCGATAGGTCGCAGGTATTTGTCATCCCCCTTTTCAGAGGGTATTTTTCCGGCAGTGGATAAATGTTTTTCCTAACATTTAATTAGGTTTTCTACATCCACAATGCTTCTCATTTTATGTCATAATATCTCTTTAAATTGATTATTATATAATGTATGACGATGAATTAAATGGAAGAGGGGACTTTCAGTCTCAATCTCACCAGAATAAAGACGGTTTATTATTATTATTTTGTAATGTATATTTCCTTTCCCCTGTACCTGTTTGTCGTTTGATTTACTTTCTGAATTTTTCATAGTGTGTGAGTAATTGCATCATGTATTCACCTGCTATTTCTTTCCTTTTTGAATGATAAAAAGTGTTAAAAAATCTGATGTGGCCAACACATGACTTTCTCCATGTTTATTGAAAACAGAAGCCTATGCCGGTAATATATAAATAATTCCAAAACAATGAGTGTTACAGAAAAATGTTTCATACAAAAGTTGTAGTAAAATACATTATCTATAACTTTTGTATGTAATTGTATACACCTACATTGCATTTTGACAGAAATATGTATGAAAAACTTCAATTTCTGGATAAATAACAACTTCCGGTTAACCATTATTCAAGAATAACTCCTAAAAAATCAGTATTACGAAAAAAATTTTTCTACAAAAGTTGTAGTAATTTATACTATCTATAACTTTTGTAAATAATTGTATATACCTACGTTGCATTCTGGCAGAGATATGTATGAAGAACTTCCATTTCTGGATAAACAACTTCCTGTTAACCATTATTCAAGCATAACTTCTAAACAATCAGTGCTACGAAAAAATGCTTTAAACAAAAGTTGTAGTAATGTACATTGTGTATAACTTTTGTTTATAATTGTATATAACTACATTGTATTCTGACAGAGATATTTAAGAAACAAAATTTTGTCCCGGATAAACCGTACCTTCCGGTCAAGCGATATTCATCAAAAACTAATCAACTCTTGATATTGTTAGGAAAATACTAAATATGAATTTTGGAAATGCTCGGATAAGTGCTTTTTAAGATAGAGCGCCCACAAACGTTTTTACCACAGACAGACACACACTCACAGACAGACATGTTCGGGAAAATAGCAAAAACGAACTCTATGGGCCCCAAAACATCTATTTCCGTTGAAATCTGGAGGTTGAACTTTTTTGCGAATACAATACTTTCTCTATACTACGTATAGGGAGAAAGTAAAAATATCTCTAAAGGAATTGTCTAAATTAAATTAAAGTTTCATATTGATTTTCTGATCGATCTTTCTTCTAAAATAGAAATCGCTTGACGCTCGAGTTCTTGGCATACAAATCTGGTAATTTGAAAGCTCTTGCGCTATTCATGCCAAACTTTCTGGAGTTGATCCTGAAATGATCTCTGAAAGAACAAGGACAATACGGCATTTTACCAACCGCAGTATTTATTTCAAAGCATCCGTGGTGGCATTTATTACAGATTTTTCAATTGATTCATTGTTTGTTGCATTAACAGTAAATATACCACATTATCATCCCAAATCTCATGTACAGAGATGTTTTTGGGTATGCTTGGGTTGACATGAAAGCTCCGAGTGGGGGTCATACAGTACATACAGGCTTACTCAAAGCATATTTCTGAGTGAATACATTTTTCTTCCATTTTTCTCTGAATATATTATACTGTTTCTGACATATACAGTTTCTGCAATATTTGAAAAGTTTAAATCCATAATATTGCTTTGTAATTTGTATAACACTTCATCAAGCGTTCGCAAGAATGCAGCTTCTCCAATGGGATGCAGCTCGCTCTCTGGTTCTGCAAACGTCCCCTATTCACTGCTATCCCACTTTGCAAAACACCTGCTGGAGGGGCGGCACGGAAATGAATTCATCCCAAAAATATTTCAAGTAAAGAGATTATATAACAGTAGATGAGCGACTTGCAACTATCCGAGATAAATGCCAATTCAAAGTTTACATAAAAAGTAAACCTGATCGTTAAGGAATCAAGATGTGGGTGGGTGCCAATTTGGAAACGTCCTATATCAATCAATTGTGGCTAGAGTGCCATATTTGATGGGCTTGCGTGGCAATGTGGTGTCATGTTATTAAATGTTTAATGTCGACGATGTGGTTTAGATTTTTTATAAGGCTTAAATAGTCGTTAGTTATCGCTACTAATAAACAGAGTCCACATTAATTTACCGTGGAGCTTCATTTCTTAAGTGAATAATTCAAAAGAAGATAATGTCGCAGGAGTTTCGCGTGCCGAAAAAAATCTCTCGCCTGCCGTAGGTTCGCCACCCCCGTCCTATCCCTTCATCTCGAGTTTACTCTGGAATGGTTGGTAATAGGAGGGAGACGGAAATCGGGTACTTGGTCCGACCCTACTGCGCGACATGGCGTGGGTTTATATCTGACAATTTCTTCGACTCCATACCACTAGCTCGCAAATTGTTCGATATCTAAGAATTACGCTCAGTAGTAATTTTCCTTCAAAGAACATATTCGAAGCGTAGTAGGAGAGGCAAATGGGATGCAAAGGTTAGCCAGTAGAATTCTGAGGGGATGTTCATCGAGAGTAAAAGAAATAGCGTACTTTTCCTTGATTCGACCTCTACTTGAGTATTGCTGTGCGATTTGTGATCCTCACGAAGTAGGATTAATTTCCAATCTGAAGATGGTTCAACGTAGAGAAGCTAGGTTTGTCAAGGGAGATTTCAGATTTGATAACAGTGTTTCGGCTATGACAGAATCCCTCGGATGGAACTCTCTTAGTGATAGAAGACGTGAATATCGACGGAAGATTTTTGATAAATTAATCACTACCGATTTCGGGGAGGAGATAGCTGATGTTTTTATCACAGTTATAAGCTTTCGTGATGTTCGGGAGAAAACAAAAAGCGACACAGGGAAGTAGTTGCCAGGACAGAGTAAGCAAGCAAGAGCTAATAGCTCTTCGGGTTAGTTAGGGATGTCGGTGCTTTACACCCCGTGCCACGCGCCACTGGCGGATTGCAGGGTTTAAATGTAAATTTATGTGTACACTTCGAGCAAATAAAATAGAAATTCTAACCGAGTTCCTACTGCATCCTTCAAAGGACATTTTTCTAGTTTATTTGGATTTAGTAATGACTCTCGTTTCATATGTCCCAAAGAAGAGAAAAGCGGTTATTCTTTTATCTACCCAACATGATGGAGATGAAAAAGCAGGTCCAGATTACAATAACAAACCAGAAATTATAATGCATTATAACCGTACTAAAGGGGCTGTTGACAATGGGGACAAAATTACACGTGAATATTCATGTGTTCGTAGCACAAGAAGATGGGATTTCAGAAAATTTATGGAAATTATAGATACGGCTGCCCTAAACTAATATATAATTTGGAAAGAAAACCATCCTGATTGGAAACAAAATGACCGAAGTCGAAGTAGGCTCTTTCTGCGAGAACTATCAATTGAACTGAGTCAGTGTAATGTTCTCCGAAGAAAAACTCTTGTCTCAAAACTTTCATTCATTTCTCAAAGCAGCAATATGTACGTTCTTGAAAGAAAACAATGTATGTGAGAGTAAAGGAAGTAATGTTTCACAAAACAATATTACAAAAAAATCCGTTACCAAATTTGCCCAAGGAATCAAGATTAAAAAATCTGATGTGGCCAGCACATGACTTTCTCCATATATAAGATGTAAATATTTATCTACGACAGTATTTTCGAACTCTATATTCAATCAAAACTTGGAAGATATAAAAGTGATTAATTTATATCATATTATCTTTTACGTCAAAAACATTATAAATAATGTTTTTCTGGACATGTTTGATGAAAAACGATGAAATTGGCCTTTCGCCCACAGCGCCAACAAAGTACATAATCAGC
This sequence comes from Sympetrum striolatum, assembly GCA_947579665.1. Classification (NCBI taxonomy): domain Eukaryota; kingdom Metazoa; phylum Arthropoda; class Insecta; order Odonata; family Libellulidae; genus Sympetrum; species Sympetrum striolatum. The sequence goes on from OX388352.1 coordinate 89,282,942, forward strand.
AACTTCCGGTTGGTCTTGATGCTAATGATTCGTATTGTTTGTATTAATATTATTTCTAAAGATTGTCGTTAAAACTATTAATTTACATTAATATTCAGAAATTAAGTTTTAGGATTATGTAAATTTCAGTTGTACATACTTACTTTTACTCAGGTATAGGTAGACTTGATCCCGTATAATACTTACTTCGCCAGTAACTAATAAGAATTTATAAGCTAAATTGCTTTCCTATTCCCCCTAAATAGATTCAGTGTAGATTTTTCAACTTCATCCTCGAAAAATCTCACTACTTACATGACTTTTCCGATTATCTTCGTTGATACATGGTCTCCTATCCTCTACATAAACTTATGTTAGCACAGTATGTATTTCCGAATAATTCATTGACCGTGCAGATTTTCGCTGTCCATTTTGATGAAAGTTACATTTTTCAACCTTTAGTAATAAAATATATGGAAAGAAAATTTTTTAATTATACCACTGTCTATTCTATAACATAATTTTCAAATGAGTGAGATCGAGATAGTTTTAAAGAACGTAGAAAAAGAACTTTATTCTAAAGCCCGTTTGGAGAAGATGGGAAAATAATATTCATGCAATGATACATGCAAAAATTGTTTTTACTAACCAAGAATTATCCAGCGTAGAACAACGTAATCAGAAGGTCGTTCAAGGAAATCACTTTATTTTATGTGTAGATTTTTTCTTTCATTTTGATGAAAGTTAAATTACATAATATACTACGTACTAATTATGTACTACGTATTAATTAAAAAATGTAGAAAAAGAACTTAATTTTAAATTCTCTTTGGAGAGGATGACAGAATAATAAAATGCAATTAAAATAGAAAAGAAGAAACATAATAGGCATATAATAAAAAGCACATAAACTCACACACGAAAAGCAATCCACCATATACGTAGAACAACGATATCCTAACACCGTTCAATGATACCATGTAATCCCTTAGTAGATATTTGTTGTTCAATTAGATGAAAGTTACAATTTCTTGATATTCAATGATAACATGGTCCTTCAAGAAAGGCGGGCAGCAATAGGTTTGGTCGCCGGTATGAGCTTTTCGGTGGCAATATATCATAATGTATGTAGCATGAAAGTGAGGCATACATGAGATTTTTTTATCTGAGTTCAGTATATGATAAATGTATTTGATTAAGTGAGATATGAAATATAAAATATTACTAAACTATAGTGTTCGTGAAACTAATGATTCGTAATGCTTGCAGTTATGTTCTTTTTAAAGATTGTCGTTAAACCTTTTAATTTACATTAATATCCATATTTATTTATTTATATTAATATCTGTGTACTTAATTCTCGAATAATCTCACTACTTACATGACTTTTCCGATTATCTTCGTAGATATATTGTCTCGTATCCTCTACATAAACTTATCTTATCACAGCGTGTACTCACGATTGATTAATTTCGCGTGCAGATATTCGCTGTCTATTTTGATGAAATTTACATTTTTCAACCTTCAGTAATAACATATATGGAGAGAAACATGTAAAATTATTAAAAATGCATCAAACCTTCATCATGGCGTATGAAATCAGGATTGTAAACAAATTTTTTTTCGATTCAAACAATGGTCGTTGTCATAGATTTAATTTTAGAAAGGAGGAGAAAAAAAACGCAATAAATTGGCATTCAAACTAAAATTTTGCGAATTTCGTACCGGGATGTTAAAATCGGTCGCAAGAAAAGTAAACTTTGATTTTTTAGATGTGATATAGACCAAGTCCCACTGCTTTACGATTATCTTTTCACATTTTAATTAACGAAAGAAATTTGCTCTGCATGGCCATTTTTCGTTTTTCCCGTATAAATACATTGAAAAATATAATCGTCTCTGGGCTCAAACCAAGGACAAAATCTGGGAATTTTCGAATTTTTCCTGACTCGACTGTCAATTATAAATGTCCCCTGAAAATTTCAGCCTTCTAGCTTGATTAGAAATAGCCAAACAGTTTATATGAATCAGTCAAGATTGCAGCTTTATATATAGTAATATAGAGTTCGAAAATACTGTCGTAGATAAATATTTACATCTTATATATATCGAGAAAGTCATGTGCTGGCCACATCAGATTTTTTTTCATGAAAACAATACTTTCTCTATACTACGTATATGGATAAAGTAAAAACCCTTCTCGGTGTTCATCTCCTGGATATGATAATGTGGAGTGTTGTGATATATTGACTCTTTTTATAAAAAGCTCTGTCCTTTATGAATGATTGACTTAACCTAAAACTAGGTTAGAAGAATTAAGATAAAAGATTTGTAACAAAGACCACAACTCTTACCTTCGATACCGAATTCTCGGGAAAATAGAACTGATTTCGGAAGACGACTTGGAAAAAGCGGAAGGGAGTTCACAAAAGGTCCATTGGTAGCAATCGAGCGAGCTTTGATTATCGAAGTTAACTGCTGCCAAAGTACTCGAGTAAAGCTTTTCCGAAGTTATAGTTAAGGACTCATGGAGATTCTTGGAAGAGTTACGGTGATCTTCCGCAAAGCATAAAAGAAGTACTGGTTTCACGGATAAGGAACAGTCACAAGGGGATATAAAGTAGTTTTAGAGTTCATGAAAGGATTTATTCAATAGAATTTTGGTCGTGAACAAAGTGAAATCGTTAGTCATCGCGAAAAATCTCATTGTCGCGAAAATACCAGAAAACTAATATTTGCTAGCCAGTGGTCTCAGCTCTACCTTGTAGAGTATTAAATACCAAAATGTTTGTCAGGGAGATCAGTGAAACACATTTCAGAATGATGCACTTCCCAAGAGAGCCATATATCGCAAGAGAAATATTGTGATCACTGAATCAGCATGAATATATTTTAATATGTATTTTAGGTTTGACGTCTGGCATATCCGTGTTCCACCACAAAAAGGAGAACCTTTTCTGTTTAAGTTTTCTCTCAGTATACATTACGTATTTTACTTTAGAAAAAGTAAGCGTAAAGTAGGTGGTGGAAATACTACGAAGAGTTATCAAGTGTATGGAAACGTAATCACCATTTTTGCTCCTGCAATGGACTTAAACTTTGAATCCGAAGTACTTTCTATAGGATAAAGTAAATATAAGCGTAGAGAAGTTTACTCAAATCTCTTCACTTATAAAAGTCATTGCCCCGATTTCCTTGGCGAAGAACTCCCTCGTTGAAGCTGAGCTTCTGTTTACTCTCTCTTCGTTTCAATGATTTTGCCTTGGAATTCAAGCGAAAAATATTCCCCCAGGGATTGGTGGAAGGCTTTTTGTCGCTGAATTTATACCGAAGATAAATATACAGAATGCAGACGGGGTTTACCGCAAAATATACAAAATGGAAAGGTAGTATGATGGAAAGCACACAAAATACTTTATGTTGCTATAGTACTCAGTCATTTATAGGGCAATAAAATATTTTAAGATAAGCTAGCCTAGCTGAAGAACGAGTCTAATTAACTAATATAGAGTAAACATACGTATTCGAGCCATCGCCGTTATAATACTTGCCAAATGGAATGCTGGGAGTCATCATAGGTATTCATTACCTGATTGAAATTCCGATTGAAGGTAGAGGGTAAGAAATGTAATCTTCACTTTGATTTTCATTACGCAATTTCGGACTACTTAAGTTGATTTCCGAGCAATTCAAATGTCGCATGTCCATGCCAACCAGAGCTCCTGTTGACAGACGGGCGAAGTGTCAGTTCATGTCCGAGTCTGAACAAGTACAAGTCGACCAGTCTGAACAAGTCAGTGCTTACCTTTCATGCTGTTGACGGCATACTTCGAAACGTCTTGAATTTTGTGCTTTGGTGGAAGCGGCTGTGTCCACCCATTCTTATATTTTTGTATGTAAAATAGAATTGATTCATACCCGTGCCATTAAAACGTTCATGTTCAAATTGTGCAAAATTGCTAAAGTTTTGGAATGTTTTTAAAATTCCGTTAATTAATTTAACTTCAGCGTACTTTCTTTCATATCGCATTCGCTTCTTTTAATAGCTCGCCACGTACAGAAACGCTACTGAAAGTCTGTCTTTATAAATAAAATTAATATGGTCAATCGTAACTTTGTGAAATTTCTTAAAAACCATCTGAAATGAAAAAAATAACTTCTACATTATACGAGTAAATACTGCATATCTATTTAACTTTTTTAGGAATATTTTATTTAAAGATACTCTAATATTGATTATTATTTATTTTAAATATTGAAGAAGACGAATTTTAAAATGATTTAACACAACATCGACACCATTACCTACTTCCAATATCGTGAAAATTAAACCAATCAGTAGAGCTATAAATATAAGTAAGATAGTCATAGAAATTTTGTATAGTTACATCAGTTGAATTCATGAAGTTTTAAATTACTTATGAAGTGAATTCGCTATGAAAGAAATCAATATTGAGGAATGGTTTTCTCTGGTCTTAATATATAATTGTATTGATAATTTTCAAAGATATCGATGTGGATACTATTTATTACGTAAAGATTCTAGTTAGGTTCTGTTAATGACAGAATCAACTGCTTTGGCCGTGACTTGGTGGTATGGATCCATCAGGAACGAAAGTGAAAATAACTTTTACTATACCACAGAATATTTTATTACGAAACGACGTTATCAACACCCTTCACCATTTCCCCTCATAACCCACCACTCCCCCTCCCATTCCCTACTTATATATATGCTGGATTGTTTTGTATTTAGTTACCTGAGGATGACTCCACGAGTCGAAACCATGGTCGTTTCATAATAAAATATTCTGTGGTATAGTAAAAGTTATTTTCACTTTCGTTTCTGTTAATGACATTACAGATAAGTAATATGCTACATAGGAAGTGTACATGGCGATAACTTAATTAGATGACAAATTTACTGCAGATATCACGGGCTCTATGTTTACACATAGCTTCTACAAATATCTATAAAGCTCCTACGTTATTAAAGTCTTTAATTTCCTCTTCTTATTTCTTACCAGCTCTATTTTAAATTTAAGTTGTCATACCTAATGAATTTTTAAATAATACATGAGCATAGGAAAATCATGAAACCATTATATTTTACCAGTTTCCAGTCAATTTTTGTACTATATATTTCTATCTTCGTTTAATATAATTATTATTCAAGCCATTGCAATTTTTCATGTTTGTTTCTTTTAGGATGATATCAAAAAGTGAATGAAACAGTATTTGATAAAAACGTAATTTTCACAGTATAGCTGTAATAACTTATTTCCTTTGCGATTCCCCATCATTTTATTTTCATTTCGCAGCCGTAGTATTTCAGAGTGACAACAGTAATAATGCAATTCAATGACGAACCAGAATTACAATTGTATCATTAATTTGAAATGACAGATTTCTGCTTCGACGTTCTTGAAGATGATGTGTTATTCATTGGGCTCAAGTCAATGTATCAGTAGCAGTTACTCGATTCAATTAGAGGAGAAGTACTTAATAAACTGAATGCATACTAAGCCGTTAATGCGTGAGCCTCGCAAATGTTTATATCCTCCAAAGGACAAGATTTCCTTAGTAATGTGACGTCACATTGCGTCGTGTTCAACTGGCTGCGGAGTCATTTCCCTCCCAGTGGAATTGCTTCATCTAGCATCTCGTTAAATACACTGTTAAGGAAGGGAGCAGAAACCAGCATAACTGTGTTCCCGAGAAAACTGCCTCCGTACTTAGATCCTTGCTGCATGATTGCATCTTTCACCTCGCTATCATCGTATCCACGCAAATTAAATTCTATTTACATGAGCTAAAAATGAGCGAATTTAAAAATTTAAACATCTTTTAGCCCAGCAGTATCGATAAGATAATTTTTTGGGCTAAGAATATTTGAATTTTGACGTCATTTAATCTCTCTAAATTTATAGAAAAATGAAAGGCGATCAAGATATTAGTGATGAGATCGGATTTTCAAAAGCTGTTCCGACGGCTTTATATACTGAATGTCAATCTCAGTCGCTACCTTCTTTGGATGAAGAATTTTCTTCTGCTCCCTCCTCATCTTTGACATTTATTATCTCGTGATATTTGGACTACTATTGGTGTCTCCCACGCAATGAAAATGGCTTACACCGGTGACACCGGCATTCGCCAAGAAATCATTCTAAACATCTTATTGAAGTTATTTTATCTATTATAATATTCGTACACGAGAAAATTCTTATTTTTAATACAACAATACCCAATTGTATTTTGAAATTATTTTCATCGTTTTGCCTATTTTTAATTCTAGTTTTTATGACTTGTATGTAATCTAGTTTTTACACCTGTCGTATCTTAAAAACCTAATTAATAGCTTTTCATTATTTTTATTTTTATGCAAAATACGCTGTGATTTATCCATGTGAATATGCGTTTGTATTATTTGTTCATCTTTAATATCACTCTCAGCCTGTTTTTTCCCGAAAGTTTCCGAAGTTTTTTTAAAAACCTTGATCTTTTGGGCGTTTTCCTACTGAGGTGTATTTTCTCTTAAAAGAAAACTTACATTTATAAACCCACAAATTATTTATCTTTCTTTGTCCTTTTTTCAGACTATCTTGTTCTAAATTTTTAGAATGACGTGAGGTAGGATGTATTTTCCTTGTTGGCCTTGATTTCATCAAAATTTTAGTCGCATTCTTAGTATTATTGTGTACCCTGTCTGGTCTTTTAAAACACTGCTAAGGCGGGAAATTCTGCTCGGAATTGCCATCGTTAAGTCTCCGTTAATTGATGTAGGATTTTTAATAAATTTCCTAATTTTGCTATAATATTAAAATATACAAAAACATTTTTTCCTTCTCAACAAAAAATAGGATTCAGTTTTCTTTATTTTAATAATAATTTTAATATTAAGTCCACAGTTGCTTGCTTGCAAATTCACCAGAATCTATGCTTCTCGAATCCGAGCAAAGTCTTTATAGACTGAAAAATTTGTTTCCGAAAATTTCTGTTGCATACAAAACAATATTCATGTATACAGAAGTTACTAAGTAAACGAATCAATTGTAGTGATTGATGAAACATAATTAATATACGACGAAACGGAGAAAAACGATCAAGGGATATGAATGAATCATTTACATTTCTTACTTAGTTTTAATTCCCTTTCCTTAAATTATTCATTCACTTACAATTTATCTTCTTTCGGCTTCTTCTCTCTAGTTTTAGTATTCCTATTAAATATCTATTAAATGTACATCATTATCTGAGTTATGCAAAGTAGAGTTTAAATTGTTGAATTATAACAAATATTAAATGAGAGCCAAATCCGAACGACTCAGTTCCACGACGTGAAAAATGTATAATATAAGTTTCTGGTACAACCAGCTTGTAGTTCAGCAAGTCTCTCTTAGATCTTCTCTTAACAATAATGTACAATCAGTCATCGATTAGTTGCCCAATAATTGTCATCGTTTAAAATATTTAGTCATACAAAGTAAATATTTACGCAAACCCACTCGCAGTACCATCCGTTAACGCGGTAAATTCTGCAGGATCTTCATCTTGTACGCGATAACAACCGACGCATTGAAGGAATAGAGCGAAACTTCACAGAGAAATGCAATAAAAGGAACAATGTGTGCCCGTGAAGTACTAAACAGAACGTAAATGGAGAGTTGATGATGAAGTGAGCACGAAGTATTGCGAATAGGAGTGGATTAAAAATGTATTTGAGGGGACTGGATGACCCAGACTTAATACACTGAAACTTGAAAATAATTGCATAAACCAAGAATTTAGCCACTATTTGGCTAACGAGTAACTTTTCCCTCGCTTTCCCTTGCTAATCCCGCCTCGGCATTCTCTGATTCCACGTGCACCTTGTTATTCTTCCCTTTTACATTTTCCTATATATTTCTCCGAAAAGCTTCCTTCTACCTCCATAGTCCCAGAGGTTTTAAGTGGGGGTCGTGCTCCATAAATTCGCCGAGATACAAATTCTTTCATAAGCGGCCGCTCCAAGCGTGACTTCTGAACTCTATAATGCGGCCCCATAAGCGATCAACTAAATTAATTGGCGTCATCGGGTCTTTTTTAGAGTAAACGGGGTCAGTAATTGATGACTCTGTTTTCCTTCGATATAATTCAAGCGTGAGGAATAAAATATAGTTGGGAAAGACAGCGTAGTCTTCCTGAGAGGTGTGGAAACCCACGTAAATTCCCAAAAATTATTAAATGAGAGTAATACCATCGCTTATCTCCCGCGGATGGAAATGGAAGAAGTTAAACCGTATTAACCAGTACTCTTAGGATAATGGCGGTTATGTCACGTAAATAAGCTAATTAGTTTTAGATTTTGCTCGCGGTTTAGCCGTCTGAGCCCAAACTTTTCAATGTGACACTGTTTTCAGTATGATGTGTTCCTGTCTATTTTCTTTATATATACATCCACTATTTTAATCTGCTCGTATCTTGTTGGCCCTTGGCAAGGGGTGTATAGACCGATCAGTATATTTTATGGAGTAGCTACTGATGCGTAAGGTCAGTGGAAAAAAATAATGTTTGAAGCGATAATCGCATCACCTGTTTCTCCAATCTTGTCCGCAGCATCTAATTGGACGATATAGCCGTCCGTCTGTATAGTCACTAGCTTGAAGGCACTTTGGATCCTCAAACCCCCTACGGGATGAGGTATGAGGATCTTCAGCTTTAAAGAGTCTGAAAGGGCATAATTAGGAGTGAGATCATTTTGTTTTTCCTCACAGGGACAGGAAAGTAATATAAAATCACACGTGAGTGCAACTCAGTTATCTAATTAAACATATTTTTGAAGCGATAAATAAGGAGTTAACTTCACTCGTACCTAAGTCGATTTCAAATAATCAGTCATGAGCAAGAATTCGGGATAAGTAAATAAAGAGTACATTTTACTTTACCCTGTGCCCAAATACAAATGAAATTTCTATGTAACAGAATCAATATATAACATACAATTCTAATTCTAGCGACCAATTCCCTAATGCCAAAGCTCAATCACTATTTAGTATATCTGTGTCTGTCTATTAAATGGTTAAGCAAAACGAGACATGGTATAAGTTACCGTTATAAAATTATTCTTAGGGTCTGCATTTTTCAAGAATATTAACTCATTTCAATCGCACCGTAAAGTGTGGTAATTTTCTTCGGAGTGACTCAGCAGGGAAGCCTTTTCCAATCGTAATGAAATTGTGGTTTTCCGGGGTAAACTGCATTCACTCATTTAGTTTCACCATCTCCAAGTTTTCTAATTTTAGCAAGCAAATTGCCGCGATAATTACCCTCCCTTTATTTCCTACGCTATATGAAAATTAGCTTCCTAGTTACTGTTTAATTTTTTACCCAAGTTTTGCTGAACTGAGCTGAAAGTCGCAATTGGAGCTTTCTCCCTCTTCTGCATCTTTCGCAACGGGGTTGAAAGTAATCCTGTTGCGTTGTAGTAATCCAAGGCGTTCATTTGCTCGGCGAACGAATCACATCGAAAATGCTATTAAGCTCATGAAATGGTAATGCCCACACTTGATAAGATTTAGCCTTCAGTTTGTCATTCGCTCTCTCTCAGATAACTCCACGTTACGTTTTAATTTTGGAGCTGTGGAATCAAACAGCCGGAGGTTCCTCTCCGGAATGAACATTGACTGAAATGTGACCACGTTTTCCAGATCCATGTTGAGATTGTATACGAACTAATTTTGGGGATTTTATTCTCTGCGGAATGCAGCGGGATGTTCATCTTATTTTCCTGATGCCTTGGAGACTTATTAAGCACTTCATTCGCGTCTCTATTCCCTCCTTCCTCTCTTGTCAGAAATTCTTCCGGCGTCAATTCCTTTGAAATCATTACGCAGAGTCTTTGAGCTCGTAACAAGTCTCCAACTTATTCTTTTTATGGAATTGTACGTGATTCTGGGATTGGCGGATAGAAATTGTTCTATTTTGCCATGAAGGTCGAGTAAGGATTAGAAAATCTAAATTATCTATGTATTCTACAAGCCGCCTTTAAATGTGTGGCAGATGGTGCATACGCAATGCGCTTCCCTAGTCGATTAATTTTGCGTATCGTTAGCGAAAAAATGAATTTTTGAAGTATGAAACATGCAATTCTGATCTTCTCCAAACTATCAGATCGGTTTATATGACAGAACGCATAATACATGCGGCTACATCTTCTTAAAACGTACTTCCCCTGAATTTATTAAGTAAATTGTCTTTATGTACATCTTCTATCTTCTAAATTTACAAATAAATTTCAATATTTTATCCTTGTATAAATAATAAATAAATAATATATATAAATAAGTAATAAATACCATATTTTGGTACGAATGTGAAAAAAAACATTCTCGGTTACTTATTAAATATTTCAAAACAGGCCGCGGTGGCGGAGTGGTTAGCAAGCTTGCATGACACCGCTCCAACACCAAGGTCCCGGGTTCGAAGGATTTTTCAGGTTAGGGAATGGTCGTATGTGTTCGTCTGTTGCGTGTGTGTGTGTGATACATTATAACTCAACTTTGTGGGCTTAGTGGGCCTGTTTGAGTTAAAGAAATAGAATAGAAAAATTTCCATTTTTACTGTCGTTTAAGTGTGAGCCACTCAAATTTAAATTTTTTGGTGCCATTTCTTTCTTACCGTTAGAATAAAAGATGTTGAAGTAGAAATAGATTAAGTAAAAAGTCCCGATAAGAATTTCAGAGAAACCCTAATTATTATTGCGTTGTCTTTAATTCAGAATGCTCTGCAGTGGCGAGTTTTATCTCATTTAATAATTTAGTATTTTTATGTAATGCTGTGATTATTTCTGTTTTAAGGGTTTCTAGAATACGGAATGAATGAGAAACTTCAACACTCCGACTTTTAGAAATTTTGAAATGTTTTTTTTTTTCAATTTTTGTTTTAAATGTGATGATATACTTTTGCAAAATTATAACAAGGGGTACTCTACCTCATCTGAATAGCAATGCATGTAAGTAAACGTTTTAAGCTAATTAAAACTTTTGTGTAATGGCACTGGTAAAACAACAATATCAACGGAACGATTGCATGTATTTATTGGATTAAGAAGTCCCATACTTCTGTATTAAATATAATTTAACATTCTCTCCAATGGCCAAATTTATCAATAAATTTTACCGGAAGAGTTTTCGAACATTTTCCTTAAGGAATTTTATAGCTTTGATTAATTTATTCGATTTTTCTAAGCATATTCCTTTTATAACAATTCTTAAGTTCGAAGGAGTGGGTCTTTGTGTATTTTTTTTAGAGTGGTGCATGAACTGAAAACCTTGAATGAGGAATTTTCTGCCTAATATTGTATCTTTATAATCTAATGAAACAATTTAATAATATAAAATAGAGTGTGGGTGTGTGTGTATGTTCGCTAAAAATTTGAGAACCGAGAGTCGCAAAACTTTGAAATTTTCTACATTATTAAAAGTCGATCCCGAGCAGAGTATAGGTTACTTTTTATTTCCCTAAAGTCCTCAGTTAGAACCCAGACGGATCAAAACGTTTCCATAAGAAATACACGTAGAGGTCAGTTTTTTTGTAGCAGGGTTCCTTTCTTTTCCAAAATTAAATAAGAAAAAATGGTCCTAGAAAGTCGAATCAAGCACCAAAAGAAGAAGAATAGATTAGAGATTCTTATTTCAGTCGTTTTCGATTCGAAATTGTGCACAATTAAATAAAGTACGTGAACAAAGTATCGACATTTTGAGGTCATAACCAACCCATCCCCCTGACGATCAAGGCGATTGTTGATCTCGAGCTCATGCGTAATTCCGTAAGAAGAAATGGAAAATGAATGCCCAGATACAATTGATGCTGTAAGATATCTTTTATTTATAATTCCTTCTCCAAATTCATTCATATCTATTATATATAGACGTTTCTCCGGATATGCTGTACCTATACATATATTAGCGATCAAAAATCTAACCATGTTCCACCAGTGCCACGGACTTGAAATTTTTATGACGTGGTGGCCATAACGTGAAACCTCCAGAAAAAGCCGATTATTAGCTTCAGTGTCATGGGTTCGGTTCCAGAAGGCCCCAAAGTCACGATTTTCCCGTTAAAGACACATGGTGGGGATTTTTGAAAACTTTTTTGAGGCACTTCCCGGCAAAGCAGAGAATTGAAATTCGAGGTATCGCTAGAAGTCGTGCAAATCAAAAGGAAACCATAAAGTCATCTTCGAAGATTATCCTTGGTTCGACGCTAGGTCAGGGCAAATATCTGCCGTTTAAATTACATTGCGGTGATTTTTAAGATTGTTTTGAACACTTTCCCGATAAGATGGAATCTTGAATCTCGGTATGTGGATAGAGATCATTTATACATTTTATTTACGCTATTGAACGTTCCGATGATGATCCTTGGTTCGATTCCAGAGAGCTATTTACCTTCCTCAATGCATTTCTTATGAAGATAACGGAAACAAATTTTAGGTACTTCTCGGAATGATATCGACTTCAAACTTTGCATAAAATACAATCAAGTCCTTACAAATCAAACTGTGCATTCACAGCTGCCAATATGTCCTGGGTTCGACAACAGGCGTCCCTACAATCAGTAACTGATCCGAGCTTTAAGAATTATTTTGAATCCCTTTCCAACAATATAGAAACTTAAAAATCGGCATATAAATAGAGATCATAGATACATTTCAAAAACGTGTTTTATATTTCATTGATAGTCCTTGGTTCGATCCCAGAAAGCCATTTACATTACCCAATGCATTTCAGATGGGGATAATGGAGACTTATTTCAGGACTTTCCCGGTACGATATGGACTTCAAACTTCGCGTTAATTAAGATCTGGTTTTAACAAGTTATCATGCCTAATCGAATCTTCCAAAAGGTCCTAGGTTCGGCATCATGCGTCTACAAAAATTTGAAATTGCAACGATTTTTAAGATTTTTTTAATCCCTTCCCGATAACATTGAAACTCAAAACTTTGCATGTGAATAAAGATTATAAATACATTTTTTATGCTTGCAGTATGCAAGCAACTTTTACTCGTATATATAGATACCCCGATAGATACACAGATAGGATACCAATTCACAGGCTAAACCGCAAGCGTCATTTATTTGAAATTTTTACAGCGTATAAGCCCTAACGTTAAACCCTCAGAAAAAAAGGCGACTTTGAACCTCAGTGTTATGGGTTCGATGCCAGAAGGCCCCAAAATCCCCATTTTCCCCATTTAAATGTATTGCTTTGATTTTCGGAAATTTCTAAAAAATACTTTCCGGATAGGTAAAGAATCAAAATTGAAGGAGCTTATAGATATGGACATTATCTATCGAAAATATAAATGGCTTTTACAGGAAATGTCCTGGGTTCGATGCTAGGTCGATGCAAATATCTCCCATTTAATATACATGGGGGTAGTTTTTCATTATTACTTTTATGCATTTATCGAAACGATAGGAAGTTCTTTCTAAGCTGGAAGATGTATATTAAAATTTGGTTTAAGAAAACAATTTTAATAGTCTTCTTGGTTTCGATGCCAGAGCACATTAAAATTTCTCACATAAGGAATATATGTGAAAAGCAGGACGTCGTTTTTTACGATTGCTAATCGTATTAAAAACTCACGTAAAAAGAGTTATATATAAGAATTTGATATCTCTACTGGACAAAATGGACTTAGAATTATGGAAAAATTTCATTTTACTGAAATGTGTCTGTATTTTAATTTTAACCGAAAAAAAACTTATGGCTATGTTTTTATTCTCTGTATTGGTCGAATATATAGTTGGCAGAATATTGAACCGAACTTAAATGTTTTTTCTAGCTTGGAAAAATATAGAAAGATTAACGAAAAAATATAATATTATTTTTTCAGGAAAAATTCTTTCACAAGATTCTTCTGTATATATGCTAAAAAAAATTTAATAGTCAATAATTATTAGTGAAAATTAATTGTTCAAAAACGACTAATTTACATGAGTTTGTAAGCCATTTTAATTTCAGAATCGTGTAAGAGGAGAATTTTGGTCGTAGAATCTTTTATTTGTAAGGTTAAAAGAGAATAGCATCCGCCGAGCCATTGTAATTGAAGTTGATTCAGCAGCGAGGAATTCACAATGGTTACGATGATTTTTTTACGATTTCTTGAAGTTTAATTTAATTCTCAAATGTTCGAAGAGTTTTTGGAGGAAGAAATATCTCCTCTCTGGAGGATCCCTCTGTCAATTTCAAGGACCAAACCAAAAAGCAGTTCACGTTTATAATATCGGTCGCATCTCTTTCTTCGGCACGTCAATGCCCGGAATATACGTTTCCTCCTCGGTGCCATTTTTCCACAAAGGTAAGCGAGAAGCCAACGGATTGGGGAAGGGAGATAGGAGCCATACCAAGGAGGAAATAAATTTACAGGATTAATTTAAGTTGTGTTGATCGGAAATGGGATGAGGCTAACGAAGGGAGTAGGTGGCGTATGTGCCGAAGGTTAAAAAAAATCGGGATGACCTCGAACGCTCATTTTTCCCAAACTCTTCCCAGCTTTCTTCGCGCAGCGGATAAAGGTGGGGATTTGAAAAGGCCCCCAGAGGCTGAGAAAGGAAGTGAGTTGGGTCGGGTTTTCCAAGATGTGACGCCAGTGATTGGTAATTTATTGAACGTAAATGCATGCGACGAACTAATTTGCGGTGCCTGGGTTTGGGCTTAAAAAATCCCAGTTCTTAATCGCGAATGGGGATTTTTTAAGGCGTGCGGAAGGAGAGAATGGGAGATAAGAAGAAAGAAGGGCTTTGAAGGGAGTGGCAGGAAGGATGTGTGGGTCAGGAGTGAGATACTGTGGGGAAGAATGCATAAATAAATGAGCAGGAAGAGCGGCGGAAAGAAAAAACTCTATATACGTTACGGCTTTTCTTTCTTAATATTAAGATAATACAATTTTATGAAAAATACTTCTCCCGCGTCTACCCGGAAACATTTCGTCCCCTTTTTAAACAACTGCTTTTATAACATACAAAATTTCGGCACCGAGAAAGGGTGTGTTCTCATATTCCGACACGAAATATACTTATTCGCACCTGGTAATTGAGGTACGATTTGTGTAAGGACAGGTTTCGACGATAAATGCACGAGTCTCGAAGACCAATACGACAGTTTTATTGTACGAGCGTTTATTCTATATTTACGTTAAACAAAACTTAAGTTCAATTAAATCAAATCGTACTATTTTAGGTAACATAAACACTCGAGTATAAGTGGACTTTGAAGCATAGGATACAATTGAAACAGAAGCCGAGGAGTTAAGTAAGAATAGCAGTCATATTTTCCAAATACTGCCAATATGCTCCGTCACCGTTTGTATTTAGTGTACCTTTTGGAAGATATGTAACAAAGTCAGGCAGTTTTATCCCCTCACTCCTTATCCTTTTCTTGTCTGTTCCAACCTGGTTTCCACTCAGTTTAACCTCCGATTTATATTAAATTAAAAGTTGACATGGATACGACAGATGTTTCTTTAGACGATTAAACAAATTATTCTAATCGAGCAGCGAGTATATACTCCCAGTATAGGATAAGGGTATAATCTGTAAGATTATGATGGTCGACATCTTGAAAGAAATATTATGAATGTGGATTTCTTAAAGCTTGCTAACATCAGTCATTTATTTATTAGGTTGAACAAATAAACGTGATTATACTAAGAATATCTAAATAAAGGACTTGATAAACACATGAGTTAAAATTATATATAAGCAATATTTTTTATAATGAATGTAACAGCGAATCTGTCTTAAATCTTAAACTAATTGCAGTGCAATAATAGTACAATAATCAATTATGTGCATCAGTGAAATGGTGAAAGAGATTTTGTTGCATCAAAGGCATATTTTAAGAACCACAATGTTTGCGGTGGTATCTCTTTCCCCGAACTTGATTGCTTTATTATTTTTATTCTTCATACACATTCTGATATATCTTTTTTCCATATTTCCCTTTAGTGATATTTTTCTGTTTTTCCATCCTTTCCCTTTGGGTGTTCTTTTGCAACGCGGTATTTTCCTCCCTCAAGCTCAATTCTCGAAAATACCTCCTAATGCCCTATTTTCTACTATTTCCTCTCTTCCATCGATTGGTATAAAATATTAAATCAGTTCACTACGTGTATGAGAATTGTGCGTAGCCTAGACAACTAAAGGATCTATCAAACTATTTGTCCATTTATTCCTGGAGACACGCGTCTTCATTTATTCGTGTTGATCTGCACCGAATACCCATCGAATTGGACGAACTCCCACTCGCAGATTTGGCACAATTGAGCGCGAATTGAAAGCCTGCATGGGATGTGCCGTACTTCTTCAAACTGCCCAATCTGCTCAATGATTTATTGTAATGTTTCTCTCGCTGAAAATTTGGGCCTAAATTAAGGAAAGCTTTCCAATGATGAAACATTAAAGAGGATACTTTCTTTCAGTGACCAGCAAATATGCAATGCTCCCATAAATTAACATGGATATCACCCTACGGATTTATTTGAATGAAAATGATTTGAAACAACATTCACACTGATAGTTCTGTTCAAATTATCTTCCATTCATTATTTCCTAATATTTAAACGCTCTTATGCCTCAGAATAGGGAAATTGTTGTATTCAATGGTGTATTCTATATTTTCTTAATAAAAATTTACGTATCTCCGTTTCTAGTAGTCCAATGCCAAAATGTTCGGAATAATGCAATATGTTTGCTGCCTCTTATTTACAACTTAATTTCATCTGTGCTAAAAATATTGATCAATCCGTATAAAAAACAGAACTAATATTATGACACGTTTCCTGAATGTGGTGTTTGAATGTTCTGGCCAGATAGCGCGATGGATAGAGCAACGAACCAGCAATTAAGAGATCTGGGTTGACCCGGAGATTTTTAAAGATTGATTCTTCTTAAGATGTTTCAAATATAAATTCACTCAATAATTCACAATTAAGTTTTCAATTTTCTAGACTTTCATCGAATATTATACACGTACATGAAGTGTTATATGACCAAGTGAATTATTTTGGTTCCATTGTTCTTCACATCTGAAATATTGTTATTGAAATTATGTTGCCATATCAGTATCGGACGTAAAGAAAATCCATCGATACGATAGATTCGTCGAATGATTCTATGTCCTTAATTTCGCTTCGCCACTAAATATTATTCATATATATATATATATATATTTCCGTTTATAACACAGGCTGACAAATTTTAACTTTTTTCGGTAACATGGAACATAATAACTAATACTAAAAGTGCAAATAATTTTGGGTTGCTGATTGCAGAAATGAGCTCAGAAAAGTCCCACCACCTAAGGTTTTTTCTTATTGTAAATTGAATTATTTCTTTTCCGTAATTATACACGATAATATTTCATGTTTAACATTTCTGAACTACGATCCAAAATCATGTTAAATTCCGTAAATTAAGCCATTAGTGCAATATTTTTCTCCAAGCTCAGCTATAACGATCACGATAATGAAGAGCGTTAAATTATTTTCATACACGGGAGACTGGGGTAAAGTGGCCATTGGCTTATATTTGCCGGAAACTACTGCAATCTGGCGGGAAAGGTTTTAAACTAACTTGTAGAAAAGCTATTAGTATTGTCAGTGATCAGCTTGCCGAATTGTTTGAGTTACAACATATTTTCTACTTTTTTCCAGTGTTGATCTAAGGCAAGTTTTTAGTTTTATTCTCGTTATTTTGTCATTAATTCCTGATACACTATTTTAATTAACATAGCGGAAACCTCTGCTTATTTATCTTCATATTATGTTGTTTATGATGAATGAGAAAGTTTTCCCTGGAAGGTCGTTGTAATATACTGGAATGGAGTGTAACGGGGTAAAGTGTCCAGGCCCATAATGGGGCAAAGTGTGCCTCCATTCCCAGCCCAAGTTGAATTCTTAAATCATTTTAAAATATTATATTAATTGCTGAGCTTTTATTTAGTTCTTTATATTTAGGGAAACTAATGTACCCATTGTTTAAAATCGGTTTTTTTTTTTAATTAAACCATTATGATAAGAAATTTTAAAAAATCAACAAGAAAAGAACCGAGAATTTTTAATGAAGCTCAGGAAAAAAAAATAGTGGACCTACTCTAGGAGTTAGAACAGCGTTTCTATGGCGTGTCAGTAAACCACCTACTCCGCTAAGCCTTCCATTTTGCGGAAAAGAACAATGTACCTCATAGATTTGACAAGGAAAAACAGATTGCTGGTTATGACTTGATGGAAATTTTTAGAAAGCGTAACTCTAATCTGAGTCTACGAAAACCAGAATTAACTTCATTAGCTTGAGCCCCGTGTTTCTATAAACCTAACGTCGATGAGTTTTTGAAATCTTTAAAGAGGTTCAAGATATCGTAACATCTAGTCCCTTCAAAGCAGAACTTGTGGATGAAAAAGCTAAGCAAGAACAAGAAGTAGAAAGAAAAAGGAGAGGAAGATAATGAAAAGTCTCCAGGTGAAAAACAAAACATCAGAAAGAATAAAAACAAAAACTGAAACTCGACGAAAATTGCTTGCACAAAATTTTGAATCAGATGGAGATAGTGATGCTTAATGTTTTAACTGTAACTAGATGTTCTGGTTGCAACAAATGGGCTCATGAAACGTGTGCTAGATGCGAATAAGATGATGAAGATTTTGTTTGTGAACATTGCAAGAAAATTTCTAACACCAAATACAGTTTCTTTTTGCAAAAACACTTCATATTATTATTAATATTATTTCATATAAATCTATTGTTAATTGTTGCATTAATATTGATTTATTATAGTTAATAATACAAATATAGTTTGATTTTGTATGTAATCGTATTTATCATCTTTAGATGTTTTCCCTGGCCACTTTACCCAGCATAGTGGGGCAAAGTGGCCACTTTACAACAGTTGAAACAAAACAAAACTGCGAGAATATCTTTCAAGATATTGTTGATATATTGATGTTTATTGATTCTGCATTAACGAAACTACATGCTTAGTATTTAAAATTGTTTCCTTTTACAATAGTAAACTAAACACACATTTTGTCTTAGGGTGGCCGCTTTATCCCAGTCTCCCCTACCCTATAATTTCGTAACCAATCTTCTTTCTTTCGTTTACATAGTACCCGCTTTCCTTAACAATCTCTCTCCACCCCAACCCGCTCATTTTGACAGACTCAACAGGGAGCTCAAATTACCCAATTCCTGTCATCAGTTGAGGAAACCAATTACGCACTGGAAGACATGAGATTGATTTTTAAATATACATCTCCGATCGGATTTTTCTTTTCCCCTACTCTGGCGAAATCGTCAACTTCCCAATTACCTGCTCTGTATCTTTTTATTTCCTTTCATCGAGCCCAAAGATAATTGACTGCTTGAAATCTGCCGCGTTATGTTCTAGCCGTCGCGCAGTTATCACCGGAAATATTCGGTGGAAAGAGGCTTTGGAAAGAGACTTTGGAAAGCGGCGATTGAGCGTCCTTTGAAAGGCATTTTGACACTAATCACTCACCACCGATGAATCCGAGCTACGAAGGATTGTTTGCGGCAAAAAAACAAGTCAATTATTGCGAGGAATAATATTGAGTTAATATCGACTCGGAAATGTTTTGATTATATTTTTAATTGCGCAATTTCAAACTCTTAATCCGTAAAACTTCAGCGAGATTAATCCAAATTTGAAAAAACGACGAACTCATTACGCAATCAAAATAAAACGTTGAGAATTTTCCGTCCCGAAGTTGACCTACCTATTTAACTTTTATAATGTCACACGACGTGTTAGGATTTAATGACGGTCTAATTGTTTTTATGGTAGGGTTTATTGATACGATTTGCAGACTACGGGTTTGCGGGAAGGATACAAATTCCATTTATCGGGTTTTTATGTTTATTTTTATGTGCGGATGTTCATATGCGCTCGTCATCGACCGTGTTTGCATTATTAAACGAGTGAAAGGTGAATGGAAATTAGAAATTCAGTTACCTGTTTTTCGATGGGGGGTTGGCTTTCGTTTGCATAGAATAAGTTCATTTATGTACATATTAACCAATCTCGATAACTCGAGTTATCACTAAAACCTCATTTATACATTTATTCATTTTCTCCTATCCTCCTACTTGCAAAAAAGCTTAAATCTTATAAGCGAATCATTTTCTACTTGGCTTTATTGATAAAGTTTAAGTTAGTGACAGTGAAGAGATATTTATTATATGTTATTGTGCAGGCTTAATATCGGTTCTTTCCTAAATTAACATTTTATCTTTAGTTATTTTTTCAATATAATATTTATACATGATGCATTATTATTTTTATTATATATAATTTATAACAACTTTAGACTCTTGATAGGAAGGGGTGAACGTATATGCTGAGGGTAATTTGATTAGTTTAGCTCTCAATGTTATTGGTAAGGCTGAATGGTCTACATTGCCATAAACTTTCTGAGAAACCTTCCCGGAAGATTTACATGGTTAGTACCTTTTTGGTACAAACTCAGGAATCAAGTTGAACCAGATAATTAGAAATTGTGTGAAAGCATCTGCATAATTTAAAGCGTATATTCGAAATACGAGGGGTTTGATGCATTCCTAAAACTTTTAGTTTGAAGAAATTGTAACAAAAATGTAAACTACATCCCAGTACGTATTTATTATCTTCTAATATTTTTGCATTACTAAATTGAATCGAACTGCATCTATTATTTATTTCAAATGACGCTGCGATTAGGCCATCAGGCCTTGTGGCAGCGGTGGAGGGGAAAATACTATGTTACGAAGGATTGCATTCGCCCAAAGACGGGAGGAAAACCCCTCCCGCAGGTAATGAATTACTTTTATATATACACACACAATAGATAATATAACATTAATATTACAATTATTTACACAATAGATAATATAACATTAATATTACATTTATTTACACAATAGATAATATAACATTAATATTACAATTATTAGCATTACAAACATTTTAAAAGTACAAACAGATTTAAGCTTATTTTAAAAAGTTTTTACATTTTTGGCATCGGAAAGAGGACTTCTTCAGTAGTTCCATTCTTTAATTCCCCTATTGACAAATGAATACTTCGCAATGTCTGTTGACTTATTTCCAAGATTAATTTCCGTAAATACATCAATTCAACTTCATACAGATGTGGATATTTTAATAAAAACCTCAGTCACCAAACCGCTGTTTACGAAGAGAACTGTAATATATATTAATATCGCTCATAAAGTTAAACTACGTTCCTTATCATCGTTTAACTTTATGAACTGTATTTCGTTATTTTATCTTACTGGATGTGCACGTGTCTTTTCACTTACTGTTAAGGGGAAAAAGATATTTATATACCATGTAAGCGAATAGTGTCAGCATATTTCTAACATTCGAGTTCACTTTGAATCTTCTACGAGTTCGGAAGCTGGTCCCTTAGGTCTTTCTGATAAAACACTTCTCCAGGCCACCAAGCCGTGCGCCTTTGTCTCGCACGATAGTAGTTTACTACACCCTCCCTACTGAACTTTCCTTGTTCAAACTTATCGCAGAGAAACTTCGAAAACCGAGCTTTCTGATATCATTCTTAAAGTCCTACCTCAAAGTACGAATTGGATCCCTGAAAGCTAATAACACCGAACGTATGTATAGCAGTTTTTCAATCACGAGTCTCGTAAGGCCACTGTTCGTTCCACGTATCGTACATCATTCGTACCTTTCCTTTCGCTCACTTTAAATGTTACATCATACGCACTTAAATAAGCTAAATTATGTAAAGAAGGATTAACTTGTGTTCTATTTCAGGGTGGGGCTTTTAACTATCTATCAGAAGGAAGGGAATCAGCTCTATCCGTACGGTTGAAATTCTAATCAAAATTCCTCTGACCATGTCTCTTTAAGCCTTCGCCAAGCGCGCCGTTGTATTCTGTACGCCAGAAATAATTTTCCGGGTCCCATTCCTACTTTGGTAATCACATGGACTTCGGGGCTCATTCCTCTACTACTTTCTCCCTTAACTTCAAAAGAGATATACCGTTTTATTTTAGTCTTATTCGGACTGAGACAGCTTTGAATCATAAAAGTGACGATTGTTTTTCTACTTATAACGCGCGGCAACTTAACTAAGTTTTTTTTGTTTTATAGTATGTATGTGTAACATTCTTCTCTAATTTTGTTTTTTACTTAGATGTAATCTAAAAAATTAAGCCAAAAATTGTAAAAGCCAAAGGCTTTCTCATTATTATTCCTTTGTTGGACTCGGAATAAAAGGTAGACAACGTTTTCTATTTTTCCTCGTATTATTAAATCTATATGCCAATGTAATGGCGTTAATATTGCCTATATCATAAGATCATAAGTCATTATGCTTTATCATACTAGATTGCTCTTTTGCGAGTATCTTAAGATATTCAGTTGATTGCTTACTTCATGAATAAAACTTAGAATTTGAGTTGTTACGGAAACATGGAGGAGGGGAAAAATAACATAAGGTACGCGGGGAATATTAACAAAATTATCAAATCCGTATATCGGTTTGAATATCACCTGCTATGTGTTTAGTAACAGTTTTAAAATGATAAACATTTCTCTATACCATCCACTACAAATGCTTGTGTTTAAATAGAAATGTGGTTCGAAATAACGTACGAAAAACCACTAGAAGCAAAAAATATTGGCCCAAACGTGATGAAGATGGCAGCAGAAGAGGTAGGGAAAGAGCTCTCTTTAAGAAAGGTTGCTGCAGCCTTTGATTTAATTTGAACAACCTTGTTAGTTACTGTAAGAGTTTGAAACAACCTTATTAAAGTAAATTTATAACTCATAATTGTTTATAGGGAATGTAAAGATTTAACCCCACCCTGTGTGAATTTACCCCATTTACGGGGTATGTATACAAAGGTGGTATCACTAAAAAAATGAATTCAATAAAAACTGTAATAATTTATGACTTATAAAAGGCACCGCAATAGGGCTTAAAGTTAAGGTAATTAATTATTATGACAAACGGGTAAATATGTGAAACAATTAAAAAGAAAATAATGATCTTCGAAAAACTGCAAACCTGCCCCGGAATCCCATATATTATAAGTAAAGCGTAGTTCTCAGAAAGTATAATTAGCTCAACTTACTAATCACATTTTACTAAATCATTTATCAGAATACAACGCACGAGTTTTCCTCGCCTACTACTACTAAAACCATCATAATGCAAAATACAAGATAAACTGGCTCAGAGTCATAACTAGCGCTGTATAAGTGATTACACGATATCCTTAGCTATTAATACAAGAGCTGTATTCTACGAAAGCCGGCACGTCATCGGAATCAATTTGGCGAAACAAGCTGAAACGCTACGTTCTCAAAACACTTCCATCACGATATCTCACTGGAAAGCCTCCAGACTTTCTTTTGCCATCGAACCGCCTCTAATACCTCTTTGCAGAGATTTTCTAACAAGTTTTAAAGAACCGAAAGTTGAGAGCTCGAGCAAACAAAGGAAC
The DNA here is from genome assembly GCA_947579665.1 of Sympetrum striolatum. Lineage (NCBI taxonomy): Eukaryota > Metazoa > Arthropoda > Insecta > Odonata > Libellulidae > Sympetrum > Sympetrum striolatum. The sequence goes on from OX388352.1 coordinate 89,306,450, forward strand.
TGCTTAAAGAGAAGTTCTTCTTCCGGGGTGAGAATACCCAAGACCACAGCGCAGCGAAGAGTAAACAGTCGAGAAAACTAATAAAGGGGCGCTTCGTACTAAAAAGCACACAGCGCGGAGGAATGTCAACTTAAATAACTCCACGCACTTCCAGAGTATGCGTAACAAGGACGAGAATCTCTAGAGTAATGCATAAAAAGGCGGCGAAAAGACCTCGGCGACTTCCGAAATCCTCGCGCTCGTGTTTCAACAGAGACGTACGTTTGCTCGCCAAAGTGGATCCAGTCTCAGGTAATTGAAAGGCTAATTAGGACTTTTGAAAGCGCAATTTTTGTCACGCTAGTTGAAAAGACGTGGAAAAAATGTCCCGAGCGTCGGTAGTAAGATTGGTTGAGAGACGCAATTTATCCGAGTCCTGGGAGTAATTCCCGAGCCTTCGTTTGCAGCTTATAATGCAACAGTGATGCATACATAACGATGCCTCGATTAAGTTTATTAAGAAGCGAATCAAATCTACCCTTTGAATGGAATTCATTCTTCTGTTGAGTCTAATTTGCACTCGTTTATTCGGAAACCTCTATCGTCTTTTTATAATTTCGCCTGTGTAACGCTTATGATATTTGGAAATATGTCTTTCATTATCCTCGTGAAACCAATTTTTATTCAAATGGTTGCAAATTATATGGGAAACTTTGAAGATAACAATTTATGTACCTCTATAAGGAAGGAAACAATTAATTGAAAACCATGTATGACAATCACTATTCCGAATTTTTCTATTGTGTTCTAAGTTAGCTTTTTAAGTTAAATACTTGTATTTCCTTCTAAAATATTATAATTAAAGGGTAATAATTCTCAATAATCTTCAGAAATATATGGTTTTGGACCAAGACTTTCGGAGAACCCAGACCGATCAACCGTGAATATTATTTAAACTATATAAATATCCAATTATACACTTAAGTGTGTATTGGTGAATACAGCGTTAAAAAATGAGCAGTAGATTTCCTAAATTCAGAGAATGAATTTATTAGGCAAAAGATAATTGACGCATTATAGCTGGCGACTTGCAGGAAAGGAAATTTTTCATTTTAATTAGTAAGAACATTTCAGTAGTCCTTAAAAATGGAAGCCAATATTGTGAGAAAGATATTGAGCCTTCTTTTTTTATTGCTTTAGGGTGCTTCATTAAAGTTGTAGAGTAATAAGGTTTAGGTAAATTAACCCGTTTCAGCTTCAAAAAATAAAACGAGCCTCCAAAATGGCCGAAACCAAGATTGCTTATTCTGAATTCGGTGTATTTCTCATTCTTACGGAAACTCTCCATCGTACCGAAGATAACTCACTGAGATTGCACTTCTGCACTAAAATACATCCGATAAAATTCCTTAATTCACTTTGAATACAACCCATGCAACATTTTTTACGCATAAAGCTTAATATCTTGATTTACTAAATCATAATAAAGCAAATTTTATTTAGATTAGATTAAAACTGCTAAGCTCTTTTTTAATCCTTCGTCGTATACAGTATAAAAGAAACAGCTTGAAAAAGTATACAAAATGAAATAACTTTGTGGGTTTAAAACATAATATTAATTAAAAAGAAATTCACCACAGCATAATAACACCCGTGAGAAGAAAGTAGGAAAAATGAAGTAGGGGAAGGTCTTCCAGTTTGGGACAGCTGAGCGTTTTTGCAAATTTCAAAATTGTTAACTACTAAATTAAATTTAAATTTTACTAAAACTAATCTCAAAGTGTTATTAAAAGACCCTTCGAATGAACTATCTCAAACCGGATCGATTAGATACATTTTTCCATTTGAAAAAATCCTTACATTTTGCTCAATCGGTAAGTTGGAGGGTTGTATGGGACACCTTTTATAGGTTACGGAATAATCGAGTCCCGCTTTTAATTCAACCTTATACAATACAAAATGTGATAGTATATTGTTTAAGCCATATAAGAATAACTATTCTTAAAAATATTAATTCAAAATTTTTTGACTCTTTGAAAAATTTAAATGTGTTATGAAAACAATCTGTCATCCCAAATGTTTCTTTATTAGGCACACTTTAGTAAACAAGTGGAAAATGGTTGGAAATTAGAAATGGTTTACAAAAATGACTTATTCTCTTACGCTAAAGCCATCGCATCAGTAAAAAGACTCCTAAATAGTACAAGCAAAGCTTGACTTCGTCAACTCCATCCTACAAATTTCGAGAACACCTTACCAACTAATACAGGAATATCTTTCAAAGAGATCTTAATGTTGGGGTATTAACGAATCCACAAAAAACATGCTTATCGATAGGAATTTTTAAATGGCTACATTACTGTTTTGTCAAGGGGCTGACCCTGTGAGAAGTGTATATGGATGTGGTGATCTTATTCAAAAGTTGTTACTTTCTGGTCCTTATGGCTTGCATTACTGTCCAGTATGAAAAGTTCTCTCTCAATTGGTTTCACTCTTTCCACGAACAGATTAAGATTAATGCATCATAATCGCCTAATTTGTGCATTCCAATATTGTTCCATACAACCCTCAATGCACCTCTCCTATACAACCAGACTGTCACCGAACGCAACTTTCACTCTCAAGGGGAAACTGCAAATCCGATTGGAGAGTCGCTCATTACTTACTTATAATTACCCTTAGTTGCTACCAAGATAATTAAAATATATGGGCATTAATTACAATAAATGTGGGATGGTCTAAAATTATCTCCATGCACGAAAATTTGGTGCAAAACCACTAAAACAAGAGTTGCAACACAAATCCAATATGGCTAGAACAGGTCTTTGGCATCAATGTGCTTATGCCAATGCCAAAGTAGGGGCTGCCCTTATCGTTGATTGGCTAAAATGCCGCCTGTTTCATACAACATGCTGTCCCGGATAAGAGAACCTCCCTCTACCTACTATAGTTATGTGAATATTACGGAAAAGGAGGGTAAAGACAGATCCGAAATTCATACTAAACCTTGCAGATACATTTTCTCATTGATGAATCAATAGGTATATGTTTGCCAAAAAATAAAAAAATAGGAATATACTTTAAAAACAAAAATTAGGTTACAAGATGTGCCAGTTTTAATAATAATAATAATAAGTATAGTTTTAAGTATGCAAAACAGAATAACCTTTAAAAGTTAATGCGAATTTAAAAAATTATTAGTAGTATCCATATTTGTCAATGGGAATTGATAGATTTAACTTTCTTTTCTTTAATTAAAATTAGCATTATAAAAACTAAGTTAAAACTACCCTTTTTGACTTAAAGGATAATAAATTTAAGATTTTTTTATAATATTTAAGCTTAATAGTAAGAGCATCGTAAGGGAGTGGTTGAATCAACGTTAAAATAACCTTATACAGTAAAAAGGGAAAAGAAACACTTTGTGACTTCTACACGATTTATTTATAAAATACACAAAAACGACCGATTCAGGATAGATCAACATTATCAGCTAATATACGCGGGAATGTCTTTGTATGCATTTTATACAAAAAATGAAGGAATTATGAAGAGGGGATGGATTCATAAAGTTAGTGTCATTGGTCAGATTTATTCCATTTTTGGCAGACATTATTTCAGCTGCCTCAAAGGCTTTTTCCCCTTAGACCGCCTGAAGTAAAAAATGTTTCTTCCTGCACTATGTCGTTTCACGAGGTACGACCGGAGATGATGGATCATATTCTCAAATTACAGCTCATTCAGTTAAAAATCCGAACAAATCTTGCACCTTTAATGCCTATCGCTCAAACATCGCATCTTTCGCAATTTGAAAAATTCCTCATAGCACTTTATGAAATAAATTATGCGCACGAATTCACCAGTAAGTATTCCTTTTCGTTAGAATGCCTATAACTTTCCATCGATTAGAAAGGGATCTGATTCTTTGATTACAGTTCTAAAACTTCCCAACATTTTTTAATTCCGCGATGGTTACAAGAATTAGATACTACCCGTTGTCAAATAAAACTTGATTTGGCTTCGTTTCCGATGAGAGTACGTGTATTAGAGATCCAACCTCGTTGAAAGTTATGAAAAGCCCAGAAACCGAAAATGATGGAAAGCAAGAAAGGTATTGCTGATGAATGCCTTTCAGTCAGCCTCTGTGCTTTTTTCATTTCAGGTGATAGGCGAACAAGATCCGTGGAATCATTCAACTACAATTTATCGCAACCATTTATCAATTTTCCTCGATATGTAGAATATAATCAAAATTTGAATCAGTATATGTAACATTAACTTTTAACTATTAACAATATAAGGTTCAATATTAAGTTATAGGTCGGTTGACGAGGAGGTAGAAATTAGAGTATCTAAACGAGCTAAGAATATGAGATGAAGGGAATATCGTTAAACTGTAAGAAATACAACCAATAATTCATATAAGGCTATTTCTTAATTGATATCAAAGATCAATTAATTGAAAAAAACTTCTGTAGAATATCTTTCATCGTCAAATTTTCCGACGGTTTAGTTCCATTTTTGTGTAATTCTTATCGGAACATATTTTGAACTAATTATTCAAGAGAGTTACAAGATATGGTAATTTTTAAGGAGAAATGTCAAATTTCAACCTTTTACCATTGAATGTTTTTAGCATAATTTAGTCCAGAACATGATCAATTTCGAAGAAAAATGCTTGAGACCGGTTTAAAGGCTAAACCAGAAATAACAACTCATATATAACTATTATTGTTATTATTATTATTATTATTATTGTTACACATGTATGTAACAATAACAATAATATCGCTCTTCAATTAAATTCATTATATTATGAGCTATTATGTCATTGTATTTCTTTTCTGTATGTTCTTAGTGGACGAAGAAGTCCAAGAACAATAAAAAATTTCTGTATCTTATCTTAATATTTGCTTTATCTGATCTTTATCATTACAATTGGACAACTATCCAGTGGCAATGTTCATATAAATCCATAAATGTAGCTACAAATAGTTATTACATGACGCCTGGAATAATATACAAAAATCATTACATTCAATATATTCACGTAGAATTACTAATTTGCTTTCTGCGTGTTTTTTAGTTAAGATTAATTCATATAATCATTATTACTATTGCATACATCCTGCAGTTAGAGTACGCTCAAGTGGCAGCCCCTATACACCCAAATACGTACAAATACGCCAAAATCCATAACTCTAGAAGCCCCACGCATATTAAATTTTTAAATATCCTGATTAACTTCCTCATACCACTATTTATACACTTATGCTAACATTGTGTACCCTCCATTTCGTTAGCGTTAATTAATATGGAAAACATACGAAGAACAATCGTTTGCTGCTACCACTTATGCTGTTTGAAATCGTAATTGAATGGAATATATTTCAATATAATGGTAACACGATCTTGGATAAGTCTAAATCAGGTAAGGAATATTACTTATGGACTGAATCTGATAGACAACGAAAACTCTTTCCATATGGATTCCTGTTCGTTGGACCCGATTGCGAAAAGGTCCATACGTCATAAAATGTTACGAGATCGCTGCGACCGTTTGAAGAAAAAAGTAGGTAAATAGCTTCCAAGAGAAAAAGACGCTTCCTGCAGACGCATCTAGGACGCAGGAGTAATCTTCAGATTTTTCTCACAGGATTTTCGTTCTTCACGTAAAATACAATCATCCAGCGAAGGAAATGGAGAACGAGACACGCGATTTGTAAAAAGCAGGGAAAAATCCGTGTGTTCTAGCGAGTTCTGCCCAGAGAATCCAGCGATTTAGCTATTAAAACAGAAATATCTTAAAGCTTGTGACACTCGGTGGTTATAATTAAAACCTTTCATTTTATCGCACGTTGATGAAAATTGGATTATAGGTTACTCATTGAGAAAGAAGAATTTTACGAAAATGACATTAGTTCAACTTTCGACCGCAAGGGAAATGTTGGTACCTTAGGAAGGACAAAACTAAATCATTGAGTTATATTTAATTACAGAGGGTGCTCCAATACCATCTAAAATAAGTCTTTGTACTTGTAGTTATTGTTAATCGAGCTCATGTTGAACATTCTGTGATTAGAGTAAATGTGCTTCAGAACTTAAGGTGGGATTACAGAATGTTTAGAAAAAGGCTGACAATAACAAATCAACCCAGAGAGAGTACGTTGTCAGAGGACGTAGCCGTTATTATGCTTTAGTTAATTTATGAAGGCCTTTAGAAGAAAATCAGGAAAATAGATGATCGAACAAATCGCTTCAAGGAATACTTGAATTGAAAAATACAATTATTTATTTGGATGAACCATTTAAAACAAAAACATCTTTCTGCTTAAATAAACGGTCAAAATATATTATTTGGAAAAAGAAAGAATGAATGATATCGAGCTGACCTCCATTGGTTAAGCAGGCACTGGGAATTTATTTTGGGAGCTCAATGCGGAATGTACAATTTGACATTCCTTGTCACAAGTGCCATTTTGACCTGTTATGGCATTTATAGGTTATCATGTTTCAGTTTATTCCTCGTTCTTAGCCTATTAAGCTGTAGTTGGTATAATGTTTTCGAAAACGCGTTTAAATTGACTACACGAACATTTTTGTGGTTCTAAAATGTGAGAAAGGAGGTTTAACGTATTTTTATGATTATTGAAGGATATTATAAGGAAATGTGGATATAAAGCGATCTATAACGTATCATTTGGTCCATATCATCCAACTGAAGCACTTGCAAAAGCCTTGGATCTTATAGATCCGGTGCTCCCAGGTAAATGCACGCCTATCCCAAGGCGTGGAATGCAATCCAACGGAACGGAAGGAGCTACTCACATATGGCTAGAAGAGGAGAAAGAAAAATAGAATTAATCTTATTTCCCTCGCAAGTTAGAAAACTGATGTTTTACCGCGAGCGACGAAGGTTCTTCTGGGAAATGGGAAGGAAGTGGCCATGACCACTGTGGCACGTTGGAAGATAAAGCGATCCATCGCCATCCATTGGCGAAGAACACTCGCCATCAGTGAGACAAGTACGCCATTGGGGTGGGGGTCAAGGAAAGAACATATCCATTCATCCAGCGTCGCAGACGTCGTCTATGAGTAACGACGCATTTGGAGACCTCTGCAGAGAGTCGAGGACCCAACTATCTGGTCTAAAGCTATCTGTACCACGTCCTCACTTCTCCATATCTCTTCAATTCTCTTTTACACCCGTTCTTTATCCCCGTTCGCATCTGAACCGTCTTCCCCCAAACCGTTCACTACCGTTCTTCCCGCAGAGAGATGGATTGCCCGGAACCAGGCTCCAAATGCATGGCCGAACGTACCCAGATTTTTCAAATCCCTATCACGAGTTTCCTGAAGGAATACGATGGAATCTCATGACTTATTCAGAGGCATTAGGCATACATCTACGGTATAATTAAGACCTCCCTTTCCTCATTGTGTTTTTCTTCTTTTTCTGCCGTTCGCCTCCCTCCCTCAATACAGAGATCCTTGGAAAGTGGGATACATATATTGGTTTATGCATTCTCGTTTTAATGTCATTTCTTTCCAAAAAAATGCGTTACTTCGATAAAGGGTTGGAGGGGAAAGAGAAGGCTTTTGATCGAGGATGCAAGTCCGGAATAATATTTTTGGGATACCTTCGGATGATATCGCTTTTGTTAATCTTGACGGTGAAGATTGGTGTTGTTAGATTGATTTTAAAGGAGAAGTATTGATTTGAGATGAGAATGGAATAAAAAAAGCTTTGAAGAATCGCTGCTTTGACTTTTTTAAGAAGAACTCACGAACTGAATTTTACATGGCGCATTAATACGTTTGCGTTTATCTACCGAATATACGATCACTTCATTGATAATTCATTAACGTTATCTGATAATATTTCATCATTTGCTTCGAGTTTAGATCACGCAAATACCAAAGGTGAAAGATTATTTTAATCTATATTGATGCCTTACAAGCCGCCTTTCAGCGTTTGGCATGGGCTGTAAACATCAGCTGTTCGAACTATTAGTTTATTTTGTTATTATCGCGTATCATTACGGAAAGAATGAATATTTAAAGTAACTTGTCCATTCTCTTAATTTACTTCTATTAATGGATTGACCATATTAATGATGAGGTCGCTTAGTATCGCTTACGTCTTTCGAAAATATATTTTCCCTGAATTGCAATCAAAGCCCATCTTCTAATTATCTTTTTTAAAAACTGCATCTGAGATCATTTTTGTTAAGCCTACATTCTTTCAGATAACAGTTATTCAAAACTGCCTTGAATCTCCTTAAGCATTCTTAACATAGAAACATATGAATGAATGAATATATTTGCTCTAAATATTGACTACAAAATTAATATAATATAATTTACATAGTTTTATCAGATATTAAAGCTTTACGTGTCAACTAAGGTTATCCTGTGTTGTTGACACCGATATACAGTACGTTTTGTGTTCACATAGAAATACAATAGTGACATGTGTTATTACGATAACATTACTATGGCAAAAATAAGAAAAAGAAAGTGGTATATTTATACAAACGAATACAACAAAAATTGATGAACAATAAAATGAACAAAGAATCTTTCAAAATTTTAAGAAAAAAATATACCAATTTCTTCATGAGCTAACAACCAATTTTTGTTCTTTTTTAGAAACAAGTTGAAGTTAGAGAAGCTTTTAATTTCATTTGGTAAACTGCAGTACAATTTTTGCCCTAGATGCAGAAAAGATTTTTATAAATATTAAACTTTGGTTTTTTTAACCTAATATAATTTTCATTTCTCATACTAAATACACTTTTTGCATATTTTATTTCAAATAATGGAGGTTTATCGCTACATCGTAAAAAGTAAATTCTTAAAGTTCTATATAAATACCTATATTTTAAATTCGATAACTTTAACTGAACAAAAAGCGGAAAGGTATGCTCATAGCGAGTTTTTCGTGTAACAACTCTGATGATTCTTTTAGTAAAATAACTAAAGTATTTATTGTATTTTTGTATGCACTACCCCAACATATTAGTCCATTCATTAAATCAGAGTGTACTAGGGAACATTATATTAGTTTACGCAATGAGAGGGAACACTTGTTGCGTAAAAAATAAATTTTCGACAAGCATATTCTTAAGGCTTTAGCAACATCACCAATATGCCTATTCCATTTCAATTGCTGGCCAAAGTACACACCAAGATGCTGAGGAAGGTTTCACGGGTTAGCAACCGGGTGAGATGATTGGATGGAGCCATCCAGTCATCTCACCTGGCTGGAAACCTGGTTGGGAACCCGTGAAACCTTCCTCAGCATAATTCACCGGGAAAGTATCCGATCTTTCTATACACACCAAGATATTTAAAAATTTCAACCCTTTCAATGTTTGGACATGAGCAACTTGTCTTTCTTCGTCAATATGTTTTCTAGACAACTGCCATGAAACTTTTTATTACAGTCATTACACGATACAGATATAGAATTGCGAGTTGATTTTTTACACATAGCACAATTAGCCATTTTGGAGAACAACAAATAAATTTAAACTTCGAGAACACAATTACGAGCACATGACCTTAGCCTCGTTAAGAACGGAAGAGACGTCCACCACGAGAGCTGAACTACTACTATAAGTCACAGGAGCTGATTTGTTCATGGGTAGATAGGCATTTCTCTATATTGAGGTTTTTTGCATCATGACTGTTAATTTCTGCCGCGCTGTTGTATTCTTTACAACACAGACGGTTTTTCGGGTCCCGTTTCTACCTGGGTGGTCCCTTGAACCTCATGCCCGGGTCAATTCCTATATCGCACCTAACATTAACTTGTAAAGTCGTCAAATGCTTCTTTTTAGTCTTAAACGGACTGCGAAAGCGAGTAAATCTGTGAAGTGACGTTTGTTGTAACACATACAACGCACGACCGCTTGGATAAGTTTTTCGTTGGTGAACTCTATTTTTGCTTATTATAACTTTTACATGGAGTTTTTCACTTCTTTCGTCATAAAATTTATTAGACGCATTTCTTCATTAGACGCATTTCTTCATTAGACGCATTTAAATTTCGTAACTAATGGGCATCTAGCTTTTTAGGTACTCTCTGAACTCATGTAAGTAAGTAAAGGTGAACAATAATATTTTTTACTAAAAGTTGTTTACTTGTTAAATTATTCCTTTTAAATTATATTATTACCTAAAGTTTAGTACTCAGAAATAATAATTAGTTCAATTAATTTTACAATTTTGGCCGAAAAACGATCTGTTGTATGAAATACAACGCGCGACTGATGAAAGGTTAAGAATTCAAGGAATCGTTTACATAGAGATCTCAACCCAACAATTTTTACGGGATCAGAAGACACTGAAATAAAATCAGTTAAAGTTGATACCCAAGCTATCGAAATTGGCTTTGCTTTGATAAAAAATACTGAAAATTGTCTGATGAAGTATCGCTACAATGATTGATGATCCTTAATTAGATTAGATCAGGGTTATTTTACCGTTTTCGGATTACAATACGATAAGATTCAATATAGTGTATTATGATGAAATAAGCCAGGTACTGAAGTAGTTCTACCTTGGGAATTAATTCTATTAATTTTTTTAAATGTATCCACCAACGTGCCTCTAATATACTTATAAATCTACGAAAATTGTCCGCTCACTTAGAAGAACATTTTAACATTTTTATCAGCCGTTGAGTCAGCGTCCACTCGCTTAAACAACAGCGTATTCTTCTCGTAGAGGAGACCAATCCCTGCAGTTATAAAACAAAATTATACACAGACAATTGAGATCTTCATTTCCAAAGGCCGCGCACCATTTGAAACGAGTTTCATACCTTTTAGAGGTCTAGTTCTACTCAAACGAACAAGATATATTAGTGGCCTCAGTTTGAATTAGGATTTGTTAGTTGCATCCAAACGCTGATCGATAGCATTGCCCTCGGTTCGTCACTGTATTACCAAAGAGTAAGGATCAGACGTCAAATGGATCACTTTTTTCTTCCATTCTCGGGTTCCGTCGCTTTACAGGGCATTTGTTTCTTACGGTACTTACAGTGTCTATCTTCGCTCGGCGTTTTCAAAATTATCGATGAGAATGGCCCTTCACGACGGAATTCTTATTGCCATTCCTTCGCATTAGAAAATCTTTGAGTTTTTAATTTGGAGTTAGTTTTAAAATTAAATAATTACAACACTACCAGGTAAATCGTGAATGGGCTGAAGCTTTCTCTTCATTAAATTATGGGAAATAAAATAAAAATATCTAGACGTACGTAAAAATTTTCATTTGTCTTTCGGATTGGAATGGAGTAAAAGTGTATTTTGTTTACCTATGCCTCAGTACTCTTCCGTATTAATGTAAAAGCTTGAGCGTAAATGATTAATGGCATCCGTTTTGGTCACTCCTCATATTTCATATGAAATGTTTTATGTACACAGACACAGTGCGGTATTTTAATGGATTTTCATAGTATTCTAGATCAGTGAGGAAAGGAGGGGAAAATACTTCGATCATCATCTTTTCTCTTAAACCACATTCCATCCTCAAATTTTGGTTTGCTGAATTGGGAGGGTTGAGCATATAACCAACTTTTAGGCTGATGAATGAAGAGACTGATCGTTTCGGCAATTTATTTGGAATTACACTGAGAAAATTGCAGCTTATTTACATGCATCAATGCATCTTTTTCTTAAGTCCTTTCCTGTTTCCTATATGACAGGACTAGTGAACCTTTTGCGGCAATATGCCATATTTGACGATTATAAAGGGCTTGCCTGGCAAATTGGTGCCGAAACATATAGTGAGATTGTGATATTATACATTTTTAATACATAATATCACAATAAAAGATCCTAATTCGATGCGATTAGGATCTTTTATAAGACTTATACGATTGTTAGTTATCACTACCAATAAAACAGAATCCTCATTATTTACTATGGAGTTTAATTTTTTAAGTGAATAATGCAAAAAAAGATAATGCTGTAGGAGTTTCGGGTGCCGATAAAATTTATCACGTGCCTTTTTAGGCACACGTGCCATAGGTTCGCCACCCCTGCCATATAGGGGGTTGAGAACCTACACCAATTAAATATCCGATTCACTATAAAAAAATTTTTTACATCTTACTGACAAGAATATCGAATCTTTAAAATTTATGTATAAATTAAAAATAAAGAACAAAGGAGAGGAATAGGAAAATATATAGAGTATCGTTGATTATAAAGGAGTACTTTTCTCAAATTAACTCATAAAAAATATTCTAAAAGTTAACTGTTGGAGATAGAATGAGGTGCAAGGAGTTGATATATCAAGGGGAATGATTTGCTGAACCTTATGAATGTTGCTATCTAAAGAAAATGAAATGAAGTTTGAAGTTAAAACCTACGGTCCAGGCAGGCATCATCTAACTGGCACATCAACAATCCGCTTCATTAAGAATAGGTGAATCCAGCCGATTACAATTTAACTGACTGTATGTATCTTTTGACTCTATTAAAAACATATTCCAGAAGGCACGTAATGAAGGATTGCTAAATATAATCGAATATTTATTCATCACTTATTAGAGAGATGGGAAAAAGAGAAATATTTTGTAGGTTGTTCACTCACCCTCGTGAAATTGCATAAGTTTACCTCTGAAAGGGTACTGTAGAAATAACTGCCAATTACGTATTTAAACCAACGAATCTGAAATTGCAGTCGAAGAAACGGTGATAATGTACACTTTAATGGGGGAATGCGTTAGGTGTTTCGCCTCTGAATAAAAGTGCCGATTATAACGTATCATCGAGCCACCTTGAATTTCCTCCTTATTACTCACGGTAGTCAGGCGAAGGCAAATGTCCAAAGGCTTATCGAAGAATAAAAAATTGATGTTATTGCGTTAAGTAGTGTGTTTATTGATTTCGTAGCAAGTTGATTGTGTCCCAAAGTACGATATCCAATCAATATTAGGTCTAGGAGAGTAATGAGCCGTCATCTTGCCTCAATGCAAAAGATCGTTAATGCGAGGCAATTTAAGGTATAGAGTGCATTGTATTAACTCTCTTCAATTAGTGACGTAATAAGTATCATTCGAATTCTGCTTTTTTCGAAAACCTCATTTCCGATGCTTTCGAGGTCCACCGCACGAGTATAATTTCCTGAAAATTATAGGTTCCCAAAAACTGAAAAAGTCCTTAATGGAAAGATATTTCTGAGAAATAATTAGGACCGAAGTAATTAATGGCTACTTCTGAGGTGCTTCAGGAGCCACCAAATTTTAAGTAGCCAACGTCAGACTTGATTAAACTTCGATTATGCATCGAATTCAGAGAATTATGGAAATTTCATGTCTTAAAATGGATGCAAGGATTCGAATGGATTTAATGATCGTTCATTGAGTGTCTTTTTACTATCAAAAAGAAATTGTCTGATCTACCATAAAGAAATATCTTTTATAGCAAAACATTAAACTTTAACTCGAACATTTTTAGAAAAGTTGAAAAATAACCCTATGATTTTCTTTTATTGATTACAGCAGAACTAACCTAATATATAGGGGAAGGTGGGGCAGTACGGGAGACTTAATATTCTCTGAGTATTTGAGGGTATGAGGAAATTAAGAAGTTAAGATATTATGGTATGAGAAATTGTTACAATTGTAAAAAATATTACTGACTTACAATATTAACTGGAAAAACCGTAAGAAATAAAGGGTAACGTATGTGGAGCATGCAAAACATAAGGCATTAACGTAGGGCACATATTTGAGTGGTCTCATCGTCTTCACTGTCTATTTCGGCACACGTTTTGTTTGCCCACATAAGGGCAACCGGCATATCCAGAATTCCGCTGAATGGTCATGACAGTAAAAGCAGTCGTTGCTTTCTTCATTATAACTAGAAGATGGAGGATTAGTTACACTGGAGTTATCCCAGTAGTATTCCGTTCTTCCCCACAACCTAATTTTTAAGTTAACCAATTCTATTGCGTCAGTATTATAGCCTAATACGACAGCACAAAATATTATATGAACATTATTAATATATATTGCTAACACTTTTGCGCAGACGATTAGAATGAAGCACCGACAGGTATCGCTCTGGAATATTCTTTTTTTAAAAGTCGTTTAATTAATAATTTAGCAGCTCGCCGGTTCCAATACATCAAAATGAGACTTTAATTTATACATGACTTGCTTGAAGCGTGAATGGACACCCCTTTTATTTTCGAACTTAAAATGGTGTTATGGGAGAAGCAATAGAAAGCCTCCGAGATCGCAGACCTCCCCCTAAAGCCAGAAAAACCATTTGCTAATTAAAACTTCTCTTTAAAAGAGTCTGGCTGTGGATTTTCCTGATGAGGGACAGGATGATAACGAGCCCATATCGATCATTTTAATCCGATCACCAATTTATATTCGTTCCGGCAAAAATTACAAAATAATTAATACGAATAAAGGATTCTGCAAGTTCATCAGAAGGGAAATGGTGTAAGCTTTATGGGTTAGTAGAAATTGAATGAGGTATTAAAAAAGAACCGTCTAGGTTAAACGGATAATGACTTAAAGTTCATACAAAAAGGATTTAAATAAGGATATTTTTAAAACGTTCTCTTTAAGCTCTCGGTCTTAGCACTGAACAGCTTCTAACTGCCGATGTGGATTCATTTACTCTTTGTTGGTGTTTTTTGCAACTTACGCAGAATATAGACATGAACCTATTTTAGATATATGTGGTAACTGTTGAGGTTATTTTGAACAAAAAGTTTGCAAGTAACGCTTAAAATGTTCATTTAAGACTATCAAAATAGTATCATCAAAATAATCACTCAGCGAAAACAAAAATGTACCTCTGGAATAATGTATGCGCTTATTGGAAATTATATCCACTTGTTATTACAAATGCTATTACAGAAAAAAATGATTAAAGTCTGATAAAAATATCGATAATAATAAGAAAACCCTGATCCTCAAATCGAAATTTTTTCTTCATAAAGCTGGATTTGTATCATTAAAAAAATATTAATAACATGCTACACAAGCTCCAGTAAAATTAAATACAATTATTCACTTCAAAGTTTCTATTTCAATAAATTCCAATTTTAAATCAAATATTACCACAAGTAATCGAAAATTTTGCAGCAGGCAGAGAGTACAAATTCAATTATTTCAGAACTAATTTGTTTAGTATTCGTCTAATGCAATCAATGTAGGTAGAAGTTGTGTATAAGTTGTGAGAAGTGGCTTATGGTGATTAGGTATCAAGCAGTCTACGCTCCAATTTTAAGGTTATTTCTATTTTCACCTGTTGTAGTAAGGATTATTTTAGGGAAAGAGGGGAGTGGAAAATCTTATCTGTGGATATAATTAGTGTACTGAGGTCAGGATTGTAAAATCTAATATCTCGTTTTACCTTCTTTTTTCCATCTTTTTTTTAATAAATATCATACTCATCAGACAACTTCATAGCACCTACAAGATTAACAATTTCGTAATTGACGTTTTTTCTTGGACAAAGAGACAAATTAAGGGTACCTTTCGAATTATTTCGAATACTTTGACCATGGAACGAGCTTTCCACCAAAACTGGATTTCTCTTCACTAAAACACCCGAAAATTAGAATTATGGAACGTTTTTTCGAAGAAATTGTAATGTGAAAGCAATAAGGGAAAGATTTCGGATTTATATAAAGGAAGATCGGAAACTAATAATATAGAGAAAAGCGTCTAATAAAAGGGCTTAAGAGCTTACGCCCGCTTAAATAAAGGTTAATGTTAGCTTAAATTTTGTTAAAATATGTCATCACGTGAATTCCGCTTCCAGAATTGAAGCTAAGACTACCTTTGCACATTAATCTTCTTTCTTGAAAGACGTATCAAAATTTTCATAGCTCGCACTTTATAGAATATTTTGGAATTAACACTACCTACGAACTTGAAGAAGCAACAAGAGTTGAGAACAGTTGTCCAAAATTAATAAGATTACTTCTGTAGATGCCCCAGTACGATTGAAGTGATTCTTCTTTGTTGAATATTCTGGAAGATATTCATTTGAGTGTGCTCACTTAATTCACCTTAAGTCCAAAATACCAATACCGACCTTTTATCAAATAATCATGTGGGACATATGAAGTTCGTCTCCATTATATATGTAATGGAATTCCACCAAGTATGGTCAAATCATATCCATTACAATCTCTCAAATATGTTGTTCCATAATTTTCTAAGAGAGATAGGAAGAATCATCGTTTGTTTGGAACATTTTTTTCTCTTCAGGATTGAGCTTATTGGCCAAGAAGAACAATCATTTCACATCAAAAATCACTCCGACGTTAAAAGCTATAAACAGCGTTTTCTCATCTCCTCTCATTTCATCATTCAATGTCCTAGTGACAGCTCCAATGTCTACGAGCGCATTTTTCTCTACACAATCTCCTCTATTCTCTTTTAATCTCGTAATTTTAGGTTCGGGAAAGGAAGTATGATATTTCAATTGACTCAATTGCATTCGTTTGTAATTGTGATGGGAATCAAGATGGATTACTTGTAGGCGTAAATATTATTATAGGTATTTAACTCTACACTCTTAATTTTTAACATTTAGAGTTTTAGATTTTTTGAGAACTCTAGCAAACGATGATTACAAAAATACATAGTCTGTTAATAATCTATGCCTCTTATGATAGTACATATTAAATTGTGTATCAAATAATATAGCTATCAAGTAAAGCGTTTTAAATTGCTAACCAAGAGCTCATAATGGCCTTATAAACCAAAAATACAGATTTCAGAGAGAGGTAAAGGGTTTTCTTGTGAAGTTTGATGTAACATCACGTACGAGATATAATACGGCTAGCCTGGCCTTTTGCACTACATTTTAACTCACAAATAAATGTTACTTTTGGTGTCAATAAATTATCAAACTCCAGTTCAAATTCTCCTTTGTAGTTTTTCGTTTTATTAGCATATTATTTATATTCTTCATTTGAATTGAATTTTCGTTTATTTAATTATTAAAATTTAATTATTAAGAGATAATGAAGATATTTGCTAACGTTAAAACCAATTGAAAGAAAGGATGAACAGTGATTTTTCACGTGAAGCATGCACGAAGGAATATTTTCAGAAGGAACAGACGTGAAAAGAGTATGAAATGCACCCGTTAAGTGATAGATCAGGGGTGTAGTCATAGTCCTCTCTGACTTTTTTATAACGGTTTTCCTGTGGTTTATATAAATAACTAGTAATCTCTCCCCGTCATCCACGACGGGTCTTAATTTAAATTTTTTTAATAAATATGCAACAGTTAAAGTATAGATAACATAGTATATAACTTATAAATACCCATATTTACTTAATAAATACTAATTAATATCGAATTTTAACTTAAGAATATTAGTGATATTCCTAAAAAATTACATATTCGATTTATTCGTACATTATGCAGTTCGTGAGAATCACACAAACGCACTCACGCACTGATTTAAAATGTCCGCTTTTAAAATCAAGTTTGCGTTAAAATTTTGCCTCTCAAAAATCTTCCCCTTCCTGGACGTAATATTTAATCGTCATCTTGATCACCACAAACGAACGCATAAGTATCCTTTAGTAAATCGGTTTGATAAAGAAAAACTCTAAATGGCCGTAATTTTGTTCCTGCTATTTAAATATCATAGTTTACATTCGCTGAAATCTAAATTTATTACCTCCTCTTCATAAATTCTGACATTAGTTTCTACCATTAATTCGGCATGGACTTAAAATCCCCGTGTATTCTTATGGGAAAATGAATGTATCGGATTCAAAAATCACCTTGGACGTCAGGGGGACTGGTTGTTTACTACGGCGATATTTTACAAAATGTTCGTTTATTTTGTCATAGTTTTCGAAATTCCGATTCAAAAAGTGTATTTTACGAAAATGGTAAGATTTTGTATTCAATTTACCTTCGGTTGGTACTTTTTTGACTTCGTAGGACCAATATTTCCAATTTAATTCTGTAAAAGTAACAAAGCCTGCAAGGTACAAAAAAAACTTTATGTGCATTCCTTGCGGAAACGTATTATGGATCCTGGGTTCGAACCCGAGCCTTCATAGGGATGAGAATATTTTTCGTGGGGCTTTCAACTTATTAGAAATACAATGCAGTTTGTCTCATAGCTCTACGGCAAATATTTTCTGAGATAGAGAAGGGACGGATTTAGCTTTTTATGTATATAATTAAACTTTCTGTTTTAAATAATATTAACAGTTAATCATTCATAATTTTTAAGGATGTCAAACATTCTAAGGAAGTATAGACTTGAAAAAATTCCCCGTCCCGTCGGAATTTTTTTAGTCCAATTCTTCCTTGGGCTTTCTCCTGGGTGCACGCCATCTTGTGCTAAAATACCTTTGCTCACTTGCCATGGATGTCAAACACGCTGAAGTAATGAAGCAGACATGTACTCTAAGGAATAATGATAGTTTTGGACGAAGATGAAACATGTGATACTTAATATTTACTGGAGAAAGTACCTATTTATGTCTCATGCTATTCTTTAAGAAGTTTAATCTTAAAGAAAGGGCACAATCATTTCGATAAGCGTATTAATAGAATGAGACGTCGAGCTCGCATCGATTTCATATTTATTCGAGTTTGGTTTTTGACCGGGCTTTTTGGCCTCAATTAATGGAAATATCAAAGGATACAGGTATATCCTCGAAAGATAGAAACGTGAAATAAAATCCATATTCGAATGAAACTATTGAAACGATTTCACATTGGACGGTACCAGGCAGAGGAATTAAACAGAGTTCCCGAAATCCTTTAATTATAAATCTCGAGGAATCTGTAGAGAGCCTTTTGAAGAATAAAAAAACGATTTGGGATGTAGTTAAATGGATTCACAGATGACAAAGACCTTGTAAGTGATTCCGACAGAGGATTCTGAGATAATTCTGACAGAGGATAACATATACCGATCGTGTCTGATGCTTGTTTAATATCGATGTAAGAGATAATGAAACTAAACGAAAGAGAGCTGATTCAGTTATCGAATGGGAATATTTACAATGAATGGCTTTATATGAAAATATCTCACTTAAAGAGGGAAAATTTGCAGCTGTTGAAATAATAAAGGCTATTAAAAATAATTCTTATGCTGACGATTTATGTGATTATAATTTCATTGAAGAAAAAGGTCAATGCTGCAGAATATTAAGATTATCGTATTTTAATTAAATACACTATCAGTTCATAATTTATATAAGAAAATATATTCTAGTTGTTTTGAATAAAAGGAAATGGAAACATTATGGGGTATTTAGTAAATTTTAGTTTTGGTATTCAGAGAGTTAAAGAGACAAGGGATTGAATTGCGATAATGAGGATTTTAATAGAACAAAACCTTGAAAATAAAGAAGATGGATGTGTAAGGATTGTTGATTTTGATAGGATTTTCGTAGAAAGCAGTTACTAATTTATTTAAGAATTGAAGCATCATGGGTCATATTTGAAAAATATGAGATTGGTAATTCTTAAATAAACCAATGTGGGTTGGAATATCTGATGGAGAATCAAAAAGTGTAGTAGGGGAGTAAGGGCTTCATTTAGCACTACCACTTTTGAATATACATAATAGAAAAAGAAATCGTATAACTGAAGCAAAATCATCACAATCCGTTGATCTTCGAAAATTATCGATTGTATTTAGAATTCAATGAAGAAGTGCCTAAACTAGGATAAGAAAAATATAGTTGATGGATGAACATATGTGCATTCATGGAATGGTGTAACCTTGGATCCCCGTAATGGGATTCGTAGAGAAGTTCAAATTGTAAATTTTCAATCAACTTATCAATCTTTACATCTATTTTAAAGAATTCGAGAGATGGATCTCAGAAAAATAATTGAGCTTACCAGAAAACCTCAGTGAAAACTATACGGAAAACTTTAGAAGTTATTTAACGCTTTGCTTTGACATCTCGTCACGAGTGCTATGGAAAGAAAAGATTGGTTCATCATTTAAATAATTTCCATTACCTTCGATGATATATTAAATGCCACACACTTACAAATTATTGAAATATCTCTCGGAGATGCTTCATAAGCGTCACTATTGAAGAGCATTATGGCCTACGTCCATCCCCTTAACTAATAAGGAATATCAAACAACTTGAGATTACAAACAAATACACACCATCTATAAACCGATGGGCTCAACTACTCAACCAATACCTTTATTGCCCTCTTTTCGATCCTCCTTGTTATTGTTTGGAGTCGATGGCTCAAGGACTTATGATCTTTCAATAATCAATTAATCAATCCATCATGACGACGGTTAAAAATCATAGCCTTAAGAAATTATCCTACGATTGGTTGATTTATTTTGCTCTGCTACCAAAACGTAAAGGGCTTCGATTATTCAGAAATTTTCTATAAAAGGGGAATATTGGAGCTAATTAAAGCCAAGAAAAATCGAACTGACAGTTACAGCATCTAAGCTATGGTCACTTTTCATCGAACGGGAATCGAACCCGGGATCAATTTAAGATGAACGCGCTATCCATAAGAAATCCAGGAGCTCCTTTTTTGGTTTGTTTTCAGATGATAATATATCTTTTATGTTAATCAATTGCAAATATAAACTTAATAAATTATTAAATTTTTAAACTAATTTTTCAAGGGCAGAGAGAAGGGGAGTTTGTTTTAATTCAGTATAAGATTGTTGCTTGAAACAACGAAGAAGTAGACAATCAGCCATTAATTTCGTCCTTGAACTCCGTAAACAATTGTTTCGAACGTGCAACCAAACATTCTAATATTCACAGACGACGGTAAGTAGAGCAACTTAAATCGCATCTCCTTACCCATTTGCTGTTATGCGTTAGGATCAAATTCACTGCTTATCGCTCTTGTTTATAAATTTAAGCACTCCTTTACACGTAAGATAATTCATGAAAAAGACCCACGTTATTACCTCTCAAAAAGTTCATCACAATATCATTTGGCTCCTTCGTAAGTACTTTGAAGCGAATTCAGAGCAGCGGTTGAGTTTGATGACTATAATTGCCATGAGTATAAGGGCCCGGAAACATCTGAGTGCCCTTTATATTATCATTGTTACATAAAATATTCCGCAAAAAGTCTTTGATAGTATTTGACAAGGACACTTCAGTCTATTTATCTTTTGCCTATTAATTGACAGAATTGTATCCGTTCGTTTACTCCTTTTTCATCTCATTTTTAAAATATTATTTGAGTACTTTAACTTGTGGAAACTATTCCGAGATCCGTATCCCTTTACCAATTAGTTTTCAAACGATTGATATATGATATCCTAATTAGTAATTAAAATCATCGTATTCATACTCATTAAGGGCTGGAATTGTTAAAATTTTACGCTGTACTTTAATTGCGAATAATTTATTATCATTCATTCAAGTACATTAAAATACACTCATAACTTTTCCTTGAATTCTAATTACCGCAATTTAATAGTCAGACAAGACTTTAATCATTGACGGAAATAGATCATAAACAACGTGTGAAACATGGCTTATAGGAAATTTATTCTCCCTGATCGTGTGAGTTAGTATAATTCCATGTATGTTTTTGTGGTGAAAGATACTTAGGCAAAACATATATAATCACGGATTTTTTTTATCGCAGCACTATGCCAAAATTGAGAAGTCCAATGAAATGCATTATATACCTTACTAATTTCTTTAGATAGAAATTTTCCGTTACTCTCTTAAGGTATTTACTCTTAAGGTACTCTTAATCATTCAGGCAAGTAATAACACCAATCCTCTTCACAGGACTATAAATCCATTTGAACGTGTTTCTTTGCAAGGCCTCATCCAACGCAAGAAATTAATTATCTCATTTTCTCCGGAAATCTTATTTGAAGACGTTTCACCCGCTTCAATCGCGGGAAAGGTTTCATTTTATTATCTCAATTGAATATGGATTCGAATTTAATGTAATGAAGTCATCATCGTTGGACATTCTTCGCTATATTTCCTATAGCCGTTACAATAACCTCTCCAAAACTGAGACAAAAAAGCTCTTGACTTCAATTTAAAATGTTAAGTGAATTACATAGCAATTTCTTTAGAGTACCGAGCGCAGGTAATTTCTCCATATTTGAATTTACCGTAAAATTCAATGCTAACGATGGCGTTTCTTAGGTTATAGAGGATTATGGGATAAATATGGGAATTATTCAAACAGTTTACTCGTATTTTCTACCCGAGACTCTGCAGATTTTGAAAATAATGGAAAAGTCTTACCTAAGAATAGAATTGAAACTTTGTGTGCACCAATCATTTTTTTCCAATTCCCTTGAAGTCAGTTTCTGGGGCGAAGGAGAAGAATTGGCTTCAAACTTTTAATTTTAAACTTCAAATTCCTGGTAAAGATTAATGTTTAGAAAAATCGCGGTGCTTATGATACTTCTATGACATTAGTTGTGATAAGCATGTGCGTAGGTTTTATATTTGTATTGCACTTCTGCACACACATCTTATGGCACTCATGCCACTATTCATAACATGGCATTTGATAGATTGATATTAGTTGCTTAAATTAATTGATCCTTTTGAATTTGTCGGAATTAAGTAATTAGGTTTACGAAAACTAATAGTTATTATTCACTTCCAAATTCAAATATTTCATGCTTCAAAAATGTTATACTTCAATTATTAAAAACATTCGTTTGATCTATGTCGAGGAAATCAAACAATTTAGCGATATTTTCAATTTTCAACACTCCCTGTACTTTTCTGAAGCGTCTCTTCTCCCGATCTGTTCTAACTCTAACTAATATGCATTCAGACTCGCACCGCGTTATCCATCAGATCAGCTTCGTCTTTACTTGATCATCCTGATTCATTTTCTTCAATCCTGTATTTCGTATCTCCTCTACATTTTAAATTAATCAAATAGCAATCATACACCATCCTTTTCATAATTCTTAAATCAAGAATTACCATTCATCCAAAATGCCACGAAGCATACTTAAGCTGCTATAAAACAGTATTATAGGAAACAGGAGCCTTACCATACACGGCAAATTAGCTTCTTTTGGCAATTGTTTAGCTTAAATTCTGAGCACAAAGCACCCAATATTCTAATAGTCAACTCGTCTGTTGGTTTATGCACAATATATATATATATATATATATATATATATATATATATATATATATATATATATATATATATATATATATATATATATATCCATACGAGACGAATGTTAACATTGAATACGTTTTCCTCATCCTCACTTTTCCAGATGAAAAAGAAAGGTTGCACTTTGCAGATATTTAACAAATTGTACACAGTTTCGGTTGGGTTATCAAAGGCTTTCCCTGGTGACACAAAAGACACTTTACTTAAATCTAGTTGGAATTTACGTATTTAACTTCTCCGAATGAAAAAAGCGGCGTGTGGTGAAGTGAATTTGAAATAAGTTTCATCCTGCTTGTACAGGCGCCCGCACAATCTCCAAGAGAGCGATCAAAAATCCTGCATTTGCCAAACTTATTATTGGCGGAGGCAATCAGAAAGTGGCGATGCTAATACACCTGAGTTAGGGCAAATCCCGTGCGCGGAATGCGATGTTTCTGAGTTTGAAGGGATCTGCTCCGTGACGGAATTTAGCCTTAAAAATGTTTCGATAGAAATGAGCCCTAATTAGATGTTCCCCAACTTATGCCAGCTAAAAATAAAAGTAGAAGAACGACTCAAGCTAATTAGCGAGGTGGATCTTCTCAGCAGACGCTCCGAAAGTTTGCGTCTTGTTTGTCTGCTAAAATCGTCAAAAAGGAACGAGAAACATTAATACTGCTGCGTAACAATCGGCAAATCCCCAACCTTGCCTTCAAGCTGAAGCAATTAACTTTGAAACTGATCAGTTGAAAAACGAATGCTTTTACTTTGACGAACCCGGGGAATGTGAATGTTTCGTGACATTTTTCAGTGAGAGATTATTCACTCTATTCCTCTCTTAGGGAGGTTTGACGACAAATGAGACGGAGTAGTGTCGATTGGAAACGTTATTTGATCAAACTATTTATCGTCATGGAAGCTGATAAGCAATGTGTACACAGTCATTGCTGCTTCGAGAGCTCACTTATTCAAATGTAAGACAGTTTCCACAAAATTACAATCAGTATATATGGTCTTCATCCTGTGGATTTCCATTAGAAAATTAAGAAAAACTCTTCATAAATATCCCACGTGGAATAATAAAACGACACAATTGATTTCAGCAATTAGATTAATATAAATTATAATAACTCCTCAACATTTTTTATACTTCTTCCACTTTATGATGACTATATAGTAGCGGAAACCAATCGTCCCGCTTTATTGAACTGCGTGGAGTTTTAGCAAGTGTTCATTTTCTTTTCCGAAAAAAAAGTTGGCGTAGATCTTCAAATTGTAGCAGTATGTATAGTATCAATCGTGCTTCGGCAACTGAGTTAATTTTTCACGCATTCGATCCGCCGGGAGTCGAACCTGGTTCACCAATGGTGAACGCGCTACCGATAGTTACTTATACCAATGGTTATTCTGCAAATAATCCCTTTCCTTTTAGATTGTTGTTTGATCTTCTAAGGAGTGTAATTTGCGAGCAGTCGTTTTCCAATTCCAAAATGCAGCAGTATCATTTTCTCAGACGTGGCATAGAATATGTGAAAAGAGGAATCTCACTCATTCCACCGCCAATTAAATCAATCAAAAGATATAGAAAATATATTCTTCTCATATCTCCTTTCATTCCTACTGTATTTTCCGTTGCATTTGAAAGAGATTTCAGTAATTATATGAAGTAATTATTTTGTTGAGCAGATTATTAATCCTAGAAATTAAAGTAAATATCCCTAGATTCTAAATTGACTTCCAAATGGAACAATTGTTATCCATTTCAGAATCGCCAAATTTTTAGGAATGAGGAGGATAAGAGGGTAAGGAAAAATCACTGTATGTATCACAAATTTATTTTCTTTCTATTGACATTTTCACTACTCGTAGTTGTGAATGCGACTCAGAGAAACTATAGCAATGAAAATTATTTTTATCCTTAAAAGTGGCGGATTTTCGGCCATGGTCATGGCGAATGGAGAACAGATTAAGTACTTCTTCCGCAGAATATTTATTAGGTATCCGTTTTAGCGAGTGCCTGATGATTGCGATTACTCCCCAAATCGGGTGGTCAATAAATAGCTGCACCGTAATCTGTTTATTCTTTCTAAAAATAATTTTGGTCACCCAATGGCCCATCCTGATAACACGAATTAAAGTGGTTTTCGCGGCGAAATTCAAAATTCAGTCGGAGCCCAGAATCGTTGGGATTGTTTCTTCAAATTTGGGAATTGAAATGTAAATTTTCTTCCATCGAAATTTAATCCTCTTTTCTTACGACCACAAGCTATCGTTTTGGGTGCAAATTATTCGATTTGTATCGATTGGCAGCCCTCGGTTTAATCAAATTTGCTACTTTGTGGAACTATATCATAGATTTTATGAATGCTCATAGTTATGTGTTTGTTAGCCTAGTTATGTGTTGAGTTTCGTTCGAAATTCCTACAATATATAGCTGTATTGAAAGTATTAACCAATTTTGTGAAATATCTAATTTTGTTACATTTTTTGAGAAAATCATTGTTAACCCTTAACCAGTGACGTGCAATTTTTGTCACACTACCAGTGACATGCGGTCTGGGAGACCGCAATTTTTTAAATATCTTTAAAGTTACTAAATGACACATTTAACAAAGTTTAAAAGCCTTAATAAACTAATCAGTTATTCAATAATTTTAATTCAAATTTAATTTTATGTTAATATGAACAAAATTTCAATTATTAATCATTTTACGAAGATAGTAAAAAATTTGAATGAAAAAAACATATCCTATCAAAATAATGTCGCATATTAAAAATCAGGTCCCTTTTTTGTAGCAAAGCCTTTAATGTATTTTTGGGATGATAATTGATAAAACGTTCTTCAAAAATATTTCATTTATTGTGTTTTTCATGGATTCTGCAAACGTTCGATATTACATTTTTCGTGAAAAATGTCCTACCCCTCCATAGAAGCACAACTCTTGCAAATTTTTTTTGTGCATTATAAAAAAACTGGTTGTCTACATTTGGACCAACAGAAGGAGGTTTTTCGTTTTTTTTCGTGGAGGGCAAAGTCGGCAAGTTTTCCGCTTCTCTAGTTTATCTTCGAAATTTTGAGGTTTTTCAACTGTTAGGTTCAGAATTCGGCCTATATTGGCTCTTAATTATGTTGGAATCTTGCTGTTTTACATTATCCTCTTTAATTGTGGCCTTACTAACTCCGCTGCAATGCATTTAATAATATCGTACCTATTCAGATACTTCTTGTCTTTTAGAGACTGCTAGAGAACAAAAGAATTCACCAATGAAATGTCTAAAATCCTAAGAAACTCTGCCATTGGCCATCTCCTTGTTCTTCGACTAGATGAGTAGCTGCTGCACATTTTATGTAGTGTATCTACTCCACCCTTGATTGAATTATAGAAAGCTATAATTTCAGGTTTCATTGTCACATCATCAGTGCTCTCTGTGGTTCATTGACGACACCAACGAAAGAGTCCTGTTTCTCTTTGGCACATGAGGAACTAGAGTCATGTTGCCGTATATCCATACAACGAGGACCCTTTTGTGCCTTCTTTTGAAGGCCCGAACTCATTGGATATTTCCCTTTAATTTTTTCTTATCGTCCCGACATAGGTCAGTCCTTTCACCCTCAGCTTCTAAATCAGTTCAATTGAAGTGAACCAATTATCAGCTGTAATATTTCGATTGGAATGAAATATTGGCTCAGTGAGACGCGGAACTGATTGCGTAGGTTTCGAAGTCTTTTTGTCTTCCTCTGACAGACCTTTTCCGTTGGTACTTTTTCCGGCGTACAAATAGGCATTATACAAATAGCTATTCGATGTATCCGTCAAACACATCATTTTGAGGCCATACTTAGCTGGCTTGCTCAGGATGTACATTTTAAATCGGCACCAACCCCTGAAGGCAATTAACATTTCGTCAATACAAGTTGGTGTGCCCAGTGAATAGCAACAATGAGATTTTTTTACGAAATGATTTAACAAATCAGAAATTGGTGCAACTGGGTCACTTTCGTACCGGACGATTCGGTCTTCTTGGTTATCAAACCGAAGACATAAAAGGAGAACAGCAAATCGTTGTCCATACATTACTAAACGAAAAATTTCCTTTTCCATGCCATCTGCAGCAAAAGTACTACTAATATCTTCATCGTTAGATTTAAATATTGCCGAATATATTAATAACCCAAGTAAAGCTCTTAATTCAACATAATCTAAATCTTGGATTTCTGGCCAACTCTGGTATACTTTTCTCATAACTTCTGAAGTTTGACATTTTTCCAACACAAAATCAAATTTATTATATCGTCGTCAAAAAATAAGCGACCAAAAATGGAGAGGTTGTAGTTCCCTATCTAGAGGTATAACAGATTGCTTCAAACCTGATTTTTCCGCGACAATGTTATGCAGACGAGTGTAAACGTTTCTCTTTGGCTCTTTAGAACTCCTTTTATAGAGATTTTTTCCAAAATAATATCCAACTTTCTTAGAAATCGGATTCACTGAAACACTTACTTCCTCATCATCGTCTTCTTCATTCTCGTCGGAATCCGTATTGTGATCACTAGCAATAATATTATCCTCCTCAATCTCACTTTCCACTTCACTCTCATCTTCCCTCAAGTATTCCATAACTTGCTCCTCAAAATCAGGAGCGTCCTGTCGTAGTATTCGAGAGGGACCGGGTTTATCACTCATGCTTGTAGTCTTGTAGTCTTTGACGAGTACTTATTTCGCTGTGAAAATTGAGAAAATATCATCAGTAGATATTAGTAGATTACTTGTACAGGAAAATATTTTGATTCCACGGAATGGCGTAGGAAGAAATTTACCTGACGAGTGACAATGATGATCACAAGGCAATTATGTAAATATTGCACCGGGAAGACAACGTTATTCAAGATCAGTAGAAAATTTTCCTCCGTACTAGCTCCGTATATGATGATCGCTCACCAACAGATAATAAGTTAGCTGCTCTTATGTTCCCAGGCAATTGGTTTTCCTGCCGCCATATTTGAAAATTATTTTACAACAAAGATATATTTTAGAAAGAAACGAACTTACTGAAAAAATATAACTCACATGATTCGTCTTTCAAAAGATCCGTGTATGCGATCCGTGTAGCAAGATGATTACTTGGCAACGAATAGAGCGAAACTAAAGAAAGCAGTTTGGAAAATCCGAGAAATACGTTTTCTTTCACATCTGGTCATGTACTGCTCGAACATTCGCCTCGGGTTTTCCCCAGGATCACTCCACCCTTTCCATTGGGGGTCCATATTCCGCTGACAATATGCTTCACTAAAGGTCATTCATCCCAGGCACAAATGAGTAGTGGCAACAAAGAGAAATTCTCGCAGGATTTGGTTATTCTGAGTTTGCCGCCACTTCGGTCGCATCCGTAGTAATTGACATTCTAGTGTCAGAATCACAGCGAAATATAAAGACGAAAAATTCGGTTCCATACACATAAGGTGTTTTAATGCAAGTATGATTTAATATTTTTCTAAAAAGATTTTTATTGCTGGAGTTGATATTATAAAATAACCAAAACAATCAGTATTCTTGAGGACGACCTCAACATTAGCCTACTATCATAAAATCCATATATTTTGCCTAATTTATGCTTTTCAAATAGTAATAACAAAGAAGTGTGAAAATAATAAACTAATGTAATAAATAAAGTTGAATTTTGTAAGCCTCCGTAATAATATTCACCCATATTACGAATTGAGTTTTCCCGAATTAGTGACGTGCGGTCTCTCAGACCGCGCATGAAATTAAATCGCAACTTAATAGAAATACAAGTAAGATAAATGAAATTCAAAGAATTCTATATGCTACGTAAAGGAATCTAAGAAGGTACTATAAATAACAGATTTGTTAAAAATCAAATAATTTTTGTATTCACAATAAAAAAATCGCTGCGGTCTCTCAGACCGCACGTCACTGGTTAAGGGTTAATAAAATAACGTATTATTTGAAATTCACTTAAGGGCAAAAGAGTAATACTACATAATTTACATAATAATAGTAACTATCAGGAAAATTGAGCTGATGGCTTCCAATCATAATCATATTTACTTTTTATATTTCCGTTTATTCTTGTGATATCCCGTGTAAGTACGAAAATGAAAATTTCAAAAGCTGGTTCAGCTTCTTTCTTAGTAGCGTTGATGCATTCGGCCTTCACTTGGTGGAAGATCATTATATTTATAAAAAAATTAATAGATCTAATATTTTAATTTAAACACAATCACAAAATACATTCACGCACGACTATGGTTTCGATGCATGCATCTACGCATCTATTCACATACACCACGGTCGTGCGTGTATGCATTTTGCGGTCGTGTATAAATTAAAATATTAGATCTATTATTCTTTTTATTTTTCCTCTTTCTTAGTACTATTATAATTCAGCAATTATAAAAATTATGTATAAAAACATATATGATACTTTTAGACAGTTTTGCTGGGTAACATTTTGTGATCAAGGAAAGTTAAAGAAAATTAACTTTAAAAAACTTATTATGCCTACTTTTTCGTTATTTAAAAGCACCTATAAAAATGTATGGCACTAAAATCCAACGTATTCTTCTACATGTATTCCGGACATTGGATACTGTAAGTTAATAGTCTCTCTTTAGATATATACATTAGAATCTATTTCTGAAAATAATGGTTCAATAGTGGTCGATTCTTTCAATCATAGGAATTTTTATCTTTTGATTAATGCATCGCAGACAAAACGAACCTTTCCTAGAGCTAATGAAAAATTTTAGTGATTCTATGCACCTTCGCAAAAACCTAATCTTCTAAGGGGAAAGAAAATGGCTATTATATGAGAGATCAACTAGCTCAGAATAGACCATTGCAGTCTCCAATCTCGTTACACTAATGGAATTTCCCAAATCCAAAAGGAGCATTTACACCCATTATTCGGTCGCTAGGGTCTCCTTAGAAAGGGTTGTTAAGTCGGGAAGGGATGGAGATATTTGAGTGGTTTAGGCCGTTGGAGATGCTTATCTAATCACGATAATCGCGTAGATGTGCAGCAATAGCGTGCAAACCGCTGAGCGATTTTCTTTGTGAGTCAGGGTAGAGTACGTCTGCCACTGACTGTGCCATGGAGCGACATTCGCTTTCTTTACCTCACACCTGTCCAACTCACTATCCAATAGCACCCATAACGACAGCGGAGTTCAAGTTAAATACATATACCGTCAGACAAACAGTTACAAAAATTATCAATCAACTGCTTGGGCCGTGACTTCGTGGTATGGATCCATCAGGAGCGAAAGTGAAACCAACTTTTACAACACCACAGAATATTTTATTAGGATACGACCATGGTTTCGACGGATGACTTCATTAGTCGTAACCATGGTCGTATGCTAATCAAATATTTTGTGGTCTAGTAAAAGTTGGTTTAATTTTCGCTTCTCATTATCAATGCTGTATCAGTAAAATATATTAATTCTTCATAAATATTGGAAATGGGATACCTGTTCGAGTACGTGGTTTTCAATAACAATTTTTGTTCCAATTGGACAGCTTCCTAAGAATGCCATCATTTTCGTTTTAGCTGTCGAAATTTTTAGGTTACATATTTTACTCAGTTGATGTAATTTGTGAACCGCCATTTGTAGTTTATCTTCACTATCTTGTATAATATCCTGGTCGTCAGCGAATAACAATGTGTTTAAATACTCAGAAGGTCCCAATTCTATGCCTGGCACAATGTTATCTTCCTTCCATTTCCTTAAAAGGTCATCTATATACAAGTTAAATAAAGTTGGTGACATACTGCAACCCTGCCTAACATCTTTTGGTCAATAGCAATTTATTGGGTCAACTGGTTCCCTGTATCAACCACAATTCTGATGTTTCTATACTGTAGCTCTGAGTTGCTTTTGTCAAATGTTTAGGAAATCTTCTTCTTTCCATAACTAACCATAGTGTGTCTCTGTTGACAAGATCGAGTAAAGTCTATGAAAGCTAGACGCGTCTCGATGTTAAACTTTCTCCGTTTTTGCAGAATTTGTTCTAATATAAAAACATCGTCAATACCAGACCTTCCTTTCCTGAAGCCGACTTGTTCTTCTAATAAAAGGTAATCGGATATAGCTTGTAGCCTATTATTAATTATTTAGCTGTACATCTTGCATGCTGTATTATTTAGTAGATTTATGCCTCTGTAGTTTTCTGGGTTACTCCTTTTTCCCATCTTAAACAATTAGACAATCCTAGCAGCCCTCCATTCATCCGGGATTTCATGTTTCATCCAGCACATGTTGTACAGATGTAGAATTCTCGTTATTAGAGTCCTACCTCCATACTTTATCATTACCGAATTTACTCCATCTACGAGGGATGTCCAGAAAGTAATTTTACTGAGGCTCTCACGGCCGGAGGGATTTTTTATTTGACATGTTGGCTACTCTGCCGTGTAGCCTGATTCCTCCCCTACACAACATGACTGGTTCAATGTCAGTACGTTGAGAACTGTCGACGTGACAATAAGTTTCGTGAAAAAGGTCAACCCAATCTCCCGCCAAGTGCGAAATACGCGGAGTCATACGTTACCTTGTTTGGAAAGGAAAAACTCCGTTTGAGGTTTATAATGAGGTAAGAACTGCATATGATGATAAAGCTATGAATCGTACTAGTGTGTTCAAGTGGTGTCGCGAGTTTAAAAACGGTCGTACGTCTGTGCATGATGATCAGAGGAGCGGAGGATCCTCAATTATGACTGACGAAATTGTGGAAAAAATCGAAAATGCGCTCCGTGACGATCACAGATTGACTGTGGATGAACTTTCTGCGATGTTTCCACAAATCTCCAGATCTCTGCTACACAAAAACCATCACAGAAACCCTCGGATATCGGAAACTGTCTGCGAGGTGGGTCCCAAAACAGCTGACAGACCAACACAAGTTGAATCGAGTGGAGGCCGGGCCGGGCGAAGGAACTGCTTACCTCGTTTAAATGGGATGTCCTGAACCATCCCACGTATTCCCCTGACCTAGCACCTTCAGATTACTATCTTTTTACCTCCAAAAAGCTGCAATGGGTGGAAAAAAATTTCCAACCAACGATGAGGTGAAGGGGGAGGTGGAGAACTAAACGAAGGGTTTGGCGGGAAACTACTTCGAGGAGGGCATCAAAAAATTAATACCCCGGTTCACCATCTGCATTGACAGGAATGGTGACTATGTCGAATAATAGCTTACATATGTAGTAATGTAACCAGGTAATTTTTTGTTCAAATGAAAATTTTTGTAACCTTCAAAAATTCAGTACACTTACTTTCTGGACAAGCCTCTTATACCAGCGGATTTTCTATTCTTTGTTTTATTTAGCATATTCTAGTTCTTTTAAGTCGATAGGGTCTACACCAATTGACTCCTCTGGCATCAATTCATCTGAATCAGGTATTTCTTTTGATGTTGAGTCACACCATAATCTCTTATAGTGTGTTATATGCTAATTCTTTTCTTCCATGTTAATCATCCTCTATTCCGCTTATGAATCTGTCCCATGATAACATATGTACAGGACTTAGGCACTTATGAAAATTACCAAGGAGAAAGGCGCATGAAAAAGTCTTACAGGACCTGAACTCAAAATCAGATGTCCGAATTGCCTGTCAGTAGTCCTTACCACCTTACATCTATAGGTATATTCCTTACAGGTACATCTCCTGTATATAGTTTCATTTATGATCTCTGTTTGTATGCCGGAATTTATGATTCCATTTTACTGGGAAGGATTTCAGAAAAAAATCATAAAAATTGCCGAAATGTATTTCAAATGGGAGAAATTTGCACCCAGCTGGCGTCGAACTCGCGCGCATTGGGCGATATACTAATAGAAGAATGAGTCTCCTGGGACCTCCATGATTTGAAATTCTCTATCTCACCGGGATGTTCCTTAAAAATCTTATCTTATCTTATATATATATATATATATATATATATATATATATATATATATATATATATATATATATAAATGGATGTGTGTATGTATGTATATATGTATATTCCAGATAATCTCGAAAACTAGATGTCGCACAATGTTCAAACTTTTAGCATCATTTAAAGTTTTTCCGGGGATGATCAAGATCAAGTGGTACTTTAAATTTGCCTAAAGTCCACGGTTCGAACCCAGACGAGTAAAATAGTTTGCATAAGTAATACACGTAAAGTTCACTTTTTTCGTTGCATGGTTCATTTCTTTTGCAAAACTAATTTAGAAAAAACAGTCGTAGGAAGTCGAAACTAGCATCAAAAGAAGGGAAATAGAATAAAGGTTCTTATTTTGGTCGAGAAATATCGTTTGCGATTCGAAATTGCGAAAAAGTTTGATAAAATATACTACAATTTTATCTAGATTTCAATGTAGTAAAAAACCAAAGCGATTTATATACCTCAGAATTCCACATTTTATGTTAGGGCTCAGTAGCTGATGCGGTAGCGATTCGATCTCATAGTGTAATCGTGCCGCAACCAAATCCCAAAGGGTTCAAAATTTTTTTCACAAATTTTATTTCATAATCTTTTTATTTTGTAATTTATTTAATATTATACTGATAATCGTACAAATATCGTCATACATCGTAAGAATATGCATGATCGGAAATATTGTGTATGGGAGAATAATGAAGTCACAAAGAATAGAAATTATATTGGTAGTTATATTAATTCATAATCAGATCTTTTTTAATTATTCGTAAGCACCCGAATGATAATTATCATAAATGCATTCGAAGCAAAAGATATTTCGGCAATGTGAGCAACAAATAAATGATGGCTGGATTTACATTGGCTGTTAATTTTGATGCAAACCAGGCGTATTGTAGCTTATTAGTAAAAATGGGAGATGATATTTAGTTTGAACTATGGATTGAATTTCGATGCAATCTTCCCGGGAAGTAATTTCAAGTAAATGACGCCTGTGGTTTAGCCTGTGAATTGTTATCCTATCTATCTATATGCATGAATCCGGAGAAGGAATTATATATAATAGATACATAAATGAATCCGTCTAGAAGCGTCTAAATGTAATAGATATGAATGAATCCGGAGAAGGAATTATATATAATGGATACCCCTTTTCTTTTGTTTCGCATACATCGCTGTCGCATTTTTAATCCAAGGCAGGGTTACTATATGAAAATAATGGTTATGTACATGCATACATACACACATTCACACGATTTCATTTTCTTATAGTGGACAGTTTGAAGTAGTACGTAATTAGTATTTGGTTTATCGTTTGGAGCTTTTGTATTAGTATTTGTATTTAACAGTACTTCCTTCTCCTGTTGAGATTCAACGGGTATATAATATATAATTTATTTCTTTCTATTTCGAGTGATATACAATTTATTTCTGCAATTTATGTTAAAAGTTTGATTCATTTGTCCCCTTGTACCTGTATGAAAACGTCACTTTAAACGTGGTACTGCTTATCCTAATGTGATCTTAGAGTATACTTATATATTCTCAGTTGAAGAAATTTTTCATTCAAAGTATATGAGATTGAATATTGAGTTGGAGCGGCTTTGAAGAATTAATTGTAACTTACATTTCTTGATATATTGGTTTGGAAAGTCTGGTATTCGCTATTTACCAACAATTATGAAGCATTTGTTACGATCAAGGTTATTACACTGGTATTTATGAAATTAAATATCCCCGTTGAGAATCAACGGGTACTTCTGCTAGTAATATTATAAAAACTCCAAATGTCCGTGACTTTGTCCCTATTGTTTATGTATTATAACTAGCATATGTTAACATCTCATTCATAAATGTTTCATTCGTCCCTTTTCATAAAGTCTGACACTAGTCCCTACCATTTATTTGGTACGGACTTAAAATGTATGCGAATGAGAAAACGCATAAGCTCGGATTCAACAATTGCCTCAGTCACCACGGGGACTCTTTGTTTACTACGAAGACATTTTATTTAAATTTAGCGACGGAGGCGATCGTTGAATTCGAGTTCATGAGTTTTCTCATTAGAATATACGGGGACTTTAAATCCATGCCAAATTAATGGTAAATATTAATGTCAGAATTTATGAAAAGGACGCAATTCCAACATATTTAAGCTCTGATACATAAATGTCAGGAACAAAATTACGGACATTTTGGAGTTTTTTCGAAAAACT
This sequence comes from Sympetrum striolatum, assembly GCA_947579665.1. Classification (NCBI taxonomy): domain Eukaryota; kingdom Metazoa; phylum Arthropoda; class Insecta; order Odonata; family Libellulidae; genus Sympetrum; species Sympetrum striolatum. The sequence continues at coordinate 89,341,742 of OX388352.1, forward strand.
TTTAAAAAGATTTCATGTAGGATAGCGAATTGAAACTTACTGATTTCCCAAAATTCATGCTCCCATATATTAATAATCATAAAAATGGCACTAAATGTGCGTGAGTTGGACGCCAGGTGAGTGTAAAACTCTCCCAATTGAAATACAGGGCGGCGAATTTTGAGATATTTTTTAATCCCTTCCCGATATCTTGGAAACGTAAGCCCCCATATGAGAATAGAGATCATAAATACATTTCCTACGCAATTTATCGTTTCAGTAATGATCCTTGGCTCTACTCCTAAGCACTATTTACGAGTGCCATTTCAAATGGGGACAACGAAATCTTATTTTGCGTGCTTCCCGATATGATATAGACTTCAAACTTTGTATTAAATTAATTTTATCCCTACCACATCGTTATTTGTATTCATATATTGCAAAAAGGTTCTGGGTTCGATACCAGGCAGTCTTAATTCTCCGTAATGAAATGTATGGCGCAGATGTCAAGTATTTCTATGAATCGCTTCCTGAAAAGATAGAAACCCCTAACCCTTCATATGAACAGTAGTTATGAACATGTTTTACAAACGCAATTTACCGATTCCCTGATGGTCCTTGGTTCGAAGCCACGGCAGCTATTGCTAACTTGCGTTCAATTTAAGGGGAATACAGTTTATTTTGAAGACCTTCCCGATGCACCAACTTGAAATTTTAGAAACGGTCAGAGCTACCCCTACCATATAGTTATATTTCATCTTACAAAAAGTCCATGGTTTCACACAGGAGGCACTATCATCCAAAATCTTGGGCGGAAATTTCAATTTTCTTATGATACGTTCTCGAGAAAGTATAAAAATAAGACAAGGCATGTGAACAGAAGTAATAAATATGTTTCATAAATGTTCACCGTTTACCTCATGATCTTTGGTTCGATGATTGGACGCCATTTGTACTCTATCATATATTTTAAATGGGGAATACAGAATTACGTTTCAGGACCTTCCATATAAAGTATCGACTTGAAATTTATATCATCATTATTATTTCAGAAATCAAGGTATATATTTAATACTCGATTAAATATTTTAATTTATTCTAATTTACGCAGGACGATCGCCGGGTACATAAGCAAGTTGACGATTTTTCTCGGTCGCCTCATAGGCACCATACCGCATTTGCACCATACCGCGTTTGCAGCATACCGCGTTTGCGCCACGAGTGGTCCACATCCAGCAAGATTAGATCCATTGCCGCGTATGAATTATGACCGGCTATAAAGCAGTTGTGTAAAGATAAAAGTCAGACTATCGACGCCTGAAGTGTTCGTCGAGTACTTATAACTTATAAATTTAATGTGAGGATGGCCAATAGAACTCTCAATCTCCATGCTCACAAGATGGAATTTTGGCGTAAATATTTCATTGTGCCTCAGAGTATAACATGGTGTGGGGTTAATTCCATATTAAGTCGAGCAGGATTTTTTTCTTATTCAAAGTCGAAACCCTTGTGTAAAAAAGCTTTGCCACGTAAATATCTGAGCAGTTGAAAAAGAGTGACGCATCGGGTAAATAGTATCCATACTAACGAATTTTCTGGCAAAAACTTTTCTCTTTCTGTTTGACTCGATAGGCAAATACAGATTCGGCTAACAAATGTCTTTGTGGAAGCACACGCCTATACCTGGATACAATAACAGGAAAAATGACCAAACATTACCTGCTTCAAACCACTCTTGTTGAAACACAAAACAAAGCAGTACTTTTTACTCTCTTATGTTCTCGCTCAATGATTTGAGACCACATGGGATATCGCATTTTGCTTCAAGAATGTTTTCAATCACACTAAACTCTGATCACTTAGGAATATTTATTTTTTATCAATCTTTTTACTCATCAATGAATACAGCTTGAGATAAAAACTCAGAAACATAACAGCTGTATTTTTGGAATCTCAAAATACGAGAATGGAAATCCATATCTGTAAATTATTGCTCAGAAATAAGGATTTTATTTTGGCTTAAAAACTCGGTTTGCAAGTGAAAGATTTGAGAAAGAAAAACTAAATATAAGAGTTTCTTAGGTCCATAAAGAATCGTTTAAGAATAACCTTATAGGTTATTGTTGATTGTTTACGAATTTCTGAAATGCTTTTGAAATTAAAATTAGATTAACCTGCAGTAGATTATTCCAAGATAGTCTACGTAATTGAATAATGGTTGAATTAAAAAATGGTTGAAATAAAAAACGGTTGAATCAAATATTGGTTGAATTAAGCCGTACGGTTTTTTTCCCTTACAAACTGGTTAGCCCATAATTTACGATATTTTTGTTGCCTACGTCAATGAAGCACATACGTATTTCCATTGGTGAGAATTCAGTTTCCAAAAATTATTTTCTTCCGGAAATTCTTGTTGAAATATTTTTCCTTCTCTCATACGTAGTAATATCAGTTATCGATGTGGTTCAACGTATACTAGGCCGTTTGCAACGTCTACGCAAAACACGAAAATTAGGATTGATTGATTGTCATTGCATGGACCCGAAGTAATAATCCCCCGCCGGTCATGGTAATCTGTTGTTGAGCATATTCAACTGCTGTTGGGACTTCGAACCAGTGTTCGTAGGCAAGGCTGCTCCTACTCTGCACAGGAGCCCATTTTTGCTTTGTATCTGATTACAAATTTCGCCCATGAATCTTGGTCCGGTTCATTAAAACTGAAATTATAATAGTGTGCGTAGACTGGTATCGAGATGAGGTATCACCCCTACCATGCTGGGACATTCATTTGTGTCAGTGTTACCCTATAGTATATATACAATTTGTTATGTATTTTAGTTGTCATAAAATATTCTTAGGTTCATTTTATCAAAAATTTCCATTCGTATTTATTAATTTACCATTTTCTATTAACTGTTAAATTTTTTACATGTCATTTTTAGTATGCTTTATTATAAAAACATTTTTTATTTGAATTTTTCAGTTTATGTTTTTTAGTGATATTTATTATTTTCTCATAGTGTTTTCCTGAAATTTTCCTTTTTTATATTTTAATAAATAATTTTTTAAAATTTTGTTTGAATAATTTATCTTATGTTTTTTTTACATTTATTATTTTCTCATGTACTATGGTAATTTTTCTTTTTTTTTTATTTTTTTGATATTACTATAATATTTTGTAGTCTCTTTATAATACTGCTTTTGTAATTTCTATGTCATACACAGCTCTCTTTTACTTCTTTTAGCTTGTACTAATAGTAGGTTTGCGCAGGTTTTTCACACCTCCCTTCTTTGTGGGTATTTTTCTGCTGTGGAACTTTTTCCTAAGATTTCACCTTAGGTTTGTTTTTACATCCACTCCTTCTGAAGTTTTCCTCTCTATTTATATTCACCTACACAATACGTGTTATGTATATACTACCATTGACTAAAGGTTAGATGGAAGAAGAAACTTTTCAGTCTCAATCTTGCCTTATAAAGACCTTATAGACCTTCTGGGGAAAGCAAAAAAATGTTTATTTTTATCCAAATTTCCACATAAATAACTGTTTCTAGTAAAAGCGGGGATAGAATCTTATGTAAAACTATTGGGCATAAGCCAAGGTGCGCCTACTCATATTCTCTCTTCTATCAAAACTGCACGAGGGGATATAAAGTAAATCGCTATTCGAACCAAAGGAGAGTGAGTGTGTGTGCTAAGGGGATATTTAACTTATACAACTCGGTATATTTTCAGAAAAGATATCTGTCATTGGATCAGTTCCGGTTCGACAAGTCGTCATCAAGTACCTAAATAGTGTAGTGGCTGGGACTAGAACCCTGGTCTCTTACTTTTCGGGCAGGTGTTCTGACCTCTACTACCGAGCCAATGCTTTCTTGTGCTAAGTAAAACTTCGTTTCCATCATTTGTTATTGATCATGAACTATGCTTTATCGGGATTCAATTCTAATGTCATCAGAGTGGAAATACGAAGGCTTTTAGGACGTTCGACTGAAGTATTATTCCCGGGATTATTCAAGAAATTGGGAAATACAGAATAAAATTTGAAGCTTCGAAAATTAAAGGAAAAAGGAAAAATCTGATGTGGCCAGCACATGACTTTCTCCATATATAAGATGTAAATATTTATCTACGACAGTAATTTCGAACTCTATATTCAATCTAAACTTGGAAGATGAGTGATTAATTTATATATTAGTATCTTTTACGTCACAATCATTTTAAATAATGTTTTTAGGGACATGCTCGATGAAAAAAGATGAATTTGGCCTTTCGCCCATAGAGCCCAGATCGCCCACCAAGTACATAATCAGCAACTTCCGGTTTATCAGTAATTCATGGATTACTAATAAACAATTAGTGATACAAAAATATGTTTCAAACAAAAGTTATAGTAAAATATATTTTCTAAAACATTTAAAATAATAGTATATACCTAAATATCATATTTATGGAGATATTTTGAAAACCGGAAATGAGCTTTGAAGAATGAAGCTCAACTTCCGGTTGACCGATTTACTCCAAAACCTAATCAACTCTAACGACTGTAATAAAAGTACTATATATGAAATTTGGTGTTGATCCAACAAATAGTTTTTATGTTAGAGCGCCCACAAAGTACAAAACCATCTTCTTCCGTTTTATCAGTATTTCACGAATAACTCCTAATCAACCGGTGATACAAAAATATGTTAAATACAAAAGCTGTAGTAAATTACATTATCTAAAACTTTTATAAGTAGTACAATATACGTATATATCATATTTATGGAGCTATTTTGAAAACCGGAAATGAGCTTTAATGAATAAAGCTCGACTTCCGGTTGACCGATTTACTCCAAAAACTAATCAACTCTGACAGCACACACCACAGTACTATATATGAAGTTTGGTATTGATACGACTATTAGTTTTCACGTTAGAGCGCCCACTATCACACACCTACACACACACACACACATACACACAGACATCATTCCGAAAATGGTCAAAACGTGTTCTAGGGACCCCAAAACATGTATTTCCGTTGAAATCTCGAAGTCGAATTTTTTCATGAAAACAATACTTTCTCTATACTTCGTATATGGAGAAAGTAAAAAACTGTGAATTAATGTTCAGTTCGTGATTACATAAATTTTATTTTCATTAGGAAATATAATGGTTTTACAATGCTATCAAGTATGCAACAGATTTAGAAAACATCGACCACTTTGAATGAATCCTTTTAGAGTCTAAGGAATATATAAAATAAAATAAAACATAACTATAGCTGTACTTTTAAAAGTGTTTCAGTAACAAAGGTCAATTTAAATATAGGCCTCTGCCAGAATCGAATCCGGGACACGTTTTATCAAATATCAACGCACTATCTACTTTACTGCCCGAGAGCCCAAAATGTATACATTTTTTCCAAAATATTGTTGCTGCATTTCGTCAAGAGATCTCTAATAACTTGTTTAGGATGATTTATATTACTTTTGTATTTTTATTTATGCAACGTTTATAGAAGTTTAAATTTGCTAGTATTTTCCCTTTGGATAAATCATATATGTAGACCTTTTCTTGTTTGAATTTGCTTGTTTTTGTTCAAAATTTAATTTATAGGAGCTGAAAATAGTATATGCTGAATAAATGAAAATTTACAAAGAATGAAACCACGGAATAATTTTCCTGATTAAAAAATAGAGGAGAAGTAATTTATGACTAACACGCAAAATGAATATTGGGTAGATTTATTAAAATTAGAGTACTTATCCATTAGAAGAAATAATCGAAATAATAGATATAATAATAATTATCCATTAGAAAAATAACAATAAGAAATAATAGAAAAAATAAGATAATAATAATAAATTGAAATGTATTACGGAGTTGACCGCTGAAGACTTTCTTGAATCCCCATTTCCTCCTTTACATTTGATCCTTTAACTGAATTTCCTTCGTGACACTACCGGCAAATTGCAGTCATTGGATCCCCAGCTCTCGGTAATAACATCACAAATCCAATTTATTTTATGTCTTTTATTCAATATTTAGCTATATTCAGGGAGATAAAACTCAATATCCTTTTTATTCGCGCAAGGCCACATGATCCAGGTGGGCTTCCTTCTAGAAGACGTTAGATAACTGAAAAAGAAAAAATGAAATTGACTCTAAGGAAAGAGGAATTACGTAAATGTTATGAAGAGCGGCATGATGGCTATAAAGAGTCGTGATGGTCGTGATGATAGTGCGGGAGAAAAATAGCTCTTGGTATTTTAGACATATTGACAATTACAGCGGTATACTTACTCCTTGATGTAACTACCAGCTCCATTAGATCTAAACTGAAAGTTTTACACAGAAATTTTTAGCTACCAAGTAATTTTTTACCATTTTTAACTACAGTTTTCATTATTCACGTTTTTTTAGAGGTGAGGCGAAGATCAGAGTTAAACTTTATTAAAACTATACATTAAATACTAGGTCCTGGTCTCCCAAAACTAAATATCTCCACAAGCTGTAGAAACCAATATTCTGAAAAACTGAATTAGTAGCGTGCTATTCGACTCATATAATCAGAGAATGAGTACGGAATCCTAAATTCATACACAAGATAAATCATCGGGGATACTGAGACACATGTTAATGTTATCTCATACCCTTTCATGTAATTTTAGCAAGTATCTATAAGAACATTTTTAAAATGGAATTTATCAAGTTTATTGATCGTAGTACAAGTTGAATTCATGTACATACACATATAATTGAAAATATTGGACATCTGAGGAAAGATTCACTAATTTATAATATAAACGTGATTCAAGAATGACGTCGAGAAATCTAACCTTAAAGTATATCGAGAATAACCATCTAACGGACTCCACATTTCAATTACAGTTGCCTGAATCGTGCAGACCTCATAAGGGTTTACGATGGAAGAATACCGACAGCGGGCCCCGTGTACGGGGGCTCCGGGAAATCAGGGCGTAAATCAGGTTCGACGAGTGCCAAAGTGGAGGAGAGCTCTGCATTTCTGTCTCTTACCAGCGTCGCTTCAGGACCTCCGGTGATAAGCGTCCTCTGCAACGAGGGCTCTGAAAGAGAAGTGCTGTCCACGGGACAAGAGTTGACCGTGGAATTCGTGTCTGACTCGGACCAGCCCGGACAGGGCTTTAAGGCGACTTTCGAATTTCAACCTATGCCACCGGAGGCAACGGTGGAGGAAGCTGTAGCTGCAGCAGCCGCCCCACCGCCAGTTCATCACGTGCCGTCCATTGGTAAGTAATAGCTTCCATTAAGTACCACAACTTTAAGATTCCTTCTTTCCAAGCGTGGTTCACATATCTCTACGAAGGAGAGAGGATGCAGTTTAAACATTTTGAGACGGAACGTCCGAGACGAGAAAAACTCGTAATTCCGAAGGTTTATTCTTAAATTGGTAGTTATCATTCTTCGGAAGACGTGAATTTCAACGAGTAATGCAGCCCTCCGAAAACGACTAACGACACAGAGTCCTTTTACACCCTTACACTCTAGAACCCTCAACAAAAGAACATTACAGTGGCGTACGTGAATGGACTGTCGCATATTGTTAAATTAAAGACGGGATTTTTAGGGTCGAATGCATTTTAAATGATGGGATTGCAGTGGAATGCGGAAAGGATAATTTGAAGTTCAATGAGTCGGATAGTTAACTGGTAGCGAAAATCGTCATTGAACGTGGAAGAACTTCCAGTGAAAAATTATTCCACTCAAGATGATGATTTTTTGGAGTTATTCTTTCTTAACGAATCAATAACTTTGAAGAGAAATTCTTCACCGAAGTCAAAGTTTGTTTAAGGATAATTTTCCATAGGAATAAAAAAATGTTAAATTAAGCTAAAGCTGCTAATTTGTGAATAATAAATATAATAAAATATTACTTCCGTTTTAAAATCGAAATATTGCATAGTTACGGGTAGTACTGTTAAAACACGATGTCTTGTGTTCCTTACTTTATCAATTGGAAAATAAATGTTTAGCTCCAATCATTTTGAGAAGGGAACTACAAATTCAGCCATACGATTTCAATTCTAGCAATTATAGGTACCACGTAAAAACACATTCATTTCCCACCACATATATTTGCAGGAAATAAATGAATAAGAATGTAGACATTTATTATCAAGAGATCATAATTTGTGTCTTGATTGTTAATATAATTTCAGTCTTACAGAAATAATGATATTTTCTGATTGTTCTTGAATGGAATAATCATTTAGTGAATTTTTAATAACAAATGGGAAATAAGATCGTATTTTTTCGTTGAAAATAAGAACCGCCAATTAACCATTTTATACGTATCTCTTATTAAATAAAATATCTTAGAGAAAAATAAAAAGTAAAAAGAATTTTAAAAAGACTGAGATAGTTACGGTTTGATTGAATTTTTTGGGCGTAAGTGCGGTTTATGTGATACTTTCTTAAAAATATCCAGAGATAACTGTTTATAATTATTTACGATTTTTGACTCAACCAACTGTCCTTGGTTCAGCTAACGGTCTTTGCTTTGATTTAAGGGAGGTATACACAGTCTCTTTAATTTCTAAGGTAAAACAGCCTCGTCTTTGTGAAAAAAATCGAATTCTTTCATTCCTAGCCCTTTTTCCAAGGATTATCCTGCAATATTTGACCCGCTGTTGTAGCAAAGAGGCGTAAATATAAATTATTCCATTGGAAAACATATTTTGTCTAACAAAATCGAGAAAAATTGATGTAAATTTCAATTTATTAATATGGTCCTTTGTCGAGAGGTATCTTGGAAGCGATTTATAGCAGAGCTTATTGAAATATACATTTTTGCGTCAATTTCCTCTAAACATTCTTACTTACATTAATTTTTTATTTCAATTAGAGTCAGCAAGAAGTAAACATGGAATTGTAGAATTCCCGGTGGTGGAATTGCATTATCAAATCGCCTTAAGGATCTAAGACCCTTAACCGAGTTCAGTCAAATGCACCAAAGTAGTTAAGTTTCAAATACCTTTTGATATATATATATAATTTTGTGAAAAACTGAAAGAAAAGTTTGAAAGCCAATGAAAATTAAACTGATTCATTAGCATAAAAATGTTAAGGATAATAGTTCAGTTTCTTTCTCCTGGCTCGCATGAAACAGAAATTTGGCTTTCTAGTATCATGAGCAATTACGCATGTATAAAGCTACAAGAAAAAGAAGATCGACCTTTAAACGGGTACCTTCGAAACATACATAGCGTGACCTATGCAAGAGGTATGCGCACCAGGAGCTTATAAAGTATCTACGCAGGATTTAGGGGCTTACGTGCTATGCTTCCGCGTATTTTATAAAATTCTGGTAAATGAATCCAATTCGTTGAATCGTCCATAGGATATCCCGATATTCCATCAGGTTTTATCTCACGTAGAATAAGAGAGTTGAGCAAACTAGTGTCCGAGAAGTTAATGTGACCCCTGAGAATATTTTATGCAGCTTTCGTAGATACGGGAAAAGGAACAGAGAAATTTAGTGGCGTAAAGCAAGGCACGTGCAAAATTTAATGCGGGCGGGCTTTCGAAAAAAAGGGCGCGTATTTTTCATACAGCTTTCTGGAATCCACGAAGGAAACAAGATATTCTTCTTCATGGCTGTGATATCATATTTATTAGAATATATTTACATATTATTGGCTCGGATGGCCGTACATGCTTTGAATTTACAAAAAACAGCCTCTTCCCGATATTGAAAGCGATCCCCATCGTCTCACGGACACCCATCAATGCGATAACAATAAACTGATCTTCCGCCATGGTGTAGTATTTATTTTTAGACCATTAATAATTGGCTTTCTAAGAGTTATAACCAATTTTCGGATAAAAGAGTAATAATCGCCTTACGTTTATTTTCTAAAATTGTGTTAAAAATACTTATAACAAGATTTAGAGGAATAATGTAATCTTATTCAAACTCGTTATTAGGATCCTCTTCCTTGACAGTAGTATTTAATTGTAAGCAAGTTTAAACTTTTAATATTTAAACAGTTGAGTGTGTGAAGACACATACGGGAAGGTCCTCTAGTATGGGATTGCTATGCCTTTTTGCAAATTACAAAATTGTTAAGGGCTAAATCAAATTTAAATTTATACTAAAACTAACTTCAAAGTGTTATTAAATGACACTTTGAAGGAATTACGTCAAACCGGATCTATTCGATATTTTTTTTTTCATTTGAAAAAACCCTTACATTTTGCTCATTTGAAAGTGTGCGGTTTGCGGTGAAGGCTCATCATATAAACGTGGTGATGTTTTGCAAAAGTTATTATTTCATGTTCCTTAAGGCTTACATTACCGTTCAGTATGAAAAGAGCATGTTTTTTTGGTTGGGTTTACTCTATCCACGAACAGATAAATATCAATCACTTAATTTGTGCATTCCAATTTTGTGCAATACAACCTTCAATGTACCTGTCCCATAGAACCGGGCTGTCTTGCAACGCAACTTTCACTCTCAAGGACAAACTACCAATCCGGTTGAAAATAATTGCTCGCAGCATACTAACAATAACCTTTAGTTGCTACCAAGACAAATGTAACATATTTGTACCATATTACAATGACGGTGGGATGGTCTGAAGTTATCTCAGTGCACGAAAATTTGGTGCAAAACCACTAAAACACTCGTTACAAGAGAAAGAGTAGCCACACAATTCCAATATGGCTAGAAATTAGTCTTTTGCATCAATGTGCTTGTGCCAATGCCGTAGTAGGGGCTGCCCATGTTGATATGCCAAAACATTGCCTGTCCAATACAGCACGCTGTACCGTACTAGAGGACCTTCCCCTATACTTCGCGCAAAACTCCATTTCTGATTTAGGTTTTTGGCCAGTTATAAGTAATTCTTAATCATACTTTCGAGCTATAGGTATTACTCTTTATTGCATTCTAAATTCTAAGGTCAAAGAGATGCCCCACATAAGGAAATGACTTCAAAACTGTGACTCAAGAGGTGGGGCGTCTATCCATTCTGTATGGGAAAGATGCCCTTACAGCCAGTGGGACTACACATTGTCCAAGATGGCAAGACACTGCACGTGGGTATTGCATGAACCAAAGCTACTAGTTATCGCCCTTAAATTAAAAATATTCAAGCATTTAAACTGATGCCAACCAGAAACCTTATACTCTATCTTATAACAGGGCGGAATAAACAGTACCTACTTGAAATAATGTCATAAAACTGCGTAAAAAGAATTTATTGCCGTGAAAATCTTGAAGATAGAGAGGAGCCTTCCAACTGACTGACTCACATCGTCAGTTGAGCAATATTGTGGTTTTCCTTAAAAGTACTACGACTGGGGTATCTCTCTCGGTGCGACATCTCACCCGGAATTACCTTGTATAGAAAATATTGGCATACCAATATCTTACTTACTCTTTCCAGTTACCACGGAAAAAGTAAATTAACGAAACAATTTGATCACGAGTGCAAAAATATCAATCGCTTATCAATTCCTGTAATTTTATCATGTATCCTAATTAAATTACCATGATCTTACTTTCTACTGGCCAGGTCATTTTAATCCACTTTTAATCAGTTTTATGGTTAAATATCTAAGAAATATAAAACATTTGGAGTAATTACCTTCTCTGTTTCTATGAATATCATGAGAGGGATTGCAAAATCGGTACTAGCATAAGTTCTGATGCAACAATGAGTTTTTCTCAGCAACTCGATTTATCATATCTTTGACGGATGTATCACTTAACACGATGATTATTTATTGACGTTTATCACTTAACACGATGTTTCTAGTCTCAATCCTCCTCCTATCAATAATGATTAATTGCTATTATTAGATTAATTACCGCTCATTTTACTCTCTAAATCAGAGAGTAAAATGAGCGGTAAGAGTTTGCAGATATCAAAAATGTGAAACTAGTTGAAACATCTCAATCAGTGCCTACCGTGAAAAGAGCTACCTAATTCATTAAATGAAAAAGTAGTTGTACTTTCTTCCAAGTCTTATTTCTTCGTCCGGTATCGACGTTGGATCACTAGCTCTGAGAAAATATTAGAGAATGTAATAAATAAGCAAACCTTTTTGAAGCGAATTTGATTAACGCAATATTTTTAACTTTCACAATAACTCTATTTTGATACTGCAGCAAAAAAATTTTGTTCTAAAATGTTTGAGAAAATGTACGAGAGCCCTTTTATATTTATTTAATTAGTCCTCACCTAAAAATATATGCAGTCTAAGCGACGTTGCTAAATGTTGTTGTATTCATGAATCAGAAGTACGAAGAAAGGATATAAGTTAAGTGAAGAATGTTTACGAAAAAGCAGATAGTTTAACTCAGAGGCTTCAGGGTAGGAATCATTAATGTGTAAATAAAGTCTAAATTTGCATAAAAATTCGGAGGATGCTGATTATCACTATTATTGTTATCATCATATATAAAATGCTGTTAGCCTGAAGGCCTGGTGGCAGATTTTTTATCCACACATATTAGAAGTTATAAACATAATTAATGTACATACTATATTAATGTCCTTAAATACGTATATAATGTTTAACTAACAACTAAAAAATACATACAAAATATTATATGTAACTGCTTTTACTGAATTTTTCTGGGTTTATGACAGGCCGTCCCGGCTACCGTAGCCGTCACCACCAAGGAATCTCTCCAGAGGGTCCTACATTACTACAAGGCATTGAAACATATAATTTGACCGATTATTGTACTTTTAGGTTCTCCCTGATACATATGCCTCAGATAGTGCTTGGAAGATGAAGGAAATAGATGCTATACCGAGTTGCTTAAAAAATTCATTTTGTTTTCAGAAGTACAGTAATGGTGCAGTCATTCCCTGCCACAAACCAAAAGGCAGCTTGCAGGGAATATGTGGAACGTAGATGTCTTACACGCATTGCCTAATTATATCCTCAAAAAAATAAAGTGAAAAGCGCAAAGAAAATAACATATATTTTATAATCAATACGCGTTAGCTGGATCCCATGAAAATCCATTGCAAGAAATAATGAAATCGCAGTTCTTCGTAACTTCCACAAAATCTTCCATTGCACGACGAAACAAAATCCGAAAATGGACGCTTTGGTAACAATTGAGTTCGTTTCTACAAAGTAGTTGGTAAACAAATTCAACTACCCTACCTAATCTCCATTACAAAATAACTTTCACAACTCTTCCCCCAAGAACACTCTGAAATATGTATAAATATTTTGAATTCAAAATGTATGCTGTCTGATGATGGCCGTTCATGGAACGAAAGCGGTCGTTCTGTAAATTCCACAGACTATCCGGGAGCATCGTTCTGTAAATTATTTTGTGAAAATTACGAATAACTTCGGTTTCAATTATTTATACCAATATTATAATTATGCTGCATTTTTAGAAACGTCTAGATTTTAGTGTTCCTGCGTTTTATTCTTCTCGCCGAGAAAGGGAGAAACTTTCTGATTAGTCCCGATACATGTTCTGGAATTTTTGAATTGCCCGCCATTGGATGAATAGAAACGCTTCACACTCGCCGAGAGGACGGGAGATAGCAGTACGTGCGATTGCCGCGAGGGGCGCCACTAAGGGGAGGGCCTTGCAACTAAGAGACGAGCCTGATTTAGAGAGGTAATCCCCCGATAAAAGAGCATTCTCGCACTTCGAGGCCGTGCGGAATAGAGACGTTACTTCGCTCTCCCGAGTATTGGACTCCGAAGTTTTACTGCAAAAAATCCTCTCTCGCATCGGACCATTTTATCCAATTGTGAAATCCGAGGGATCGATACAATATGAGAGGTACTTTCGAAGAGTTGTCGCCCGAGATTTTTATTTGCACTCGCTTTAATCCGCGGAGTGTGAACGTCAATAATAATCCGAGCAATGGGTATCACCCAACAAATGAAGCGAGAACTTCGACATGGTTTCAGCATTTTTTTTCTTTTAGAAATGTTTTTCTCCCTTGGATATTTTCAAGTAAGTCAGGTCTTTAAAATAATCTCACTTTCTAATGTTAGCCTTTGGTATCCCGTAATTAACTAATTGAATCCATTAATCATTTAGAGAAAATAATCAATAAGGCTTCATATTTGTTGATGAGAATCATGATTAATAATAAACGGAAGTTACAAGATATGAAATAATTTTAAATTTTTCCTGATTCAAATATTTTTTCAATTTGAGTACACGCTTAAAGTTTTTTAAAGTCAATATTGATCTTCGCGTAATAAATAATAGTAACTCGTACGAATCTCATTAAACCGTGGTAAAAATTATTGTGTTTTACTTTTTAAAGTTCTTAGACAGCTTAGGGCTCATCATTCACGTGGTCTTTCATCGGGAATTGAACTCGGGACCACCTTCACCAAAGTCGTCCAACTTGGATATCGGGGGTCCCAAAAAACGATTTCATGAATGAGAATATGTCAGCGATCCCAAAACTGTTTGAAGTAATGAACTTCAATTTGAGGATCATCGGTCGAACTTTGATAGTTGGCGGATTAGATTCAGTGATAATATCCAAACGATTCCGTCGCCCATTTTATCTCTTAATTAAATATATGTATTGTATGTGTGTATGTGTGTATGGTGTAATTGAGAATATGCTAAGAAAATTCTATTTGGCTCCTGGATAGTCGTGTGGACAGCGCGTTTGCCTTTGGTGAAAGCGGTCCCGGGTTCGATTCCCGGTGGGAGCCAATGTGCGAAATGACCTAAGCTGTCGAAGCACTTTTAACAATATTACTACTACTACTACTAATTCTATTTGATTACGAATAATGAATATTATCTCCTCAATCGCATATGCCTTATTGGTCATATTTTTATTTAAATCAATAAACTTAATTCCTTTATTGTATCACTCATGTATTAGAAATTGAGTTTGAGATTTAACGTCCGCTGTACGTTGAGAGGAAGCGTTATTTTTATCTTTATCTGAAGCTTGAAAATGAGTTTCATTTGCGGAATTCCCATTTTTTAGTTTTCACTGCTTAAACCACCACTCTCTACTAAAGATCTATGGTTATCTTTGCGCCCTTGCACGATTAATCATTGAATAATGATACATAACGAATGTATTTTACTTAATTTATCCAACCAGTAATGTACAGGTTAGATGGAAGAGGAGACTTTTTAGTCTCAATATCGCCTATAATAAAGACCACTAATAATAATACATTCCATCGTTCGATGGAAGACGATTAAATTGCAGCGAATTTTAAGAATATTTTCAATCCGTTTTTTTTTCTTTTTAGGGCCGTCCCGATTTGATGCCGATATGAAATAAGTGTTGTCTATCTGCTTGCAGTATGCAAGCTACATTTTACTCGTATATATATATGAATATATATATATATATATGATATATGAATGAATCCGGAGAAGCATCTATATATAATAGATGAATGAATCCGGAGAAGCATCTATGTATAATAGATAGAAGATACCTATATAGATAGATAGGATACAAATTCACAGGCAAAACCACAAACGAGATTGAGTTGAAAATTTTACGACGTATTGGCCATACCGCCAGAAAAATTGCGATTTCGAACCTCGGTGTCATGGGTTCGATTCCAGAAGGCCCCAAATTCGCGATTTTCTCCATAAGAATACATGGTGGGGATTTTCGAAAACTTTTTTTAGGCACTTCCCGGAAAAGCAGTTGAATTTCGAGGTATCGCTAGAAGCAGTGCAACTCCTACGTATATCAGAAAGACATTGCCGAATATGGTCCATGGTTCGATGCTAGGTCGAGGCAAGAATCGGCCGTTTAAAATGCATTGTGGCGATTTTGAAGATTTATAATAGTGGTGATAGCAAATAGATTTATAGCAGTGGTTGCTTTTCTACAATTTCCTCGCCGGATATTTCCTTGATCTATGCATTTTTTGCTTGAAATAGGTGTTTGATCGAGGGATTGTAACGTCTCGTTCAGTCTGCCCAAGCGACTTTCTTTTCCCGAAGTGTAATGACTCCCATTGGTTTTATCAGTCGGCAATGGTGAAGGGAATTAAAGAGTCGGTTAATATTGGTTGAACAGCTAAAATTGGTGAAAAGCAGATGGAAGAATAAGCGTGCTGAGATATGAAAAGCAACACTTCCGAACGTTCAGCGCGCTAGCCGGACGGCGCGGAGCCACGGCGAGCGTCACGCCTAAACTCAAAATTTTTTTCTTTCTTAAATGAAATATTACCCTCGCCAAATTTTTTTAAATTGTAGAAGAAGGTTGTATGTACAACATATAAAAAATGAAAAAATCGAAGACATAGCAACATCGTCAAAAATCGATTTGAAAATTTTAAAATGTTATAAACTTTATTAAATTGTTTAAATTTAAAAAAAACCTTCCTATGATTATCTTTCCTAACACAAGACCTTTAAATTAAGCTATGTTGTGTATGTTTAGCTTCTATATTACCGGAGATATTTTAAAATGTTATAAACTTTATTAAATTGTTTAAATTTTAAAAAAACCTTCCTATGATTATCTTTCCTAACACAAGACCTTTAAATTAAGCTATGTTGTGTATGTTTAGCTTCTATATTACCGGAGATATGGTCTCGAATGCGAAGGCACTTTTGTAACATTTCAATTTTTAAACACTGCAATATTTCGTAAAAAATTGCGTTAATTACAAAACGGTTTGGGGGTTTTCATTTTGTTATCAAATCAAAGCGATCTGCCAAATTTGGTCAAAATCGTTTACCTCAAGGGTCAATTTTACCGTTTTCCTTGTCGAATTGGCGTGAAATGACCCATATATAATAAGATATATATATTATATATCTTCTTATATATATAGATGCTTCTCCGGATTCATTCATGTATACACCCAGATACCCAGATAGGATACTAGTTCACAGGCTAAACTACTAGCGTAATTGACTCGAAATTTTTACCACGTATTGGCCATAACATACAACCACCAGAAAAATTGCGATTTTGAACCTCAGTGTCATGACTCGGTTCAAGAAAAAAAAATCTGATGTGGCCAGCACATGACTTTCTCCATTTATAAGATGTAAATATTTATCTACGACATTATTTTCAAACTCTATATTCAACCTAAACGTGGATGATAAGTGATTAATTTATATCATACTATCTTTTACGTCACAAACATTATAAATAATGTTTTTGGGGACATGTTCTATGAAAAACCATGAAATGGCCTTTCGTCCCAGCGCACAGAGCGCCCACAACGACATAATCAGCAACTTCCGGTTTATCAGTATTTCATGCATAACTCCTAAACAATCAGTGATAAAAAAATGTTTCAAACAAAAATTATAGTAAATTATAATTTCTAAAAAGTTTATAAATAATAGTATATACCTAAATACCATATTTATGGAGATATTTTGAAAACCGGAAATGATCTTTAAACGGCAAAATATACTAACTAAGTTTGTTCGATACTTAAGAAATAATAATTGATGTAAGTTAAGAATGCAAAATTTTCCTAAACTAATTTTAAAACTTCAGAAAATTCAAATTGTTCAATAAATTTTGTAATTAATGTTTTCAGAATTCGCTCCACTAACAATTTCCCTATTTTTCGTTGCCTTTCCAAAATTACAATAACTGCTATTTCCATTAAATTTCGGTTTTAAATTAAAAAAATGTACATACATAAAACTAAGGATATGGTTCTATAAAAAACTTGCACCACATGAGATAATTTTTTTTTCGAAATATTTGGTTTCATGTCTCGATAATATAATATAAATTGGCAATTTAATAATAAACTATATTTAATTCTACCTTAAAGATGCTCTTCGGTATAACTCACCTGTTTAAGGATACACAAACAAACAGAAAATAGAAGCAGTTTATAAACATACGGACCACTGTATTCCTTTATCCTATTCCATATTAATGGATGATAAAATGAAGTTAAGATGTAATCAATAAAGCTCATAATTTTTAATAGAATATGTGTAGAAAGGCCGCAGTAGTCACTTTCTTTTCGTACCATTTCCAAATGGAGAATTGGAATATTCTCACTCTGGTGAAATTAAATATAAGATTTGATGATTTGGTATGAAAATTTGATTTGATTCTACCAAACTCTTTCTAATATGAATCATTTGTTAAATTCCAATCATTGCAATACATACCCTTCTATAAATTATACTCAATATTCTATTAAGTTGTCTTAAACTTTTAAGAGTATATATACTTTGAAACTTTAATCATAAAAACACTCTGCTGGTCCCTTATCTACAAATCATGAAACTGGAAAAAGAAATGAAACTTGAAATAAAAAGATTTCCTACTCGTGCAAAGTGATTATTTTAATTTTTGCCGAAGTTGCATAGAAATATTTTCAAAGAAAGGCAAATTTTCCCAAAATTCTATACTAAGAATCAACATACGATATTTTTGTATTTTTACAAAAATGTTAAAAGCCTCGATGCTATTTAAAGATATTTATAATGAATATATTATGAATACTTCTAAGTGAAGAGAAAAGGGAATTCAATTCGGATTTTTCGAGGATTACAAAACCATCCCTTGTGAGCAAGAAGTTCCTAACTAAGAAACCGGGAGGGAATTTGAAAAACTTAAGCTCCGTAAATTCCTGAATACTCTTCTTAAGCGGATTTATTTTTATAACTGCTATATCTTGTTTAATCTTATTATTCTTCCCGAAATGGCTTTTCATAACTTGTGAAATTAAAACGTCAAAATGCTCATGAGTTCTCAAACTTGAGCACTGTTAAATGATTTTTGCCCATAAAATTTGACAACGTGCCTATTAAGCTGAATTGCATGTCCTCCTCTCAAAGTTAAAGCCTCAACTAGTATATTCAATCAATAGAGAGATCAAAATTTATGTACGTCTCTGGAAAATAAATGCAGAAAATAAGGTCGTAATTAATGTCCCATTCAGATTTTACTAGCAATAGAGCGAATAAACAAAGACGGGATCGAAGTTTACTACACGTTTAACTTGCAAGTGTAATGAATTCGAGGAGAGGAATGGGCAGAATCCTTCCAACCAGAATCCTCCCAAAAGCTGATAGGAAAACGAATGATAGGGTGGCGAAGGAAGCAATAAGAGGAGGAATATGATCGTAGAGAGAAAACGGTATTAGAAGTAGGTGGGCAAAATATTGTCAGGTAATTAATAGCTAAAGAACAATCGAGTGTTGGACACAATTATAGAAAGGGAAAGAAGTTACAGAAGACAAGAAATTTTGGTTATTATGTAAGACTTTGGAGAGCATGACTAATTAAATTAAATGGAATTTTAAGGACATGATCGTACTAAGATATAGTTACCTTTAAAATTAGTACAGATGATAGTTGTCATGGGTATTATAAGAATTGATATTCAAATCTATATTCTATTTTTCTTTACCTTGTCTTTTCAACTTTCTCTGATGTTGAAATATATAATAAATAATGTTGAAAATATGACCTGACATCGTTTTACCTTTCTAGAAGTGTTCTTATCTCTTTTCGTACTACCCATCACAATGATAATATTCAGCGATTTAAATGGGAGGTAAGCGAAGAGGTAGTTTTCAGAAGCAATCAAGTGAGTGTTTATTTGAACAAATGTTTATTTTTGACATGATTTCCATCCGAGACACGCCCATCACGCAACAGTTCGCTGTTACAAACACTTTTCTCTGTCGCTGGCATCCAAATAAAGTAGGACACGGATTTCCGTGTTTTTTCATTCCGGAAAGATGCC
The DNA here is from genome assembly GCA_947579665.1 of Sympetrum striolatum. Classification (NCBI taxonomy): domain Eukaryota; kingdom Metazoa; phylum Arthropoda; class Insecta; order Odonata; family Libellulidae; genus Sympetrum; species Sympetrum striolatum. Next base: position 89,361,433 of record OX388352.1, read on the forward strand.
TTATTATATTATAACTTACAATCATAAAATACACTAAATGTACAATTGTTATTGGAAGAAATTAATTCTTATATTAATTAATTTTAGATTATCTTCGTTCGTTTGCATACGAAATACTTACGTTGAAGATTTCGTGAAAGTTACATGAATTTGGAAAATTACAAACTACTAAAAATTACGATGAAATACTCAGGAAAGGGGAAGTACAAACTTTTTACGCCAGCTATTTCCGTTTCAACGTTTGATCGCCAAAAGAATTCAGGATCAGAGTTAAGTGACCCTTAAAGAGGAACAAACCATCAAATTACTCCAAAATTCTGTCGATGCAAAGGCCTTTTATATTGTGCGCAGTACGTGCTTAATGCAATAAAAGCATGCTTCTAATGATGAATCGATCAGCCGATTTGGGTGCTTTTTAAAGCGTCGATGAAGGAGGCATCCGCTAGGCGAAAATTTTATTCGATTAACTTATTCGGAAACGTGCATACAATATTTTTCTGAGTGCAAGCTGCTCCTAAATGGACCCGACAGTACATTCAAAACTCTTCTATCACCTTTTCAACAATTTAGCCTTTTACCGGGACCAAATTTGTCACCTTCCCGATCAAATTAATTACTGACCAAATTCTAGCTAACGCGGTCGGCTTCACAAAGCCCTCCGGCCTTTTCTATTTAAATATCTAACAGCCCTTTGCCCTTGTTCCCATATCCCTACAGCATATATCGGTTTCGTTTCTCATCTCCCTTCCCTTTTGATCTTCGTAATTCTATACCAGCAGTTAATTCATAGCCTTCCTCTTACCCCTTAACCGCATTCTCATTCGATTTTTCCTGCCCTTAGTAATATCAGGATCAGCTGAAAAACCTTTCCCAAAGTAGTGCTCCCGATCTGAATCCTTAACTCGACCGATAACTTAATTTCCTTCCTTCCGCTAGCCAATAGCGAGAACGGTAGTTTCTTCCTTGCTCTGTTTTTAATTCGTGGCTCCCTAATAACTACGGGAAAAAGGGTTTATGTGCCCATGAATCATTATCATCTCTGAAATTGAATTAACCTTTTATTAAATAATATCTGCCGATAGGGAATTTCCAGTTCCATATTTGAAGTTGAATCCAATGAAGAATCAAGTGTGCAGAATTCGTTCAATTGTCAGAAATAATAGAAGACTCGCACTATTTTATTGGATTGGATTGCATTTGTACTGAAAAGTAAAGCTCTCTTTCAATAAACAGAAGGCATACATTTAAAACTACGTAAATTATTAAGGGAATACTAAATACTAAGGCAGCTCTTTAGTAAAGTATTAATGGAGTACTAAATACTAAGGGAGCTCTTTAAATTTATTTTGACATTTCACCCTAAATATCTTTCACGTGCATATTTTGTAGATGTAGAAGCATTAAGTATATATTTCAACACAATTATTTTATATCTCAAAGCTTACCTGCTTAATATCTGAATTACATCTGAAATATAACACGCAAAACTACCTAAAGATAGAATTACCACTGACATCAGCTTGTTACGTGCACGCATTGAGTTATTGTCCGTAATATTTAGTAGAATCAGGATGGAAGTTAATAGATCGGATTTATTTAGACCGTGATATTATTTAAATTCTGAGGTAAGGATTTAAGGCAGCTGTGAAGTTTGTGATTATGTAAAAGACTTGTTGATTTGGTAAAATTGGGATTAAGATGAATATTCCTCCATTAAACGCATCTTCGACGTAAAAACTGATACATAAAATGAAAATTAATTTGAACTTAGCTTTGAAGCTTAGCAGAAAAAAATATATCGAGTATATCTGCAAATTAAAAGTTGACCACATTCCTCAAGAAACTCTGATAACTTAAATTAATTTTCTTTTATGGAGTAATTTTGCGAAACTTTGCCTAGGGAAGGAGAGCTACATATATAATCTATTTAAGTATTTCAAGAGAACCCGGAACATCTGTTTCTTGATGCATTGCTGGTTGGGAGAAAAGGTAGTGTACGCGGAAGAGAAAGGCTGTCTGCTTAAGTGAGTCATGGAGGTAAAGGTGAAAGGGTAGAGGATCCTCGCTTCCCTTCACCATCACAATTTCAAATTTTTCCAAAACTCATCATATTCCGTCTTAATTATAAATATATCCATGCCTGAGCGCGCATGCAAAGGCATTCCATTTTTCAGCTGATTGTTTTTGATGCCGGATAAGATGGGAGATAAGAGATCCTATTTCGAATTTCGTCCGAAAGGGAGAGATTATCTATCTTTGCTTGACGTGGGCATCCCTCCTATCTCAACCTCCCATCCGCTCCATTCTCTTTCCACGTATTTTATTACTTTTCCTCTGTTCTTCTATTTCTCCCACAGCGCAATGGAAATGAATACGTAGGCAGAGACATAATCACCGCCGCCATGGGATAGAGAATCCTCCTCCGCCTAATCTTCCTCTCTCATCTCTCTCACTCATCTCTCTCACAATCTCTCCATTTTTTCCTCTCTCGGCTTCCATATCCGATTTTCCTCTCTCCTGTGTCGTTCGCTCCTCGCGCAATTTTTTACACAAATTCGATTCCAATTCCTATTATTGCTCACGCCGCGCTCGTCCTTTTTATAATACGCGTATATAGGTGCAAAATCCATCTCAATTCTATTTAGAAAATTGTTTTAGTTTACTCTAGAATTTAATCCTGGTTTCGCTGATATACCTTGTGGTGGTCATCCCTCCGCGGTAGATCCTATGTACTATGTAATTTTACCAGGGCAACTTAACTAAATTCAATATATGCTCCGATACATTTGCTATTCGATAGTTCGAAAGAAATGAGAAGGTTTTGCTGTCCCGCAATATTTTTATTTTTATTTGCTTTTTTCGTTATATTTGTAATGATAAATCAGACAACATTTTCTCAACTACAGAATAGTTAACTCTGTAAGAAAAGAAAAGCAATTAATAATGAAAGTAAAGCATCAATTGTTATATATGAATTAAAACTCGTCCCCCTCTCTGGAAAACTTTTCAAGCATCAGAGTTTGTCGGTTTATAAAACAGTGGTTTTGTTTTTGACGCTTACATACGTTCTGCATTCGATGTTACTACCGTATGAATTATTTGATTCGTAGTAGTCTCGACTTTTTACAACTGCTTTAGTATGCTGATGTTATCATTCATCAAATTTTTCCATTACCTAAACTAATGTTTCAACAATGTTTTACCCATCTTTATAGTATGAAAAAAATATTACGGTGCATCAATGTTTCATTCAGATACTGGTTATACTTATATAAATTGAATTTGGTTCAGTATAAATGACGTTTACCCTGCTAATCCAAATTTTTTTTCAACTCACTAAGTTAATTTCATTAAAATCATTATTCTAAAGGATATGAAAATACTATATATGAGATACCAAATTATAAATAATAGAGTAAGTAAATCAGATGATTTTCCATTGACATGTCGAAGAAAGTCATTAAATTTTAGCAACGGCTGAATTTCTATTCCTTTGTTTCTATATTGCAAATTTTCCGTTAAAATTAATTTTAAATTGAGCTTTACATGAAAATTAACTAATTCTTTAATTAATCTTCGAGGTAAAAATTCAGCAGGAAAATAAAAATCCTTGTTTTTAGTTTATCGCCATCACTCTCAAACTTAAATTAGTTTTTATTCATCGAACACATTCATTCGAATAACACTAGAGCATACGGATAACCTAACTGGGTTCAAATATGTGTTTGTCGAGAATATGAAGTGGAGGTTGGAGAGATAAGCTTGTGAACTTACGCATAAAAACGAATAAAGAGCAGTAGTATATATACTTGTGACATTTTCAAGAGAATCGTCGAAACGAGTGTTTTTTTATTATTACCGTAAATTCTCACAATTCTTTCTTTTTCCGAAATCGACATTTGTCTTTCGTAACCAGAAGCAGATTTTTTTAAACTACACAAACAGAAAAGAAAACTTTTCTAAGCCGTTCACTTATTATGGCCATCAATGTCGTTATTTTACTAAATATAACGTTGTTACATTTTCACTAATTGATCTATAATTTAAGTGGCGAACTAAAAGTCACTTATTATTTCATAGATCTACGTAATCAAACTTATGATTTAAGACCATTGTGAGATAAACTTTAAAGTATGACACCATAGGTTGAATTCTAATTTGAATTTATGAAAGTTTTTGAACATATAATCATGTCAAATATAGCTACTGCAAGTAAGAATTTAAATTACTGTTACTTGTACTTATATATTACCTTAGTCTTCTGCCAAGTTACGACTTCTCATAATGACTTTAACGTAATTAAAGGAGTTAATTAAGTGTAACTGAAGAACATCTACGCTGTAATAGATTATCATTATTATCGCACATTTAAATACTCAATTAAAAGCTTTTTCGTAATAGATTCAGTTTCTACTGTAAGTTATCTTCATTTATCAGCTGTAGTTGCGCAGTTTAGACGTTTTCCACCTATCAAGGCAGCGGCAAACTACGGAAATATACAAAATCTAACGGATGCATTTGGGCCTCTAACGGAGAAACCTGAAATTAAGCACACGGCATTTCAAATCCTGGGCCCGCATCAGTGAGAGCAACGCCACTATTTGTTCAGAGTGGCGGCGAATGGCCGAACTACCTTTTGCGAGGCACGACATCGATTTTCCAATGTGAGGGAAGCGGAGAATTGCACCATCAATCATTGGTCACTTAGTTCTTATTAGCCAAGGATATGAACCCGTGACTTTCTTTAATTGGAAGTATTACCGGATTGTTTAAGACGTACGGCTTCCCTCGTATGCAGGCGTCTTGATCCACCAATTTGTCAAATTAATGTTATCGCGTTATTTTGCTTTCGAGTTTACTCAATTGCAGAGTTTCCGGCACTTTACTCAACTTTGGCACTTCGGTGTTCATTTAATTATCTTTTATACTCCCTCCAAAAGCGTACAAAAGGGAGTTTGGGGGAGTTTATTCCTTCACGGCGAGACTCTAGGTACCAAAGTTATTTCGAATGCTCTATTTTTATGAACTTTTCACCCAGATTTCCCATTTTAGACTTGATGAATGCAGGAATTGGAAGCTGAAGTTCTATGGCTGCGCTGAAATTAATCTCGAGACCGATAAAAAGATTTCGTATCTCGAAAAACTTCTTTCCGTAAGTCTTTGAGGATTGCAGAAGGTAATTACCTGAAACTGAGCTAGCGAAAGGAATTTTCGTTTCGCTATCTCTCCGCGGTTCCTCAAATTCTTCCCAGGAACAGTCGTAATAGGCTTCTTGTTTACGTGGAAAGAAAGGTTTCAGGTTGTAACTATACAAGATTCTCCGGTATATTGCTAGTTCCTCTTGAAATTGCTTAAACTTTTCCTTGTTTTTTTTTAAATAGTACTCAACTTTTAAAAACTAATATTTTGACTTTATTGAAATAGAATGATCATGAAGCTAAATAATCGGTAATCTAGTGCCAAAGTATACCGTAACGTGGAGCAGTATTCCTTAAATTATCCTTCCAGAAGGTTTTCTCTGTTTTCAAAATATATTGAACGGAAATCAAATTATTCTATATTTATCTGAAATCACCAATAATCTGTGATCACCAAAAGAGTGACTTTGCTCGCCTTATTTTCAAATATAAAGAAACAAAGACGACAATCACTGTTAGAGAGTTACTTGGTTGAGAAACATCATAAATATTTATACATTTTTGAGATGTTCATGGATGAAAAAGATAATTTCAACAGAATTAAAAATCCGTGTTGATAAACATTTCTTTATAGAACAAAAAATATTTTCTGCCTAGGATTTTAGGATCCAGAGAATATTATGTATCTAACTTATAAAAAATTATTAATCACCGGGATATTTCTTTTAGAATTTCAAAATGAAAATTTGATACGATAATGGCGTAGTTTGTAAACAAATCTGTACTTAAAAAGAATGTGTTAATAGCAAGTTACAAAACAGGCTATATCATTTCAAATTTTGATATATAGAATAGGATTTCGAAAATAAGTTTAATATGTTCTTTGTCATCAGCTGCAGTATATTAAGTGTATAATTGAGATAGTATCTGCTCATATTTGAGACATTTTTTCATGGGCAATATTCATCTTAATATCGTGTGAATATGGGATTTCAGAAATGAGGAATCATACATTAACTCTTCCTGAATTGTTTTAATATGCCAATACTAACTAAATACTAACTCAGTTCACTCTAGACGTAACGTGATTCTAAACAATTGGACTATTATAATCTAGAGTTACTACATATTATTGACCTCTGAACTTCCATATGAATTTCTCAATATTAACCGCTGTTGAAACTTAGTGCACTTCTTACATTTTCGTCCATTAAAACCACTAAATGATATTGATCGATATTCTGATTTGACGAACATTTCCAAAAACATTTCTTCCATGAAAAAAAATTTTAGTTCAAGGTACTTATCAGCTCCTGGATAGCCATGTTGGCAGCACTTTCTGCTTTGGTGTAAGTGTTCCCAGGTTCGATTCCAGGAGGGAGTTCACGTACGAAATTACCTAAGCAGTAGAAACACCTCGGAAAATACTGCTATTGCTAAGGTTTTCATTACCACTATTCGTATTTTACAATCAGAAACAACTCAAAACAAAACAAGAAAAAACAGAACAACTACACATCTCATACTTACATAATTGCAATTACATATGGAAGTTAACACATGTCTGCCGGAATAAATAAGTTGGAGTTGGTGAAACTCATTTCTAAAAGATGAGTTAATTGTACATACATTAGATTTCTTGAATTATGAACGTAACTCATTAATACATAGATATTAGTGTTAAGGTCGTTTTTTTATATAAGGCATTTTCTCAAAAAATAAACCTATGTGATATAAAATTATCTCATTATTCAACATTATGCAAGATGAAAGGTAAAGTGCACAAATACCCCCCCTCCCCCCCCCAGCCAAATTGTCTATTCTGAGAACTTGCCTAATGTTAAAAATAATACAACAAGTGATTGAAGCAACTCAACTCCACACATCTAGTTTTGGTGGTGCAATTCTTCTAAATAATTAATTTTAACTAAAACAATCAAAATAATGCATATTTGGATTTTTCAAAAAAGGTTTCCTAATTTCGTCCCCCTATCCAGTTATTATCTACTTATTTATTTTCATGAGAAATTTCAGTAAAACATTTTTTTACTCTTTTGCAATAAATATATTGATGTGAAAACATTTTTTGACTTACATGTTACATCTACGTATTTAGTCATCCATGCAAAAAAATATTTTTACTTTCCTTGAAGATGTACACATCTCACGGCACCACAGGGCGCATTTCGTACACTTGACCCATTTCTCTCCAAATTTATCGTGAGAAAAATACTTTTTTACAAAAAAGGCGTGATGTATCTATTGATCTGTCTTCGTTATTGGTTGACTCCAGTGGAATGTTTGTATCAAAATCGCTTGAGGTGGAGTCACATGTCTTCATTTTCCTTTTGAGAGGATTTATTGATGATATTTCAAGCTTATCTTTAACATTAATAGGACATTTCTTGACCTTTGATTCAGATTGTTTATGCTAACGTTCTTCTGTCCTTTGTTTCTTTGCCATTGAAGTGTTAAGAGATATCTTGTGTGGAGTTACCAAAAAAGAGGTCCCCACTCTAGAAGATGTAGATGGCTGGATTGCTGGAACTTAAAATATTAATTATTCGCCACTTTCGAAAATTGATTGTGCATCAATTGCGACTCATGCAAGCTACCTAAAAATAAGAGAAATACGTGATGGAGATCCTAAATTCGTCACCATCTCGAAGGGTACGGATTTAGGACTCCAGTTACAAAAACCATGGCGACAGCTTCAATCTAAACGACTACTGCTAATAGCTATCCCAACTGGAATGCAATATTCATATACTATACTACAAATGTCAATTGCTAAATGATGAAAAACTTACACAATCTATTTTTGAAAAATCAAAGCGTAATTGACTAAAAGAAAGCAACTGCGTGACATAAAGTAGACAACTGAATGATTCTGAAGAGTTTATTAGTGTTTTTGCAAGATGGTAGAAATTTCAAAAGTATTTACAGAGGGGGACGAATTTCGGACAGGGGACGGATTTCGGGCACTTTACCCTATCACCAATTAAAACAAAATTTATTTTCCGACCCAATTTATCATTTAATTCGATTTAAAGGGATATGGGTAGGGATACATACCCTTTATCATATTTGGTAACGATATTGTACGCGCGTAGTAATGTTCGCGTACTTAATAGCCCTTTTGTTACTTTGCTCGCTTGGGAAACCACACCGCGTTAAGGAAAATAAATTCAGAAGAAAGCACTACACCCCTTTTCCTTGTGACCTCACAAGGGGTGACCTTGCGAGGAAGTCCAAAATTCTACACTTTACGACACGCGATGTGGCGCACGGTCGGTGTCCGGGAGATCGGTGGGAAGCAAAGGTACCATCTTTGAGATATTGCACGCTCGACTTGAGCCGTGAGAAGAATTTCGAAGTCGATGTGAGCGCCTCAAAGGTGTTCCCTCATGAGTGACGTGCGAGAATATTCCCAGCCCTCGGGCGATCATTTTCCGACGGTCAGGTAGCTCGTAGAGCAGCCCGATTTATATTAGGGTCCAGGCTAGCTTCTTTTTCTTCCATCGCTCACTCTTCCGATAAGAATCTTCTTTTCCTCGGCCCTCTTTCTTTTTGGGATTGCTCCCTTTAAGGTTAGACGCTTGAAGATATGACAGCGATCTCAATCGCCGCTTTCACATCTTTCATTTTGCCTCTTCTTATATCTCTGTATATATTCTTTAGGCGATAATGTTTTTATGTGTAGCTCTCTGCAGAGCTTTTTGGTGGATGTTTTCCAGCTGTGAAAACTTATTCTTAAACTGAAAGATTTTTACGATCCACAAGTTTTCACATCGTATTTTTCTCTATCTCTATTCGAAGGTGTTTCCCGTTGTGATTCGTCGACAAGGGGTTATGTTTAAGTATATTAGGTTCGATTTTCTCGAATGCAGGCATTACTTATTTATTTATCTCTATCTATGAGATAAGCATAAACATTAAGACTTATTTCAAGGTATATTTATTACAAGTGATGACTAATAGTTTTAACTAATCTGTTTCAACAGTTTCTCCGTATTATATGTATGAGCATAACGTGGACGTGGTTCGGTAGTTCATTGATTAGAATGTCTTCCCGGAAACTGGGGGACCTGGCTTCAAGCCCCAGCCAATTCACTATTTTTCACTTTTGAAAAACCTTTTGTTAAGTTTCACACTTTAATATGCGAAGTTAAAGGTTGCTTCCTATCAATTGTGTGAGCATAATTTATGCTAGACGAATATTGTGATAGCTACCTGGAAGTGATAATGGGATCTTCATCACAAGTAGGAAGTGTTTTATGCACATTAAATTATGCACGAAAAATTACCTGCAGGTGTCCTCTGAAAAAAATTTCATAAAAATTGCAGGAACCTGCTCTTTACAAGCGACCGAAATATAATATATTTAGTACTCGTTCTATAAAAAAGGCATTAGTTTCATGTCTTCCATTTTTACTTATCAATAAAGAAGAGTTTGTTAGACGTATGGGTATCGGCGTGGTTTCGGAACATGAACGGAATCACACACGTGCGAGCATGGCATGGAATCGACTCCATTGGGGTTAAGGCAGGTTTACGCTGCCTCATTACTTAGCCAACGGTACACAAAGCGGCGACTATTACTACGGCTGACCACCTTAAAGTTCCCTGACACTGATTACCCGTTTCACAGTCACCCACGCTACCGGAAGTCCTTTGAATGGCGAATCCTTAATCGCCGGAAACTGGATTCGAACTCCGATCCCCAGGATTGGTAATCGATCGCCACAGATGATTAACCTGCCTACCAATTATCCATCAAATCTACCCCGAATCTTTTTTAATTATCATTGTTTCGCAAAAAATTAGTATTACTAAATCAAAAGAATGTTACTTTTGTGCACTTACTATTCCGCAAGTATTTTCTATTAAAGAATGTAATTCTCCGAATGGCGACTTGCTGAAATATGGTTAAAGATTGAAGAATTTTAGATTTTAAACCTTTAATTTATGGGCAGCCGTATTCCAATTTTTCTTTACTTACTAGTATTTCCGATTTTCGTGTGAATGATCGATTCTTACTAGATATTTAAAATGATAATTGGTAACGCTTTCATGATGAACATCTTATCCATGCACAGTTTTTATTTTGCTTTGATAGTGTTTCTTTTTGCGATTTTTAGTGGAGATTCTCTGATATCTTGAACAATCTTTTATGGATTTTCTTGATTTGAAGTAAGTCGATTTTTAACCGGAAAACACAAAGTTAATCTCATTCAATTCAACGCTTATTAATGAAACATTTTGAACGAATCTTTGAAACTACTTACTCTGTTACCATCGAATAAATTCTCCTCATCAACAGTTATAGTAGTTTCGAAATGTAATTTAAATTTGCACGATAGAGCGTGCGCCTATTTTTCACTTGTCGTTTAACTTTGATAAAAATATATAATGTTATAAAATCATTCAAATTTAATTATAATTATTTTATTTATCCATATGGAAAACAATTTAAAATGTAATAAATAAAAGGCATATTGTCTATTGTATGTAGAGTAAATTAATTCAATTTGCATATTTGTATTAAAGAGCATGAATAATACCATTTCCAAATAAGTTTGGCTGTTTCGTTTGTTTATGGATATAATAGATATAGCTGCTCATAATTTCTGCATAACATGGATAAAACAAAATGCAGGTTGGCAAAATATAAATACAAAACAGCGAAAAAATATTCACTTGAGATGTACTTACAATTAACTTCGCCATAGATACAGCAGAGAGTAAACAACCGCTTTGGCCTACCCGATGGTATTATATTTGCATTGTAAATCTTAGGAGTTGACGTAAATCGCAGAGGCCTCGATGCTACAGGAAAGAAAAATCGCTCCAAAGAGAGACAGGAAAACGATATGCATTCCTTAAAAGAGGTGAAGATAGAATAACTATGAATATGTCCATAAGTAAGATCACTGTTTCTCTAAGTGCTCCGAATTTAATATAAAACCTAAATGTTAATAAAGCCATTCAGAATGTGAGTTAGTATAACTTTGTTAAATTGAATAAGAATTTGAAAGGCTTGTGATGTATATTTTTGAAGTGTTATTATTTTTTAATATTATTTGACAGTAAAGACATTTCTCAAGAGCAAATATCACTTATCTATCTTTCATTATTCATTTTTTAAGATAAAGTCATAGTTTTATTACGTTAACCATAAAAATTAACTCTCAGAACATAAAATAATTTTGGTGTAACCCAGTTATCCCCCTTGTGATAGGTAAGGTGTAAAATACCTCGGTAGCCAAAGGGTTAACCTAAGATTTGCTTAAAATTGCACATATTCAAGCCAATCCTCGAGGTTCGAACCTCACTCCCCTCACATCTGAATAGGGAATGTGAACCGATGAAGATTTTGGTCCTTTGCCTTCATCAGTGATCCAAAGTATATAAGTGGACACCTTGCACTCATAGAACTCTCAATAAAACATAGTAAGTTTTATAATAATATAAGAGAAGGATTAGATTAAATGCGTTCTATTGCATATTATCATACATTTCTCAGTAGCATTTAGCTTATTAGCACAGCCTCGGTGAGTACTGGGACAAAATTAAATGGAATATAAATTTATTTCTATCATGCACCAAATCAAATATGAAAATATATTTTACCTGCCAAAGTGCAATGCAGTAGTATAAATAAATATGGAAACGATTATCATTTTTGGGGGAAAACTCGAATGATTAATTAATTCGAATTTTTTGCTAAAATTCCATTTGGAGAAATAGTTTAAACCTCTCTTGCATTACCGCACAATTCAAACACCTTTCAATCTATTAAAGCATCACGATTACTGTAAAGAAAAATAAGGATTCAGTTCAGTACCGTTGCTCGAGTACGTTAAAGTAGCCACGGGCCACACTATTAATGGCTTGTTAAGCGGCTATTAGCGCTCAAAATGTAAATCTCTAACGAGTACAAAGGGTAACAGAGGTGTAATGTAGTGAGCTACTGAAACTTCTGCTGCGCTGCCAGCGTTTAATAAACACGTACCAAGATGTATAGAAACCTATTATTGAATTATACTTTGCTCAGCTCGCTGAATTTTCATTTTTGTACGCTTCAGTGTCTAAAATGTAGCCTAATTTAAGGTGGCAACTATTAACAGAATTTAAGGTCTGGATGTAAAGACTGTTGCATACCGCACAACTTCATTTCTGAATTTATGTTGTGAAGTTGTTATCCTAATAATGTACTTATTTAATGCATTGTACAATTAATACTCTCGACTATGGGATTTGCAAAGAGCATGGCAAACAGTTTCTTCGTAAATTTTTACTTAAATTATTCGGTCTACATAACTATCAACTAGCATGATTTTATTTAATTTTAATATATCCTCTGACATAATGTCTCTCTAAGTGATGAATTTAATCATCGATTATTTGAATGCTATTCGTTCAGATTTCTCTTAGTTAATTATGAAGTAGAAGTTAAAATTATGGAACTTCAAACATGAAACATTCTCCAATTTGTCTTATTATTTAGTCGATGAAACTGATTGCATTTACTTAATATCCTAATATTTTAATTTAACTTTTGTAACATATTTAGCCCTTAAATGTAAGTATCTACCTAAGATTTTACTAATTACTACTAATTATATCATAAATGCTTCAGAAAAGAGCAGTTAAATTTTACTTATCAAAGCTGTTAACTACATATTAGCATCATTATCATTATTCGTGGCACGTAATTATCCTTAATAAAATGAAAAACTCAATTGTGACAAAGTATTATAATCTTTTATCTTGTCATAAAAACGTCCGATAATACATTTTAATGGCTAAAGCATAGTGATGACTAATTGTAATCCACATCTTTTGCTTCACAAAAAATCATCTGCTTTATGGTTCTACCACTCAATTGACGAATGGGAGCATTTTACATTGAAGTTATAAGTGAAATTTAGGTTGAGGTAATGTACGAATTTTCCGTAGGAAAATTTAATTTCTCAAGTTCATTTTAAGTCATTTTTAGAAGCATTGGAGCTATCAATGACCACCCGATTCCCTAGGTCTCATCTCGATCCTAGGAATGAAGAATATCCCACTTTCAAGCATCCATTGCCATCGAATTAAAACGACGAACTTGTACTAATTATACTTTAGCGTGCATCATCGTTTCGGAGGGGTAAAACTCCATCAATCCACGATAGAGACTTCACTAGCGCGATTTTTTGTTACTCGCTCAGGGTCACTCCATGACAAAATTTTATGTTTTGGCCTGTTTTAACAATATTTATCGTTTGCTCATACGAATTTTAACGGTATATTATTCTTGTCTATGTCTATGTAAGAACCCTGCAAGCCGCCTTTCGGCTTGTGGCAGGGGTGCATGCACCTTGACTCTATTTTCCTAAACGATTGCTTTCGCGTATACTTCGCGGAAAAAAATAATTTTTGAAACGATTCGTTCTAGCATCTATTTCCCTAATCTTTCTGACAGTATCAGAACTGCCCATTCTTGTACCAATTAAAATTTTATCATATTTTTATCAACAAATTAATTGGTAAATTCATCGAAAATTTCGTATTTATTTGAATTATAAGCAGCCAATGGGTGAAAATATACGTACATTATAATATTTTATATTTAATTATAATAATAATCCATTACAGTTACTATAAGAGGAGTAGATATAATGATCATTTTGATAGTTTTAAAATTATCCTCAACACAATAAAAATCCAAAAAGCCTACGAAAATTCCGGAATGACTGACGAAAATGAATGAACGTATTGAACGTAATTTGTCCTATCGTGTGAAAATCTCAACTGAATTTTACGAATTTGTATATTAGCGCAATCAACTGTAGTATATATTTTTTCATCATCAAACAATAGGCGGAACCAAGCAACATCATCAAATTTTTGGGCTTTAAAACCTGGTATTTCGGAAATTCAATTCCGCATTGATTTTTTCACGCTAGGATTCGGATCGTTTTTCTTCCGCTTCATTTTCATTCCGGACAATATACTGTCCATTGTCGTCACCAAAATCAACATTAGAATTACTGACTTTCTCCTCACTATCAGAGATATGCTCCAACGATTGAATTGATTGACGAGGAATCGTATTTGGCGTCCAAAATCTCTACATCAGACAAATGCTCCAAAAGATTAATTATCTTCTCCCGTTCTATTTAAAACTTACACGCCATTCTTAGAAATAATAACCGATTGTAGTTTGAATTTATTTTGAAAATAGATTTTACTGTTAGAATACACACTTTATTAAAAATTATAAGGAAAATATAGAACATAACTTACAAAAATGTGGGTTTATGAAACCGTTGTATTCGTTAACAAATTGCGAAAATTGGTGGAATGCAATCAGTGTAATGCTCAAAAATACTACAGACAAGCAGGCAGCAGGAGCTCTGAACAATATACACTTATAAAATATGCCCTATAGTTTTTTGGTGCGGTATTTCGGTACTTGCTTTGCCGCACGAACGCAGTGTAACTCATAATAATACCTTAACTCTTACAAATGCATGGGAAAATCCTAATTTTTAAGAAAAACACTGAAAACGTAGACCATTCCAGTTACTGAAAAGAAGAAGTCATAAACGACACCACAAAAAGTTATGTCTAAAAAGAGATGCCTGGGTGTCCAGAACACCCCGAGCGAGTAACGCAGAGTTAACTTCGTCAGATGTTGGATCAAAATGACTATCTTCGGAAGCTTCATCGTGATAGTGTTATGAGATTTCGCCAGAGAAATTACGAACGTATGAAATTTTGCGAAGAGCAGGAAGGGTCTCTTGGTAGGAGAGGGTTTGGAGAAAGGAACGACCGCTTGATTGAATTTGCGGAGAGTACGAATCTTTTCACTATGAGTTCCTTTTTCAATACCAAACCAGGTAGAAAATAGAATTGGCGAGGGTCCAGCAGAATTGGAAACGAAATTGACCATGTTTTAGTTGACTAAAAATTTATTGCAGAGTATTGTACTATTCTGAATGGCTTCGAGACAGTTGATCCCTGTCTTGTTGTTGTTTGATTGGTAAGATTTTTCTTAAATGAAGGAGAGTCACAAAGGAAACCTAAATCATTTGTGTCATTGGATTTGGATAACAAAGTCGATCGTTGAACTAACATTAGTCATACAATATCTAACGAAGAACTTCATCGAAAACTAAAAATATTTTCAAAATATAAATTCCAGGAACGACTATGATTGCTAAGGTTTAAGACATTAAGTAACTAAACTAATAATAAAGCTATTTAAAAATTAAACCGTATATTTCTTTATCAGTCAGTATCATTGTTATCGCGTGACAGCAAAATTTTGAGAATTATATCGGCAATTTCTCGCAGGACTACTTGTACAGTTTTACTTGTCAAGGAAAAAATTGTTTGTAAGATGCAGGTTAGTTGCACCTGATATTGGCGATCCTCGTAAGAGAATAGTTGGGTTAAATGACGAGAAAGTTGTAGATTTTAATAGGTTTATTGTCCTCGGTAATGAGCATGAGGAACTCTCTCGTTTCTGCCGGTCGTCCTTCCTCTTTCGCGTCCGCTGCCCGACTCCCCGAAAAGGGACGTTCCGTATCCCCTCCCATACATTCAGAATTCTCATGCGAATCGCAGTTGCTGAGTTTAAGTCAAGATGTATCAGAATCATTAGAACTGCAAAAGGAAGTTGATGCCATTGTAATAGATTTTTCCAAAGCTTTCGACATAGTACCGCACCATTGGTTGGTAAACAAAATAGACGAAATGGATGGACAATGGATGGACAAGAGGGTTAAACACTGGTTACGTAATTTCTTAGTTGGTTGATTGCAGAGAGTAAAAGTAGGTGAAATGTTATCAGAAAAAATTGAAATAACGTCAGGGGTACCCCAAGGAAGCGTAATCGGGCTCTTACTATTCTTAACCTATATTAATGATTTGGCAAAAGGAATTAAATCGAAAATCAAGCTTTTTGCTGACGATTGCATAATTTACAAAGAAATAAATAGTGAGGAAGATAGTAAAATACTGCAAGACGACATTCTAAGAGTTGAAATGTGGGCTTCATTGAATGGAATGATGATAAATGAGAAGAAAAGTAATCATATTACTTTCACAATGAAAAGGAAAGAGAGAGAGATTAGATATGAGTTAAATGGTGAGAAAATTCCAAAAGTAAATGAATGCAGATACTTAGGGGTCATACTCACGAAAAATTTGGATTGGAGTTTTCATGCAAGTAAAATTGTTTCTAAAGCATTTAAAAATGTACATTTCCTGATGAGAAATCTAAGGGGTAGTAGTAGGAACGCGAAAGAATTAGCATTCAAAACAATAGTAAGACCGACATTAGAATATGCGACCAACGCATGGGATCCTCATGATGAACTCAACATTAAAAAGATTGAGAAAGTGCGACGGAAAGCTGCAAGATATACATTAGGAAGACCTAAGAAAGAAGACAGAGATGTTGGAGATTCTCAGCTGGGAATCACTAAAAAAAAGGAGAAAGATAAACCGTTTAGTAGAAATCTTCCAGGTTAGAGTCGGAGGCGAGGCAAGGACAGAATTAAAGGACAGAATAGAGGGACCACATTATGTAGCTCGAGGGGACCCTAAAAATAATTTTAAGCTTAGGAAACAACGAACAGCTATCGCAAAGTACTCTTTTATAAATAGGGGATAAAAGATTGGAATATGTTACCTGAAGTGGCTCTCAAACCCTACCCGAAATGCAAAAAATACTTTAGGAATATATGTTTTAAATTACTAAAAGGTATGATAATATTCTTGTGTCTGATAAATCTTACCACCTGATTTTTTTTCTATTTGTAAGATTGATGATGTATATAAAGTAAATAAATAAATACCTCAGTTAGACTACCAGCTCTGCAACGGTCATAACACATATGTGGGGCTAAGGAAAGAGCCGGAGACATAGACAAAGAAAGGGTCGAGGGCCTCCAAATAACCGAGGTCCTTGGAATGCGACACACCCATATCTCCGACCCTTACATTTTCTTATTTCTCAGAAACAAATTGTTGTGGTGTATCTATAATTTTTGATGTTTCCTTTAGATTTCTGTTTTTGAATAAATTCGCAAATGTCTTTAAATTTTTCAGAAAATAATTCTTAGCGACGCACAGTGGGCTAGAATCGAAAAAACCTGGACAAGGGGCTAAAAATGGTTTTTTTGAGTGCGGTTATTGAAACTTGGCATAGTTATTGCAAAATGATTGAATTCTATGTTCCCGCTCGTCGTATTGTAAAATATTCAGGCATCAAATAGATACAGGGCGTCAAACTTGAGAAATGTTCACGAAAACGAGAAGTTTCGGATTTTTCGGAATAACGTTCAAGTTCGTTGATATATAGTTGCTTTTGAGAGAAACTGTTGGAAAAACCAACACAACAGTAATCTAGAATTACTCTTTGTCTTTCAATTCGTTGAATTTTTCATTCTCTAAGATGATTTTTTGGTTATTTAAAGCAACAAAATGGCGGACACTTTTTTAGGACAAATTTCGAGATAAAGTAAGGAAATCAACTAGGTAAACAGCGATGGACTATCAAGTCTCTTATACCATGTCAATCTACAAGGCTTCTAGATATGGAATCTGGAGAGACTGTTTCATTTCACCTGCTACCCTGTGATTGCGGTGGACTTTTCCTAAGCGCTGCGCGGTCCGGCTGGGCGCCGTAGAATCCTCAAATACGGTTTCGGTGTCTTTTTGGTTATGTTGAGTCGAAAATTTGGCTTCTTTTATGTTAAATTCTGGCAAATCATATTAAAAACTTATTTTAATACACTTTAAGATATGAATTTGAGACCATTACTTTAGATAGTAAATGCGGAATTGAGAAATTTCGGCACATTAGGGAAATTGTTTGTTAGTTAGTTTAATACGTATAAATACCCTTACAATTGTAAATATTAATTGTAATTAGTGTATTTCATTACATTATTAAGTACCTCCCACTCTGTCGTCAGAGGATTCTTTATCTGAATCCTCGGATTCAAATAACTCACTCTCTCGGTCGTCGATGATGAGGAGATTTCTTAACTCTGTTGTTATGATCCTTTTCTTCTTGGATTTCAATGTGCCTTACAAGGTAAACCTGGCATCTGATGTTAGCAGCAGCCTTTTTATTTAGTCCTCATTAGTGGCTATTCTCGAGTGTCTCCTCGTGAATCTTTCCCGAAACCTCCTGATATCCTTGTTTCTAGCTTCCATGACTTCTTCTGATAGCTCTCCCAACGGAAGAATCGCATCTTTGTATATTTCTGTTCCGTGAATAATTACTTTATATACTGTTGGAGGCATATAGTACCATAGATACAAATGTAGGTAGAGACAAATTCATATCTTAAAGTGTATTAAAATAAGTTTTTAATATGATTTGCCAGAATTTAACATAAAAGAAGCCAAATTTTCGACTCAACATAACCAAAAAGACACCGAAACCGTATTTGAGGATTCTACGGCGCCCAGCCGGACCGCGCAGCGCTTAGGAAAAGTCCACCGCAATCACAGGGTAGCAGGTGAAATGAAACAGTCTCTCCAGATTCCATATCTAGAAGCCTTGTAGATTGACATGGTATAAGAGACTTGATAGTCCATCGCTGTTTACCTAGTTGATTTCCTTACTTTATCTCGAAATTTGTCCTAAAAAAGTGTCCGCCATTTTGTTGCTTTAAATAACCAAAAAATCATCTTAGAGAATGAAAAATTCAACGAATTGAAAGACAAAGAGTAATTCTAGATTACTGTTGTGTTGGTTTTTCCAACAGTTTCTCTCAAAAGCAACTATATATCAACGAACTTGAACGTTATTCCGAAAAATCCGAAACTTCTCGTTTTCGTGAACATTTCTCAAGTTTGACGCCCTGTATCTATTTGATGCCTGAATATTTTACAATACGACGAGCGGGAACATAGAATTCAATCATTTTGCAATAACTATGCCAAGTTTCAATAACCGCACTCAAAAAAACCATTTTTAGCCCCTTGTCCAGGTTTTTTCGATTCTAGCCCACTGTGCGACGGTTGAATTCATTATTTTTCGATAGATTATAGCAGAAAAATCGTTATACAATCATAAAAATAAGATTTTCAGAAATAGGGATAAGTTCAGAATATTTGAATTATATTGAAATGAATTTTTATGGCAACGAATTATATTTTGTCAGTACAATACAGTCGTGCTTAGGAGTACCAAGCGGTAAAACTATGAACTATCTGCAGGCTATTTCCTAGTAAAAGATTCATATTTTCTAAAATTGTAGTCATAGTTTAACGAAAATATTTTTTTGCAATCAAACTTGTAAGCTAAGAGCTATATTATATAGAATTTTGTGTGCAATGTTAAAGAAATGGTAAATTTATACCTCTCTTCTTAATAATGAAACAGCTCTTTTTCATTTTTTCTAAGAATATTATTAATCTATATTTATTTATTTATTTATGAATACATGGTATATATAATATAATACATAAATAAGTTAGGAAAGAAACAAGAATACAGCTGTTAATGAATTTGGGTTTTAAAATTCTCTTAAACCCATCTTTGTCAGGATTTCGTAATTGCGTTGCCACCAGTGCTAGAAACAACGGAATATCATTTTCCACTCAATTCAATATAATATCTCGGTTATTAGAATGCATGAAAAATTCACACTTTCTGTTTGAAGAGAATACAAATTGTCTTAAACGGAGAGGAAAAGCGAGTTAAAACTAGCTTGATGAGGGAAGAAATGTAAGTGAAAAAGTCTTCTCTAAACATTCAAAGCAAGTGAATGCGTCATCGCTTGTTAGCTCAAAGAGGTGAAAGAGAAAATAAATGTTTTGATAAAATACATGTGGACCAAGTATGCGCATGGCCATTTCATTGTTTTCATTCCGAATCATTCTATCCTTCAGGTGCATTCAAAAATAGGGATGTGTCTCGAAGAAAGGGTTAAACTTCCTCACGAAGTGGACTTCAGCCACTCCACCTCAACCCATACATTTTGCACGTTTCGGCGCATTCTTTTAGCTACAGTAGTGTGCGTGGCTTTAACAAGAATACATGAAAATTTGTAGGTGTCTGAAGTGGATGTTTTAAGTAAGGATATGGAAGAGAGATTTGAATGCTTCACTTCAGGATAATGATTGACTTCTAATGTAGATTAGGGAGATGTCTTACTTACTTTAAAATTGAATAGTGCCTGCTTATTTATTTATATATTTAGGTATTTCTCTCCTATTGATTTTCCCGTGGAGTCCGTGGAAGATATGTGGGAGGATGAGCTAAGAGATCGGTCTTTATCATTTGCCGGCAGATGTTGGATAGTGCGGCTTTGGGTTTGAGCGGCTCATCGACCAACCATTTCCGGTAGCTCCCTTTTTCTGCTCTTCTTTCCATTTCCCCTCACTAGATTGCTACCTTCCACGCATTTGCCGACTGAACCATTCCTCTCTCTCATTATTTCTCCAAACTCATCTCAACTACTAGATATCCGTAAAATATATTTTATAAATGACTTTGACTTTGGCTACACGTGAATCGAATGTGAAAACTTTCTCCCAATCGTTGTATTAACACTCTTTGGCTTTTGTTTCCCAATATACGTTACCACTTCACGAAATCCAGCAAACTTTATTACCTTCCGACAGCCATTATAGCGCTGGAATTCCTCTGTAAATCCTTCTGTGACATATATGGAGGAGATAAAAAAGGTTTGAAGAAAACTACAGAGATTCTACTCGCGCAATAGCGATGTACGTGACGGATTAGGAATGGTGGTAAAATCGATATTTTGCACTGATTTCAAACTCATAGGATCTTGGGTGTAACCAAGAGAAGATGGTATCGAGTTCGATACAGTTGGTCCCCAATTTTAACGAGTGGATACATTGGAAGAAAGCAACAGTAATATTATTTAGCTTATGATCAATGTATATAAAATCGTTTTATAATTATCTTCAAAACCATAATCTGTATATCATATCGGCATGGGTATAATAATGGTCTGTATTTGGATGTGATTGATAGTTACTGATTAACACTTTCTTTAATTCTGAGATATTGGGAGCAATATGTAATTGTACGCAACATGAGCACAAATAGAAATTGATATGGAAGGTTTGAAGGAAGGGCTGTGTATTAAGGATTCTAAGAGTATTAAATAAGAAAAAGATCCAAGTTAGGAGAAGACGTGTAAGAAAGGAAGGGAATAGCTTTATTAATTTAAACAGTATTAGCTAAAGAATTGAAATGAAAATTACAGTTAATCAGTTTAAAATAAATAACAATAAATATGTATATTAAATTGAATGATCATTTGAAAAATAATTATTCGATTAAAATATCAACACTTGAACTTTTTCGAACTCACAATATTTGAAAAAGGGAAAAGTACTAATATTCAGCGTAAAAGACTGAGACTTAAAGAAAGGAATGCTCTTTGTTTTTATTTTCCTTCCGCAATTATTTTCTAAATTTATCTATTTTTTTTCTTCCTAAAGTTTGAAATAATTGTCAAATGATTTGCACACATTAAGTAGCAAACATACAAGTCAACTTATGTTCATTTCATCACTAAAATTCGTGTTACAATTTTTAATACTTTGATATCCCTTTGAAAAAAAACGAAACCATAAGTAGTAATTATATGTCTGAAGTATTTCAGATTGCAATATGCAGACAGATATTACAGTTAATTAAAAACGTGCAATCGGAACTTCCCGCATTTTAAAGGACATTGATTTATTTAAATTCCAAGTTGCTCATCTTTCTTTTTTTATTTAATGTGGATATTGTTTAAAATTTAATTATATCTCTATAGTTTCTTGTTGAAAGCTGTCACCGCCGTAATGATGAGTGGACCAAAAGATCATATCTACCGAAGTAAATGCATAGTTCATACAGGTAATCCCGCAAGAGGAAACTATGATTATTAACTGTCCCAAACTCGAGTCACTTTGTGAAGGTACAAGTATGTCAAACATTTTAGGCATTTTCTTGCCTTAGTGACACGCAGCACTTTAACTTTGGCGTTGTTTACTTAGAATGAGTGGCTAATGTACTTGATATCGATCGCTGTGAAGACTCCACCTCCTTGTTTATGGCCTTTGTACAAACTAGGTAATTCCGTAGGAGTAACTCATGCGCTCCGACAACCTCAGTAAGCTTTTTGCACCAATAACTTCAACCAAAAGAGGTACTGGAATCGGAATTTTTCTTTGACTAACTTGGAAGACTCGCTAAAAAGGAGAGGTTTTCAAGAGATATATTGGCTTTGTGGCGGAGTTCACTGTATCATTATGCAGCGGTTTCCTATTTTACCTAACATAGGAGTTCTTTAGGGAAGACAGTCACCCTAATTGACTACTAAGATTCCTTAGTCTTCTAAGCCTCAGAATCTCCTCAATTCTTAATAATTATGCTTTGCCCCAAATAATTTTGTCACACTTGCAGCGGCTAATTTTGCTAATAAGTGTTCTAGGCGCAAGGACCATTTGTGACTCCATCATGGGAAGCTTCAGCTTGCGCCAAGTGCCCCAAATGGCGAATCAGTCACTGCATGCTGACTCTTACCTTCACCAAAACCTCTGGAAAACCAGAGTAAAGAGCATTCGTTATTCGAAGAAAAAATTTGATAAATTGCGCAAAATTCCAAAATAATTTCAAGAGAAAATAAATAAAAAAATGCAGATAAAAATAACATGCTTCAAGTAATAAAAAGATAGTGTTTACAACTGTGTGAAACGCGAAAGTAGAGTCTGCCAGTAGAGTACTCAGGCCAAATGCCTGTTGGAACCTCACACTGTCCACCATTTGCAACAAAGTTATGAGAGGGGAATAAGGATGAAAGGAAAGATATGGATTGCGGTATATTTACTAATTCTTAGAGATCCAGAATTCTATGAGTTGAAAGCAAACTTTCAATTGTAGCTTAATGACCATATGAAGATCAATTTTCATCGGGCTCAAACGGAGATTTTAATAAGATGATTTGCCATAGCTTATCCCTAAGCAACATTCATAACATCACAATCAGGAACAAATCAGACGAAAAAATAAATAAAGGGAAAATAGTTGAGAGGGACTCCCGAGGGAACCGGAGATATTTATACCACGTTATTCTTTGAAGCTTTCTGAAGAGGAATATGAAATAAACCCGCCCCCCAATAATATCACCGAATGTTCGATAACTTTGCAAGGAGCAAATCCGCGCGGCGGAGTACGGCCCCCCCAGAACGAGTTCGAGGAACTTCGGACCTTCATCCCTCGCAATGATGACTTTTGAATGCTGAAATTAACTTTTTACAATCTTTAGACGAAGAAATAGTGAGAAAAAATAATATATATTCACCCATAATTTTTAAAGCAGGAGTGAATTTAGCAACAGCAGCGTACAGCGGTATTTTTTCCATCAAGCATCAGAATAGAATTACTATTTTATTTTTCTGATTTTTTTCTATTTTTTTGATTTTTCACATAATAAAATACTATCAATGCTTTTTTTTGAAGTTATTGCATTATATTTTCTCTCTCAGATCCTCAATACTAATAAAAACCAGCCCACACGTGGGCGCGGTGCCCCCTAGTTAAACTTTCTGTTTAGGGCTGGTTTCATGCTATGCAGCCGTTTATGGAATAAACGGTTGCCCTTCAAACTGTATTTTTGTGCATTCTAGCTCAAAATTTTTTCAGACTATGACAACTACATTTTGGCTTTGCCTGTGAAGAAAGATAGTTGTGTTCTTGTGCTCTCTCTGTAGCTCCTTCCATTCTTTAAATAGTATGCTCAGCATTTCCTGTTTGAGTTGTAGACACTTTTTGGAGGAAATATTTCTGGTAAGATGTTTCGTAACTTTATTTTCTCTATTTTTATTTGAAAATTCTAAGTGCACTGTTGAAATACAGATATTTTATGTAAACATGTTGTGAAATGTTATCATCGTTGTTGAAAACAGTCTTCTGTATTTGTTTCTTAATGTAATACTTTGGGAGAGATATAGTTATGGTATCTCTATTTCATTTTCAGACATTATTCTATTGAGTTTTTAGTTTATCGTCTTTGAACTTTGCTATAATTTTCGTAAAAAAACATGACTAATCTGCGTGATCTGATAGTGAAATATTTATTCTGAGCAATTCCAATTGGATCAATGTAAATATTAATTTTCCTGATAAAATCGAAGTTCTCTAGCCGTACTTCATGGAACGACATTTGAAATGTTAAACAAAGCTTTTTTATCATTTCCTGATAATATACTTCAGAACTTACCAAGTACTTCTATGACCCCAGGTACGTATACCATGGTGATTTGAAATATTTAGTATTTTGAAATTGATAATTTAAATCTTAGAAACGAACCATTGGACTTATATTAAATCCATTTAGATAAACGTAAGAGGACGGCCTGAAGTAGATTTCCATTTTTCAAGAGACAGATCGAAACGAAAGAAAACAGAAACGATTAGATCCACACTCTCCGTAGCTGAGCTATCTTATGCTGCAACTATGAATCTAAGAGAAGTAAATGAAGCTGATTCGAGGTTGCTGAAAGAAATTTCCACTACGACACCTACAAGGGCAAAGAGGATTATTTCTAGGTGGAAAAAAGGGTGCATGTGTAATCTCAGTTGTCAGGAGAAGAAGCATAATCGCTAATTATACCTTCAGAGTTGAGTAAAAGTCAATATAAAACTCTCCGTGAAACAGTCATGGTCATAGGCTGTATCCATGGTACTATACGCCACCAAAAATTCACGAAAAGCTGATTCACGGAGCTGAGAATGCAAAAGAAGCATTTCTACCGTTGGGCCAACTCTCAGAATAGGCAATAGAAGCACAAAATAAGGACACGAGGAAATTCCGAGATTTTTTCACAAGGAAACACTTCCGGGTTCCTACAAATGAAGACTTAGTTCTAAGATTTCTTCTTACTACTTGTCTGCTAATATCTATGACAGCACCAATTTGGGCAACAAATAGAACCAAGATTCTGTGTGGAGAAGAGAAGTGGCTCCTCATCCTGAATGATGAAGAGGAAATCGCGCATGTAGGTGAAGATTACTCAGACGAGGATTGTATATAAAGCAGAAGGTAAGGTCCGAAATATAAATTTCTTTAGATACATTTCTAAAATCTTGACTGCATGGTTTTGATGATAAATGAACGATATAGAATTATATAAAAGACGTAATAGACGTAGGCATGGCCACACATGTGGATGTAATATATGATAATCGTTCTATAATTCGGGAAACATTATTCAGAAGGAAATATCAGAAGGTTGGAAGATACCATCCGTCAGAGATCTTTTCTCTGCTTTCTACAAAAGATGCTCCTTTTTATTTATGGATAATGATATAAGAGAAATATAGCTATCATAATATATTTTTTTCTGCTCTATCCATCAAAATATCCTGTTGTTTGGGAATGTTAAGATCAGGTAAAGAAATAGTCACAAATTTTCAAGGAAACTTTTTCTGTTAAAGATACTGTTTGAAATAAATAAAAACAGCTACTACCAATTAAAAATGTATAAAACTTAACTAAAAAAGCGAATATTTTAATGTGAGAGTGCTAATTTTTCTTCAGTTTATTTTGAAATGAATATGTTCTTTTTTTAGATACATCTATTTATATGATTTTTTCCATAATTCTACGTCCATTATGTCCAGTAGAGGTATAAAATTCCTATATAAAACTCTTTTCACATGAGTATTTAATACGATTAGCAAGAATTAAACATGAAAAAGGCTGACTGTTAGATTAGAATAAAGGGCCGCGAAACTGGATTTGGGGATTCTACTGCACCAAGCCGGACCGCGCAACGCTTACGAAAAATCAACCGTAATCCTAGGGTAGTTGATGAATTGAAATAGTTTCTTCAGATTCCATATCTAGAAGCCTTTTTGTTAGGCCTGGTATAAAACAGTTTATAGTGCATTGCCGTTTACGCAGTTTTTTTCGTAACTTTATCTCGAAATTTGGCCGAAAAATGGGTCCGACATTTTGTTGCTTTTAATGAAGAAAGATCATACTTTGAGCGCAAAAATTTCAACAAATCAAGAGATGAAGAGCAATACTAGATAGATGAATTGTCGATGTTTATAACAATTTCTCTCGAAAGTCTCCATAAATCAACGAACTTGAATGTTTCTCCGAAAAATCCAAGAAACTAATTTTCTGTGAAATTTTCTCAAGTTTGACTCCCTGTATCTTTTTGACGCTAGACAATATTAAAAAACGACAAAAAGATAAATTAAATTAAATTATTTTGAAATAACTATGAGAAGTTTAAACATCCGCACTCAAAATTACCATTTTTGACCCGATGTCCGGGTTTTTCGATTTCAGCCCACTGCGCGTCGTTATCGGTCACCGTGGTGTACCCCGAAAACATGCAGTGAATTTAGAAATGTTGAGATGGATGGGCTTAACCTGTCAATTGTGAATAAAAAATGATTTCCTCGACCGGAAATAATCTTTGCAATTTAATCCATAAAACTTGTGCAATAGAAGAACTAATAACTTAACATTTTATCCGACCTCTTATAATTTGAGTTCGGCCGAAGTTGTTGAAAGTCTTACGCAATGCTTCCTAGGCAACTTTATGGCAACAATTCTGTAATTTTAAAATTTTATTTAACAGTCAGACAGGTTTCCTAAATTGATATCTCAAGCGGGATCTTCTGTATAATACTTTCAGGCGTCATCTTAATAGATTATCAAGATTTTTTTCATTTACCTGGTGCAAAACGTGGGAGAGAGAGGCCGATTATACGCTGATCATTCAAACCTTTCGTGTCGGTGTACGTTTTTAATTTCATCGGAGTGATTATCTATCTTGGAACCATCATGAAATAATCCACACTAACTTTTCCGCCAACCGAGGAGTTTAGTCTGCTCTGGTGCCGTTTCGAGCTAAAGTTATTCGAGGACAAGTTAGGGATCTTGTAGGCCTAGAAAGATGGGTCCGTAAAATTATAACTTCCGAGAACTTGAAATTTCTTACACTGATCCTTTTAATCCCATAAGCTTCCTCATCTTGCAGAATGAGGATGGAAACTTATCGGAAAATGTTTCAAGTCTCCCTTCACCGGAAGTCAATGAATTTACCCTATTTTTATAATGAAGCAAACAAATTTGCGGTTATTTTGAGGAGATTTTTTCTACTTGTTACTCAGTGATATTTTTAAATATTTGAAGTTATTTTTCACTAAAAATTTCTATTTTAGCTTACTTATTATTACAGGACCAAAAATTAATGGCTCAGTAGCAAGTATAGTTCCAATTTCACCAAGTAGATTTTAGAGAATCTTTAAATTATTTTTAGAAACAACGATACTGAATAATTGCTCTAGTTAGGGCTCAATGATAAACGAAGGTGAAAAATAGTGGCATGACTGGTACTCGAACACAGGTCTCCCACTTTCCGCTATTCTAACCACTAAACTATCATGCCGCATCAATCCTACCTCTGTTAAAGGGATGCTTTTTCCTATCCTTGCTCCTTATTTCTAATTAGGGTTCTTATGGAATGCTAATAAAAGTAAGTGTTACTCTCAAAACTATTGTACTCCATTTTGGTTCCACTCATAGGATTCTGGTGAGGAGAGCAAAGCACCTCATCATTCGCTCTACTCTTGGTTCCTATGTTAGAGGGGTGAAGTACCAACCAGCAATTGGGCTGAATATTTTACAGACAGCTACAAAATAGAGTAAAATATTCATACATAACGTTGCATCGTGTATAGCTTATCATCAATAATAATCACTCCATTAATTGCCGAGTCATTCATTTCTTTACCTAATATTCCACACACTCGCACATATGTATGTATGTGTGAGTGTGTGACACGAGTAACACGAGAATAAGTTGCTTGCATTCTGTAAGCGTATTGACGATATATTTCTACCTGATCTTATAAACTGTGTAAAGTAATGGACTTTGTAAAGGTCTTTGACTGTTACTAAAATTTCAAGTTGATATATCGCGGAAATCCTCCAACGAAATTCAGTATTCCCAATTAATTGAATGGTAGAATACAAATGGTGCCCTGGTGTCAAACCAATGATCATAAAGTAAACAGTTAATTATGTTTATAAAAAATATTCATTGGTTCCGTTCACATACCTGGTCACAGATTTCCACCGTCTCGTTAAATTTATTTAATTACTGCAATTTGGCCATTTGGCCAGGAGGCAGCTTATATATATGATTAAAAAAATTAAAATTCCCGCCTTACATTTCAAATAGTAGAGCTGCCTAGTGTTGAACTCAGGATCCTTTTGAAATATGAGATTGCATATAACTATTTGGTAAGGGCAATTTTCATCGTTGCTAAAATTTCTCGTCATTATGTCGGAAAGGTCCTCAAGCTAAATTCCGTAGTTCCAGGTTCCCATATTATCGGGAAAGAATTAAAAACACTCTTAAAAATCACCGCATTTTATTTTAAATGGGAGAATTTTGCACTCATTTGGTATCGAACTCACGCATATTTGGTGACGTTTGTTTGGTTATTAATATAAAAGAGTGCATTTACTGGGACCTCCATGAGTTCTCTATATTACCGAGATGTTCCTTAAAAATAATTTTCGAAAAAAGCTACAAAATGGCTCTTTTGAATGAATCATTGTCTCTTATATTTATGTATCACAGTTTGCATTTGCTGACATCACAGTAAATTGGCTCAATTTCATGAATTCTGACATTAGCTTCTACCGTCAATTCGGTATAGACTAAATTCAGTAAAATTTTCCCGTGTATTCTAATGAGCTCGAATTCAACAATCGCCTTGGTCGCCAGGAGGATTGTTTGTTTACTTCTTCTACCTATTGGTTGCATTGCATCAGCTTTGTCGCAGTTGCGCTTTTTCAATTTCTTTATCCGTCTTACATCACGAATCTTCCATAATTTGTCCGCGTATGATAACCAGGGCCTTCCTCTATATCTCTGCCCTTCAAAATATCCCTCTACAACTAGTTTTACTATGCTTTCATGCGTCATTATATGACCAAGTACCGCATCTCTTCTTTTTGTTAGGCTTTTCCGTTACTTCCTTTCTCTACTTTCCTCAAAACTTCCTCATTTGTTATTCTATCATACCATCTTATTTTCATCATCCTTCTATAGCTCCAAAGCTCAAAGAACTCTAATCTGTTTTTCTCTTTTGAACATACCGTCCATACTTTGCTTCCATGTAAGAGTACACTCCATGCAATGCTCTGAAGCAATATTATCCGTGTTTGGAGAGAGATTGCGTTAGATGTAAATAGATTTTTCTTTGAACAGAAAGTCTTTCTTGCTTGGCCAATTCAGTCCTCTATATATTCCTTACTCGTTCTACCTTTTGTTATTCTACTTCCTAAGTAGTTAAACTCCGTGTGAAAATTAACAGCAGACTTTGTATTTTCCACAAGAAATATTTTATTACACGACCGGTTTCGGCCATACAGCCATCCTCAGGTATATAATTGGACTTCCATTTGGTGGTGCTGCCTCCA
Source organism: Sympetrum striolatum (assembly GCA_947579665.1). Classification (NCBI taxonomy): domain Eukaryota; kingdom Metazoa; phylum Arthropoda; class Insecta; order Odonata; family Libellulidae; genus Sympetrum; species Sympetrum striolatum. The sequence continues at coordinate 89,391,068 of OX388352.1, forward strand.
TTCTTGCCCGTGCTCCTATGGAGCTCTTTCGGGCTGGTGGGCTCCTTCGTTGGTGGACCTTCTTGGATAGTTTACCTCCTTGCCAAAATGTCTCAATTCTGTATTTATTATCTAAAATAAAGGTCTCAAATTCATATCTTAAAGTGTACTCAAATAAGTTTTTAATATTATTTGCCAGAATGTAACATAAAAGAAGCCAAATTTTCGAGTCAACATAACCAAAAAGACACCTGAACTCGATTTGGGGATTCTACGGCGCCCAGCCGGACCGCGCAGCGCTTACGAAAAATCCACCGCAATCACAGGGTAGCAGGTTAAATGAAACAGTCTCTTCAGATTCCATATCTAGAAGCCTTGTAGATTGACGTGGTGTAAGAGACTTGATAGTCCATTGCTGTTTAACTAGTTGATTTCCTTACTTTATCTCGAAATTAGTCCGAAAAAGGTGTCCGCCATTTTGTTGCTTTGAATGAGCAAAGAATCATTTTAGAGCATGAAACATTCAACGAATTGAAAGACAAAGAGTTATGCTAGTTCACTGCATTGTTGTTTTTTTCGACAGTTTCCCTGAGAAGCAATTACATATCAACGAACTGGAACGTTTTTCCGAAAAATCCGAAACTTCCCGTTTTCATGAAAATTTCTCAAGTTTGACGCCTTGTATCTTTTTGACGCCTAAAAATTTGAAAGAACAACGAGCGGGAACAAAACATTTAATCGTTTTGCAATAACTATGCAAAGTTTCAATATCCGCACTCAAAAAAGCCATTGTTCGCCCCTTGTCCAGGTTTTTTCGATTCTAGCCCACTGTGGGGCGTTGCGTTTTGTTTTCTTCACCTCAGACGGCGCGAGTGATTCAAAACGATTTTTAAGGGGCAGCGGAGCAACTGCTTGCTCGTATCGTATAGTTTATAAAGTATCTCCTGGGCTTCACAGTGATAAATGGTTCGTCCTCCTCGGTGACGCTGGCGATCTCCATTGCATCCTCAGCGAGTCGTTTAAGTCGCGGGTCGCGGGAGGAGAGACCAGGCGTGGGGGATGGATTCGCCGTTGACATTCCCGCGGAGACGGTAAATCTAGGAGGGAGAATAACGTTCTTGATGCCGGATGCCGGAAATAATGCAGATGATGATGACAAAGGTGTGGAAGTAATCTCTGGAGCAGTCGATGTTTCCATCGGACTCGAGATACTGCTCAAGTTGACGGGGCCGCTGGGCGAAAACTCGCCGGCTGCTGACAGCTCGCTCGCCGACAGTCCCTCACAAAAATTATCCGTAAACAGCTCACGCGAAACACGTCCTACCGCCACGAAGGTCGAGCTAGAACTCCTCCCATCCTCAGGTACTGTTTTCCGTTATATGTACCTAAGGATGGCTGTATGGCCGAAACCGGTCGTGTAATAAAATATTTCTTGTGTAAAATACAAAGTATGCTGTTCATTTTCATAAATGGCGTTCCACCAAGTAAAGTCAGTTCATATCGATTTTAGTTTAACTCCTTTTAATCTTCCAACTCTTATCCATTTAGTCTTATATTAATTTTCCTTCCATTGTCCTCCCTGCTACAGAACATAACTTTTGTTTTCTGTTTATTAATGCTCATATTGCATTCCTTCTTCATGATGCATTCCATCCTCTCTAGCATAATATTGAACTCTTCTTCATCTTCCGCCAGTAATACTATACCATCTGCCAAGCGCATCATCGGTATCTTTTCCCTTTTAATGTTCACTTCTTCTCTTATTTCTTCCTTTACTTGATATATTGCATCTTGTATATATGCATTAATGAAATAGGTGTATAGTTTACAATCTTGCCGCACACCTTTCCTTATTTCATCTTTTACACTCTCATTCCCATTCAAAATCACAGCCTTTTCATCTTTATATATTTCTAATATCTACGATCTCTACATTTGACTACTATTTTCTTTACTATTTCAAAGAGTTTATATCTCTGTCGAATTATTGTATTGTCGAATGCTTTCTCAATATTGACAAATGCTGTATAGGTTTCTTTGCTTTTTTTTCCTTCTTTCAATTATCGCTCCGAGCTTCTCGTGTTCCCCTCCTTTTCCTAACTCCAAGTTGATTCTCAGTTAGTGTACTATCAATTACCTTTTCTATTCTGTTCCGTATGGTTGAAGTTAAAATTATGGACACTTGCACAACTAAACTCAAAGTACGATACTGTTCAGACTTATTTGCTTTGTTCTTTTTGGGTATTGGTATTAAAATACACTTTTTAAAGTCCAGTGTTATTCTTCTTGTGTCCTAAATATTCCTTATTAATGCATAATTCCTTTCTTTTAACTTATATTCCCCAGATTTATACCATTTAGCTGGATTGTTATCTATGCCTAGAGCCTTTCTGTCTTTTAGGTTCCTCGATGCAATCTCGTACTCATCCCATAATATTAATCTCCAACTTCCTCTTCATCTACCTCATCTTCTTCCTCAATGACTGTATCCTCTGTGTTTTCTGCTTTATATATGTTCTCTATAACACTTCCATCTCTGTATTATAAGTTTTTTGTAAAACAATATTTCTCTACCCTGAACTGAACTGCCTGTGCTCTTTCTTTCACCAAGAAAAGATTTTATTATTGCTCTCTACGTTTCCTATGTCCCTGTTTACTTCTGTTTTTACACTTCTCTTTTATAATATATACACTCGCTTTTTGGACTCCCCAGATGATGGCATTTCTTAAATTTTGATATCCCGTCACACCTTCTAGTTTATTAGATATCTATAATTTCCTTCTCTTCGATCATTTTCAACATGTCTTCAGTAATCCACGGCTTTCGGTTTCCTCTGACATCAATGCCAACAGCTGTCTCTGCCACTTTTATAACATCTTTCTTAATTATTTTCCACTCTTTATTAATACTTCCAGCAGTACTATCTTGTTCCTCCAATTGATGTTTAGTTTGTTGTTGGTAAGTTTTCTGGGTGTCATTTTCCTTCAATTTCATTTTATTCCACGTTTACCTTCTCTTTTTCCGAAGTGTCTTCAATTTCGGTGAGCACCTAGCTAATACTGAATTATGGTCACACTCAACATCTGCTCCTGGATAGCAATGACTAACCTTAACTTGGTTTCTGAACCTATTTTTAACTAATAAGTATCTAATACTTTCCAACTATGCCTCCATCTACTCCTCCAGTAACTGCATTAAAATCACCTAATATAATTAATTTTTTATCACCTATTACTTTTTGATTAATTCTACTTCTTCATACGATCCATCCACTTCCTCCCCTGCATGGCTCGATGTAGGTGCATACATCTGTACTATTACGGTGTCCTCTGGTTTTGTATGCAATTTCAGTAACATAATTCGCTCACTATATTGTATATAACCACTTACTCTATTTCATAACCTTTTATTAAGTATTATAGCCACCCTTACTGCTCCAGGATTAATTTCTGAAGTTTCCGTGTGTATGATTCTATGGTTTTTACTCCAAAAATCTCAATTTTGAGGCCATCTAATTTCTGTTTATCCCAATACATCTATGTCCATCATTTTCATTTCTTACTTCATATTTTCTAACTTTGCACATATAAATAGAGATTGCACATTCCATGTTCAATTTTAAAATTTCCTTTGCTAATTGATTTCCTCTCCTTAGTATGTTCCACCCGTAGATCCGAATATGGGCTCTTTTTACCACCGGATAATTTTACTAAAGAGCACTGCATCCTTAAGCTGCTGTTACTTAAGATACCCAATAGTTCTTTAATGCAGTACTTTCTCATTGCTTTCTGCACCCTATGTCTTTTGCAACTCAATGGCTCATCCGCCTTTAGAGGTCACTTCAAGGACAACAGGGTGCCATAACACATTAAGGCTTTATGGTTTGTTTACAAAAAAGATATTTTTTTAAATTTCTTCTTTCTTTTTGCTATATTTCATGATACTTCGATTCGAAAACGATATTACACGACCAAAATAAAAATCTGAATTTAATTTACTTTCTTTAGGTACTTGTCTCGACTTCGTAAGACCAATGTTCTAATTTAATTCTGCAAGAGAAATGAAGCCTGCAAACGCTAAAAAGGAACTTAATGTGCATTTTTACTTAGAATATTTGCCGCGGCCTAGCGTTTAACCAAGGATATTCATCAAAGATGTATTGGTAGTTTTAGTTGGATATGCACGAGCGTAGCGATCCCTCGAATTTCAACTCCCTAATTTGCTGGAAAGTGCCTCGAAAAATTTTCAAAAATTCCTGCAATGCATTCTTATGGAAAAAATCGGGATTTTGGATATAATGATAGATGTTGACCATTGGTCAATAAATCAATATTTATTATTTTTAATCTACTCTAATAAAGAAGATTACATTGCAATTAATCAAATATCGGGCCAACCTACCATTATATTGAAGAGGTGGCCACCAAAAGTGTATAGTTTGAATCTACACCTCGAAATTTTCTTGCCCATTTTAATTAATGTAAATGAAATATCCTAGTATAACCAAGTCACTCACAAAATTACTTTTAAACTGGGCAAGAACACAGAGGGAAACTTATATTCTCGATAGTGTTTTTCCTTCAGTCCACAAAAGATAAGTGAAAATAATGCGTTATTTTGCAGTGACGGCCCGAAAGTTTTCCAACGGTTTTCGTAATTATTTCCTCCTCAGTTAGCAAGTTTGAGGTGTGCAGCGGCGAATTGTCTATTCCTACACCAACTCTCTGTGTGGCCAATAGCGAGGAATTGACCTAGAAAAAAGTTCGACTTCCCTCTCCCGAGATAGATCCAAACAGGTTCTATCGAGGAATGGGTTCCTTTAATGTGTTATTTGGTTTCCCGCAACGTAAAACTTTACTCTCCATCGATCCTGTCCGAATGCCCTTCCTGAATTAAAAATAATACCTTTACAAACTTGCAGAACGTGTGGAACCAGGAGGAACTATCCTGTCGTAAAAAATGGGCACATTTTTATGACCATTAGGTTGCAGTTTAAATTATTCCTTTGCCACGAGGAAGTTAATTACATAAACATAGTGATGGATTTTATCGATAGCCTATAATTGTGCGGAGACGCATGTCTTGTAAATACGATCACCTTACAACAAAAATAATTGAAGGTTAAAATAATTTTGAAGTATTTAGGAGTAATAATTTATGTTATGATAGCCGAGCAGGATGTAAGTAGTAATGTTAAAAGTGCTTCGACAGCTGCGGTAATCTCGTGGGCTCCCACGGAGAATAGAACCAGGGACCTCTATCACCAAAGCCGGAAGCGCTGCCCACTAGAGAGAGCATTCACTATTAAACTAAATCCCATACCGCTCTTTTGAGTGAAAAAAATGTGTTAGAATAAACAAAAATTATAAGTAAAGTATTAATAATATTTGCATTAATAGAAACGAAATTAATAGCTAAAATCAAAAATACTCCATCGAATTTCGCGAGATTTATACAGTGTTAACACTACAGGTTTCGTCAATTCTGACGATTGGCAAAATAATGAGTGAACTTAGAGGAAGCCGGTTGCTTTCATTAAAACTATGAGATATGATGTTTGTAATTTTTCTCCTCAATTTCAAAAGAAGCATCGATTATTCTCGTCTTTCAGGAATCACAAATCATCACCAAGACTTAAGGAATGGGTTATCAAAATATTTTGATTGAAATATAAAATTTTAAGGATGGAAAACGAGGTAGATCGGATATCAGATAGAGAGAAGAAATATTTGGATGTATGTGACACAGTGAAGAGTAAAACTGACTGAAAAAGCAAATGGAAAAGAAATGCTGGAGGGAATATGCAAAAAAAATAATTATGAGAGATATCAGAAAAGGAAAAACAAACTGGAAAGGAAAAACTCTCAAGCATATTTATATCCAGGAGATTATGATAAAAGGGAAAATAGGTGAAAAGAGATGGGTAATGATAAGATATATGTATATGAAAGCAAATAGTGAGAATAGAATTAGGTAGAGCTAATCGAAATGTCACAGGTACTCATGAGGTTTGAAAAGAATTTAAGAAACCTATTCAATGACAGATTGATGTAAAAATTCTTAAATACAGGAGGATTCTTTGACTGAGAATTTTTTCCCATACTGCATGAAATATATAATCTGGATCTTTCAAAATTAACGTAAATTATCTACGTATTATTATATTAGGTAGAGGAGCATGAGAACGAAAATTAACTTACAAAGTTCACCGGTAGCTCTTTCAACATTAAGCTCCAAAAATTTTCCTCCATGCAATTGCCTTATCAGCGGAGTAATATTGAAGAAGCAATGGAATGCATTAAGTGGAGCACGTTGAGCTCACAGATGTACCACGTACATGGCGATAAAACCTTGAGGTGGAATTCCTGTAATTTTCGAGCGCAAGGGCTACTCGAAGAGCGTGCGAGGAATATGATCGATCATTTGTTTCATTGTAAAATATTGGGCACGAGACGAGGAAGGTTAGTCATGACCTTATGGTGCCAGTAACATTTCCACTCTCGTGATTAGTTGCTTCCGAGTCTTTCAAAGAATTACGATTTTCCCGACCGATTTCTTAAAAAAATATCTGAGTTTTTATGAATGCATCTAATAGAGTTTTAGATAAAATTTTTACTAGGAATATATAATTCCAATTCTTTAATTATTTCATCTTTTTTAAATAAGGCTTTCATAAGCACTATCGTGAAAAATATTATTTTCCATTTAAAATAATTTTATCCCATTCTTGCTATCTTGACGAATAGAACAGTTTTAATTTGTCTTTTGCTACAATATAGAAAAAAATATCCTTCATTAACTTTAGTCACAGTAAAGTTAATGGCTATGATGACAGATCACCTAGGCATTTGTGATTCCGAATAATGACACTAAGGCTATTAGGTCAATATAGAAACCATCATCTCATTAACCCCTCTACCTAACATATTCATGAATCGTTTCGTTATACATTACTGACTCCTTCACTATTCGGCATGATTCCTTTGCATAAATATCATCGTAGACTTTATGAAACCTTCATATTGGTGTTTTAATAATATCTCCCTATTAATATCTTCAACAATTCATTTGCATTCATTTCATTCATGCATTATCCCATCGATTTTCTCCCTCTTCTTTATATCTTTGACAAAACGATATTACTTTTTATCCACTCGGTACCTTTTCCATTCGTCACATTGTCTTACTTAATTCTCTGAGTCTTCCATTAAGAACGAAGATGATGATTCTCTTTGTTTTTATTCGCTGTATTGTTGCACATACATAATAATATATCCGGTCCTTTGTATTAATCTAAGCCTGCCTTAATATGAGCATAAGTTCTATTCATTTTCTTTGCCTGTACGATATGTTACTAGCTATCTCTCATCATTCGAGATGGTAAATCTGGTATTTTATCACTGTAAGGCCACGCTTATTTGGGCTATTTTTTGAAATATTATTTATGTTAATTTTTATGTAACATTGGTATTTTTCAATAACTAACCGGTCCATATAATTGTTTTATTTTCCTCTTTGCCAAATGCTTTATTTTTATAATTGAATTAATGACGAAGTATGCATTACTTTTATCAATATTATGCTGATAATATCTTAATCTATCCAGTATAATTTTAACCTTATTTGTTCTCAAATTTCCATAGTAAGTAATATTTATTACATCTCAAATCTTAAAGTCCATGTAATTTTGAATCAACTAATCATTCAGCATCAGATTCTCATTTAAGATGACAAGGCCGGCGTTCAATCGCCCAGCTTAATCTCTAACCAATTTATCTTTCGAAATGATGCTTTTCCCGCCATGCATGTACAACACAGGTGTCGAGGGTGACGAGCCGACAACTTGGTCGCCGCAGAAAAGAGCAGCTCTCCTGTGCCCTAAAGGTAGTCGCAGAGCGCCGCAAGATTCAGCTCAAAGGTCGCACGAGTAGATAGTCCCATTAGAGGCCTTCACGTCACTAGTTATACAATCATGGGTCGATTTTCTTGCATGTAGATTTCGGTGCGACTAGTCTGGTAGAGTATGAATTAGAAGATTCTGCATGGTACCTGTACTGTATTCTGAAGGAGTTTGGCTGCACATCGTTACAAGTAGAAATATCACTAGAGTGAATTAGTTAAGCCATTCTTATTTAACACATTGTAGGAATGGTTGAATAAATGGTTTGGTGTAATCCATCGAGGGCTTCTATCTTAGAGGGATCAATTTCCACTTCCCGATAAAACAACTGCGACATATAACCGCCAGTTTGGAAGTTGTCTTTTCAGAACGATCGACTTAAATCTTTTGAAGTTGCCATCTTGATTATAACACTTTTTGCAAGAAATGCGAAGAAATCGATCATTAATTCTTCTTATTTCTCAGAATATGGTGAATTCACTTAGATGTATAGATTTTAAAATATTTTCGTTTGTTTTGTAGTCGTTGATTCAAGCGAGAATTGCATCATAGTTTCAGTTTCATACGCTCTTTCTAGATTAGAAGATAATATGTTACAAGAGAGATAGATAACGTACAGTCCTGGCCAAAATTAACGCAGCACCGGCCGTAAGGATCGCAAGGGAGGTGCTGCGTTAATTTTGGCCAGGAGTGTACATACAATCAGATATAACTTTTCCATATTCAGTTATATTACAAATATATTATATTATATTTTGTTATGATATATTTAGTTATTAATAATTTGGCGATATGATTAATATAGACACTGAAAACAAGTAAAACATTATGAAAATTTTTGAGGTATTTTTTGATGAATAGATTTCCAATGTTTTATTAATAAAAATCGACTCGTCAAAATCAAAACGAAGGAAAATAATAATTAATTCACTTGAAAAAATAAATTACACGTAATTCAGCATTTTGACGTGATAAAATTTTATCAAAGATCCCTTTAAATCTGCATTTGCTTTGTGTATGAAAGAACTTAACCATATATTTGTACGATGTAAATATTTACTTCGTTGCTGAATGTGAAAAAAACTGTAGCGATTATTCGTTTAGCTAAATTTACTTCTCAAAACTACTGCATTCTTGTTTTCCTGAAAGGTGGAATATATACCCTTGACCGTATATGAACTCAACATTTTGTCTTATTCTTATTAGAATAATTTTTCCACCTTTGGTTCAAACAGAACCCCAATTCATCATCATTTTAAACTCATAGCTCATGAATTAATCAAACATCCGTATTCGTTCCCCTCGAATACACCTACTAGCCCTTTTCATCGTAGATAATGAACGATTAGTCCTTTCTCTATAGCATTGAAAACTGAGGAATGAGTTTCCCTCTAAATACAAATGCTACTGGTAAACAAGTTTTTAGGGAATCACCAGTACTTCATTTTTATTTCACAAATAACTCGGGACCCAGTAAATAAAGTTTTTCACGGAATTCCCAGAAGTAATTTCCTTCCCGCGGCTCACCAAAATACCTTCGAGCTCATATTACTCTAACGTCGCGACGTTACTCACCGGCACCATCGTTTTCACAATGAAAGAGTTTCTACAATTTTGGGGCCAAATACAGAAAGAAGACAGCGTAACCACCCGCGCGCTCTCAAATCACAGCGTCCAAGTCGAGGATGAAATAGGGCGCCCCTAGCGGGAAATCTCCAAAGCTCATCCCTGAATTCCCTGGAATTGGTGGCGCGATTCCTGCAACTCCCGCAAAGCTCAATGTAATATCGTAGGAGTTAACTTCGCCGAGTATTCTAAGGCGGTGGTCATTTCATGCTTGAAATAATGGGTTTTGTGTAAAAAATTAATTCTCGAAGTCACCGGTGAACTTCAATTTGTGCAAAGCTGCACCTAACGCTTCTTAATTTAGAAAAAAGAAGTTTCTGCATGCAGAAATTCTTAGGCTATTTTTAAATCACTTAAGGGCGCAGTATAAACCTAATAATTATAATATTAGATCAAAATTTATCAAATTATGGCGTTTTTATCGATTTTTGCACACACGCATGGCATTCATATTACGATCTTTCGAGATGAGCAAGCTACGTAAACTCTTTTACCTTTCTCGACCATTACCAATGTGTTTTTACTTCTCCGCTCTACATAGATGCGTACATGTTTGCAGACCCTGTTTTATTCCCCTATTATTCCTTGGACCTTTTTAAATGTATTTCCATCATATTTCAACAACTAACGTTTTTTTGGCCGCAGCCCTCTTTAAGGTTACCCCCATGTTCATCATTATCTTAAGAATTGGTAGAACAATTTGTTTACCTGCTGATACTCACAATTTAACTTGTTCGTACCATATGGTTATCTTTAAATACAAGGATCATCATTTGTTGAAAACAACCGAATAAAAAAAATAAATGTACAAAAACACACTTTACTAAAAGCAAGATAAAATATAAAAGTTTAAAACTATATTATGATTTAGTAAATAGCTTTTTTAAATAGTGTTTTACATAAATATTCATCGCTTAGCGGTTAATTGTGAATCTGCATCGTTCAAGCATATGAAATAAGGATTTAAGTATTTTCCGATAAACCACCAACTCAGTTGATCTTTCCAAAAGCTCTACATATCTGGTCCAAGCAAATGTAGCAGAGAGATAGACAGCAAATATTTAGGATTCACTGTAACATTTAAGAAGACGTAAACCTCCATTTAATAGGTAGTAAAGATCAAGTATCATCCTTATACGATATTGGCATTTTTCTACAAGTTTGGGAAGAATTTCATTCGGAAGATTTCGTAGAACATTAGTAATGGCTCTCTCCTTAGGATGTTTACGAATATACTAATCACAAGGAGATACTACGTTTTATAAGGATAGTAACTCCATCTTATGATATTTATGATATCCATTGGCCATAAATTATAAAATAAAGTTAAGTATTAAATCGTACATATTCATTTTTTATATTATTTTTCGTAAAAGAATAAATCATATTCAGAATATGTTTTCATTAAATCTTTTGGCGAAAATAGTGGAAATATTTTATGTTACTGGGTTCCTACTCGATCCTCCTTTCATGTAGAATTCCTTTGTCTAATAGAGGCTTCCAAAATAAAAAAAGAAGATTACAAATTTTAAAATATCGTGAACTCGTAGTTGTGATAAAAGAAGAAAAAAGTGGTAAATTACTGAAAACCTTCAATTTATAGCATTTACCCAACATTTTGCAACTGCCAACATTATTTAGTATATTTTTTTAGAGCGTTGCAAAACTTGAACGGAAACGAAAGCAGATTATTCTTCTTTTAATTACATTTCTGATAATACTAAGGGAATCTAACATGAACAAATAATGCAGAGAAATAGTTCAATTTAGATGTTATATTAAGAATGTATTAAAAAGTTCAAATATATTTTTTCAAATACGGTACATTGAACTACTTGGACGAATGTACAGCTTATGGAAAGCCTTTTTTAATGTATTGTAAAATCACCAATTAAAATACTTTAAAAACTTGAATTAATGGGAATAAATATATCATTAAATAATTACTGACATCTTCTCACTTAGTGACGTTAAATATTTTAAGATTCGATTCATAGTCTGTTTTGTTATTTAAAAGTCCATGAATACCAGTTTTGATGCGCGTTTTTTTTCTAAAACACAAGGTGTGCGTGAATCAATGTTCAGATCCTAATTAAAAACTAAAATTCTACACCACAACGCACGTCTCTTCCTTTTGTTTCTAAAGGGTCGTCTTATTCACCACTGCCCCTTACTGCATTTTCTCATCTATCTCTAAGGGAATACTTCCCGAGAAATCGATATTTGACCTGTTATACGAAGAGTTTTACTCTCTTCCGTTGGTAGCTCCGAACTTTAAATAAATCTTTTACGATGGATAGTTCTTTTAGCCGGATTTATAGCCAAGTTTATCTGAAGGCAACGGCTAAGAACGGAGAGTGCATACGTAAACGGATAAACAGATGTGCAACGCCAAAGAAGGGAGCGCTCCTTAAGGGATTCCTATTATTGCCTCTAATAGCTCCTCTGTAGCGAGTAATCAAGTCACTTTCCAGACAATAGGTTCCGAGGAACGTGAAAGGAAAAAGGCCTCATGCTATGGGGCTTTTTTAAAGTAATCGTGGCAAGCTTTTTTTACGTGATGATAAGCATTTCCTCCTTCGCTCAATGGAGTGTCTGGTCTCGTTCTTTCCTCTCCAAATTCCCGGAATACTGGTTCCTCCGGGATGTGGGGGGAGCGCTATCTCTTAGAGAGAGGCAAAGGGCCCTTGTCGTATGTTAAAGAGGCTTTAAGAGGAAAAAGAGGCTAGGGAGAGTTTCCTAGTGCGACAATGTACAAGGGAGGCACTTTGTTTGCAATTCCAATTTTCTTCGCTGGTAAGTTTTTAGCGTCCTCCCAGGGCGTCTATCTCCGAAATTGTTTTATCGCTTCTTCCTCTCGAGAGAAAGCTCCATCACTCGGCTTTTATTCACCGCGTTTTTGCCCTTTCTTTCTTCCCACCGAACTTGGGGCTAATTGCCTAAAACGACTTGGCTACGATTACGACAAGGAATGAGTTGCAATTTCCGGTCGTGGGAGGGACTGTCACGTGTCTCGGCCGACACGTTCTCCAAAAAGCGACGCCACTCGGTTACCTCTTCAATTATCTCCCGCTCAGCCACTTAACTCGCCCTCGCCTTGATGTTTTGTTTTCGTCTAACTGTTCCACCATTCCGATTCCGCGGGTTTCCATTTTGGAAGACAAGGAGAGCGTCGGAGTTTTCTCTTTCGTCAAAAGGGAAAATATTCGGGGTATGAAATTTATGCGGCGTCACGGAAAATATCGTGGTTTCCCCGCTGAATGAGAAACTAAATTTTTTAAGGGCTCAGTATGAGCAACCTTTTCCTTTCTCTCGAGTATTTCTTTCGCTTTTTAGCTTTATTTTTTTATCGGTGGAAGAACACTAATGAGATGAGGTCGAAAGAAGTACGAGCCCAGATCATCCAATTCCTGGTCAGTTGCTCTCTATCTTTCTCGAACATTCAGGTATGCCGTTCGGGAGACTAACACATCCTTGCCTAAAAGCTTACCAAACGCCGCAACTGAAGGTTATGGTAATATAGCTGAATGGTCAGAGTAGCCGGGCCGGCAGTTAAGAGATCCAGGTTTGTTTCGCAGTCGTGCAAGAGGCTTTTCATGTAGGCCTCTCCTTGAAATTTTTCCTACGTGCACACATTTACGAGAAAAGTCACTTCTTCTTGTTTTATCCTTAAAGGGGGGTTGCTAAGCCGTTCGTGGTAAATTCTATCCTCAACTCTAAAAGGGCTTAAGATGACGGAAAGCAAGCAGTGGTGATTCGACAGCTGAGGTGATTTCGTTCTGCGCCCACTGGGCATCCATGAGCCCACATGAGGGACCACTTTCAATAAAACCAAACGAACTACCCTCTGGGCATCCATGAGCCCAGATGATCTAGAAATATGTGTCTGGTAAACCCCAAGGAATAAATGTAAGGGGAAAATCCATGCAAGACTGGAACCTAAATCCAGATATTTTCAACAAAACAATATTGATGGATAAGTAAATAAAATTTGAAACTTGGGTGTTAATGATTAGAGGTTTAAAATCTCCAATTCCTAGAAATTCGGTAATTCGGGTATTTCTATTTTGTTTGAATATCGGTGGCAACGAGTTGCGGAGCACCGACAAAGACGGCTATTGGGATATTAAATCCCTGATATTGACGAAGTATTTAAAAGTGTTTTTGAAGCCAAATATTGCCTACTTATTTACAACCATCTCGTCATGAGTTTTTTACCGTAGTTTCTCATAGATTTTTAAATTGAATTGACGAGAATTTATAGTTGAGTGCTAGACATATGTGTTAGTTGTGTAAGTTATAAAAAATTCATGTTAGGAAAAGGATTATCAATATCAATATCAGTATCATTTTAGACTCGGCATCAATAATTGTCTCATTGACGTTAGCGGGAATTGCAGTAACATTATGATATCTACAACTGTAAAAGCTCTGTGAAATGTTATAACAATATTAGGAGGAAATTTTACCATTCAATTTTGTGTAACTAGTTCCACTAGCGCCACCTCTTTATTGTTACTGAAGCCGTGTCAAGAGAATTATTTTATTATAAAGCCAATTTATAAACTGCTTACTAAGCCTCTTTCGTCACTTTATAGTGTACTGAAATACCTCTTCCATCTTTGAATATTTGGAATCTACCGACTGTAATTTTATGTCAGAACTGAATCTAAAACTTCGTTTCCAAAATCTTATTCAGTGTTTCATTAGTTTCTCCTTATCAAAACGTTTCTCTTTCCTGGACGACAAATTCACCCAAAATCGTGCAAACTATATTTTCACCACGAGAGGACATAATCATCCTTGCCTTCGGCGATCCACAAATCCAAATGGCAAAACAAATGAGGGCAGCTTACCTTCCCTGGATCTTTCTTCATCTCTCTTTGACCTCTGTCTTTCAACCTTTATTTGTGCCTCGCCATCTTCATTTTACCCCTCCGCCAATCCCCATTCTTTCCATTCATTTCCACTTCTATTATCGTTCTCCATATATTCCTCCTCCGATGCCTTCCCTCCTCCTTTATGTCTCTCTTCATCTCTCTTTGGGATTTATATAACAGTTTTCTTCTCGTGCTGACGTCGCCCGATATGGAGTTACATGTGGGAGCGCAAACATGGCAATAAATGTAAAATGGTCAGCCGGAAACTTCTCCTGAATCGGTCGGTATTCCTGGGGCGGTTTAGGACGTCCGAACTCTTCGGTTGGGGTCAGAGGTCCCAACTTTTCAAAGCCAAGGAAAGTTCGGCTAGAGCATAACTTTAAGGAAAGCTTAAAGATGACATTTTTCTATCCGAACAGTTGCGATCATTTTCCACATCTCTGCGGAAATCTGAGGCTTGAATACATGTAACATGAATTAGAAAGTGCGTGAAAAGTAAATTTATTTGTTATTATTATGTTTGTCATTCTCGCTACTAAGTGACGGCTTAATATGATGTGAACGACCCATCGTCAAGTTCCATTCATCATTAATGATCGTTTATCTTGATTTTAAAGGTATCTAGGATTACATGCTTTTCGATTTAAAGCCTGTTAAATCCAGAGTTTATGTTTTCTGAATTAGCTTCCAGTGTTCAAGATACTATTTCTGTTGTGAATATTACTATGTAAAATAATGAAGGAGACACGGCTTTTAGTATAATATCAATAATAAAATAGAAAACTCAACTAAGCCGTGATTGACCGAGATCAATAAACGGAACACAGAAAACTAACCTAGGGGTAGTTCCGCTGCTGCCTGTCGAGTCCAGCGTCGCAGGTGAGGCACCTGAATCTATAACACTAAATACATATTTCAGGACCTATGGTTCCATCTTCAGCAGCTCTGTGAACTGTAAAATCCCACAATTAGTGTTAGAGAGAGAGAGAGAAAACAAAGTCTTCCTTTTACAAAAATAATTGAAGCTCGACCACTTCAAGGGGTCGAGCTTATGTCAGCTGTCGTGCGGTCAGTTGTAACGCGGTCAGTTGTCACGCGGTCAGTTGTCACGCGGTCAGTTGTCGCGCGGTCAGTTGTTGTGGAACCACTCAACATATACTCTTTAATCACAAAACTTACATTTCACAGTTTATGTCGATTTTTAGGTCAAAATGTCCCTTCATCGTTTTCACATCCTCTCGTTTAAAAATATCTAAATAATACAAAACATAACAATATTTCATCTACTTAATTACATAAACTTTAAGCTGAATATAGATATAACAATAGTAGAAGTACAGCTCATAACAAGTTTAATTTATTCAGACAATACACGCTTGGTTATACTCTGCAGAAGCAAGTCGCATAAGGAAAATGCGGAGTGAGGACCAAACCTCTATCATTCTTTAAGCTCGTCTCTTTGTAAAAAAGAAGAACTTTTATTCGCCTGAATCAAATTTAAATGACTTCATGAATCAGCAAGAAGTGACTGCCCTCGAGGACAATAATTTTATCCCAGCTCTCTCCATAAAAAGCTCAAACCCTTGCTAGCAACTGCGACCTCCTTCTCGCCGTTACAGTGACCCTGACTGGATAAAACCTATATGGATAAATGGCAAGCGACCCCTCATAAACCCTAATTTATCTCTAAATATTTTAATTCTAAAGAAAAATATTGAAGTAAATCATATAAAAAAGTATGCAGGAATCTTATGTTTAGTGAGTTTGGTTTAGTTGGAAATGGTGTAGGAAATAATGTAAATGTTATTTTGAGATGGAGCGAAAAAGCTTTCAATAATTTTTAGAAAAGGAATATTGTGTGCTCATACGGTGCCAGAGCGCGCAAAACATACCTTGGATTGTATTGTAGAAGTAAATCCTTTGCGCTTTGACCTTCGACGACCCTCAAAGGAAATATTTCCCTTCCCAGTTTCCCCTTATCACACTTCTTATCTTATATAGAGGGAGACAATGGCCTTTCTCAACTTGCCGCTCTCTTTGGGAGGAAATCCTTAAGATAACTTCCGTAGCTGACAAACTAACCAACGGAGATAGGCTTTCATTGTAGGGAATAATTTACACCCACTTATTTTTGTCGAATCCATTTCTCAAACCCGTCTTGGGGTCATTCTCGACACTCGTTTTTGGCATTAAAGTACGGTTTTGGGTGACGTTATGTAAATACGTTCAACAAGTTCCGGATTTCAAGTGGAAAGTTAATCAATTTGTATAAATAAACGACACCAACTTGAAAGTGCTGGTTCTTTGTGTGTAAGGAATTCAACATCCATATTTTTCCTAAAGAAATCAGCACATATTCTGTGATTACAAGGTGTAACTAAACCGCGATCAATATCTAATTAAACTAATGGAAAATTAATTCTCTAAAGTAATACATCTGGCAATTTATGCTTACATACAAAATTTTTATTTCGAAATGGCCAAATTTCGTCGTATTCATCCCATCATCAGGTAGACAGATATAAAAAACATTCGTAAAAATATAAAAATATCTTTTTACTTTACCAGATTTTTCTTTAGTACATTTATTTTATATTAGTTAGCGTAACACTTATTCGCAGCTTAATTAATCCATGCCAATATACAGAATGCAATAAGCTTTATGCACGTTTCCCTAGCACAAATAACACAAATAAATTGGAGACTATCTTTACTAAATTTTATCGTAGACTAATATAATTTTAAATATTTATTTCCCAGCCTATTCAAATTACATCTTTAATTCGTTAAAAACTCAATTTTATTTAAGTTTCCTTTTCCCCTACATGAATGCATATTCATGTCAACACGGTAGCGGAACTGTTCGCAAGAATTAGGAGAGTAATTAAATATCTATAACACAAATATATATATCATAAATATGGGCCATTTTAGTCATATATCTTACGCATAATATATTACTTAAAATACACACCCGCAATTAAAGTAGAAATGGACCGGACCGCTTCAGAAAATAGTACGTTGGTGTTGGTACTTTCCAAGTGATGGAACGGATTTCTAGGGACATTAAGCGACCAAGAAGACAGATGGGTTAGGCGAATGTCCTTAAAGTGGTCGAATAGAGAGGATGAGGTGAGGACTCCCATAATGGAACAACAATACATGTTTTACTTATTGTTCATTCGCAGGAATCCATTTTTTTTTTCATTGAGTATATTGCGTCGGTCTATAATGGAGGCATATAAGGATGGAGTTGAGAAAATCTCATTTAAATGTATATTCGAGAATAAATTTTAGCCTTTATGACTATCGACCTAAAAACAATATTGGAGCTAAGTTTGAAAGATAGGCAGAGCCAATGGAATCTGTCGTTGAATCTCATCAATATTGTCGTGCAAGTACAGTGTTAATTTAAAGAGTCTGTTCGTTTTTCCAAACAAAAGCGTTAATTTACATTAAACATCCGCTTAGAAAGCGCAGCAAAGTTTTAGGGACAGCATTCTACAATTACAATACCAATGGATTCATATAAAATTATAAAAAAATAAAATAAATAGACTTATACGTGGGTATAGTCGATAAATGTAAAAGTATGATTTAAGATAATACTAATATGTGATGGGTGTACTTCGTGAAGCGTCATAACTAAGATTGTATAGAAAAATACTTTTTAGGTTTCATAATTGAATATATTGTTAATAATTTCTTTGAAATCTAATACTCTCCGTATGCCTGGATTTATTATTCAACAACTGGGCTATTAAAATAAAATTTGCATTTTTTTACCTCATTAAGGCGAAATAGATTTTCATTTGCTATTAAACTGCGTCAGCTAATTGCAGGTTGCGGAAAAAGTACCAAAAAACGGATTTGCATTGGTGAAATACCTCAGGAACTCTAGCGCTCAAGGTGGCGGTATATCACGAACAAATTTTTGGTCCAAGCTCAAATAACTCTGCCAAGGACCTCATAAATAATGAATATTCCAAATTTGTTTTAACGGTGGTACTATGAATAATAATTATGGAACTAATTTATTTATTTTGGTGAGATGAAAACCCTTGGGATCTCGTGACTCCTAATTACTTAAATTTTATGGAAATCTGGAAGGTTTTCCAAGAATAATTCTGTTAGTATATTATAACTTCTGACCTTTTTCATTTTTCTATATCAATAAAATCTAGATGATCAGGCGTTACCTTGTGGAAAGCCATTTTGGTAATGAAGAAAAACACTGTCAATTTTCCACATTTTTATTTTACTTACGACCGGTTTCGCTACCGGAAAAGGTGCTACTTCGGTAGCGAATAAAGTAAGCAAAATAAAAGTGTGGAAAAATCAGTGTTTTTCTCTTTTCTTTCTTCTTCAGTGTTAGTTTCTTGATGGTTTTTGGAATTTCTTTAATTTCTTTAATTATAACACATTATGTTCAAATATCAATAAAACAATATTAATGTACAAAATTCATTGATTTACCTAAATTTTTATGCGAAACTTAATTTACATCATCACTATATTCAATTATACTAAATAATATTCAACTTTACGAAAATTCTTACTTGATATGGTAAACTTAAGCAACTGAGTTATTAAAGAAATTAGAAGAAAATATTAAGAGCTTGTGAGGACTTCACCAGAAAGTGGCAACAGCAGCACCGAAGCAAACAATTTTTTTTAAAGAAAAAAGTCCCTTAAATTGTTTTTATGAGCACCTTCGCTAATCCTATCCCGGAAAAACGAACGCGCACATTGTTTGGAGGCCCATCACCAGAGGGTCTCCGGTATTCGTCGCTGCACTTGCTGCGTTCCCAAGATAGTTTCCCCATCGAGAGGTAGAAGGGCACTGCACTTCAGCCCCTGGCCCTAACATTATTTGCCCCACCATCTATTACCAGCGTAGTAGTATAACCTATTTCAGATAGAAGGCTTGGCCGTCGAAAGGGATTCTCACGGGTGCAGAGAAGCGGGTCGATATAGTGGAATGACGTCAGGTGAGCAGCTGGTCTCACCGTGAGAGCATTTTCATTTGGCCCTTTCGTTTTGGCTCCTCCCCTCAGTATCCGAATGGCTCCCACGGCTTTAAATACCTGTTGAGAAATGTACAGAGGAGAATAGAGAATGGTCATAGGAAGGATCGAAGATTCGCGTTGACCTTGCGCTGCAATCTCCGCCGGTATTAATCGGTGGCCTGTGATGCGGTGGAATCGTCTCCTCTCACACTGTGTTAAGAATCGAAGAAAGAAGATGACGTTTCATGAGGCTAAGGTCGGCAGCTTTTCAAAGCAAAAGGGCCGTTTCGTATTTTTTATCAGGCGCCGAAATATTTAAGAGCTTCCGAGGATTAAAATGGAAGAGTTCCTTGAATGAATAGTTGCTGTATTAAAATTTATTACTAAATATTTTGATTACTTATACATTTTTAGAGTTAAAATTTACCGTTTTCTTCTGTTAGTTGGTCTGGGGGCCATTTAAAAAAAGTCATAAAATATTTATTCAAATGATAGTGTAAGAAGTCAAAAGATATTTCTCCCTTTTCATTCTAGTCTTGAATTTTGTAGTACCTCATGGTAATATTCAAATTTTTTTAACTAACAAAATATTTAGATAAAGAAAGGCCGTTATCGACAGCTGCATTGTAATTGGTAAGCTATTGTGATTCTGTTCATGCGTGAAATTCCATTGAGGTCATAGAGAACAGCTATTACTTCCAATTATTGATTGCTGCACTAAAATTTTACCTACTTACAAACAAACAAAGACATTTTGTAGTAGTGAATCTAAAATGGATACCAAATAAAGTAATGTTTAGATTGAAATTATAAGGACTACATTGCATTTGAATTGCTTTGCCTTAAAAATACATGAAAAATGTTATCAATGCCGCGCTCTATTTATTTATTTTTAATTCTACGAAAGGAATGACAAAAAGTATGAGTTCGAGAGAACGCTGCATTATGCTGAACGCTCAAAACTTTTTCGCAGATACCATAGTGGTGAGATATATTTATCTAAATGAACTAAATTTCTCCATTTCCATGGTTTTTCGTTCTGACAGTAAAATTGTGAGGATGGTTGGTTCCTCATCCCATCTATAACCGAAAGGAGAGGTAATGAGGCATAAGGGTGAGGAATGAAGTAATATTCACTTACTTCCTTCACTGACCTAATGTGTTATATTTAGGAGAGGTTCTTGTAGGTACTTCAGAATGCCCCTTTAAAATAAACTTTTCTAAGAAATTAATTTGGAGTGATTAATGTAGTGGAAACTTTACAACATGGTGATACTTCATGAGCGTTTACATCATCACAGCCATGAAGAAGAATTGGACATAGGAAAACGAAGTTAAAAGTAAGCGAATTTTCCATAATATATGTTTCCATATCCTGTACAGAGTGATAAACGGAAAATATTCCTTTCATCAAGATATGGAAACAGGAAAATCTGACATTCTTAGTTAGAGTAAAAATGTTGTATACATAAGCAAGTTATAAACTGGCTTATAGATGGAGCGTAAACCTTCATTCGGATTCCTTCGCATTCTTAACATTATGCCTCCGACTAGTAATTAACTAAGCGCCAATTACTTGAATAACCCTTGGCGGCGAGCCATTCATCTTAGCGCTAATTTCCCAAAACAACGTAACGTAGCTCGTTTGAGAAAATTACATTCAAGACCGTGTTTGAATATAGCGATCGCAAAAAGACGAATTGAGTGGAGGTGCAGTTAACAGGCACTATTAGCAGGAATATGGAAAGGGCTTTGAGACTTGGTAAAAGATCATTGAGAGGGTGTCAATGAGACATAGTTAATATTATCACCCACTTTTCCCGCTCTCTTCTGTTTACCATATTATCCTCTATGGTTTACACTCGGGTCCAGCCATTAATTACTTTTCCACGCGTCGAATGCCGCGTTAGTATCGAAAGATATGAAGAGCGTGGAGTCGAGGGACGACAAAACATCAACAAATAATTGTTATGGGGAATTAAAGCGCGAACACTGTGCTCCCAAAGGATGATATATAGAACCGAAAAGTTTTTCGAATGATTTCTCTCAGTGACATTAATGCAGTTGATGTTTTCATACGTCCGAGCTAAATTTTATCAGTTAAAGATACTCAAATTGTTTATCTTAAAATATATGCGGTCTCTTCTTTGCGAGGATGGGTTTGGATGGGGCTTTTTCTGCTTTTATCAGAGTTTATCTCAGCCAGCAACTTGAGCTATCAGGATGAAATTACGTTGGAATCAATTCTTTTGAGGAATGTAGTCGTTTTTGATTAAGTATTTATTCTATCCTTACCTATTTCTCAGAGCGTATTTTTCATACCTTCTCCTTTTCTTCTCTCCTCTCTTTCGACCAAAATTAATTTAGAAATTGTTCTAGAGTAAATAGTCCGTAGTGAAACATTTTTTCACTCACTTTCTTTTCTTATTCAAACTTTCGATAGTTTGTGCAACAACAAATGATTCTTCTTATTTTTTCAAACAATACTTTTACAAAATCAATGGATGTCATCTTTCTGTCAATACTTTTTACATTTTCAGATTCAAATTTGAACTCCCGGGGAGGAATAATTTCATATTCCAATAATAATTTCCTTCCTTTAACAATAAAGGTTCACACTGTAATGATGGTTTTATGGTTATAATTTTATGGTTAGCGATTTCTAAGGACCGCGTAAAGGCAGGAATGCGCCAGACCCTGAACCTGTTTCGACCATCAGAGCGTTTCCGGGGTGCGGGTGGTTGACCATCTGCAGAAAGGGAATGGGAAAAGCGTTGGTCCTCAAGATTTGAACAAAATGTAGTGATTGGATGAGAAAAACCGAAGCTAAAGAAGACGCGGACTTCTGGGCGTCCTTTCTTGGGGAAAGAGGCAGTCAAACAATATAGCTTGACCAGAACGTTCCTCAAAAACCCTGGACCCACTTCTGTTGTGTTTTTAGTGTTCCCTCCCTTTGTGTGAATTCGTCCCCCAATTATCGTGTTGTGCGTATTAATATGTGTTTTGTGTGTTAGGGTATTATAGTATGGTATATGGTTTATTGGTGGTGGTGTTTTTATGGTTCGTTTCTTCCTCTTTGTTCAGTTAGTGTCTCCTTCACTTGTTATATGTGTGTCTTTTGGGGGTAGGGTTGTCATTTGTTTGAGATTTATTTGTATTAGGTTTTCATATTGAATAGATTAATTCAATTAAGAGAAATTTTGGTTTTTATTTCCTTCGGAAACCGAGCGACCCTGAGCTCAAGCATTTCGCGGTAAATTCAATTCATTTGTTCTTTTAAATATTGGCGCCCAACTTTCGATCTTTTGATCAGGTCTTTTTAAATCTTTATAACGTTATACGCCCCGCGCGGCATTTTTATTATTTTTCTTATTTTATTTAATTTAGTCTCGTTACAACTTGGCACCCAACGTGGGGCCTTTTCAATTACTTTTACCTTTGGTTATTAAAAAGTATCGTTACAACACTTTTCGGTAAACTAATAATAATGTATACTGTTTCGTGTATTTTTATATAGTTATATGTGTGAAATTGTTAACAAAGAATACTAGAAAGGGCAGTTTTAAATTGGCATTCGATTAGGAAAATTCTGTAGGTTGATAATAGTAATCTCTCTATTTATCCGATTCAAATATTAAATTAAAACTCAACAAAATTCTATATACTCTTAACGTAGTATTTGTGCTTGCGTGCACATTGCCTCCAGTTTTTTTAATTCATGTTCTCCGAACCGACAATTTCAGTGATGATTCGTGGTGAGCAGGGTCACGATCTGCCATGGTTACATTAACTTAAAATATCTTGCCATTCTTCTGTTGAGAGTAAATTCATGTCTACGAGAATAAACATTCATGTTACATCATGGTGATGTCAGCAATCAGGTTTTAGAAACAGAAAAAGCATTTCCGAATATACGACTGATTGTGTTTGCTGTTTAAACTGGCATCTTTTAGAAAGAGATTCTCCCTGAAAATCGCAATTTCTGTTTCAGTGCTTTAAAAAAAAGATAAAGAAGGCTTAAACTATCAGAAATTAAATCATTAATCGATGAAATTTCCTTGTTTCAATTGATTTGTATTGGTTATAGTTAAGAGAGTTTAAATTAAAATACACGCGATATTGATGATTAGGGACAATAGAAAGGATTAATACATGCTCAGCTATATACCTTCTAATGGTGCTTTTAAAAATAAAAGTAAAATTTAATTTTCTAAGCTAGAAGTGTGATAGAAGTCAAGATAGGCGAGATTTTCTGGATAATGAAGCGCTTCTTCGGACTACGAAAAAACGAGTGTATTTGATGGAGAAATTTAACTGCAAATTAACTAACATAAGGCGTGGATACAAGTTTAATTGCCAGGTTGGCCAAAGAAGTTTTAGATATTACGAAAGCAAAAGTTTTTACTGTATTTATTATCATCAAATAGCAGCAATTCATTTACCAAATCTAATTGAACAAAACGTATCATTCAATTATTTGATGAAGAAATTATTATTGTTATTCACACTTAATTTTAATTATTTCTATGCATAATAAGGTTAGTAAGCTCCGTTAACTATTCAATTGAACAGGAAATCAATTTTGAGCTATTAAAACGCGATGAGATACAAGGCGGCGAACTTCATAGAGTCGAGCGAAGGTGCCAACGACACGCGCTCTCTATTTGAGTCAATCTTAAAAACTACTGTTCCGTCGTTATTAAAATTTTACGAAACTCACCTGCGCTGACTGAAAAAGTCCAAAAATGTTGAAAACTTTTAATTTTAAGTGCGAAGTAGAACACAATTTATTTTCCACCAAAATGGAACATTTTTATGCATGCATGCATACATGTATTGAAAGGTGTGGGCGCCTTAAATTAAGGCAACAGAAAAATGTATGCCCGGTATGCGGTTTGCCTAATCGCAAGGATAAGTTCCGTTATTTTGTTCCTTTAATTTAGTAACATGCTCGTATCATGAATATAAGGAGTATACATTCTTCTATTGTACGAGTAAAATGCTGCTTGCATACTGCAAGCAAATGGTTTAATATATAATAGATATATCGTATATAAATGCATGCAAAGTGTCAACTATCTTTCTTTAAGGTAAAGACTCCGAAAGAATTATGAAAATTCAACCAATATGTTTTAAAAGGGAGATATGTTTACCGTCCGGCATCGAACCCGGGTCTTTCTGGTAATACTTCCCATGCAGCACAATAGAAGATCACCATCGCTAACCATACACCATCTCATCCACAATCTGTGTGAAAATTCAAGCAGAAATATTTGCTGCAACTGCCTCAAACGACGTCCTACTTTTCCCTTAAATTCCTTATGTGACAAATTATAATGTGCTCTGGCATCGAACCCAGGAAAAGCATGGTCTTATCTAATTTTTTTATTAAACGGAGTCTTAATATACATCTTCTTGCAAATCTTTCATCGTCCTAGCATAGAATCCAGGACATTTTCTGTCATTAAAAGTCATTAACGTTTCCGATAGATCATGATCATTCCTGTAAGTTCCTTGAATTTAGATTCTCTTTCTATCCGGGAAGTATTTTTAGATATTCCCGAAAATCAAAGCAATGCAATTAAATGGGAAAAATCAGGATTTTGGGGCCTTCTGGGATCCAATCCTAGGTCAGAGTGATCGATTTTTCATTTTTTTCAGGGGGTTTCACGTAAGGGCCTATAAGCTGTAAAAATTTCAAGTCAATGACGCTTGTGGTTTAGCCTGTGAATTTTTATCCTATCTATATACCTACATATATGAATGAATCCGGAGAAGGAATTATAAAAAATAGATAATTTACCATTTTTCGTGGAAATTAGTTAGTTTAATTTATGCGGAAGTCCATTGCATTTGGTGCTAAAGTAATAGATTATATCGTCATTCAAAGAGTGATCTCACAAGTATAATAATGGTGATAGATAAATTCCCTCCGGGTTATCCCTACAATTCATTGCGAGTCAAATATTTTCTAAAAATCCATCTATACGAATTATCGGGTATTTTCCTTATTGTGTTCATGTTTCATTGAAATCCGCCACCAATCGTCAAGACGTCGTAAACCATAACCACTGTCGTTACCTAAGACATTTGATGCCCACAGCTACCTGTTCTTAACCAGCTACGTCGTTAACAAATGCTGTATTTAGCCAAGGTATCGCTATATTTTTTAATTCTATCCTCTGTTCTACCTCATACATACAAGTTCATCAAAGCAAAGAAGGACTTCAACTGATACATGGCAACAGTAGCTCAGCAAAAACAACATGCTAATGAATTTTATTAATGAGAATAATTCTAATTATACATATCAGGGAAAATTTAGCGTTTTATCTATAAACCATGTTTTTCCAATCCATGAAAATTTTAAATACAGAAGTATTCACTTATACCTGAAAACTTACAGACGGTACACTTATGAATCGTATGTGCGAGGGGATCTAAAGATTGCATTTTCGAGATTTACCAAAGATAGGCCTAAGCTAAATGAAACATTTAAGAGAGACAGACATTGCTTAAATGAATATGGGTAATGTTTCATATTTTGTGCAACTGGAGGGCTGAAGAGGGATTTGTATAAGATTACAGGTGGTGATATTGTAAGTAGCTGAAGAGAGATGATATGATATAAGAGGAGGAATTGCGAGCGAAAAGGTTCCCAAAGAGGTAAAATGGAGTTAAAAAAGAAGTTGGCAGTAAGAGACCACAAAGAGATGAGATTGAAGGAAAATTGATTATGTGGAAGGCGGATGGAGAAGCAAAAAGTTAAAAAAGGCGAAGTAAGGATAAAAGACGAAGAAGAAAAGCTAACTGAGGAAATGAGAGAAAATGGACATTTAGCAGTTTCTGAGGGTAAGAAAGAAGTCGCTGAGCTGAAAAAGTAAAATGTGCTGTAGAGAAATCAGAGGGAGGAAAGAAATAATTTGGAGACGGAGTTTCAATAGGGTTCATGAAAGGTTTAAGAATGAGAAAATGAAGATGGCACTCGAAAGTTGTAATACTTTTCAAGCATATTCCATAAAGGATATAAAACAGGAGAAGGAAAGAGTCGGACGAGAAAATGAACCTTAAGCGACTAAAAATGCATTTCAATTCAAGAAACGTTTCCGGGAAGCCAGGTTCAACAATGGCATAAAAATTAATGCTTATCTCCGAATTCTTATATTTTATATGTTTATTATTGACATCAAAAATTCAATTACATTTTCTGCTATTGTACATCTTCATGAAAAATGATAGAAAGTTACTGGAATAGTTCATACGACATTCCTACAAAATATTCACTTACACATATGTTACCGAATATCGCTACTTACCGAAACTATTGATAGTTTTAACTGCTTAAGAAAATACTCTGATGCATATTCTTTGTAGATCTATTTATTTGATTAATAAAACCTTCATTAAAATCTATTGCAGCTAATATTTAGAGAAGAATTTTGGATAATTGAAAAATTGAATTACAATTTATCAAATGTGCGCATGGAAGCAGTGTGTGAGTTTTGAATCAAATTGAGTTATTAAAGAAGTTTATTTTAGTTTCCAATTAACTATCACAAAGGTCAATTATGTACGATTTCTCAATATCAGTGGCTCTTAACCTACTCAGTACTTTCTACTATTTAATCTGTAGGTCACTTGCAAATAAATATATTTGGATATTTTAGATTCTATACACCCTAAACAGAGACACTGAAAAATTAGGCAATTTAAAAAATTATTTCTAATTAAATTTTAGTATCCAATTATTATCTAATAATTTGTATAAATTACTTAGGTTGTGTGATGGTTTTTAAAAGGTAGATATTATAAAATATTCTTTTCACATTTTCAAAAAATAGTCATTGAGTTATTTTTCCGATCTGAACTTACCATTAACTTTCTTTATTTATTTATTTAAGATGTCATTGCAAGTTAACCTTTTGGCCAGATGGCAATGATGCCCTTTAGTTGTGATATTTATGAGGATTACTGCATCATTCCATCAAATATGTACAAAAATCTATTCAGTAAATAATTATATAAATTTCAATTTACATTTTTAATATATTTTTAAACGTCGAAAGAGGACAAATCTACAATTATCTTTGACATTTGCTTTCCGTATAACAGTGGAAACTACTGGTGCATAAGTGCTCGATTAAAGTGCAGAAATCTTGTCTTACGGAGAATGAGAAAGGATAGATTGACTGATTTTACTCCGTCAAAATTACAGCGAATTATACCAAATGCAATTGTAATGAAAGTGTAAGCCTCCAATCTTCGTTCTTTGAGTACATAGTTAAGGACGAAGCCCCTGAGGAACGGAAAGACACACAGAACTGCACTCGGCAGCGAAAAGAGAAAAAACTGAAGTGGCGACGTAAAGGAAAGTAGGGGATCGAGAAGAAGTCGTGCAAAGAGGTGTTTCTATTGGTAGAGAGTTTCACTGGAAGATAAATTGAAAATTCATGCCAGACTTGCCTTCAGTGAAGTCCGCTCGCCATGGCCATCCTCGTCGATTCGGGTGACCGTATTTTTTATTTAGTTCTCGTCTCCTTTGCGGTGGCAGAAAATCCGTCCCGTTTGAGTAAACACGTGGATGAAAAAAGGGTATTGCAGACCGCACTTTTTTGGGAAGGTCACGGTGAACGCGTTCACAAGAAGCGATATCATTACTCCAAGAGCGAATTGATTCCTTCGAGTAAACAATGGCGATATCTTAACCTTTTATCCTTAAAATAGCTTTATTGACAGAAAAGGAAACCTTAGAATTATATTATCCATTTAGTGAAAGTTTTAAGTGAGCTCCCGTCGTTCAGTTTTGGGAACCGTTATCTTACGAAGGTGCAGAGTCAAGAACAAGATTGTAGCGTTTGAAACGTAAAACGTAGCAGTAAAATTTACTCTCTTATAAGAAAGTTGTATACTTTACGTATCCCATAGATATCCCACGATAGATGTGAGGATTTAGTTTTTGAGCAAGTATATTTAAAAAATTAATTACCTTCTCTGTACGTGAAATTCAGGGCGTTGTTGAGAGAAGAATTACTAGACAATTAATAAAACAGGATTCAAGTAAATATTTTATCGCTTATAATCCAAATGGAGACATAAAGTCGTTTTCCGTTGAACGACTAGGAAATATTTCATAAATACATACATACATACATATATGTGTGAATGTGTAAATGTAAGCAATTGAAATCAGATAAGTCAGAATAAAGAAAGACTGCATTAAAAGTACCTATATCTTTGGAACAATGCGAGTGCATGTCTGTATGCACCAGTTTTACATCTATCCATAGCGTAGAATTCAAGGGAAGGTTGTTTATAGCGAAATTTCTAATCCAATTCACTGCATTAACGCTCAAGGAAGCGATCCTTGAAATACTACATTAGGTAAGAATAGTTTACAATCCTTCATAAGTAGGTATAAATCATGCAGGCATTATCAGGTATTTGAGAATAACGTCGTCATACTTTTCATTTGATATTGAACAGCTGTTATTTTCTTGCAATTCATTAAATCGATTCCATTTTAAATAGAGAATTCTAGAAAAATAATAATATATCATGGCATTTATTAAGTTACTTATTCATTCAAATATGGATCAAATTGGAACCGTATTCATCTTCCTTCGTTCAATATGAAGTTAATTTTAATTTAAAAATTTAATTTTCATAACATCTCGGTTGTCTCAGTGGATTTTTTTAAATACTAGCTGAGGTGCACGTTGATTCTCAACGGGAAAATTACAATCGATAAATACTATTGTTTCAGCCTCGTTCGTAACTCATGCCTCATAATTTTAGGTAGATAGCAAATTCCAGGCTAAAATACTTTTAAAAGCAATAAAGAAAGGGGAGAGTCATAATTAAGTCCAAAAAGCAACATCAACCCAATATTCAATCTCATCCTATGAACGAACAATTTCTTGGATGGAGACTACAATCGTTTAAAGATTATAAAAATTTTATTCGAAGATCACGTCAGGACCTCATTTAAAGAGACGTTTTCAGAAAGGCACAAATGAATATCTGAAACGATGATTAAACACAACAGAAATATATTATATATCACTGGAAGCACTCAGAGAAACCACAATGTACTTGCTTGTAACTTTTTCCATCCTGCATATAACAAAACATAAACTTACTTTACCGTTTCGATCAAGGAATACTATGTCGGAGATTTGCTACAACATTCCAACACGCTTTTTAACTTCTAAAAGATAACAAACACTGGATCTGGGAAATCTTTACGAGATTCACTAAATCCATTTTCTTCAATCGCTATATATTGATCGATATTAATTGATTAGATGTACTACTTATTTCAGAAGATTATATTAAAAACATCCTCAACTTACCAGGTTTTTTATACACATTCATTTGAATTGATCGAAAGAAAGCAATTTCATGCAACAAACTACTATAAAACCTTTCTAATCAACAGAGTGGTCAGTAAACAATTACGTTGATATAAATAAAATTTGGTTGCTACAGACGCTAAAATTTGAAAAATTTCTTAAATGCTTTTATGTTAGTACGGGCGATTCTTTACAACATATCATTCATAACTGCAAATGATGATATCCCCTATAATTTCTTCCTCTTCATATTAAAACTCTAATATTAACATATTCTTGGTATTGATTTTAAGCTGGCATAAATTCTAAATATGTTCTTACGGATGAATATTCGGACTCAACAATCACCTCGATCTTCAAGGAAATGGTTGTTTATAAACTAAAAATTTAGATAAAATATTCACGTATTTTATCAAACTGTTCACAATTTCGAGTCGCAAACGATATTCCACGACCAAAATAAAAATATTTATTCTATTCTCCTTCTTTTGGTGCTTGATTCGACTCCTTAAAATTATTATTTGTAGTTTAATTTTGCAAAAGAAATGAACCCTGCAACGAAAAAAATTACCTTTACGTGTATTTCTTATGAAAAGGTTTTTACCCGCCTGGGCTCGAACCGTAGACTTCAGGGAAATAAAATGTAGCCTATACTCTGCGCGGAGTCGACTTTTAATAATGTAGAAAATTTCAAAGTTTTGCGACTCTCGGTTCTCGAGGTTTTAGCAAACATACATACACTCAAACACACACACACTTTATTTTATATCATAGATAATTTAGGGCTATACCCTGAGAAACCTAAATACTAATTTACGCAAACAGTATGCGATACAGTATATCGCTGAATATTTTGCCATTCCTTGCAAGTTACGAACTTACCATCGATAGCTAACGCTAGTAATCATGATATTATGTCCTTTATCATATTGGTATCCATAATCTTATTACTCTTCGAGACATTATAAAATAATTAAAGTCATCTTACCTGATTTAAAATTAGTATTTCATCGCATCAATCGAAATATTTTCTGCTATATTATAGACTCAGTCATGCAATCGGACCCTCTTTCTTAACTGAGATATAACCTTTTAATGATTTTCTGGTAAGAGAAAGTCTGAAGGTTTCCGTTGTAGTGAGATATAAAAATTACGAAAGATCATGCATCGACCTCTCTCAAAGTTATATTTGTTATTGTAAATTTCATCAGATTTATATTTACCTTGAGATAGTCTTATAATTTGACAACTCTTTCTTCTATCTGTAGCTATTCTAATAATATTTTCATATATTTATGAAAAAAATCTTCGATTAATATGTCGTAAAAATGTTCGATATTCCAGGGATATTTTCGCATGTTTTAGTATTTATAATGTCTATGTTCAGCTATATGTACTACGATGAACAATCCTACTAGCAGAACTATTCGGAGCTGTAAGAGAGACATTGTTAGGAAAATCCATCCCAGCATTCGTATCTTTTTACTTATTTGCGTCCACCGCCCTATACTACCATTCTTTCAATCTCAGTTTCTTCGTTATCGTATCAATGATTTTCCACTGTAATTTTCTCTCCACAAAAAAATGCTCAGCTTCATTTTAATTTCAATCAACCGCGCCCACTCTGTGCTCTCTTTAACTGCAGGTCTGGAAGCAGTAAATTTGCTGCGATGATTTCGACGCAAATTAGTTCGTTTCTGCTTATTCCTAGCAGTATGCTGTGTGATTTTTACTGTTTCATTCCCGTTAGCATCTTCATTTACGAGGTTAGTGGTATGAACAATGCAATAGCACTTTAATAGGAGTACTATCTAATGCAATTATTTTTAATTAAGTGTTCTTCTGCTTCAATTCTTTCTAAGTCCCCTACCTTCTTTCTTGATGACTATCATTTCATTTCATCCAGGAATTTTGTCTTTATCTTTTCCTTTACTTTCGAATTCTACCTTGAGAAACATTCCTCAAAAATCTATCATCTGGCTGTATTTTACCCAACCATCCTACACCTCCGTTTTATTTCTTCTACCTTACGTCATTCCTTCCACATCTCTCGAACTTATGAAAATTCTTTTCTGTCAACTCAAGGTATCTCTTTCCAGTTTACAATAAGCCCAAGCCTTTAAGATAACCACTAGTGTTGGGAAGTTTCACCCAAAAGACTGTTTGTCCAGTGAGTTTTACACTAAGCTTTCCACCCAAGGAGACCACGTTTTAGAAGAGTTCACCCAGGTGTCTTTCCACTAGGAGCGTTACGCCCATGACTTAGGAATGTTTCACCAATAATTCCGTGCACCTGAGTGATTTCTGCCTAATGAATGTTTTATCAATTGGTTTTTACATAAAGAGCTCGGGTTGGGTTAGGGGTGATTTTTATTATTCCATATCGCTAAATAATATCGATAATGTTGACCTTGAATTGATGGCATTCTCTGACGAACCGTACTCCGTATTATTGCTTGCACGTCCATATCTGAAAGGAATTGAAACGAAAAAAAATAAACTAATAAATATTACTTTATATTGCATCACAATAATTGTATTTCTTCAAAATATGTACTTTTATTCTATTCGCTGTTATACACTTAATGGTTATTTCCACTATTTTTGTGGTATATTACATACAGAGTGTATTCGGAAAGCGTTTGGTCATAAAAAATAAGTTATTGTCATCAAATATTTTTATGGTTTTAGTTTATTACAAGCCTTTTTTCCACATGATCACAATTTACTCTACGCGCTTTTCGTATCACAACGCTAACTTCTTTAAGTCATCTGTATAGAAGGTCACCGTCTGGAAATTGAACCAGTTGACAACGGTGGTTCCTTGTCTTCAAACCATAGTCCGCCACTTATTCACATGCTAGAGGAAATAGCCGCTAAACTATTTCCTCTTGCTAGACCCCAACCAAAATCTTGAATCTTCTCCTCAGAGAAGCGGGCACACGTTTTAAAACATTTATGGACGATCGTTTCCTCTTCGATTGCACGTCTCAGTTTGGTGAGTGTTTCGCAGTTCACGGAAGCTGTAATTGTTGTTCCAAGAATTCAGACAAAAACACGACGAGGGACTCAAGACCTCCATTTTTAATATTTCTATGCGATGATATTCAGAGGGCTAATTGAAGCTGGTGTTTTTTCATAAAAACGCTTGGAAGTAAACGGTGATTATATGGAAAAGTGAATTAGATTTCTATTGGACCAAAAATGTCAAAAATAATTTTCTAACGGTTATTATTTTTTATGGCCAAACAGGCCTTACTTTCTGAATACGCCTTGTATAATTATTTAAAAGCCTATTCTTTTTGTTTGATAATTTCTTCATATACGAATGGGCTTGCAGTAATAAGTAATTTTGCATGTTTACCAATAGAACAATAGAATAGAACTTAAAT
The DNA here is from genome assembly GCA_947579665.1 of Sympetrum striolatum. Classification (NCBI taxonomy): domain Eukaryota; kingdom Metazoa; phylum Arthropoda; class Insecta; order Odonata; family Libellulidae; genus Sympetrum; species Sympetrum striolatum. Next base: position 89,424,207 of record OX388352.1, read on the forward strand.
GAACATTTTTCGAGCCTGAGCCAGATTGTAAAATTCTAAGTAAAGTTTAATTTGACAAATACAGAGATTTTAAATTGAATTTTATTACGAATAGGGCATTTAAAAACCTTCTATAACAATAATAAAACGGCTTTATTCGGGCGAGATTTAGACTAAAAGTCTCCTCTTCCATGAACTGCCAATTGGAAAACACCAATTGTATATCATACCTTAGATTGGGTCGCAAGGGAGAACCAACTCCAGTTTGAAAAATCCTTGTGCAAAAGTCTTTAGCTAAATATCGCTGTGGGAAATTTCCCCCAAGTGAGCTGTCCTCAAACGTTACCCCTCTTTTAGGTGATGCGCTTTGCGTCTAACACCTCGGAACTGCCTCCAGGATTTCATCTTACCCTTGCAGACGGTTCACGTTTAACACACTTTCATCACACCACTCAAAGCGCTCCTTACTTAGAGGTAATGGTCTCACCTCTTAATTTAGTTTAGACAAGGAACTTGTATTTTTCGTTCCATAATGCATTTGAAGATTACCGTTGCTAAAATTGGATTAATCTACTGCTTTAATTAAGTGCTCGCATATTTATCAAATTAAATTCACTCACGTTCATGTAACAGGATATTCTAGATTCAATTATAACCTCTACAATAAAGAGACCTTACAATCGTTGTAATTATCCTTGTCATGAGTGATAGATTCTAAATTTGTGGATGATGGACTCTTTCCCTTTTTCCCAGTTTCTCCAGACTACATTGTAGGATGGATACAATTCTCCGTGAAAGTATTGCATAATTATAATAGAGTTTGCAAAACGAGCTTTGAAATAGATTACAATGGAATGCCCGACAAGAGTAGGATTATCAAAGGCATCTCAGTAGCTACTTTCTCAGTCGCTAAAGGAAAATAAATTATCGTCACCTTTTGTGTTTATTCTTTCACTATCAATATCTTCTAAAAGAGCAGTAATTAACGAGCCCTTCATATAAAACGATTGATCAGATATTCTCAGATAATGCGGTAATAATAGCCTCTGGCATACGTTATCTGAATAAAAAGTACTATCTTGATATCATTAAAACGAGTCTATTCCGCCGCATTACTCGTTCAATTTCCATGAAGCCGTAAAAATACCAAGATCGTAATATTTGCGATTAAAGGCGTATTTCAGTTCAAATGATGATAAGATTGCATACAGAGGCCGTGCATTAAGAAAATTAGACTTTTTATCAGAATATCTTTCGTGAGTAACAAAAAGACGAAGTCGGAGGCTTTCATTTACCACTTTCAAGTACAACAATAACCAAAATTTTGAGGTGAGAAGAAGCTCATGGAGAAGATGGCGATGGATCAGTAGGTGTACCATGTTAACCTTCTTTCCATTATTACCAAACGTAGCGTGTCTTATAGTGGTGTTTTCTTTCAAAGATATATTTTCTGTGGACGAAGTGAAATGTTTTTAAACCAAAAATGTCTTCTGTTCGTAAGAATTATTCTCTAACAAAAAATACATCCAAATTAAGATAAAACTGTTACCAAGGGTATAAAATTTGATATTGGATCTTTGAATGCGTTGTCATGCGATAGCACTATACAGATAGACCGAGTACAATACAATGATGAAACAAAATTTGCCTCTTATAACAGTGTCTTAGCCGTCATCCTATACATATCGTTCCACCATTATCTCGTCAGTTTAGCTCGCACACGATATCACCCAATGAAGAAAATGGAGAGGCAAAATTTCAATAAGCTAAGATGCCTACGTCATTGCTATTAAACTGGATCGATAATTCGTCACCTCTCTGTATTATGTCTACCAGCGAGTTTCTTAGTTTTATACAATGCGCGTTCTTTTTTACAGCATGCGATTGCAGGAGTCGATTGCTTGATTTGCGCTATTGAGACGCACTCTTAACAAAGCTTTGAGAGGATATAAAGGCAGGGCAATGCCCGCGGAACGAGGACTACGGCTATGCAGTTCTTGCGTAGAAGCCATTTTAAAACCGATTTTGCTGCAGTATTCCCATGTCTAAGTTTGCAACAGTAAGTAACAAAAAATATTTTCGTATAAAAGTGAGCCTCCAATTCTGCAGTCATTCCACGAGTGAATTTTCGCGAAGAGCTCGTCTTCATTTTAACGATCTCCCGGGGAGAATGTTGCTACATCATTCTACACACAGAAAAACACCCAAGTATCTATCATCTTTATTCACATGCCAAGTTTTGAGTTTCAATGTTATTGAGGAGGGATTAAAAATTTTCAAATAATGTCTTAAAAAACGTAGCAGTTTCTAATTTTGAGACGCCTGGTGTTGAACCCAGGGCCTATTGGCAGATGCAAAAAGACTTTTTATATTGTAAGGACCTGATCTTATATATAGCAAAGTTTGAAGTCCATATCATACTGGGAAGGTCCTGAAATAAGACTCCATTAACCCCATCTGAAATGCATAGGGTAATGTATATGGCTGTCTGGGATCGAACCAAGAATGATCAAGGAAACCTAAAACAAAGTATTTCAAATGTATCTATGATCTTTATTCACATGCCATGTTTAAAGTTTCTATATTATTGGGTAGGGGTTCAAAATAATTCATAAAATCGGATCAGATACTGATTTTAGAGACGCCAGGTGTCAAACTCAGGACACATTGGCAGCTGTGAATACACATTATGACTTGTTTTGACTTTATCTTATTTCATGTTATGTTTGGATTCGATATCATACAGGAAAGGTCCTGAAATAAGACTCCGTTATCCCCATATGAAATGCATTGAGGAATGTAAATGGCTCTCTGGATCGAACCAAAGACCATCAGCAAATTGGTAAACAGCGTATAGAAAATATATTCATGACCTATATCTACATGCCGAGTATGTAAGATGTAATGTAAACGGGAGATATTTACGCTGACCTAGTGTCGAACCAAGGATAATCTTCGAAGATGTCTTTATAGTTTTCTCCGCATATGCACAGCTTTTAGCGATCCCTCGAATTTCATTTCTCTTCTTTACCGTGGAATTATTATTATTCTGAGGAATCAAATCAAGACAGCTAAATTCTAGGTTATATTGTTGCACATCGAGATTTTATTTATGGGATAAAAGAAAAACTGGAAATACAGTTGTGCTTTGGAACCCGGCCGCTATGTTATTTTTTAAGATTCGTAAATGTTTTTGCAAGCCGGAAGGCAACTTGTGGCATGTGTGGTGAGGTAAAAAATAATATGCAGTTCTCCTCGCTTTACGAGTTAATTAATTCTAAACAACTCATATTGATTCGGCTCGAAAAGTAACCTTATTTATATAAAACGCCATCCAATAATGCTTCATTCAAATTTCAAAAAGGAATAAAACCACTTTAACGATTCAAATAACAAAGATGGAACAATTTTCTAAAAGGCAGTGTGTAAGGAAAGTTTATAAATATCTGTATTCTTCCGATGATAAAAAATTGGATCTAATTTATCAGTACGGATCCATCTTGTGAAAAAGGAGTGAGCGATAACTAAGGAGATATGGTGGCCCGAGAACGTGTCCATGTCATCAGTTCCAACTTCCTTCCCGCTGTGGTTTGAAGGAGCAGTGTTTACGAAAGGAAATATTTGCTCTGCCTGGCAGTGGCGTGAGAAATTGAATGAATTATAAAGCTGTGAATCATAATATATTGATGTAATGAGATATGATTCAGCATGGCATTATATTTGTTTTACCATTTGTAAGCACAAATTGCTGCTTAGAGATGATCTAAAATCAATGTGGAAGACAAGAGTACGTCAGGTCCATCAGGACTGGTCCAGCGAACTGAGAGCACATGGTCTCCAGTGATTCCTAAAGAGTCCGCATCCTAAATGGGGATAACATAAGGGGCACTTGAAGCAATGCAGTATTGTTAAAAGTGCTTCGACAGATTTAATCATTTCCCACATGAGCACCCACCGGGAATCAAACACGGGACCACTTTCGCCGAGGCCTAACGCGTAGCCCACATCGCTGTCCGGGATCCCTTGAAGCGATTTTATTTTACTCTGTTGCCGATCGTGATAATTTCGTAACTGAACTACGCTGAGTTATTTTCATGGTTTCGCTGTCTTAAGGCAGCATTATGATTCAGTAACGTTGTGGGTACATTAAAATGTCTGATTTTACGGCATGGTATATGGCAGTTTAGTTGTTAGAATCCAAAAAGTGGGAGACCTGAGCTGGCGTCTTGTCGCTTGTGCTTCCATTTCTCATACGGTTAAGATATTTTATTTCGAATTATATTCTCAGTTATAAGAAACGCATCCATTTTCATCACAATGAATAAAAAGCCTTTCAATTCAAGAAAAATATATACAGAATAAAATAAAAAAGAGAAGATACTGAAATGAAGAATTCCAAAGAAACTGTATGATAGTAAAAATCCAAAACAGAAATACTATTAATTAAATGCAGAAACGAACAGTACATATTACATAGACTTCAAAAGAAGTTTGTTTTCATTTAGCGATTATACTTCTCTATTCATATTTCCCAAAATATCTATTAATAGTTGTTAATGAATGCAATTAATAAATTTTGGATTGCGTTGTGGCATATCCTTTGACAAAAGAAATTAACTCGATTCCTTTTCACTATCAAGTATCTTAGTAGTAGTGTCAGTTTTAAAAGTGCTTCGACAGCTTAGGTCATTTCGCACATCGGCTCCCACCGGGAATCGAACCCGGGACGGCTTTCGCCAATTGCGAACGCGCTGTCTACATGACTATCCGGAAGCCTCAAGTATCTTTAAAGACAACTGAATATGAAGCTCAAATGAAAGCAGCTTAAAATAAATTATGCATAATTATGTAATCATTTTTGGAACTAATTTCGAGAATCATTACCTCGGTTTCATTTTCCCATAAAATATTCCAGGGCAGTTATAAAACTTTTGGAATTTCCTGCAAATCCGTTTTCCTAACCCAAAAACTGATTCTCAGGTTTAATTAGAGGTTAAAAATCACAAATAGTCATCTTTGTCGGCTTTCCTCGTCTCATTCGCCGGTGTTGGGAGAAAAAAATAGAGTGAACTTGAGTGTTATTTAAGTGCGGTACCCTCTCTTTTTTTCTTCGAACCCCACTGATTGAGAACGGCTATTGGAGATTATTACCTCCAATTCTTTTACAGCCGTGCTCCAAATTTCTCTTTCTTTACATCATTTTCAGGTGAACCATTTTTGCGTCACCATTCTTTCCTCATTCTCGATCCGTTTTAACAAAGAATCTAGCTGTTCACCGCTGTATTCCAAAGCAAATTTTTCCATTTTACCTGGTGCTAAAATGGAGGTCATCATATGTCATCGAGCACCTAGCTTACAAGAGTAGATGCTGAAAATTTGAATAACGATTTGATGGCTATCAGGAGATTTGTTTCGTATCCTGTAGAGATGTCACGAATATATGACTTAGTGCCTTCATATAAGCATCCTAATGATTAAGTGCATTAGACTTGACAGAAAGATTCAGATACATTTTCGCCAATAAATGATCCTTTTTATCCTATTCTGGGTAACGTAAGATCTGAATCTAGCATAAAATGGTGGAAAATGTTATACATAATGAACAGTATAATAATCCACGGAATTTTCTCAATTTAATTTAATCTTTCACTTCAGCATTTTCACATTGGAAGTGGCAATTCAGATTGGTTTAAATGAAACATCCAAGGCATTGGTATGTTAATAATAAGTTATTAATGTCTCGACGAGAAGCGAAATATGAATTATTAAAATTTATTTATTAAAATGTAAACCTGTATTATGCTGTTAATTGTAAAATGGAGCGTAGCGTATAAAATATTTTCTAATACAAAATAATCTTATTTCGTAAAATTAATTTATCTATATAATAATAATAAAAGGCTGTATGTAAAATATTTAAAGACCTTATGAATCATATTTTTATTTAAGTCGGATTAGAATGATTCCATAGTGATAAATCTGTTGGGTAATTTTATAATTAGAAATGGTTTGAGTTAGCTTCTCTCTCCATTTGTAAACGATTTTATTCATGAAGATGATATGAACGTTAGGTAGTCTGGTGCTTAAAAGTAAGGCTGAGAAAATTTTTGTCGTTCGTGCCGGTTCATTTATTATTCATTTTTAGATATTCATCTCCAGCAGGAGTGAAAATGGAAATCCTTCAGCGGCTTTATGAGATTTCCTCTGTGAAAAGTCGAACTTTTGCATCTTTCGGAACTTTTAACCGTTAATCTGTAATGAATCTGATGGCACTTTGATTAATAAACTGAACCCAACCCTTTGTAACCCAAATGTATTACAATATTCTACTATTTTATATGCAGCAGAATGGCATTCAATGAGAGCTTTAACAGTCAAGTATTTTAGCTGTTGCGATTAAATCTAGAAGTTGAACTTGAAAATATCTTATCCATCCCACAAATTTCAATTACTCATAGTAGCTAGTGTATGGGTATTCCATTAAGGTAGATTCAACATTGAATACGGTTTACATGAAGTAAAGCTTATAATTAATTTACAATTCTTAATCATTTGCAGCTTTATAAAAGGAAAATCATTATTCCGTCGAAGTGGCATCATGTGTTGTTATGTTTCAATACATAAGATATGTTGTACAAATGAATACATGCTATGATATATGAGAGGTAGCAGAGTTTAAGTAAAAAGCTCACACTTCGCGAAAAAGACACATTCGTAGGAGATATAATATAGAGATATCTATTATATATAGACGATTCTCCGGATATACCTATATTAATATCTATCTATTATATATGGACGCTTCTCCGGATTCATTCACATATATAGCTATATAGGTATTTAGATAGGATACTAATTCACGGGCTAAACCACAAGCGTCATTGATTTAAAATTTTTACGACGTATTGGCCATAACGTGTAACCGCCAGAAAAATTTCGATTTTGATCCTCAGTGTCATGGGTTCGATTCCAGAGGGCCCCAAAGTCCCGATTTTTCCCGTTTAAATGCATTGCTTTGATTTTCGGGAATTAAAAAAATATACTTTCCGCATAGGTAGAGTATTAAAACTCAAGGAGCCAATAGATATGGTCAGGATCTATCGATAACATGAAAGACTTTTACAAAAAATATCTTGGGTTCGATGCTAGGACGATGCAAAAATCTGCCCTTTAAAATACATTGAGTTACTTTTTCATTATTTTTTCTGATGCATTTATCGAAATGATAGGAAGTTCGTGCTTAGCTAAAAGATGTATGGTAAGAATTGGTTTCAGAAAAAAATTTAGATAAGACTGTACTATTTCTGGGTTCGATGCCAGAGCACATTAACATTTCTCTCATAAGGAATATAAGGGAAAATTAGGACGTCGTTTGAGGCAGTTGCAGCCAATATTTCTGCTTGAGTTTTCACACTTAGTTAGGATTAGTGATTTTCTATTGTGCTGCATAGTAAGTATCACCAGAAAGATCCGGGTTCGATGCCGTGCGGTAGATATGTCGCCCATTTAAAATACATTGGGTTAGTTTTTCATTATTTTTTTGATGCACTTATTGTAAAAAAATAGGAAGTTCTTGCTTAGATAGAAGATGAATATTAAGATTTGGTTTAAGAAAAAAAATTAAATAAGACCATGCTGTTCCTGGGTTCGATGCCAGAGCACATTACAAATTCTCACAAAAGGAATATATGTGAAAAGTAGGACGTCGTTTGAGGCAGTTGAAGCCAATATATCTGCTTGAGTTTTCACACGTAGTTAGAGATGGTGATCTTCTGTTGTTCTGCATAGTAAGTTTACCAGGAAGACCCGGGTTCGATGCCAGACGATTAAATTGCAACGCATTTTAACATTATTTTCAATCCTTCTTTTTTTTCTTTTGAAGACCGTCCCGATATGATGCCGATATATAAAGAAAACTCAATTAGCCTATATATATAGTCATGATCTATCGAATACATAAACGACTTTTACGGAGAATATCCTGGGTTCGATGCTACGACGATTTAAAATTCGGCCCTTTAAAATACATTGAGGTAGTTTTTCATTATATTTTTGATGCACTTATCGAAATGATAGGAAGTTCATGCTTTGCTAGAAGATGTATATTAAAAATAAGTTTTAGAAAAAAAATAGATATAACCACTGTTCCTGGGTTTGAAGCCAGAGCAGATTTAAATTTCTCTCATAAGGAATATAAGGGAAAAGTATGACGTCGTTTGAGGAAATTTTTATCTTTTCTAACACAAGACCTTTAAGTAAAGCTATTCTTTGTATTTTTAGCTTCCATAATACCGGAGATATGGCCTCTAATGCGAAGGCACTTATGTAAAATTTCAATTTTTAAACATTGCAATATTTCGTAAACAATGCGTTGATTACAGAACGGCTTGAAGGTTTTCATTTTGTTATCAAATCAAAGCGATCTGCCAAATTTGGTCGAAATCGTTTACCTCAAGGGTCAATTTTGCCGATTTCCTTGTCGAATTGGCGTGGCCATATATGAACCATATATATGTATAATCTCAGATTACTTTTGGAGATGATGTAATCATTTTGGCCTATGAACATAAAATTCGAATATACAGGCCAACAATTTTTTAATATTTTTCTGTAACATGGATGGTAATAACTGTTCTTAACTAATCCTAGGTCACTGTTTATAGAAATTAGCTCATAAAGTCCCTCCATGTAAGGTTTTTATTATTGTAACTTTCACTGTTTTCCTCTCCGTAATTCCACAATATTTGCCTGTATCGCAAAAATATTTTTCCGTAAAATTGATGGTAATTGCTGATCTCAACTAATTTTGGTGTCGCTGATTACAGATATGAACTCCAAAAAGTCCAAACACGTACGGATTTTGTTTATCTACCACCTATTACACTTCTCATCTCCTTCCTTCAATATAATTCTACACCACCATGGTTAAATGTATTAGGTACCCTCAGAAGGGTGCCCTGGACTTTAGAATAAGCAATACACATATCCCCTCTGGTTTTTCATTATAGACTGGGAATCAAGCTTTTCACCATGATCATAAAAGGATACTGAAAAAATGTTTACAGCTGGATATGGTAACCCATACAGATTTGCCACTTCCCTCAGAAGTGGCAAATTGCGGCACAGAACCGTATTTTGTCTAAAAATAGACAGCAATTAATTGCAATGGAATTATTGTATTAGATTGTATATTAGAAAAAAAATATTTTTAAAAGCTTTTAAATGAGCGTATTTTATGTAAATTAAATCTGTTTGAGAAACGAGCGTTTTAGTGAGCTTGGGGGCACAAAAATCCACACTATTTTGGGGACATTGTCAACTCGCAATTTTTTAGTTCTTCATAATCGGTCTAGGAATATAAACTAAATGTAAATATAGTGAATTAATCAGCTGATAAACCGTTTAGATATACATTTACTGCGTACCCAACCTTAACTTATTAAGAAAAAAATTACTTTCTTTATGTAATACTGATGTAAAATTCTCAAAAACTGTACGTAATGGATAGTTTTCATAATGAATTTATTACAAAAATACAACAAGACACAAGTAACTACATCAATGTTACCGAAACCTTGTCAGTCTATGTTATCGATAGCTTATAACTCCCCAAATATTAATCATAACGAAAATGTAGAGAAATTATTACCATCCTTACAGATTTCATCCATAATTCTATTCAATGGTTCTATTTTTTCCGCAAATGATGAGTGAGACCATTTCCTGATTTAATGAACAAAAGGAGTGAAATTTATTTGCCAGAATATCATGTTATTACTTCCAGAAATACGGGCATTGGTGACATGATAACTATAAAAAAAATAAAACAGTATTCCAGCTGATCAACACTTCCTCGAAAATCAAAAGTTCCTTGGGAGACTAACTCTTTCAATGGTCATATTTTTGAAAATTTTAATTCCCCGGATTTTGTTGGATAAACTATTCAAAATTTTAATTCATTCTTTTTTTCTCAGAGAAAAAGGAATCACGGAGTTAAATTAAAAAAAAACATAATCCTCGAACAAGCATTTTACTAACATGTTTCCAATGCAAAACATAATTGAAATAATCAAATCATTTCTACTAAGCTCATACCGAGCTTTTGGATTTTTTAAGTCACTTTGAAACATTAATTTATACGAATTACTGCTTATCGGAAAATCTACCATCGCAGAATTTACTATGCATAGGCAAAGTAGGCACATCCATAATTAGGAATATGATGCACGAGGGTAGAAATATTGGAGGAAATTCGATGGCAGAAAGGAAAATAGGGTTCTGGATTGAAATTTTGAGACCGCAAAGCATGTTTTGCATTTTACCTGCATAAAAATGGGTCACACGAGATTCTGAGGTGCTGTGTGTAAGCGAGTTAACGCGTTAAATGTTAAGGGCGGTCTCAGAAAGCCAGGATTAGCGGAAAGAGACACTCTGACGCCTACCGAAATCTCTTTTGCTTATCGTCTTACTATCACAGCTCGGTTCCGCCGCAGACAAAGCATGCGCAAGAGGCATATAAAGCTACACAATAAGCATATTTCATACTTCGTAATTCATTTAAGATTTTTTCCTGTTAATTGGCTGTAATCAGGAAAAAGAAAATGATTCAAAATTTCAATTCCCTACTTTGTGTTTGTGCAGTGGATTTTCACGACCGCAAATCGCCATCTCAGACTCAGTTATACAATAATTTCATTTCTGTTTCAATTTGATTTGAATCATTAATAAATAGTTAATATTTTCTATTCTACTCTTCTTTCATTTAGACCACGTTGTTGAACGTTTTACCTAGAGTGAGTTCTTTCATAAGTACAAACAAATTTATTAAACTCAATATGCACTATGTCGGCCTTGATTTGATAGTAGCATCCTATGATAGAGAAACCAAAGCTCAACTTCTTACCATTGCCACACATTTAATCTACGTAGAATAGTTTAGAAAACTTTGCTGCGGAAAACGCATTCTATGAAAGGAAATGTCCTCACATTTCTCTATGCAAATGGTCTCTGTTTTTTGGATTAAACTAAAGGAATGAAAACGCATTTAGATAGTGGGAAAATTTTTAAGTCTTCTTTTTTAGCCCGCAGAAAGCATTTTGTCGAGTCTACGCTTATAGACCGGTGATTAACTTAATCCATTTGGGATTAACCGTTGGGAACATCGGTGAAATAGGCCTGATTTATCAAGGTAGAGAAGCATATTTATCATTTTAGCCTAAATACACTTCATAGATGATCCAACTGCGGAGTTTAATTGATATGGCTTTAAAGGTGCGCGTTTTTCAGGGAGAAATTGAGTATCGAGCTTGGTTTGACAGGAATGACAAATTGGGGAGTCACATTGAGGTTAGTCTGTTTTACTTCGAGTTGAGCGATTTTGATAGAGAGGAAGACTAAATGAGCACGATCAGGAGCAAAAGCTGTCACTCCACGTATATACTGAGCTCATGTTGGATCGAATTTAACGCACCAAATCCCTAAAGCTCGTACGCAAAAAAGATTCAATCCGATCCTAAAGTTTTTGTTCTCTTTCACTTCGATTGCGATCTTGACTAACAGATTGCCTTATTAGAGGGTTTAAATTTCCAATGGCCGTCTTTGTCAGCGTTCTTCGTCTAATTCACTGGTATTCCGAGAAAACAAGAAAGGACACCACACTTTTTAAGAGCACTCAATACGTATTTCATATTAGACGCATTTATCGTCGGGAATGAATAAGTACACCTTAAAATAAATAAACAGGTAAAGGTAAACTTTTTGTTTTTTTAGGTAATTATTGGTAGTTTCACTAGTTCTCTAGGGATATCAAAGATGAAATAAATGTATACTTAAACATTGTAATTAATTATCGCATTAATTATTTTAGGTTTGATAACTCTTAAAAAAACGTAAGGTCGAAGGTTTCCGCGGCGATCGGCTGATTCGCCCATGTTCCCATGGTATCTCTTTCGGGATTCCCCCGCGATGAACAAATTCAAAGTTCGATACAAAAACCTATTTCAAAGGACGTAACTTGCAACACCTATTCTTTAGGACAAATTTTCCATAATAACTTAATATAAAGACAAGTTAACCAGATTTTTCTTGTTGTAATTACTAATTATTATATACTTCCATTAGGTTAGAGGTTTAAAATCTCCAAAAGCCGTCTTTGTCGACGTTCCTCCTCTTACTTCCCGGTAGTCGGATAAAGCAAGAAAGGAATCTCTGTAATTGTACCCAAAGATCTTTTCAATAGCAATGCTACCGTCCACAGGGGTCATAAAATACATAAATATATTTAATAATCGTATTTTACGACCCATATGGACGGTATTATTATTATTGTATTTTTTGATGCACTTATCGAAACGATAGGAAGTTCTTGCTTTGCTAGAAGATGTATGTTAAGAATCGGTTTAAGAAAAAACTAGATAAGACCCTGCTGCTCCTGGGTTCGTTAAAAGTAGGACGTCGTTTGAGGCAGTTGCAATATATATTTCTGCTTGAATTTTCACACATAGTTAGAGATGGTGATTTTCTATTGTGCTGCATGGGAAGTATCACCAGAAAGACCCAGGTTCGATGCCGGGTGGTAAATATATATCCCATATAAAATACATTGGGGTAGTTTTTCATTATTTTTCATGCACTTATCGAAATAATAGGAAGTTCTTGTTCAGATAAAAGATGAATAATTAGACTCGGTTTAAGAAAAAAAATTAGATAAGGCCATTCTGTTCCTGGGTTCGATGCCAGAGCACATAACAATTTCTCACATAAGGAATATACGTGAAAAGTAGGACGTCGTTTGAGGCAGTTGCAGCCAATATTTCTGCTTGAGTTTTCATACATAGTTAGAGATGGTAATCCTTTGTTGTTCTGCATAGTAAGTATCAGCAGGAAGACCCGGGTTTGCTGCCGGACGGATAAATTGCAGCAAATTTTAAGAATATATTCAATCCTTTTTCTACTTTTGAGGACCCTATCGATATGATGTCGAATTGAAATTTGTGTTATCAACATGCTAGCAGAATGCAAGCAACATTTACTTGTATATATATAAATATATGTATATTCACATACTGAATATGGAGAATCACTAATAATTATAAAATTTCTTTAGTTTAGTCATAAGCATATTGTTTAAATACAACATCACTGAAAACGTTCAATTTCGATAATCTTTCCAGCATAGTTATTTATTCATATCACTACATTCAAGACGTTCCCGAACTTATTTTTTCACAAGAAAACGCAGAGCAGGATAAAATTAAAATTCTGGAGGTAGATGGGTAGGTAGGTATGAGGTAGGTAGCTATACCTACAATATGTGAATCTAACTACCGCCAGAATTTTTAAATTCCTGTTTATTCGTACCTATATAGTCCATCGTAGGATATTCTTTAAATTTTTCGAAGCAATTGGAAATTTTCAAATCATTTAAATTTATTGTATTCTGTGTAGTAAGTTGTAAACATAAGAATTAATTACTAGCCAAGTCAGTGAAACCAGTGCTTGGATGGATTAGGTGATTTCAACGGCAGCGGAACTTGTGAGTAGTTAATGGAGGAAAATTAGTGCTTGCAGGCAGACTATTAATGAAAGCAACCACTGTTGGTTGAGTTTACAACGACGCCAATAATTTGAAGGGAAATTATTCCGTAAGTTGTTGGCAATTGGCAAGGGATAAAACAACATAGACATGAATGGAAGTGCTAGATAGGAAGGTGAATGGACCTGTTACGAATGAATGCGATTTCGGTGTGTCTGTATCGAAGCAGTACATACCAAGGTTTTCTGACTAAGAAATTACGTTCGATCCGGAGGTTGTTGATGGCAGTAAAACTAAATCTTAACTAATTAAATCTTCCCAAGGAAAAACGGACTTGAAAAAAGTCTGACAGGGCCGGGAATCGAACCCGGGATCTTCCTCAAACCGGGAGGCTGCCTTAACCATCTAGGCTACCCGACCAGACCAGACCTTCTCCTCACACCTCTTTGTGTTGCCGGTGCCTCGATGAGGCCATGGCCGCAGACGATGCCGCTCAGTCGGACGAAACTGCACTTGCCCTTGCACGCAAAGTCCCCAAAACGGCTTGTTAAAATGTTCTGGTCGGGTAGCCTAGATGGTTAAGGCAGCCTCCCGGTTGGAGGAAGATCCCGGGTTCGATTCCCGGCCCTGTCAGACTTTTTTTCAAGTCCGTTTTTCCTTGGGATTTTTCCTGGGTGCACGCCCTTATGTGCAAAGTCACCTTAACCCTTTCCTTATTTAATTAAATCTTGTTTATTTTTATTCGCGACACAAGACAGGTAATACATAAATACATGTATTTAGGGCAAGGGTTTAAATGTCACATGGGGTGTGGTCCCAGGAAAAATCCCAAGGAAAACGGACTTGAATAAAGTTTGACGAATCGAACCCGGGATCTTCCCCTATCTGACTGCTTTAACCTGTAAGCCGTCGGGCCAGAACATATCGTGTATTCATTTTCTACCTCTCAGTTGATTCATGTAATCAAAATAACATTATAATTTCCTATCCTAAGAGACTCTCTATTTCATTCTAAGCATTAATTTCCTCTTCTTACTGAATTCGGTAACTTTGGTATCTCAGATGTTTATTCTATGCCTATGCCGAACCCTATTCATAGCCCTAGTGTTATTCCTAATACCAAATGAATGATTAGCCATCGCAAAACTCAATTTCAAACGCAAATCGGAATCACAGACCCTAATCGTCTGCGTATATTTCTTATCAGAATATTAAGGTAAAATTTGAGTGATAATTTTAAAAATATTGTAGTATTCAGCGAATTAAAAAATATCTTTGTTAACATAGGCTTCTAAATGTAAATGTATTTTGAAATATCTAAAGTTTTGGTGAAAATCCAACAATTTTTTAATGAAGACATCCTACAGATCCTACTGATTACATTATATCGCTAGACATTGCCAATATTTGCAAACTGACAGATTCAACTTGAAAGTATTATTGACGATACAATTTTATGTTAATAAACTACGTGCCAATTTAGCTATTAACCACTGGAATAATGTCTAAAAATATTCTTCTTAGAAAAAACAATAAATATTCTAAAAGAATTTTAATTTTAATACATTTTAAATTGGTTAATGAAAGAGTGAATTTATTGGTGGGTAGTTGATTGGATTAAGAAAACGTTTTAGATTTCATCTGAATATTTGTGTACGTTATTATTATTGCTGAATGGTATGATCCTATGATGATCATCATCATATCATCGGTATCAGAGTGGTTATTGGTATTATTAGATCTATTTTCTAAACCGATTCACTAAAGTGGAAGCAGATTGGTTAAAAACAGCGATAAGCGAATTGACAATCATTGCGAGAGCATAAATGAAAGTGTGAAGAAAGAGTAGATTCTCAAAAAAGGGAAGGAAATCGGAGTGGAGATAAATGCGCTGAATTATTAGCTCCTAATTATTTATACAAGAATAACTGCTTTCGATTCACACCTTGTTACAAAAACATTATCTGCTTTAGTTCTTCTAAAAAAAATTAAGTCTGAGCAAAATCGGGAGCGGTCATTTGAATTTTTTATTACAAATCAAACTCGCTTCAGCATTGAAAGCTTAGCAAACTACAGGCAAAAGCGGAAGTGATGGTTGTTGTTGCCGAGAGAAATTTTTCCCGAGCATGAACTCTTGCGTCCGAAACAATGAATGAAAAGCTTCGCAGGAAACGCGAGACCATTGAACGCTGAAATATTTCTATAGAACTGAATCAAGGCGCTTTTTATGCACGGAAAGCAAGCCACATTTGGGCAGACATCAATCAACAATAAGCATCGAAAGAGAAGAGAGAAGCTGTGCATACATTCGTTCTCCACAAAAACACAACAAGTTGATAAAAAGTGGTCGAACTGGGTTGTATTGTGGCGTAAGAAGGCTCGGTGTTAAGTGGAGAGGACAACAGAAATACTTTGGGGACCAAAGGACGTGGGCAGAAGGAATTTCTGAGGGAATATCAAGGGCGGTATGAATAGAAGGAATTTTTGGATGAGGAGAGAACATCATAAATAAGGTGGCATATGATGGAAGCGCTGATTGAAAGGGAAGGAATAAATGGAGGCTGAATACGGAGAGGCATTAGAAGTTAGAGCAGTGAATAGAAGTACATAAAATAGGAGTGAATAGTTCCCAAGAGAAAAGTGTGTAAGTATGAGAGCAATTGTAATGGATAAGAATTAGTTATTTGTGCATATTTATACCATATGCGTGGGAAATTAAATTAAAGTTCAATTCTTCAGCTATTTCTGTTAATAAACTTTCTTACGACACCCTATCTTCTGTTTCCAGTTCCCAGTTATTGATTCCCAATTCAACATGGTACTCATGGCTCAGCATTAGTTTGACGAATTACAGCAAAACGCCTCGTCTCGAATTTAAAATTTAAATACTTAAAAAGTAAAACAATAAGGATTTATGCTTAATCAAGAATCTAATGTTTCATGGTAAGGTTTTTAAAAATTTCTGAATATGTGGGATGAAACACTTTATCAACAAGCGTAGATTTTAAGAAATCAATAAAGTAATGAAAAATAAAATAAACATGACTGGTATGACTCATAAGAATGTAGGATTTATCACTTATTAAAACAAACCAATGCTGCATTATTAAACTCTTACAAATAGAAAGCCCTTTACAATTTCTTCATGTTTCCATCTTTATAAACATAAAAGTAAATTGCAAAATTAATCAACTGGAGTTAAATTAACTAATAAGAATAGCTTGAGTAATGAAATTTGTGAGATATTCATAGATTCATTACTTCTACAGGAGCTATCCTTCACACAGTGATAGTTGTCTGTAATTAGGTTCCAGTTATTATAGAATCCAGCGACTTAAAACGCAATTTAATTAATAGCTAAGATATTCGTTCAATAGTGTTAAAGCTCTACCCAAAATGATGAATTTCACTTCAATTGGATTGTATGTAAACATCTCTCTTTCAAGTCATTCTAATGTTTTGAGTCGAATTACAAATAAAAATCCGAACAAATCCTGAACAAAATCATTTGCCTTTTGTATCCGTAAATCGATTTTTTGCATTTGTTGGAGCAGGGTGCTCGTCACCACTTCTGTAAGCGCTGCGATTGTTTTTTACTTCTGAATTAATCGGCGTGAACTTCATTTAATGAAAGAACTTTTCAATCGATGGAAACTTCATGGGGAGGAATTCGGTCATTTGCTCGCTCCGATAAATTTGAACTCGTTTAACTAAACCGTACCAATCCGTTGAATCCAATAATTGCCTAAAATGATAGTTTATATAGGAGTCTTGTTTTGCATTCAATCGTTCCAACAAAAGTCAGTTGACCCCAGGAAATGAATCTCCCGGGTTTACTTTACATATATCCATGTTTGTCCTGTCAGAATATTACGGCGAAATGTACGAGTGGAGGTGGATATGGGAAGGAAGGAGCGAGCAATCAGTGCAAAAATTAGTAGGGCTCGTGGGCACTGCTCCAAACGGTCCCACTATTGTTGGCGAGCCTTTATTTAATGCAATCGATGGATTTGAAATCCGTGGGCTTTCAAGATGTCGGAGATCCCTGGACCGACTGGTGTGATTTAAAGACTAACTCGAGAATTCGGATTCCTAAACTCCTCGTATTAATTGAGTTAACACAAGCATAATGCGCAACTTTCAAAATATAATTTTCCTTTTATTATATAACCATTATTCTGCCGGAGTAGAATCACTAGAATAAGTGCAACATTCATGGAACTGGTCCTTAAAGGATTTAGCTAAGCGAGTATTGAGTAAGTTAACTTAAGTTTTTAATAAAAGTAAAAGTTAAACCAAATTTATTATATATTAATGTTAGAGGGCGTGATTATCCTGAAATTTTGGTCACTGTGCTATCTTAATTCTATTAAATATGAGTTTTATTCATATTTAAGTTACCTCCAAATTGGTTTATTTTCTCAGAAGCTTTTCCAATATTCGTTTACAACGCTCATCACAAATGCTCCATAATTTTCATAACATTATAAGCATTTGCAGTAATAAATTAGTTTCATTCGCGATTGGTTAAAAATATTTAAAACGTAGATATTACTTGCACAAATGTTATTCACCTTTACAAAGTATGTTTCACTATATTTTCTGTCTCGTTCTATCACTATATATAATTTGAAGAAATGATTCTTTTCTCTGGCGTTTCTAGATCTCTAATGAGTTGACCTCTCGAAAAACACCCTCATATTGCTCATATGTACTTCTACACTTAAGGAATTCACACTCGTCTATTGAATTATAAATTTCAATTAGACAAATGAAAATGATTGCAGGTCAGGTAGACGATGGTAAAAGTCAAACTTACGGTGAAAAATCAACATACTGAAAGTAAAATGAAATTAACCCTTAACCAGTGACGTGCGGTCTGAGAGACCGCAGCGATTTTTTTATTGTGAATAAAAAAATTATTTGATTTTTAACAAATCTGTTATTTATGGTACCTTCTTAGATACCTTTACGTAGTATATAGAATTCTTCGAATTTCATTTATCTTACTTGCATTTCTATTAACTTGCGATTTAATTTCATGCGCGGTCTGAGAGACCGCACGTCACTAATTCGGGAAAACTCAATTCGTAATATGGATGAATATTATTACGGTGGCTTACAAAATTTAACTTTATTTATTACATTTGTTTATTATTTTCACATTTCTTTGTTATTACTATTTGAAAAGCATAAATTAGGCAAAATATATGCATTTTATGATAGTAGGCTAATGTTGAGGTCGTCCTAAAGAATACTGATTGTTTTGGTTATTTTATAATATCAACTCCAGCAATAAAAATCTTTTTAGAAAAATATTAAATCATACTTGCATTAAAACACCTTATGTGTATGGAACCGAATTTTTCGTCTTTATATTTCGCTGTGATTCTGACACTAGAATGTCACTTACTACGGATGCGACCGAAGTGGCGGCAAACTCAGAATAACCAAATCCTGCGAGAATTTCTCTTTGTTGCCACTACTCATTTGTGCCTAGCCTGGGATGAATGACCTTTAGTGAAGCATATTGTAAGCGGAATATGGACCCCCAATGGAAAGGGTGGAGTGATCCTGGGGAAAACCCGAGGCGAATGTTCGAGCAGTACATGACCAGATGTGAAAGAAAACGTATTTCTCGGATTTTCCCCAAACTGCTTTCTTTAGTTTCGCTCTATTCGTTGCCAAGTAATCATCTTGCTACACGGATCGCATACGTGGATATTTTGAAAGACGAATCATGTGAGTTATATTTTTTCAGTAAGTTCGTTTCTTTCTAAAATATATCTTTGTTGTAAAATAATTTGCAAATATGGCGGCAGGAAAACCAATTGCCTGGGAAAATAAGAGTTCTAAAGAGCCAAAGAGAAACGTTTACACTCGTCTGCATAACATTGTCGCGGAAAAACCAGGTTTGAAGCAATTTGTTATACCTCTAGATAGGTAACTGCAACCTCTCCATTTTTGGTCGCTTATTTTTGACGACGATATAATAAATTTGATTTTGTGTTGGACAAATGTCAAACTTCAGAAGT
The DNA here is from genome assembly GCA_947579665.1 of Sympetrum striolatum. Classification (NCBI taxonomy): domain Eukaryota; kingdom Metazoa; phylum Arthropoda; class Insecta; order Odonata; family Libellulidae; genus Sympetrum; species Sympetrum striolatum. Next base: position 89,443,755 of record OX388352.1, read on the forward strand.
TATGAGAAAAGTATACCAGAGTAGGCCAGAAATCCAAGATTTAGATTATGTTGAATTAAGAACTTTACTTGAGTTATTAATATATTCGGCAATATTTAAATCTAACGATGAAGGTATTAGTAGTACTTTTGCTGCAGATGGCATGGGAAAGGAAATTTTTCGTTTAGTAATGTATGGACAACGATTTGCTGTTCTCCTTTTATGTCTTCGGTTTGATAACCATGAAGACCGAATCGTACGGTACGAAAGTGACCCAGTTGCACCAATTTCTGATTTGTTAAATCATTTCGTAAAAAATTCTCATTGTTGCTATTCACTGGGCACAACAACTTGTATTGACGAAATGTTAATTGCCTTCAGGGGTCGGTGCCGATTTAAATGTACATCCTGAGTAAGCCAGCTAAGTATGGCCTCAAAATTATGTGTTTGACGGATACATCGAATAGCTATTTGTATAATGCCTATTTGTACGCTGGAAAAAGTGCCAACGGAAAGGGTCTGTCAGAGGAAGAGAAAAAGACTTCGAAACCTACGCAATCAGTTCCGCGTCTCACTGAGCCATTATTTCATTCCGATGGAAATATTACAGCTGATAATTGGTTCACTTCAATTGAACTGGTTTAGAAGCTGAGGGTGAAAGGACTGACCTATGTCGGGACGATACGAAAAAATTAAAGGGAAATATCCAATGAGTTCTGGCCTTCAAAAGAAGGCACAAAAGGGTCCTCGTTGTATGGATAAACGGCAACATGACTCTAGTTCCTCATGTGCCAAAGAGAAACAGGACTCTTTGGTTGGTGTCGTCAATGCACCACAGAGAGCACTGATGACGTGACAATGAAACCTGAAATTATAGCTTTCTATAATTCAATCAAGGGTGGAGTACATACACTACATAAAATGTGCAGCAGCTACTCATCTAGTCGAAGAACAAGGAGATGGCCAATGGCAGTGTTTCTTAGGATTTTAGACATTTCATTGGTGAATTCTTTTGTGTTCCAGCAGTCTCTAAAAGACAAGAAGTATCTGAATAGGTACGATTTTATTAAATGCATTGCAGCGGAGTTAGTAAGGCCACAATTAAAGAGGATAATGTCAAACAGCAAGATTCCCACACAATTAAGAGCCAATATAGGCCGAATTCTGAACCTAACAGTTGAAAAACCTCAAAATTTCGAAGATAAACTAGAGAAGCGGAAGACTTGCCGACTTTGTCCTCCATGAAAAAAACGAAAAACCTCCTTCTGTTGGTCCAAATGTAGACAACCAGTTTTTTTATAATGCACAAAAAAATTTGCAAGAGCTATGCTTCTATGGAGGGGTAGGACATTTTTCACGAAAAATGTAATATCGAACGTTTGCAGAATCCATGAAAAACAAAATAAATGAAATATTTTTCAAGAACGTTTTATCAATTATCATTCCAAAAATACATTAAAGGCTTCGCTACAAAAATAGGCACCTGATTTTTAATATGCGACATTATTTTGCTAGGATATGTTTTTTTCATTCAAATTTTTGACTATCTTCGTAAAATGCTTAATAATTGTAATTTTGTTCATATTAATATAAAATTAAATTTGAATTCAAATTATTTAATAACTGATTAGTTTATTAAGGATTTTAAACATTGTTAAATGTGTCATTTAGTAACTTTAAAGATATTTAAAAAATTGCGGTCTCCCAGACCGCACGTCACTGGTAGTGTGACAAAAATTGCACGTCACTGGTTAAGGGTTAAAATTATGCAGAGAAGTAAATACATACAACATAATCAAAGTTGACGTTATTTTTTTTTTGAAAGAAAAAAGACAGTTTAGTTAAGCTACTTCATGGGTGCCCACAGTTCATGTGGGGAGTGGGATCTACATCTACATCTACACCTACATCTACATCTACATTAATACCCTACAAGCCGCCTTTCGGCGTGTGGCAGGGGGTGTAAACACCAGTTGAATCTAAATTACTTCCTTATTCGATTATTGTCACGTATTGTTCGTGGAAAGAATGAATCTCTAAAACGATTCGTCCTAGCATCTATTTCTCTTAACTTACGGTCATTATCGGATCGACCGACGTAGCAGGGGAGTTGCATGATAACGATTGTATCTTTGGAAAATGTAGTTTCACTGAATTTATTAAGCAATCGCAGCCTAGCTTCCAATCTCCTTTCTTTCAAGGATTCCCAACCTACGAATGAGAGCATTTTTGTGACGCTTGCTTTTTTATCGTAGCATTTCTTAACAAAACGAACCGCTTTACGCTGCACTTTCTCGAGTTCGCGAGTACACGTTTCATCCGCCGGATCTCATATACTTGCCGCATATTCCAGAAGGGGTCTGACCAAGGTAAAATAACATCGCTCTCTCACCTTTTTGTCGCATTTACCGACAATACGCTTTACAAAGCCAAGCCTTTTACTTGCTTTGCCGCAGATTTTTCGAATATGCGTGCTCCAATTTAAGTTATTAGTAATGTTGATCCCGAGATATTTAACTGAATCTACTACTTTGATACTAATTCCATTAATTTTGTACGGGTGATTTGGACGCATTTTTTTCTTTTCGAAGGAATTAACTACGGAGCATCAGAGAACTTCTCAATCTCTGGAATAAATCACCTCTTTGAGGAGAAACTAATGCGTAATCCAATGGTATCTCAGAACGGTTGTACTCTCCATAGTTATACAAATCCCTCGAGCTCCACCTGGAAATATTTACAAGTAATAGGACTAAAGGAGTGACCATTTTCATACCATTCTCAACTTCAAAAAAGTGATTTTTGATTTTTTCTATGATTGTAAAAATGAAACTTTATGAATATTTGGGCGAAGTAATATTCTGAAAATAAGGCGAGCAATAGTAATTGAGCAGAGCGCCCTAGCTGCCGGTCACAATCATAGTCGGCAGGTAGAGTACAACAACAGGGAGATTCTTTTAAAGCTTTCTATTCTGGGGGTCAATTCTGTAATTCTTTCGACACGTATGGAGTGAGAACTACCAAAATTCCACAAAAAGGCAGCTTTCCAAATGAGACGGAATTTGAGAGATTTGTACGTTTCTGAAACCTTTTCCGCGAACTAGGGTGTACACTTGAGAAATTTTGAATTAAAATTCCGCAGAAAAAATTGGCTATAATTATAAGCAAACTTTAGGATATCTTTGACCATAGCTGGAAAATCAAGAATTTCCCCGATGAACAGATTTTACTCCGTAATTGACATTTTTGCTTCGCGGAAACGCTCGTCTTTGACTTTGAGGGGAATTACGGATGGTATTTTCTCTACGGAAAAATATCCCGCATTTTATTTTTTGGAAGCTTTATGTTTCCTTACTTCATGCGGAGATTTATTAAGCGTCTTCCCTTCACCCACAGTGACCCTAAAACCAGGATTTCAGATACGCGGAGAGAAGAAAGTTCAAACTGGCCCAACTCTAGCCGCCTCAATACGAGTATCCCTAATATGGAAATCAAAGGCCGGGCTAAAGCGCAGAGTCTGCTCGCTACATTTATTCCGCCTGAGACACGAATCTTTTCGCCGCACTTCCTGATTATGATCCACGACGATCCGAATTAAACTCGATTTTTACCAGAGTTGAATGTGATTTCTGATTGAGCACCTCGTATTAAGGAGAAAGGGACGACTTTCCGATTTTTTCCGCCGCGAAAATTAAAGGTCCTATCTCTTCGTTATATGGATGGCGTCGGGACGGTTTAGGGTCTTTTATAAGGGCTTATTTTTCTCTCGAAACAAAATCCATTTTCGGCGATTTGAATGTAAGAGGGGGAATATGCGCAATTACATTCGTTAGCCTCTAACGAGAGAGTAACTGTAAATCAGCATCGATTCTCGTTTTTAAATTTCCATCCCAATTACTCTAATCCGCGATCTTATGGGTTGAGCGGAAGAAAAATTCAAGTACCGACTCATCGCCGAGATTAGAACTCAATTCATTTACGCGCAGTGTATTAGCGCTTTATTTCGTAAGCTATGAAACAAGAGGTTTAGCTGGGAATCAGCATCGATTATTATTTTAAAATCTTTGTTCCAATAGTACTAATTCGCAAACTTAACATTTGGGTACAACAAAAGAATATATTTCTAATTTTTTTTCCAGGATTCGAACCCCGAACGATATCTCCATGTTTCAGTACTATATCTATTAAGTCGTGATCACAGTCGGCTTCTACTGATAATTATTTTAATTAACTATTTAAGTTTAAAATGTGAAAAATTCTTCAATTTCACGTATTAATTTGAGATATTTATTGCTTAACCCAATTGTGATATCGCTTAGGAAAATATCTTGATTAACAGCATTTTTTCTTTAATTTAGTAATCTGGTAACTCAAATATTTCAATTTATTAATTTCAATGTAGAAATAATTGATTGAATTATGCTCATTGAAACAACAGTCTTATAAGAAATAATTTTGGCATAAATATCCGGAATATTTATTATCAATTGTAAGCTTCTACTAACTGATGAAGAATTCTAGGTTATGAAGAAGTTAAGGTAAGAGTCAACAGTTGCACAGCTTCAATGTTTGAAGCAATCACTCGCCAATATCTGTCACCCCTATCAATTTTCGAAGCAAAAAATGCTGTCTCCAGATAAAATTACTAAACATGGAAGAGTTCCAAAGTTTTCTTCAATATTTTCCAACAGACGAATAACCCACCTCTCATCCGCTTACGTACTTAAATAGCAATTGCGCTCCGAGAGATGAAAAATAAATTAGAAAACACAATATTCCCCACCTTTCTTCCCAAGAACAAATTAGACAGTCATAATCCCACGAAAGAGCCAGAATTTCTGGTAATCGGGCCGGGGAAAAAAGATAAACAGCCGCTTCATCAAACTAATTGAAAAACAAAGAAAAAGCAAAGAGCCCCCCTCCATTCCCCACATTTTTTCCTTCGACTTCATTTAACTTTTATCCTTTTGCAAAATTCAAGAAGTAAAAGGTTATCTCTTCCCTGCAAGGTTAAGGTAGCGGGCATCCTAAAAAGACGAAGAGTGATTCCGGGATACGGTATCGCCGTCACCTATATAGGCCGAGGCGTGCGGGATAGGCGTCGAGGTTTTCGGCAAAAAGGAAAAAGATAAAGGAGACGAGAAACGAAAGGAGCAAAGCGGAAGCGAAGAGAACCCCTCCGCACGCCTCTCTGCCTTTATCGATCATGTTTCGGGGCAGTGGTGTGGGGAGTCCATCGGCGCACGCGCAAGGCACGTCTTCTCCTCCTCCTGCTTTTCCTCCTTTATCCGCCTTCTCTCCTTCCACGTTCTCCGTCTAGAGAAGGGAGAGGGAAAATATCGCGCGGTGGGAGGGTTTTATCTCGGCGGAAGCGGAATAGAGTTTGCGACCGCGGGAAGCGCAGAATCTACTACTCCGACGTGGTGGTTACTCCCGCTCAGGGCAGTCCTTATGTCATAGCGATGGAGGCTCTGGCGGACGCCCTTCCGATACCGTGACGCTGGTTTTCTGCGGCGGCTACCGGGTTGTCGGCGAGGGGCGAGTGGGAGAGGTTCATCCATCGGTGCAGCGCAATAGGAGAGAGGCGGCCAGGAGCCGTGGACGAGCGAGGGAGACGGCAAGTCCGAGGTGCGGTATGAAAGGTGCGGTGTGTCGAGCCGCATCCGCGGTCCTTGTGATAACTCTCCTGTGCGGAGGAAACTGCAAAGAGTTCGGCGATGGAAAAGGTAATTTTTTGATCGCTCCCTGATTTCCCGACGTAACTTTTCCGCGAGTTTTTCCCTTGTTTTTTCGCGCCAATCGGCGCCGTTCGAATGGGGCTTTTTCGCGGAGGAAAACTTTTCTCGGGGTGCTTCCGCTCGCGTTTCCAAGTCGGGAATGTTTGGACACCATCTTCGAATATATTAGAATGATTCTTGGCTCGAATTGGTGTCATTTTGCTCGGATTGAGCACGCATCCACCGATGACTGATCGGCCTTCTTTGAATGCACTTTCCGCTGAATTTTCGCACTTTTGAATCTCTCTTCGTTTCTCCGAGCGAGCAGGCCACGACGAAAATTTCGATCTACGTTTGAGACGAAGTTTTTCCTCCGTGGTTTCAGCTGGTGATTTTTTTATCTCTTAACTTTTAATCTCGCAATATATACATAAATTTCACCTTGATCGATTCTTCCCTAGCTTAACCCGCTCTACTTTCTTTCGATGTTGATCGCAATTCTGGTTAAAACTTACAATTATTCGTCTTTCTTGTTATAAAAAATAAGAGTGTATTTACAGTGCTAAATTTTGCTAACAATTGTAATAATAACTTGATTTTCTAGCCTTACAGTGAATTCAATAACGTTCTTCCAAGAAAATCAGTTTCCATTTTTGCAAGAATTTCCATTTTCGTCATAGTTCAAACCTGTAGACGGAGGAATCAGGTATTTTTAGCGTTTCAGTTTTAAAACCTTCAATATAGTTGAGAAAACTTACTCTAACTTACCCCGAAAGTAATATAAGCTTCTCTTGAGCCTTTATGGGTTGGGGCAAAGTTTTCAAAGTTGCGCAAAAAAAAATTGTTTCCAACTTCTTTCTCCAATTCATCTTCATACTAGTGTCATTGGAGCTGATAGAAGTTTGAGAAGAGGACTATTCCGTATCGATCAATTCAAATTCGATCGAAGAAATGGTAAATATTTATTTTAAATTTTTTGCCAAGTATACTTGTTCCCACATTATGTTCACGACGTTGAATTCCTGACGGCGAATAGAAATCCCTGCCAAAAACATGGCTAACGCAATTTAAGGCGAAAATTGAGCCTTAATAGAAAATAATTGTGTAGCCATAGTTAATTAGATAGATCGATAGCTAACAGTCTCCCAAGGAGGAAAATGTTCTGAAAGACGCATCTTCGCAGAAGATCGGCTCCCTAATTGGTGTAAAGACCCATCATTCAAAATTCTGCGCAGTTAATGATTGAGTTAATTAACGAATTATAGTGCGTTTAATGGAAACGGTAATAGGTGGTCGTCCTTCCTTAGGTCCTCTTAGCCTTTCATGAGGCTGTTACAACGGCATTTTCGGGGTCATTACGGGGCCCTCTTTTGAACCATTCCTCGGATATGAACGGCGGTCACGAAAGAATTTCCAAGATAGACCCGTTCGGAATACATTTCGCGAATTTTCAATTTAAATCTATTTTTGGGAAAGAGTTCCCGATAATTTTGAAATATATCAAGTAGTAGATAACCTTGGACAATTACAAGCTCACAATCGAATGACGGAAACCCTTTGTCTCTCTCATTTGGTGTTTCTTTTTCGTTGTTAAATGTTTTAAATATAGATAGCAGCCTGCTCCGATTTCTCATGTCTTTTAAGCAGTTACCGGAATAGGGATTTTCATTTTTAATTTATGAATTTGCGAAAGTAGTGGAAAATTGGAGATATATTCGTACAAATGTTATGGCCGATTTGTGAAGGTGGGGTGGGAGTTGGGTTTGGATGGTGAATTCTTTTATTTTCGGTGTAAGCCATTTTTAGTTCCGGTTTCCAAACTAAATCAAATCCGAAGATAAATTTTCCGGATTTGGTACCGTGCGTTCCCGTTGGGAAACACAAAATCCGAACAATGTAGTTGGTCACAATATGAACAAAAGGCCCACAAAACCGTAGATTATTAAAACAGAAGCAAATCGAAGAAGACCTCTTCCACGTAAAGTTGGATGAGTTTTAGCGCATTAGATAGCTTTGTCTCCGCGCGCAGCGGAAAGTAAATGAATACTGGGTGCGGGACGCTATGACGTTTGAATTACAGACTCTTTTTACGGTACAGCTTACTGTCCATTTCGGCCGACTTCTCATCGCCAAATAGTATCGCTACTCCCAGCAACGCATTCTCTACTTGGCGGTCGAAGAAACATCGCAAGAGCAACACAAAATAATATGCACTGATTTAGAAGGAGGGATGCATTGGGACCAATAAGATTTTTTCATTCCATTCGCTGCCAGGTGATGCAATATTTATACTCTCCGCAGTGGTCGATGTCTCATTTTAATGTAACCTAAGAATCTTTTCCGTTTCATTATTTTGCGCCATAATTAACGCTTAAATGGATTTGTGTCGCAGTTCCATTCTATTAACTACCGGAAAGCTATTTACGAAAAAATAAGTAATGTTGGTGAAATAGCCATAACGAGCATCATTCAAATATGAATAATTAGTGAAAGAGAAAATAGATATATCGAAAAAGAACTACTAAGGGAATCACGGAGTTAGCGCTTTTAAAACATTTTTTTCCTCTCATTCCTCCTTCACGTAATGCTTATTTTTTGTTTAGGCAATATGACTTGGGAAAAGTCAAGTTTTAAAATTCTTTTTATTTTTAATTAATATATGCATTTCTTATTTTAGCTCCTGGTTTTCAAAAATATTTATTATAAGAAATATAGAGATTTTTGAACAATTCTTAGCGCCCATTTATGAACAAATTTGGAAAGATTAGTTTAACTAATTAGCTTTGAATCAAAGTAAAAATAGGTGCTACATTTAGGTACTGATCTGGGCAAAGATGTATTCCAGTAAAATAGTTCTTAAAACATAGTATTCAAATTAATTCGCCTAAGTAAAATCAAAATTTGCCTATCCCCCTGTCGCAATAATTTTTCCATAAAATATTCCGAAAGGTCCTTAAAATCTCTTTCTATGAAAGATCGACCTTCTGGTAACTTATCTAGCTAGTGCATTCCACATGATAGTACGTAGAACTCAAATATGCATCTTTCATATCCGAACGCGCTCGAACTTGCACTGCATCGTTCAGAAGATATGAGCTCTGGATATTTTGCTCCATCATTTCGCAGCAATTTTTCGTTTCACCGAGCATCGAGATTTCAGCTTCCGTTCCTCATAAAGTTAATAATATTTTTCATTCATCTGCAAGTAATTTGATTTCATCCCAAGCAAAAATATACACCGATTCTTATTCAACGGAGTCACGGATTGCAAAATCAATTCTTTCCAAAGGGAAATCAAATTCCAGAGGAAATATGCCTCTGGTTTAAAGAGATGAAAACCAAATTTGAGCTCGTTTTCCAGCTAAGAATAAATCTTTGGTATAATTTCATACAATGCGTGCATGTGCATAACCTCAGCTCTCGAAGTAATTCTACTAATAGTACCAGCAAGACTTGAATAGCCTTTGTGTTTAAGTTAAAGAAGAATTTTACTGTTATTGTAAATAAATACTGTAAATTGAGTATCTTGAATAAATCGATGAAAGAGAATTTTCGTTATTAGTAGCTTAAGCTTTTTTTTAAGAAAATAGGTATTATTTTTTATTAATATACGCAGTAGCTTTCGCTATTAATCGATTTCATTAGCATACATTTTGGTGTAAAAAATAAGATTTGGAACCTACCGACATTGCTGCTGAAGAGAAATAATCAAAATTTTAAGGTAGGAAAATTTTTTCCCACAGAAACTATATTCAGAACGTTCTAATTTTTGAAATTCACCATACATAGCATGTGGAATTATTTAAGTTCGCATGAAACATGTCAAGTTGATAAATTTAGAATCAAGTTTCCCAATGAAAAGTAAACTACTGCATTTTATTTGGATGTTGTCGATGAATTTTTTTTACAATTCTCCAACAAAAACGTCTGTTCCGACAAAAGATTTCTGTTTACCGTATGATGAGAAGAGATGGAATATACATAGCGTAATGCTAAGGAGGTATTTCATTCCAAAATCTTCTCTGAAGGTTCTCTGTTTAAAAGTATCTCACGAATTGTTCTTTTGTTTATGTATTCTAGGCATATCGGGTAACTGACAGGGCTGCATTCGAGTATTTTTATGACAAAATCCATTCTGTCTATCATTACATCGTTTCCATCGCCATTTCCTCTTCATCGTGGAATTTAAAGTTATGAAATATGAGAATGTGTTTGTTTACGTATCCCAACTATTAAAGTTGTATGCATCAATGGGATGGTAATCCATAAATAACTCGAACTCTTTCAATAAACGATACGACGCGGCCCGTATTCTTTTGAGGTATTTTGCAACTCGGAATTATATAAATTTAATGCTCACTTACCGCAGGAAGTACCAATACTCGTATTGCACCTACGTATACGCCCGGTTTTAATTCAGCCGGGTCGCATACGAAGATTCGGTCGTAAATCTGGGCGGGTGATTTATTTGTTTTCGTTCTGAAAAAGTCGGAATGAGTCAATGACACCAGAAAGCATCCATGCACCGATTCCCATAGAATAAGGGTACATTTTGCGAGCTTCGAGAAAAGAGTGACATCGAAATTGTAGTTAATGTAACTTTTTTGTTTGGACGGGGTTTAAGATCCCAAATTCCTTTCTCTCATCCGACAATTAAATTCATAAAAATCTAATATTTCTCTCGCTGATCCATTCCGTCGGATGGAATGTCAATGGAATGTCAATGGAAACTCAAACGACATATGTGAACCAGGAGTTTCTATAAAAATGCTAAGTTTCAGTGATCTGCATAAGCTCCTATAAGTATTTTTCATTGCCCCAGGAAAATTAACTGATTGTTGTTAAAAATTAATTTGAATTCTTCGAAAGCCGTTTGTTGTATTTTTCTACATGAAAATAATAAATGAATAATGTCTTTATCTCGAGGTAAATAGAGGTCTAATACTAACGCTCCTTAGCGGGGCATTTATTTAAAACATATGGCCACAAAGAATAACTTACTTCCAGAATTTAACTTGAATTACAATCACTTATACGCTCCTTGCGTTTAAACACGTTAGGCCGATACGTTCGCTCTCTCTGATAAAAATACCGTGTCACGCCAAATATACACGCCGCAGTTTCTACCGCATACGCTCTCGGAATTACTGACATAAACTGCAGCGCTCCGCCAGTGAGAGAAGATACATAAAGTATTAATAATTTTACCGCGTGAATGAAGCGAGCTTATCTCCCCGTTTTACTTCGTTCTCCTCGCGCATTTTCGTGTACTTTAAACACCCATCTCTATTTGAATTATGTAATAATTGTGATCTTTCAGTGAATTTTATCAAATACGAGAAGTGTTTTCATTAACTATTCTTAAATTTCCTTTAAACTAATGGACATGCTGTACGATTTTAGGATGTCATGTTTGTTTATTTTATTCGTGGTTTAATGTTTTTTTTTTCATTTATTGATTACGCTTTTTGTAGGGCATATTATAATTGTTTTAAATATTTTACCATTTTTGTAGGTTATTGGTACCATTCCTTCAGTTACTTCTTCAATTTTTTCCTGAATTGTCACTCTCTCCTTCTTTGTGGGTGTACCCTGTTGATCACTTGGGTTTTTATATCCACTAAGTTTTTCATATTCTAAATTTGTTTGCATTGGTTTCATGTAATAGCTAGCTTTCTTTTTAACTGACGATGGGTTGAATGGAAGAGGATACTCGAACGTCTCAATTTCGTTCGAAATAAAGACGTTATTAATTTATTTCAACCGAATTCCTCTTTCACTCGGACGCTAAATTTTGACCCAAACGCTAACGAACAGAGAGGAAGTGCTTCATTTTCTGACTCCCAAGATTTAGCTGACGTTTCAAAAAAAGGAGTCCTTTTCGGACAGCGGGTTCTCTCGTAATCACTAAGTTACTTCTATTATCGTAAAAAACGTCAAAATCGCGAAAACGTAACGTTGCCAAAAATGTTCGTAATGTCTTAGCACACCGCAGCGACGAGTTACAATTTTGTTGAAAATGGTGCGCTAAGCATAGAACACTTAGCACGATGACACGATTATATTGAAATCGCGTTTTCGGAGAAGATCCTGTTCTTGCGGAAAATGGTACATTAGCGAAATCGTATTTTATTGATAAGGGACGAATATTGCAATTTCGCAAACTTAATTACTGAAATTAATCCAATGATTACTAAATTCCAACTCTATCTTGTAATAAACCACTATAACCACAGCGTAAATTACGTAATTACACCAGTACTGAGGCATCTTTGAACGGAATTATCGAAATAATGCGCCAGAGAAGGGGCCGATCGATTTTCTACCTCATAGAGATGCCCTCTTACTCCTCTCTTACAAAGCTCGCATTATTACTCCTCTTCGTCTTTTTGCGTTTACTCTTCTTATTCCCTCGCCTTTATCAGACTTATCATAATTTTTTTGCGTCCCCCGATGTTCCCTGCTCTTGCAGTTATGGTACACACCGAGAGAATCTTGTATCCCCTCGACTCGAGAAAAAATTCAACGACGACATTTTCCGAACTTCGTTATTCTTTCTCACTCATCATCAGTTCTCTAAAAGGTTTTCAAATGGTAAGAATATTGTTTTAAATAATTATATATCGTGATAATGACTACCACTGGTTTTCCGAATAAGTCTGTAGTTGTCTCTGAGAATAATAATATTACTCGAAGAAATGGCCGTTTTATTTTACGTCAGTTTATTTTTAAAGAAGATATATCATTTAAAATAATAACATTCTATAGGATATTCTTTAGCTTGAACTATTGCTAGTAATTTCTTACCCATATTGATTGCGCAGCATCATACACACGCACGTAAGCAAACATGTACATTTATACATAAAGGCGATAGAAAAGTATATAACTCATACATATTTGTTGTGGCTGCTTATTTCTCTTTAAGGAGTAATTTACAATTGATCATGAAAAATTAAACCAACTTTTTCTCTCAAGCCTGACATTTACTAATTTTTTCATAATCAATATTCTTTTTCGGTCTTTTCCTGTCTAATCTCTCACTCATTTAGTTTTTAATACAATTTTCAAGAGTATTTTCTTCGGCATTTATGTCGTTGTTGTTTTCTTTTTTAATACTTTTTTTGTATTATTTTTATATATTCTTTTTCATTTATTGTAATATATGTAATTTTTATCGTCTTTCTTAAATAAATAACTATAATTCAAATCTAAGTCTCCTAAACTTCTTGAGCAGTAGGGAAATATAACTACGGTATATAAAGATGCGACTATATGATTTTATAAAACCGTTACTTTTCTGTCATGAAAGGAGACTTTACCCAAGTTATAAAGTAAATAATGAAGAAATACAAACTCACCCGTACAACGAAATTTATTTATTTCTTCTTTGCGTCTTCACGAGGTCTAAATCGTTGGAATTGTGATCACTGAATAAAATACCGCAGTACGGGCACAATTTTATCAATTTCCATTCTTTCCTTTGTGAGTTTCAACCACTACGCGATGCCTGAAGTAATTGACCGAGATATAATAAAGAATTCGAGTACCCCGTAATGGAATAAACGAAGAGGTCTTTTTCTACACTACCTTCGAATAAATGTAATTCTTTGAGCAGATTCAATCTATGGCATAATATCGTTTGTAAGTCCTTGGTTCTAATTTTTTCGATAGAATTGGTGTTTGAAATTCTCCATTAAAACAAAAAGGGAATCGAAGTGGACTCCCTCGTTTGTCTCATTTTAAACGAATCACGCCTGACCGCCGATCAATTCAGAGGGTCTACTTTGAAGGAAGTCTTCTATGATAACTATTTCTTAATTATTTAATAAATCTTTCATTAAGCTGATTCCTAATTTTGAATATAAACCGTCCAATCAGTTGCGCCGCGATGAGAGTATCCCTATGTCTAGGTTTTCCGAGATTTGTCCCGAATCTAATCATATCTTTCTGTGTTCCGCCAATGATTTCTCTTAATGGAGAATATTAGTGGTGTTGCAATTAGTATTGTTTAGACAGCTGAGCCAATATATAACCGCACATATGAGCTCCCACCAGCATTCGGACTCGGAGCAGTTTCATCAAAAGCTTGGCAAAACACTTGGCTATCCGAGTATCTTTTTTTCTTGTAGAAAAGTGAGTTTAGGGTAACCATATCGCCCAAATGTTTGGTTTGATGAATTTCCCCTGAATAAAGTACTCTTTCAATTCATATATTGGGGAAATTTTGTATATTTGAAAAGTTTTCAATGTTTGCTTAAACGACGCGACTCGACTTAATATAAAGAGATCTCTCGGGGAAACGGAATAAAAGGGAAACGTGAATGAGTCAAGTGTCGGTCAGTCAGTCTGGAAGAACTCAATCTCGTACAAAACACCATCACACTTCCTCATCGATTAATTGATAAATTCTCAATATCAATCATCTCTTGCATCATCACGCTAGAATTAGATTCGCTGGTTATCAAAATCAAAAAGAAATCCATACTAAGATATCTCGCAAAGCAGACTGATTTGAGTAAACGCCAAGTAGATGAGGAGCTTAGAATTGCAGCTCTCCGTGGGTGAAGTAAGTCTTGAGTGGTAATCTCCCATCTATCAAGGGGTAAAAAACAGGTTGCGAGGTAATTCAGGACTTCGGTAAGCCTCTCTCCGGGCCGTCTTAATGCCTTTTACTGCGCTGATAATCTTACGTGTTGAGACTGGCGCTGCTTGAGGACAATCGAAAAAGGTCGCCTCTACGGAATTGCTTCTCGAGCTTGTTTGGGTAGGATGGGTAATCTTGAATGAGAAATTGGCACTCGTTCACATAAATTCATAACCCTACAGCAACATGATGATGACAGAGATATATCTTTGGCGCAACAAATATTTGTTTAACCTGATGCTTTTACCGATGTTTAACTTACCTCACGAACCTTCGTATGTTCTACAGAATTAGATTAAAAAAGAGAAAAGCTCACATCGCACAGTGGGCTGAAATCAGAAAAAGCCGGACATTGGTCAATAAAGACTTATTGGAGTGCTGAACTTGAAACTTCACATAGTTATTGCAAATAGAATGAATTTTGTGTTTCCGTTAGTTGTTCTTTAAATATTTTTTCGGCGTCAAAAAGATACAGTGTGTCAAAATTGAAACATTTTCACAGAAAATGAGAGTCATCTACAGAGGTTGTAAACATCCCCGTAAGTTTATTTACGGTTTAAATCAAAACATACACATTTCAGTAAATTATAAAATATTTCTTAATTCAACGTCTTGTTTGTGTATCAAATGTATCAAATTCCTATCTTAAAATTCTTCATACTAGTTTTTCATATGATTAGTAAGAATTTCAGATGATAGAGGCTGATTGTTAGACTTCACATCAGCAAAAAGACAGCGAAACTTGATTTGGAGATTCCATGGCCCCGAACAGGACCGCGCAACGCTATCTTAAAATCAACCGCAATCCCAGAGTAGCAGGTGAATTGAAACAGTTTCTTCAGATTCCATATCTAGAATTTTTTTAAATTGACTTAAGTCACTTGATAGTCCATCACCGTTTACCTAGTTGTTTTCCTTACTTTATCTCGAAATTTGGCCGAAAAAGGTACGCAATGTTGTAGCTTTTAATGAGCTAAGACTCATTTTTGAGCGCAAAAATTGAATCTAATCGATAAACAAAGAGTTGTGCTAGATTAGTGCATCGTTTGTTTTTTCCAACAGTTTTTCTCGAAAGTCTCTATAAATCAACGATCTTGAATGTTCCTCCGATAAATTCGAGACTCATTTTTGTGAAAATTTCTCAGGTTTGACACCTTGTATCTTTTTGACGCCGAAAAATAGTAAAAAACAACAATCGAAAACATAAAATTCATTCTATTTGCAATAACTATGCGAAGTTTCAAGTTCCACGCTCCAAAAATCATTATTGGCCCAATGTCCAGCTTATTTCAATTTCAGCTCACTGTGCGTCGGTTTAGCGTCGCAGCAATTTATCATTCAGCCGGCAGATATTGCAACTGTGCTCTATCAGTATCTTATTTTTTATTGGTGAGTGAGGCTAATAGCTTATGATTCTTTAATAGCCTTCTCTAGGATCGTACTTTTATTAAGTCGAAGAACCAGCATTTTATTCGGTCCGGTTATTAGTATAATTCAACTTCTAAAAGTGATTCCATAGGAGTTCAGCATTTAATCATTCCGTTTCCAACTACGAATCATGTTAACTTCTTGAATAAGTTCGGCCTAGTATCCCTCTCTTCCTTTGCAATCAAAATTCTCTTTCATAATACTATATTTTTACTTAGACATAATACAATGGTCAATTTTTAACAGTTGTTATCGTTAAGGTTACATTAAGTAATGTTTTTTGCAAGTTTTCAGTATTATAGTATATTTGTTTTCCAGGAAATTTTGTCTGCAGAACTTAGTCAAGAGAGATCTGTCCTATGTGGAAACTCTCCTGTGTCCATTATTCCAATGAGGAGCCCAATGAACGTCATTCCCTTACGCGGCCCAGATTCCAGAAACTTATTTCAGCCGTTACGAAAGTGTACAGCTCACATAAAAGAGTAAACTTGTCGATGTAATTGTGTCAATGGAGAATGCGACCCGAAATGTATTCTTTTCCGATACTTCTCCGTCATCAGCCGCGAAACTTATGGATGAAAGTGCATTGAAAATCGATATCTGTATTAGAGGAGATCGAGACTATCCTTCGTTTGAATCGCCTCACGAGAAGAGGGCAGACTCGGAGGGAAAATTTTATTTGTGGGGAATAAATTGAGCGCTGAGGAAAATTAGTCTAGCGGAACCAGCTCGTGAGAGATGAGAAAGGCCCGAGAAAATTATCTTAGCGCAAAGGCGGCGAAAGAGAAAAGTCGGCCTTTCGGGCTTCACTTCCTTTCCATTTATACCATTGTTTATTTGTTTATGCGCTCGTATAATTTCCCATCCCTCGGAACCCGACATCTTTGAAATTGATTAATAATTCCCTTCTGAATAAAACATCCCCGCGAAGGCACTATGGCATCCGCGACTCATTTAAATGTAAATACCCTCGTTGATTGCGTCGAAAGCCGTTGTACTTTCTCAAAGCTACTTTTTTCGGAGTTTGGCCATCTCCTCAGCGCTATTAAGTACCAGTACCAGACACGATCCGTACTTTGCCAATGATGAGACTCTCCTTTCTAGTTTCACGTTGCCTCAGGGTTGGAAGAGACGGGAGCGTGAGGAAATTAAGGATAGAAAGGAGTCTCGTGGGCATATATGATAAGTGCAAAGTCAAAGGACGGATGTTAGAGGGTGGTGGGGTGGCGTGAGCTCCCTTGGGTGTTAGAGGTCGCAACGTTGTGATCACGCTCTGTGTGTATTGTATGATTGACCTATGTAGGGTAATGCAGGTGCGTCTGTTAAAGGGGAAGAAACTCACGTGTTCCAGAGATCTTTGAGGAAAAGCTTGTATCGGTAACCGCGGGGGAACAAGCATCCAAGAAACTGCGGAACTAATTTTCACTTGTACGAGAGTGAGTTCGTCTTGACCTGAGGCTTTTATGCTCCATTAGCAGACGTATTTTATGTGGCGGTTGATTTTGTGGACATGGAGTAAACTTAGTAAGCTTGCAACTTACCCCACCCGACTCTCAGGATCTCGCCGAAAATGTTATATATAACTTTAAACAGTTGGTTTACTTTCAGAGCGATAAATAGCTTTGATAAAACTCATTTACTATGTCGTAAGTGCGCCACAGAAACTATAATCTAAGCCCCGTATACCTTGATGAGACAGCTAGTGAGCGAACGCTGATACACTTTAAGGATAGCCTTACGGGAAAACTCGAAAATATTAAACGGAAGCATTGCTGGTTGCATTTGGACAACTTTATGTTAGAACTCACGCAAATATGTCATATTTCACTTCATTCCATGACCACTTTTTTGGCAATCAATGCTATCAGAACCTTGGAGAATCTATAGGACGTTTTTCTAGTTAACAAATTTGTAACAAAGGCCATTCATTTCAGCTGTTTTTTGTTCTAAGCGAAAGCTTTAATTCAACCCACAACTTGATTTTAATTTACCTCTGTTAAATTTTAGCTAACTTTTCTCCTTGATTACATTTTGTTCTCTAAGAATTTCTCAATCAAATAAGATATGATGTGAGTAAATGAATTTCAATCCATCCACGCTTTCGGGTAGATGTTAACCATAAATTTTAATGAATAAAAACAAAAATATCATGATTTCATTGAAACAATAACAGATAATAAATTAATAACTAACTTATTCTTATCATCATTACCAAGACTAGCAGTCATATTTCGCAGATATATTTTATTCAATACGGTAATACACCAAATTAGAAACGATCTGAAGTAAATAGTGAGATTAGCTTCAATACAGCAGATTCACAGAAGTCAATCTCCTACAGAGAGATGTTTCTTAAACTACAGGAGACTTCCGATGTTCTGGAGGCTATGAGGTAAAAAGAGGCTCGTTGAGATTCGAGATAAATGTAGACTGGAATGAGCTAGCCGAGAATGAATTTATGTCGTAATATTTTGGCTAAGTCTATTCCCAGTGGATTTAATAAACTAATGGAAATATTTAAAGAAATACCGCTTCGAAAGAAAATTATAGAAAAATTGGATGAAGTTTATTTTCATAAAACCGAAGGCAGCATAATTACTAGCGAAAAGGAAGAGGTAGGTAAAAATAGCACAAGTATTTTTTGAATGATCTAAAACATTTAAAAGAATTTGGCGCGGGTAAAAATGAGGCACTAGAAGATAGACAGAAAGCTCAGTTTGTTTTGCGCTTAAAATTTAAGCTGTCTTTGAAACACTTATTTTATTGAAGGAACCTCGTGAAACACCCATTAATCATTCGTTTTCCCATTAAAACTTTTCTATGTGGGATTACCGTTATCTTTGCTAGCTTTAAAGATCAGCTGGGCATTTTTCGTTGTGGACGGATATCGTTGGCTACGTTATTATCGAAAGTATATTTCTTTTAAGTAAGCTTAAATTTTCATTCTTTAGTCTACATTAAACACATACATTTTATTCACACTTCATCTCAATTCATATAAATTTTATTCCATTTGATCGACGATAAAAAATGAAATGATTTGAATTAGTGAATTTGAGAAAGTTTAAGTAGCCGGTAGTTACAATCTAAAATTTATTTTTCCATTAGAGGAGAGGATCTCGTCTGATTTTTCACTGGAAATGAAAGGGAGAGAGGGAATTCGATTGAAGTCTGCACGCGCCTCCTTTTCAAGCTCCGAATGAATTCTGTGCACCAATGGAAACCTTGAGTATTAGAGAAACCAATTACGTTTATTCTTAACATTTTTATTTCATTCCCTTACGTCGACAAAATGTAGAAATTTACGAGAACTCGGGAAGAAAGCATTTTCCCACGCGCGCTCCGATTGCCTCGATTCGTTAGCGAAGACAAAAAGGGCTCTTTGAAAGCGCTTTTCATAGATTTTAAAGAATTGCCCAGTGTAACGGGATGTGCCATGCATCTCCAACGGTAGGAAAGATTGATTGCTCGAGATCCCAACGTGAAGCAGTAATTAAATCTCTCCTTTAATTTTCTTCATTTCAATTGCTCTACTTTGGAAGCTAAAAGAATAGAACACGTCTTCCAAAACTATTCTCGCTCGGAAACATTATTTTGATTTGGCTCATTTTTCGTCGAATGAAATTAAGTTAGAATCAAAAGGATTCTTTTATTTTTACAGAAGAGAAAGTCGTTCGATATTTCAATATTTTATTTTGTTCCGTCAATTTAAAATGCATTCCCAGTATTCTATAAATTCATACTTAAGTGTTACCTTTTAACTATATACATAGTTGTAAAAAAATTGTAACACGGCTGATAAAGAATTTTAGGTTTAGAATACCCAATCCTGTTTTATTGTGAAGGTGATTATTGAATTGAGATATCCTAATTGTAGGTGCTTTACTTCGCATTCTGACTAATTATCATTCGTTCAAATTTTGTTTATTTATATGTCTTTGCTTTCCCTGTAGTAGTATTATTATTCTTATCATAAAATATTTAACTGCTAAATAAACCCAAAGAATCCAACCAAAGCTATTCGTATTTACTTCAGATAAAATTTCAAATCCATTCACCTCTGGTACATACTTTTCGCGGTGTAAAGCTTTCTTAGGATTTTCAACTTGATCAAATTACAATTTGTTGCTTATTGAGGCACATCTTGGAGTTTTCAGGGACAATTACGATAGAAGAAAAAATCAGGGTGAATTCTAAGAATCTTTGGAGTATAGAACTAACATCTATTCTTCCTTTTCTGTCGCTTAATTTCGTTATCCCTGGCGAGAAAGCTCCTAATCATATTAGTCCTCTGTAATAAATGTAATTTCAGATCCCTTTATAGTAATTTGCATCTTAGAGTCGATGAATTTCGGGAAACGTTACTTCTATTTTACTATTGCGCTAAGAGGCGGAGTTAAAATAGATCAAAAAGTATTGCCGTTCGCCGTCTTCATTTCCAATTGCCGCATGTTATGCATAAATACTGACAGAGGGGGAGAATGTACGCAGATCACGAGAATACGTCTATGAGTATACTTGTTCTCGTGATCTGCGTACATTCTCAGTCTTTTGACGAACTCCGGTACGAATTTAGTTTAAAACCTGATATCAGCGATTTCTTTCCAGGGTGCTTCTTGTAGTAAAAGAGGAAATTGTACACGACTGTTATTAAAATGAGATAAATCCTTTTTGAGCTGTTATGGAGATAGCCCAGAGATAGTGAATAGATCGTGGAAACCGTGAAAATCTGGAAAATAATGCTCTCTCAGAACCCATTTCTGTAACCTTTTTGCGGAGTTTGAGGTATTCTTGATCTGGTCACCGCGTGAGCCGCCCAACGGCATCAAGAGCATCTCTATTGAATCGCTAGGAAATAGTACTAAAAATGTTCAATCTTACCGTTATAATTGCTGGGTGAGAAGCTATGACATATTCTACCTTACTTGGATCTATGTTATATGTAAAATACAGAAAATATATGCTTAAGAATTTTTTTATTTTTGAATGAAACATTCTTCCGCAAATACTTGCGTATAGGAAACAAAAAGCTACCGCTTCACTATGCTTCTCACATTGCAATAATCAAAGTAAACTTAGCTTATTCCTTTTACATGGCCAATAATTTTCTTCTTCGGTTTCGTCGACTTTTTCAGCAAAGATTATATAGGAAAACTTGCAAATGGCCGTAGATTTGTCATCGGTGGTACCGTATCTTACCAATTTAAGTTAGATTTAAAGTCTCGTATGGTTGATAGTACAAATTATAATCGATTATATATCACTTTTAATATAAAGGGCATAATAATATTTAATGAAGTGTTACACATCTTGAGCATTTTTCCCAAAAATCGTTACATAAGGTTTACATAAAAGTGAACATTTAAGGAATGACATAAAATTGAGATAAATGAAGCATGAGCATAAAATAGGGATAAAATTACTATAAAATTATTTAGAATATCATTTAATAAAATATATTGTTTCCAATATATTGGACACTTAGTATGAAAGGGTTAAATGAATATATTGACGAGTATATTAAAGTTTAATTTTGCATCAGCCGTTATATTCTTCCGAAATCACTACTTTTAATCAATTTTATCATTATGTTAGTAAATTATATTGCTAATAATACCATAGAAATTTGAGAAAATATTACAGTCACCGAAAAGTACTGTATACTGTGTACTTTTACAACGGAACATATATCCTGCCCCAACTCAAAACCTGAAACAGCTGGTGAGATTGGGAGATTTGAATCCATCCCTCTCACCGGCTGAAAAGGTTTCCAACGGTTCTCGGAGGCCAAAAGGTCCACCCTTTCGATAATGGCCCCAAAACAACAACTGTAAATGAACCAAGTCGACCCCAAATAAACGACGATGTACCGCCAACTTTGAGCCTTAGGTCATAACAAAATGGATCCCCCGCTGAATCCAACTCTTAACGAGCATCCAAACCAGTGATTTCGAATTCTTTTCCTTCCGCATCGCATATGGCTGCCATAATGTTTTAAATGTAATTTTACCCTCAATATAATCACAATGGCAAGCACAGCTTTGAGTTAGGATTCCATAAAATTATGAATTAAATTTCCCACTTAGCGGGTAAAAGTTTTTATTACTTAATTAAGTCTTTGAAGATGAAAATGCCTACAGATACAATTTTTGAAGATTTAAGATCAATGGAATCTTCAAGGTTAATATAACCTTTTCTTGAAATTCCTTAATCGTGGACTTTCTAACAAAACCCCTTCAGTATCATTATTTTATGTAAACTTAAGGTAATTATCAATAATAATGGTAAAAAAATTTCTAGTTAGCTTTAGGTTGTAATTTAAAGATGTAGATGTGACAAATTTGAATTCTTTTCCTATCAAGTTTTCCCTCTTCATTGTATCGCAAAAGAAACATACGGAATACAGGTATGAGAAACATAGGGGAGACCGGGGCTGGTTGGCCATAGGGGCTGGTCGGCCCAGTCGAGTTTTTTAATACAATAAACGCTATATCGTTCTAGGAATCAATCAGTAGGTTGTTAGTACTGTCCCCCTCCATCTACAGGAACAATATTGCCGGCGAAGCAGTTTTGGACAAGTTGTAGTGATTAATTTTTTTTATTGTGTGCTTCAGTAAAATTCTACTCGTCGGTTAAATGTGTTTTATTTAACTTTTGCTTACATTAAGCGCAACAGGTGAATAGTATAATTAAAGGTCATAGTTTAAGGATTATTTCTATATGGCATACATTCGAAATAGCTTCATTGGTTTTTGTCACTAATAGAATTTATTGTAAACATGGCGATGGGGCTGGTTGGCCCAGAAACGACGGGGCATGATGGCCACCCGGCACCGTCCTACATATTTTTTAAAACTTGATGAAAGTTTAATTTTAATGATAATAATATGTATAATTCGTCCAGTTTATTCAATTATTAATATAATTTTCGAAGTTAAACATATTTTGATACGTTACAGAGGTCAAAAGATCGTTATAATCATGATATAAAAAGCATTTCGAAAGAAAACACGAACCTATAAAATTTGTTATAATCTTAAATAATAATAATAATAATAATAATAATAATTTTTATTTATCCAACGACATACATATGCATGTATAAGACATGTCAATAATATACAATCAATCAGATCAACACAACACAGTCAAACTTTACATTATAACATACATTAGAGTAATGATACAGCAAAAAAATTGTTCTTAACCGTTTTCGATAGGTCGAGGTTGCATCAAAGTCATAATCGATCGACAATCGACCAAAACTGCCAACCATCAACGAAGGGCAGTCTTCCAAGGTTAGATGCTTTGAGTCATTGTTAAATTATTTCCTTTCTGACGCAGTACATTAATTTCCATATTTTACTAGTTGCTTACTACATAGCTTGTTGTTTATAGACACACACTGATATCTGTCTCTCAATTAACTTTCTAAGAGTCTCAAAGGAGTAGTCCTTATGCCATAGGTGTATAATTTTGTAAGTTTTTTATAGGAAACACTGTCGAATGCCTTACACAAGTCGCTGAAGAAAACTAGAGTAGTTTCATTGCTTTCAAAGGAACAATGTATATCACTGATCATTGACATGACACATTCTATGGCACCTCTGCCTTTCAGGAAACCAAATTGTGTGGGACTTATTAGATTGTTCTTTTCAAAGTAATTACATATTCTTGAAAATAATGCTTTCTCTATTATTTTAGAAAATACAGGAATTATTGATATGGGAATGTAGCTTGAAGGGTCATTTTTCTCACCTTTTTTGTGTCTTGGGATAACTTTTGTGATTTTTAATTGTTCTGGATAATTACCAGATTCAAATATCTGATTAATAACTTTGGTTAGAGGATATGCTATAGCATGTGCTATGCCTATTAACAGCTTTGAATTCATGCCATATATATCACAGCAGTTACTGGTTTTTAACGAGGCAATCATATTGAATATTTCTTTTTCAGTTACAGGTGCTAAGTAAAATGACTTTGAGTTGGATTAATTAAACTATTAGATATATTAAACTATAATACATTGTGCTGTTTTATGTTAGAGCCTTCAATTATCCTTTCAATTACATTGGTGAAGTAATCATTAAAGACATCAGGTGACATATTTGTTAAGCAGCTTTCAGACTTAAGTTGAGTCTTAGCCTTGATTACTTTCCATAAAGCTTTTGATTTATTATTAGATGTGGCAATGTATTTATTGTTTGCTTTTCATTTTGCTTGCCTAATCCTGTAGCCTTTTACCGTCTTTACTGATAACCATTAGTTTTATGTTGATTTCCTAAAGTTATACTAGTTTAACTTATCAAAAGATTGTACGGGTCAACGTGCTCCAGCCTCTGGGCCAACCTACCCCGATGTAGGGGCTGATTGGCCCACTCGACATACATCCAGTAATTATTATATTTTGTAATTTTCAACTCATATTTTCAAGTTTAATAATTGCCATCCAGATTCAATAAGAATGCATCTAAAATTTAGCAATAATTTCAGAAGTTTAAATATGTACACAAAAATAATATAAAATAAATGAAAAAAACCGGGCCAACCAGCCCCGGTCTTCCCTATACCTAAAATCTTATCAAAACAGTTTTCCTCCTTTTAAATTAAAATTTGGGTTCTTATTCTACTTGTTCAACCTTTTAATTTCGTTTACATAGGATTCATGGTAAATTTAATTTTTTTAATCGTTTGGTATGAAATAACAAGCTACGCATGTTTAAAATTTGTTAATGCGTGAAAATAAATTACAATAAATGGAAAGGTTTTAGGGACAGAAAGTGGAGATAAGAAGAGGAAAAGTAGTATTCATTATAAACTATGAATATAGTATTACTTTTATAAGTAATATTTAGAGCAAATAATATGACCTGAAATATTGTAAGTTGAGTTGTATTTTCTGGGACGCTAAATATAGATGAGCTCCTTTATTAAAATAACTCTCAAAATTTCTACGTTAATAACTCTAGGGAATATCATGTAATAACACTGAGTCTAATGATATTTTTATAATGAAAGGGTATCTTTGCACTTTAGGGCTTGCACCCACAAAAAATCGTTCATCTTTATAGTTATTCTAAATCGATCTTTTCTAAAATATTCATCTAAATTTGTCAAAATTCTATATTTATTCAAAATCGTTAATCATCTATAGTTTCTAAATAAATCTGTTATATGTTTACGGACTTATCCCGTATAAACTTCTGTGTTTATTTAAATTTGAAACCTTCGACGTGGCATTAGTAAAAGACTATATTCTTCTGCATTCCTCGTGCTTAATGGAACTTTCATAATCATCAATTAAGGAATTGAAGATTCATATCTATGCTTATAACTCAATGATCTTATTTCAAAATTGCATTTAATGAATAAATCACTCGATTTTAATAATTATTTTTTCAGTATGGGAAATGAGTTTGCGGGCTCAAAACAGAAACTGGCAGCCCGTTTGGAACTCATTTGGCACTCCTCTCGTTAAAGAGCTTATAAAGTAACAAATTTAAGACTTGAGAGATCTGAAATTTCCATTATCTCGTTCCGCGAGTAACAGTCACGAAGGAGATTAACCTCTAAAACATGAGATGTGTGCACAGGGAGTGATACCAAAAGCAGGCGGGTCATTCTTATATTTAAGTTTAGTTTCTCAGACTCTTGTTCATGAGAGCACTAAAATTTAACATAAGATAAGAAATGACGTGGCAGATCTTTTCCCATTGATTCGAGATTGTGGCACGGAATGTCAAACCGGCATATTTCTGAAACAGGTAATTTCCTCCGAGATAACGAAATACAATTTCAGATACATATTCCGACGTTTCCTCCAATATGTATCAATTTCCTTCAATAGCTTCGGATAGGGAAAAGCGTTGGCGTAGGAAGGAAATGGGAAGAAAGTCAATATTGCTTTGCTGGTGGAATGACGTATAGCTTTGGTAACACGTGTCCACATTTGTAGTGGTAAGGGTTCAGAAAAAAGTTAAAATGAGGGAAGTAACAAATCTCACATGGATATTTATTGCTATCTACTCCGTTTTTCTTGGGAAAAATCACATTTTTTCTCGAAGTTATGGCGTCTCATCATAAAGAGATTATATTCTTCCTTGAAAAGAATCTGTTCAAAATAAATCCTCTGATCACCCTCTCATCATCTCACCCTAAGATTTATAATATGAAATTATATGTATATATATAAATGACGTTTATAAATGATATATAAGTTAATAATATTTTTATTGAGTAATAAAGGACTCCTTTCCCATACTGTGTGTGCAGGAAATCACCATTAATGCATAACCATTATTTACATGTACCTCTTTGCATTTGCGTAGAGGATTCTTCTTATCCAAGATGAAAGAGTTTCAACTTTTACTTTACTTTCATCGATTGCACTACTTAGACAGATAAATAGTAATTTGGTACGATTGGGTAGTGAATGAATTTGATTCATTGCTACGATCAAATTGATAAGGAAAATCATTTGTCCGAAACTAGTATTTCGGCTTTTTTACCACCGAAACTAGTATTTCGGCTTTTTTCTCTTTTTAAATTATTTTCTTCCGCCAACCCAACGCAATTAACAATAGTATTAGATGAAAATTTTGAAAATGGAGTTCCCTTTTACTCACGACGGAATTAATCTTCGAATCATTAAGTATTGAACAGCATCGTTTGGCGAAGAACTTTAAAAAGATTAATCCGACATAAAGTAATGGGAAGGATCGATGGGCCTAAAGTCTAGCAATATTGGTACCGTAATTATTCTTTTCATATAGCCTTTAAGGCGGAGGTCCGAGACCTATCCCTTTTCAGCTGGGGACCATTTTAGGCAGACGGTACTAAAAATCCTGCTGTCTCCTATCTCTTCGCAATCATTACGTTTAAAATCGAAGCACGTTCTCCCGATCAAGTTAATTCATTACTCGATTCCTACCTTTTATACCTATCGATCATTTTCATGAATTGCTTGAAGCAGCATTGTCAGATCTCTTTCGAGCGGTCACAGCTGGCGATCGTTGTTTTCACCGTAAGATTCTATTTAGTTCGACGAAGATCCGGAAGATTGAGAAGAATCTGAAAGGTGGAATAAAATAAGGTAAAGCACAATTTATTTTGTTTTTCCTCGAAGCTTATTTTAAATTGCTCCAAAAGAAGTTTGAACTTCTGAACAAAAATTCCCAGTACGTGGCTATCATCACCAAATAATTTTATTTTTAGATCAAAAATTCCCCCAATTTGGTAAACATTGTTATTCTGATGACCTCCTAAAGTTTATCTTATAAAGCATTTACTGCATTAAGTGTTGGAAGCACTAATTATTTCCAAATATTTGAAGTTTAAAACAAACGACTTGACGAAGGTGCTATTATACTCTGGACTACCTCAGTACATTATCGTTAGTACTCTTTGAAGTTGTAACATGTTTCTTGCTACTAAACAACTTCTGTCATTAAGCAAATAAGGGTGTATAAATTTTCAAAATTTCCTTGCGGATGTGCGGATGTTCTCTCCGCTGCGCGACCCAAAAAACCAGATTTTTTTTGCTTTCGGCGTTTCTGGCAAGGTCTACTGCAAGGCGTATAAAGTTCTAAATGAACAATTAGGTGCATACATACCTTTACTTCAGTCCTGGCTAAATGCGTATTTCTTCTGCTGTGCATCTGTAATGATTCAGCGGCGGCAGGAAATTCTACTCTAATTATGTTCCTCCGCCGTTGATCGTGTGCGATTCAAACTGCAGAAATTGAAGTGACGTTCGATGTCACGGAAGTTGATGACGGCATAACGTGAAACTCTAGTCAATCCGATCTTTTTCCAGCTTCCTTTCTTTGCAAGACTCATCAGCCTTCTTAGGTACCCAATACTCAATATCCATCTAATCTCAAACCGATTTAGCGGTAATTGATTCAGCTTTCATCTCACGGCTAATACACACCCTACTGAAGTCTCCAAACAACTTCTAATTTTGCGATCATCATTTTATCTTATTTTTACCGTCTTCGGTATTCCATTCACCGAACAGGTTTACTCTTTCTTCCCTAATAAGGAAACATTTTAATCCTCGCATGACTTTTGACGTAAAATACAACTTTGATTCTTAGAAATTATTTCAGGCCACTACTCGCATTCAATATCAAGTATCCTCTTACTCAGAAAAGCTGGCGTTGCATATCGCTGTCTTGCACTAACAGAAATCGTGGTCGTAGCGTAGCGTAGTGGTCGTAGGAAATAGCGGAGTACTTTACGGAGCTGTAGCATTTTAAAGTACCGAGAATCTGATTCATCGTTCGTACTTCTGCGATGGGCGAATTAAGCCTCTCGAAAACCTACAAATTGAGGAATCTAAAATTTTAATCATAATGCTGCACTCATTCTTACCAAGAGCTTGTGTTTCGCCATCTATGCTGTCGTTTAACACAATCGCCATTTATATCAGCGTCATAAGAATGCGATATGGACATTATAAATCTTTACGTTAACAAATACTATTTTCGTCTGGTGCCATTATGTGGAATGAAATGTAATTTTATGGAAGCAGTACAGGTCTCCAAGTGGTTAAATGAAGAACATTAGTTTCTACTAAATTTCATATAACGATGTTTACCAAAAACCTATCCATATGCAATAACGAAAATTCCAATCTTCGTATATTCGAATAGCTATTCGAATAACTTTCTGTAGTATTCTTTAAAATATATGTCGTTTATTATCCGATGGCACATGTAGTCTTCTTCATACATTTCATCCCAAGCTGCTAAAGAATCTTTGTTCTTTAGCTCAGAAGTTGTACAGGAAAGCTGATGTTTACCCTAAGTTTTTTCTATGTCCTCCTCTTTGGTATCAGAAAGGAACCCTTTCTCGCAAATAAAGGTCAACCTTAATTTCTGGAAATGCGGTAAAACGTCTTGTGCTTTACATCTGTTTTTTTCTATTCAATCCTATTTAAAGAGGATATTTTATGCGAATTGTAACTCGGCTCAGGTAAGCGATAAAGTGCAGCTTTACTGACGTTATTAAAATATGAGTCATAGTTACTATTGATGGCGTAACTGATTGTTAGCATCATTGCCCTGTTGTCAGCTATATATATAAACGAGTAAAATGTAGCTTGCATACTGCAGGCAGATCGACAACACTAATTTCATTTCAACACCAATTTCATATCGGCATAATATCGGGACGGTCCTCAAAAGAAAAAAAGTGGATTGAAAATATTCTTATAATTAGTTGCAATTTAATCGTCTGGCATCGAACCCGAGCCTTCCTGGTGAACGTACTATGTAGTACCACAGAAGATCACCATCTCTAACTATGTGTGAAAATTCAGTAAGAAATATTGGCTGCAACTGCCTCAAACAACGTCCTACTTTTCACATACATTCCTTATGAGAGAACGGTTACTCTGCTCTGGCATCGAACCCAGGAATAGAACGGTCTTATGAAATTTTTTTCTTAAAGCAATTTTTACCATACTTCTTCTAGCCAAGCAGGAACTTCCTATCATTTCGATAAGTGCATCAAAATAAATAATGAAAAAGTACTCCAATGTATTTTAAATGGCAGATATTTGCATCCTCCTAGCATCGAACCAAGGATATTTTTCGTAAATGTAATTTATGTTTTCAATAGATCATGACTATATATATAGACTCCTGGAGTTTTGATTCTCTAATTATCCGTGAAGTATTTTAATTTGTATCCTCTCTATCTATCTATCTATACGAGTAAAATGTAGCTTGCATACTGCAAGCAGATCGGCAATACTAATTTCATATCGGCATCATATCGGGACGGTCCTCAAAAGAAAAAATCAAAGGATTGAAAATATTCTTAAAATTCGCTGCAATTTCATCGTCTGGCATCGAAGCCGGGTCTTACTGGTGAACTTACTATGCAGCACAATAGAAGATCAGAATCTCTAACAATGTGTGAAAATTCAAGCAGAAATATTGGCTGCAAAAGCCTCAAACGACATCCTACTTTTTACATATATTCCTTACGTAAGAAATTTTAATGTGCTCTGGCATCGAACCCAGGAGTAGTACGGACTTATAAAAATGTTTTTCTAAAACCGGTTCCTTATATACATCTTCTACAGAAGCAAGCGGTTCCTATCATTTCAATAAGTGCATCAAAAAAATAATGAAAGACTAACCCAATGTATTGTAAACGGGAGACATATTTACCGCCTGACTTCGAACCCGTGTCTTTCTGATAATATATTCTATGCAACACAATAGGAGATTACCATCTCTAACTATATGTGAAAATTCAAGCAAACATTTTGGCTGCAACGGCCTCAAACGACATCCTACTTTTCCCTTATATTCCTTATGAGAGAAATGTTAATGTGCTCTGGCATCGAACCCAGGAATAGTACGGTCTTATGAAATTTTTTTCTTAAACCAATTCTTACCATACATCATATAGCCAAGCACGAACTACCTGTCATTTCGATAAGCGTATCAAAAAAAATAATGAAAAAGTAACTCAATGTATTTTAAAGGGCAGATATTAGCATCGTCCTAGCATCGAACCCAGAATTTTTTTCATAAAAGTCATTTACGTTATCGATAGATCATGATCACAAATAAAGGTTCCTACAGTTTTGATTCTCTAACTATACGGGAAGTATTTTTAAAAAAATCCCGAAAATCAAAGCAATGCATTTAAATGGGAAAAATCGGGACTTTGGGGCCCTCTGGAATCGAACCAATGTCACTGAAGCTCAAAATCGCAATTTTTCTGGCGGTTACACGTAATGGCCAATGCGTCGTAAAAATTTCAAATCAATGACGCTGGTGGTTTAGGCTGTGAATTAGTATCCTATCTATCTATCTATATGAATATATGAATGAATCCGGAGAAGCATCTATATATAATAGATATATATATATTCCGTACTTTCAATTGATTTTTACATACGATACGGATTAGCTTTAAGAGTAAATGTGCTCATTTGGCATTGGAAAACGTGTTGGCAATTGGTAATCGTATGCTGCGTACCAAGATTTTTCAGCTACAAACACAGCAGTTATATATGAAATAAAATTTTCGTTATGAAATACAAATGAAATTATACACAATATTATCAATATTTTTAAGCTGAAATCTTTATAGCTAATTTAATAATCATCTCCTTTGAATTATTCAATTTTTATTAAATAAAACTATTAATTTTGTTTATCGAAACTTTAATTGATTGCATGAAATTTTATGAATAATTTTGGTATGGAAGGAATTCATTGGAAATAAGGATTGAGAAAGCAATATTTACGCATTAGCTCAACTTATGTAGGACGTAGGATCAACTTTTCAGAGAATTTTCATCTTGGGTAATGTTCTGAAATGTAATGATTCATTTCTTTCCGTCAAAAATCAAGGAAATAAATTTATTATCAATGAATAGTTTAGAAGTAAAGAAATTCCCGCTTAAAATGAAGTGATTGAACTAAAACAAAATTTTTGAAGTTATATTTATTGTAATTCAGTCATCAATGCAAAAAATGTGTTTTTTTTAGGAACAGCAAAGAATCAGAAGCAATCAACGTTTGTTTGCATCACTAATACGTGTAGTTTGTAGTTCATGTATTATTT
Source organism: Sympetrum striolatum (assembly GCA_947579665.1). Lineage (NCBI taxonomy): Eukaryota > Metazoa > Arthropoda > Insecta > Odonata > Libellulidae > Sympetrum > Sympetrum striolatum. The sequence continues at coordinate 89,475,123 of OX388352.1, forward strand.
CTTTCTTCTATCGATTATAGTAAACTCATTTCCAAATACTGAGGCTGAAGGCCAATTTATAATGCTTGTAAACTTGTTTATTATTTAAAAAACAAATATTTACCTTTGTGACTCATGCTTTTATTGAAATACCATCATCGAAAGATTATTATTATTATTAAGATTACTGTTTACTCTTTTGTTTACATAATTATTATTTTAGGGTTTATTGTCATTATATATGAACGTTAGGAAATTTTAACGCCGTATCATAAAGGATACGTGGTAAATTGCAAGATATCGTATGTGTACATTCTGCGTTATGATTTTTCAATTTCGAGGTCTTAGAAAAATGTTGTCTGGTAGTTTTAAGTTTGAAGTAGCATATCAGCAGGTTTAAATTGGTTTTTGCTCCGTACTTGTGTATGTTTGAAATTTTCTTAGGCGTAATTTTATAGAATTTCATCAATGTAAATACCCTAAATTTAAATGTGGGATTTATTACCAGCTTTAATATTCATTATATATTGTAAATGTATTTTGAAATTTTCTCAAATTTTTCTCTTAGGCTATGCATTTCACTTAGTATTTTTCCTGTTTCATCCCTTAAGTTGCTTAATGTATATCCCATATAGATTATGAACATGAAATAACATCATGTTTAACTTCTTACTAAAATCGTGCCTTTATTAATTTCTAATCAAATGAAAGTTCCTTTTAATGGAATTAATAAATCATTGATATTCCAGTAACAGGCCATCCAAGAATGCAATAGGATCACGACTTGCACTGTTTTAATAGCGTTTCATTGTATCGAATGCTGATGGCAAGAATTTCTCTTTCACATATCGATCCCGCGCTAGTTCGAACAGTACGACCGGACTCGAAATTGGACGAAATGCCGTAGAGATGACGGGATGTCACATCCATTTATTTCCTGACTAATTTTTTTTCGCGCGGAACTCGACGTTTAATGCAAATCTGATACTTTTTTTAACGATTCACCGAATGCGTCGGCAATTTTTGCAGCCGGTCACGCCATCCAACGCCGTCCTTAGCATTGACGCAGGATTCTGTGATGAATTTGAGAGCTCCGGAGGGAGGAGCCGACTAACTTCACCCAACGTCGATGTCAATTAGGAAGGGAAAGCAGAAGTAATAAGTACGACGCTTACCGACCCAAGTACAGCGAGGGTTAGCGAAGGTTAATTGGTCGATGTGAGCATAAGCGGCGTGGAAATTGCCAACGACTCCCTGGGCACGCGAGCTCCACATTGCTGCTTTTCTCACATCAAAACCCCTTGTCCATTAGCCGATACAATAGAGGAGGCTTCCAGTAGTCGGAAGATGGCGTAGATTAGAGGAAGAGAAAGGAGAATTACGAGGTATCGAATTTGTGTACCAATTGAGATGATGTTGGAATGTGAATAGGAGGATGGAGGATTACGGAGTGGCCATTTTATCGCATTTCGTAGGGATTTCCTGCTTTCAGAATCTATTTCCAGTTTAAGCCCCTATTTTATGTCTATTTGCCATAAATATATCGAGAACGGATGAATCCAATTCGAGGTAATTTTGAATCGGAGACCGTAGCATTTGTTCTGCAGACAATGGTTGAGCTGTTTCGACTAAGAAAAAAAGTCTACGTGACTGAGACTGGTGTTCATATCTTTTCACTCACTTTCTGAATGATATTCAAAATCGATTAAACTAATACCCACAGCCTTATTTAGCTTTAAATTGAAAGTGAGTGGTGGATCCTTCTTAGTTTCACTCAGGATTTCCTCAAGGAGACACTCAACCAAAAAATAGGAGTACCTACCTACAGCCAGTGAAGATATTTAGGGACAACATACTACATGTGTCTGAGGGAAAAGAATAAACAGAATAGCTACCTATTGCTTCAGGCACAGACATTGTGGTAGAACTCTAAATACCTTTGTGGATGACATGAAGCATCGAAACCATGGTCGCAAAATAAAATATTTCACGGTACTTGTAAAAGTTCGTATCAATTTATTCCGTACGTCGTAAATAAAAGAGAAAAAGTTATACGTGACTTTAAATGAACACCAAAAGCTTCCCTGAAGATGTAATGAGGCTGCTCTGCGCGATAGCTTATTGCTTTAGAAGTCTCTTCGGTTTTTTATTTATTTTCTGTTTATTCCTTTACTCTCCTCGTTCTCACGGCTTTGCATGCAAATTTATTCCCAAGTCCCTCTAAATTTTTGATGAAACCTTTCAGTCTCCAAGAACTGTTTACGTGTTGTTGCTGAATTTTGTTTATAGAAAAACATTATTGTTTGTTTTGCCGTTCCTTTGCTTAGGACCCAATATGTTTTCGAGAACTAGGGAATGGGCAGCTTGCAAACGCTAGCTGAAATGTGTTTGGGCGGGAGAGCTGCGTAGGTTCCCGAATAAAATGTTTAAAATCAGTTAAAGTTCTTTGAAAATTAAAGATAAATACCAAATTAACTATAAAACATAAGTAAAGAATGAATTAGAGTTTAACCAAGTTTACTTATCTTCTTTCATAAATTGAATGCTTAATTGCTTGGAATTTTGGTGTAACTAATTCGCTCTGATTTTTATGAAAGAGCAATTAAAATAAAAGCTGACTAAAAAAGGAAACAAAACTTTAGGTGAGGTAAATTTTCCTCTCAGATTTTGATAGACAGAAATTAATTACCACCCAATTATTTAAGGTAATTAATGTAAATATGCGATGAGACGCGACGTAGTGCTAAAATTTCCGGATATCCATATTGTATGGCAAACAATTATAGAAAATTCCAAGGAAAAACAAGAACTCACCCTGACCACAGTTCATTTGGAATCAATATTAATAAGTTATAACATATCGCTTTCACTGTTTAGTTACACCAAAATTGCAGTGTCGTTAAAATTATGAGCGCTTACGACAAAATGAAAAAAATCTGATGTGGCCAGCACATGACTTTCTCCATATATAATATGTAAATATTTATCTACGACAGTATTTTCGTACTCCTTATTCTATCTAAACTTGGAAGATGAGTGATTAATTTATATATTATTATCTTTTACGTCACGAACATTATAAATAATGATTTTTGGAACATGTTCAAAGAAAAACGATGAAATTGGCGTTTCGCCCAAAGCGCCCAGAGCGCCCACAGTACATAATCAGAAACTTCCGGTTTATCAGTACTTCATGAATAACTCCTAAGCAATCAGTTATACAAAAATATGTTTTTTATAAAAGTTATAGTAAATATTATTTTCTAAAACTGTTATTTGTTATAGTATATGCCTAAATATCAGATTAATGGAGATATTTTGCAAAAACGGAAATGAGCTTCGAAAAGCAAAGCTCAACTTTCGGTTAACCGATTTACTCCAAAAACTAATCAACTCTGACGACACCAATCAGAATACTACATATGAAATTTGGTGTCGATACAACAAACATTTTTCTTGTTAGAGCACCCACAATGTACATAATCATCTTCTTCCGGTTTATCAGTATTTCACGAATAACTCCTTAACAATTAGTGATACAAAAATATATTTAATACAAAAGTTATAGCTAATTACATTTTCTAAAACTTTTATAAATAATAGAATATACCTGAATATCATATATATGGAGATATTTGGGAAAAACTGAAATTTGCTTCGAAGCCAAAACCTCGACTTTCGATTTACCGATTTACTCCAAAAACTAATAAAATCTGACAGCACACACCACAGTACTATATATGAAGTTTGGTATTGATACAACTAACAGTTTTCACGTTAGAGCGCCCACTATCACACACACACACACACACACACACACACATACACACAGACATCATTCCGAAAATGGTCAAAACGTGTTCTAGGGACCCCAAAACATGTATTTCCGTTGAAATCTCGAAGTCGAATTTTTTCATGAAAACAATACTTTCTCTATACTTCGTATACGGAGAAAGTAAAAATAGTTGTACATTTATAAAACTTATGGTTTCATTTAAAAAGAAAGCTAGACATTTATAATCAAAAACATCCCTTCATAAACTATTATTTCGTTTATTACTGAAACATTTGATTATTTCTTTGATTGAAACTTTGATTTCATATCACTGTTTGAAAAATATCGAATACGCTTAATTCCCCGTAAGCTCCAGTTTACAGGCAAAATGACTCAATTAGAATCCATTGATAAGCCAAGTGAATGTTACTTTTGGAAGAACGAAAGCTAAAATTTTGTTTAAATGATAGAGATTACTTGAAATTTTAAAATAAAAATCTAACTATGTCTAGCGAAATGAAGGAATAGATTGGTACTTTTTCCACAAAAAGTTTTTTAATAGTACTACCGGTTTCAACGGAGGACCTTTATCTTCAGGTACAAGTTATAAGAATCAAACAAAGTTAGTTAGTTAGATTTATCTTTTTTCTAGAGCTAGATTTCTCTATTTTTCGCAAACCTTCCTACACAGAGCACGTGATCCCGTTCAATTCATATCACCATCTATCACAGAAATTGTCCTCGTCCCATTCCCTCGTCAATCGTCTTGTCATCATCTCCCTATCCAAAGAAAATTTCAATAAGGAACTCCAAATAATGAGATTGATCGCTTTCAACAACGGCTATCCCACTTCCCTCATCGACAAACTTTTGATCCGTAAACGTAGAAGTTTAGCTATAAATAAAATATTTAATGCTCCAAATGGTAATGGCAATTCTCCCAAATGGTACAAAATAACCTTTATCAATAATATTTCCCAAACCATTGCCATTCATTTCCCCAAAAACACTATCCTTCTTTCAAATCCTCTTTGAATTTGGGAAAATGTTTTTGTAATGGGAAAGACATGCACATCCTTCATTCCAAGGCTGGGATTTACAGACTTAAGTGTCAAGGCTGTGACGGTGTATACATCGGGCAGACTTCCCACCGTTTCTTCATCAGAACAAAAGAGCATGAAAGATTCTTTGCAAATAATTCAAAGAAGTCCCATTTCGCAAAACATCTCCTAGAATCCAACCATGCTGCCGATTTCACTCCCGATATTTTGCACATTTGTAATAAAGGCCATCGTCTAAACTTCTTGAAATAACTAGAAATCCTTTCCCATACAAATTCCCCTGTTTTTTCCGTGCTTAACTAGTTCCTTTTCATTCACCGCTGACCCGTCCTTTCCTCCTCCCGCTGATAATGTCCCTTTACCCTTAGTCCCGCGGGCACCCTCCTGATCTTCCCCATGAGCATTTACTTCACTCTCTCTTCCCTCTCTCCTCTTCTCCCTTTCCTTGTTTTTAAATATATTTGTTTGATTTTTATAACTTGTACCTGAAGATGACGATCCTCCGTTGAAACCGGTAGTAATATTAACAAATTTTTGTGGAAAAAGTACCAATCTATTCCTTCATTTCGCATGATGGATTTCCACCATATCTCGCCCGATTCTGTGAATTTAACTAAGTCTATATATTAATATTGAAAAGTCTGCAAATGAGCTCATGCAGTCAGGTTAGCACTTGAGTAGTTATTTGCTAAAATGTGAACTCTAACAAATTTAAATTGTTCGTTGTAGTTTACTTTAACATTATAAAACAAAGTTAAATAAAGTCTATAAATTTACTTTTCGACTACTTCTAAATGTGAATGCAATCACTACGAAAGAAGAAATTTAACAAACTTATACTAGTTACCACAGGATTTAATACAAGCAACCAAGATTCGACGACTAGCGTACATAAGTCGTTTTCATTCCTCTTTCATCCTAAATAACTAAAACAAAATAGTGGCCGAAGAACTGAATTCTGTTACAACCACAATTTTGAGACAGGGTGTAAAATCACAATAATTGACATTAAATTTTTGACCTGAATGATAAAACAGTGTGTAGATGAAATGAGTTGAATATAAGTAAATGGATATTCTTAAAGTAGCCACTTTATTTTTATTAAAACACGCTAAAAACCTTTTTCGCTAGTTAAATGAATATTCAGAAGTTAACACCTCAATGTAAGGTGTAATACATATGGAAAATTTGCTTTAAGGTACATCTCTACCGTTTACCATTACCTTTTGAGGAAAGTCAGGCATAGTTGTATCCCCCTTTAAGTCTAAATATACCCGCTCACTACCCCACCTATTTCACAATCCTTCCTCTCTATCCCTGTACATATGTACATTCCTTTTTGCCACGCTCACTATTCCATCTCTCTCGTGTATCAGCTCGCAGAAAAGGTGTCCTTTCCCCTTCAATATAAGTATATAATATAAGTCCGCTGCCCCTTACATGGATACTCCTTTCTGGTATCCTCCTACACAAATGCACATTTCCATACTGTTACATCTAAATTCATATATTTATACCATCATATACTCTTACGTAGATATGTATTCGCCCATGAATAAATCTCGGTATGGAGCCCAATTTTAATTTCCTTTTTCCCACCGCCCCGCTAGAGGAACGTCTGTCTGCCTATTCTATTCTATTTTCTCCGTGTACTTTCAATTATCATAGCCCATTGCGCATCGAGGAAAGAATTAACCGGTCCTTGGGTATAAAACTGAGAGTTAAGAACCGCGAGAAGCATTCGCCGTCGCTCCATGAAATATTTGCTTTTTGCAATCGCCACCGATCTTTTTCATCGTTATTTTTTAGCGCCAAACTTCGATTAATCGATTGTTTGCGTTGATTAATTTGATCGTACCGCGGAGTTATTCACTAGCGCCATCTGTGCCTATCTAAATGTTGTCACTCCATTGCTCAATGTACTGTTTACCCGGTTCCATGTAGAATGGAGATTACAAGAGTTTTCAAAGAGGCAAACATCACAAGGATGTGAGTGAGTTTCTATCGTCATACAAATATAGATCAGGGAATTTTACAAATGATAGAAATTAAGTTTTTCTTAGCACAGGAAAGCGTGAAACTTAACCCAAGGTTATACAAGAAGTGAATAATAGGAACTTGACTGGGACTCGAACCCAGGTCTCCCACTTTCCGGGCAGGTATTCTTACCAACTAAACTACCGAGCCACGTCCTTTTCATTTCTACCATTTGTTAAATTTCCTAGAGGAGATTTCCTTTAATATCGCTTTGTGTTTCGGCTATCTCAGTGAGGACCTCTGGTGGTGGTTGATGCCACTACGTGGAGCACCATTATCTTGAACATAAAAGCCCCTATTTACAGAAGTGAAAAGGACGTGGCTCGGTAGTTTATTTGGTAAGAACACCTGCCCGGAAAGTGGGAGACCTGGGTTCGTGTCACAGCCAAGTCACTAGTTTTCACTTCTTGTATAACCGTAAATCAGGAATTTCCACAGCGTCCATTTCCCTATTTCTTCCCGACACGAGCAGTCCTGCACTACATCGAGGATACTTTTTGGTGTCATTGACTTGGATGTAATACAATCGGTCATCTCGTCATTTCAACAGTAACAAATTCCGACGGAGCGATTCCTCATAAGTAGCCGTAATAATTGAAGAAAAACCTGAATGAGTTGACAAAAAGCATATTTTTCATTATTTATTTAAATAAGAAGCCAAATTATTTACTTCGTGAAAAAGTTTTTCGCTCTTATTTACTTTTTATAGGAAATCAATCAACTATATTTCCTGTACAAGATTTAATTGTAAAATTCATCCGATTTTATTAGTGATAGATGAAAAAATTACACAGGGAAGAAAATTTTCTCGTTTACAAACATCTCACAGGCTCAGTTTCTGTTCTCAATCAATAATCTGCTCACGAGATCAATATCTCTTCCTCAAATACCCTAAATATTAAAATTTGTGATACGGGTGTATTAAGAGCTATAATTACAGATAAGAGGTAAGGGGATATTTAAAACACTAAAGCAAAACCAAGCTCAAATTGACAGGCTCATTAATCGGGAAATCTCGTTTTCAAAATTTCTCACATACTTTTCGCACATAGGATGTATAGGAAATAGAAATTTTAATCTTAAAATCATCCGTATACTATGTGCCCGCAAACACAAAGAAGTACAGGAGCTTCCTATGACAATTGCAGCTTTGAAGAATGTGTGACTAATTAGGTAGCGAAGAGTTTAAACCCATGAACTTTTGTAATATATACAAAAACACTGTAGATATGAAAAAGAGAGGGAACATGTATGAGAAAAGTCGGACGAATTTTCCGGAAAAGAAGATGGAAAAGGAACAAGGGAGAGAGGGAAAACGCGGCAAAATTCAGAAAGCTATTCCCCATCCAAACAGCAGCCATGTATTTGTACTTGGAATGCTTAATGTGTGACAGCTCGGGAATTTGTCGAAATTCAAGTAATGATTAAATAAACTGCTGTTAATATTACATTGTAGTGAATCGTTTGTCAACTCTCACTTCTCTTTATCTATACGTAAGTTAATTTTCATAATCCACCGCAATTAAGTAAACTTTTATTCTGGTTAGCTGCTTCAGGAATTACAAATCCGCTGAGTGTCATTAAAAAGTAAATATTGACAACGATGGGTTTTATTTCAATCTTTTTGTCAATTCCTTTTTATTTAAACTTTATAAATAGTAATTTCTGTATTGATGCCTTGCTTCTATCTTCTCTTCCGTTGTTATATTTTTCTTTCTCAATTTATCCACCTTAAAAGGTCTATGCACTATCTAAATGCACCGAAATATTCTGTGCATTTCCTCTCGCGATGAAGGTCATCTAAGTCTGGGAAGTAAAGGGTGGGTTATTGATTATATCTTGAGATATGGCTTAGTAAAAGGCAATCATCGCAATCGTGTTTTGAGTATAATCATCATATTTATAAGGAGAAACAGATTGATTGTTATCATAAGCCAAAAACCTGATTTTGTGTCTGGAATAAATTACAGTAGACTATGGAAGTTTTACGTCCCGGGTGTATTTTTATTTGGAATCAATGTTTACACGAACTAGATCCAAGTAGCTCGGTGACTGCTACTTTAACAAATCAAAGCGTCTGTGTCAGAGGTAGCATTTGATTGGCTCAAGCCATCAATAAATGGTTTATCCACTAACTTGAATTAGAAAAATCTTTTATAACTGCATCGCATGGGCTTGTAGATCTGCGGATACTTTGGTAGTGTTGCTCTCACATTTCAGTAACAGTCCTAAAAATGAATCCATCAGTAATAATAGCACAACCACATCACTGAAAAACTAGTTCATTGTTAATGTGGTTATCATTCCGAATATATATTTTCTAGACCATTTTCAGGAGGAATAGAGTTTTGAGTTGTGAAAGTGCTGCGCCCTATTTAGCGCACATTTGAGATCAATTCAGGTATTGATATCTCAAAATCAATGACTCCTGACGACGTTCGTTTTACTGAGATAAACAGGGATTTTCGTTTCTCCTCTATATATTTTTACCGTCTTCATCTCGTTTTCTTTTATCTCCTTTTCTTGTATTTCTCTCATACGATTCTTCCCACGTATAAAACAACTGACTCGAAATTCAGAACCAAATAAAGGAAATCAATGGTTAGTTGCCCATAAAACTCCATTCAGATACTGTAAGCCTCCGTAATTGGAAATCTCCTTCTTCGGCTCCCAACAGATGTATTTTCGAATCCTCTATAATTCCAAAGAAAATTAGTTTCAAACATATTGCCTTTTTATCCTGGATAATTTATATCTCTCCGCATATTCATTCCCTGTTATTCAGACTTTCTCTCTTCGTTGCCGAGTGATTACAGATTCCTTGTATAACTCGCTCACACTGTTTCTTCTTGAGCATTTCCTCACATATTCAGATTTCTGTACCTCTTTACGCACTAATCTAAAATTACTTCTATATGCAACATTTTAGGCTTTTTTGCAAATTACTCATTGAAAACATTGTTGAAACGAGAGAAATTTCAATTTTAAGTTAAATTAATCATTATTTTAAACATACTAGCGGAAATGTGCACGTTGGATGTTGTTGCGAACTTTAAAAGGAGCATAACAATTCAGGTTGGCAGTAAAGAAGTTAGAATAGTAAATATGTATATGATAGCTTATAAGTTTAAATATTTGAATATTTAAATAACGCTCAATAAATTAATGAGTAATAGCTATCCCTTTAGCTTCTATGCGTGTCTTTGGTCATAATTATGTTTTGGTACTTTTGCTTCTATGGATCAGTTTAACTTTACAAACAACTTCTTTAGGTATAAAAAAGAATAAGCTGCTTTTATTGAAAAGGAATAATTTCATTTTATCATTTAAAATGGAAAGAAAATGATACTGAAAAAGTGTGAGGGTTAAAGCTGATGACTCGAGAGAAAATTGTATAAGATTCCACAAGGAGGAATCTCGTACAAATTTACCATGAAACAATAAACTTACACTTAATGGCTCTATTGACAAGTTTCGTTCACCGATCGCCATCTTCAGCTGACTCTTTATTTAATTATGCATGTTAATTGATGAAGCTAGAGTAACACTTAAAACCTTCTTTCCGAGTGAGAACGTTTAATTAGATCCATTCCCTTCCGAGAGGCACTGTCTGTGTAGCTCATTAATACTAGATTAACTTAGTTTCCTGAGGACTTTCCTCCTCTCAGTGGAGCGAATCATCTGTGGCGAGGAAAATATAGAAAGAGAGTAGCAGTGTTTTTAAAACTTATGAATTTCCCAACCAACTGAAAAACCCTATGATTTTTGTACTTTCCCTCGGTTCTAGGGTATTTGCGTCCCGGACTTTTACGTCCCGGACTTTTACGTCCCAGAAATTTGCGTCACTCAGATAATTTAACCAAGAAAATTTGTATAATTCGGAAATTTGCGCCCCTAGAACATTTGTGTCCCCGAAATTTATGTACCTAACTATCTATATTTTACTTTTGTTCTTGTTTGTATTTGTTTAATCGACCCAACTCAACTGAACCTTATCCGTGGGATGCAGATTTCGGGACTAGGGACGCAAATACCCTTACGGACACAAATTTCCTCAAGACGCGACTGTCCATAGTGCGCCAATGTCCAGGAACCAAATGACCACAACGCGATTGTCCGGGACACAAACGACCGTTCGCACGTCCCCGCTTGAGAATTATACATGCGCACCTTGGATAAATTGTCCACCCTTGAACAAGTCGCATAATTAGGAATGGTCTTCCTTAGTTATTTGGTACCGTAGCGTTGATTCTCTTCCCTTTGCCTCGGCTTTACATCCCACTGGGACCGCGTCCTGCTACTCACTGTTCTTCGCCCACCCACCGGCGCTCCGCAAACGGCAACGTTAGCCCTATAAATTATTTACCTAATGAAACTGTGTGCGTGATTATGAGGCCCCGAGTGACGTCAATCAACACGAGAGATGCGGGCAGACTCTCGGCTAATTCGCTCGATTCTTTCTCTCCTTTCCGGGAAAATGAGCGCAGATTAGCTGTACTTGTGAGTTAGAAAATCAGGTGAATGTTCTAATCTCTCAACGCGGGAACGATTCCCCGGATGTTTATCCCGGGTGTATCTACAAATAAGGGTTTGTTTCACAAGATCGAGCGAATCATGATAGTTCAAACCACCCATATCCACAAAGCATTTACAATTCGGATAATATTCTTTGATTGTCTTAATTTTTTGATTCTAATTTAATTGAAATTAAATTAGGCCTTGGACGGTTATAGAAAATCCTAATTTTCCCATTAGACCAGCAACGAAGCCTGTCAATGTTGGTAATAGTTAACATTAATAGTGGTCGAAAGGGTTTTTCTCTACAAAACTTATATAGTCTAAATGTATAACATTTTTTCGCAACTATACTTTCATGTCTTCCAACGCCATGGTCCCGGACTCCAGATATAATCAGACTTCCAGTTAGTATATTGTTGTTTGTGTTCACCTATCTGGTAGTATTCAGGCATCCTATGTAATTGCTAATTGGATATTACGAGGGAACTGGAAAATTCAGTAATAAATAATATAATTAGAGAATATTTTTTCGCGGTCAAATTATTTAATAAAATTATTTTGAAGGCCTGAATAAGAATTTCCAGATGATTTTTTTTAATTTTCTCTTCCAGTTAAGCTAATTGCCCGCGGAGCGATAAGAATTACTTTAACGCATAAACTATTGCTTCATGTATATTATCACATGTGTGGATAACAAGAACCAGTAAATTGATCCAACGGAGTATCCGAATTGTGGATGAAATAGTACTAAAAGTTGATATATATATATGTTGATATAAGATATATATATATATATATATATATATATATATATATATATATATATATATATATATATATATATATATATATAATTCCTAGCCCCAAAGTCACGATTTCCTCCATAAAGATACATTGCGGGGATTTTCGAAAATAAATTTTTTGAGGCATTTCCCGGCAAATTACACAGTTGAAATTCTACGGATCGCTAGAATCCGTGTGTATCCGTTGAAAATTATAAATACATCTTTCAATACTATCCTTGGTTCGACGCTTGGCCAGGACAAATTTCTCCCATTTAAAATTCATTGCGGCGATTTTGAAGATTTTTAAAAATCGCTTTCCAATAAGATGGAAACTTGAAACTCGGCACGTAGATAGACATCATAAATATATTTTAGTTACGCTTTTATCGTTTCGCTGATGGTCCTTGGTTCGATACCAGTGAGTTATTTACATTCCTCAATGATTTCTTACGGAGATAACGGAAAACAATTTTAGGTACTTTCCGTCATGATATCGGCTATAAACCTTGCATTAAATAAGATCAAGTCCTAACAAGCAATAATATGTATCAACACCTGCCAATGGGTCCTGGGTTTGACACCAGGCGTCTCTAAAATTAGTAGCTGATACGATTTTAAGATTTTTTGAACTCTTTCCCTATAACATAGAAACTTAAAACTAGGCATGTGAATAAAGATCATAGATATATTTCATATGCGGTTTTATAGATTTCCCTGATCGTCCTTGGTTCGATCCCAGAGAGCCATTTACATTGCCCTATGCATTTCAGATGGGGAGAATGGAGTCTTCATTCTGGACCTTCCCGGTATGATATCAACTTAAAAATTTGAATCAAATAAGTTATATTTCTATCAGGGCGTTATATGTATTCACATCTTCGAAAAGATTCTGGGTTCGACACCAGGTGTCTCTACTATTTAAAAACGTTACATCCCAGAGGGATAGGGAATAAAAAATCATAGGGATCACGGGAAACACGCTCTTCTTTATTGTGATATATTCAAATGTGCATGAGTTTTTCGCCTAGTGGATGCAAATTTATTCTATTTAAAATAAATTGCGTTAATTTTTGAGAATATTTTCAATCCCTTTTTTTTTATTTGTGTATCTTCTCGAATTGATGTCGACTTGAAATTTGTATTATCAATACGCTTATAGAAGCGTGTGTGTGTGTGTATATATATATATATATATATATATATATATATATATATATATATATATATATATATATCTATTATATATAGACGTTTCTCCGGATATACCTATATATCTATTATATATAGACGCTTCTCCGGATATACCTATATACACATTCATTCATAGGGGATCAAAATTCTAACCCTGTTCCACAAGTGCCACTGACTTGAAATTTTTAGGACGTATTGGCCATAACGTGTAACCTCCAGGAAAAAGCCGACTTTGAACCTCAGTGCCATGGGTTCGATTCCAGAAGGCCCCAAAGTCGCGATTTTTTCCATAAGAATACATGGTGGGGATTTTCGAAAATTTTTTTGAGGCACTTCCCGGAATAGTAGAGAGTTTAAATTCGAGGGATCGCTAGGGGTGATGCATATACAACGAATATCAAAAAGACATCTTCAAATATTGTCCATGGTTCGATGCTAGGTCGGGGCAAAAATCGGCCGTTAAAAATGTATTGTGGCGATTTTTAAGATTCTTTTTGAAACTCTTTTCGATGGCATGGAAACTTGAAACTCAGCATGAGGTTAGATATCCTAAATATGTTTCATAATCAAATTTTACATATTCGCTGATGGTCCTTGGTTCGATCCCAGAGAGCCATTTACATTACTCAATGCATTTCTTATGGAGATAACGGAAACAAATTTTAGGTACTTCCCGGCATGCTATCCAGTTCAAATATTGCGTAAAGTATGATCAAGTCCTTACAAATCAAACTGTGCATTCACAGCTACCAATGTGTCCTGGGTTCGAAACCAGGCGTCTCTACAATCAGTAACTGATCCGATTTTTAAGAATTATTCTGAACCCCTTCCCTTTAACATTAAAACTTGAAATTCAGTACATAGATAGAAATTATAAATTAATTTTGAAAAATATTTTAGATTTCAATGATAGTCCTTGGTTCGAATCCAGAGAGCCATTTATATTCATGAAAATTAGAACGTCTTTTGAGGCAGTTGTAGCCAATATTTCTGCTTGAATTTTCACACATAGTTAGAGATGGTGATCATCTATTGTGCTGCATAGTAAGTTCACCAGTAAGACCCGTGTTCGATGCCAGACGATGAAATTTAAGCGAATTTTAAGTAAAATTTCAATCCTTTTTTTTTCTTTTGAGGATCGTCCCGATATGATGCCAATATGAAATTAGTATTGCCAATCTGCTTGCAGTATGCAAGCTACAGCCAATGCCTTGAAATTTTTACGACATATTGGCCATAACGTGTAACCTCCAGGAAAAAGCCGACTTTGAACCTCGGTGTCATGGGTTCGATTCCAGAAGGCCCCAAAGTCGCGATTTTCCCCTTAAGATTACTTGGCGGGGATTTTCAAAAATATTTTTGAGGCACTTCCCGGAAAAGGAGAGATTTGAAACTCGAGGCATCGCTAGATGCCGCGCATATCAAAAGGAAACCACAAAGACATCTACGAATATCATCCTTGGTTCGATGCTAGGTCGGGGCAAAAATCGGCCGTTTAAAATGCATTGCGGCGATTTTTAAGATTTTTTTTGGACCATTTGTCGATGGCATGGAAACTTGAAATTCGGCATGAGGTTAGATATCATGAATATATTTCATAATCAAATTTTACATGTTCACTGATGGTCCTTGGTTCTATCCCAGAGCGCAATTTGCACTTCGCAATGAATTTCTTACGGAGATAATGGAAACAAAATTTACTTACTTCCCGGAACGATATCCACTTCAAACGTTGCATGATACAAGAGAAACTCTTTATAAATCAAACTGTGCATTCACAGCCTACAACATGTCATGGGTTCGACACCAGGTGTATCTGCAATCAGAAGTTGATCCGATTTTTAGGAATTATTTTGAAACCTTTGCCAATAAAATAGAAACTTGAAATTCGGCATATAGATAGAAATCATAAATAAATTTCAGAAAAATCTTCTAGATTTCCAAGATTTTCCTTGGTTCGAATCCAGAGAGACATTTACTTTCGTCAAAAATAGAACGTCGTTTGAGGCAGTTGTAGCCAATATTTCTGCTTGAATTTTCACACATAGTTAGAGATGGTGATCTTCTATTGTGCTGTATAGTAAGTTTACCAGTAAAACCCGGGTTTGATGCCAGGCGATGAAATTTCAGCGAATTGTAATAAAAATTTTAATGCTTTTTTTTTCTTTTAGGACCGTCCCGATATTTGTGCCGATATGAAATCAGTATTTCCGATCTGCTTGCAGTATGCAAGCTACATTTTACTCGTATATATATATATCTATTATATATAGATGCTTCTCCGGATTCATTCATGTATATAGATAGATAGATACATAGAGAGAATACAAATTCACAGGATAAACTAAAGTCGTCATTGACTTGAAATTTTTACGACATATTGGCCATAACGTTTAACCGCCAGAAAAATTGCGATTTTGATCCTCAGTGTCATGGGTTCGATTCCAGAGGGGACCAAAGTACCGATTATTTCCATTTAAATGCATTGCTCATATTTTCAGGAATTTTTAAAATATACTTTCCGGATAGGTAGAGAATCGAACCTCTAGGAGCCTATATATATGTTCATGATTTATCGAAAACATAAATGACTTTTACGGAAAATAAGCTGGGTTCGATGCTAGGACGATGCGAATATCTGCCCTTTAAAATACATGGGAGTAGTTTTTCATTATTTTTTTTGATGCACTCCGGTTTTCTGAATATTCTTTTTTGGATCACATTATGTAGCATGTGTAAGGCCAATATCAAGGTCTTTACTGTATCATTGGAGGCGTAACAGTACGAGGTATTTGAGAAATTTCGAAAATGTTACGTAAATGCGAAATTGGCGCCACGAAACCAGAGAATCATGACACATATACGAAAACAAAAGATATACAGTGGTAAAACTATACATTTTCTATAAAATTAAATGTATTTTATTCACATTTTACTATTTGTTTAGGAGCTAAGGTCCAAAAACCTCGAAAATCGAGAGATTTTTCACTAAATTTGTTTTCAACGCCATCTGGTGGAAAAACCAAGAAGCGTAGAGAGATTTGATTGAGCTCATTTTGTAGAAAAATCTACCCTTAAGCTGCTAATGTTCATCAGATTAAGATTCGAACGAAAGTTAAAAAGATATGGAGCGAAAACCGAAGTAATGCAATTCGAAAAGGTCGAAAAACCCCCATTTTGTTTTTTTCGGCGGGTTCCGGTAAAAAATTCCGGTTTTCGGAATTTTTCCTCCGATCAATTTTGGCAAGTAACGTTCATGCAAAATTTCAAGTCTCTGGCACGAGCGATAACGTCTGGGAATTTGTATACATGTGTATATTGCACGAAGGGCTTTAAATATACTTACAATTAGACTATACTATATTAACTATATATATACAAGTAAAATGTAGCTTGCATACTGCAAGCAGATCGACTGCACTAATTTCATGTCGGCATCATACCGGGACGGCCCTCACGAGAAAAAAAAAGGATTGAAAATATTCTTAAAATTCGCTGCAATTTAATCGTCTGGCATCGAACGTAGGCCTTCCTGGTGAACCTACTATGCAGAACAACAGGAAATCACCATCTCTTACGATGTGTGAAAATTCAAGCAGAAATATTGGCTGCAACTGCCTCAAACGACGTCCTACTTTTCAATAATGTAAATGGCTCTCTTATTTCGAACCAAGGACGATCTAGGAAATCTAAAACATGTTTTTAAAATGTATCTATGTTCTCTATCTATATGCCTAATTTCATGTTTTAATATTATTGGGAAGGGGTTGAAATTAATTCTTAAAAATCGGATAATTTACTGATTGTAGAGACGCCTGGTGTCGAACCTAGGAAATATTGGTTGCTGTGAATGCACAGTATAATTTATTAGGACTTCATCTTACTTCGTACAAAGCTTGAAGTCAATATCATGCCGGGAAGTACCTAAACCTTTTTTCTGTTATCTCCATAAGAAATGCATTGAGGAATGTAAATGGCTCTCTGGGATCGAACCAGGGATCATCAGCGAATATGTAAAATTTGATTATGAAATATATTTATAATATCTAAACCCATGCCAAATTTCAAGTTTCCATGCCATCGGGAAGGGGTCCAAAAAAAATCTTTAAAATCGCCACAATGCATTTTAAACGGCCGATATTTGCCTCGACCTAGCATCGAACCCAGGATATTTTCCGTATAACTCATTTATGTTTTCGATAGATCATGACCACTTATAAAGGCTCCTTGAGTTTTGATACTCTACCTATCTGGCAAGTATTTTTTTCAAATTCCCGAATATCAAAGCAATGCATTTAAACGGGAAAAATCGGGACTTTGGGGCCCTCTGGAATCGAACGCATGACACTGAGGTTCAAAATCACAATTTTTCTGGAGGTTACACGTTATGGCCAATACGTCCTAAAAATTTCAAGCCAATGACGCTGGTGGTTTAGCCTGTGAATTAGTATCCTATCTATCTATCTATATCCTTGAATGAATCCGGAGAAGCATCTATATTTAATAGATATATATATATACGAGTAAAATGTAGCTTGCATACTGCAAGCAGATCGGCAATACTAATTTCATATCGGCATCATATCGGAACGCCCCTCAAAAAAAAAAAAAAAGGATTGAAAATTTTCTTAAAATTCGCTAAAATTTCATCGTCTGGCATCGAACCCGGGTCTTACTGGTGAACTAACTATGCAGCACAATAGAAGATCATCATTTCTAACCATGTGTGAAAATTCAAGCAGAAATATTGGCTACAACTGCCTCAAAAGACGTTCTAATTATCACGAATGTAAATGGCTCTCTGGATTCGAACCAAGGACAATCTTGGAAATCTAAAAGATGTTTCTGAAAGTTATTTATCATCTCTATCTATATGCCGAATTTCAAATTTCTATATTATTGGGAAAGGTTTCCAAATAATTCCTAAAAATCGGATCAACTTCTGATTGCAGAGACACCTGGTGTCGAACCCAGGACATATTGTAATCTGTGAATGCAAAGTTTGATTTCTAAAGACTTTTTCTTGTATCTTGCAAAGTTTAAAGTTGATAGCATGCCGGGAAGTACCTAAATTTTGTTTCCGTTATCTCCGTAAGGAATGCATTGAGAAGTGCAAATGGCCCTCTGGGATCGAACCAAGGACCATCAGCGAACATCTAAAATTTAATTATGAAATATATTAAACATATATATCCACGTGCCAAATTTCAAGTATCCATGTTATCGGGAAAGGATCCAAAAAAAATCTTCAAATTCGCCACAATGCATTTTAAACGGACGATTTTTGCCCCGACGTAGCATCGAACCATGGACCATATTCGGCGATGTCTTATTTATTTTCGTTGAATATTCACGGCTTCTAGCGATCCCTCGAATTTCATCTCTCTCGTTTTCCGGAAAGTGCCTCAAAAAAATTTTCGAAAATCCCCGCCATGTAGTCTTATGGGGAAAATCGCGACTTTGGGGCCCTCTGGAATCGAACCTATGACACTGAGGTTCAAAATCGCAATTTTTCTGGTGGTTATACGTTATGGCCAATACGTCGTAAAAATTTCAAGTCGATGACGCTTCTAGTTTAGGCTGTGAATTAGTATCCTATCTATCTATCTATCTATCTATCTATCTATCTATCTATCTATCTATCTATATCCTTGAATGAATCCGGAGAAGCATCTATATTTAATAGATATATATACGAGTAAAATGTTGCTTGCGTACTGCAAGCAGATCGACAACACTAATTTCATATCGGCATTATATCGGGACGGTCATCAAAAGAAAAAATCAAAGGATTGAAAATATTCTTAAAATTCGCTGCAATTTCATCGTCTGGCATCGAACCCGGGCCTTCCTGGTGAACTTACTATGCACTACAATAGAAGATCTCCATTTCTAAATATGTGTAAAAATTCAAGCAGAAATATTGGCTGCAACAGCCTGAAACGATGTCCTACTTTTCACGAATGTACATGGCTCTCTGGATTCGAACCAAGGACTATCTAGGTAATCTAAAATATGTTTATGAAATTAATTTATGATCTCTATCTATATGCCGAATTTCAAGTTTCTATATTATTGAGAAAGGTTTCAAAATTATTTCCAAAAATCGGATCAACTTCAGACACCTGGTGTCGAACCCAGGACATTTTGTATGCTAAGAATGCACAGCTTGATTTAAAAAGACTTGCTCTTGGATCATGCAAAGTTTGAAGTCGATAGCATGACAGGAAGTACCTAAATTTCATTTCCGTTTTCTCCGTAAGAAATGCATTGAGGAATGGAAATTACTCTCTGGGATCGAACCAATGACCATCAGCGAATATAAAAATTTTATTATGAAATATTATTGTGATCTCCAACTCCATGCCGAATTTCAAGTTTCCATACCATCGGAAAGGGGTCCAAAAAAATCTTAAAAATCGCCACAATGCATTTTAAACGGCCGATTTTTGCCTCGACCTAGCATCGAACCCAGGATATTTTCTGTAAAACTCATTTATGTTTTCGATATATCATGACCATATATATCGGCTCCTTGAGTTTTACGTCCCTACCTATCCAGCAAGTATTTTTTAAAAATTCCCGAAAATCAAAGCAATGCATTTAAACGGGAAAAATCGGGACTTTGGGGCCCTCTGGAATCGAACCTATGACACTGAGGATCAAAGTCGCTTTTTTCCTGGGGGTTTCACGTTATGGCCAATATATCATAAAAATTTCAAGTCAATGACGCTTGTGGTTTAGCCTGTGAATTTGTATCCTATCTATATACCTATATAGCTATATAGCTGTATATATGAATGAATCCGGAGAAGCATCTATATATAATAGATATACGAGTGCAATGTAGCCTGCATACTGCAAGCAGATCGGAAATATTATTTTTATTTCGGCATCATATCGGGACGGTCCTCAAAAGAAAAAAAAGGATTGAAAATATTCTTAAAATTCGCTTCAATTTTAGCGTCTGGCATCGAACCCGGGTCTTCCTGGTGAACTTACTAAGCGGCACAATAGAAGATCACTATATCTAACTATGTGTGAAAATTCAAGTAGAAATATTTGCTACAACTGCTTCAAACGACGTTCTACTTTTCACGAATATAAATGTCTCTCTGGATTCGAACCAAGGACGATCGTGGGAATCTAGAACATGTTCCTGAAATTTATCTATAATCTCTATCTGTATGCTGAATTATAAGTTTCTATATAATTGGGAAATGGTTCCAAAAAATTCTTAAAAATCGGATCATATACGGATTTTAGAGACGCCTGGTGGTGAAACCAGGAAACATTGGTAGCTGTGAACTCACAGTTTGACTAGTAATGACAAGATCTTATCTTATGCAAAGTTTCAAGTAGATATAATATCGGGAAGCACCTAAAATGTGTTTCCATAATCTCCATAAGAAATGCATTGAGGAATGTAAATGGTCCTCTGGGATCGAACCAAGGACCATAAGGGAATAGGTAAAATTTGATTATGAAATATAATTATGATATATAACGCCATGCCGAATTTAAAGTTTCTATGTCATCGGAAAAGGGTCCAAAAAAAATCTTAAATATCGCCGCAATGCATTTTAAACGGCCGATTTTTGCCCCGACCTAGCATCGAATCAAGGATAATATTCGTAGATGTCTTTATGGTTTCCTTTTGATGTGCACGGCATCTAGCGATCCCTCGAGTTTCAACTCTCTCCTTTTCCTGGAAGTGCCTCAAATAAATTTTCGAAAATCCCCGCCATGTATTCTTATGGAGAAATTCGCGACTTTGGGGCCTTCTGGAATCGAACCCATGACACTGAGGTTCAAAGTCGCAATTTTTCTGGTGGTTACACGTTATGGCCAATACGTCGTAAAAATTTCAAATCGATGACGCTTCTAGTTTAGGCTGTGAATTAGTATCCTATCTATCTATCTATCTATCTATCTATATCCTTGAATGAATCCGGAGAAGCATCTATATTTAATAGATATATATATAAGTAAAATGTTGCTTGCGTACTGCAAGTATATTGATAACACAAATTTCAAGTCGACATCATGTCAAGAGGGTCCTCAAAAGAAAAAAAGGATTGTAAATATTCTTAAATTCGCTGCAATTTATCCGTCCGGCATCTAACCATGGTCTTCCTGTTGATACATACTATGCAGCATAACAGAAGATCACCATCTCTAACTAGTTTTGAAAATTCGAACAGAAATATTGGCTGCAACGGCCTCAAATGAAGTCCTACTTTTCACATATATTCGTTATGTGAGAAATATTAATGTGTTCTGGCATCGAACCCAGGAACAGCATGGTCTTATCTAAATTTTTTTATTTATTCTAATTTGGACTTCCATTCAAAAGGGTTTTTATGTTTATCGAAGGCGTTGCATGAGGAATTGGCGCTGATCACTAATGTTAAAGTGAAATAACAGATAAAAAATTCTGTCAGTATCACAGAAGGAAATTTAATGACTTTTTGACAGTTATGTAAACCAATGTATCTGAGAATCATAATACAAGCTATCCGCTAGTTTTGATGTATTAGCCCTTGCAACATATATTTAATTCTCCATCCATCGATTGCAGCAGATCATTCCGTCATTCCACTTTTGTAAACTGAGTGAAGTTGGAAATGTAATTGCTTACTGCCGAAAAGTTTATCGAATGATCTAATAGCCTATATCCAAATTCTAATGGCATAGCTGATCTCTATTTCACGTAATTGATATTTATTCCGAGTTAGATTAATCTCATTAAATATCTGTACGGCAATTTGCACTCCCTAAATTGAAATAGTTTGTGGGGTGTAGAAAAAAATCAATGATATCAGTTAATGGAAATTCTCATCAGAGAAAATTAAAAGATTATTTCGTAGTGCCTGATTAATAATACTACTTTTAATATATTATACTACGTAAAAATCTTTATTTACGTTTTTAGTTATTTAGTTATAATAACACCCCATTGAACGAAGACTTGTATTAACCACATCTAAGAGAAGTGATCCTCAATTATTTGCTGCTTATCAGACTTAAGTCTCACTACGTTGTTTTAATAACTGTTTGTGGCTGTTGGCTGGCTATTATATTTTTCGCTTCATTCTTGTATTAATTATATTTCATACTACGATTTTTTTTCCGAAAGCATTCAATTGAGTTATTTTCTCCGCTTCCAAAACTCCTACTTTTTAATTAATAAATTTTTATTGTTTTTAAATTTCAATTTATTTGTTTCCTCCGTATTCAAATCGTGATACTAGTTTTAAGAGAAAATTACTAGCATCTCCATAGCCAAACAGGGAGAGCCTAAACGATAATTAATTAACAAAAGGTATATCTGTAAAGAAATATTTTGGCTTCTCTGAATACCGGTGAATGATGTGAGCAACGCCAATAAAGATGGCTATTGGAGATTTTAAACCTCTAAGTAGGTATATCGTCTATTTTTTCTTGAGATGTAACATATTAAAAGACATTCATTTTATCAAACTTGAGAAAGATAAGATATTATGGAGTCAGAGAAGTAAAATCAATAAAGAAATCGGAAATTTCATAACCGAGAGAAAATCGTTTGGCGATAGATAACGTTCCGTCATAATTAATTATTTTTCGTACTCTCACGAAAAGTTTGTGCCCTATTATATCATGCCCCTCAAGAAATATTGATGAGAAAGTTTTCATCTTAATGTTATTTGAAGGTTAGGGTTCTGTAAATTATTAAAAACTGCGCAAAAAATATACACAAAAACGTTTCGCCAACATGTTGTGACTGTTCTTGAGAAGATGGAAACATTTGCACATTTTGATATTTTTGCACGGTTGATATTTCTTTGTAATTGATTATACTCTTACATTTATCGAATACGAAAAATTTCATGTTTATTTTTATATTTTTTACTTATTTGAATATTAAACTCTTACGTCTTTAAATAGCGTAAAGGTATTTACCAGTCATTTGTATTTCTTTCATTCAACTTAATACGTATGTACGTTCTTCAAAGGTTCTATTCCATGAACAACATACCTCCGCAATATTCCCAGGGAAGCGGATCAGTGGCGTTTGCGAAATACGGGTGCGTGACCACTTCCGGCGCGGGAAGTACTTCGGTGGAAAGATCCTTGAACCGTGCCATCCAAATCCCTGGTGGCTGTACTCACTCCGAGCGCCTGTTTTCCAAAGGAATTGAAACATCCAATTTGAAGGCCGCGCCGCGTATGAATTATGAATTCTCCCCAAGAGATGTCGCTGCAGTGAAATCTACCGATGGTTCTGTCGATATAGTGAGCGGCATTATGAAATAATTTCGCCAAAATTATAATATCTACTCCATGTTTGGAAGATTCCGTTGGTGCGGATTTTCTTTTTGGCTCATTTGCTTTGTATCGAAGACGGTTCTTCTTCTTCCGATTTTGGTGTCTATAGACTAGACTAAATCTTACCAGCGACATCCATAATCACAAACATCCACGGTCATCTGTGTCAAAATGGTTAGTGTTCAAGCTTTCCAATACTGACATCGCGCTGTTCTAGTCCCTGATAACCGGATTCCCGTCAAGTGTATGGGAGTTTGTGTTTTTCGTATATGTCTGTGCGTGAATGAAACGAAATCATTGGGGGTACCTATTTCCGTTAAAGAAATAATTCATTATGTATTGCTGCAAACTCATCTAGAGCAAAAGCATCCTACTCAGAGTTCTTTAACCTCGCAGAAAATTATCGATTTTCAGAGGTTGCTCTACCTTTTCAGGAATTATGACCTCCATTATTTATTCCATCTATGCAATATTTTCTTTTTTAATCACTTTGTTGATTGTTCCTAGCCACTGTTCATATCTGTATCTTTTCTTGTCAACACCGATAAAAAATATTTTAGCGATTTCCTGTATCTATGTCGTTTTCCTCTGCTATTTCCATTTCTCATACGCCATGTTTGAATGCAATGATCTACGCCGTTTGAGTTTCGAGCATTCGGCCGAAGTAGTCAAATATTCTTTCATTCAATCTTTAGATTACAATCTTTAGGCTACAAAAACTACCTTTCTTGATGATGTCCTCTGGTCCCACATTTTTCGTAAATTGAAATGTTGCTTTTCCATCTATATTTTTAATATTAACAAATTTTGGCCGTTAAAAATTTTTTTTTTAATTTCTCCATCCTTCGTGCTTAGGCCATTTTGCATATGGATTCCCACCTGGATTCGGAACCGGGATCGCTTTTGCCGAGGCTAAACTCGCTGCCCACATTCGGGATTCGGGAGCCTCCCTTCTTCCTTTTCAATCTATCATTATATTAAGCTGCAATAACAAAACATTGCAATATTATTCAGCTAATTACAAAATATTTACTGATATCCAGGGGTTATTCTTTCAATTTTTAATGTTTAGACTGGCTAGATATAGAATTTTAACAGACAAGGGCGTCGCCAGCCACTGGGCTAGGGGGGGGCAGGCTAACTGATAAAATGAAAAATGCCTTACTTACAGGGACTAGTTTATTCATGCCCGCTTCTTACTACAAATATGTCAAATCTTTCAAAAATTAATGTATTGAAAACTAGAGGAGTTTAACGCTTATATGGCCAACTCATTAAACTTTCCAAGATAGTAGTTTACATAAGCAAACTATTGGAAACTTATCATAAGTTTTGTTTGTATTTCTACTTTGGATATGTCCAATTCCTATTAAAAAGTCAGTTTTTTTCGATGCTAAAATATTTTGATGCTGTAGATATATACTTCCCGAGTCTCTGAGAGTTCTTTCTTCCAAGAGGTTGCCAAGCGTGAAAAGGAAAAAATAGTTACGGTTATTTGACAAGCGATATAAAACGTCTCAATAAATCACCGCATTGGTGCACCCATCCTTATTTGAACATCTTTCGTTATTAGACTATATCATCAGCAGCTTTCTTAGGAATGACTTCATCCGTTGCTTTTAAAATTACCTCCTCTTCTAAGAAACAAAAAATCATTTATATCAGATGAAATTTTCTGGTAGGCTTACAATTAAGTCTGATATCGTTATTTATTTACTAGCCATGTATTCAATTGAATCCGTCACATACCGCAGAGTAAAAATTCGGCTGCATTAAAATATTCTGTAGACTCTTGATTATAGTTGATATTATAATTGAATTTGCAGAAATCAGGTTATATACCAAGGTGGAAAAAATGAAGACGACAACTTACAATTATTTAGACTAAGTGATTGGTGGTTTAACCAGCAGAGAGATGATACAAAACCCAGTCTTACGCACTGAGTGTTCAAAGGAAACAAAAGTTTCCACGAAATGAAATTTTGAATGGGCATTGCATAACCAGATATGAGATTCGTGGGATTCTATCACAAGAGAAAAAATTGGTTGCATCGAAAAGGAAGCTGAAGAATTTAAGTCACAGTTTTAACCGTTTCTCAAATTTATTTCAAGTCATCAAGTCACAGTTACGATAAATATGTGCGTAACTTATTTGCACAATACCTTTCAGCTGACTGATTTGCTTCCAAAATGGTATATTATTAATAATATCATCGAAAATTAATTTTTACTGATATCTTGTATAGCTCCAATACTTTTACAAATTTCTACGGAAACCCGGTTATTGAATTATTTTCGTAACTATACAGCAAATTAACGGGTAATTATAAAATAAGGATCAGTATATTTTATATCATCCCGAGTAATGAAGAGTCTACTGTACAGACTTTTAATAGTCCAGAATGCTTAACAAAGGAACCAGTTCCTTTGGAATTATCGCTAAACTCATCTTGAGATGTGCCCTCCGATAACAGCCCTAACATAAGAAAATCCTAATTTATGCAACTAATAATGGTTATTTTACAAAAAACTACATAGACATTAACTTACGTTTTCCCGATAGAGGCCTCGAGCTATTAGCGGACTGTGAAAAAAATTTTCGGATGTCCATCTGTACTGTATGAAATCCAAACTAAGCTCTCCTTCTAACTGTTCCCTGTGAATTTCTCAAATGCACTATTCACGAGCCTAGCTTTGCATTCACACCCTCAAAACAGTCACATGCAACATATCTAACTGAGCGTTCTATCAACTTGTTTGTCTCTCAAATGTAATCTTAATCTCTGTTTTCAGGGTGTAAGTTTCGAATTACTTCTCGAATGTTCCCTTGTGTTTTTGCGAGGAGTAAACGAACCAGCACTTTCGAATTCTTCTCATGGGAATCTTATCTTATGGTGTGAGTCATCTAACAAAAGGATATGGTTAAGAAGTGCATGCGTTGAACATTGTGTGCGAAACACTCGTAGCGTCCCATTGATATCGATGTCGGCTCTAGGCCTGCTCTGCTACCGAAAACATCAACTTAGCTGTAATTGGAGCCATATTTACTGGCATGCAAAGCTTTCGCTGAATTTATCAAGCAAATGATTGGGGTATTGTACTCTTCAGCAGAAAAAGCACAGAGCTAATCATAGGACTTGACTCTTGGGGGGGGGGGTTTGAACCCCTAAACTTCCCCCCTCGCTGCGCCACTGCTTGGGCCTATTTGCAAAATACTCACCGTAAAACTTTCTTATGTCCATTTTGAAGGGAAAACGAAAAAAACTGAATCCTTTGTCTTCTGCCGGCGATTGTCGGACGATACTCTAGGAAGTTTGAGAGAGAGGACATAATCGCATAACCTCGCGCTCTGATCCAATCGAGAGGCAGTTCTAACTACATTGTTCACCCTGAAACCGAACTTTTCTTCTTTTAGAAGGGAAGGGGCGAAGGAAAGGAGGGATGGCTGTTGACTCTGCTGCAAAGTATTGTTGAAAGATTTATGCTGCGCTGGAGGTATAAATGAATTTCCTACGAGGAAGTACTTTTCCCATCACTGGCGTTTACACCTGCCAACACTTGACTTTGTTTTGGGTCTAAATTCTTTTCAAATACGCTCGTGCCTAAAAATTGTTTCTACAACACATCCCGAACCAAAATAGGAATGGGTTCCAGGGGGGGCAGCTGCCCCCCCCTGGCGACGCCCATGGTAACAGATAGGTTGGAGATTTGTGTGTCATTTCAACATTACGTTTCTTTTGATGAACTGTTACAATACAATGATAATCCATTTATGGGAATAGATTGTGGCTAACTTTACTAACAAGTTTGTAAGTAAACAGAAAATGATTTATTGAATAAATATTTAGAACAAATGTTTCTACAAATGAACTTAATAGACATGACATGAAATGTAAATGTGACAATTAGCGTGCGTTGCTTATGTTTATATTTAAAATTAATCAGTTGGTGATCGCTGCCTTTTAACAGAAATATTATTGCGCTTATTAAAGAGAGAAGCTCGTAAAAGCACTTTTAATGAAACATTCGGATTCACAAAAATCTCTACAGTCCGTGAGCGACGAGCTGAACTGCAATCTCTTCAACGTGAATAACTCTTCAGTTCATGAACCTAATGAACGGAAATGAAGCGTCAGGATTATAAGAAGCACACATTCAAGGAATAAACTAGTTTCTGCTATCGAACGCTGTAACGGTTCGGGTCCTTTTCTGCAAGGATTTTCGCCGTACTCGCCTAAAGGACGTGACGTAAAGAATTTGCTAAATGGCCATTCTGCCCGTGTTTCTGGGCTAAGTGAAACCATTGAGGGCTAAAGGAGGGATCGATTCCTATCTAAATAGCTTTGGAAACTCCGTATCTTTGACCATAATTGGAATCGGTTAGTAACAACATTCCTCAGCACCTATAGGACCTCTTTTATCGGATTTATCGGATCAGTTCTTCCGAAAATTCCGCTCGCCCTTAGAGGAAAGCCGCTAAAAGTTTCTTCAGGTATCCTTCTCGCATCATCACCTAATAAAACATCGTCATTATAATTAGAAGTGATCAATCATGGTAAAAATTTACCTTTACCTTTGATTGAGCTTATTGTTTCGACTTTTTCTTCCGCAACCACAATCCAAGTCCGCTTCTTTCGTGCAATTGGTTTCCGTTGATTCATCCCGGATGTTGTCAGTGTAAACTCTAAATGCCTTGACATTGAGGGTACTGATTGAAGGTCGGGGTTTTGAACATTATTTATTGACCCTAAACTATTAGGAGGCAACAAAATGGACTTCGTTAGGGTCATGTACGACTGATCACCCTCGATGTTTTAACATGATTTCTTCACTCAACCTCACCGCATATAAAATTAAGATCTATTAAAGGGGAGTGAGGCTTACAAGGTATGATGAGGAGTGAGGTATTTTTCCCTTACTTTCCTCACCATCCAAAATACTACAAGAGGAAGGTGTTTACGTGAGTAACAATGCTTCTACGAGTGAAATGTTTGTAGCATTTCATAATGAGAGAACTTAAGTATTGCTATTATTAGTCATCACTAGTACCTCAGTGGCTTTTAGTTAATCATATTAATAAAAAGACCGTGACAAAAGTAAATAAAAGGTACATTTTCTCTACCATCTACCAAAAGACGGATAAAAACACTACATTCATCAAGATTTAGCAGAAACTCTTTATGTCTGCCCTTTGAATGTTTGTCACCTTTATGCTATACAATACCATATAGTATTTCATCGAGAAGTCTTTGAAATGTAGTCATCCAGGTAAAGGCTCCATTCATTCAAAAGTGGTTGGATCAGAGATGGAGATAATTTTTCCGCCAAGGCCTCATTAAATATTTGTTCACACAAGGAAGGTTGCAAGCAAAACCATCAGGTCCCTCTTGATTTGGGTGTTGCCAACATTAAAACCGTCTAAAATCGAAACTTTATGAGAAAACAAATATATTCGCCCAGTGATCTAAAAGATATTTTTTCCTCTTCATCTTCACTTAGTGTCATTAGTAAGTTTAGGAAACAAAAGTTTTTAAACACAGACATTTGTTTCCGGGAGTGATTTCAGTGAGAAAATAAATAACTTCTAATGAACTTAAATTTAGGTTATGGACACCAGAGAGAGGATAAACAGAGGTGAATAATAAATTCATGACTGCAACTCGAACTCAGACCTCCCACTTTCCAGACACGTATTCTGACCCTTTAAATAGACCCGGGGAAGTTTAGTATTACAACTATTAAGGTATTCTAACCACAATACTTCCGCGGCATGGTATTTTAGTGGTTAGACTACTATTTTGGATAGACTCCGGCATAAGCCCCTCATGGGTTCGTGTCTCACTACTTTTAATTTCTGTTCATCCTTGGGTTTTCCAGTTGTACGCCTGTAATTGTTAAGCTACCACTTTTCCCTTCTCATCCACGATAGATCTTCTAACTTATCAAGAGAGTTTTTGCCTCCCATGGACCAAAATGCGTTTAAATTCGAGAATAATGTCAAAATACGTGTCCTTTGATATCCTTCTCAATTGTAACTTCACTTTCTGCTGCTCCAATGGTGTGCTCCAGAAAAAAGAGAGCCTTTCCCTGTACGGAGGAACTGAAATGGAGGGATCGATAAACTCATTAAAAATTTGGCAACAGAGAGGCGCTTACTCGAAGAATGTCTCCCAACGATTAAATAATTTCGTATGACTTTCGTATCTTCGCGCTCGTCTTACGAATACGAAACGGATACGTTCAGCCTCGGGCGGACTTCTTTTGCATATCTGGAAAGAATTCCGAAAATCTTCACTCATTTTCTCCGCATTTGCCTGCTTCCATTCATATTCGAGGTATTCTGCGAGATCCCCACCGAGGTTATATCCTCCTCGTTCTAACCATCTCTCATCTCTTCCATATGATGAATCCCATGTGCTTGAAAACGATAAGTTCCATCCTCTCTTCCTTAATAATGTATTTAACGTGACTCCTTGGAAAAGGTCTCTAGGGTAAAGCGTGAACTATCTTTAAAGTGATCCCTATCTTACGACCTCACCTCCGCGTGAAAACTTGTCTGCAACGTTTACTAACACCAGTTTACTAAGACGCCGGAGTTATATTCCGCGGTGATACTATGTAACCGAAGTAAGAGTTTAGTTTTATGAGAAAACTTCGGAATCTACTAGTCGTGGACGTTATTTTCAGGTTCATCGTGAAATCGTCCGCCTCATATTTTTCGAATTCTGTGTTGAAGCGAAACAATTCAGGCTTGAAAAATGCCGTTTTAGATAGAGATGGATTGCTTTCTCGTGATCTTGCAGTATGGAAATTGTTTTACATTATTGAAGAGCACTTGTATAGAACTAATATTGATTTCCTCAATACCATTTGAGTTTGTATCCAGCTAGGTAGATATGCTACCAAACACAGGCCTTCTGTTTCGAAATGTAACATTTGCTTGACATGTTGCAATAGCGAAGGTATTCCATTATTAGTGTCTTAGTATTATCATCTTTATATTATACTATAATTTCAGTTATACAGTAAAAGTGGTAATATCTATTTAAAATATATCTGTAAAATCTTAACTATCAGTGTAGCTAATATTACACCGAATACCTGATCGTTATTTCAGTGAGTATCCGGTAACAACATTTATTACCAATAAGTGTTTTTAACGTTATAATTTTACAAGTAAAACTTATAGTATCAATATTACAATACTAAAATGCAAGTATTGAGGGCATTAAGGTATATTTTACACGATTGTAAGATTATTTTTAGATCTTGACTGTTTTTATCACCATCGTTACTATTCCATCACGATCATTTTATAAGCTTTTGTCTTCCACCTACGAGTTGGGAAGTCTCAAAAAATGCGTTTGATCTTTATCACAAGCTGAATTACATTTCCATATTGTTTAGTTAATTCAAAAAAGACAAAAAGATGGAATATTTCGTCAGAAGAATAACCGTAATAAGACATTTTTATAGTTTAATCGAAAGATTCAAATAATCCGAAAAAAAATTATTTTTCCCTTGGATATTTTAGCCATATCTGCTTAAAGGTGACCTAACCGTAATTAAACGTAATGTTTCCTTCGGAATAATATTAATTTTCTCATCTAAAATCATGATTTTTTACTTAAATTTTTAAGCAAATCAGTAGCTTCATTTGTCTCTCCTCGTTCAAAATGAAGGGGCGTTAAACGTTGCGTATTAATTCTCGAGAATTACCTGATCAAATAATGACCGAATGCATGAAGAAGACAAATTCCAAATAATCGCACCCATTAATTATGTTTGGGGCTTGTAAACAATATTCCAATACTTTAACGAAAGTTTTGCCAAGTTTTCCCGAGAGCTCCAGTAAAATTTATGAGCTCGGCTTTTCCCACGTTCTTTCCAGTTCAAGGTTGCTCACGGCCAATGAAACGGAGAAGTGTACAGTTGGTGTGCAGATGGAAATGCTGATAACGTAAGACATGGAAATGATTCCATTTGCCTTATTCTCTCCCTACTTAGCTACTCCTAATTCTGACGTCACTCACTAGATGGCGAGAACGACTCAGAACGCTTTTCATGCCTCATGCGTGTATTCTGACACATTTAAACTTCGTGCAATTCTTCCTTATTTCCACATTGTTATTTTTCATGCTCATCTCTCCAGCGCCTTTTCTATCTACACCATTCTGTTTCACCTTCTGGGTGCCCTCTCTCCGAGTTTTTGCGTGTATTTTGAAGAGCGTTTCCCGGAAATTTTCGAACGATCAATGGGTACAGAGAGAAAGGCGAGGTAGCTCGTGCTAGCATAGATAAATGAACATCGGTTTTGTTTCCCTGACTGCTTTGTTACTCTTTCCAAGTAAGGTTAATGGTTCTGCCTGTCATTCTTTCCGCTTCAAGCCCCTACAGAATTCGTTACTTCGGAGTACATACAAAGTACTGAATTTTGTTCTGCTCAAAATACGACTCTATTTTTTCAATAAATAGCGCACATAGCGAATGCCAAAGGACTCGATATAGCCTTAAATAGTCGAGTATAGACTTAAGACAGTGCTAATTATTTGAGGATATTATTTCACCGGACCATTAAGATCTCCGGAATAATTTTTATTTTAAATAATTTTTTATAATAAAGTAAGTAATTTCTTATCAATATAATACGTACTATCTAATATGATATTTAATTATAAAATCTCGGTAAATATTTTGTAAAATGAAATTTTTAAGATTAACTTTTAATTACAGTTATCTATTATAGGATAACTATTGTGCATACATTATAAAATTAAAATTGTATAGGTACTTTCTATATTAGCGTCAAATTTTATATATTGAGTAGTTACTAGAAAAATTTGGTAAAAGCTATTGTTTCAGAAGCCAAAAGTATAATTTGTATATAAACTATTACAGCCATGAAGTTAGAATTATTTATATAAACGTTGAATGTATTTTTAATTTAATGTTTACTTATAGCATTGAAATTATATTCAATTCTCATGAACATTTCTTAGCTGGACAGTTATTATCAAATATAAAATATCTTATAAATCTTTACGATTATTCACATCGAATAATTACTTAAGCAGTTAATTCACTCGAACGAACCTAATGCTCATTTAAAGCTCTCGAAAATTCGAGAAGCATTGGGAGTTTCCTTAGATTCACCTCAGCTTGGGCAACTCTGACACGAAAAGCGTAACAACATCACACAGGCTTTGATTGAAAATATCTCCCCCTCGTGGCCCATATTTCACTCCGTTTTCAGACTCAAAGGTGTGCAGGACGGACTTATAAGACACATTTCACATTCAGGGCCACCCTCTCGCTCATAGCAGCACACATTTCCCTCCATTTTCATTCCTCACCTGACCCC
Organism: Sympetrum striolatum; assembly: GCA_947579665.1. Lineage (NCBI taxonomy): Eukaryota > Metazoa > Arthropoda > Insecta > Odonata > Libellulidae > Sympetrum > Sympetrum striolatum. The sequence goes on from OX388352.1 coordinate 89,508,138, forward strand.
CTTCTCACCCGATAAAGCTTTCCACGAAGTCACGGACTAACCACCCTTTCTCATGTTGACCCGTGTAATGCATCACTCCTTCCCAGCACTGCATTGCGTCGAAGGCTTCCAAACTAATGGTAGCTGCAAAATCACATTCCGCCGTCTTATTCGGTCAGCGGCAACTGTTTTGAGCATGTCGGAGAGCGACTCGAGGGCTCCTCAAAGGAAATTAGATTAGTGAAAGAGTAGAGAAGGAATAAGTTATTCGAAATTTTCTAATTGAATTTAGCCAGAAACATCCCCAGCTCTCCGGCTTTCACGGGAGAGCTGGTAAAAGTTTAATTTGCTCGAAAGATTTTAGGGCCCGTTTTCATTTGTAATGCACTTTAGCTAGCCGGAGTTAAAAGTAAATTTACGTACTCTGTTCCGCAACTCTGTCCTTTAATCCGAGCGTTTGATTTCCTTTCCGACCAAATCATATCCGTGAAAAGAAATTAGAATTGTAAAATTCTTTGAGAGAATATGATATGTGAATCATTCATGAGAATCATATAAGCTATGAAGATGTAATGAGACAACTACAGTATGAGGGGTGAGGTAGTTGGGGTAAAGCCCTTGCTTTATTTACTGAACCAGAATGTTATGAGTGGAAAATTTTCGCATATCTATTGCAAAGTGACCTCATGAATAGCACTAAACGTAGAATGTATTAATGTAAATATTTTAAATAGAAGTAAATACTAAAAATAATACTTTACTGTTGATGAAAAGCCAATTTCATACCAGTAATGAGCATTGTGCACACGATTGCCATTACGTCAGGCGTACGTAGTCAAACACCGTTTCAATTAAGTTTACCTTTATTTCATTCATTTTTGTTTTGAAGTTACAAAAGAAAATTATAGTAATGAGAGAGGTACTTTATCACCAATTTTTACCATTATTACCGTGATATATGTATATCTTTACTATAAGGTTCATCATAGCCAGTTATAGAAAACACTGATTAGCTTAATTATTAAATAAAAAACTATTTTTGCAGCTAAGTAATTTCAATGACTATATATTGAAAGTATTGTACTTTATGAGAACGTACTGAACGCGTTGATTAATAAAAAAATGTTTTCAGACATTTACTTGAAATTTCTATTACTTCGCAAGAATGTGATTGTGAAATTCTAAACTTTTCGTTTCTCTCTTCCGTTTCGACTTAAACATATAAAAAATATTTTTATTTTATTTATTCTTTATTATATTAATTGTTTATTGTTTAATTTATACAATTAATATATTTATTTTACTTTTTAATACAAAAGTAATCATAGTTAAAGAATTTTACCAAGTAAAGCCAGTACTGCGCTTATCAATTACTTGTTGTATGAATGTAAACTCCCTCAAATCTATTTGGTATACAATATAAAAATCTCACTTTGTAGAAAGAACACCTTCGCACATCGAGTTTAATGCCTATTTCTTTGGCTATGAATAAGATTTTATTAAATGTTTATAAAAATAATGTGTAGAAGAATAAGCATTCATTATACATCATATAAATATGAAAATGTTTGCAAGAGATGGGAATTTAAGCTTCTAAACTTTTGACCCACCTCGATGGTGTATCATTCAAAGAGAATTAAAGTGGGAGGGCACCTGTATTGAGTACAGCTAACGAACCTTCAAATTTCCTTCTGATGACGTAGTTTGCAGTTAGCTCCCATCTTCCTCCAGCTTAGCATGTAAACATTTTGCCTAAAAGTCGTTAACTCTCAATGATTAGGGATTTGTAAGCAGGCTGCTTCCTGCTCCAGCATACGCCTTCCGACAGCTTGACAATTGCCGAAACATCTCAGCGACTACTCGCCGATATTGTGTAAGCCGAAGTCGTAACCTGCCTACCGTGTTATCGGAAACAGCTATAAACAAGGCTTTAATTGATTTTCACGTTAAAGGCGTTACGGTCTCTGTTCCGAACGTAGGCTGTACTGTAAGGCTTTTCACGCTCAAACGTTTGGAGGAAGGAACAATGCATACGGCAACCACGGACATTCTTTCAATTATGGCATAGATATTGCTTTGCACATTTTTCTGTAGGTATTATATGATAGCATTATCGATGGTTTCTTAGTTGGAAATATAAATCGCTAATCTCCATTGGTTTGAGATTCATCTCATTAATGGCAAGTTCTTTTGGAATGTGAGTAAATTTTCATAAAATATCCGACATCAATAAAAGTGAAATTTGAAATACTCGCTGTCGAAAATAAGCATTAGGTATTTCATCTTTCTTAGTCATCCTAATCATTTGTGCGAATCGTAAAGTTTGGCAAATATTAAACGTCACCCTTGGTCTAACAAAGGAAATAAATATGTATCAACGTGAAGTGGTTCGAACTTCTTCTCTACGTAAGTATAATTTGTGTTACATTCCTACCTGGATACAGTATGTATACACTTTATACTTTCTTAATTTGTACCCACCTGACACGTAAAATAGCTATGAATTTAATTGGATATCCGCCTATGCATATTAATCATTCTTATATTCGTTTCCACAATTGCAGATCGTTATTATCCCTACCCAATAAAATTTGAAGCTCTGAGATTCTTCAAGCAAAGGAAAGTTTAGGAAGTGCTATTATCGCTTTAACTACATATCTAAGTAAGGAAATCGAAATTAATAAACGAAATTATGACAAGAAGAATGAGAAAATTGATTGTTACAAAAAACGTGAGAACGAAATGCAAGTGAAAGCAAAGTCAGACGTTTAGAGATAATTAAAAAAAGGGTGATCGACCTTTTGTGCCAAATACAATGACACACAAACAAAGTAAAGTGATTAACTCAGCTATCATAAAAAAGTGGCTAATTTTAGGGTAAGGTTTCGATGAGAGGCGAAGGCTTACTGCCGTGAGGAATCTGAAATAATATCATTTCATAAAAAATTTACTCTTTAATAAATCTTTTTCTCAAGAAAACCTAAAGTTGCCCAATGAAACTTCGAATTTAATACTCGTGCCTGGCTTGTGTTACCATTTGGTTTGTTGGAATATTCTTCTAAAAATTGAATTTTACATTACCTAATTACTGATAAGGCTATTCCCTTTTTAAATAATGGAAGTGCCTAGTATCGTTTCGTTTTTAAAAAGCAATCTAGTAAGACAAAACGCATTTTATGCTGCCGATGGTGATAGAAGAACGGTTAAAATGCTACTGTATCAGCAGTAAGGTCCTTGGTTCTTGTCTCGTTTAAAAATGTATATAAGGGAAGAAGCGAAAAATGGTTATTAATAAAATAAGTGGATGAATATTCTTCCAAAGCCGTTTTTGTCAGCATTCCGTTCCTACGTTGCCACCGGCTCTGGAAACACCCATTTGTATCTCAGTAGCCAAGATTTTTCGATGGTTTCATCGTTAGTTTGACTTTATTTTTTCAACGCATAAAGTTAGTTTAAAACAATCCGCTGGAACGTTCATATGAGAATTTCCCACACGTGACGTCTCGTTCGCTCATTTCTCCTATTTCTTTTCACCTTAAATTCCAAGAAGGAATTAAGGGTTATTTAGAATGATGCCTATATAATTGGTGTTCCAGGACCTACAGTTCTTTCCAAAACCGGTGACAGCGTGGGTGCAGAAAGCTAAGAAAATCGGCTTTAGGAGAGTTCATAATTTTTTAAATTCTTATTTTTTCGTTCAATATTATTATAATTATCCTTCATGTAATTGTGGACGGATATTTTTATGATACCCAAAAACAAGATGAATAAAACTATACTCGTTTGCAGAAATACCCGAATCGATTTATTTACATTTTTTTAAATAAAATAATTATTTATTTAAAAATGTTGATGAAATGTCAAATAATAGATAAAACTTTTGAAATTTCACGAGCTCCACACTTGTAAAATGGCCAAACTGCAACTAAACGGTCATTCGTGCTGTTCTTTCCCTCTAAAATGTCGAAGCAGTAAACGTTTCGATTATGATTTCAGGTGATCGATTTCCGCGCGTACAGACCTTCTGCAGCTGTTTTTATTTACTGGATTGATTCGTTCGGGTGGTTCAATAAAAAGAGCATCGAGGCGCGGTAATTTTCGGCGAATATTACTGAGAGCAGCAGAGGTTCACTTCCGCATACCGATGAGTGGCGAAATTCCTATCGGGTGATACTCATTCTTAGAAATAAAAGCAGATTGCGCGCGTTTTTCCCTCCGAGTTGTCAATCCACGAGCAATGACAAAGCAGCGGGAGAGAGAAGGATACGACAAACACAGATTCCTCTGGATGATGAAACGGAGGTGGCGTTGGAGAATTTTTGAGTTCGGCATTAAAGGGCGTGGGAAGAGGCGTCAAAAATGTCGAAAACTAATGGAGCGATCGCAAAATACACGGGCGCAGACAAAGGGTGAAAGGCAGACAGAGGAAGGACGTTTTTTCGGATTGAAAGACAGGTCGTTGAAAGAGCGATGGTTTCATCGTTAGTTTGACGTAATTTTTTCAACGTATAAAGTTAGTTTAAAACAATCCGCTGGAACGTTCTTACGAGAATTTCGCGCTCGTGACGCCTCGTTCGCTCTTTTCTCCTATTTCTTTTCATCATAAATTCCAATCGGGTTATCTCCAAATCAAAATGTCTGTCTGCTATTACTAAGCATCCTACAACGAGATCTAACACGCGCAGTAATTTCGTAGTAAATGGCCAAAGTTTTTAGGTTACTTTTTTGTAAAGTCGACGAAGGTTATGCGCGAGACGTATCCTGACTCTAATCAATATGCGTTGGTCGGATATCTTGGAAAGTCATGATAAGTTCTAAATAAACTAAAGAGGCCTTCATAACTTCCACTAAATATTTAGTTAATGACCAATTTGGGCCAAAAATACGGCATCCGATGCATAATGCAAAAAAATAAGCATTTTTATACTAAACCATGGGTTTTGTTGTTAGGAGGTAGGGAGAGAGAGGTGGGGGTAGGAAGTAAAAGTTTCTTGGTTAGGTTAAGGAGAGGAGAAGGGTTTTACCTTCGATATTATCTTCCAAATTCATTTGTAGAATTGAATGTTGAAAATTTGAGGGGAACATTAATGGCCAGAGAATGCTTATTAGTGATTCTTTCGGCTTTAAATAATTCGAAAAATAATGCAGACCTTTGATAAATTTGTGAAAAATTAATCTGCAGATACGGAAATAAATAAGGGTGTTGAAGACGAAAAACGAGTGATTAATGCGTTTCAGTTTCCATCGTGTTCCAGACAAAGAATTTTAAATTTCGGACAAAATGAGAGCCATCAGCTTTAAATCCAAGCGTAAAAAATGAAAATTAGTTCATTTTTATTGACATGGAAATGCGATAAGCCGCAAATGCTATCTCTATTTTTCATCGTATCTCAAATGTATTGCTTGTAATAAATCCGCTACTCCTCGGTTTCTTTTATCCTCTACTAAAACTTTTACGGACTCCATTACGAGTTTATGAGCTATGCTGCGGCGTAAAAAGATACTCCGCCAAAAATGGCCGACTTTCGAAATAATATTTAACTAAAATTAAACACAAATACCGTACCAAAGTCTAAATTGCGTAGATCCTCTTTTTATATCATATTTATGCAGTATAGAAATATTAAATGCGATGAGATACGTAAATGAACACTTATCACAATATTAAAATCGTAAAAATGGCAAATCATGCGTTCTTGTTTTATTAAGTTACGTTTATTCTTCTCAAACGAAAACTGATGGTCAGTTTTATGATATTTAAAATTGTGCATGCTGTTTGGTTATGAATATTATAAATAATATTCATTTTTTACCTATAAATAACTGTAGGAATGAAATCTGGATTTCTATCTCTAAGATACACCACAGCGTATTTTTTGTTTTGTATCTGGCCATCAAAGGATTTTCTTGGAATGAATGTATGTATGTATGTGTGTGTTTACTGACGAATCAGCCTCTCGGGCTATTATTGCCACGAATAGCAGGACCTCACAAGTCTTCTTGGAATGAAATTGCTCGGGTTTCAAAGTAATAATTTTCGATCAAAAATGCGCGTACAGCGTTTTCTTTTACGCACTTCCATAGGCGTCGTTTTTCAAATAGTGTATCAACGACAAATTGTTTCACAGAAGCCGCTCCATCGAAATAAATTCCACATCTGCTACCGTAAAAGCAAACTGTTGTAAAAGTTGATATCATCGGATTGTAATATAATTATTAAAATTTATAATCGTACGATAATGTTTCCTTCTGTTTCATTTTGTTGTGGATAATCATCACGTGTGGGATAAAATGAGTTCAGCATTCGGAGAAGTTATCGTCGAAATGTTTTCTACAGAAAAAAAACATTAAATAACAAAGTGATCGGATTTCGGAGTCGCAACTATTCCCATAAGCGGATGCCATTAAGATGGTGAATATAGTGAAGTAAGAGAAGATGATGATAGTGTTACGATAGACTGTGTTCTTACATCATATGAATACATGAACAACATTAAAAACTTACTTTGATTTAAATGTCCAACGCATTATATTTCAGTTAGCTAACCTTTCATTACGTAAGAAATTCCAGCAGATTGTGCAAAGTTAAACAATTATTAGGATAGGAGATTGCTCTAACACTAATATGGTAAAGAATTCATTTTATTACCTTGCATCATATTTATTCTTTTAATTACATTCTTGCAGCTGAATATGATAGGACGTGCGTAGTACTCCTGAATTCCGTAATACTTGAGCTTCTCTGTTAATCTTTATCACCCGCGTTTCGAAAAACATAAATCTTACAAAGGGATGGCTCCAGCATAGAAAATTTTGCTGAAGGTGCAGAGCACACAGATGTGCTGTTTCTGAATGACGTCAATGAGAGGTTGAGTTTGTGAACAAACTTAAAATTGAATCCGGGACGGTAGATGTATCCTAGTGCTACGGAACACGTAGGCCCCGGAGTAATTCCTACGATTAAATCTTACAGCTCCGAACACATTACTTTCTTGAACGTTCAACTTTGTTATACGAAATCGTTTTGATTCGTAAAGGCACATTCCGTTCCTGTAATCATATCTCAATGAATGGAATATATTTTATTTTTTGGTTGGCACAGAATGGAGAAAAAAATTCGTTCATTTATTTTTGTTGCAGTGTCGTTAATGGTTGCGATGAAATGAATGCTACTGAAGTATTAGTGAATAGAGACGCCGATTAAGGATTTCTTCTTGGGGAAAGACAAGAAATTTTTACTCGTGTAGTCACTCTGCTACACTTACGTTGACATTTTTCACTTACAGCATTCTTATTATTTCTTAGGTAAGAAAAGCAAAGGGCAAAAGATCTCACTCCGCGTATTGCTTAGTGAGCCCCACTCCTTCTACCAGTTCTTGATAGCTAATATTAGAACGGATGAGGAAAAGTTCTGAGTTCTTTATTTAGGTGGTATTGAGAATGAAAAGTCTCTTCTTCCATCTAACCTTCCGTTATTAATATTATAAACATAAGTGTGTAGGTGAATAGAGACAGAGATGAAAACTTTAGAGGGAGTATCTTAGGAATAAAGATCTGCAGTGGAGCTTTATTCCTAAGATAGATACCACCCACAAAGAAGGGGGGTGTGAAAAAACTACACAAAACCTACTGGTGGTACAAGCTAAAAGATGTAAAAGAAAGCTGTGTATAGCATGGAAATTACAAAAGAAGTACTACAACGAAATCACATAAATAATAATAAAATCAAATCAAAAAAGGAAAAATAACAATAGTACATTATTAGAAAAAAAGCATATGATAAAACATTTAAAATTTTTTTGGAAATTGAAATATACTAGACATGTGATAAAAATGTTACAGCTAATTTAAAATGGCAAATTAATAAGTACGAATGGAAATTTTGGTAAAAATGGCCTAAAATATATGAGTACGAGTTAAATTTATATAAAATTCATATAAAAATATATAAGAAATATATATAAAAAATTAAAAAGGTACCACCTGCCCTTGGGCTGAATACTTTATATACACGTCCATGTGATTCGGGCATTGTCCAAATGAACGGCGGAAATTTCTCTAGAGTTGGATCCACTTCTAATATCACTGCTGAATCCGAATTCCTGCCAGATTGGAATTTCATTAATGCGTAAATATAGTTGGGGAAATGAGTCAACGGAGTGCCCGTTCGCTAGAGACTCGACACGTTAGTGAGGTTTAATTCCTAAACCACAATTAAATAGCATGACACTTCGTGTGAAGAGGACACGTTCCTCATTTTTGCGAGATAAGCAGCTTTATTTATCAAAAAACAGTAAATACTGTTTGGGAGATGCGATACAAATTTATGATTGCTGGTGAAATAGAGGTAAAGAAAATTAGGCACAATAGTAGCAAGCAATAAATAAATATATTTGGAGATTAAAGAGAAATTTTATTGGTACGATATGAAGTTGGGATGGTAAAATCGTTAAAAATATATTGGACAGGAATCTAATGAAATTTAAGAAACTGTCTTTATGCAAATAATAGCAAATTATGCAGTTACAAGCATGAGGCATCAAAGATAAAACGAAGCACGAAAGATAGAAAAATGAGGACACGATATAGGATATTATATATAACTGAAAGACAAAAAAGGTTGAAAGTAGTGATTGAGAGTTGACAGGACAGGATTGCATTGTCGAAGCAACCGGAGGTTAAAGATAAAAATCTGATGTGGCCAGCACATGACTTTCTCCATATATAAGATGGTAATATTTATTTACGACAGTAATTTCGAACTCAATATTCCATCTAAACTTGGAAGATGAGTGATTAATATATATATTATTATCTTTGACGCCAAAAACATTATAAATAATGTTTTTCGGGACATGATCGATGAAAAACGATGAAATTGGCCTTTCGCCCATAGAGCCCAGAGCACCCACAAAGTACATAATCAGAACTTCCGGTTTATCAGTATTTCATGAATAGCTCCTACACAATCAGTTATACAAACATATGTTTCAAACAAAAAATGTAGTAAATTACATTTTCTAAAACTTTTATAAATAATAGTATATACCTAAATATCACATTTATGGAGATATTTTGAAAACCGGAAATGAGCTTTGAAGATTGAAGCTCAACTTCCGGTTAACCGATTTACTCCAAAAACTAATCAACTCTAAAGAAACCAACCAAAGTACTATTTTTGAAATTTGGTGTTGATACAATGAATGGGTTTTATGTTAGAGCGCCCACAAAGTACATAAGAGCTACTTCCAGTTTATCGGTATTTCACGAATAACTCCTAATCAACCGGTGATACAAAATATGTTAAATTCAAAAGTTATAGTAAATTTCATTATCTAAAACTTCGGTATTAATACAATACAGGTATATATCATATTTAAGGAGATATTTTGAAAACCGGAAATGAGCTTTAATGAATGAAGCTCGACTTCCGGTAAACCGATTTACTCCAAAAACTAATCAACTCTGACAGCACACACCAAAGTACTATATATGCAGTTTGGTATTGATGCGACCCATAGTTTTCACGTTAGAGCGCCCACAAGCACAGACACACATACACACACACACACACACACACACACACACAGACATCATTCCGAAAATGGTCAAAACGTGTTCTAGGGACCCCAAAACATGTATTTCCGTTGAAATCTCGAAGTCGAATTTTTCATGAAAAAAATACTTTCTCTATACTTCGTATATGGAGAAATTAAAAAAGAACTGGAAAAACGCACTGAAAGACCAAATGATAGAAAGGAATTTGAAAGCATACATAATTATGAAGCCATGTGGAATTGAAAGCGTTGGAAGAAAGAGCCGAATACCGAAGGTAAAGTGTAAAAGAACAGACTGAAAGCCTTTTGCGGAATTAGATAAAGTCAATGAGAAAAACTGTTAAGATTCAATGCGAAATCGTGAGGGAAATCGGGGCTAGTTAGCATCGTTTTTTGTTTTTAGATTTTTCTATCTTTTGTGCAATACCAGAAGAGATTCTGGCGAATAAGGCGGATAGCTTAACTCTTTCACCACAAAATCATCTAGAACGCATTAATTGAATACAGGTAACCAAAAATAACACTTTTTCTAAAAGCTAGCCAACTATACCAATTAGCCCCAGGTAGAGTGTTAGTTGGTATATTCAAAGGGTTGAGTTAGCATAACGTAATATATATAGGGATACTTATTACTTACATAGGAAAACACAACAATATTCAAAGAGTAAAAAATCATTTTTTTTTCGTTAGTAAGGAAAAGAACACTTTGTCATAGTTCCACAGGAATTTTTTTGTGGGAGTGGTTTCGACTAAGGTCTAGTCATCTTCTGGCAGAGAATACAAAAAGTGACACACACATATACATGTACATGAGATTTATGGCGTTTAGTGTACTTTAGTTTAGTATAGTAGCTTAGTTTAGATTTATGGAGTTTATTTATGAAGTTCCACACAGTGACAGCTTCGTCAATTGATTTTATCATTTTATTTTTTCAAAACCTGGGGTAACTTTAGGGTTGCCATCTTGCGAGTGGTTCATTCCGGGATAATTTCAATTCTGGAGCTAAAGGTTCCGAAGATATTTTATTTAGATGCCTAAACTTTCAGGAGACTTTTTCTCAAGCAATAAAGATTAATTGCAAGCAATTTTGTGTTATTAGTGAGCTAAAGATTTGTATTCGAACTGAATTTTTGCGATGGTGAGTGTGGGACGAAGTTTTAATGGCTATACCAACTGACTCCATACCTAACTATACCAAGTAACACCGCAGAGATAACCAAAACAACATGGATATCACACAATCCTAAACGTCAGAAACAAAAGTTTATAATATACGCATGCAACCACCATCAGGAGCGGCTCAACTCGACCTACAGGTTCACCAGAACAGAAAACTCAGGATGAATAAATATACTCTCCAGTAGGAAGAACGATTAAACAGGGGCATCCTTCCTTCATGACGCTTCCTACAAGACTGAAATTACGGTGGATGGTGCACTTTTGCATACACTCTCAACTATAAGATGACAGCGATATATTATATAATTTATAGTAAGATGACAGCGATCTAGCTTCATTGTTGCAGGAAAAAGAAGCTGTGTGCCAACTAGCCCTTTCTACCAATCTACCCCGGTCTCCCTATAGCTCTATAGTTTGAGAATTTATCTTGGTTCCATAATAAAAGATATTCATTGAATTTCTTCTATCTTCGCATGTATTTAAAATATTGGAGAATTTATTTATAAAATCTCATTTTCATAAATTAGTCATTGGTAGTAGATGCTCTATCTCAATTTTCCTTAACTAAAATATGAAATTAGATAAAGATACACAAGTAGTGGTAGTATTAATAAGTGTGCTTCGATAGCTAAGGTAGTTTTGCACTTATGAGCATCAAATGGGAATCAAACCAGGGTCTGCTTCCTCCAAGGCGAACACGTTATCCAGTTGGAAATCCAAGAGCCCTTAACCCTAAAGATTGTATTGCTTCCGCTTTCATATCTTCATGAATCATATATTCGTTATTTCTCTTTTGGTAGAGGATAAAAATGTATCTTTAGCTTATTTTTGTCTCGGTGCTGTTCATGCCAGTGTAATATAAGAGTTACCGAGGTATGAGTTACGCTGAGTAATGGCGTTCATTTGGTCTCTTCCTATTAGGCACTATGATAATTGTCATTCATATTATCGTGTAAAAAAAGAGCACTCTATCTCTCTTTTTAGTTTGCCTAGCCAGCACATTCACTCAAAAGCCAATATGCTGAGGTTTAAACCAACTGGATTCTATACGGGCAGAGAGTGGACCTTATAAGTTTCCGAAATTCACTGACAAGTATATTAGACTCAAATGTTGCCATTTTCTCGGGATGACAGCTTCAATTTGATTTCTTACAAAACATAGAATCCACTGAGGATCATCTATGTTCTTAATATCCTTTCCAGCGTCATACAGCTGAAACAATGAATTTCTTCAGAAGTTTTGAGTCTCGAGGTAGGATTTCTGTTGCTCGTTATATGCAAATTTTGAAATTTTCTCATGGCAATATAACTCGAGTATTTCTTTCACTCAACGAAACTTGGGCTCTTTCTTTCAGTTCGACGATGAGGGACTCTTCATTCCCATTCTTCCGTTTCGCGCATTTTGCGGCGTATTCGAAGAAATGAATGCACAAACTCCGTTCGACGACCAAAATCAATGACAGAGAAGAATCCCTTGATTTAATATACACAACTTTCTGGAATTATTATTTATCACAAGAAAGAATAGCAGCACTCGTAAAAATTGAAGTATTGCTGCCACTGTTATGAAATCATTGATGAGCTAGTTATGGAAGGGTTTTTCTGAGACCCTTAAGAGAGAGTGTATTTCTTATCCTTCCTCAGAAAACAATTCCTTTCGTTCTTATACATGGCTTTTATCACAACTCACTGTTTCTAGCAAACATATGTTTGGGGTACTAACCGACAAAACTCTTTACATAGGATTAAATGTAATATGGGACTTACTAGTCACTATTTCACCAAATAAATACCTTTGTATACATATTTATGTACAGGCACGTGTATTATACAAATATGTTGCAGTAAAATATAGCTCCACAATCCGAGTTATATCGATAAAAAGAAAAGGAAATGTAGATTTTGAGTTGTAAGCAAATTTTGAAGTCTCAGGGGGTTTAACTCCACACGCTGTGTAGCGCGCCTGAGAACCCGATGATGAGATTTAGAGTCGAACCAAGATCTTAGTTTCCGGGAGCTCCTCTCAAAAGTCAACTTCATTTTCTGGAAGGAAATTCACTTTTCGTGGTGCTTCAGTCGATTAGAACAGCCAGCTGACTTTTGGAAGATCTAGGTTCCCGTTCCATTGAATTTTACCTTTATAATTTTCGACTTTTCTTGAGTTTAAAAGAAGACATATTCATATTTATATCTTTACCGACGTTTGGCTTATATTATGGGTTGCATGCAGCTTAGTTAACAAAAATAAATCCCGATATTTTTTGAAGCTTCTTACAGTCCAATGTTATAGGGATGGACGTGTCATACCAACTGTATCTTTCGAGAACATATAATATCTGACTTACTGAACTATTTTAATTCGCTGATTTTTTATTATTATTAATATTACGAATTATCTTATCCATTTTCAACGTAAAAATCAATAGTTGCAATTCTTTAAAATGAATAGTGCAAAAATAGTGTGTAGGGATCATTTATATCATTCATTTTTTGTTTACACGGAATATATCGATCTTTTTCGAATTTAATTAAAACAATATTTAATTTTGAATAATTTCTTTAATGTAGTAGTTTCGTGATTGCATGGTTGCGGAAACTCAAGGCATATAAGAATTTCATGTGTAAAGATCTAGAAACTGATGATCTTAATAATAGTATTTAATCTCCATACCACCAGTAGCATCTATTTTAATTAGTGCACAGAAGTAAATAATTATTGTGAGTTTTTATGTTTAGAAAATTCATACCACCGGCCATAGAAATAAGTGAAGGATTACTTCAGATATAATTACACTGACCCATAATAATGAATTATATAAGCGCATGACTTTTTAATGGAAAATAATAAATACCTCGCCTTTTGATATTCCTCAGGGTATAATTTCCATAAAGAACAGGCTTCTATGCAAATTTCAGTGCCTTTCGCATTTCACTTTACAATAGAAATAACTGAGAGAAAGGCGAGGAAAGTGCAATCAGAGCTTTGACAGGCCTGGCTATTCTCAATCCTTTTGCATGGCTTTGAGTGACAGAGAGAGATAGAAAGAAAAAACTGGGTGGTAGAAATTCCATGCCTTAACCAATAAAACGCTTCATTTGGCAGTAAAACGAATTTAGACGTAAAAGGTTTGGAGAAATGGAGGCATAACATTAACTATAATAGCATGGAAGGGGAATTGACGGTAATTCCAAAAATTCTATACATATCTTACGCAAAGAGGCGTTGGAAAATAAAGAAGGTCAGTAGAGCCTTAAATTGCTTCTGGAAGGATCCAAATTCTCGATCATTCTCGATCGAAAAGCCAGCAGTTTCATTTATGGTGATATTTTATGGAATAATGTAGAAATATGTATATTAATATCCAGAGTTTAGTTCATACCCAAATATTTCATCCAAATGATTCTACAATTATTAAGGACAGTAATTGCATATTTTTAGTCCAATTAAGTAAAAATAATATGGTTTTCGTATGACCCTCGGCTAGAGCAACGATTCTTTCCAACTATATTAAAGCAACTACATTTCTCTGACTTGAGTTTCATGTTCGTCTTTGAATTATTAATTTTTCTTGTTTGATCATTCATTAATGATATCATTTTCATTGGAATTTTCACGCCAAGATGAATTTAATTGTAAATTCATGGAAATGTATTGAGTTTCTAAAATTAAATGTAAGATTTCGGTGAAAAGAGTAATAACGCTCTAATTTTAACCAAAAACTGATCAATATTAGCACAAAGTACCGTCTTATTAAACAGAGAAGTTATTAGTAATAATAAGAAAACGGTAATTGAGATCTACACTTACAATCGTACATGGTATACAAAAGGCAGTGTGCTTGGGTGCAACGCGTTCCAACATGCGAAAATATCAAAAATTATTTCCGTCGTTTTCTGATAGATATTTTGATGCCACAAAGTGAAATTTTAGTATACAGTTTAATTTTTTTCTACATAATGTTAATCTCTGAGAAGAATAAGTGTACCAAAAGTAGAATGTTTACCAAAATATTATAATTTAGTTCTGCGGTTTAAAATATGCCCTAGAATTTGTCTGCTAATAATTGATACCTTATATACAATCATTATAATCTATTTAATAAATATATGCCATTCTATTATTAATTTAATTGCAAATGTGCAAAATTGATAACTCCCTCAGTCATTTTAATATATATATATATATCTATTATATATAGATGCTTCTCCGGATTCATTCATGTATCCATATATATATATATACGAGTAAAATGTAGCTTGCATACTGCAAGCAGATCGACAACACTATTTTCATGTCGGCATCATATCGGGACGGTCATCATAAGAAAAAAAATGGATTGAAATTTTTCTTAAAATTCGCTTCAATTTAATCGTCAGGCATCGAACCCGGTATTCCTGGTGAACTTACTATGCAGCACAATAGAAGATCTCCATCTATAACTATATGCGAAAATTCAAGGCGAAATATTGACTGCACCTGCCTCAAACGACGTTCTACTTTTCACGAATGTAAATGGCTCTCTGGATTCGAACCAAGGACGATCTATGAAATCTAAAACATTTTTCTGAAAGTTATTCATGATCTCTATCTATATGCCGAATTTCAAATTTCTATATTAATGGGAAAGGTTTCAAAATAATTCCTAAAAATCGGATCAACTTCTGATTGCAGAGACACCTGGTGTCGAACCCAGGAAATATTATAAGCTGTGAATGCACAGTTTGATTTGTAAAGACTTGCTCTTGTATCATGCAAAGTTTGAAGTCGATTGCATGCCGGGAAGTACCTAAATTTTGTTTCCGTTATCTCCGTAAGAAATGCATTGAGAAGAACTAATGGCCCTCTGGGATCGAACCAAGGACCATCAGCGAACATGTAAAATTCGATTATGAAATATATTCATGATATCTATGCACGTGCCGAGTTTCAAGAATCCATGTTATCGGGAAAGGATCCAAAAAAAATCTTAAAAATCGCCGCAATGCATTTTAAACGGCCGATTTTTGCCCCGACCTAGCATCGAACCAAGGATAATATTCGTAGATGTCTTTATGGTTTCCTTCAGATATGCACGGCATCTAGCGATCCCTTGTATTTCAAATCTCTCCTTTTCCGGGAAATGCCTCAAAAAAAATTTCGAAAATCCACGCCATGTATCCTTATGGGGAAAATCGCGACTTTGGGGACTTCTGGAATCGAACCCATGACACCGAGGTTCAATGTCGGCTTTTTCCTGGAGGTTACACGTCATGGCCAATACGTCGTAAAAATTTCAAGTCGTTGGCACATGTGGAACATGGTTAAACTTTTGATCCCCTATATATATATATATTATATATAGATGCTTCTCCGGATTCATTCATATATCATATATATATATATATATATAGAGAGGATACAAAGTCACAGGCCAAACCACTAGCGTCAATGGCTTGAAATTTTTACGACATATTGGCCATAACATATAACCTCCAGAAAAATTGCGATTTTGAACCTCAGTGTCATGGGTTCGATTCCAGAGGGCCCCAAAGTCCCGATTTTTCCCGTTTAAATGCATTGCTTAGATTTTCGGGAATTTAAAAAAAAAACTTCCCGTATAGGTAGAGAATCGAAACTCTAGGAGCCTTTATATATGGTCATGATCTATCGAAAACATAAATTAGTTTTACGGAAAATATCCTGGGTTCGATGCTAGGTCGAGGCAAAAATCGGCCGTTTAAAATGTATTGTGGCGATTTTTAAGATTTTTTTTGGACCCCTTCCCGATTGCATGGAAACTTGAAATTCGGCATGGAGTTGGAGATTTTAAATATATTTCATAATCAAATTTAAGATGTTCCCTGATGGTCCTTGGTTCGATCCCAGGGTGCCATTTACATTTCTCAATGCATTTCTTATGGAGATAACGGAAACAAATTTTAGGTTCTTCCCTACATGCTATCGACTTAAAACTTAGCGTGATAGAAGAACCAGTCTTAACAAATCAAACTATGCATGCATAACTATCAATGTGTCCTGGGTTCGACACCAGGTGTCTCTGCAATCAGAAGTTGATCCGATTTTTAGGAATTATTTTGAAACCTTTCCCAATAATATAGAAACTTGAAATTTGGCATATGGATTGAGATCATTAATAACGTTCAGAAACATTTTTTAAATTTCCACGATCGTCCTTGGTTCGAGTCCCGAGAGCCATTTACATTCGTGAACATTAGAGCGTCTTTTGAGGCAGCTGCGCCCAATATTTTTGCTTTAATTTTCACACATAATTAGAGATGGAGAAATTCTATTGTGCTGCATAGTGTGTATCACCAAAAAGACCCGGGTTCGATGCCGGACGAATAACTTTCAGCGAATTTAAAGAATATTTTCAATCCCCTTTTTTTTCTTTTGAAGACGGTCTTGATATGATGCCGAGATGAAATTAGTGTTGTCGATCTGCTTGCAGTATGCAAGCTACATTTTACTCGTATATATATATATATAACTTATATATAGGTATATCCGGAGAAGCGTCTATATATAATAGATATATATATATATAGAGAGGATACAAACTCACAGCCTAAACCACAAGAGTGATTGGGCTGAAATTTTTACGGCGTATTGGCCATAACGTGTAACCACCAGAAAAATTGCGATTTCGATCCTCAGTGTCATGGGTTCGATTCCAGGGGGCTCCAAAATCCCGATTTTTCCCGTTTAAATGCATTGCTTTGATTTTCGGGAATTAAAAAAAAATACTTGCCGGATAGGTAGGAACTTAAAACTCCAGGAGCCTTTATATATGGTCATGATCTATCGAAAACATAAATTAGTTTTATGAAAAATAACCTGGGTTCGATGCTAGGTCAGTGCAAAAATCGGCCGTTTAAAATGCATTGTGGCGATTTTTAATATTTTTTTTGGACCCTTTCCCGAATTCATGGAAACTCAAAATTCGGCATGGGTTTAGATATCATAAATATATTTAATAATCAAATTTTACACATTCGCTGATGGTCCTTGGTTCGATCCCAGAGAGCCATTTACATTCCTCCATACATTTCTTATGGAGATAAACGAAAAACGTTTTAGCTACTTCCCGGTATGATATCGACTTCAAACTTTGTATGAAATAAGATGAAGTCCTAATAAGTCATACTGTCTATTCACAGCTACCAATATTTCCTGGGTTCGACACCAGGTGTCTCTGCAATCAGTAAATTAACCGATTTTTAAGAATGAATTTAAACCCCTTCCCAATAATATTAAAACATAAAATTAGGCATATAGATAGAAAACATAAATACCTTTTAAAAACATGTTTTAGATTTCCTAGATCGTCCTTGGTTCGAAACCAGAGAGCCATTTACATTCATGAAAATTAGAACGTCTTTTGAGGCAGTTGTAGCCTATATTTCTGCTTGAATTTTCACACATAGAGATGGTGATTTTCTAATGTGCTGCTTAGTAAGTTCACCAGTAAGACCCGGGTTCAATGCCAGACGATTAAATTGCAGCAAATTTTAAGAATATTTTCAATCCCTTTTTTTTCTTTTGAGGGCCGTCCCGATATGATGCCGACATGAAATGAGTGTTGTCCATCTGCTTGCAGTATGCAAGCTACATTTTACTCGTATATATATATATATATATATATATATCTATTATATATGGATGCTTCTCCGGATTCATTCATGTATATAGATAGATAGAGAGGATACAAATTCACAGGCTAAACTACAAGCGTCATTAACATGAAATTTTTACGACGTATTGGCCATTACGTGTAACCGCCAGAAAAATTGCGAATTTGAACCTCAGTGTCATGGGTTCGATTCCAGAGGGCCCAATTGAAGACCCGGGTTCGATGCCAGACGATTAAACTGAAGCGAATTCTAAGAATATTTTATATATATATATATATATATATATATATATATATATATATATATATATATATATATATATGTATATACGAGTAAAATGTTGCTTGCATACTGCAAGCAGACCGACAACACTAATTTCATATCGTCATTACATCGGGACGGTCCTCAAAAGAATAAAAAAAAGGATGGAGAATATTCTTAAGATTCGCTTTAATTTAATCGTCTGGCATCGAACCCGGGTCTTCCTGGTGAACTTACTATGCAGCACAACAGAAGATTACCATCTCTAACTATGTGCGAAAATTCAAGGAGAAATATTGGCTACAACTGCCTCAAAAGACGTTCTAATTTTCACGAATGTAAATGGCTCTCTGGATTCGAACCAAGGACGATCTTGGAAATCTAAAACATGTTTCTGAAATGTATCTATGATGTCTATCTATATGCCGAATTTCAATTTTATATATTATATGGAAGGGTTCAAAATAATTCTTAGAAATCTGATCAGTTACTGAATGTAGAGACGCCTGGTGTCGAATCCAGAAAATATTGGTAGCTGTGAATGCACAGTATTGCTTGTTAGGACTTGATCATATCTCATACAAAGTTTAAAGTCGATGTCATGCAGAGAAGTACCTAAAATGTGTTTCCGTTATCTCCATAAGAAATGCATTGGGGAATGTAAATGGGCCTCTGGGATCGAACGAAGGGCCATCAGCGAATATGTAAAATTTTATTATGAAACATATTTATGATATCTAACCTTATGCCGAATTTCAAGTTTCCATGCCATCTGGAAGGTGTCCAAAGAAAATCTTAAAAATTGCCACAATGCATTTTAAACGACCGATTTTTGCCCCGACCTAGCATCGAACCATGGACAATATTTGAAGATATCTTTTTGATTTTCGTTGGATATGTACGGCTTCTAGCGATCCCTTGATTTTCAAATTTCTACTTTTCCGGGAAGTGCCACAAAAAAATTTCCGAAAATCCCCACCATGTATCCTTTTGGAGAAAATCCCGACTTTGGGGCCTTCTGGAATCGAACCCATGGCACCGAGGTTCAAAGTCGGCTTTTTTCTGGAGGTTACACGTTATGGCCAATACGTCGTAAAAAATTCAAGTCGGTGGCACTGTTTGAACATGCTTAGAATTTTGATCCCCTATGAATGAATGTATATATAGGTATATCCGGAGAAGCGTCTATATATAATAGATATCCGGAGAAGCGGCTATATATAATAGATATATGTTAGTATTGGTTTTAAGCTTTAAATTATTAGATTATATGATATATCTCCAATACTTCATTGACCTAAGGGAGTATCAACAAGCAATACGTTCCGAAATTCGAAAATCGAATCTTTACCGAATGGAAAAGTTAAACTTACAGTTTTTAGCTGTTGAATTACGGCACGGGAGAGTAGCGTGATGGAGCTCATAAATTGGCCCGAGGATATTTTGGTGTGATTTATAGAACACGAGATGAATCTGCGGGAGGAATCAAGAAAGCATTCTGGGAGAGGAAAAAGTGTTCATGCGTTACGCCGAAGCTAACCCCTAAAGGGTTCCACGTAATTGATCACTTCAGACATCTGCCGGAATCCCTATTAACTTACAATGCATGTCTTACGATGATTAATTATTTCATTATGTGACAGCGTTTGCTAAGCTCTACAAGTTACCTCGAAAACGGAGGGTCTAACCGAAACGGAGAAAAAATGTAATTTATGCCGGAGCAAAAATCTAGCCCAAAAAGGTTTATCCGGAGCCGAAAAATATTTTCTTGGAAGAAACCCAAAGCCTTGCCTTGTTGTTTATTTTCAAATATTTGGTAGGCGCAAAGAGTGGCTTCTCGAGTTTGAAGAATTCGGGATGTCTCGCCCACGTCGTTGAAGATTTTAATTGCACCAAATAGCTTTTATCCGGTTGGGAAATGAATTTAGCGGTTAATCGGATCCAAGGTTGATCCTTAAAATTTGGAAAATTAATTCAATAGTACAATTATTTAATGAACAATAAACAAACAATTAATATATTTAATGTTCAATAAACAATTGCGTGACATTTTCTGAGCACGAGTCTTAAATAAATCGATTTAAATTTTATGAACTTATTAAAGCAGTGCAAATGTCTTAAGTTTACTATTAATAACAACGATAAATTGTCTTTAACTCGGCGGGATTGATATTAAAATTATCTTCATATATTTAATCCATCGCATTTACTGCATAATAATTAACTTATAGTGATAATATGAGAAAGAATGAGAAGAATTGTGGATGTAAAAAAGCTTAAAACTAAAATATTTCTTTTCTACGGGAATTTCGTTCAGTGTACCACATAAAATCCATACATCCCCATAAAAGACCCATAGTCAGACGATCTACGATAGAAGTAAATAAAATTTGTTATGCAAGCTTTGTTCATTTTGATCTATGCCTGGATCTTCGTATATCGTTCGTTTCTCTCGTGTTTACAAATCGCCGTAGTTTTTATCCATTCTGTATTACATTCCTATAGTTATATCATATTGATCAAATATTTCTATCTGATGCATAAACACAAACCCCCTAGGTCGTCATTGTTGTTTATCGATCTGGTTGCTACGGAAGACTCCTGCGGATTTTCTTTGATTTTTCAATTTTTATTCAAGATTGTTTTTGTGGGTGTATTAAACTATATCCAGGCATATTTTATGTTACAACATCAATAAAAGTAAGTAAAGTATTAATCTCAGGATAGTGTTTTCGGTATCTCCATCGCTATTATGATGTCACATCATAGCCATCCTTTTCATGATGAGATTTACATTTTTATATTTCGATCGAATATGATTACAACACCAACAAAATAATTTACCTAAACTACATGGCAGACAATCAACCTTTGCCATAGCTACAGTATTTAGATCATGTTACAATTTAAGTTATGGCCGGTTAGAAATAGCCACACCGGTAATATAGTATGCCAAATAAGATCCTTCCGAGACACCAAGGGGGTTTTTAATTATTTACAATTTTATAAAATAATTTTTAGAAGTATAATTATATCTTTTATCTTAGACTGATGCGGGACACACATGAAAGTCGAGAAAAATATATTTGGTAGAGCAACAACAGGATCTCCAAAAAATTCACCCTGGGCTCTTTCGACGGCCCCCTTTGGTATGTTTATGGTTAATGGTCAAAACTGCCACCAACTTGTGTGTAAAAACATTTGCGTATCATGGATATTATAAAATATTGAACATCACAGAACTGGAAAATGCTTCAAAATCAGTAATTAAGCTTTGAAACATATGCAGAACATAGAAATAAATATTTGCCAGCTGTTTTTTTATAGCAACGATATCTAGGTGTTCACAAACAAACTAACTCAAGTTTATACGACCCATAGACAATTCTCCCCTCAAATAATACAGCACGAATAATCAGTAGTCCACTGAATAGAGGCTATACAGAATTCGTATTAAGATTAGCTGTGATGAATTTTATAGTACGAGACGCGTACCACAAACGTAAGGGACTTTGAATCTTAATGCATCACTTTCATACCACCTTCTAAGTCACTTACTCTGAGAGGAATTTAAAACTTCATCATATCACCCACCGAGTCTTGGCCTCATTTCTATGCTTCAGTTATTCCCATATATATATTTGCTAGTTCAACTACTAACTCTTTGAAAGCAATGAATTGGCGGAGTGCTGTGGGAGTTGTTTGGGAAGGGGGGACTAATCTTTAAGCGTATTGATTTAATTTCCTCCAATTCTCTTCCATTAGATTTCTTAATCACACAAATAATAAGGCTTTCTTATCCTTATCTGAGAGAATTGCTTGTGTCACCTATAATACATCTCAGGCGAGAAAAGATCACCCGATATCGTATTGCTCCTCTGTGTACTTGTCATCTGAAACGCTCGCTTACTCCTTGGATGACTCATTGGAAGAAATTAAAAAGATAAAACAATGAGGTTTGCTCCAACAATTGATAAACGCCCACATATTAATTTATATCTACATCTACATTGCATTATGGTCATCAATTACGTAGGTGGTAGGCAAATTATAATTAAAATGTCATGATAATTCAGGTATTCAAGCAGTTTACGTCCAACTCTTTAATAAATATGAAGAAATTATAAAATTTCCTATTATTTTATGGGGATCACATGTATTGACCGTTGTAACAGTCTATAACCATTTTTGTGAAATTTCTACGAATTAATAATTGATTTAGGCATTAATCGATATGTTTAATTTTTGCATTTGGTGTGGATTTCGATGCATTGAAGCGTATGACGATCAATATTTTAAAATATTAAGCGGTAGAAATGTAATGTTTTCATATACTTAATTGTTAATTAATATTATTTTTTCTTAAATTAGTGAGAGCCAATTCGAATCGAAGTGTTTAATTTTGATTATTTCTTCTTCGATTTTGCTTCTCATAAGAATATAACTTGTGTTGAACGATTGTAGAAGATATCCGGTAAGCTATTGACCAAGATTAAATCCGTAAAAAAATATACATTAGCACCCTGTTAACGGAAAACTCATTTATTAATTTTTAACTTATTAATTTTATATTTTACACGTCAATTTCCCGATAATTAGTTCGTATTCAAAATTAATAATGCAGGATTTTAAAAATAATTCAAGACTCGTTTCCGGTGTCATCATTTGAGGATGGCGATGTGGGTGTTTGAATTTTTTAACGTGCGTTCCGGAAGGGATTCATCGTCCCTGAGGTGAGTATCCTCTCAGTTATTCAGGGGAATGAAGCCGATAGTACGACTCGTAGGCTACGACGCTCCGAAAAGTAACTAGTTTTTAGAGAAGCGATTTGATGAGCTCCCTGACGGACCGAGGCTTTCATAAATAGGGAGATTTAATTTCCCAAGTGTCCGTTTGTCATCCTTTTTAGCCGCTTACCGTTGGAATTGAGAAACTTTGCAGAGGAAATGAATTATTTCCCAACGAATGGAAAAAAACGTGGGACGTCGCGCCGGTTCTTAAGCCGAAAGGTTACTCTTTCCCCAAGTGATTAAGGTTCGGTTGATTTATCAGGCTTTGTTACCTTTTTCAATGTGAAGCTCCATGCTTGAGTCAAATATCTTCATTAAATGTGCAAAAACGAATGCAGACATTTTTTTGGCGAAATCAGAAAGGTGCGTTTCGATTGAACGCGCCATTGAAAAACACTATTCAATAATAATGATCTAATATTTAAAAGTTGTGAGCACTGACTTCAGTCCCAATGCTGGTTTTAACCTCATTTCCACTATCAATAGGTACAAAAAGCTTTAGAGAGTGGAAATGAGGCTTACTAGACAAGAAGGGTAGTGGAGTGAGGTAGTTTGCCCTTGCTTTCCTAACCAAACTAGGAGATACCTTAATCGATACCATTATTCCTTATCACTCCTATCTCAGAGTCTTTCATGCCATCATAGCTATATATACAACAATATTAAATAAGAGATATATAATTTGTCTTCCATTTGGTGGTGCTGCCTCCATTCTTGCCCGTCCTCCTATGGAGCTCTTTCGGGCTGGTGGGCTCCTTCGTTGGTGGACCTTCTTGTATAGTTTACCTCCACTTTTTCCTCCCTCTTGGGGGGATTGCCAAAGTTCCTCCTTGCGAGGAGATGGGCCTGCGGAAGAAGTCCCGTCGCTGAGGGGTGTCCAAGGCCAGTCGTTGGAGGTGTGCGTAATTTCTGGTAGGAAGGCGGGCAAAGAAGGCCTTTGCTCGTATGGTTGCCAATTCCTGGATTGGGGTGGCTCCAGTCAATATGTAGTTGATGCGATTAGCAAAGCGCCAGCCAAACTGCAGGATGGTGCGAAGGACGGCTCTCTCCGCCTTAGATGGAATTTCCCACTTGGTGCGGGTCAGGAACCCGCTCCAGGCAGGGGAGGCGTATAAAAGAGCACCCAAGCCTGGTATAGGTGCAGCCTAACATGGAGCGGCAAGTCCGGGGACATTAGGAGCGGCAGGAGGACCCTCCGGCGAACGCTCGCTTTTGTGGCAACCTGTTGTGCATGATTGCGGAGAGTGAGTCGCCTGTCAAGGGTGACTCCAAAGTAGACTGCTGTGCTTCGCCAATGGACTTTCTCAGCGCCAACGATGATTGGGTCCGGGTCGTCCGCCGGTCGGAGCATTGAGAAGATAATGGTCTGTGTCTTCTTGGAGTTCACCCCTAACCTCCAGGTGTCGTACCATTCAAGAAGCTGGTAGGTGGCCCGCTGCAAGTATTTTACAGCGAGTTTCCTGGAGTAGGACTTCGCTAGTAGCGGACCATCGTCAGCATAAAATGCCGTCATGCAGCCGTAAAACTTTGTGGGAATGTCCGCACAGAAGATATTGAACAAGATTGGTCCCCAGATGCTACCCTGGGGAACTCCCGCCCTGATGGTTCTGGTGGTGGAGGTGATCCCGCCGAAGAAAACGTGGAAGGTCCGAGAGGTATGAGGCGATGGTGTTTATCTGCCATGTTGGAAAGTCCAGTCGACGGAGCTAATGGGGAAGGCCAGCATGCCACATTCGGTCGAAGGCCTTGGTGATGTCGAAGAAAGCTGCTGCAACGTGCCTTTTGTTGTTGAAGGCAGCACGTACGAATTGCAGGACGCGCAAAAGTTGGTGGGTTGTGGCGTACTCCTCTCTAAAGCCGTATTGCTCCGCCGGGAGGATATTCCTTTCTGATAGTGTTCTCAGGAAAAAGGGGAGTATGGTTCTTTCTACAATCGTCCCCAGTCCGTCCAGCAGTGATATGGGGCGGAAGCTATCTGCGGAGGAGCGGGACTTTCCTGTTTTTAAGATCGGGATGATCTTTGCTCTTTTCCATAAAGCTGGGAAGTGGCCCAGTCTGATGATGGCGTTTGTGATACATACATAAGTACAGTAGCATGACTCCGGAGGATCAGGCCTTTGGCGAACTTCCACAGAGAACCGTCCTGGGTTTTGGTGGAGGCGATCTTCTTCTCCCACATCTGGGTTTTCCAGGTAGAGATGCTGGTCTGAATATCCCTCTGCAGTCGCCGGAATTCCCGGCGTAGATGCGGTTCTCCAGTGCGCGTCCATCGGCGGCGGATCCTATTTTTCTCCCTAATAGAGACGATGATGGTTTGAGGAAGTTCCAGTCTCCCTCCGAAGCCCCTAGGTTTTTGTAGGATGGTGGCGTCAGCAGCAGCAGTGATGCTAGAAGCGAGGTTGAGTGTTGCAGCATCGACATCATCAGGAGTTTCCAGCTTCCCTGGTGATGACAGACGGGCTGTTAAGTCCTCAGCAAAGGCATCTCAGTTGGCCTTCCTGAGGTTTCTTTTGGTAGCGATGGGTCGGAAGAGTGGTGATGTTCCGAAGAAAGCTGCGACTGGGAGGTGGTCGCT
Source organism: Sympetrum striolatum (assembly GCA_947579665.1). Taxonomy (NCBI): domain Eukaryota; kingdom Metazoa; phylum Arthropoda; class Insecta; order Odonata; family Libellulidae; genus Sympetrum; species Sympetrum striolatum. The sequence continues at coordinate 89,534,112 of OX388352.1, forward strand.
AGTCAATGCCGGAATGGTGTACATTGTCCTTGGAGGTGGTGACGCGCTGAGGAGATAGATGTCGAGTACATCTCCTTTCCCAGTGTGGGAGAACCGGGTGGGTTCTCTTGGGCCGAGAACCTGGATCCGGTTCGTGGTGGCCCAGCGGCGAAGCTCTCTGCCAGATGCATTGTCTCTAAGGGAGCCCCAGTCGCCGTGCTTTGCATTAAGGTCCCCCGCAAAAATGGTAGGAATACCTGGCAGGAAGACATCCCCGAAGGAGGATTGCCGGAAGCGGTGCTGTGATGGAAGGTAGCACGAGGTGAACTGCATTTCCCCCAGGTATGTGCTAGCGACGATGGTGATGGTCTCTAGCGAATGGAGTGAAGTTGGCTGCGGGTCAAGAACCCGCGCTGCAATTTTGTTGAAGACCATTATTGCGACGCCCCCTCCGCTGGATCTGCTGCCATCCGGGTTGTCAGGGCGGTCCTTTCGGTATATTGTGAAGCCAGGGGTGGACCATCGGGTGTGTGGAGACAAATGTGTCTCCTGCAGAAGAATGATGTCAAAATTTTGTTGCCCAAGGAAGTGTAGGAGCTCCGGTGTCTTCCGGACAATAGCTCCGCCCACACTGCATGTGAGGATGGAGAGCGCCCTTCTTGTGGTGGTTTTAGGGTCCATTGCGCGGTGCTAAGAGATCGCGGAGGCTTAAGGCGAATTGTTGGATTTGGGAGATGATGGTTGCTTGAAGGCGGACCATCATCTGCTCCATTGCTGTGATGATGGCGTCAGGTGGGTGAGGAGTTTTGGCGCTGGTACTGGAAACAGGCGATATTCTCTGCTTTTGCCGCAGTGGAATGCTGAGTTCGGCTGCTGTTTCTTCATTGCTTCGGCATGGCTGGGGAAGGGACGGGAACTCCATATTTAGTGTTTTCCTACGCGGAGGTTGGACCTGCGAAGGCACGAAAAGTGGTGTTGAGCTCGACCAGGCGTTGGTGGTAGGTGGAGAAGCAGGCTGGAAGGTGGGTGCATTTGGTGTTGGACGCTGCGAGGGGCTGCTGGCGGATGTAGATTGCATCTTCCTCTCTTTTGCGGCAATCCAGACTGGGCATTTGCGAGACATCGCAGGGTGCGCGCCGCCGCAGTTGCAGCAAAGGGCTTCCTTAGTTCGTGGTTTCGTGCAGACGTGGCCTTGATGAGGACCCGCGCACTTCCAGCAGAGCGGGGTGGAGTAACAATGGGCTTAGGAAAGCCCAAACCTATTGCACTGGAAGCACGTCTGCGTCTGCTGGTGTTTGTAGGGGCAAATAGTCGCCTTACAATATGACAACGCTGTAATTCTGCAAATATCAGCGGGTTTCCATTGAGTGGTCGATGGTTCCGAAATACGAAAAGCGGGAGCGCTCTTTTTTCCTTGTCTCGGAGCTGGAAGGCCTTCCGCACCGGAGTGCCGAGCGCCAAAAGATCCTCTGTCAGTTCCTCAATATCCAAAATGCTAATATACAACATATTTGGGATTACACCCCAAGAACAATTAAGGGTCTGAAAAGAATCCGTGAACCAAAGATGGTACTTGCAGTCATTCAGACTGTGACTACCAAGCTCCAGCCAGCAGCTAAGGCAAAGAAGAGAAAGAAAACTGGCCCTTGAAAGGGCCTTTTCCCCACCTCCATCTAGGTTTAGATTATTAGGTTTATTTAGGATACTTAGTTAAATTAGGATTTTAGTGTGCCAACCAACCTCTACTATATATATATGTGTCATACCTACTCTTACTAACAACATCATGCGAGGGTTTTATCTGCCTGCCTGGGCCTTACCGATCATAAAGACATCCAGGATGTCATTGATCTAAAGAAACTAGGGTCAGACCGAACGCGCACGTTCTTGGTGCCGGATGCCGGAAATGATGCAGGTGATGATGGAAAAGACGTGGGAGTAATCTCTGGAGCAGTCGATGTCTCCATCGGACTCGAGGTACTGCTCGAGTTGACGGGGCCGCTGGGCGAAAACTCGCCGGCTGCCGACAGCTCGCTCGCCGACAGTTCCTTACAAAATTATCCGTAAACAGCTCACGCGAAACACGTCCTACCGCCACGAAGGTCGAGCTAGAACTCTTAAATAAGAGATATATTTCTTATCCTCTACGAAGATATAAATGAAAAACATTCCATTCATCGAGGTATAATTTGAGGATCTACATTTTTAAATTAAAACCTATTAAATATTATTCTAGTATCTTGCAAATAATGATATTATATAAATAAAAATCTTAGATTAAATTAAACCTTAATATCTCTGGTATAAAGTCTTACCATTTCTGCTCCTTTGTTTCACCTATGGAAGTTATGTTAAAGATTTTCGGTTCTAAGAACTTCCCCATTCACCTTTAAAATTTCTAATTAGGAGCCAGTGTAATGTAGAAAAGTTGTAATCAGTTTGCAGCGAATAAGGAAGAAGCTCTTGCAAAGAATTGGTATGAAGAGCACAGTTTACAATGAGCAACAAATACTTGGCCGTAAATAGGAAATTTGCCTGAAGTACTAAATTCTCTTCTGAAGACAGTAAGCTCCTTAAAATAAGGGGGGCATTGCCGTACCTGCATTCCATTTTTCCCATTAATATTCGTAGTTTATTCAGCGAACGGAGTTTTAAGAATGAAATTTCCATCAAAACATATTACGTAAGAAAATTGCGTTCTAACGTTTTGGGCCTTTGAAAATTTCCATCCTTCTGCCATTTCATTCTACGTTAAAAGCCCCATAATTTAGCCGTGTGCATATCGGAGTGCTCCAGAAACCTTTCTGAATACTCAAAATATATATCTTCAAGTTTGTAACTTCATTCCTTGTAATTTGCAGTGTGAGAGATTTCACTTAAAAGTTCTCACCGTTTCGATATTGAAATCTTCTGCCAAAAATCATTGAGATGCATCGTTGCAGATTTATTCGCTTAAAATTCCATCCTGGAATATCCCTAATACCTTTGCACATGCAACGTAACCAAAAGTACCGTAGTTAAAAGTGATTTTTATAGCTGAAGGAGTAAGCTTTAAGACGGAAATAACTTACGTTATCAATGGTGCAAAAAATGAGTGCTCTCGAATTATATTTCGTACCAAAATCGTACAGAGTAGGGTATTAATAAAACCAATTGAATTTATTTATAATATTTTAAGTGTCCGCCCCGCTCTCCTTCGATCCTACAAACATGATCATGCATCACTTTTACGAAATCCGGCCGTGAGATCCCTGGCTTCATATTTTTACGACTCTGCAATAAGCTTAGATTTATGAAAGGGATTCAGAGCATCGGATTCAAGGCCTCGAATCCCACTCGTTCGTCACAAAAAATTCGGAGGGACGTCACCCGCGTGACAAATTATCCACGTTTTTAAAACGACATTCCATATTTCTTATGCCTCGGATTTACACCGCGAAAATTAAAGGTGTAGTGCAGGTTGCTCAGATTTATAAATCCTGACTGGATTATCACATCTGCAAAGTTGAGTTCCACACATTCTCTCGAAGGAAACAATGAAAGGAACAACAAGTCTGGAAATAGTCAAAGGAGAACTGTATTACCTTATTAAATAAACTCCACAAATATGGCAAAAATCATTTTCGTTGTTATGTGGAGTAAAGAAGTGAAATCTATTTTGGGAATAACTGTAAATATAGAAATTAAATGATAATACAATTTCAATTAGTAATTTTTGCCACCTATTATCTTAGTTTATAATAAAAACCTTAATTAATCTTGTTTATTCGTTTCAATTTATTTAATGCCCAACAATATTCATCACCATACACTCTGATAACCTTCTTAATTAAGGGATGCTTCCACTTTCTAATTAGTATTTTTTACTGGCTTTTATTATAAGTTGTATGCATGAACGCGGATAGGCTGTACGCCTGGTGGCAGTCTTGTATGTACTTAAATAATATTAATAAAAGACATACTTTATACATACATGAATATATACAACAATCACATGATAGTGAAATACTTACATACATTAATAAGGTATACCTATAACCTAAGAAGTAAATAAATAATAATTTTTATTTGCAACATGCTTCTTCTTTTTTGTCTACCAAAGACTTTTATGATCCCAGCCGTGTGTCACTCTATCTAGAACACTCGACGAGATGTCACCACAGTAAAAATCCCCATTAATTCTAGATTACATCAATACACAAATGCTAACTAAAATATATTAGTTAAACAACATGCAAACAATTTGCACTTAAGTAAGGCTGATTAAGTTACTGGAATAGAATTTGAGTTCCTAAGTAATTTTGTAAATTACACTTTCGTAGAAGTTTCTTGGAAACTTTGCTCTATCCGATATAATTTTCCCAAGAAAACATAATATGAAACAATATTTACAACTGCTCTGAAGCACTACTGTTCTCTGAAGCGATACTTAAGCGTGTTCTCTTTAATTAACATTCCTTAATGAGTACATCGTAAAGCACAAGAGCACTAAGAGACAAAATTTCGCATTGCTTATTTTCCGATGCCTCCTTTGGTCCGACCATTGGTTGCTGCAAATCTTCACTCGATAAAAGAGTGAATATCTGCAGCGCAGATTCCTAAAAGGAAATTAGTGCTCGCATTATTAATAGGAATTAATTTAGTGACCTAATTTACAATGGATACATATTTTTTATTAACGATCATGTTTAACCGATTTGATCACACCATAGCAATTTGGGCTGAAAGAATCGAGATTCCGTCGCATACTAACTAGGCCAAACTTTTAATTTTAAGGCTGTCATTGATTAATGAAGGCACTGGAGAAATTCGCCATTTTTAACATAATAATCCAAATTCGTATTTAATACGCCTACGCGAAACATCACTCATGCATTTTGATCCGAAACGTCAGCTTTCGTAAATCCAATCTCATTCTCACCACAAATGATTTAAACTTTTGCAACTCTATTTAAATATCCTCACAAAGCAAGGTACAAGGGGCAAAGGTTTTTGAAAAAGGTATACATTTCTCTAACATGGTGTCTCTCCTCGCAGTTTATCCGGGATTCAACGTGATAGAACATGAAAGGATCGAGCCCGGAAATAGGTTTGCGGAAAAAAGTCGCATAATTTAATATGGGCGCCCTTTCTACACCCTGGAATTTAATTTGGCCTCGCTCTCACTCAAAGTGTACTTAAGAGGGTCCAGAATCATCTTTCTTTGACTCCTACGGCTTTTATGTTGGGAATCAGAAAATGAAGGAGATTTTACTCGATGCTAGAGTGACGTTTGCTGCATCATCCGCTGAGGTGCTAGTTTCGAGGGAATGCGCGAGGCAAATGCTAATCGTTCGAAAACATGATTTCCTCCATTTATGATAGCTTTACTTTATGAAGGTACTGCTATAGCGAACGCAGTATAAGTCATCAATTAAGGAACGTTTGTATTGCTCGATTTCTAAATTTTTTAAATTTACGTTTTCATAGCTGGAATTTTAGCAAAAGAGCGCTGCAGGGATATTGCCGCTCGGAGTAAATGTCTTATTATCTATTAAATGATCGTATTACTCTCCAAAGGGGGCATCAACTTAGTGGCTTATAGGTATCACAATTGATACCCTCAATATCCAATTCGTGACAATATTTGTACAGATTTCACAAATCGAATTTTTCAATAAAATCTGCGAAACATTTTGGAATTCAATTGGTATTCTAATATTAAATTCCAACAAATACCGCCGTCAACCTTTGGATATTTATGCTATCTTTCTCTAATTTCCTTTATGTTATTGTTTCACTTTCTCCTGTTATTTTTTACTTTATAATAGTTATATGCAAAAATGTTACTTAGTTTACGATTGAAATACTTTCCCAATAGTTACCTGCGGAACATTAGGTAGTGCGCTAAGCAGTTGTGACTGACCGATAACGATTATATCTTATTTCGATGCATGGTCATATTCACGCTACACAATCTACATTGAACTTCTGGCATATCAAAACAAAGAGGTTACAAAAAGTTGTTAGAAATTAAATAAATTTTATAGGAAAAGAGCACGTAAAATTTCATAGACAAGGTTACACTCATTGTCACTCATCTTTCTCTTAGTCACATTTTACTATTAAAATTGATGATTTTTGTTTTATAAATAATGTCTTCATAAAAATAAGATTCTTAATATCTTAAGCAGTTGTTTATGGTTACTTTGATAAAATCGATAAATACTTTTACGGCATACTTTTCTACGTTTGTTTGGTTTTCTCCATGAGGCGGTTGGATCCTCTGGAATATGCCGGCCCTAGTTTTAAGTTAGATTTTTGTTCCGTAGTCCTCAACATACGCCGCACTACACATTAGTTAGAAATTCTTTTCCAGATATTTATGCGTAATTCTGCAGAAGTGCATATTTTGATGGATTTCAGTCAGTTTCGGTCCTAGAAATTCGATCCGGTTACGCCGTGAGGCAAAGATAGTCTCTCGCATATGTGTCTCGGCAGTATTAATAGCTCTACGCGCCCGGGGACGCTGATGAACCAGACCAAAGCGGCATGCGGAGGACAGTGAAAGTTACAGGAATGTTTCTTACGGCGGGAAGTTGTGAAGATGGGAGAATCATGAACAACTCAATTAAAAATCAATGGTAAATAAAAAGAAATCTTCTGAGCGATATTCAGAAAAGAGATTGAGGATAGTTCGGGATTGACTACCCGATCTGACAATCGCATCCTATGCCCGTAAGCTTTAAGGGGACGAGAACTATTTACCAAAACGGTTATCTTCCCTGCTCAGACATCATTATTATAATAATATTCATGGAATAAGTTATTACTATTAATAATAGAAATAAATGTCTAAGGGAAAAAATCGGAATTGATTTTATACATAAGTTTACATTAAACTTAATCGATTTAAGAATGAGTTATGTAAATTGAAATCAAACAAGATTGTACAACTCCCTACAAAAAAATCGAACGGCGTATTCTTCGCTGCATAAGATTGATGGGCTTTGAAATACAGGGCTTGGAAACACCGTATGGCCAAGAGATAAGGTTGGCTCTTATTTGAGATCCCAGGGAATGCAATACCAGCAATTTCTGGAACTTTTTCGTTAAATAGTAAGGTATAACATTTTGAAAAGGACAGTGGCTGTAAGTTGGAAAGAGATTCCTCTCTATTAGTTATGGGGAGATCCAATTTTTTCCACCTTCACATCATTTCCGGATCCCTTGAGTATTGACGACTGCAAAACATTTATATAAAAACATTTATATAATAACATTTATTGTTAAATTGAAGTATAAATTACGTTCAATTGGTCTGAATATAAAAACGTTATAAAGGTTCATTTAGTAGGAAACGCTCATTTTTAAAATGTCATTCGTCGCAGTCAAAAGATTACATCATATTTAAAAATGCATGAGGATTTTGAATTTTCTCAAACCATATTTCCATAAATAAGTTAATGTAATATATTTACGATACGATTATCTGAAGAAAATCACAATCACGTAGAGCACATCGATAACTCAACCTTCAGTATTTCTCGCTTTCATCTGTGGTAGTATTTTATAAGTGATTCGACAGCGTAGGTTATTTCGCGCGTAGTGTCCCACCGGGAAACGGGCCCGGGACCGCTTTCATCCAATTCGAACGCGCTGCCCAAATGCCTATCCGGGGCCTCTCTCCATATTGGCATTAAAAGCCCTCGAGTGCTCCGACCTACCTGGCCAATCATTACAATTATAATTATGTCGGATATCACATAATCGTTTTGGCGAACACCATACTGCCCGGGCTACGGAGGATTATACGAATAATTATACGAATAATCGTATTTACCTATTTTAGGTTAGACCTTAGACAGATTACGACACCCCAGGTAGTTTTAGTATTCGATTCTTGCGGTTGCAGACAAAATGGTGAGGGAAAAATTAAAATTGAGAGTGTTTGCGGAAAATCGCGAAACGATACAGCGAGGTAGTTTCAATGTTCAAATCTCGGATTCTCACCGTCATCCCAAGAGCGAAAGTCATGCTGAAATAAAGCATAGTGAACTGATGAAGTATTTGTAATAAGCAAGCGTAATATTTGACTTTACTAGAAAGACATGTGCCGGCATAATTTTAGGAAATAAAATTTGTTTTTACGAAGAAATAGCGACCAGTGAGATTTTTCTCCGAATTTCACAGTGTATCATAAGGACTGAGACAGCCGAATAGGAGGCGGAGTATTTGTCGCTGTGAGAAATATTTTAATAATTAATTCAGAAAACCTTAAAAGCTGGGCGAACAGCAATATTATTTGGTGTTCAGTGTCAAATAGACACTGTAAGAAAACGTATTCTGCTCTTTCTATCGGCCTTCCGACGGCGGCGACAATTCCCCAACTGGTCTCCGTGGGACACTGAGAAAATTCTAGGAGAGTTAACTCATCGCAACTGTATCAGTAGGACAAAAATTTCCTTAAGTAACAATAGTCGAGATAGAACTTCATTGCTGAAATTAATATAATTATTATCTGTCTTCGCGCTCGAACAGGTAAAGGCAGAAAGGACTCGAGTAACTCCTCACGAAAAAGATAATATGCTAGATCTCCTTACCGTAAGCCATTCTCACATAGTGAACAGTATCGATGTGATGAAGGCATATCCGATCATAAAATAAAACCGCAGTGCTCAAGATAGATGCTCTCTGAGTTTTAAACCCCTCTCATATCTTATGTATCTTTAAGAAAGCCAACTTCCCCGCATTTAATCTGTTTGTGGAAAGTAAAAGTAAAACTCTTATCCATTTCATTTGCAATAATTCATAAGATAACAGTTGGTCTGAAAATCTCCGTATCCTTCGAGAAGGTATCTCTAAATTTGTTCCGACGAAAAATGTTCGATATCGTCAACAGCTGCGATAAGTAAAACCAAAACTACATTCCCTCCTAAGGAAATAAAGAGCGTTAAATGTGAAATAATGCCTTCAGGCATCGAACCCATAATAGTGAGGTTCAAAGGCTGAATTTTTGTGGCAGTTACATACCAGTTATGGCCAGTACGTCGTAAAAAATTAAAGTAAATGTCATAGGAATATGAGGAGAAGTACAATATAGATATTACTGGTACTTCCACTTTGAAATTCATTAACGTACAAATGCTCTCTTAAGTCAATAATTAAGAATCGACAAATAAGAATATTATAATATTTTAAGGTTCTTATTTTGATGGCAATTAACTTAAATGCTTTGCGCCCAAACAAACTATCGCTTAAAATTTGTTAAATATGGCTTGAGTAATAGTACATTTCCCCATCTAAAATTAAAATTATTTGCACATTTAGCAATAACTGATTTATGAGCACTCTTTATATATAATACTTCCTCTACTTGAAAAACATACGGGAGCCATAATATAAGTAATACCATACAAATAATTGTAAGAATTTTTAAATATATTTTTCAAACGTATGCATGTGATAATACATTTTTCAGAATTAGTTTAGGCTATAGCATCACGTCTCTCACCAAAACTTATATTTCTTAGATCTCAACGAGATCTAGAATCCAATTCAGATTGTACTACATGAGGATAGTAAATCACTATTTCACAAAAAATGTAAAAGAAGTAAAGTTCAAGTATGTGATATATGTACTTGTTTTCTTTGATCCGTGATTATAGATTTTTATCGATAAACTGTTCTAGAATGCCCTTCACAAATTTCTCTGGAAAATTCTACACCTTAAAACTTTTAAGGTAAAATAAAATAAACTCTTTTGAAACACTCACTTGAGTTAATCAAGCTTATCATCATTCGAAAAAGATTAGAATGATAATAGAACTTTCTCAATTCCAAGAAGCTTGATTATAAATGTTTTAATAGCCTTAAATGATGATTTTAATTTTTAAATTTAGTTTATTATTATTTGGTTGATCACTACTACTTCAGTGTAACACACGGAAAAACCAATAATTTCTAATTTTTCTAGCGGTTTCTTTCATTGAAACTTTTACACAAAGTAACTTCTATCTTTGTTCTGCTTCTCTTTTTAATTAAATCAATACGCAAGGAACAATTGAGTTTTAATTTGGTATAATGAACGGTTGATGAGCTACATAAATTAAAAATTTTGTTATTGGAATAAATAGCCGATTGTATTAGTGCTAACAAAACTTAATTTCTAAATGAAGGAAAAAAGCGCTGAATCTTATAAATAATTTTAAATGAATGCACGCTGGAAATGCAAATGAGATCTTACTCTGTTTAATTGATCGATTCAATTAACACTCGCATTTTTCGCAAGTGCACTTTAGGAATTGATTCGATACTCTCTTTAATCGTTTTGAATTGAAATAATAAAATAATTCTGTCCACGAATGAACAAATACATTTCATCAGAAATTATATCCACTCGATGAGAAAATTTTCACATCAATAAATACGGTGGTGAGCTGGATATTTATAATAAAAACAGAAAATATCACGTTCCAGTAAATAAAAACCCTTTTCACTAAATCAAAAGCTTTAATCGATTTATTTCTCATAAGTACTACATGTGGTTAACACTAATTACCTCATGTCTAGCATAGTTCTCTGATAAATGGCTTTTAGTATGCTTAAGAATTTTGGGCTTAGTTTTTTTAAATAATACACATACTTTCTATTAAAATATATTACTTAATCTCGAATAACATAGAAATCATAGCGTGGTTTCGAAAGTTTGATATGCGCCTGCGGAAGACGAAATAATGCGAGTGCCCGGACTTCTCTTTACTTCCAAGTTTCTCGAAAAACACATTTATTGCTTTTAAAGTCGTCATGACTGTCTGAACGGATCCCATGATATTTTAATACCTCGCCTAGGCAGGGCTTGCTGAAGGGCGGAGTTCGATGGGAGATTTCACTCACTCGGAGTGTCGGAGGCAGACACAAAATTAGACGTAATCTGTAAGCTCTAAAGAAATGGAAAGATACGAAAGTGGATAATAAGCTTCCGGAATCGTGTTAATAAGAGAACTTCCATTTATCATTTGCCTTATTCTTCCTAATCGAGTGTGAGGTTACCCATTCATTTCGAATACAATACTTAATGAATTTTCCGACCACTATACCGTGATAGGTTAAACATTTTTCAATGTCCCTTGCCACAATATGAGAAAAATGACATTCAGTTACTTTTGTCGTAGCTTTGTTCAGGGATGTGATGGTTTGATAGGCACTAGAGTTCAAATGATGGTGAATAATGGTATGTATCCAATCTCCTTATGATGAATGGTATGAAAAGCAGTATGCGTAAGGTCACTGTGCTCTTCACTTTGTGGCTTTCTGCCTCGATCAGAAAGCAATCTGCCCAACTTCTCTTCCAAACTAATAAGCGATATTCTCTCCCAGATGCTTTCGGCAGATGATGAAATCCAAGCAGCCTTAGGACTGAAGGGCTCACTGTTCACAGACTATATCCTAGCTGTATAACTAATGTCTATGCAGACAGACCGACTGTATACTTATTTTCCGTTTTGTTCTTGGTATCTTAGCATAATTTCTTATGATTTTTTATTCACATATTTTTTTCCAAATTGCACAGCTATATAAATAAATTTCTGCGACAAAAACCGCGTTCTTAAATTAAATTTAACATAATTGAAACGTTACCAATATATTTCGTGTTCCATAACCTCTCTGTTTGTGTATTTCCTAAATTTCTAACTTAATGTACTTTCCTTTGTTAATTGACATCTAATCTTTCCACTTATTTCATTCATCAACTATATTGAACATTTTGTCCTCCCATCCGTAATTCCTCGAACCCTTCCTTAAAATAAATTGCATCTCTTCTAAATATACACTGTATCCTTCCTCAGTAGTACTATCTTTACAAAAAAGACGCATAACTTCAGTATTTCCCTAATGCTTCTTTAAGAACTTGTTAATTATTCACTGTTCCCCATCAGCTCAACTTGCGTACTTTTTCCGCTCCTTCGTAATTTATTTTGCAGAAGCCCAACATTTTCACCCTTCAAGAAAACGCTCGAGGTCAATGATGAAATATTCAATTATTAAATTTTAATGAGTTTATTAAATTAATTATTTTCAAACAAATATTTTACTACACTATTTCTATATGCTGCTATTCTTGAAAAATTGATTCTTACTTAACGTTTCCTTTAAATAGAAAACCTTTCAATCTTGAGCTCCAGTAAGGTAAGACAACACTCAGAATGGATTCGTATACTAAATATCATGTGAAAATTCCTCTCATGCATAAATAAGACTCTGATCGTTACCATGTTCACTAATTTAAGTAGTAACTGGATTTACCATGTCAAATGGAAAGAAATAGAGGAACTACCTCTCTTTGGAGCCATCACCGAGTACATTGATGAAGCTAAGTGAATTTATGCTTCATTGAAAGGATCGGCTTTGAAATGCATGAAATCAAGAAAGTGCGTACTAAAAATGTAGAATCCCTCTCTGTTCAAATAGAAGGTGCAGATGAGGACTGCATTAATGGAGTCGGATAAGAAATTAAACAGTCACACTCTGCAAAGGCCGTGGGCGAAAGATGAATTATTCTATGCATCCTATAGTAAATTTGTGAAGTGGAGCCGTGTTTCATGTTACTCTGGCATTCGGAATTTTGCCATTTTCCGCGAAGTAGGTCACGAAAAAACCATCTGCCCTTTAAAATAGTATGTTTCGAACTCAGAATACATGACATGAAGAGTGTTTGGAGAAGGGCTGAAAAGTTTAAATCGTTTTAGCCGAGTTCGTACCGGCAGAAATAAAAATCAAATCACAAAAATTATTTAATGGAAGATAGACATGGTGTGAGTATGGCGCAATATGAAATATGGTGTAATAATCACTGGAAATAGTCAGTAAGTTCACTTATTTCTATCATGGATAAACGATACTTTTTGGAATGCTTTAAGTACACAAATTAGTTTTTTTTCAGTTTCTGCTACTTATAAAGTAACTTTGGTCTTTGAAATAATTGTATTGCTTGCCACCGTAGTCTCCGGGCTGAAGCTCGGATTAAATCACTAAATTATCTCATTTATTTAGTCAATTAAAGAATCTAACTTTCGTGATTCTACGAGGGAGGCATTTGCCAACATACCATCTCACCAAACGATAAAAATATGTTGATATTTTCGGTGACAAATAAAAGTTAAGAATCAATTATTTTTATTTATCACTTCATTGCTTTTGCGTTTGTTTTCGCCCCCTGCTCAGATGGATGTTTCCTCGTATCGCGGGTTTTGCGTAAGCCTTCAGTTAAGAATTTGTCTCCAACCCAACGATATTTAATTGTATCGATCTAGTTTGCCGCCATGTGTTTGTTTTTAATTCAATATTAGTTTGTAAATGTTTGATTTTAACAACTGTGTACTTTTTATACCGGTATATTCCTGTACATTTGTATATTTTCATTAATAATTATTAATTTTAGATGAAATAGAGGCTATTTGGCCTAAGCTCACCGAAAGGGTAGAATGATAGTAATGATTCAAAAAATCCTTACCTCCTTTCATGATAATTGTAGGGGAATGTGGGGAATGTAGAACCACACTTTGATTTTGACTCATAACTCACCCGAAAATCGGAATTTTTCAAAATTTGAGAAATGGAGGTTAAACTTGAATCAAAACGCTTTGGGATTAAATTCGAAATTATTTCAAAGTTCTAAGGATTATACAAAAATATTCGATTTTGTCATTTTTGAAAAATCGTGGGGAATGTCGAACCACTTTGCAAATTGAGAAAATTTGAACAAATATTGATGTAAAACGTTCATTTATGACTTCGTAATGAAAAAACATAAGAATTCAATGAAAAATGTAGAGAAAAATCGATGTTGTTTATTCGGAGTCGCAGTTTTTGCATGTGAAATAGCCACCAGTCATGTGTACACATCGCAAGTGAGCAGCTCGATCGCACTCGTTGCAACGAATCGTGTTGTTTCGGTTCTGCTTCTTTGCCATTTTTTTGCCGCAAATGATGCAGAAATCATCATCCACGTCTTCATCAGTAGTTGGTGGCTCTTGCTGCTTCTTCTTTGGTGTTACTGAAGCACGAATTTCGTTCAGTTTCAGTTCGTGACGATTTCTTGTCGATCTTAATCTCCTTTATGGCCGCTAAATATTCTTGGAGATCATCCGATTGATCATGTTTTGCAACGTAACGCGGCATTTTGACGTTAAATTACCAAAGAAAATTCAAAAAATAGTTATTATAGTTAGTAATAGAAAAACTACCTATAACTAGTTTTTGGTCGATAATTTATTGTGATTTCGCATGAAAAACCATTAAGGAGCATAAAAAATACATTATCTACTTGACAAATGTGAAAAAACTAAGTGGTTCGATATTCCCCACAAAAAGTAGTTCGACATTCCCCACAAGCAATGTTCTACAAAATAACCGTCCATGAGTCACAGAACCAAATTTCATGCAAAAAATTTTTTTGAGTGTAAATAATATTCACACAATGATTTTAAAGATTGTTTGTAGTTGTTGACCTGCTTGTTACTACGCAAAAATATTGAAAACCAATGTAGTTTTACAACACAAAAGCACTTTTGGAATCTCAAAAATAACTTTATTATCGCAGAGAGCATAAAATACGTCTCATCGGTTCAACTGCTAATGGAAAAATGAGATGAAGCTGAAATAATACGATGGCAGAAGTTTCGTATAGATCGAATGTCAGATACGACTAATGGTTCGACATTCCCTACATTCCCCTATGTGAAAACATTTCTGTTACAGATATTGATATATCAGTCTTTACTATTTAAATCAGTAAGAAAAGTCGTATTTGTTCTCGCCAATGATTGTGGATAATTAGTGTGGAAACTAACTCCTATGGAACCGATAAATCAGATTAAGCCAATGATGCGGTTGTCTGAACCACCGAATTGTAAAAACTTGAATTTCATCCGAAAATGACTACCTTTAAATAACACTGGAAGGTTCTCAAATTAAATCTCTGACTTTCCTCTGTAAAAGTGATATTTCCGTCGGGACTCTAAAATTTATCCGAGCCTCATCTCCCAAACCACAACCGCGGTGTCTGCCGGCAAAAGCGCTGACCCTTCCACCAAAAAGGCCGCTACGAGATTAATAGTTAGTCGAAGGAGACTAATAGGTTCCATAAATAATATCACTGACTACATGCACATTTTAACGGAATAAGAACCGCTTCTAAAATGCAAGCCATTGATCCGATATAGAGCGGTAGTACTTACCCAATCGGCAAGATAAATGGCAGCTACATTCGAAATCTCCGTGAGCGACTAAAGATTCTGAAATATGACAAACGGAATTGATATCTTCGAAAAGCAAAATACTCCATCTGAATGCGATAGTTCGCTCCAGCTCGAAATTACGCCATGAAAGCGTGTTGGTTGAAACATTGGCCGAATAGCTAGAAAAGGGTGGGACTGGATAGGAGGTTTCGTGCACTTTGTGGAACCCTATCGCGAATTGAACACTTCTTTGACTGGATTATTTTAAATTCGCTCCCGCGGCGACATTGTAAACGGATTGAATATCTTTTAGAAGTTGCCACTGACGCTAATGATCAAGTTTTTTTATGATAAAAAATCACTTGATTTCTTTATTTAGTTTGCTATAATTCTTAATCATTTTTGGTTCGATTTTACATCACAGTATTCGAGAAAATAAAGTCATTACTATAATTTGGAAGGTTAAAAATGTCTATGATCCATTTTTCATAATAAAAATTGTTTACATTTACGGTAATCTTATTAATAATAATAATTAACGTAGCAAAATTTAAAATTTAGAAAATTATCAGTACCATAAGAAAAACAAAAAGGAAATCCTGCCTGTGAATCGTCTGAAAGTTAAACTAGAAAAATGAATTTGATAAAATTTTGAAACGACGTACAGCAAAGTTTCATATTTGTAAGAGAAAGCGTTTGGAAACTAAAGAATAATAAATCCCATATAGGTCTTTCTGAGCTTCAAAATGTTCGACTCTTGGAGATGTTATAATTGGATGCAATAAATTTGAACTAAATTGCAGTAGCCATTTTCTATTCAGTTATTTCACTTCCTTAATAAATCTTGTAACTGTGTTGGCAGTTAACAGATATGGAATAATTAACCTGAACCTCCTTTTCCCATGGATCTTTAGACACCAAGGGACAACATACTTATTAATTTATTCATTGAAAAATTTCGTTGTAAAATTATATATTAGCAATTAAAATTACGTATTACAGTTTAAGGTGTTAAGATAATAGGTTAAAAATTTATAAATTACAATTAATAAATAATAACGTCTTTGAAAAATAGTAATTGTAATACAACTTCTTTATTTTAGGAAGAGATTGAGACTTGTCTCTTTTTTGATCAAACAGTATCTTATACTTCGATCAAACGAAAGAACAAATAACTGACTTATACTTTAATTGTATTTTTAGGTAGAATTTTAAGTAAATTTGGTTAAAATAGCGGTAACGGTAGCGGTCTTTAATGAATCGATAATGAACGAATGTGTAAGGCTGCCCGACCATTGTTAGAGAGATTGCGTTGTTACGGTAAGGATTAATGAATTCGGAACGACAAAGTTGGTAAATGAATGGAGAGATGTAAGGAGTTGGTAACTAAGAGGAAGTAGAAAAAAGTTGGTTGAATGTGATGGATGAGAAAAGAGGGACAAACGTTGACGGTGGAATGAAAGGGCGCGAATGAGCAGATTCACGGGTGTATCTAAAGCGGAAGACATTCGTCTGATAACGAACAGAGGTACAGCTTTGTGCAAAAAAAAACTTTAAATTCCCTGGGCTATTTAAAGCTAAGGATTAAAGTTTTTTGGTTATAGCTGTACATTGTGGATACACGAAGCTGCTAGCTAGCATAACCTTAAGGCAAATACGTAAAGGCAATGCATGGGTGTGCATTATAATAATATAAATAGACGTTGCAATAAGAGCTCAGGTCAGGTGGGAAAGCCTCATAAGAGCGAACACATGTTGTAGTTAAATTAAACATATATCAGCTAACAATCAAAGGTTTTTTTAATACATCCTTCATTTAATTAGCAGTAAATCACTGTAACGACATTATGCAGCAGAGTACAACGCAAATATTATCCCATAGACAAGTAGCAGTTTCTGCAGAACACCTAATTAGTTTCGTGTGTGGATTTCATTAAACTACTACGTATGAGACCCACTATATTCTGATTAACTCTTCTATACATTGTTCAATTAAAGCCAATAGGACGACTTCTACAATATACGAATACGTCCATACCTTCTTCTGACCTCATACTGCCAACTTGCAGGTTGCAAAAAACTAGTAACTTGTATTTTTTCCCGAAAATATAAAATTCGATCAGAATTTTTATTATCTTATCGGCAAACCTTATAGTATTGCATTACTAACCTTCAAAACAATTGTTGCATAAACATTATATTTATAGAGTTAGAATACCATTAATAATTTGCATGGTCATATTTTTACATGGCAAATCGTATGGCTTTCTATCTTAAATTTTGAAATGCGTGATCTATAACTTACTGATTTATTATCTCGTTGACCGAATTGTAAAATAATTGAAAATTTGAACAATTATGACATTTTTCTACCTTGTGTATGGAGGACAATTTCGAGCAACGGGTACATCAGATAGAAACGAGGACTATAGGAATACAAAACTTCCAAATAATAATTTTAATTATACAAAATCATTGGTTTGTAGCTTCTTGTTTAGCGTTGATAGCTGCTGTAACCACTTTAGGGTATAGAAATTTGTGTTGGGACGCTGTCACCCACTTTCATATATGAATATCATTATTGCAGAATAAATTGTTATCGAAATATTTTGTTTTGTCGAAATTTTTACTCTCGGATTCCTCATTGACAAGTAAGTCAAAGTCCATCACTCAAAAAAACATCCCATATATGTTAATTTGTCGCGAGAATGTAGATGAAAGTCACAGAAGGTGGTGTGCTAAAGCTGTACAAGCCACAGCACTCTTTCTCTGAAAGCATTTCTATTGTCCCACACATTTTATCCACTTATGATTCGAAATTCAAATACTGAAGTGTCGATCTCTATTCAATTGTTTGGGATGTAATTTTTCTGAGAGAGAGTTAAAATCTGCAATTACTCTCTGTCTGAACACATTTGCTTCCCCATTCATCGCAACTCGTTTCAGTTAAATTGTTAGGGGCAAACACCTTCCATTTCCTGGTATTTTTACAGATTATAACGGAAGTAAACTTATCTACAATGAATTCAATAGAGATAAATCGATAAATTGTAGTAAAGATGAGTTATAACTTACCAAAAGTCGTACAGAAAGATTCATGACGGGACCAAGTTCGCCTTTTTCTCATCAATATCTGAGAAAAAGATGATTTACAAAATCAAAAACTTTTTATCGTGTCAAGGAAATTCTTTAAAACTTTTCTTTTTCGGTAAATTAATATTTTGATTTTTATTATGATTAAGTTTTGATTATAAGATTTACATTTACATTTAAACCCTGCAATCCGCCAGTGGCGCGTGGCAGGGGGACAATTTTACATTGTTTAATTTGTAAATTTCACTCCGTTAGATATGGTGAAAAACGGGCACTTTTTTCACCTCTGATGAAGAACCAACCTGACGAAAAGCGACATGTTTTATTTATTTATCAGTAAGTATCAACAAATAGCACGATGCCAATTACAGTTAACGTTTTGCATTATATGACAAATCGCAGAAAAAATGCGATAACTTTAGTGTAACAAGTTTGTCTGTGAGACGTCTTCCAGTAAAGTTTTTATGCAACTCCAAACTCTCGAATCACTAATAAATACTCATGCAAGAGCCAATAGAATTCACCTTAATTGTTGACGTAGTTTCAACTCCGAAGATAATGTACATACCTAATACTAGTTTTTCACGATTTCTGGAGATTTTAAGGTTACTAATTAAGAGTAATTAGTAAATTATATCGGCTATACAATAATTAAACAATCATTTCGCGATTTCTATACATTATCTTTAATAATTTAGACTATGGCTTGGTAAAATATTTTTGATATAGTTTATACTTTCAGAAGATCGGTAATATTGGTCCAAGAGCTTTTTCTCTTTATCTACTTATGTAATTCAACTCCAGTCAATATGTACTACAAGAGGCTTTAGTATCACTCACTTTCACGCCAAAATGGGGCTGATACTTTACCATGTTTTATGCAAATTATTCTAAAGAAAAAATATAAACTAATTTAATCATCGAAATATCTCTACGAAGAATATTCGTTCTATCCAAGAGGAAAATTTTGCCGGAAAGTGACTGATGATAGAGGCTTAGTATTTTCAGCAAAGTGAATGTTTGGAATGGCGACGACTTAAAATGCTTTCCAAATACTCACTTTGTCATCCCATTCATTAAGAGACAAACCCTCCTGGTTCCGTAGTTCTTATTCTAATTGAAACCAGGATAGAGGTTTTCTTTATTGTCACGTGTGGTTTATTCTAGGCATAACCAGGAAAGTACATGAGAATTCAGATTGGTTTATTTATAAAATTCATCCAATTCATTATATCAATCACCATCAGTTATCAAAAATGATCGCATATTGTATCTATAGCAATGCAGCAAGACTTAAATGCTCATTATAGCAGGTTAAATATTTAGTGACTTATCTGTACAACGTCTAGGATGTAACGGATCCACGATAACATGAATTATATCTGAATGTTGCATCTAATTGAGTCCCCTCTATTTAATAGTATTTTTAGGAAAATCATTGGTACTGCATTTGTAAATAACTTGACTCATACAAAAACAGTGTAACTTAAGCAATTTATACCCAATTCTAGAAAATTGTCTACTTCTTTTAACCTTTATTACATGGGAGGCGTATTTAGAATAAGTACACAATTTACAATCGATATAAATTCATCTACTTGCTTTTACGGTACATAATAAGAACGGAAGATCTTACACTTATCAAATACAAGTATTAGGTACTTATAAAACAAAAAAATCTGAAGAACCTTGCACATTTGTGTATGGAGTATAGTTTGGAATATGGCATCATTCGAAAACCGAAAGAAAATTACATTTATTATATTCTATGCATTTGATTGACGATTAGCAAATCCGTCCAATCTTCAAAGGCAATTGAAGACAGTAAGGATATTATTGGCCCAAATCACTTTTATCAGCATAAGCGAGAATTAAAAAAAAATAATTCTTCATTAGCAACTCCTGTTTCCAATAGATTTTAATTAAAACTGACGAGGATATTCGCTGAGAAATCGATTGGTCCTCAATCCCATTTTTGGGGAGAATATCGCTTTGGATTGGGAATTGCTCTATCTTGCTCGAGTATTCTACAGGACGATCACATTGTAAGATTGTTCCCATGACAACTAACAGCATAATTGTTCCATTGATCGCATAATTTAACCACTTTTACCAACGAAAAAATTCGTAATAAATGAAATTTGTGCCGAGAATACGCTATAAAGTCAATCTAATGACTTTTCTCCCCAAAAAATCTTGAGAGATGTTTCGCAGTTCTTTGATCTCAAATCACAAAATAGGGGAGAAAATTAATGGAAATTGGATGTTGGTTCAGTGGGTCAGAAGTCTTTACTTTCTCTAACTTTAGCGGCTTATTTAGTGATAGGAATTTTATTTGCTCAATATCGAAAAGATTGAAACTTTCGATAGAATTACATACTTAAGGGAAGCCAGCGATATTTTTAGTCAGTATAAATTTGTTATTGTAGTTTAAAATTTTTCATTCCAGTAAAAATAACCAAAAAACGGTTGGCTGATTAGGGTAAATACACAAGACAAGTTCATAACAGTTTTTATCAAACTACCATTTACATGATTTTGCTGATGGAGTGAGTACATCTTCAGTGATCAGAACGTATAACTGGGATCCATAAGTTGATTCCACATCTTTGTTAATAGCGGATACATGAAGAAATTGAAAAATTATAACATTCGGTTTTGCTTCGAGAAACATTTTCCGTCAGCGTAATAAGAATAACTGATAAATCACGTACTCAATATGAATTCATTATTGGGGTCTTATTAATCGAAACATGAAATAAAATAAAATTAAAACGCTCAAGAGTAGTTAAGAATGACGCTGGAAGAGTTTTAGATACTTCGAAGCTCATTTTTATCATTAAATAAATATTGTCAAGCGTTACCTGGTGGAATTTCATATTGAAAACTTTTAATTACAAAGTCAAAAGATAAAACTTGTACAAATTTCACAAATAAAACCAAAAAGAGGGTTACCGGTTTCGGCGACCAAACACCATCTTCAGAACCTTAAGATATATCCCGGCTCTTCACAGTTTTTAAGGTTCTGACGACGGTGCTCGGTCGCCGAAACCGATAAACCTCTTTTTGGGTTCTATTTGTGAAATATGCAAAGTGAAGTGAAGTGTGAAGTTTTATCTTTTGACTTAGTTGTTAATTTTTTTAACATTAAATGTCCATCGTTAAAATGCTTTATTGCCTAAACGCAAGACTCTGATCCGATGCAAATAAGATTAGCAAATGACACGACACAAATTACGACAACTTACCAATGACGTTCATAATCACCGGAGCTATTTCCCCATTATCTCGCTTAATTCGAGGAGTTGATTTATTTTTCGCCAGCATTGTTTCGCATGGAACCTTCCCTGCTCACTCGGCACTCTAAAAGTTTCGGCCAAATATCACTCCCTAAAGTAACGCATCCTCGCTAATACTATACCGTACCAATAATGTGACCACAATCTATGGTTCTTTATCTGTAGTTCGGAACAACCGCGCCGAGTCGCTCGAAAACTGTGCAGATGAATCACTGTTTCCGTCCCCGAATTTTATCGCTCTAGTACGTGAGACTTCCCCTATCTATCTTCCATAAAATTGGCGCATATTTTAACCGAAACTCATCTCATATTCTCTCGGCTATTCGGGCCCATTTCCATCCTAGGTTTTTGCAGAGGGCTACATCAGTCGTAAAGCGAGACTCGGTGGAAGGAGGCGAAGAAGAAAACTCATTTGACAAAATACAACTACGGTATTATCGACCGGCTGCCGATCCTACGTCAGCCAAAGGCGGAGAGTTCTCCTTTTGGAACTGTCTAAGCGTTGTTATGACATTATGTCGTAGGGGTACCCAAAGGATGTAGTTAGGGCTGAAACTTTATTTGTTTCACGGATGGTACTTGACAGTTTTTACTTGGAACCTAATGAGTTAAGCTGACAACGTCCGCGAGTTTGAACATTCTCTCGTTGCATAAATTACGCTCTCGCACAATGAGTTACAGTCTTTCGCCAAAGGTTTTTATTCTTCTTTTTCCATGGGCTCACATATACGCTCGTGACTTCCGAAGAAACAGTATTCTCTCAAACAGTTCTCCCTTATTCCCACCAAAGTCCCGCTATTTCGCCATTATGCTGTTTTTCATATTCTCCAGCAGTAAAAGTTTCTCGCTCTACGGAATTGAAAAGGTATTTTTTCGTTCTTTGGAAAGGATTAATGAAAAAGAATACATGCGGTCCTTTATTTTACTGGATAATGAAACATTATTAGCCATAGTGGGTCATAACCAGCGAGACTGAGTGAGATCATTATGCAAGAAGAATGAAACTACCCCCCGAAATATTCAATATAGAAGCGAATAAATGATGCGAGGGAAAACTTGGAAATATTAAAGATTCAACGAATATGAGAATTAAAGCTGGAGAATGATTTTTAAATCTTCCGTAACTGTACTCTTGCGTATGAGAGATTTATATAGATGCCGTCAAATATGATTGAAGGCTCAGTTCTAGTGGTGAATCTAGTAAGATTCTTTGCTTTATTTGAGTTATATCCACATTTTTTACTGTTTTAGCTATGAAAAAGTTACGTAACATAACAAGGTAACGGAAAAATTGCCGCAAATGGTCGAATTTTGGGAGCAAAACGAAGTTTCAAATCAACAGCAGTAAAACCGAGTTTAATTCAAAGATATTTTTCATGTGGATAACAAAATAAATCCTAATGAAAAATATTGCGATAGAAAATCGTGGTAGCAGGGTTTCATAACGGGGCTTACAAATGCATGCTGTTGTTTAGTCACAAGTTGATCATACTGTCAGGAGAACGTCTTTATATGGCAAACATCGTTTTTTGTAGTTTTGTTCAATTCCATACAAATGTACATCCATTAGCATGCGTCAGGACAACACGCGTTTATGACTTATCTTCTGCTTCCAACGACACATCTGATTAAACCGCGCCACCATTAATGACGTATTAGCTAGTTTTTTTTCGAACTGAATCCGCCATTTCTAGACACTACGGGAGAGCGTGTTAGGTTTGAAAATGATGCTAATCTTTTGTTGCCGAGAACATCTAAGAAGCTATAAGAGTTGCAGATTCTCGAAACATTCCTCTCTTTCTAGGGATTGCTTCTGCCCTAGTTGCCTTAACTGTCTCATGCAGCGATTCAAAACGCTACTAACTTCAATTGTCCAATACGACTTTTTATTACCTCGAGTCAAATCTTGGACTCAGTCCGATAATCAATGGCTTACATTTCTACGAAATTGAAATTGATAAGATTCATGTCGATGTATAATACAATTCGATAATTTGATTCAACTATTCGATTCTATTCGATATCATCGCAACTTAGCATTGAAATTATTTCCCTCCGAAGCACGAATCAAAATAATGTGCTCTCTGAATTTGATACTTCGATTAGCTTGTTCGATAGCCAATACATTCGTTTCTTTACGTACATAAAACGATAATTCAACGCGAAATTAAAATCGATTAGCGATAAGACGATTCGATGCGATAATTCAATTCAGTAACAGAATTCGATGAATCCATCCCATGAGAGAATACAAAAGTTCCGTCGAATGCCATTTAAATTTTGATTCTGGAAGATCAAAGATAGCAAAATTATTGTTCCGAAAAAAGGAAGTCGTGGAAAATAAACGCCGCTGTTTCCAGACCTCATGAAACGATTCTTTATCCCTCCTTTGCTTTCTTAATTCAAGCGTGAATTTCCAGTGGCCTCGGGACTTTATTGGGCTCAATCGAATCTCAGGTTATACAACTCTCCGAAAGTACTATTTTCGATTGAGTCGTTTCCCACAGAGAGATCCCCACATGTGCCCTTTGCCGTCGTAAAAGGCTTTCTCAACTGAATATTTAAAAAGTTGGCTCTCCTTCCCAATTCGTGGACTAAATTCCCAGATTCCGCTCGCACGGATGCTACGGTTGGACTCCAGCATCGGATATACTTGGCGTGAGACCAAAATGCTCGGGGAAAAAAGAATCCTCCCAAAATATGAAACATCCAGCGCATAGTGCTTTTGCCTCTTCCATAGACGCCAAAGGACTCTATTTTCTCGGTCCTGGAGGATAGTGATATCTACTTAACAGGAGACTTTCATTTTCATCCCCTTGTAAGAGTTCCTTTCACACCGTGAACCAACAAAGTTCTTTATTAGCAACTTCCATTTGCCCGAATGTGCAATCAACGGACGTCCCTCCGCAACGCCCGTCATTTCTCCAGTAAATTTCGCCTCACTTCCCTTGCTAAGCATTTCACTTCCTTCCCGCGCTGCCTTTCTCCGAAAAATCAGTTAACCAACCTCATTTAACCAACCAACCATTTGGGAAAAATCTTTAACCTGATTACATTTTCGATTTCCACTCCTTGCCCTCCTCCCCACCCTTTCTGCTCATTCCCCGTGGAACAAAAAATAAGTTAACTTCTCCACCACGCGGAAACAAAGTCAACAAACCCAGTCACACGGTGACGTCTGCGAAAGAAATAAAAATCCTCTCCCGGACTCTCTCTCCCCTCGATCTTACGTCAGGATAAAGGGAGAGAAACGTCTTCACAGAGAGAAGATAAAACCACTTCGCGTCGTTAACAACGTTAAATTTTTCGCGCTTATTAAAACTGCCGTACCTCGAAATGTGCGAGCGGCGTTAGGAGACAAAACCAAGGGTATCGGATGAGTTAAATATTTACGGAAGCAGTGAAGGGGGCGAAGGAAGTTAACCCTGACCCCGTAGTCCATTCCCCACGTGCTGCAAATGAAATATCCTTTTTCCCTTCCCTGAGTTCCTGCAGATACCCTTGTCGCTTTCTCGTTCCCTCCTCGTCGCCGACATCATCGATCCCCCGCCGTTGTTACTGCTCTGCTTTCCGAGGCGTCCGACGTAATGGTAGTGGTGTCAGCGGTGGCTTCGCTCCGATAACGGCTTTTGCAGAAATACGAGGAAAAGGAGGATTCCATCGCCATCCCCAGAATTCCTTCATTTTACGCCTTCGCGAGATATTGTCTCGATAAACGGACCAAAAGAGTCCCTTTATTAACCGGTTCAGACGCGAGAGTGTGTAGGGGAAGGTGGGGAAGTATGGGGTACTTAATTTTCTCAGATTTTTTTGGGGTGTAAGAAATGTAGAGATGTACAATATTATGGTATGAAAAACATTATCATAATGCTAACTTTATAAAAAGTCATGTATTTGGTATTGCACATTTAGCATTGTCATATTTTTAATGGTTTTTCAAAAAGGTGTTAACTTCCGCGTTTTGTCTCATCCCTGGGACAAAATGGGGTACTATGTTTCAATGATGGAAAAATATTATGGAACTAAAACTATCATGAAATGACTTAAAAAATTAAAATATAACTTATGTAGAGCATGAAGTACACAAGTCAATCACAAAATACAAATGTTGGTGGCTTCACTATCCATTCAGACACAAGTATTGTGTGGCAGATCTTATCCAGCCCTCCGCTGAATAGTCAGGACAGTAAAGGCAGTCGTTGTCTTCTCCAATGTCACTGGAAGATGGAGGTTTAGTTACTTCAGGGTTACCCGTTCTGCCCTTTTTAAGGTTAACCGATTCTATCGCGACAGTGTTCTAGCCTAATAAACATTTACCATACAGAAACCTAGATTACGGTTCATTTATTCATTACAATTTTCGCCGCAGTTAGACAGCAGTCTGGTGGCACAATTTAACAGAATTCTAGAAGTAATGCCTAATTATTCCAACGAATTACTAATTATATGCATCAGGAATAGATTTCCAGAATTATAAAATCAATCACTGAAAATTCGGCGTTGTGTCCTGTAGCATAAAAGAGCACGGAATGGTGGAAATGGATTTAAGAATAGTCCGGCATGTCAATCCAGCGCGTATGATTTGCTTTTCGATAGGTAATAGCACTAATTGGGCTGAAAAATGCGGTATCCCGCTTTTCCACACTACCACATACTGCCCCTAGTTCCCCAACATGTCTCATTTTTGCCTTTTCTCTTTTCTTTGCGGAAATTCCGCAGACGGCTATTTCTGAAAGGCCGATGTAGAGGTTTGCCTTCGTCGATTCGATCTCAGATTTTCGCTCTTTTGCGGGAACTTTGAGACCGCGTCTTCGCGAGCGAGGGAACCTATTTGAGAAAAGACGGCTCAGAATGGTGTTTTAGGTCGAATACTTCGAAAGATAATTTTCACTTTCGGCCCTTTTTAAGTTTTTTTACTGGACGAACGTCGCGTGTCGCGCGTTTTAAGATTTTCCCGTTGCTCCAAGGATTTCTCCTTGGTAGAAATTGTTAAATTTTTGCGGGAAAGAGGTAATCAGCTCTCCATCACCAATTTTTTTCATTGATTCTAGAGCAATAGTTTTTATTTATTATAAGTATGATAAATCAGTTGCCCTTCCTGAAATACATCTCACTTAAAGAACTTTAAAAAATCAGCTATACGTTTTTTAAGGGTTCTTTTGTAATTTTTATACGCGATGTTTTTTGGAGGCGATTTTCACTCTCCGTGATCTCCGTGATTCTAATCCACAAACTTAATTTTTTATTTTTATTTAATTTTTGTGCTGTTTTAGCTGGTTTTATAATTTTTATCGTATATAAATGCATATTTGTATTTTATATCACTTAATTGTTTGTTGGATGAGCTTAAAACCTAAATAAATAAGATATATGAAAAAACAAAAGGTAGGCTCAACTTAATTATAGCCGGGAACAAATTAATTACGTCATACTCTGCTGTTGCTTCAAAACTTAGGATTAGCTTTTGTATTTTGTTATTTCCGTTCCTTAAAAACATTTCGATAATCATATTATTCCTGCGAAATTTATCTCCCTTTTTACCAAAAGAGATAAATAATCTTTAATATTTTTCATGGGAATATCCCATCTGATACTAAAATACTTCATTGAAAAAATAAAATGACTCGATATATTAATTTTAAATGCTCGTCATAAGCCACTGTTATTTATATTCAAGGGTTAAATATGTTCGCCGAGTGCAACTTAAATACATCACATATCATCCAAATTCTTAATTTCTTCACTCTCTATTTTATACATAAACTAGCTGTATCGCCCGTTGATTCTCAACGGGGAAAATAGAAGTAGAATGAAATATAGTAATCCTTTTATCTAAAAGAAGATAATCTAACATGTATCATTTTATCTTTGTTCGATGGGACAGATTACCATTGGATTACCGCAAACGAAACTTTTCCGTGAAAATCCCAATATCTTACGCTCTCATAATTTGTTGCTGAAATCTATATTTTGGTCATCTGAATATTCATTTTCGTATAATATTTCTATCAAACTTATCTCAGGTTGACAACAATGATTCTTCTTAATTTGATTTTGCAATTGAAATAGAGCCTGCGAACGATATTTCGATTTATATTTCCAAACCAATAAACCAAGAAATGAAAATTGTACTTAAGTTTACAAAGCCATTTTGACTAAATATTCAATCTCATATCTTTCAAATGAACAGTTTCTTCGATAAAGACAGCATTCGTTCAAAGATTATAAAAACATATTCAAAGATAAAATTAGGATAAACATCACCACCTTTAAGGATTAGTTTTCAGCAATGCAAAAAGGTAATACGGAAACGCATAAGCAAATAATAGAAATAAATATTACTGTGAAAACAACCGATGAATATTTTTACGGAAAGTAACTAAAACACCACAAAAGCACTGAACACAATCATTAACACAAACACTATCACGGAAATGAAAGTTGAAACGAAAACTACGATTAAACTTATAATTTTACGGTAAACAATTACTTTGATATAAATAAAACATGGTTGCTACAGAAACTTAAACAAAATTCGAAAAACTTTCTTAAATATTTCATTAATTCTCAATGTCTTCTTATATATAAACTCATGAGCTAGAATCAACAATCACCTAGATCGTCAAGGGAATGGGTTGTTTACAACCTCAGAATTTGGATAAAATATTCACGTATTTAAGCAAACTGTTCGCAATTTCGAATCGAAAACGATATTCCACGACCAAATTAAGAATTCTTATTCTATTTTCCTTCTTTTGGTGCTTGATTTGACTTTCTAGGACCATTATTTCTAATTTAATTTTGCAAAAGAAATGTACCATGCAACGAAAAAAATTACCTCTACGTGTATTTCTTATGGAAAGGTTTTGACCCGTCTGGGATCGAACCGCGGAATTTAGGGAAATAAAAATTAGCCTACACTCTGCGCAGGGTTATCTTTTAATAATGTAGAAAATTTCAAAGTTTCACGACACTCGGTTCTCGAGTTTTTAGGGAACATACATACATACACATACACATACACACACACCCACACTCTATTTTATATTATAGATAAACATTAAATAATATGAAATACTAAATATTCTGCACATTGTATCCATTCCATCACTATAATTGTCTCCAACCCATTCGGCAATATCTTTTCTTTACCACCGGAGGCTGACTTCGTAGCTTATGTCCTTCCACAGCATAATATCCCGTACTCGATCCACCTCATTTTACCTAGTTCAATTTCCCTAATCATTTGTATTGCACCTTATACCTCAAGTTCCTCGCCATACTTTTTCATTTCTTATCTCATTTGAGCCCTTTCCTCTCTACACTCCTCCTCATCTAACATCTCGAAGCTTTCTAAATAATTAACATCCTTCTTCCATAGCAAGCATGTCCCTACCAAAGACTAGGAAATACTCCCCACGTTTTCAGCTTCCTCCTTAGCTTTTCATTGGTTTTACTTGGTAATGTAATCTTCTTTTTATAGGAGGTCACTTTTTCCTTGGCTGTCTTAGACATAATTCCAATTCTATCATTCCAACTCGTAGAAGTACACGACTCTCAATCGACTTTGCGTGTTAGTCTGTCTGATTCTCGATTGAATTTCAGGACTGTGGTATTTTCTATCGATGTGCGCAACGGAATGTATATTGGCCATATAGAAATTCCTTAGCAAATCATTGGCTCTACTAAAAACAAATTATGGTCCAAAAATCTTGTGTCTTGAAACTTAGCTACAAAGCCCACCGTGAAAATAGCTTGATATCTTAAATTGACGATAATGTGTATATTTTTATATTCATATCCGAAGACCCCTGAATGCAAAGCTTTAGCTCTACCAAATCCTTCACAATGTATTCGTGTATTTAATTTCTGAATAATACAAATATTTATGTCAAAATCTTACTGGCGTTGATATATGTATATCGTATTCTTATTAACATATTTCATTTTTTAACTTTAAATCGGTAATCTAACTAATGAAATATATTTTACTGCAAATACTTATACTATAGCTATTTTATTATCAAAGTTTCGCTAATAAATTTAATAAAGTTTAATTAACTTGGCAAAACCCAAGGAATTTATCTGAACATGATGTAAACGATATAGTAGACTCATTAATGGAAATAAATTGAAAAAAAATGTTCGAATGCATTCTATAGCATTATAGCATAGCTCTTCTCTGATTTTACAAAGAAATAAAGTCAAACCTATTTAATAACGTAAATATTATATACAAATGCTCGTTAATAATTCAACTAAAGATAATTTAATCGGCCCAATTTTTTAATTTTATTAGTCGTGACACGTCAAAAATTCAAGGCAAAGATTACATTTCAAGGACTGGGGTTCACCTTCATTTCACAAGCATCAAAAAAAAGTAATTGAAAAAAGCAGTTCCCCAAGATAAAAAAATCTTCTTGGCTGATTTAATTTGGAAAAGTTTGCTCAATTTTTCAGCGGGGGGTAAAGAGGGTCTTTTGAAGTGATTCTTTGAAAAGCTCAATGTTGCCTTTTCTTCATAAGCCGCTTGTTCTAGGTTTTTTCAATAATTCACCCAGTTTCTTATTTTCAGCTGAGCGCAAAACCTTTTTCAAGTAAATCCAGCTCTCATCTCTTGAGATTTTCTTCCTCTGCTTAAGCACAGGGTTGCATCTCCTCCAAAGACTTTCCTTTGTCAATGAATTTAACGTCGTGGAGCAACATTGATTTTCTTTAATGATAACTCGAAAATTAGTTTCATTCTGAATAAATTTAAACCGCTTTAATTCCTCCTCCAATTTATTTCTTCGTGACTGTCACGTAATTTTCTAGGCTTTCAAAGAAATTTAAACGAGTAAATTTTTAACGCCTAAAGAAAAATGTATACGTTATTTGGAAAAAATATGCGTTTTATCAATTGGGAATTTATTAAAGATCTTTTATTTTTACTAGAATAAGATAGAATTACAGATACCAATCTAAAAAAATATTAAAATAAATAGTGAAGTTAAAATAAGTATGAAGCGAATTTAAGTCTTTTTTAAAGCTATACCTAATTACTGAAAAAGTATAAACCATAACGAGATTTCTGAAGTTTTTTTTGGTTAAAATTACTGAAAAAGCATAAACCCACTGACGTGGGTCAGAACCCTAGTGAAATACGAGACTTAACAGAAAATCAATAAAAGTAAAGAAAGAAAGGTGTGAAGAAAACAACTCCACTTCACTGTTTTTACAAAGTAGCTCTGCATCGCTGAATTCAAAGACGAAGTGTTTGACACATGTAGTGTAGCTGTAATTAAAAGTCTTTTAGTTTAATAAAACCGGTTTTGCGTGGCACATTAATCCTAAATATAATCTAGAAATTTTAATTAGAAACAGTTAAATTATAAGTAGGATAAAGGAAAATCCAAATAAATATTGTACTCTAGAGTACAATAAATACTATACAATATACTATACAATATAATAACACTTTCTAATAAAATCGTGTATTGATTTTTATATTGTACAGTCCTGGCCAAAATTAACGCAGCACCGGCCGTAAGGATCGCTAGGGAGGTGCTGCGTTAATTTTGGCCAGGAGTGTACTTGTAACGCAGCAAAAATAAGGACGATGTTGAAAAAGCATTCTCGTTTCGTTATATGATAATGTGTTGTTTCCACAATCTAGAAAATTCATCAAAATAATCCTCAATGGGGAAACAGAATCATATCCGTAGGACAGAAGATATGGGAATCTCTATTTAAACGAAAACGGAAGTAACGGTTTTGAGTACGTGAGATAATAGAGATTAATATTTTACTCCTTTGTTATGTTTCCGCATATACCTCGAATTATGAAGGCCCCGACGTTGTTTTCATGGTCGATTAGGCAAAGTACACAAGGCGTTCAAACCATTGAGTTTACCCTAGCCTCCGAGAGTTGGTGCGCTTTCTCCCACAATGTCGGTTCCCGGAATTGAATTTTCAGAGTCCCTGCGTAAATGGTACGTAATGAATTTAACCCCAACTTTTCATAATCCACCCGAATGTGCGAACCTAGGAGGAGTAGAGGCGGTTAATGCTATCCTCTGTTGGGTGATATCCTTTTGATGATTCTCTGACGAGAATAATTTAAGGAGTTGTGCCAACTAGAGGTTTCCATCCGAAGAAACGAGCTCCGCTGTCACCGCATAAATTGACGGATTTACTGCGAAGGCTCATCAAGCAGTTTGGGGCTGCCAAAAATGCTCCCGTTGTTTAAATCGGTAACGAGCTCCAAACAGGCAGTCTTGATTGACAAGGTATAGGAAGAGTTCGTTAAGATAGCGCCCCCACCATGGACATGTTTAACATAAATTTGTTCTCTATAAATTCACCACCAGCGATTATTTAAGCTTTCTCAGTTTATTCGGCTGTTTACGGATTGCGAAAAAAATTGCAGTATGGAATTGTATCCCATATTGCTGTCCTCCTTTTCACCCTCTATGAATTGCGAAAAGTTTCATTGAATAATATTGCCACCTATATTTCGCCTCGACTCGCAAAAAATATTCAGTGTCATGCAAAATTAGTCGGTAGTTGTTATCCGGATTCTTTAATAAATTTTCAACCTCATGGGTACGCATAATTATGCATAAGGTTTAAGGCATTGCCAAAATGATGAAATACGATTCAACACATTCATTCAACAAGGCGTGTACCTAGGAAAAATTCCTGAGAGATATGGGCATGAAAGAAGTCTCACGGCTCCGAGAGTCGAACCCGTCATAAGATTCAGTCCTCAGTATCCGGAATGTTCTTAGCGGTCAGCTTACTTGAAGAGAGCAACCAACCGGCAATCCGAGTCTCGTCAGACGTTTTTCATGTCCGTTCCTCTTCAAGAGTTTTAGATTCCATTATTAATTATATCCTGTGATTGTGTCGGACGTAGATATCTGTAGAATATAATTTGTCATTTACAGTAATATGGAGTGCTTCTTATAGCTGTACTCATTAGACGGTTAAATGTTTCTAATTGATTTTATCATCGAGTGGCTTGCAAAGTAAGTAAGGGTAAATACATTCCGTTATTCCTCCTCAAATTACCTGATTTCTGATTGTAAGGACTATTAATAATAGTTACATTATGCTTGTTTAATGTTCGCTTGATAACTGTGGTATTTCATTTAGAGTCACTTAGTATCCGTGTTTTAATATAAACGTTATTTTTAGATCCAACGCACACGGTACACTTTATTTACTCAAATAAACTTTAAAACGTATTTGATCCCATTAAACGCATTTTCATACCATTAGAGTATCAATTTATTAAACTATTCTTCAGAAATGAAGCTTAATGTAGATAAACGCCTAGGTATTGAGGTCTTTCGCATTAGTGATTTCAGAGAATATATTTTATACAAAACGTATCATTATATTTTATATTTATACACTCTTTTGGGCTTTCTAAATTAGAAAAGGAAAAGAATATGCTGATGAAATAAAGTCCATTATTAGAAAGACGCATTGGGGAAAAGTCGTGTCATTGATTATACCTAAAAATGAACGAATAACAGTATCAGCAGCTATGGGTTTCTTATTTATGCATTCATTTATATAAATCTATTATATATAGACGCTTCTCCGGATATACCTATAAGTTATATATATATAGGGGATCAAAAGTCTAACCATGTTCCACAAGTGCCAACGACTTGAAATTTTTACGACGTATTGGCAATAACGTGTAACCTCCAGGAAAAAGCCGACTTTGAACCTCGGTGCCATGGGTTCAATTCCAGAAGGCCCCAAAGTCGCGATTTTCTCCGTAAGAATACATGGCGGGGATTTTCGAAAAATTTTTTGAGGCACTTCCCGGAAAAGTACAGAGTTGAAATTCGAGAGATCGCTAGTAGCCGTGCGACTACAACGTAAATCAGAAAGACATTGCCGAATATGGTCCATGGTTCGATGCTAGGTCGGGGCAAAAATCGGCCGTTTAAAATGCATTGCGGCGATTTTGAAGATTTTTTTTGGATCCTTTCCCGATAACATGGATACTTGAAACTCGGCATGTCGATAGATATTATAAATATATGTCATAATCAAATCTTACATGTTCGCTGATGGTCCTTGGTTCGATCCCAGAGGGCCATTTGCACTTCTCAATGCATTTCTTACAGAGATAACGGAAACAAAATTTAGGTACTTCCCGACATGCTATTGACTTCAAACTTTGCATGATACAAGAGCAAGTCTTTACAAATCAAACTGTGCATTCACAGCTTACAATATGTCCTGGATTCGACACCAGGCGTCTCTAAAATCAGTAACTGATCCGATTTTTAAGAATTATTTTGAACCCTTTTCCAATAATATAGAAACTTGAAATTCGGCATATAGATAGAGATAATAGATATATTTGAAAAACAGGTTTTTGATTTCCAAGATCGTCCTTGGTTCGAATCCAGAGAGCCATTAACATTCGTGAAAAGTAGAACGTCGTTTGAGGCAATTGCCGTCGATATTTCTCCTTGAAGTTTCACATATAGTTAGAGATGGTAATCTTCTGTTGTGCTGCATAGTAAGTTTACCAGGAAGACCCGGGTTCGATGCCAGACGATTAAACTGAAGCGAATTCTAAGAATAACGTCGTAAAAATTTCAAGTCGGTGGCACTTGTGGAACATGCTTAGAATTTTGATCCCCTATATATATATATATATAGCTTATATATAGGTATATCCGGAGAAGCGTCTATATATAATAGATATCCGGAGAAGCGTCTATATATAATAGATATACTTATATACGAGTAAAATGTAGCTTGCATACTGCAGGGAGATCGACAACATTATTTTCATGTCGGCATCATATCGGGACGGTCCTCAAAAGAAAAAAAAAGGATTCAAAATATTCTTAAAATTCGCTGCAATTTAATTGTCTGGCATCGAACCCGGGTCTAAGTGATGATATTTACTAAGCAGCACAACAGAAGATCACCATCTCTAACTATGTGCGAAAATTCAAGCAGAAATATTGGTAGAAACTGCCTCAAACGATGTCCTACTTTTCCCTTATGTTATTATGTGAGGAATTGTAATGTGTTCTGGCATCAAACTCGGGGAAACCATGATCTTACATAATTTTTTTCGTAAACCAGACCTTAATATTCATCTTCTTGCAAAGGAAGAAGTTCCTATCATTTCGATAAGTGCATGAAAAAATTAAGAAAAACTACCCCATTGTGTTTTATATGGCAGATATATTTACCACCTGGCATCGAACCCGGGTCTTTCTGGTGATAATTTCTATTATCGAACCCAGAAACAGTACGGTCTTATATAGTTTGTTTTTGAGAACGCTAGGCTTAATATACATCTTCCATATAAGCAAGAATTTCCTATCATTTGGATAAGTGCATCAAAAAAATTAATGAAAAACTACCTCAATGTATATTAAAAGGCGGATGTTTGCATCGTCCTAGAATCGAACTCAGGATATTTTGCGTAAAAGTCATTAATTTTTTCGATAGATCATTATCATATATATAGGTTCCTTGTGTTTTAATTCTCTATTTATCCGGGAAGTATTTTTTTTTATTCCCGAAAATCAAAGCAATGCATTTAAACGGAAAAAATCGGGACTTTGGGGCCCTCTGGAATCGAAATTATGACTCTTAGGTTCAAAATCGCAATTTTCCTGGCGGTTACACGTTATGGCCAATACGTCATAAAAATTTAAGTTGGTGACGCTTGCAGTTTAGCCTGTGAATTAGTATCCTATCTATCTATCTATCTATATCCTTGAATGAATCCGGAGAAGCATCTATATATAAAAGATATATATAATCACATAAATAAATATATATGTTTTAATAATCTACGTATATTTACATGTATTTATTTCCGTAATGATATAAAAATACAGATATTTACGATTTAAAGTCGACTAAGCGCAACGATTCTGGCGTCTGCTAGAAAAACAGGAATACAATTTAAATGCATTTACGCTTTCATTTCATTTGAACGAAAACGTAAATTCATTAAATTTTTTTAAGATCGTTCTACAAAATTCTCGAGTGGAATGAAAAAGCCCCCTTTCTTTCTCTTCCTCATTTATTTTTCCTGCAACCCACACTTTGCTCTATCATTTCCCTGTTCACACTTCCCTTTATTCCCTCTCCGATTCTCCCTCCGTCGAGCAGCGAGCTCTTTCTTGTGATAAGTCTTCCCCTTACGAGTGTTTTATTCCATCTCCGCTAAATGATATGCTTATCTTTCCCTTTTTTCGTACTTGTTTAGCTAATTTGTCTTGAATGCTACAACGTCGTCCCCTGCGTAAACACAAATTCGCCTTCCTTCAGCTTTGCATAAGAATAAGAGATTAGAAAGTACGACGATGGATTTTTACCTCCGTTAAGTATCATTTTCTCCCGCTATATATTTCCTCGCTTGATCAACGTTTTAACATTATTATTGATTGAATAATTTTAACTTAATCTTGCACCCTGCTTCCATAAAACAGTTAAGTCGCATATTCCATCAATTTTTGCTCGACTTCGTAAAGTAGTAAAGGAAAATTTCAGTTATTTCTCATGAAATATATTCAGAAGACCGGTTTTGGCTAAATCCTGATTTGGATAAATGACGATTATCTGAAGACATTCGTACATGTAAAGTCGATATAGCTAAGCTCTAATTATCTTTATCCATGTAGCCAAAATAATCTGCGAATAGACTTTGAATAGTCTTCAAGTTCATTCCATGTTTTTTGGCTCATTATATACTCCGATTTTATGTGTTTCCAGCCTCTGACTAAGCTTTAACTGGGTGATAAACTTCGAAACTGATTAAAGACTTTCCAGCTAAAAATAAT
This sequence comes from Sympetrum striolatum, assembly GCA_947579665.1. Lineage (NCBI taxonomy): Eukaryota > Metazoa > Arthropoda > Insecta > Odonata > Libellulidae > Sympetrum > Sympetrum striolatum. The sequence continues at coordinate 89,570,523 of OX388352.1, forward strand.
TAAAAATATACTCTCTAAGTCAGTACATTCAATGTTGGAGTAAACGATAAGCTGCAGGTGAATAACTACCATTATAACTACTATTACCACCCAAGCAAAGAAATCTTATAAAAAGGCCGTATTACCCTGGAGATAACCATTCATTGCATAATATCTGCAACGCAATTGCCTTCAGCATATCAACTTGTGACTTACAATCACAATTATTAATAAATACTAATCCTTCTTTTGGTAGCAATCTCTTATATATACTCTTACCAAAGCTTTTATACTTATTTAACCAAAAAATAGAATATATCATACAAATAATCTACAACATAAACTAATAAATCATTCTTTGCCAATCATTAGACCTAATTGACATTATTCAAAATCTCTTACTTTGACATCATCAAGTGATATTCTAGTAGATATAGCTCTATTGGTCAAAAAGTGAACTGAAAGTGTCACGATTTTGTCTATCAGACTGTATAATCATACATCTTGAGCGTAGAGTCACACATTTAAATAATCTACTATTTATTTTAGTATGTATACTGGTGGTCCAAAATCACAAGAAAAAAATATAAGTTAAAAATATTCATTTCCACATTGCTGCCCTTGTTCCACTAGGTAAAATGAAATAACATGCCGAAATTGGAATCAACAAGATGATGTTTAGAGGTCCCTATGATCTGAACGTTTTGAACAAATAAGCATTTTAGTGATAGCTTGTAAAAGTTTGCCATATACAGGTTCCTGTTAGAATATAACTGGATATTACATAGTACTGTAAATAGACAAGAAGTTTTACTTAGTTATATCACTTCTCAATAGATAACAGAACGTTCCAGTGTTTACTGAGTAAATATTTCCATAGAACGTTCTATTGGTTCCATTAATGAAATGCAAAAAATCAGTGAGTGTGTCACCTCAAGTACATCAACAGTACATGAAGAGACCGCAAGTAGTGCTTCTGATGAATCTGATTGTCATTACATACCTTCGACGAGCACTACTCCTACTACTCCACGACGATACGTAAAAAAGAAAAAGATCCTCACAGTCGCAGCATCACTTGACTGAGTAAATTTATCGGACCGTAAAGCTATGTTTGTCGTCTGCGCAGTTTCTGAGGCATGTAGTGTGACGTTAGGCAAGGTATCAGCGTCTTGCAGCACAGTTAGGTGTAATCATACGAAGGCACGTGAGTCTGTATCCGATATTGACGAATCGACATTCCAACCGGAAGTTCCGCTATTTCTCCGCTGGGATGGAAAATTTTTCACTGATATTTTAGGGGGCATGGAAAAGGTTGACAGAGTCGCAATACTTGTCTCTGGAGGGGAAAAAGTAAAGCTACTGGGGTCCCTAAGATCGTCCGTGGAACTGGCCAGGAACAAACTACTGCTTGCCTCAATACCTTGGATGATTGGAATCTCAGATAAAATGTGCGGGCGGTAGTATTTGTCGCAACAGCTGCCAATACAGGACTGAAGAGTGGAGCATGTACTATTCTCGAGAAGGTTTAGGAACTAGTCTTGAGTGGATTCCATGCAGGCACCATGTACTTGAAATTGTGTTGTCTTCTGTTTTTACAACAGCATTTGGAGTTAGTGGGGGTCCAGATGTCGCAATATTTAAGTGTTTCCAGCAACACTGGCCTCGTATTGACAAGGAAATATATTCTCAATGCAGCGATGATCTGTACAATTCCAATGAAATCAAAATGTTAAGAGGAGAAATGATGGGATATTATGCTGCTATTTTAGAAGACCCAATTAAGTCAAAGCAGTTTCGAGATGATTACCTCGAGCTTTTACAGTTGTGTTATACCTTTCTTAGTGGTAAAATTCCTAATGGATCCAAAGCGAAATTCCTAGCACTAGGCAGTTTGCACAACGCACGTTGGATGACAAAGGCTATTTATTCCCTTAAAATTTAATTATTTAGAGATCAATTCACCCTTACAGCTGTAGAAAAAAAGGAATCACTGAATTAAGCTCGTTTGTAGCTCTCCTTTACGGTTGAAATTGGAATGAGGCGCCAAAAGCTGAGAATTCTGTCATGAATGACACGATTCTGTAAAAACCAATTGAAGCATATCCAAACTGTAATATTAAGAAGGCTACTTTGGCAGCTTTTCACCACCATCTGTGGTTCGTTTCAGAGCATTTGGTTGGACCTGCCCTCTTTGATTCCCATGTCTGTGACTCTACCAAAGTTGAAATGGTTACTAACCTACAGCACCCACCAAAAGCTAAGGCTCTTAAGAGAGTTGAGAGTAAAACATTTAAACGTGACACTCCTCTGGAAACATATGTCACACAGCGAACTGCAGAACTCTTTGACATTCTCCATAAAGATGGGAATGAAAAGAATGCTTCCTTTCTTTGCAGAGAACCTAATTTGTGGGATTCGGATCCCGATCACATAGGTCTCAAACAGGCTGTTCGCAAGATGAAAGTAGTTAATGACTGTGCTGAAAGGGTATTGCCCTGATACAAACATTAGTATGTGTATAACCAAGAATGAAGACCAGTTTCAGTATCTTCCTCGGATTGTTCAATCACACCGAACCAAGTATGCAACTTGTAAGAAGCCAACTCATGGCTGATGAGGATGATGGTAATGTCGCTTAGTGAAGAAAACATATTGTAATCTTGTATTTTAAATACCTTTTCAGAGACTTATTTATGGTCACAGCAACGCATCATGATTATTTAGAATTATTTATGTATTCAGTTATGCCACCATTGATTTTTTTTCTATTAAAACACTATTGTTTCAGTTGAAAATCCGCATTCACCCAATTAGTGCTCAATCCTAGGGACCTCTAGATATTAACTAATTTGCCTGATTTTTACTTTCTCCTTATACGAAGTAAGAAAGTATTGTTTTCATGAAAAAAATCGACTTCGAGATTTCAACGGAAAAACATGTTTTGGGGTCCCTAGAACACGTTTTGACCATTTTCGGAATGATGTCTGTGTGTATGTGTGTGTGTGTGTGATTGTGGGCTCTCTAACATAAAAACTATTCCTCGTATCAAAACCAAACTTCATATATAGCACTGTGGTGGGTGCTGTCAGAGTTGATTAGTTTTTGGAGTAAATCGGTTATCCGGAAGTTGAGCTTTATTCTTCCAAGCAAATTTCCGTTTTGGCAAAATATCTCCATAAATATGATATATAGGTATATACTATTATTTATACAAGTTTTAGAAAATGTAATTTACTATAACTTTTGTATTAAAGATATTTTTGTATAACAGATTGTTTAGGAGTTATTCGTGAAATACTGATAACCGGAAGTTGCAGATTATGTCCTTTGTTGGCGCTCTGGGCACTGGGGCGAAAGGCCAGTTTCATCGAAAATATCCTGAAAAAACATTTTTTGTAATGTTTGTGACATAAAAGATAATACGATATAAATTTATCACTTATCTTCTAAGTTTAGATTGAATATAGAGTTCGAAAATACTGTCGTAGATAAATATTTACATATTATATATGGAGAAAGTCATGTGCTGGACACATCGGATTTTTTCATAGCTTTCTAACAACAATTGGAACAGGGGCAAATATGTGAAGGGGATGTTTTTTTTTTGGACCACCCTAACGTATACCTTAGCATTGCACTAGAGTACTCGATGAGGAAATTTGACAACCGAGAGTAAACCTTTCCACGGAAGTCTGCTTCCATTTCTAAATAAATATATCCTACAAATCACTTTTTAAGCCAGAAGCTATTTCTTACTCGTGGTCTATACATCTTTAATACACGGAATCTTTAAATATTGGCATAGTATCTATGCAATGAGATTTGCATTTGTTTACCTTGTAACGCTGCCTTATGGCAAGATTTGAATTCTATTCTTCAAATTTACTAAAAATTGCTCAAAAATTCACTTACAATTGCACTGCTTTTTAAATTAACTTAAAATATTTTTTTTAAATAATAGTTCATAAACTTTGGCCACATATCGTTCTTTAAGATATTATCGGATTTATTACAAACCGAGGATGGTATTGGATATATTGAATCGCTAAAAGGAACTTTTTACACCGTAATTTGACCACGCAAAATCGGATGAAACTAATACGAGCCGCTGCTTCCCAAACTCAATAAACAAACTTGAATGCGGTCAAATTCAATACATTTTCTCGTCTCTTTCAATTTCCTCACGCCAAGCAGTCATTCCTTCACTTCCATTCCTCGGTATTTTTTTTTATTTTTTCGAAGATCAATTCCGCCTGAAGAAAATCTCAGAACAGTTATCTCGAAGAAAGCCAGAGACGCGATTCTTTCCGAAAATGCAGAAGTTATTTTTCAATTTATCTCTTCTACAAATGCGGAACCACTTCTTCCTTCTACCCATTATTCTCTTCTGAATAATTTATCGCAAAAACTGCTTCGATAAATCAAATGGTATCCGGTAAAAAAACCTTGCGTGCATCCTTTAAAATACGGTCGGATAAAATCGTCTCCTTAAAAGATGTTTCGGAATGATTTACTTTCGCATAATGGCAGTGACCTTTGAGAGCGTTAGAGTAACAGCATTGTTAAGAATTCATCATTCAATCTCATGCGTCCTTTGATATTAAAAGAGATGGATTTGTTTCGGCAGAAAAGACTTTGAATTCGTTCATCGAAGTCGTGTTGGTTCCACGCGCCTAACGCGCACCACATCACGTTCAGGGACGAGTCTAATCAAAAATGTATATTTTAAGTGAACAGACGCTAATTAAATAAATATTGGGATAGCAGATTGAGAGAAACATACACCCACGGTCACATTTCAAAAGACGTCATGAGTTTAAGTAATAAGTGTTAGATTGAATATCTATCTATTATATATAGATGCTTCTCCGGATTCATTCATATATCTATTATATATAGATGCTTCTCCGGATTCATTCATGTATCCATATATATATTCATATATATATATATATATATATAGAGAGAGGATACAAACTCACAGCCTAAACCACAAGAGTGATTGAGCTGAAATTTTTACGACACATTGGCCATAACGTATAACCTCCAGAAAAATTGCGATTTTGATCCTCAGTGTCATGGGTTCGATTCCAGGGGGCTCCAAAGTCCCGATTTTTCCCGTTTAAATGCATTGCTTTGATTTTCGGGAATTAAAAAAAAATACTTCCCGGATAGGTAGAGAATCGAAACTCTAGGAGCCTTTATATATGGTCATGATCTATCGAAAACATAAATGAGTTTTACGGAAAATAACCTGGGTTCGATGCTAGGTCGATGCAAAAATCTGCCGTTTAAAATGTATTGTGGCGATTTTTAAGATTTTTTTTGGACCCTTTCCTGATGGCATGGAAACTTGAAATTCGATATGGGGTTAGATATCATTAATATATTTCATAATCGATTTTTATGTTTTCCCTGATGTTCCTTGGTTCGATCCCAGAGGGCCATTTACATTCCTCAATGCATTTCTTATGGAGATAACGGAAACAAGTTTAAGGTACTTCCCTGCATGCTATCGACTTAAAACTTAGCATGATGTAAGAACCAGTCTAAACAAATCAAACTATGCATTCATAGCTATCAATGTGTCCTGGGTTCGACACCAGGTGTCTCTGCAATCAGAAGTTGATCCGAATTTTAGGAATTATTTTGAAACCTTTCCCAAAAATATAGAAACTTGAAATTTGGCATATAGATTGAGATCAATAATAACTTTCAGAAACATTTTTTAAATTTCCAAGATCGTCCTTGGTTCGAGTCCCGAGAGCCATTTACAATCGTGAACATTAGAGCGTCTTTTGAGGCAGTTGTAGCCAATATTTCTGCTAGAATTTTCACACATAGTTAGAGATGGTGGTCTTTTATTGTTTTTCATAGTAGGTTTTCAGTAAGACCCGGGTTCGATGCCAGACGATGACATTTCAGCGAATTTTAAGAAAAAATTAAATCCTTTTTTTTTCTTTTGAGGACCGTCCCGATATAATGCCGATATGAAATTAGTGTTGTCGAACTGCTTGCAGTATGCAAGCTACATTTTACTCGTATACCTATATAGATAGATAGATAGATAGGATACAAATTCACAGCCTAAACTACAAGCGTCATTGATCTGAAATTTTTATGACATATTGGCCATAACGTGAAACCCCCAGGAAAAAAGAGACTTTGATCCTCAGTGTCATAGGTTCGATTCCAGAGGGCCCCAAAGTCCCGATTTTTCCCGTTTGAATGCATTGCCGTGATTTTCGGGAATTAAAAAAAAATACTTTCCGGATAGGTAGAGAAGTAAAACTCAAGGTGCCTATATTTATGGTCTTGGACTTTCGAAAACATCAATGACTTTTACAAAAGTTATCCTGGGTTCGATGCTAGGACGATGCAAAGATCTGCCCTTTAAAATACATGGGAGCCGTTTTTCATTATTTTTTTAGATGCACTTATCGAAATGATAGGATGTTCGTGCTTGGCTGGAAGATGTATGGTACGAATAAGTTTTAGAAAAAAATTTTCATAAGCCCGTACTGTTCCTGGGTTCGAAGCCAGAGCACAATAACGTTTCTCTCATAAGGAATATAAAGGAAAAGTAGGACGTCATTTGAGGCAGTTGTAACCAATATTTCTGCTTGAATTTGCATACGCGGTTAGAGATGGTGTTTTTCTGTTGTGCTGCATAGAAAGTATTGCCTGAAAGACCCGGGTTCGATGCCGGGCGGTAAAAATATCACCCATATATAATACTATGGGGTATCTTTTCATAATTTTTGTATGCATTTATCGATATGTAAGGGAGCTCTTGCTTAGATGGAAGATGTATATTAACACTTTGTTTAAGAAAAAAAATAGATAAGACCATGCTGTTCCTGGGTTCGATGCCAGAGCACATTATAATTTCTCAAATAAGGAGTGTATGTGAATAGTAGGACGTCGTTTGATTTAGTTGCACCTAATAGTTTTGCTTGAATTTTCACACATAGTTTGATATGGTAATTTTCTATTTTGCTGCATAGTAAGTACACCAGGAAGACCGGGGTTCGCTGCCAGGTGATTAAATTGCAGCGAATTCTACGAATATTTTGAATTTTTTGTTTCTTTTGATGTCCGTCCCGATATGATGCCGATATGAAATTAGTGTTGTCGATCTGCTTGCAGTATGCAAGCTACATTTTACTCGTTATATATAGATGCTTCTCCGGATTCATTCATATATATAGCTATATATATAGGATACTAATTCACAGGCCAAACCACTAGCGTCATTGACTTGAAATTTTTACGACGCATTGACCATAACATGTAATCGCCAGAAAAATTGCGATTTCGAACCTCAGTGTAATGGGTTCGATTCCAGAGGGCCCCAAAGTCCCGATTTTTTCCATTTAAATGCATTGCTTTGATTTTCGGGAATTTTTAAAATATACTTCCCGGATAGGAAGGGAATTTAAACTCTAGGAGCCGATGAATATAGTCAGGATCTATCGATAACATAAATAACCCTCTCGGAAAAAGTCCTGAGTTCGATGCTATGACGATGCTGAAATCCCGTATTTAAAATACATGGAGGTAGTTTTTCATTATTTTTTTTATGCACTTATCGAAATGATAGGAAGTTCGTGCTCAAAAAGAAGACATATGGTAACAATTGGTTTAAAAAAAAATAGATAAGACCATACTATTCCTGGGTTCGATGCCAGAGCAAAATAACATTTCTCTCATAAGGAATATATGAGAAAAGTAGGACGTCGTTTGAGGCAGTTGCAAGCAATATTTCTGCTTGAATTTGGATACGTAGTTAGGTGATTTTCTGTTGTGCTGCATAGAAAGTATTGCCAGAAATACCCGGGTTTGATGCCAGACGCTAAATATATCCCCCATATATAATACATTAGGGTAACTTTTCATAATTTTTTGAATACATTTATCGATATGATAGAAAGTTCTTGCTTACTTAGAAGATACATATTAAGATTTGCTTTAAGAAAAAAAATTAGATTGACCATGCGGTTTCTTGGTTCGATGCCAGAGCACATTACAAATTCTCACATCAGGAATATATGGGAAAAGTAGGACTTAGTTTGAGGCAGTTGCAGCCAATGTTTCTGCATAAGTTTTCACACATAGTTAGAGACGGTGATCTTCTTTTGTGCTGCGTAGTTGGGTTGGGTTGGGTTGGGTTGGGAAGACCTGGGTTCGATGCCGGACGGAAAAATTGCAGCTAATCTTATGAATGTTTTCAATCCTCTTTTTTCTTTGGAGGACTCTCTCGATATGATGCCGACTTGAAATTAATGTTGTCGATCTGCTTGCAGTATGCAAGCTACATTTTACTCGTATACATAACATGTGCTTTACACCGTGGATCATTTAAATTGAAAAGAACATTAATTCTTGACCTGTTTTAAATAATTTTTCCGATCAAATATCGTTCCATTAAAAGTAATTCATAATTTTAATCCAAAGTACTTATTTTGTACAAAATTGCAGCTCCTTGATCGCTTTCAAGATTTGTTGTTGTATTAACTTATAAGTGCTTCAACGGGTTAGGTCATTTCGCACGGGTCCACTTTCACCGAAGACGAAAGCATTGCCCACTTGGCTATCCGGGAGCCCTGCCAAGATCTTGTAGACCTAAAATTACATCTGGTGGGTTTATTTGAAAGTATAACAATATATGATTTAGAAAAAGAATGAAAGAGTGTGAAGCGAGTACCAAGAAAGAGAATGCACTGTTCAGTGAGATCACGCTTCCCACTCGGCAAATGTTTAAAACTCGGAATGGACATAGTTGTACTAGTGGAAGCTAATAACCGTTATATAATTAAATAGTAATGCGAATAGCTAGAGAAATTTTGCATGCACCATGTATGGTAGAATAGCGCAAGAAAAGAGAGCAATCTGCTACTGAAAGGCCTGAAAAACATTACTAACCTCAAATTACGTAGGATTGGGTATCAGTACGACTTTGCTAAACACCTATGTACCCTACTTTTATCAAAGCTAATACATTTGTGTTTATTACAAACTATATTTAATATGTTGTACCTAGCTTATTACTGTAATTAATTTTAATGCATAACAGGTATCTTTCTTTGTAAAAGAGAAGTTATTTTTATTCCTGTACGTCTTAATATCGTTCATGATCGTGATAACATGAAAGCTACTAACATATGAGTGATGCTGAATAATTGCATTCATATTGGTCACTTTTTATTGAACATTATGGTATGAATTATTTTAGTATGAATGTGCTGCACGTACGTGAACGATTACTCTGGCAGCATTTTGGCTCTGAGGAAAGCAATATGGTACAACCTCAAACCTCGCTATCAAAAATAGAATAAATAGGGTTTAAAAATGTAAACAGCCCTAAGGTCGATGACGCAACATACATCGAGTATATTAGTTTATGTGACAAAAAATGAAAATTTCTGAATGTGAAAAGGCGCACTTAAATGTAGAGCTTCTAGGCGCCAGAATTTAAATTAAATCCTGTTTACTATTTCTCAACTTTAAACTTATTTGAGACCTTCTCTCCTCAAATCCGTTCAGTGAAGCTAATAAATAAAATCTTAATTCGTAATCCCATGAGAAATATTTCCATTTCGTAGAAAGATCTACGGCTAATGAAGATGAAAAATGCTATTCTAAGTGAGATTTACAGAGCGATGGGGAAACCTTTATGTTGTCAGTGAGGCCATTCCTCAGGGACCGGAGGAAAAGTTGGCCGTTCCTTCTATCGTGTGCTAGATAAGACGCTGTTTGCGAAAAATAGCTGAAATCCCTATCAGCCCCTGGGAATTTCAACCTGGGCGCAGAAGAGAGTGAAAGGAGAAGCGAGAAATAGTTCGCTCGCCCGAAAAGAAAGGCGAATAAGATAAAAATTATATATTTTACAGGCTCGTCATCTCCACACGCCTTATCTGTGGAGTAAGATTACCAGATTTATATCTTCACATGATTTGTTTAGGTTGCCTACATGCATAAGAGTAGCACATAAATTTCAAATGGGTCACGTGAAAGATTCGAATTTGATGACACGAAGAAATTTTATAGCTCTTCCTTCCCTAGGAGATCGATCAATCTTTTCACCGAGAAAAGAAATACGTTCCTTCCACCGACGTCATTCTAGGAGAGCTTGTTTCACTTTCCCTCTTCATTTGCACACCGTTATTTCAAATATTTTCTTCCTACATTGAGTCAATTAGAAAAGTAATGTTTATTTAATATTTATATATTTCCTAATAAATAATTCTCTATATTACTTGAGTGTGAGTATAGGCTTCAGCCATTTTATTTTGGTTCTCCTAAGCTTTTAGAAGGCGCATTCACTCGTATAGCATACTAAAAATTATTTTCTATTTAAATTCAAATTCATTAGCAGAACCAGTATTCGTTTACTAAGTACATGGAACAACGAAAAGATCTTCTATAGTAGGGTCACTCGTTACTCGATGTATCGTTCTTTCGTATCTCTCCATACAAACCTCTATATTTTCAAAAATTCATTTTGATTCAATTGCATTTCTTAATTCTACCCACCGGATGTAGAGACTGATGAAATCCGAATAATCATCGTCGTGTTTACATTTAATAATCCAAGTTTTTTAACTCCCAAACGGAATGTGTCGACAAAAATGTTCTAAAAATGATTCACTGGATTCCTTGATGAGATAAAACAATGGAATTATAGGCTTCAAAAGAGAGCCTAATTAGCAATTAAAATCAGACATTATTGATAATGAAGTAACATCTTTTTCTCTCTAAATGACTAAAAATTACTCCTATTGAATGCATGTAAAGCTCATTATTTATCATTTTAAGTCTTTATTTCTTTTACAAAATATAATTAGAAATTTAACTCCAACAAAATTACAACCAGCACTAAATGAAAATAAACTTCGAACATTTGATATTTTAATATGCATGAGAAAATATTAGTAGCAAGTTAGAAATACTTTTTCCAAAGTACTAAAATCATCAGATCATTTTATAGCCAAACATTTAAATTGTATACTTCGTATCACAACATTTTCTGCTCAGATTTTATTTATAAATGTCAGTTTAGTTTTTTTTCGACTACTGTAAGAGTTGTCCGTCAAATCTGTTCTTTGATTGTTAAATACGGTTTCCTAATAGAATTCATGAGTTTTTATGCGAAGATAAAATAAATTATTGATTGAATTCTGCGACTAATTAAATTTTCCCGAAAATCATATGACTAAATTTTGAAATATCTCTAAGGAAAAACTCTTTTGCGAACTAAATATTTACTCTCTGAGACCGCCAGGAAAGACTTTGGAAGTAGAATTTAAAAATCATTGTGCACTTTCAATTTTCATGGTGCAAAATCGTCGATTTCGGTGCTCGTCAGGGAGGAAGGAATATTGAGGATGGAACTGTCTGAGAAATCTTGAATTTGTTTTGTACTGCAATGAGACTAGTGTTAGGTGCTAAGGTTACTTTTATTTTCCTTCTGTCGCTTAATAATTCTGTATCATCTTCATTCTCTGTGCTGCCAAAAGATTACACCACTTGTGCATCATATTGTGCATTGGCTACTCATTTTGTCACATCGGGTGATACATCTCAAACGTTCCACATGTGTACTAAATAATCACTGTTGTATAACAGATAGATACTGTAATGGTTAGATTTACCCTTTATTGGCGAGGTAGGGTCCATGTGGACCTCTACATAACTTTGTGTATCAGTATAATAAGTTCACTTAGTTATAAAAACAAAAAGAAACAGCTGTCTGTGGGGAAAAAATCTTTCCAACTGAAAGTTGACAAAAACCCACGTTGGAGGAAAATAACTATAGAGAATGGAGGTGAAAACACAGTTAAAACATAACAATATGGTAACTTTACAAATTTATAATTTATCAAAACAACTAAATTAATTAATTAAATGATAATAAATAATAATCGCAAGATAATAATTAATCCTAAGAAAAATATAATCACAATAATATCCTATCTACTAATCAATAATGATTACGTTAATAATAGTAGGAATAATGGTCGACCAGAGGCCAAATAATCGGTTGTTTACATTTCAAAGCTAAATCGATTATTAGAGATAATCAAGTTTTATTAAGGTACGAAATGTACCATTTTCGGTTAGTCTACTATATATAATGTACTGTCCATCTCAATTCTGTCCAAACAATTTCAACCCTACGTTAATTCATTAGTCATGAAGATGACACTGTGGATAAATTTTGTCACTGTCTGCTTACCCAGAGTTCACTCCCTGCCGTCGGCCATTTAGCAATTTCTTGATGAGTAGATACGCGCGACTATTTTATAACAAAGGTGCGATTCTGTGAACTTTCTAAGATGCTTTTTGAAAGAATGTATCACATATCCGAAGTTATGACACAGGTCTTGGTTTCACTGTCTAAAAATGTACGATTTAAAGTGATGAATTAAAATTATATGAATGGGGGAATGCCTGAAATTAAAAAAGATTTCATCAAAAAGCTCGTAATCGCATTGAGAACGAAATTTTTGAGTAAATCTCCACCTCGATGTTTAACTTATGTTTAGTTTACTATGTATATGGCTATTTCAATGCGGGGACTTCTTTGATTTCGCAAAATAAACTTTGGCACAATTAATGAATGTATTACAATATATTATTTAATCCTGTATAGAAATTTATGGTCCTATAAAGATATATTGAAATCTCTTTAAACATTAAATAATACATTTTAGATAACAATGGATATCGACCTTTGACATTTCAAAGTTAAACATTTGATATCGACGAAATTATACATTGCAAATTTTTACCAAGGATTCAATTTATTGTCAATCAACCATTAAAAAAAATCATTTTCAATGAATTCATAGTTGATTGCTTGATGTACCCTCCTGTGAATATTTATTACGTGGCAGGTGAGAATTGTGCATAAAGCTCGTTTTCTTGAATTCGTATAAATTACTGAGCTCATCTTCCTGGGAATGAAATTCATAGATTATTTTAAGCAAGGCAACAGTATAGAAAAATTAGGTCATGCCTCACTTGCTCATTCCTAATTTATGGGCAGAGATTTTCTTAGTGTGAACGCAGTTTCCCAGTTTCCGTTAGCCCATTAGTTCATAATAGTTCCAGATTACTCTCGCTACCAGTGGCGGCGGGTCCATTGGGTTCACTGGTTCACTGAACCACCTAAGAAAACTACTGTACTATTTTCATTTATACCAATGTTCTTACCATAACCCAAATAACCATAACACCAATTACTGGACCTAACTTTTTCTTCGTTGAGTCGCGATTCCTGCCGCTTTTGGTTCCAACTAGCTTGACTCCGCGCGAGGTTCACTCCCCGAAGTGAACCCCTTCAGACGTCGCGTTATAGGTGAAGAGCGGTGAGGGGAAATAGGGGCATACAGCCTTTAAACATGGGCCTGTCGCTGCACTATGTTGCAGCGACAGCCGACGAGGATGGCTTCATAGAATTTTCGGAAATTTGTTTTAGGCACTTTCCGGCAAATTAGAGAGTTTAAATTCGAGGAATCGCTGGAAGCCGTGTATGTTCAACGAAAACTATAAAGAAACCCTCGAAAATTATCCCTTGTTCGACGCTAGGTCAGGGCAAATATTCTCCAATTTAAAATGTATTGTGGCGGTTTTTAATTTTTTTTAAATGTCTTCCCGATGACATGGAAACTTAAAACCCGGCATGTGAATAGAGATCATAAATACATTTCATATTCGCTATTTAACGTTTCCATGATTATTCTTGGTTCGATTCCAGAGCGCCATTTACATTCCTTTATGCATTGCAAATAGGGATAATGGAATCGTATTTTAAGATCATCCCAGTACGATATCAACATAAAACTTTGGATTAAATAAGTTTTATATCTACCAGGTCGTTATATGTATTCATAACTCCCGAAATGTCTTGTGCTCGAGACCAAGCGGCTTTACCATTCGAAATGTATGGTGGGAATTTCAATTTTCTTTATGATTCATTTACCGAGAAATTGAAAATTATATGGCCAGTCATGTAAACAGAAGAAATGAGTCTTTCATATTTACAATTTATCTTTTATCTTATGATCATTGGTTCGACGCTGGGGCACCATTTGTATTCTACCATATATTTCAAAGGTGGATTGTAGAATTACGTTTGAGGACTTTCCCGATGTGATATCGACTTGAAATTAGTATCATTAATATTCTTGCAGTATGCAAGCAACTTTTACTCGTATATATATATATATATATATATATATATATATATATATATGGACAATTAATTTTAAATAAGAATTTATAAAACATTTTCATTTTTAATTGTTTCTTTAAAGAAATAATTACGTTGTACTTGGCAAAATACTTTTTAACAAATTCATGCATTTCATAAGTTTCTGCATCTGTAAGCTTTCTTCCTCTTTCTGTAATCTCTAAAATACGGGCAACAACAGGTCCTTGGTCATAATATGCAGTTCCAACACTGTTAATTGCGATGTGTACATCCTTAAATTTATAGCTTCTCTAGAAAGGCTTGACTGTTTGTTGGATTTAAGTGAGGTATGGATTGACTCAGCTCTCTCCGTGCCAGCACTATGAGAAGTTAAAGTAAGATCTGCCAGAATTAATTTGTTGAAAATTGATGGATGTTGTGATACCTTCCAGTAATGGTAAAGCCTAGCTATTGACGAAGTCATGGCTGGAGGAGGAGGAACATAGGGCCCGCCACCTTCCCGAACTCTATTCCTGAAAAGAAACATTTTATCCAAACTCTAGCATTTAACGCTTCCTGACTTTAGTTTAACACGCGTAGAACTTGAGTTTTTTCCTTATTTGCCGGCGCCTAATACTGTCTCTGGGCGACAAAACTTGGCACTAGCTATTCGTGTCGCCTACTTTGCATGTTATTTTATGCACTGGTGTCTGCAGCTATGTAATGGCTACCCATAATGCACTGCAATATTGTGAATTTATGGAATTTTTTCGTATCCAGTGTACTTATTCAGTTACCTGTGTTGTGGTTGCTTGTGGCGTATTCAGTATGTAAACCAACTGCGTTACTTGTTTGTGAACAGTTTTTCTCGCTCTTTATGATGAATAGTGTCCAATTTCTGAAAGGGAGTAATTTTTCCTCTATTTCTGTTTAAGAAAAATGTGCAATAAAAGAAGTAGGAAGTCCTATTCCTTTGCTGAACCTATCTCAGAGTCAGAGAAGCAAAGGTAGGCAATACTTCCGAGTGTTTAAGCCATAGATATATGAGATAAACAGTTGGATTTGTGGCTGCGACTCTTCCAATGGGCTATACTGTTTCCCTTGTTTGCTCTTTGCGAAAGACAAGGACGCGACCTGGGCAAAAATAGGTGTACATATTTGATTTGGGGCATTAATGTCAAAAAAATATTCGGTGACAGTCCTACCAAATACTTTAACCTTGAATAAAACAATATAAGGTAATTAATTTATTTTCTTATGAATATATTTGATATTTTGAAAAATAAATACAACTTGAATATTTATATGTATATTGGTCTTTAAAAATACAAACGGGGAAATATGAATCGAGAATTTAAATAAAAACTCAATTTTCGAGAATATAGGGATTTTTTACAACAAAGGCATATATTGATTCAACCCGAAATATTAATTTGCATATTTCTACTGCTTTTATCAGCGGTTGTTGTGAATTATACTGCGTCCATGTAAGCAGAAGCAATATTCTAGCATGAGCCAGAATATTGAACCATAATCGCGGCCACTTAAAAATATACGAATTTTGAAGTGAACCCCCTGTTTTTTTAGTCACGCGCCGCCACTGCTCGCTACGGAATGGCGTTTGTGTGGAGGGTCCGAGCTGCAAAGAAAACCGACGGATAGTAAGCAGAGAAGCGACAGAATGATGTTTTGAAAGGAGCTGGAAAATATCGTTTTCATCGTTTTGTAGAAAAACAATGGAATTGGGATAATCTTGGGCAAAAAGGTGGCCATGGGTTGCGTGTTCTTGAGGAAGCCTTTCTCAAGAAGATATCTCTCAGCAAGAAAGACAAAGGAGAGTGGAAAGGTGGCAATAAATTTCTTTTTCGTGACCCTTCAGTGTCGTGGTTTTGACTGGTCGGCTTACCAATCTTTAGATACGGACGAACTTTCTCTCCTTCCGATGATACCCTTGTCATGTGCGTCGAAATGGGGATTTGGGGAATCGAGACGCATAAATATAGGCGCGTTCGTGATATATCGAACGTAAAAGGTAAATAACATCTTTATATCGTTTTAGAGGGTATTGATAGTGATTCCATTCAACGTGAATGAATCTTGAAGGGCAATCCAGGCAATTCGAGTGCAACTCCGGGGGACAATCTACTGAAAATAAAGATTTCCGAATTTGAAATCTCGGAAATTTGATATTTGAGACCATGAAAAGGTAAGGATTGCTTGGATACGGCATGAATACCATCGGAAGTTGACACATATATGATTATTAATGTATCATCATCATTATTTGATCATTGTATACAATGGCGTAAGAGGTGCAACCATACTAGTTTCCTTTTACTGTAATACTCAGTTATATCCACAAATATATTTATTTTTATTAACCAACAATTAATTCACATTTGATCAAATTTTGAGATCTCGCGCTTTAATTTCGTTAATAACATTTACTGTGTTAAACACTTACTTGATGAAATTCCATTCATTTTCACACATTTTCAATTTTCACAATCTCAAACAAGACATTCCACATTTTCAATCTTTCTATTTAGCATGATTTGTGTGGTACCTTTCGATAGGCTCGTATGCCCAAATATTTACTGATCAACGCTCTTTTCCCAAGCCCAATTTTCTGATAATGCTACCCGATAAATCAGGTAAATTTTCAAATTTATATGAGGTGCATGGATTTCAAAACTGTTTACATTCATTGCAGTGGATGACGTTTGTTATCGCATGCGTATTTTTGTTCCATGCCTAATAGTATTCTTACGCCTTCAAACCTATTATCACATAATTCTAATTGAGTAACATTTTAACATTGGGTAGTAATTATAATAATAATCGCAAAGATAGGGATATACATAAGATTCAATGAAGCCGTGTCTTTCTATCCTGAAAAGCATCCCGTAATGCGATATGGAGACTGTTTGGCGAGATAGTTTAATTTCTTAGAGCAGCTGCCTGATAAGTGAAAGGTCATGGTTTGAGTTCCTGTCCCGTTGATCCATCGCATATGCCCTAATTCACGAATTTTCCAAGCAAGCGCCTCAACTTTCCTATTTCCATCACTTTGTATGACATTTTGGTCCCTATTCTGAAAACATTACAGATTACTGTTTCACTTGCATATACATGAAAGATGAAATCTACTTTAGCTTCCATAGGGTATCTTGTAATGATATTTATTTCACTTTTTTAAGTTTTTCTCTCAGTTAGAAATGCTTGTACAAACGTCTCTAGATGATATTAGCCAGGAATTTAATCAAATTGACTTTATAGTTGGCATTCCTTGCTTGATACGAGAAATACGTTTAGATGAACGACGTGTTCAACTGGGATGTCGGTAGTTACAATCACCGCAAACAGTCCCACAATCTAATAAGTTCCCAATCGATTCGGAAATGAGTAAATTTCTCGAGATGCTTACCCCTGTATTTTGATCTCTTGCGCAATGGAAAATCATATCCGCGGCGTTTCTCATCTCCGCTATCAAATCTAAAGCCTCTAAGTTGAACGGCGCTGCGATGTACGTTTCCTTGTTTCCGTACAATCTGAATCCCAATTCGCATCTAAGCATATGGAGCAAGGTCGAGAAAACATCGCTTGCTTCCTTTTTAATTTGGCATATCAATTCCTCGTTGATCCTTCTTCATAACGATATGGATGCCCATTGACAGTCAATTTTCATATTGAAGGTGAGTTAGATTTTTCCTTTATATTTAGGATTCGCTGCAGTTAGCAGCTTTTACTGTTCTAACCCATTAATCAACAAAAATAATTATTTTTTAAATATATGTAAGGTAATTCCGGGAGATATACCCCACCTAAAGAAATAACTTTATAAAAATGACATAAGTGATAATAAGAATGTGAAACAGCGTGATAGAATGAAACATTTACGGATTATGAATAGTATATAAACAAATTTTGTTCCAAAACATTTTCACCCAAAATATTAAACTTTTCCTAGATCATGCATTTAGCCATCTCTCCATCAGTTTATTTTGTGAGTTACATCATTTTACGCAAAAATATTGTCGTTTATCCGAAGAAAAATGTATGACAATTTTGATGTTTTGTCGTAATTTCGAAACTTCGAGGCAAAAATTCTCACAAAAGATATTTTTTTAATTAAAAAAAATGATATTTGCAATTTCCATTTGAGTGCATTTGAGAGCAACTTTTGCCAGGTATTACATTTCAATCAGAGAAAAAGTGTCAAAACGCTCCACCCTAGTGCTTACTAAACAATACGTCATCTTTTGATCGTACATAAAATGCATTCGACCGTGGATTTAAATTTGAATTGAAATTAAAATGTAGAATACAAACTTTTTCTTGAATAAAGCCTTAATCAGTAAACCTTAAAGTTAAATTGATACTAATAAAGCACATATGCCTAAA
The DNA here is from genome assembly GCA_947579665.1 of Sympetrum striolatum. Taxonomy (NCBI): domain Eukaryota; kingdom Metazoa; phylum Arthropoda; class Insecta; order Odonata; family Libellulidae; genus Sympetrum; species Sympetrum striolatum. The sequence goes on from OX388352.1 coordinate 89,589,106, forward strand.
GATAGCCCTGGGGCATCTCTCCCGAGACGAGGTGGGGCGTCTATCCTTTCAGTACGGGAGCGATGCCCTTACAGCCATTGGGGCTAAACTTCGTCCAAGATGGCCAGTCACTGCATGTAAATAATAGATGAACCTATAGCTACAGGTTTTTGCCATTTAATTCGAAATATTCAAACATTTAAACTGATGCCAACCAGAAACATTATACCCTATCTTATAACAGGGCGGGAAAAAACAGTGCCTTCTTGAAATTATGCTATACAACTGCGTAAAAGAATCAATCGCCGTGAAACTCTTGCAGATAGACGGTTACCTTCCAACTGACTGACGCACATCGTCAGTAGAGCACTCTTGTGGTTTTCCTTAAAAATACTACGACTGGGGCATCTCTCCCGGTAGCCCGGAATCACCTTATATGAAGTATTAATTTTTCTACTCATCCTAATAATTCAAAAATCACTACCACACTTGCATAACAAAGGATATCAATGCAAATTCACAATTCAAAATAATATTGTGAATTAATGTACAGTGGCGGAAAAAATTATCGCAACACTTTGCGCGCGCACCAGTGGCTTTCGCAGAAACTATTTGGAATTCTGCTTTCTGTGACTGACTGGCAACACCGAAGAAAGCCTCGAAAAGCGGTAATATTTGAGTCGGAGCCTAGAACTTACTCAAATTTCCTCTCTTTGGAACTCTTCTTAGAGCCTTCGCGCGATCTCTCCCCGAGTTCGCCATGTTTATTTCGGCGTTTCTCTTTCACCGATAGTTATCGTATTTATAGAACGATAGGATAAATATATATTTATTCCAATTTCAATCTTAAATGCAATAAAATACATGGACAATAATTGAAATTTAATTCTTAATAATGTGAAGAATGCTATTCGGTTTTAATAATGCGTAGCAATAAGAAATAAGTGGGATTGGAGTAAGAATACGCGATGTGGTGATTCTCACCTTTAGAGAACGAAAATTTTGGAGTCTAGAGGAAAATGATGTTTTGCGAGATTATAGCGAGAACGGATGGCCTATAATGGTCTCTTTTTCTGGATAATTTGTGCGCTAGTAAGGCGTTATTTCGGTAGTTTGGTTTCTCACTCGAACATACGTATTTCGGCTGCCTGCTGGATATTAATGTAAATGTAATTCTTCAAACGTCCAGTTCAAACATAGGATATTCATTATTTGTGATAAACATTCCGAGGAGGATTTTTGATTACAAGGCTTATGTTTTCAATTCAGCAATTAGAATTCGAGAAGTCGTTAGAACGATTACTGAGTTACTAACTATGAAACAATGTAAAATTTGTATTTTGTCTACGGAACATAATTTTCCCCCAAAATTTTCATGCAGACGAAGGAAATTCGTAATATAAAGTTATATACACCATTTGTCACCTAGAATACATGAAATCATTGTCCGTCAGGAGTTAAAAGGAAAAATACCAATTCCAAAGTTAAAACAAACATGATTTCATAAAAACCGAACAATTTCTGCGCATATATCGGACTTGTCTTACATTTTGTAACAGAGAGCTCGGTGACCTTGGTCATTAGTCAATCGTGTTGCCTTCGCGCGGAGAAATTCACGTAGAAATGCATTAAGGCTTTTATAATTCGCGAGGAAAGTCTTTAACTACAAGTTGATCCCTTCAAAGTATTGCAGGCGCTAATGCAAAACAAACGTTGAAATGCATTACCTCGCGTGGAAACGCTTTACCATATGTCGAGCACTTTCAAAGCAAGTATTGCAGGTGCCAGGTATATTTTTCCTTTTCGTGCCTATATCAGCTAGACTCAGGACCCTGATTTTACAGTCGCCCAGTAGAAACTATCCTCTGGCTAATTCAAAGCTCCTTCCTCACCATGGTGCTAAGGAAATTAGATGTTATTGCACTCGTAAAAATATTCCCAAATAATATTATTATATTAGCGTATTTTAGTAAACAAAGACTTCCTAATCAACAACCCAAGTTTTTAGTACTGATACGTATTTTATGAACGTCTGACTTTATAAAGTTAATTAACCAGGATTAAGCTGCCATAATAAAATTATTGATAAGCTGCTAAAATGGACATCTCAGCTTGTTGGGAAGTGTCACAAATATTATTAGTTGCTAATTAAGAGGTGATTTTGCAGCTGACTGACACATGTTATTGGCATAGGAAGGGCACGAGCTCGAATTCCGCTTAAGTTAAATGAGTTTTTTTAGCTTAAACTTCTCTTGTTCGGGAAATGAACGAATGTAAGATATGATTTTCACATGATTTATACGCCCCTGTGATGAATATACATATTTACCAGGGAGATGCAATTCATTATGGAAAAATAACCATTGGACATGAAAGATACGGAACCGATTCATCACCAATTGTCGGTCAAGAAAATGTTCGTGTGTCAGTGAAAATTCCTCTTCTACCAAGGATTCGAGGTCGTTCGCTGAAAGACAATGTCCTTTGACTCATTTTCCAAAATTAGAGGTATTTGACAAGGCCTCCTGATTTCTGGAAGCACGATGAACCTTTCGCTTTCAGTGCAGCGGATTTTCGAAAGCCTATGCGTCACTCGCAACAACAAACCGGTCGTAAGGCAAGGATCTCAGCCTTACTTACTCAGGCTTATTGGTGACTATTTCTTCATTTAGGTATTCACGTCGATAGACGGACAACCAGCGGACCGCGTAAGCGAATCTTTTTCATTTTTAGGCTGTAAACAAAAGCCTTGAGAACTATTGACATTCTTATGCATATTATTATTTATTGTTCGTCTACAACCAGGACAATTCGCGGGTTCACACTTTCCAGTTTTCTCGGCGGTAGTTCTAAACCAATTATATATATATTTAGATTTAGATATATACCCCGCGAGCTGCCAGATGGGTATGGTAGGGGTTGTAATAACACCATCATCACGTAATCTACCCTATCAACCTCTCTAATTGCCCGGGGAAATAAACGACCAAAAGTAATAATGTTTTGTGATTACCTCCTTGTAACTTCTTGTCGATGCTTCTTGGAGATCGCGATTAGGTCTTTAGTTGCATCTTAATTTCATTTACTTCATCTTTAGGTTCTGAACCGATAAAGCTTTCGAAGAGCTTCCGTCAGTTATTAGATATTCTCACCTGGAGCGAATTCCAATAAAGAAGTGGTTAACTCTATGTCTATGAAGCTGAATCATATAGAGGAGAAAGAAGGAGAATGGATATATTATTAATCATCCTATATTTTTCTTGATTCCAATGAAATTCTCGATTATTAATCATAGTGCATATGTGCACACTGTTACCGAGTCTGAGAGAAATACGAATACATATAAATATTTTCCACTTGCTCTAAATTATGTTAAATAGTCTCCTTCTCTTAAAAACATGAAAATTGAGTAACATTATGGGGATGGAGCTCTATGGTGAAGCTGACATTTCTTCATAATCATCTATGTGTGAGAATCTAGGGATTCTATCGAATGTGGACATGAACATACAGATGATAATTAATTATTGCTTTGTCGCAAGGGGCGCAGCCAGGATTTGTCTATGGGGGAGAGGGTCATAGATAGTAGAAAGAGCGAAAAAAATTCTACATTTCAGGGCCGGTATATTCATGCACGCTACATGATAGAAGATATGATAAATTCTTAAAAAAACTAAAATGCATAGAAAACTAGGATATGTTCACGGTTATGTGGCAAAATTAAAACCTTTTTGAGATTTTAGTTTGTAAAATGAATAATTGAATAATAATGATGAATAATAATCCTCAATGATATTTGGATTTCCAGTTTTGATAGGGCCAATTTCTCTTACATTGTCATTATTTCTCAAGGTGTAAAGTTTTTATCATTGTAAATATTAATTTCGAGTGCCTTTGAGAGTTTTTTGAAATCAAAGGAAGGTTAATTAAACTTTCCTTTAACTGTTATTGAATGTGAGAAGAAATAAATTGGTAGTAGTGATTTAGGAGATGATATTGAAACGTAAGTATTTTGGAGGTAGCACTTCAATTTGGACAACCCAGTTACTTTGAAGGAAACCGAAGACCAATCGTAGCGGAGACGGATGAATTTTTCCCCTTAATTATATGTTGTTTTATAAATACGATATATTCTGATTATTGAGTTAAAATGTCGACAGCACAAAAACACCATAAAAATATGTCTATGTAAGAACCCTTCAATCCGCCTTTCGGCGTGTGGCAGGGGGTACAGGCACCTTACCTCTATTTTCCTTATCAATTTCTTTCGCGTATCATGCGCGGAAAAAATGAATTCTTGATACGATTCCTTCTAGCATTTATTTCTCTAATCTTCCTCGCAGTATCAGAGCGGCCCACATCAACAGGGAGATCGCATTATATCGATTGCATCATTTGAGAACCTAATTTCTCTGAACTTACTTAGTAAATTTATCCTTTGAATTAGTCTTCTATCTCTTAATGATGACCATCCCGCGTACTGCATCATCTGAGTAACACTCACCGTTTTATCATGGTAATTCTGTACAAATCGTATCGTATACAATCAATCAAACAAATGCCGTACACGAACTGTAATATAAAAGTTATAATCAGTGTAATCGCGAAACAGTATTTTCTCGTTTGGCTAGGTTGAATAAGAGGAATATGAGTTTTTTTTCTTTGAAACACGATGAGCATCCCCTCAACGATCTACTAGATAATCTTTGCATTCTATTCACTTTTCCTATCGCATCTCTAATATGTTCTTTCAAAGATAAACTACAGCTAAACGTGACAATTAGATATTTTGTGTGGCGCACTAACACTAAGGGTTGTCGCGAAATTTGTTGCTGCGTGGAAATAACGTTTTTGGATGATATCTATCATCCTTACGGTTTATATACATCATTCACAAAAAACTCTAGGTGCGTCTTACAAGATTTATCTTTATGGAATCCGTCTTGGATCCGAATGATTCCTATGTTTATGGTAAGAAACTGAATAATAGAGCTTGCTATAATATGCTCCATTATTTTGCAGAAATTCGAAGTTAACGAAAATTACCCATAATAATCTGATCATTCTTAGGCCCCGGAGTGACGTTTAATTTCTTCCAGGACATTGGGACAGTACCCTCATTAATTGATTTCTGATAGAATTTCCTATCAATCTGTTGCAGTGAATTTCCACTAGCATCAACTTATATCTCTATGGAAATCATATCCGAATCAATGCGCGAAGTAAAATCGTTAACTCGACCATCATCTTATGAGAAACATTTCTGGAAGTACGGGTTAAGTAAGTTAGCTATTTCTGCCGATTTATTTAAGGCAATTCCCTCTTCGCTGATAAAGCTAGTCATAGAAAACCGACCACCACGAGTCCCTCACACTTATGACCAAAATTCTTTCTAATCGCCAACTAGTGATTTTAACAGGGTTCGAGATCTATATTCCTGGTATTCTTTTCGTGATCCTTCCTCAAATAGCTTTTGCACTTCCTATAGTTTTGATCACCATGCACATGGATCTCACCGCACGGTTTAAGTTTTCTCAATCGCGAGTGAATGACTCCTATGCAACGATTCAAACTTCTTCCTCGTCTCACCTACTGTTTAGACGGAACATATTTAACTAAATCTACTTTGATTATACGTAGAAACTCTACCCAACTATCATTTACTGTATTTTCACCCGAAAAGCCTAAAAAATTATCTAAGCCTTCGTTCAAATAAAACCTTAAACTCAGAAATAATTGCTTTGCGAATTACATACACTTGCCTCACCGGCTTAAGAGATCTAACCGCTACTACTTTCATCCCTGCCATTATGACATCATGGTCTGACTGTACCGTCAACTACAGCGAGGCTAGTTATTATTTGTGGGTGGGAAGTGGCTATTAAATCTAAATTGATACCTTGCCTCGCACAATTCGTTCAAGTTTTAGTCGTATTTACCTGATCTAAATCATGCAACGAAAAAGTAAGATGTATTTCGTGAATTTTTTTTCCCACTGCTAGTGCTGGAGAATTTTAGATTATCCCAATTAATATGCGGTAGGTAAAAATCTCTTCCTACGGCGATGATTGGATCTTTTATTTTCTCGCCATTTTTCTGTAAGGCCTCGGATAAATCAACAATACAACCTATTTTTTCATCGGGAGGACGACACAAAGAACAAACATTAATATTACTTCCGTTTTGTCTTAGAATCGAGCACCAAATGATTTCGCTCCTGCTATTTTCTACGAATTCATCGCGCTTACTAATTAAATGAGTCCATACTGCTATAAAACCTCTACCGCTAGATCTACATAATCATATTTTCGGTATATCATATAATCGGGGGAAATATCTCGCTTTGAGTAATATCCTCGCTTAACCAAATCTTTCTAGTATGATATCCGCGCAGTTTCTCATCGTAATGCTAAAGAATTCCACCTGTTTATTACGTAAGCTCTTGCAATTTACTATTATTATTTTTAGATCTCTCAGTTCGCACATTAAAACATGGTTTCCTTTTTCGAATAACCTTTATCTTTTTTTTAAGTGAATTTTTCTTTTTCACCATTGCAATTTTTCTATGTTTTGGGGCTAAGCTCATGCCCACCCTTTTGCTTATTTAAGTGGGCGTTAGTAACTATTTCTACTGCTAAATTAAAGAATAACTTTGTCTGCGTATATTCGCTCTATTCTCTAATCTATTCGCATCTAAACCGCAAAACTACGTAGTAAACGACATTTAAACTACGGTCTTCATGCAGGGAGAGGGGTTGGGAGTGTTTCGGAAGAGTCCGAAAATGTGCACACAAAGTTTAGTAAAATCAGCGAACAATTGCTGAGTATGGCGTATAATATATGGATCTAAGTAGCCTTGAAAAGTATTTTAACATACGGAAATCAAGATGATCAAATTGGAAGCGGAAAATTGTATTCATCGCTACGGAGAAAGTAGAGAAGTGAATACCGGCCTCTTGGAAACTTATTACAAGTTTAGATTATGCTGCAACAAATATTTCCTTAAGTGTGGCCCGTTCTACAGTGTAAAATCTGTGGGGCACCTGTAATTCGTCGAAAGTGTGTGATTATGTTTACATTAGGAGGCGAGTACGGATTATCTAATAATTGATTATCGGACATTCGAATCATCATTTTATATTTGCATTTAAGATTCCAATTGTTGGTATAATTTCGATTGCATTCTAGCTCATTAATCAAATAAATTGTAGCTCTGGATAAATTAAATTGAAATTAACTGTTGTAGAGTAATACACTCACTGAAGAGGAAAATCGTATTAGTGGTGTGATGAATGACTGTAACATCAATAGAGATGTAGTACCGTTACAATTTATTATATTTTTCTCAGTCAGTACGGTAAAAGTGCATTGATGTCTCATGAGAAACACCATTTGTTATTACTCAAATATTACTCCCTATTACATGTAGCCTGATAGAGCTGAAAATTGTTGATTACCGATTCCACTATTTAAAAGCTAATAATAGTGATGGCAATTCCTGTCAAAACGTTAATCGCTAAAAAGCTCTTGGAAAAGTTGAACACCTTCAACACACGGATTAGATTGGATTCATCGAAGGTATATTTAAATATCTTATGCAGTGGAAAACTACACTGCTCGAGAGAAAATAGAAAGGTAAGAATAGGAGGCATCTTAGTGGTTTCTGAATTCGAATTTTTAAGTGTTGAATTCTCTTTGAAAGAATTCAATTCCATCACAATTCTAGTATTTAGACCTTTAATTCGCGAAATAATACCTAAAATGTTCATTTTAACGTCTGATATTCCGCTATCAAACAATCTTGTTTGCAACTATCTCCCAGTGTATTATATTGACATTCTACACAACTATTTTTATCAAGACTAACTTTGAATAATAAATGGCAAAAAATGAAGACAATGAGGCAAAGGCACTACTTGTAAATCTCGCGAAGGTGAGTCTTAAATGTCTGCATATAAAAACGAAACTAAAAGTCTATTTTCCATTCGAAAGGAATTTGAATATTGCCGGTTTTACTGCATCTATACAGAGTTGCCGAATTGTCGGAGTTAGAGTGATTTCAGTTAGTTTCCACGTAATCCGCGCTCTGACGCCAACTGGTGTTGCGATAATTGTTTCCCCCACTGTACAATAACATAAACTTCATTCTGATACCTTATTTGAGAGAACTTGTATAACATGGTAAGAGTTCGAAAAAAATCTTGTTTCTAAATTATTCGAAATGATATTACATCCATGAATTGCCCCATTTAAAAAATAATACTATCATAGTACTATTATATTCCAATATCTTCTGATAGTTAACTAATGATGGCAATATTAAATTCTGAAGCTTACCTGGAATTTTTCATGGCATAGATGATTATAAAAAACTGTTTTTAAAAATACATTTCCCTGCCTTCGGATTAAGCGGTCATTTCTGTCATTTTATGGTCGTATTGCAATCTGAATCAACTCACTCCTTCTGAGGTTGACGTCATTTGATACAGCGTTGTTATGGGGAGAAGAAGGACATCAATTCTCCAGACCAGCAACTAATTTCTCTGTTGATATCTGCCCATGTTTTAAACGGATTATAATAATTCAATCGCATTCCTATTTTTATAAGTTATTTCTCAAGCATCGCTTAGGCAGGTATCTACGTAGAATTGCCGGGATATATTCATTTTGAAATTTCAAACTTAATTATGTTTGATGAGAATTGGGGCTCTTTCATCCTTAGCGACGGTCACCTTTGTTAGGAGAACAAAGAGAGAATGCCTGGTGAGATAGATCCATAGTGTTGGAGCGAAATTTATGAGAGGGCATCAAACCAACACCCATCTAATTATGTAGATATTCTTAAAATCTTCAGCTTTGTCTTCCAAATCCCAGTGCAAAAATTGAATTTTGTTGGCGACTTTTATACGACAGATTATTTTGCTTTGGTCTAATGTAGAATCGAAAATTAAAGCCTAAAAAATGAAATTTCTTAATTGTAGCGAAATTAAACCTTAGAAATGTTCTTATAATAAACTCATTGTTTATGAGTGTATGACCGTTGAAACTCAAATATAGAGAAGGGAACCTTGAAGATATAATAAACGTGAATTTACTCTTAGAAAAATGGCTACAAAAGGAATTGTGAGGAACTAGAAAAAACTACCGTTGGCTCTACTAAGCTTGAATAACGTAAATAAAGCAAATAAACGCACTATCACATTTCTCTCGAGGTTTCTCGGTAAAGATATATGATCTCTATCCATTCAAGATTAAGACGAAAAATTCTTCCTCTGGTTGACGGTGTCATCCCGAGAGTAAATATATATCATCCGACTTTTGAGGATTTTAGAACGACTAATATTGAACACCTGAGTCCAAAACGTATGTGTAAATGAAGTAGCGCTTTTGATAGTCCAGTACGAGCAAAACATTTAATTCCTTGGCATAACGGAGATGAGGTCTAAGCTGCATAAACTTGCTGCTCTTAGCTCCGGTATTACCTCCCAAAGGACCCAGGAACTCATTTCCAATTTCCTCTATCTTTCCCGAAAGCGGAAATATCAAAGATTTATTCATCTGCTAGTAATTCATTCGGCTGATAGTTCCTGTTGTGCAGATGAATACTTGGAAGAGAAATTATAAAACTCGGTTTTATTCTTTGATGATAATAATCAAGCATTCTTTCGAAATTCCGCCAGACCATAAATTTGATAAATTAATTTGAGAAAATGTATGAGATTTGTGATTTATAGGAACCCAAGAGTCAACTTTGCAGTAATGTACAACATGCCAATTTCATTCTCGGCACAACTATGATCAATAAAATTTAATAATCGAACTAGTAAGTATCGAACTATAAGTGCGATCACTGGAATGCTGAATGAATAATTATTTCGTAATATTTTTTGTTGCTGTAAATATTTGTATCTGTATCGGTGAGACTAACTTCCTTCTCAAAGCATTTCCCGAAATTATTATATAATGAATTTATATCAAGAATAAAAGAAGCCTTCGGGTTTATCTTGATGACATTCAAAATCCACACTTAACAGAAACTATGACTGCTTCACGACAAATTTATTGAATTGTAGAAACTTTAGTTTACTTTAAAAACATGGATATACATTCATTTAATTATTTTTTCTAATTAATGATTTTTGAACGAAGATTATTTTCCAATGTTTTATTTTGTGACAATCAATCCTTCTCTTAAATTTCATTAGAGATGATTTTTGAGACAATCCTGAATAGTCAGTGAGCATCGCGTTCGGGAACAGCGGAAGTGGTCCCGGGTTCGATTCCCAGTGAGAGCCCATGTGCAAAATAACCTATTCTGTCGAAGCACTTTAAGTTATATATATACTAGATGATTTTATAGAAATATTGTGAGTTAATAAGCAATTAATGCCCAATTAAATGCCTCGACAAACGTTTCTTATAAAGTAAGAATTTATTATAAGATATGTTACTCGAACTTTATAGGGAAATAATTTCTTATTTGCAATTCAACAACTTCTAAACCTTTTCAACAAGTTAAGCAATCGACAGCATCCTTTGAGCGAATTTCTACTTGTCACTGTTTTCTCTTCTAATAAAATATTTTGGATGCAACGAGAATCGAATATCCAACAAGCACGAGCCAGCAAAATAAGGAGAGAATTTCGGAATATATTTATGCCAAGCCAGGCAGATTTATGCAAGTTTCATTCCCACTATTTTATCGCGAGGAACTTCTCTATTTTACTTCTACGGCACCTAAGTCCGAATAAAATGAATGGTTGAGATCCTAGACCATCATTCAAAAACGCAAATTGCTCTCATGGACTCAAAGCAAATAGAAGTTTAAGTTGGATTCCGCCTTTTACTTCAAAACGAATCTAGATGAGAAGTAAGCAAGCCGCACGTGAAGTAAATCCGAATCCACTCAGCCTCTATGGGTACGTGCTCGAAGTTTGCATTGCTGATTTAAGGCCTTGTTTTATATTCGGGAGGACTTTCAAAGTTAACCTCAAAAAATAGAAATGGGATATCTTGCAGTCATAAACTTTTTGGTTGACCTCCATTAGGTAGTGATTTATCTTGAGCGGTTGGTTATCCAGGTCCAGGTCCTTATAGGGGAGACTGGGGCAGGTTTGGTACAGAGGCAGGTTTACACAGTGCTCATTGCTCACCAATCTCGAAATTCTCGAAACGAGGCAGTTGTCATAACAGTAGAAGTATCGCAGCCGCTATTTGCATTCATGCCAATTTGGAGACAGTTGCACTTGTTACTGGTGAGGTAGAAAACTTTTCTAATTTTCCCTTGAACGAGTAAATCTATACACTCATGTAATGGTGCTCATAAAAACTGCACCATTAAATCTGCATATACTTAATTCAAATATATTGTTATTTTGAGAGTATTTTAAGCTATTCAGATGATTGCTTACTTCATGAACAATGTTTAGAGGTTGAGTTTTAACTAAAACATGGTCATGGGGCAATTTTTCGCAAAGTACATGGGGCAGGTTTACACGCATTGTAAATCTTCCTGAAATTGTATAAACCGCCCCCATATATTAATTAATAGTTTTTAATGGACATACGTATGTGTGGGTGTTCAGATGAAAATATGATACGAGCATAAATAAAAAATAGATAAAATAAAAAATATTTCTCAAAACGTGACGAAGATGGCGATTACAGGCAAATTCTTCAAAAATAAACTGTTTGAATGATTCGAATAAATTCATTCATTCAAATGAGTTTGAATGAATATTCGAATATAACACCGCGATAAAAATACCATATGCAATGCTCATACCCAGCCCGACATTGAAGGAGGTTCGTAATTTAACTGAATAGTATTCAACTCCGAACCAGTCCCTTTAATATAAATTTTGGATAACTTCAGATTCATTGGAATTGTTTAATTTCGAAGAATTAATCATTTGAAGCATTATTAGTTCGAATAAATCGTTTTCGAAGAATTCGTTTTCGAGGAATCGCCGTGCTCCCGAAGATGACAGTAGAAGGGAAAACTTTTAAGAAGGTTTCTGCAGCCTTTGAATTTAATTTAAGACTCCTGCTAATTATCAAAAGAATTTGAAATGACCTTATTAAAGTAAACGTGGATTTCAGAATAAATAAAATAAATAAGGAGAATAAATTCATTTCAAATATGGTTTACTAGAAGAATGCTGAAAGTTAAGTGGACACAAAATAACAAATAAAGAACTGTGGAGAAGAATATGAAGCAGGTATAGCCTATTGAATGAGGTGAAAGCAAGAAAGTGGGAATACGCGGGACATGTGCTAAGGGGATCATCAAGGGAGAGAATCGTGACAGCGCTGGAAGGATGTACAGTAAGGAAGAGAAAGAGGGGGAGACCAAGGATGGAAAATTTAAGAAACTGGACCAAAGTTAAGAAATATGAGGAGATGAAAAGGAAAGCAAGTAGAAGAGAAGAGTGGAGGTTCGTTAAAACTAACCTCCTGACAGAAGAAGCTACTTATTATAAGGGTAAGGATGCAAAAGTTTTCGGGAATCAGGTTCATAGGTCCATCCCTAATATCTTTGTCGGGCACTTAGGAAACTAGGCTTCCTCAAGAGACGGTAGCAAGGATGGAATAGTAGATGAGCGATATTACTTCGCTCTAGTCAGAATATGTATATATGTGAGAATGTGCGTTCTGGCAGATTATTTTGCTTCCGCGCTATTCTATGTGCTGATCAGATACCGCAAGAAAAATTGAAGAAAATGATGCTATAACTATCCGCTATTAATGATTTTTCACACGGAAGAAATAATATCAATAATACTTTATTTAAGAGATACGATAATATATATTTTAATACTAATATTTTGTTTGACACATTAGGGAAAATCTCCTAGCAAATTTGTTATAGTACATAATACAATACATATTAAATACAATAAAAAATATATTACGCATCTACCAACAACACACGATAGGAGACGACCAGCATGTACATGTGCAGATGTTGATGATTGTAATAGCGACTGCTCTGCTCAAAACTTAGTGGGAACAAACCAACTCAGACCCGCCCCGCAAAAGCAATCTTCCCGATGATTTTAAAGTAACACTTCTTAAGGCGCGGGAATTATCGGAAACTCTACAGACATTTCTCACTTCACGTTCCGCATCAGCCGATGAAGGGCAATAGCACCGCCGATGATCCCGAAAGCGTTTGAAAGCCGCCAGGGATCCGCTCCCCCTTAACCCCACAAATGACGGTCGACAATGGATCGAGCGAAAGCTCTATATGGCAAGTGTTTGGATCTGGCTATCCTCCAACTGTCGTATTACTGTAGAGCTGCGATTTTGCTGGAATTCTTCTGGATTCTTCTCTGAATCTGTGTCTGAATGACTCTGAATTGTTGGATTCTTCACACTTCTCAACCATGATCGGAGACGATTTTACGTCATTTTTATCGCCGCTGCGCACAATGGCGAACAGGTTCGTCCCCTTTGTTGGCGAGCATGATTGCGGGAAATAAAAGCTTTGGATACGAAAGGCGAAGATTTTCGGTCGATTTAATAGCACAAACTCGGGTTTTAAGATCTTCGTGATGGGGAGATTTGCTTCGGAGAGCCCCAGATCAGGGGCGAGCTTTCTCGATGGTATCTGGAAAAATGCTTCTTAGAAGAGTGTGGATATAACGGATACGGGGATAAGAACGGGATAGAAGACATTCGAAAAAACTAGAGAACCATATCGTTAAATTTACCGCTAGATTACGATCACCATCTCACGTTATGAAATTCTGACCGTCAATAGTTAAGTCCGTTTAAATTTGGCGTTGTTAAGTATTCCCAAAAATATTAAATTATTATTATCTTAGAAGGTCGATAATCCGGACCTTTCATTTGTTTCCAGACACAGTTTCAGCATGGGTACGGAACGCTGACAAAGAATGTAGATTAGTTTGTTTGTATTTTGTAGAATTTTGAAACTTCTAATTACAATCGTCTGCAAAGTTTAAATTCCAATTTACAACATAAATCATGAATAGATATTTACAAGCTTGACATCACCAACTACATGCTACATAGAATAGTATACATTTTTTAACAATTGACCCAAATTGATATTAGAAAAATTAAAGCAATTAAATTGATATTGGTAAATTAAAGTTACTTCATTGGAAATTCTATGGCTTACAGGATGGATAAATAATCTGAACGAAGGCTAAGCTCTACAAATTCTTCGTCATAGTCATTTTGCTTTAGAGCTAAAGAAATATAATTTCACCGTAGTCTTTTTGAGTAAAATTGGGGATAGTCATTTTTCTAGAAACATTGCTGAAGGATATGTTTCTTTGTGTCAATTCTTAATTTCTTTCGCCTTACAATAATCAATCAGAAAATCTTTGTATGCCACCTTTAAACTTCAGAACTGAGTCTGGAGACTTGCCATTCTTTTCCCGAGAAATTTCCTTGCATTATTTAAATAGGAAAAGTCTCTAGCTATAACTTACTTTTCTCAAATTAACTATCCATGAATTTGTTATGAATACCTTAATTTCACCAAGCTTGAATATCTTTTACTTAGGAAAGCATATTTGATAACATTAATAATTTATATGTATATATTAATAATAAGTACGTCTTGTAAAGATATTCATTCGATTCCTTGAGTTTTCGGTCGGAGCTCGATCGAGGAAGATTTTATTCATTTTTTCATAATTGCTGCAATTATTCGAGAAAATTTTGGTGAGCGTAGTTTCTTTGAATTTATGTAGTAAATTAGCTCAATGTTTAAATCTCCATTTTCTTAAGATTCTCATCCTTAGTCTTGAAGAATCTAAATAACACTCTCTTATTTGTCGTAGCAATTCTTTACAGAACATATTGGTATGTATTTTTCAAATTCAGCACTTTTTTTCAGGGTACCATTCACTGCATTTATATCATTTTACTATTTGAACGAGAAGCTACATCATAGATTGAAGTGCCAAGTTATCTTCAGCATTTAAGTGAACAGTTTCTTTTGTATTCATGCTTAAATCAAATGCAGGTATTTAGTAATATATTTTTTCTCGCTTTTACCTTTTCTCAGTAGTATTTAACCAGAATTTTCTGTGCACCCAGCCTTTTCTTAAAAAAAATTGTCTTTGATGACACTTAAAAGTATTTTTCTTCCCCTTGTTCAAAATGGGCTGAAGGTTTTCATTAGTTTGCTTCCTTTTGCATTTTTTTCAAACCTGACCTAGCGGAGTTCCCTCCGATGCGTATACCGTACATTAAATTGAAGGGCAAATTGGAGAAAACCAGTTGGGTTTGCAGAGAGAGAAAAGTACTGGGATACAATTAGAGGGATTTTGATACTTTCAGAACAAATTCTATAATTTAATAAGGATGTATCTGTATGTTAAGTAGATTTTGATGTGTAAGGATAGCTGGCGGGGAATCGGATTGGGCTGAGTTGGGAAGGGGGTTTAGACAAGGATGTCCTATATCACCAACACTTTTTAATATACATATAGAAAAATGGCGAAAGACGCCTGGGAAGAAATAGACAAGGGAGTAAAGGTTGGTGGGGAAGTTGTTAAGTCTGTATGGTATGCAGATGATAAAGCTATAATATGTGATTTTTTACAGGGCTTGCAAACTTTAGTAAATTCTCTTCACGATAAAGCAAGGGAGGTTAGAATGAAAATTAATGTAAGTAAAATTAAAATAATGAGGTGGATAGGGAAAAACTAGAGCAGGTGGAAACATTTTCTCACTTGGGAAGTACCCTTTTGTGGGACGGAAGATGCAAAGATGAGATACGTAAAAGAATAGCCTTGGCCAAGGAAGCCTTTACGAAGCGAGAGTAATTGATGGCCAAAGGTCTTGATAACGAAGTAAGAAAAAGATTGGTAAATTCCTTGGTGTCTTGCTTTATGGGTGCGTAACGTGGACATAAAGAAAAGGAGGAAGTCAAACGTTTGGAGGTCTTCGAGAAGTGGGTAAGGCGTAGAAAGGAAAAAGTAAGTTGGGTTGATAATATAACAAAGAGTGAAGTGCTGGAGATGGTGGGGATGAAAGGGCTTTAATTGTAGTGATTAAACATCGATAGAAGAAATGGGCGTGTTAAATATTGAGGGAAGGGGAATTTCTGAAGACTGAATCGAGGATAGAATTCAGGGAAAAAACAGAGTGGAAGACAAGGGCAAAAGATGTTGGATGACATAAAGGGTGGGGCTAGTTACAAGGAAGCGGAGGAGATGGCGTTAAATAGGGATTTTTGAGAACTACCGAAAGGTAGAACACTCATGTTTGTATGTAACTCCTACTAGATGCTGGTAGCTTGGACTAACAATCACTTTTTGCAAAAGCTAATCTGAAGTGTTAACGCAACATTACTTCCTCTAACTTACGTCTTCACTGCATTGATTGAATGGAGCTGCTTAGACGTGAGTCGTTAGACACAATTATCGATGTTTTCTCTGACTAATCCTCGTTGAGGAACAGCCGAGAATTTGACCTAAAGGCCGGAGATAAGGGGAACGCTCGGCCAAAAGGGACTAATTGGCAGCTACTGTGGTTACAGATGAGAATAGTATTGATTTTTCTTCCCTATCTGGCCAAAGTGTGAACGATGGAGAATAGTTAACATCTCTCTCTGGTTTGAAGATATTTTCATGCATTCCATTGCAGCTATAAATTGCTCGAATCCCTCTAAAACCTTAGATTTATGTTGTTGCATAAATTGCAGTAAGGAAGCAGTGGCAAATTACCTAACATATTATTGAGATTACATTTTTATATCTAAGTGATCCAAAACTATGGATTAATTCGTATTGTAAATTCTAATTTAATGTCATGTAACCGTGCTGCTCACCGCAGTCGAAAGTAAATAACTTTATTTGGTAAATAGTTAGTGTTGGAACGAAAATATTATCTTCAAACTTGTGTAGCATTCAGTTTCGCTCTTGAATGTATGGATTCTTCTGCTTGAGTTTATTGTTATTTGATATTGTTTGAGTTATATTTTATTGGTCCCAAAAAAGTGGTTGAGGTATAGAAATGCACGATTAAGTATAACTGATATTCAGCTTGTAGTGTCTGCATAAAGAATACTTTACAAATAGCAATTTAAGTTATTATTTTTGATGCGGTTTTTAGAAACGTCAGCGCGCTTCATTACAAGGATAAACTTTTCCTACCCCCTCTCTCTCAATGCTCTAAATTTATTAATTCATCCGTAGTGCGAATAATGCATTAAATATTGCGACGCGATAATAAATAGCCAGGGGCCATCCTTGTGACTCGAAAAATGACACATAAAAATCCACAAACATATTCTATAATTTTCATCCGCCTTGGGGTATTTAACTCCGTGATTGTGATTTTAATATCATCATTTCCGAAAGGTGTTTGTGGGTGAAATAATTTATCGAATTTGTTTCATTTAGATTTAATTTACTCTTAATTCTTCATATCTTTAGATATATTCTCATGCTTCATTTCATCGTTTTAGAAACTATCTCTCAATTTATACAGCTTATCAGGCTATAAGGAGATAGTTACAGTAAATAATGGAATATTTCATACATCCTTTTCGCATATATATATATCTATTATATATAGATGCTTCTCCGGATTCATTCATGTATCTGTTATATATAGATGCTTCTCCGGATTCATTCATGGATATAGATAGATAGGATTCAAATTCACAGGCTAAACCACAAGCATCATTGATTTGAAATTTTTACGACGTATTTGCCATAACGTGTGACCAGCAGAAAAATTGCGATTCTGAACCTCAGTGTCATGGGTTTGATTCCAGAGGGCCCCAAAGTCCCGATTTTTCCCGTTTAAATGCATTGAATTGATATTCGGGAATTTTTAAAAAATACCTCTCGGATATGTACAGAATCAAAACTCAAGGAGCCTATATATTTCGTCATGATCTATTGAAATCATAAATGACTTTTACGGAAAATATTCTCGGTTCGAGACTCGGACGATGCAAAAATCGGCCATTTAAAATACATTAAGTTAGTTTTTCATTATTTTTTTCACGCACTTATCGAAATGATAGGAAGTTTTTGCTTATATGGAAGATGTATATTCTGCAGAGGTTTTTGAAAAAAATTTAGTTAAGACCTTACTGTTCCTGGGTTCGATGCCGAGGCACATTAACATTTCTCATATAAAGAATATAAAGAAAAAGTAGGACGTCCTTTTAGGCAGTTGCAGCCAATATTTCTGCCTGAATTTTCACAAGTAGTTAGAAAATATCATCTTCTGTTGTAATGCATAGAAAGTTAACCAGGAAGACCAGAGACCGATGCCAGACGATTAAATTGCAGCGAATTTTAAGAGTATTTTCAATCCTTTTTTTCCTTTTGAGGACCGTCCTGATATGATGCCGATATGAAATTAGTGTTGTAGATCTGCTTGCAGTATGCAAGCTACATTTTACTCGTCTAACTATATATAGATAGATAGGATATTAATTCACAGCCTAAACCACTAACGTCATTGATTTGATATTTTTTCGACGTATTGGCCATAACGTGTAATCGCCAAAAAAAGGCGATTTTGAACCTCAGTGTCATGGGTTCGATTCCAGAGGGCCCCAAATCCCAATTTTTTCCATTTAAATGCATTGCTTTGATTTTCCAGAATTTATTAAAAATACTTCCCGGATAGGTAGAGAATGAAAACCATAGGAGCCTTTATATATGGTCATGATCTATCGAAAACATAAATGACTTTCACGAAAAATATCCTGGGTTCGATGTTAGGAAGATGCAAATATCTGCCCTTTAAAATACATGGGAGTAGTTTTTCATTATTTTTTTTGATGCACTTATCAAAATGATAGGAAGTTCTTGCTTATATGGAAGATGTATGGTAAGAATTCCTTTTAGAGAAAAATTTAGGTAAGACCGTACAACTCCTGGTTTCGATGCCGGAGCACATTAAAATTTCACTCATAAGGAATATAAGGGAAAAGTAGGACGTCATTTCAAGCAGTTGCACCCAACATTCCTTCTTGAATTTTCACTCATAGTTAGAGGTGGTGATCTTCTGTTGCGCTGCATTAAAATTATTACCAGAAAGATCCGGGTTCGAAGCCAGGCGGTAAATATATCCCCCATTTAAAATACATTGAGTTGGTTTTCATTATTTTTTGGTGCACTTATTGAAATGACAGGAAGTTCGTGCTTCGCTAGAAGATGTATCGTAGGAATTTCTTTAAGAAAATAATTAGATAAGACCGAACTATTCCTGGGTTCGATGCCAAAGCATAATAACATTTGTCTCATAAAGAATATAAGGGAAAATTAGGACGTCGTTTGAGGCAGTTGCGGCCAATAATTATGTATGAATTTTCACTCATAGTTAGAGATGGTGATCTTCTGTTGTGCTGCATAGTATGTTTGACAGGAAGACCCGGGTTCGAACCCAGATGGTAAATATATCCCCCATTTAAAATACATTGAGGTAGTTTTCATTATTTATTTTGATGCACTTATCGAAATAATAGGAGGTTCTTGCTTTGATAGAAGATGAACATTAAGACTTGGTTTAAGAAAAAAATTCAGATAAGACCATGCTGTTCCTAGGTTCGATGCCGGAGCACATTACAATTTCTCACATAAGGAATATAAGGGAAAAGTAGGACGCCATTTGAAGCAGTTGCACCAAATATTTCTGCTTGAATTTACACACATAGTTAGAGGTGGTGATGCTCTGTTGTCCTGCATAGTAAGTATGACCTGAAAGACCCGGGTTCGATGCCAGACGATTAAGTTGCAGCGAATTTTAAGAATATTTTCAATCCTTTTTTTTTTCTTTTGAGGACCGTCTCACTAAAGGTTGAAGGGGGCGGCCGACAGGTGCTGCCGCGAGACAAGAACTAAAGAAACAGTTGAATAGGGAGTGACTAGAGCACAGGGAGAGTTTACCTGCAGAAAATTGAAGCCAAAAATAATGCAACCCGCAGAGCACTGGGTTGCACTTTTCTCCAGCTCCCCCTTAACTACATGTATTTTTGGGGTTTTATTTTCCTCTCATACGGGACTCGGGAGCTTGTCCATCCTATGAAATGGACTCAAACAATTAATATGAACCTTTCACTTAACGATCATGTTCGATTTTTTTGTCTAAGTCCTCTTGATTCCTTTTTTTATGGAAAATAAAACATGCCTGCAATGTAAACTTCTCGGATGCCGGTGTTGTCTGCTAGAGCGATATAGAAAACGAATCATCTGCCAACCTCCCGCAAACTCTATTAAAACCTCGTTGATGATTATAATGTTAATTTTATATATATTATAATGCATTAATTCGTCTTAGTTTTTAATTGATCAATACCAAGTACGGCATAAAATTCCTTAATAGTCATTTACCGCAATGAAATAAAGCTACTCTATAATACATTATAATAGCTTATCAGGGTAATTAGAGAATTTCTGCTTGTGCAAATGTTTATTCTACTTCATAATTGGGGCTCAATGCAGTAAAAGTTGTCAAAATGACGAATACAAGAACTTGTATACCATGCAAGACCTGCAGGTGCAGCCGAGAGCAGGCAGAAACAAGCCCCTGCTTATTTACCTATAAAACCTTTAGAAATGCGAAAATAACAAAATTGCTTCGTGTTACGCATTGCTCAAACTACATTTTGTGTTCCAAAACGTTCAACTTACTCGATCAAACCTTGATAACTCTGTATCAAAGCCGCAAAATCGCGAAAAAACAATGTATTGGTATAGAGAGATACGAAAAGTGCAACCCAGCATGGCTAAATGCGCAATCTGCCCCTTTACCCCTGGCTTCACTTTTGGGCGCTAGAGGGAGATAGCAATACTACCCCTGTGGACTAGAGCAATGGTGGCTCGTTGGAGTGTTTGTGCTGGGCATGTGTAAGCCTTGGGAGAATAAAGAGTGTGATTCGAGGAATCTGGGTGTCTACTTTGGTGTATCGAAGTAGGAGGTTTCCTAACATATATATATATATATACACGAGTAAAATGTAGCTTGCATACTGCAAGCAGATCGGCAATACTAATTTTATATCGGCAACAATCGGGACGGTCATCAAAAGAAAAAAAAAAGGATTGAAAAAATTCTTATCATTCGCTGCAATTTCATCGTCTGGCATCGAACCGGGGTCATACTGGTGATCTTACTATGCAGCACTATAGAAGATCACCATCTCTGACTGTGTGTGAAAATTCAACCAAAAATATTGGTTACAACTGCCTCAAACCACGTTCTACTTCTCACGAATGTAAATGGCTCTCTGGATTCAAACCAAGGACTATCTAGGAAATCTAAAATATGTTCATGAATTGAATCTATGATCTCTGTCTATATGCCGAATTTCAAGTTTATATATTATTGGGAAAGTTTTCAAAATAATTCCTAAAAATCGGATCAACTTCTGATTGCAGAGACACCTGGTGTCAAACCCAGGACACATTGATAGCTGTGAATGCACTGTTTGATTTGTATGGACTTGATCTTTCTATATGCAAAGTTTGAAGTCGATAACATGCCGGGAAGTACCTAAATTTTGTTTCCGTTATCTCCGTAAGAAATGCATTGAGAAGTGCAAATGGCCCTCTGGGATCGAACCAAGGACCATCAGCGAACATGTAAAATTCAATTATGAAATATATTCAACATATATATCCACGTGCCGAGTTTCAAGTATCCGTGTTATCGGGAAAGGATCCAAAAAAAATCTTCAAATTCGCCACAATGCATTTTAAACGGCCGATTTTTGCCCCGACCTAGCATCGAACTATGGACCATATTCGGCGATGTCTTTTTGATTTTCGTTGGATATTCACGGCTTCTAGCGATCCCTCGAATTTCAACTCTCTCCTTTTCCGGGAAGTGCCTCAAAAAATTTTTCGAAAATCCCCGCCATGTATTCTTATGGGGAAAATCGCGACTTTGGGGCCTTCTGGAATCGAACCCATGACACTGAGGTTCAAAACCGCAATTTTTCTGGCGGTTATACGTTATGGCCAATACGTCGTAAAAATTTCAAGTCGATGACGCTTATAGTTTAGGCTGTGAATTAGTATCCTATCTATCTATCTATCTATCTATCTATATCCTTGAATGAATCCAGAGAAGCATCTATATTTAATAGATATATATATATACGAGTAAAATGTTGCTTGCATACTGCAAGCAGATCGACAACACTATTTTCATGTCGGCATCATATCGGGACGGCCATCAAAAGAAAAAAATGGATTGAAATTTTTCTTAAAGTTCGCTGAAATTCTATCGTCTGGCATCGAACCCGGGTCTTTACTGTGAACTTACTATGCAGCACAATAGAACATCACCATCTCTAGCTATATGTGAAAATTCAAGCAGAAATATGGGCTACAACTGCCTCAAAAGACGTTCTAATTTTCACGAATTTAAATGGCTCTCTAGATTCGAACCAAGGAGGATTTTGGAAATCTAAAAAATGTTTATAAAAGTTATCTATGATCTCTATCTATATGCCGAATTTGAAGTTTCTATATTATTGGCAAAGGTTTCAAAATAATTCCTAAAAATCAAATCAACTTCTGATTGCAGAGACACCTGGTGTCGAACCCAGGACACATTGATAGCTGTGAATGCAATGTTTGATTTGTATGGACTTGATCTTTCTATATGCAAAGTTTGAAGTCGATATCTTGCCGGGAAGTACCTAAATTTTGATTCCGTTATCTCCGTAAGAAATGCATTGAGGAATTTAAATGTCCCTCTGGGATCGAACCAAGGACCATCAGCGAATATGTAAAATTTGATTGTGATATATTTTTATGGTATCTAACCTCATACCGAATTTCAAGTTAGTATGCCATCGGAAAAGGGTCCAAAAAAATCTTAAAAATCGCCACAATGCATTTTAAACGGCCGATTTTTGCCCCGACCTAGCATCGAACCAAGGATAATATTCGTAAATATCTTTATGGTTTCCTTTAGATATGCACGGCATCTAGCGGTCCCTTGAATTTCAAATCTCTCCTTTTCCGGGAAGTGCCTCAAAAAAAATTTCGAAAATCCCCGCCATGTATTCTTATGGACAAAATCGCGACTTTGGGGCCTTCTGGAATCGAACCCATGACACCGAGGTTCAATGTCGGATTTTTTCTGGAGGTTACACGTCATGGCCATAACGTGGTAAAAATTTCAAGTCGGTGGCACTTGTGGAACATGGTTAGACTTTTGATCCCCTATATATAACTTATAGGTATATCCGGAGAAGCGTCTATATATAATATATATATATATATATATATATATATATATATATATATATATATATATATATATATATATATATATATATATATATATATATGGAAACTAATTAACTATATCTATCATCAAACATTTTAGAGAATGTACTTTTCAGATTTATATCTCATCTCTAGTAGAAAATGTAATCGAGTCTATGATTTTGAGTTACGATAAAAATACAGTTCTTTAATGTCAAATATTACTTTCTCATTAAAATATAATAAAGTATCTGTTTTTCTAATTTTTGGATTTGTCAAATATTGCTACATGCTCTACACTTATAATAAAGTTATAGCTAAGCCATGTCTATACATTTAAGGAATAGAAAGGAGTAGCATTCGTCATTATAAGAGTCACAGAGTCCAATACTTTTATTTTTAAAATTTTTGTCTGTGTCCCTCACGTGAAAAGATTTCCCTCCTGTCCTTGGGCGAACACCGGGCAGATTGTTCTGTTTTCTTTCTACATACTTTCCGACCGTTGCCACCTGGTACTTTTAGAAAATTGCAGCGATATACAATTAAAGAAATAAATGTTGGATAGGTTCAAATCATGTACTCAAAATAGATATTCTACGAAAAACGGGACTTCGTGACATTTAATATCGAAAAGTTACTAAATAAATATCAGTGAAGATAAATGAGAGGATTGAAGAAGAGAGCTGTGTCTAAAATAGCGGATATTAGTAGAATTAAGTTAACCATCGTTCGGTTCCAATTTTCAATTCATTCCGTATTGGTTCAGTTTTCTTCATCTGATATTTCATTACTTGCTGGTACATTCATATAAATACGATAGAAAAGAATAAATGATTAAATTCACATCTGGAGGCCAATGAATTTGCTGAAACTCTTACACTACCTATTGTAACGGATGTCGCAACTGAAAGGTTTCTGTTCAGATAGTGAGATTGAATGCCCGTGGTTGGACAACTTGAACATTCCTGTTGACTTCTCTCTCAGTCAACTTTTTAGTTTCTCCATATACGAAGTATTGAGAAAGTATTGTTTTCATGAAAAAAATCGACTTCGAGATTTCAACGGAAATACATGTTTTGGGGTCCCTAGAACACGTTTTGACCATTTTCGGAATGATGTCTGTGTGTATGTGTGAGTGTGTGTGTGTATGTGTGTGTGTGATAGTGGGCGCTCTAACGTGAAAACTATGGGTCGTATCAATACCAAACTTCATATATTACTATGGTGTGTACTGTCAGAGTTGATTAGTTTTTGGAGTAAATCGGAAAACCGGAAGTCGAGCTTCATTCATCAAGGCTCACTTCCGGTTTTCAAAATATCACCATAAATATGATATTTACGTATATTGTATTACTTATAAAAGTTTAAGATAATTTATTTTACTATAACTTTTGTATTTAACATATTTTTGTATCACCGCTTGATTGGGAGTTATTCGTGAAATACCGATAAACCGGAAGTAGCTGTTATGTACTTTGTGGGCTAACATTGAAACCATTCGATGTATCAACATTAAATTTCATACATAGTACTTTAGTTGATGTCGTTAGAGTTGATTAGTTTTTGGAGTAAATCGCTTAACCGGAAGTCGAGCTTCATTCTTCAAAGCTCATTTCCTGTTTTCAAAATATCTCCATAAAGATGATATTTAGGTATATACTATTATCTATACAAGTTTTAGAAAATAAAATTTACTATAACTTCTGCTTGAAACATATTTTTTTATCACTGATTGTTTAGGAGTTATTCATGAAATACTGATAAACCGGAAGTTGCTGATTATGTACTTTGTGGGCGCTCTGGGCTCTATGGGCGAAAGGCCAATTTCATCATTTTTCATCGATCATGTCCCGAAAAACATTATCTATAGTGTTTGTGACGTCAAAGATAATAATATATATATTAATCACTCATCTTCCAAGTTTAGATGGAATATAGAGTTCGAATTTACTGTCGTAGATAAATATTTACATCTTATATATGGAGAAGGTCATGTGCTGGCCACATCAGATTTTTACTTTCTCCATATACGAAGTATAGAGAAAGTATTGTTTTCATAAAAAAATCGACTTCGAGATTTCAACGGAAATACATGTTTTGGGGTCCCTAGAACACGTTTTGACCATTTTCGGAATGATGTCTGTGTGTATGTGTGTGTGTGTGTGTGTGTGTGGGTGTGTGTGTGTGTGTGTGTGTGTATGTGTGTGACAGTGGGCGCTCTAACGTGAAAACTATTAGCCGTATCAATACCAAAATTCATATATAGTACTGTAGTGTGCGCTGTCAGAGTTGATTAGTTTTTCAAGTAAATCGGTAAACCTGAAGTCGAGCTTCATTCATCAATGCTCATTTCCGGTTTTCAAAATATCTCCATAAATATGATATTTAGGTATATACTATTATTTATAAAAGTTTTAGAAAATGTAATTTACTATGACTTTTGTATGAAACATATTTTTGTATCACTGATTGTGTAGGAGTTATTTGTGAAATACTGATAAACCAGAAGTTGCTGATTATGTACGTTGTGGGCGCTCTGGGCGCTGGGGCGAAAGGCCACTTCATCGTTTTTCATCGAACATTTCCTGAAAAACATATTTATAATGATTGTGACGTAAAAGATAATAATATATAAATTAATCACTCATATTCAAAGATTAGATGGAATATAGAGTTCGAATTTACTGTCGTAGATAAATATTTACATCTTATACATGGAGAAAGTCATGTGCTGACCACATCAGATTTTTTATTGCTGCATTCATTATATGAATTCCACCAGGAGCCAAATGAAACTGGCAATGGTACGGAACTATTTCTGACGTAATTCGGCAAAAAATCGATTGGTGGATGGCTTTCACCGACCTGGGTATACATTATAATGGTGATGTAACTGATGTTTGCTGAATTAGGATGTTAGGCTGAAAATCTGCCCACGAGCTCTCATTGGCCCAAAAAGGATAAATATTACAGGTAACGAAACGATTATAAAGAGCCGCAACCTCAAAACTCTCATTAAATCCTCACGATTATTTAAATGGGTAAAAGGAAAGAGAAATTCCAAGCCCGGACGTCAGACGCAAAATCTGCGAAAGTTTTAATTTGAATAAATAATTATTTTATAACCTACTATAATGGGTCGTAAATTCGTGAATGAAGGGAAAAACGAGAAATATTGTCGCACGAGAATTCCTTTCCTGTTTGGCTTGATATTTTTTAAAATTTATGATCCCATATTCCGGGCAATTAAGTTAAACAGAGAGCTTCCTCGATTCTTATGATGTCTTATTTTATCCTTTAATTGTGGGATGAGCGGATGCTCCCAAACCAGGAAGATATTTGGCTGAGCAAAAACTTTAACTTAGTCTTTTGTCGTATAAGACCCTAGCTTTGCTGTTATTTTTTGTCTGAAACGCCTCCGCAATCTTTTCTCGAGGAATCTTTACTGGTGGTTTTTCTTATTTGCATAATTAACTAAAGGAATACAAGCGTAAAAGGGCTTTGCATATCCGATAC
The DNA here is from genome assembly GCA_947579665.1 of Sympetrum striolatum. Taxonomy (NCBI): domain Eukaryota; kingdom Metazoa; phylum Arthropoda; class Insecta; order Odonata; family Libellulidae; genus Sympetrum; species Sympetrum striolatum. The sequence goes on from OX388352.1 coordinate 89,615,832, forward strand.
ATTCTCTTGGTGTGTTCCTAAAGATTGGAATTATTATTATTGGAAATATCCATTATTGGAACTAAAAAATTACTACCGTTGCTGATGCGTTCAAATACTAGCAAAAATATATTTCTACCTCATTATATGATCAAATGTATGTAAATTTCCTTAATATAGGAAAATTTGACGATTAAATTAGTTTTTCTTGCGTAAAGGTCAGGTAAATGACTTCTGACGTAATGTTCCAAGATAATAAAATTGCAACAAGTTTGTTCTGTGTTCCATGAAGTATTGTTCTTCCTGCTTTAAAGCGTCTATCCTTTCCTTTTTACCTTTTTGAGGAAAAGCGACGTTTCCTAACCTGCGAACAGCGAAAGATTGAGGGCGGTTAAGACTGACCTCATGTTTCGTAACATCCATTCCTCATCACACGTACTATTTTATTTTGCAAATTATTTTCGCATTCAACGGGAGAAGGAGCAGGAGGGAGGAGGGGAGGGGGGGAGGGGAGGGGAGGGGAGGAGGTTAAAATATGAAAATGCTTCAACCTGTGTCTTTTTCAATTTGCGTTTGATCTGAAACTAACAAATTTGCGATTTACGTAAAACTTTGCATTAAACAAAATTACTCTATAGTTTAAAGGGCTAAAACACACCGGAGTTAAGAATTAAAAAGACGAGTTATTATTCCTCACTAAAACCGTGACATCATCGCGAATATTTATATAGTGAGCTAAATATTTTTCTTGTATGGAACACCCTATTCCAAGTAACCCTTCTAAATGCGATTTGTGGGAAATTAAGAGAAAAACTTCCGTTTGATCAGAGTGTCGGCGATGCGTCACCCATTTGTCACTTCTGAATGACAGAGGGCATAGCTGCAGAGAGAATAGATCACACGGTGGCTGTCCTTGAAAACTTCACGTTTCTAAAAGTGAGTCTAGGGAGATTTCGATCGTTGCTTAAGCTGTTACGAAAAGCCACAATGTTTTCAAAATCGCCCCACTAGTGGATAAGATATGGTTATCAACAATAGCCAGAATAATTTTATTGCAAATTCATTGGTTTGGTAAACACATTTCTTGGAATTCTGATTAGCCACGAACGCTGTCCAACGAAAATTCCAATGACAGCATTCTGGTTTCAGTTTTAATATTCTTGTAAAAAAACGGTATTCGGCGAAGAAGCTTGAATTTCAGCTATTAAATCATTTTCCTTGAAAATACATGAGAGATACTGAGACTTGTATAGATAAAAATACATGGCACATACAATTTAGATAATAAAATATACGACTCGTATGTGATATATGTCACAATGAGTGCATCTAGTTGAAATGGTTATTTAGTTATTGATATTACTTTAGAGTATATATTAATAAATTGGTATAAATAATTTATGATAATAATTTTCAAAGACATCAGAAGTATATGCTTTCGATTAGCTGAGATTTTATGTCAAAATATGTACATCATTTTTGCACTGTTTTTCATTAAGAAACTGGCATAATTTTAAGATTAAATCATAAATTTAAACATTAAATCTCTCATAATATAAGTAATTTCTCTTCTAAGTAGTTAAATTTATGCGGGTATCCATACATTATCAATAAATAGAAATTTATGCCTATATCTTTCTATTTATCATAGTAAAAAAAATTGTTTGATGCTACTTTAATACAAATTACATATTTTTTGCATAAGAATGGATGTGCACATATTTATCGAAGGGTACAAAATCGAAATTTGGGAAAGAAGTATGGTGAAGAGGCAAATTCTAAACACTCTTCGACAAGCCCAATAAACCTGAAGTTGGCACATTCCGGAGTTAACAACGTCTTTCTTCGGTAAGACGCTGAGCTCAGACAAGGAAATGAGTAATGAAGCTTCGTAGGTGCAAAATCCACAATATCAGTTGCCCAACGAGGAAGCGGCTCACGCTTAGGATAACACCGCACTCATTTAGCTAACTTATCACTCTTTCGAAAGTCAAATGAGACAGCCGTGCACTAAACAATGTCAAAAGGAAAAATGTTTTTCCTCCCGTAACACAGGAAAGAGTTTTAATTTGCAGGAAACATTCACCAACCTTCAATCCACGAATAACTGCATCACTTATGTTTCCATGTAATTAACCAAAGCATTGCAATTAAGTTTCCTTAATTCGATAACGGGTTTTTTTAACTTATTCTCATTCGATGGCATGAGTAGTTCCCGTAGAATACCGTTTGTGTACACTTCACAGCTCTATCCGTAATACGTGCGCTATTATATACAGTCTTCGTTAATCCAACTCTTCTTTTTTTAATTGTTTTGGTGTATATTAACTATTCTAATGCTATCTAAACTTCGTTCTATCAATTCTCATCCTATTTATCAATCGCCCTTCCTATCATTTATTTCCTCTCCTGCAATCGCTTCAAAGATATCGTTTAATTCGAAATCGTCAAATAAGTACGGCATTTAAGCGAATTCTCGTTTTTTTGTTTCTTTAATTGTAAATATTTACATTAAATAGAATAGATTACTCTTTGTTAAGAGGGAAGAGCATTTGGATTGTTGGTGTTTTTGTTAGTGTTTTTATTCATTTTTAGTCGAGCAATGCTCCAGTGCTATCACGACCATGCTACCATGACGTCGAAACAACCGAATGCTATATGAACGAATCATTTTCTTATTACTTTTAGGTCTTCCTTTGGATGAAACCTTTCCTTTGAGTGATATTGTGTGATAAGTTCTGCTGATGAGTTTCGTATCGAGACAGAGAAATATCTTGGTTTCATACAATCTACGAATACGAATTTGTAAAGATTTTCTTTACTCGATTTTGTATAATTTTGTTAAATTCGCACCAGTATATTCGAAAATAAATTTCTAAATTCTTTATTAATGAAAAAATAATAGTAAAATTATGGTTTTATGTGCATTATCCAATTATATTTTCACATATTCAGGTGGTTTGAAATTGACTGCAACGTTAATCGCGTCGAGTTTTTATTTATTAAATTACTTTGATCTGTTTTATTTCGAACCTTCACATTAGAGATGTTCTACTCTATCCATTTTAATTATAAAAAACAAGCAAACTTGGTTTTACGATGTGTGATCTTATATTTTTTCTCTGTATTCCGTAACTACCGGGAGAACAAAGTTAAAATCAGAATGTAATGTTTCTGTTATCTTTTAACCGCAGTTTTTGCGGGTTTAATGGTAACACAATTCCAGTTCTCAATTTTCTCTTGAATTGCTGCTACGCGTAAAGCAAACGTTATCTTTCAGTGTGGAATTGCTGGTATGGGATAAGCGGTATATAGAGCTTATCTTTCTCGTATAAACACTGCCGTTATTTTCTGTGCTGGATTAATACTTACCGAAGCTCTTAATCTGATGATGCAATCAACGGAAAAAAGATTTATCTGGGATAGATATGTTGTAAGCGCGGATCGTTCAGTTACTATCACGGATATCTACCGGAGAACTACGAGATATTGGGAATGAAGTCTTGTGTGCTATATTAATAATTAGCCATGTCTAATCACACACGTCATACCTATGGAAGGGATAAAGTCATCAGTTTGATAAAATATATTATGCTTTCCGCTTTGATTGTTTGCTCGGATTTATTTTATAATTTTCTGGATCAGTGATAAAGTTTGAACTAAAATTCATTTTAATACCGTGTTTAGAAAAAATGGCGTTCGTTGACGCAATAAATATGTTCGCAAACTGAGTTTAACGAGTTTTTAACAGCCTTCATTTCGTATAATTTAAAATTATCAATGGCTTTACAATGAAATTAGTTTAACTGCTTCGATTCAGTAATTTTAACTATATATCTAATTTATATTTCAGGAGTCTTTCAATTTTTTTACAGCAAACAAGTTTGATTTAACAATTAAAGTCATTTCCAATTGTAAAAAATAGAATTTTGCATTTGAGCAAATCGAGTTAGTACACTAATACCATTGTTATATTTATTAGTTAAGAATATACGAATTAACTGCATTTTTCTTCACCGTGTTATGCTCACTACTAGTAGTGACGCGTGGAAGCGTCAAGCGCACGTCTTTTATTCCAGTCAGTTACTCACCTATCGATCGCAAAAAAATAAATTTTGGAAGGGACTTGTCAATCCATCCATATATTTCCCTGATTTTCCTCGCATTATCTGATCGGCCCATGCAGCAGGTTGGACGCATCACGTCTTTCCAAAACATCTCCGAATTTGTATTGAGCGAATTTCGGGCAGGTTTAGTTATCTTTCTTCTAAGGTATCCCATCCTTCATCAAGAAGCACCAAAAATGCTCCTTAGCGATTTATGGCAGCCATTCTCAACAAACCGTGCGGCCTTTCGCCGAATCTCTTCCAATTCACGAGTGCAACGCTGAGTCCCCTTTTACAACGCTCAAGATCGCCGCCGCAAAGTAACAATGCTCACGGAATTTTTCTTCGGCCTCGCGGAGGGTGATTCGCTCGACGGAACCGATTTTCTTAAGCGGCCGCTAACGTTTGCTTCGGAGGTGAAGTTAAATTATTTCTGACGCAACTCCAAAGCATTTCAACGAGTCTGCCGTAATTTTCATCCTCTTTCTTTAAGCTAATTCATACAGTATAAAAACTTCGAAAATTGGTAAACATAAATTTCTGCAAACCATTCTTCTTAACCTATTCATCAGTGCGGATGGCCTCTTAAAAGGCCAAGCCGCACTTGTGCGAGTGGCGGATGTTGGCAAAAGAGTAGAGGCCATGCACTGAATGTGTTAACCACTTTCATTTTTAGAAACATCTAATGCGAGGTTTTTTATCCTCCAAATTCTCTTTTAGCAAAATTCTATAGGTTTACAATCGTAAGTTAGTTAGAGCTTAGCGCGTGCAAGTAATTCAATTAGTGAATTAGTTAATGTTACACTTAATTTTTATCTTTAATAACAAGGGTTGATTAAGTTATGCGAGGAATAAATAATGACCAGTTTTTTATCGTAAAAAGGACGCAAAGGAAATTCTATTGCGAGCTATCGCGCTAAATATGAATCAAGAGTGAAAATTTTAGAGAGAATAATCCCTAAATATGCGTAAACGAAGCAACTTGGATTGCAAAAGCGCGCTTATGATGATATTTTCATAATATTAGCTCTATTTCTCAGATGCACGTGCTAACGAATCACCTTAATGCTGCAAACACTATGGTTTATATCATCAGAATCCATCATTCCATCTCGGATCTTAGGTAATGAATAACATTATAGCCCAAATTAAAATATACAACTAAATATTTCCTGCAAACTCCTGTGCTTTTGCCACCGGCGGAATAAATCAAGATATATAGTCTGACAAATTCACTGAAAACAAGGGGTATCTTTTTGGGGCTCTACTAATACTGTTATTTATTTCATAGTCAGAAAAAAGTGGTTTTACATAAAAACAGGGAAATTAATAGCCGTAGTGCGAGTTACAATCAGGCGTGTGACAAATGATAGGCTTTCGTTTTATATTTCAATTTTCTTAAAGAATAGTTTCCCCTGCTTATTTTATAAATTTATGTATTACCCTTGACGTTTATTTCGAGGAAGAATTTTTTGATAAAAATATTATTTCCGGAATTTTCCTAAAAGAGGATATTTTCTTACAAAAGACTCTCTCTTGGCAAAGAATTCTCTAAGCAAAATATGGGTCAATGGACAAAGCAAAAGGAAGTGGCTGACTATACAATCTCTGAGGGGTGTGTTCATAAATCAATAAGAAATATTTTTTCCCTTCTCAGACTAAATCGTGTACGTAAGTGACACGCGCGGGAGCTAAAAAAATGCATCTTTAAGTAATTTAATATGCATAGTCCTTCTGTATTCGGGGTTCGATGTAAATGTATACCATATATTTTTATACAAGCACAGTTCAAGTACTAGCAATGCACTAACGTGCAGATATAGCCATATTTTCTTAATTTAGACCGGCAGGATCAGTGCAAATTGGTTTTTGAGTCTGCTGTATAGATAAGCTTATTGGTCATGCTTAGAGGGGCAGAGTAGAGTTGCGCTAACAGTATTGGAAACCTGAAAATCACGTTTAAAATGAAGCAAATTCATGTTTCGTCGTTTTGACGACGAAAAGATTCAAACACGTTTGAAGGGTGAACTTAGATTTCGTAGACACCGCATCCCTTTCTGAAAATTATAAATGTTAGCCATCTTGCGCGGGAAATACGGAACCACTACAGGATGTCGGCATTCCGAACGGCAGCATCCATCAATAAAGAAGAGTCCATAACGCGATAAATAGGACAAGTTCTTAGAATAAAGATAGTCTATCTCGTTTTGTGGAGAAAAATTAAACAATTATCCGAAAAACTTCCCCACACGGGATTGATTGAGATGTTGCGGATAAGATGGAAAACTAGGATACTACTCCAAAGATTAGGGGATGAGAACCAGTGATAAGATTAAGACTTTGTGAAGCAACGGGTAGCAATGAAAGGGAAACATGTGAGATTCCAGATAATTGCAAGTTTCTTGGCATTGATGGAAAGATAAAATAGAAATCTCTATCAAATCACGGATCCTCAATGGTAGCAGGTGCTTCACGAAACGTATGTTGAGTGTGTTTGATTATCAGTAAAATGAATAACCGCGAATAAAATCGCCTCAGTGGTAATGCTCAAAATAAATTGAAGTAGTTCATTTACATAGGCGCAATATTCTGGTCAAGGGAATGTCGGAATAATTATCTTTCTAAAGGACTCATTTGATGCAATGAGCGTGCTGTTCTTTCCTTACCGTCGAAACGAGCTTCATAATGTAGCCGAGGTTTCATCAAGGGGAAACCACACATCATTTAACGGCGAAAGTTACGCATAACGGCGAGCCGCTGACCTTGACTCTGATCTTTGAAGCAGATCTCGGCATTCCCTTATTTCACCCGATTAAAAATTTGTATCTCATTAGTCGGCTCCAAATCTCCCTTGAATATCCCCTTTTGCTTTTAGTTCCTGCTTTAGTGCAATGGAAGTGGACTTGATCTTAAATCGGCAAAGTCGAATTCTATTTCCATAGGAATTGATATACCGTTATCGTAGAGCTACTAAAATACCTTCGAGAAGGAATTGAAACTTTTATTACCGGGTAGATTACAGAGTTTGCTTTGCCGCCGTTTTTATTTTTTTGATTTGTTTACATAACATTTTTTATCATATAAAAATACAATAAACTGGAGGGAGCAATAATAAAATGCAATAACAAATTGCGCCATTCTAGCAAAGATCATATAAATCTACATCAACACCTAAATTAATAACCTACGAGCTGCTTTTCCACGTGTGGCAGTAGATGTAAACACCGTTCTAACTGCTGCTTTATTTTTTTATTGTCGCGTATCGTTCGTGGAAAGAATGTATTTTAAAAGGAATCGTTTTTCATCTATTTCCCTTATTTTACACTCATTATTGGATCGGCTGAAGTGGTTTAAGGACCGCATGATATGCTTGCATGAGGAATACGCAATTGTATATTTGCAATACGCAAAGTATGAGGAATACGCATTGCGTATTCCTCATACTTTCTCTGAATTTATCACAGCTTCTAATCTCCTTTCTTTCAAAGATAATCTTGGGACAAACAACATTCAAAAGATTAGGCGTTTTCTTTGATCTAAATAAACAAGCAATCTACTTAGCGCAGTTTTTATTTGAATTAAGACTTTAGAAATTTTTACTAAGCCAAAATTACATATATTTTTCTTAAAACCATCTAATTGAACGAGTTGGATGTGTTTTATGTTCACTATAATTTGAACATAGGGGTTTGCGTTCGCTTTTTATGACTTATAGGAATAAATCGTTTTAACTGGGAATTCTCTCTTCATCTTTAGATTTATTCTACAGATCGATCAGTCTTTCTCTTTATTTTCATTCAAAATTTTCGATTAAGACCACAAAAATCGGACATGTTCCAATTGAAAGTTTTTCACACGACTTATATTTCGATCGTATTTCTAATGGCTACAAATTTACACGACCTTTACCTCATCGTAAAATGTAATTCTTTTTCAACCTCAGCTCATCTTGAGGGCACAAAAAGTAGTTATACTCTGTACTCTCAGCGTACAGTTCTGTTCATCTCAAACTCACCAATCGTTTTGGATGACTCTCTGGCCGCTATAGCAAACAGAATAGCGAAGAGTCAATAAGAGGTGCGATGACACTCGATTCAAGTCAAGCACTCGACGGTGCCCAGCTCTCATTCGAGTTATATAGTGACCACTTTTCCAGGAGCTGTTGTTGCACCGATGGGTGAAATGCTGAAGGGGGTGTTGAGAAATCAGTCATCAGCCACTATAAGCTGAAGTACATCAAAAAAGCCATTAATTGACCGGAATCACCTCGACAGTCGAGGCCATAAAGCTCTTGGCAATTCCCATCACCGTGTGCTAGGTCATTGGTGCTTGAGAGAACCAATTAACGACGTATTTTCTGCTACGCAGGCGTAACTTGCGCGATTCCCTGCGCTCCGAATTTCGGTTTACCCGTGCCGCACCTCTTGAGCATCTTCGAGGTGTCTCTTGGAAGATCATCAATTCAGCATCAGACCTAAGCCTATCATCGAAATCATTTCCATATGGTTTTATACAACGAGGTGACATCCGAATTAATGGATAACACTGCATTTCGATCGTGGAATATTTAGCATTGGAGAATGGCGCTTGGCCGCAGAGAAATTGGGAATACCTCAAGGAAAAGTCCGAAACTCCTAATCCAATTGGAGCTAGAATTGGAATTAAGTTATTCCTAGGCAGCGTTCACAGCTTGGTTCACTTTAAGAAGAACCGATTCCCGGCGCGAGCACTCTTACATCCGATGGAATTCGAGGAGCTATGGGAAAAGGCAGTTGCTTAAAACTTCCTCCACCATCCGGAACTCTAAAATGAAAGTGTAATGACGATTACGTAAGTTCGTCCGGGATATTTTCAGAACTAATCAAATGCATGCATGTATTGTTATTTTTATAAACTCTAGTCGAGAACTATCCCGAAGCAAAATTTTCAGTTTCACCCAAGCATCGACTCTGGCCAATCGTAGTTCACCAGAATAGCTCGAAAAAGTCGTCTCTCATGACTATATTTATCTCCTCTGAGAAAGCGCGTTTTTGACAAATTTACACATCCATGTGGCAGTGGTAGTGCCATTGGGTGAAAATGCTTTTATTTACACTTGATTCTTTCAAGTTGTTTGACCTGCCTCATTATACAGAATTTAGAACAAGGAACGATAAAAGGAAACCACCTAATTAGATTGCTTGCGTTCTTGATTGGAACACGACCAAGGAGGATTTTAATCATAGATACAATTTTTATTCCAATTATTGAGTAAAGATGAAGGTTGTGTCTACATATACCTATGTATCTTACATGTCTCCTCACACTAACATAAGTCTTTTTCCCTAATCAATCATATTGTTCGCGGAAAAATTGGATTCTTGAAGAAACTTGATCTAGCATATCGGAATTTTATTTCAATGTCACTTTTTTCACAATATTGGAAGGTACTGGGAGGACGCATGATATCGGCTGCATCCTATGATAACGTACTTTCTCTGAATTTATCAAGTTGATTGAACCTTTGTTTAAATCTTCTGACGATTTCTATCCTGCGTCCTTAAGTATCTGAGTATAGCAACTTATGGTGCAGAGGCGATAACCCTAAAAACCACTGATGAAAAGCATTTCAGGATATTAGAACGGAGGATTGTTAGATAAAGATGGGCCGATATTAGAAAATGATCGATGGAATTTTAAGTGGTTAATAAAATAGGCAATAACCGAATAATAAAGATACGGTTTGTAAAAACACAATGTATCACCTACAAGAGCACATTGGAGGAATTGTGACAGAATGATAAAACAGACATAAAAAATAATGTGATTGGCAAAAGAAAACCAAGAAAAAAACTACCTGCAAAAGTCTTTAAGCCTTTCCCATATAATTGAAATGCTTTATTTAGGATATATGTAAAATGACGAGCCTGTATACAACAAAATTTAATACGAGGAGGGGTACGTCCGGTATACCGGGGATTTCGTGGGCCCCGTGCCCTCTAATTGTAAGTCAAACGTGAAAGATTTCTAAGGGATAGTTATTGAGTTATTTGCTAAAGACTTAAAGTGTCTGTAATGGTTGTAGATTTTGTAATTTATATTTTTTGTTAATGAAAATGACTCTAGTCTGTAAGCTATGGAGTTTATGGATCAGGTTGTTAAATTCTGAGGTTTTGTGGTTGTATACAAAGAAATTTGGTACATTATTTATTTATTTACGTAAATTCAGCTATAGTTTTCTTTTTGCAGCAGTCTTTTGGCAGCTATGTATAATTAGACATTAAGACAAACATAAGGATAATAATAATTAAAAACAGCAATAAAGTATTTAAAATATGGAGTAGAACATGATAAGTAGAGAAGAGATACTTTTACAATATAAATTACAATAAATTAATCAATAAATCAGACAGTGAATTACATATTGGCATCGCATATACTCAAAGTATTTATGTTATTACTAACTAGTATATATAGAAATTATATAATAAAGTGAGAAAGATTTTTCAGAGTGCTAGTTGTTCAATGTAGTGTAAGTTAAAGTTGCAACCTGTCATAGCATCTAACTGCGGCGGTACTGCGTAGTGAATATAAAGATATGAAAGGATTACGTTACGGAAGACCAACAAAAATGGGTCTAGCAAAAAACTAGAAACAGAAAATTCTGGAGGATTCCAAGGCTCGCATTGTGCAGTAGATAGAAAGGTCCACATATCCCCAATTACGTACATTTTTCCGACAAATGTTGTTCGGATAAGGGGAAAAGTGGTCGAGATGCACGGAAAGGACGTGAAGAAACTTGAAATGAAAGGGTAGAGTCGAGAGGAGAGTATCAGATGGCACTGTTTCCGGTCCCTTAGGGCTCTCCAAACACCTTTTGTCCTTGACTCCACGTCCGATGGAGTAGAATATGTTTGCCGGTTTGACCCAAAATGTATGCGAACGATCCCGGAAAATAAAAAAGGGAATAAAGAAAGGGAGAGAAGGAAAGATAGCGTGATTGATCGTGAGGAAAAGGATCATACGTCAGGATTCTCGGAAAAGAGATTACCTTCGCGAATCCCTTCCGCCACCCGGATGATTGATTCGTCCCTGGGAGAGCTCCCCTTCCACTCCCACCAATATTGTGTCATTTGGATTCGTTTATACCAGACGTAGGAAAGAACCTTACGTCGAATCTAATGAAATCTGGCTCTAATATCATTTCGCTGATATTATTTTCCATTCGGCGCCTAATGTTCGAAAAAGGTCATAACCATACGCGAGTCACGGAGAAAGATTCTCACCCCTCAGTAACTTAAAAATAGCTGCAAAGTTAAATGGAGTACATCATTAGAAAAATGTTTAATTAACCCGGTAGCCGGGATTATTCTGCCACTGTGCAGCGTTTCGTTAAAACTTTTGGTTGATGCAGTTTCTCAATAGTTACGATACCAGTTAAATTCATTCATATTTCCAACAAGTGAATTAAAATTTACAGCTTTTCCATTTGCCATGAAATGTACTTGGCAAACTGTAGAAAATTCAATTCCCTTAAGGTGGCGCCGTTACTCCCCTAAGTGTAAGGAAAAACTATAATTATTGACATAATGAGTAATGTGGAAAATCGACCCATCTCTAACGTTAGATTTATGAATTATGTTGTACAAGAAGTGAAAATAGTGAATTGGACTACTAATAATAACGAATAATTATACGATAATTAAGTAAAATATTAATCAAAATGTTATGATTATAACGTTCTATTTAACGTTATTTATAATTTGAAATTGCCATTACTTTAAATTAAACATGCAAAAAAATGATTCAATAATAAGGATGATTTGATAAGAAATGAATTCCACCAATTTCGGTTAATTATTCAGCAAAAGCCATTCCGCCATTTCCAATAATAACATTATGATTCTCAGATGAAATAAAACCGGCATATTTGAGTGCCCATTCATTCTTTTTCAAATCAAACGACCACCACATTTGCTGTCGCGTTAATTTATAACGCGTCACCTGCTTCAATCACAAAATCAATTACGCACTCAAATGGAATTTTGGGTTAATAGAAAATATGCGAATATTTTTTTTAAATAGTGTAATATTTCATTCCATCCGCATATATATTCGCAAATAGGCGTGAACCACGAGGTAAAATTTTCGTATGATATGCATAGATATTCGAGTAGGTGTAAGAAATAGGCTCTCATAAAATGTGGCTGCATTGGCTCCATTTTCTAGGAAATTTGAAATTTTGCAAAATTTATTTTTCTAAATTTAAACTTAGTACTGAGGATTTCTAACCATATGTGTGCCTTCCTGAATCTTATGCCGATTTAAAATACTATGCTTATCTTTTTATAAGTTTCAAACATATGATGTTTATTTTCATTAACACTCATTCTCAGTAGCACTTTCGTTAGTTATATCCAGGCAAAAGAAAGGTAGCAATAAGGTTAGATATAATTCCATAAAAATAGGAAATCGACCTCCAAATTCCACATTGCTACAAATTTGCTTTGGATTTTCTATTTTAATTTCTATTTATCTAAGTTTGCGATGTTTACATGTAAGCCATAATTGTATTTTTTTAAACTAATGATATGAAAATGATAAATCTAGTATAATAAAACTAGTAAAATATTGTAAATTAATTCGTTTGTATATTATATGATAATTATTTTTAGATAGCTTAAATCAGAATCAATAAAAAAATACATTATTATGACTTATGAGAAAAGTTTTATTATATATTTATGGACAAGAATCATTATCATTCGTTCTTCTGTTGCTTGTTTCGTTCGTGTTTTTGAATCGAAATTACGAGAATTATGACAAAATAAACGAAAATTTTGTAAAATTTCGCCTTAGAAAACAACCAGTTCCCGTGACGACCAAGGTGATCGTTGAATCCGATACATTCATTTTTCCATAAGAATACACGGGGATTTTAAGTCCATACCGAATTAATGGTAGGAACTAATGTCAGAATTTATGAATAGGAGGTAATAAATTTAGATTTCAGCGAATGTAAACTATGATATATAAATATCAGGAACAAAATTACGACCATTTTGGAGATTTGCTTTATCAAACCGATTTACAAAAGGACTTTTATGCGTTCGTTTGTGGAGATCAAGATGATGAAGAAATATTACATCGGGGAAGAGGAAGATTTCTGAGAGACAGAATTTTAACGCAAACTTAGTTTAGTACCAGAGAATTTAAAGCAGTGCGTTTGTGTGATTCTCATGATCTGCACAACGTTCAATGGAATCGAATTCGTAATTTTTCGGAAATAGCTAATATTCTTAGCTTAAAATTCTAAACTGATTAGTATTTATCAAAAGAATTAGGGTATGAATAAGTTGCGTATTCAGTCATTATAGATTCACAATTCAATTTACATTAGTTCCATCACCAATAACGGGGAAGTTTGCCAAATACTATATTTGATGCCTAGATGAATATATTATCCTAAAAGAATAGTCTTGAAATTTAAGACGCGAATTAACGGTAGGAAGGTTAACTTAACAGAATCATACTTGATTTTATAGCAGAGATTTTAAATCCCTGAGTTTGTGTGATTATCATGAACTGCACAATGTTTTATAGAATCGAATATGTAATTTTTCGGAATTTCGCTGATATTCTTAGCTTAATTAGTATTTCGCTTAAATTCCATCCTGATTAGTATTTATTAAAAAAATATGAGATTGATAAGTTATATATTAAGTCATCTATATGTAAATGTTGCATATTTATTTTTAAAAATTAAGACCCGTCATGCATGACCGGGGGAGTTTACTAGTACTAAATAAAACCGTGTTTTCTTCTCATTTCAGCGACCAATTGCAACCAAGTATTCTCCAGCGACATTTCCAAAAACGGGACCATTTCATCGCCGGATTACCCTAATCCTTACCCCGCACGAAGTCAATGTCGCTTTGATTTCCAAGGCCGAGGGAAGGAAAGAGTGCAGATTACATTCACGGACTTCAATCTCTACCATCCTGAGGATAACCCGAAAGAGTAAGTAGAAGCCAAATTTATACCCAGAGATGATATATAAAACAGATGTTTATGCTTGTCTCATAGTTCGCGGAAGAGATCTAAATTTATTTTATAATCATAGGAATTTGGAGTAAATAATATTGAGCTATACAATTTGGGCGATAATTTAAAGCAGTCGAGGAGGTATAGCCTTGGCCAAGGAAGCCTTTATGATGCGAAGAGAATTGTTGACCAAAGGTCTCGACAAAGGAATCAGGAAAAGATTCGTGAAATCCCTGGTCTGGAGTGTGTTGCTCTATAGGTGCGAAATTTAAACTTTAAGAAAGGAAGTTATGCATATTTAAAACAATTATTAATATAAATGAGACGGTTTCAGGTGTTATTTTGTGGAACTCCTTCATAATACTCGATAAAGAAAGCGACTTGGTAGAGACCACATGTGGTCCACTGTAGACTCTACCAAGTTGTTTTCTTTATTGAGAAGTATCAATATATCAGTCTTCCCAATAAATGAGGACCAACATACAAAGAAAGTTTAACTACGACCTTAAAGACAATGGCTCTCCGGGAAATATTATTCCTACAATTCCGGCGTATATAGAATTCCATAAGATATTCTAACAGGCACTCACCCCCTTTGACGCTAACTAGGAAGAGTTAGAGAGGGGGAATGAGGTTTAATGGGTAGGATGAGGAGTGAGGTAGTTTTACTATCTTACTTTCTTACCAGCCCAGAATGCTGAAAGCAGAAAATGTCTACGTAAATGAAGCACAATGACTCTACAAGAAACACTCTTCTTATCAATTCATGAAGAGAGTCAATAATCATTGGATTAGATGAAAGAAAAGACTTTTTAGTCTCATTCTCGCCCAAATAAAGACGGTTATTATTATTAATAATCAGTACCACCATTCAGTATCACTCATAACTCAGTAGCCTTCATTTACCACATCGATGAACAAGACAAAGACAAAATTAAATGTAAGATATATTTTTTCTCCAACCTGTGGCAAAAGACAAATTTAAAGACATTCCATTCATCGGGATGTGGAAGCAGTTTCGTATTGACAATAGTCCCAACGATGTCTTTATTTGGTGGCATTAAATATACTGAGGCAACTAGCAATCGACCTTTTATCTACGCACACCAACAACCATACTCTAAGCAGGATTATGTACGACAATCCTCTCTTCCGCCTCTTTCATTTATGAGAATATGTTAATCAAAGTCAATCTGTCACAGACGTTGCAAAAAATCATGGTTTGAAGAGAATGCATGATCTTCGAGATAACTTTTTCGCTCGTGTCGCATTCCGAGTTTTGGAGTTGTGAGGAGTAGACAAACCATCAATAAAATGTCTAGCTCTCTGTTTCTGGGTGGCCTCGAGCAAAAAGCTATTTTGATTTATCCCTTCAAGCTTGCTTACATGGTGGATTAAATTTCCGTCGGTTACTTTCACTTGCAGGGCGCTCGTCGGAAAATATTTTTTTCTCGCCGTCGTCACAGGGATTCATGGAAAGAGTTTTCCCGGAATGCCACGTGTTTTTACTGTCTCCTATTTATGATTTCGAGGAATGGAAGGTTTTTCGAAACGCTAATAATAGGGATAGCATATGTGAATGAGCGAGAATGTTCTTTGTGAGCAAAAGAGGGAAGAAAAGCGTGCTTTCTAATTTTCCTGTAAATTGCATGACGTAAGTGAAGAACCGGTTTCAGCGTGTTGAATGCGAATGAGCGAGGATGACTGCATCACTATGAAACGTTAACTCGACTTCCTTCCCTAAATAATATAGCATATTCGAGTCCACATTTACAGGCGCATTTTATTTTAATATATCTCTAAGAAACTTATAGGTTTAACTGACCTAGCCGTGCGGCTGCCATTTCTTGAGCAATGAAATATTTTCATTTGTCTATTAGACCATGATAAGAAATATGTATTCTTCGTCAATTTAATTATTAGTTTTGATTAAGGCAGTGGCAACATGAAAGCCACTGATGTATGGCGCTAAAGAATTACATATACTTTCCTCATTGAATGCTTTGAATCATATTATTTTAAAGAATATCATACTTGCACATCATGTGTGGACTGTTTTCTGCTTAAACCGCGCTAAGTCAAAGGAAAAGTAGAGGTTATTTCATTTCATATTTTGCCTGCTAAGTCTCGTCTCTCAGGATCTTTTACTAGCTTATGAGGAAGGATGTTCCAACCGACCACAAAGCTGAATATTTTACTGACTGATTAACTTCACAGAGGCTTTATCGAAACAAAAGCTCATCATAATCACGAAAATGGTTTATTTCAGTCCGGATTTAATGATTTTGAATTACTATAGATAAAATTATGTTTAAAACTGTTAATGTTTTTAATGTTGATTCTTGAGCATAAAAATTACCTTGTGGGGTCAAAGTTGCAACTTACTACAGATTTTCTTATTTTACTGAATTGAGGATCAATTTTTATCCTATGATGAAAAGTGACCATTACTCACCTGGTGATAGGTAAAATATTAACCCCCATATGTATTTACGTAAGAAGAAGATTCTCTGTAATGAATTATAATAGTCTAATTGTCGTTTATTTTGAAATTTTGTTAGTAACTATAATTTATGGCCCAAATTTTAGTTACCGATGATATAATGAAATTGAAAATAAATTCCAGAAATAAACCGCAAATAAAGTCATTTTTAACCAGTTACATAAAGTTTACTTGATATTTAACGTGCGCCAATTTCCGATTTAGAATATATGGATATTTAATATTTAAATGTTCTTCCTGCAAATAATATTCTTTTACTGGCATATTTCGCTTGCATACAAAGCAACTGAATGTGCAAAATATATTTTCCTGACACCTCAAGACAAAAACTTCGCCCATTACTTTTACTAAATAACATCTCACTCAATGAAGTCCTTCAAGTGATTTAGCGTTAGCATCGTTTGAACAGATGAGAACGACTGAATGGGTATTTATCAAGGTTGGTTACGCAATCAAAAAAGTAGAAAAAATCAATTACTCGAAAAAACGCCGGGGCTGGGGTGACTCGCAATAGGACTGATGCTTTGCTTTGTGAATGTTTTCTATTTTTAGCATCGCTGCTAATACAATCAACCGTAATTACGGCCTTTATTATCGCTGGGCATGAGAGAGACTCTCAGAAAATTCGAAAAAACTCTCCCCTTGGACAGCTCCCCGTTGAAATCTCACCGTGGGTTTTATTACCCCATCAAATGAAATGAGTGCCACCTCAACGAAGGAAGTTTTACACCATCATAATCATGTTCCAGCGTAGAATAAATTCCAAGATTGAATTCGCGAGGGGAAAGGCTGTTATATTATTCCCGAAAAGCGTGCGATGCGAATTTCAAAATGCAGATTAATCAAAACTAACGCGGAATTGGGGAGATAGGCGGATGGCTTTCATCCACGCACTCCAACATGATTTATCTTTAACCCGGAATATATTTTCCTTCCACGAGATAGTTTCCATAACTCGAAATTTAACTTTCGAATACCATGTTTACACAAACTCGGTTTCGATAAAAAGAAAGATTCAATCGACCACAAAAGCGTCCTGATTGGCTATTTAATAAACCGAACGATAACGTGGTAGGATATAAATGCAACTGCTATTTTTGAGTCATTACGTTATCCAAATGCGGCGGAAAACAATGAAAGAGATACGGTGTGAGAAAACTCTGGGATGTTTAAAAAGTATTGCATATCGCAGATAGAGGGAGTGTCAGCTATTAGGGGATCGATCCTACTTAAAATTTTAATATAAACGAGAGGCTTTGTCGTTATCGTCGCGCTCCCAAAGGATCGGTATCTCGTCGCGTTGGAATCAACGGTGATGTTTATCGCCGGGTTTCCATCTCCAGAGCATTCGGATAGTAATTGAGTGGCGCTCGCAAATGTAGCGTGAAAGCCGGTGACATTGCTTCGATAATTTCCCTCAATACTCTCACTGCGATGTCGAATCGAAATGATGGCTTTGATCGCGAGGCCATCCCCCTATATGCATCCGATTTAAATCATCCAAGTTTGTGATATTGCTAAAGGCCATTCCTTTCTTCCACGATTTACACGTTTTATTATACGTAACCTTTCAAAAATCAGCGACCGCAATGAAATGCGATTGGTCGGCTGAAAGAGGCCAAATCGCATTCCCAAAAATTAATGAAATTATTAAAATACTAGTTATAATCGATGAATTTCATCAAATCTGAATTTTTCTGTTAGTAATTTATTGGGAAAATAATAAAAAGTAAACTGCCAATTATTCCTGCATTATTTATTTAACAGATTTTACGAATTTTAATCTCTCAAAGGTCAACAAATTCTAATAAAGGCAGTAAGCGATAAAGTAAGGGTGTTTAGATTGGAAATAAACTTAAATAAAACAAGAGTAATGAGGTTTATAAAAGGAAAATAAGCTACTTTAACCATCAGGATTGATGAAGTAGACCTAGAACAGGTGGATAAATATTCGTAATAGCTTAAGCCAAAAAATCCATGATGAAACGAAGAAAAGTTATGCCTGGATATCTCCATTCATAATTAAGGGAAAAATTCGTGAAACCCTTAGTGTGTAGTGTTTTGCTCTATGGGTGTAACACCTGGATCTTAAGAAAAGAGGAAATCAAAAGTTTGGATGTCTTCGAGATGTGGGCGTTCAATTGATAATGTAAGTTGGGTTGATAGGAAAACCAATACGGAGTTACTAAAGATAGTTGGGTAAGAGATGGTTTAAATTCAAGTAATTAAGCGCCAACTTAGGAAACGGGACACATGCAGTGGAGAAGGACAGAAAAGAATTTAATTGAGTGTAGAATTTAAGGGAAAAGAATTAGAAATAGACAAAGGGAAAAGATGCTTAATGACACAAAGGGTGGGTTAATTTACCAAGAAACGAACTAAATTGCATTTTGTAGGGAGTATATATATATATTTAAGGTATATGATCTTACCAAATGCTGGAACAATTATGTGTTTATATATTACACAAAACTCTAGCTACCTTCAACCATTAAGCTATTGGTTGACCAAATTGTAGTGCGTTAATTTTAAGTTTACAAATATAAAAAATATTTCACCTGAGGATCATTAAATGATTAACCATATATCATAATTTGATAAATTTATAATACCATCGAGTAGCAGTATATAATTTCCATTAAATATAATTTTCATCATCACGTAATCGAAGAAAACGCACTTATCCCATTACAAGGAAAGGATACTCAATTAACGAAATAAAAGTTTCAGATTTAGAGAGTCACCGGTGAATCACCAATTGAATTACGATTCCATCACATTTTCAAATTAGTTTTCAACTCATTCGTGTCCTGTGAAATGTAATAAATATTTCGCTTGGGAAGACGCCTGCGAATAACGACATTAAATAAAGCTAATTTAATGAGAGGTTACGCTGTAAACGCTATTAATGCCGGCATTTAAGTACATCTTACTCGATCCTTTAAACTGTCCCGTGCTAAGTATCGTGTACATCAAAGCGCAATTCTGCCTTTTAATGGTTTCAACATCTCACTCGTTCTGCAAAGGTCAAAGTTTCCTTCCGTTAGTGAGCAGCGATTTTCCTCCCTTTACTCTATCGCCGATTTGAGCAAAAATATAAGAAAAAAATAATTGAAGAAATATTAAAGCCTCCCTGCTTTTAGCATCGTTACTTTGTACTTCAAGTATCTTCTATTTTATGATCGAATTCGCTTAGAATAAATTCACTTCGGTTCATTTATATTTCCTACTATTTTTTTCCTTAAAGCACCGCGTGGATCGGCTTTCTAATTAATTCCAAAGGTCGATTAGCAAATTGAATCACATTCAGTCTTTTCCTTCCATATTTAATCTAGAAAATCGGATCTTCGAGGTAACATACTACTTACAAGAAGTACATGAATACATCCAAATTTGCAGTTGATTTCGGCTTGAAAGTGAATTTGTCTTGTTGACAAATGAAAAAATTATATTTTATTATCTTATCGCCTGGGATAATAATGCCTGGGATAGTAATGCTTAAATAATATGCATAATAAATAATTTGCATAATAAATAATATGCATAACATTATTATATAAAATAAAAAATCTGATGTGGCCAGCAAATGACTTTCTCCATACATAAGATGTAAATATTTATCTACGACAGTATTTTCAAACTCTATATTCAATCTAAACTTGGAAGATAAGTGATTAATTTCTTTCATATTATCTTTTCCTTCGCAAGCATTATAAATAATGTTTTTCGGGACATGTTCGATGAAAAACGATGAAATGGCCTTTCGCCCCAGCGCACAGTGGTCCGAAATCGAAAAAAGCCGGACAAAAGTCCAAAATTGCTTTTTTGGAGATACAAACTTGAAGCTACGCATATATAGAGCCAAATGATTGCTGATCATGGAACGGTAAGTCATTTTCCATAAATTGTATGCGTTTCTTAGATACGGAGGGTCAAACATGACTAAATTTCCAAAAACACACCCGGTTTTATTTTTCTTCGAAAATCTTAGAAGTTAAGCTAATAGTGGACTTGTAGAAGGAATTTGGTGGAATAGAAAACATTATATTCGATCAAAATGGTACTTTATCTATACTATCCATCAGTTTCAAGGACATTGGTCAATATTTGTGTGGTGTTCCATCACAAAATGGCGGACGCTTCTTTCAGACAAAATTTGACATAAAGTAGTCGATATCTTTTGTTTAAAAAATATGTGCAGCGGGAAATTACACCAGAATATTGAGTAAAGACATTTTAAGATTATCCAGCAGAGATCTTTTATGGTCGTTACCGACCACGAAAATAAACGCGATTTTTCGATCGCGCTGCACGATCCGGGTCTGCGCTGGGGCCTGGGCCTGGAAGTACGGTGGCTTCGTTGGATTGTTTCAGTTTTTGGGGCCTTAACACTTTAAAATCTGCAAATCTGCGCTGCAGCGCCCAGAGCGCCCACAACGTACATAATCAGCAACTTCCGGTTTATCAGTATTTCACAAATAACTCATAAACAATCAGTGATACAAAAATATGTTTCATACAAAAGTTATAGTAAATTCAATTTTCTAAAACATTTTTAATAAAAGTTCATACCTAAATATAATATTTATGGAGATATTTCGAAAACCGGAAATGAGCTTTGAAAAATGAAGCTCAACTTCCGGTTAACCGATTTACTCCAAAAACTAATCAACTCTAATAACACCAACTAAAATACTATATATGAAATTTGGTGTCGATCCAACTAATAGTTTTCATGTTAGAGCGCCCACAAAGTACATTACAGCTACTTCCGGTTTATCGGTATTTCAGGAATAACTCCTAATCAACCGGTGATACAAAAATATGTTAAAATTAAAAGTTATGGTAGATCACTTTATCTAAAACTTTTTTAAGGTATACAATCTACCTATATATCATATTTACGGAGATATTGTGAAAACCGGAAATGAGCTTTAATGAATGAAGCTCGACTTCCGGTAAACCGATTTACTCCAAAACCTAATCAACTCTGACAGCACACACCACAGTACTCTATATGAATTTTGGTATTGATACTACTAATAGTTTTCACGTTAGAGCGCCCACAAGCACAGACACACATACATACACACACACACACACACACACACACACACATACACACAGATATCATTCCGAAAATGGTCAAAACGTGTTCTAGGGACCCCAAAACATGTATTTCCGTTGAAATCTCGAAGTCGATTTTTTTCATGAAAACAATACTTTCTCTATACTTCGTATATGGAGAAAGTATATAAGTATATGCATACAATTGTATTAAAATGAATTGATTGTGATATGTTGTGAAAGAGCCTTACATTTAAGTAATGTCTCAGTCATAAAGTACATTAGCATAAAAGACAAGATACTTTAAGTACTGAATCCCAAAATATTAAATTGTGGTTTTATATCAGCTTGAATAAGCCTGCGGAGTTCTGTGAACCCTACCCAATTAACCCTATGGAGTATTTAATCGAAGAAGTTGCAATTTTTGAATGAATGAGTTTTGTGTTGACGTAATGCGAGTTGAGTAAAGAGCTTCCTGGTACGTTGCGTCATTATGAGGACTTTTCCTCAAGACAGCTGGGGAAACAATAAAAAACAAAATAGCATTATGTGGTATTTTGCAAAGGGACCCTCAAAAAAATAGGAACTATTTTCCTTGTGAAAAGTAGTTATATTTTACTTCCCATTTAGTCATGGATTACCACAAATTAACTCGCCGAAATTTTGATTTTACAGCAGGGAAATCCCAGAAGAACTATTAGAAATACTAAAAATTATCTTGATAAAACTCGCATGAAATATCAATGCTAAGCTATACTTCAGTATAATATTATATTAATCTAAAATGCTTTTTTGGATATAAGATACTGATACGCAAGCTGTCCTGTATAGTCGAGGGAGAGACAAAAATACCTAGCATTTTGTCATACATTTGCATCGATGTTGTGCGAGAAAAATGATAAGCTAATAACTATAAAATCAATGCTTTAATGAGCATTGCAGTTTATAGTAAATGCTCTAAAATCTGATTTATAATAGATGAATGTGACCTTCATGAAAATCTGTTTCAATTAAGTTTTAAGTCAGGCATGTCCATATAAAACGCCACGGTGGCAGCCGCCGGCCACCGCTCTCATAGCCGTGGCAAACTCGGTTGTGCGGTTGTGTGGAGGGGGAATCTGAGTCGCGGAACGGCTGCGGAAGACGGTGTTGTAGCGGTGGGAGCAGCGGACGGTTCAGAGACAGAAATGGTCATACGTAGCACGGTCAAATGGGGCTTTGCTATTATTATTGAAACCAATAACTCGGACAACTACAAAATTTACTTAATATTTGTTTTGCTTTTTACAAGAGTAGTAAGACAATATTTACAAAGCTTTAATAGCCTAGTTACAAAGGTATTTTTACAAAGCTTACATGGGTATTCCGAACCAAAGTCGTAGTGGCGAGTGGGGGAATCAACTCGCAGGTGTTATGGTAATGGTAGAGGAGGCAGATTGCCACAGTCCGAGTCCCGCGGCATTCCGTGGCGCCACAGCCACCGTGGCAGCGTTTGGACCAGCCTGTTTTAAGTTGTCACAAGTAAAGTCATGACTTGAAAATATTCAACTAAAATATCTTTCTTTTGTTTTATCATAGAATTTTAATTCTCTTCTGAGAATGATTATACTTACCATTATGTGACTTTCGAGTAATGTTATAGAATTAGCTTTCAATCTATTACGCGTGAAATTTCAGGTTTTATTTTTCCTTTTTATATTGTAGATTTTGCAAGTATCCTCTTTACAATTACTGTTTCCATATTCGGTGAAACTTTATTCCGCTGAATTTCAATTGATTCTATCGCATGTTTCTATAAAATTGTAAAAAAACCCTAAATGGATTCTGCAGACCTTTCTTAGTGTTTTCTACTACATGTTTCTCTTGAATAATGTATCGAATTTCCATGCTGAGAGGATTTTGTTTTCAATCTCTCATAGATCACTGCGCAGGTTATTCAAACCCCTTTTATTGCATGTTTTTCTGCTATAAATCCTTTTTCCTAAGCTTCACTTGATTTTTTTTACAAATAAAACTAAAGCTACTATATTTCCCTATGCTTGTGAATAAGCGCAGCTAGTTGCTAATGCCTGGAGGGATAAAGTGAGCGACGCGTAAGCATGTATGCTGCTTCTTTTTAAATTAGCAATCCTTTGGAATAAATGAACACAGACGATGCAATAGATAGAAAAAGAGCTCTAAGTCTCTCTCGTCTGAAAGAAAATATTTTTCATCCGATATTTTGTGAACCTTATATTGAGTACATTCATACGTCAAATTAATAAATGGATTCTTGCAACTTATGTGCGCTATTTTTCTCTTTTCTAAAATACGACATCTTTTTCGATACAGTTGCGAGACGATAGATTCTCTCATGGCCTACGTCCACATGGATGGTCGAATGGAGAAGATTGATAACTTCTGTGCCTCAAGTATTCCTATTCCGTTGATGTCCAACGGACCTCGTCTTGTGCTGGAGTTTCGTGGCCTCTATTCATCTCGCTATGCAAGAGGATTCAGGGCCATCTACTCCTTCACAGAGAGTAAGTATTAAATACTTCTCGTATGTATGGAAAGATAATCGTTACAATTGACGGTTTGAAATCTTTCTTTTGCTGGATATTCTTACACCAGTTGCGATATTTACCCAAGTATCAAGCTTTTTTCCATATTTCCAGGAGTTGACATTCAGGTGTGCCTTGCTAATCTAAGGCAGTTTTTCCCAACCAATAGGACACAACCTACTAATTAGTAGACCATCAGGGTCTACTTGAGCAGGGTTATTTCGATTTTAATTATTCGTAAACAAAGCTTTCTTTTTTAAATTCCAAAAGTTTCGAGGAATTTAGAAATTTGTAATTTCCTTTTATTTATCATCGAGTATTTAATCCTCAAATTTCTTACCCACACTGCACTGAAATGTATATTAATGTATAATATAAATGTATAATAATGATACCCTTCAAGAGAACAGAAGCGTGACAATAAAGAAATCAAACTTAATGCATTGGATGGAATGAAGAAACGGAGCACGGAACGCTACACTAAGGTGAAAAGTCACTGATCCGAGGTGCATCTTTTATTTAAGATGACTATAATATGGCCCCCGGGAGGCCATGTGGGTAACGCTTTCGATGGAAAGATTCGATTCGGAAGGTGGTGGCGATGATGTTTACCCAGCATCGAAACAATTGGAAAGCTACCTGAATTAAGAGGTCCAGGTTACGAAAAGACGGTGGAGTCGTTGCGCTTAGCACGCCTCACCCACTGTGAATAACGCCTGGCTTGGCCAATTCCAGGGATATCGCGCCACGGGCTTTACTTTTTTACAATATGTAAGTAATACTGAAGTATACTCATATCTTCTTACTCAGACAACTACATACTCGTTTCCATATCATGACAGTCCGGATGGTTATACTGTAATAAATCTAAATTTATTTTTGGGTGAATCTCAAGTAGAGCTAAAACGTCCCCAAACTATGAATGAAAAACAAAGAAAATTATTTATTTATGTTACTATCATTTTACATGTTTATCCTAAACAACTGGAAAAATGATTTTTCATAACACAGCAATGTAGGTATGGAATGAACTGGCAAGGAATTTTAACAAGGGACTTTAGAGAGTGTTTTTGTCATTCTTCTATTCCTGTAGTCCTGCAGTGGTTCCTCCCTATGAACGTGTGGTTTATATAACATGCTGTATTATCGTCAATTTTCACGGCTATTTCAGATTTCCGAAGTTAATGTTAAACGCTGGTGAATGAAATGATGTACAGTGATGTTAGCAGATGTATGTAAATGGTAGAATTCCACAAAAGCCTTGGAAAATTTACTTTGCCCAATTGCTTTTCATATAAATGCACGCACCTACATATGAAACTAATTAATTACCTATTATCATCAAATTATCCGTGAACTTCGATGAGTCATTCAGCGGCTGTAGAATATTAATATATAACTGTTCGCATTACATAATTCAATCTCGTGTTTTATTGACTATGTGAAAAATATAAGTAGGTACATACATTTATGAGATGAACTAAGCTTTTGATTAATATAGAGAGGCGCCCGATCTGCTCGTTTTTATCATTTGTCTCTTATCGATCATAGCTTATTCAGTTTTCTATGATTCCTTCCATCGTATGAGCTCATTCTTTGATTTACGAACGCACAGAATAAGCCGTGCACGCTTGGCCTGCATCTGCCACTGCCAAAATATGCAAAACTTTCCTGTGCTCTATTTGTGTGATTGTTTGCAGGGACGTAAACTTGGCATAAACTTAGGAGACAATGTCTTTCCGCTTGTACTGATTTCATCTGTATTGCCATTGATTTCTATAAAAATCGACTCAGCGGTAGACAAATTGTTTACGTGATTTCAATTCACGCTGATGATAAAGATATTTAGGAAGAAGAGTCCTATTGGAATGACAAAGCTCGATGCTCTAATTAAAGATAACGCTATATAAATGCTTTGGGACTACATAATGTTTTTCTAAATTCATATTTTTTTTAATCCCAGTAACTTACCTAATATACAATATTAAAAGACTCTATATCAAGAATACGGTTTTGATTCTAGAAGACAAAGAGTTATTCTAAAGATAAGGAATTTATTCTATCAATTTCGTTTTGATTCTATAATTCGTATAAACGGTCTCACGTGACTCTATGTACTTAATATTGTCATTAATATAATATGATATGATAAACTTGCTCTCTGTGCGAGTAATGATCAAGCGAATACATATTAGTTAAGTGCTATCATTAAAACGACAGAAGTTTTTCTTTTTTGAATTATTCATAATCGTGAGAATGTTGATAAAGAAAGTTAACGAGGAATATATTTCAGAAAGTGTTATAAGGAAATTAGTGATATTCTTCCTTTTTCTGCCAAAAATGGCTTTTAACCTTCATCCGGGCGGGTGGAGGTGTGCGGTGCGCCCGAATGAGGGTTAAAAGATAAAAAGGCTCTCACGCCTTTGGAAAACAGATTTGTCTTAAAATAGGGATAGAGATTTTGGTAGGGATAGAAACATGAAAATTATCAATTTCATTGGAAATGGAGAGGATGATGATTGATGATATATGAAGAAAATGATTTTGAGTGACGTCTTTTAAAATAAAATGGGTTGTCAGAAGTCGGAGAATATATGATTCGAAAAAACGAAGTGGCAGCTAAATTTCCCTCAATGTCATCAATTAAAGCAGAGACCGTGATAAAAAGAATTAGCTGCGTACTTCTAAAGGACTCAATATAGATGTATTGAATTGAACATCGATGATTTTAAGGACGTATTGAAATTGAGGTTGGTAATATAATTTCGTGAATAGTTATACTCTTCTTTTTATTTAAAAACAAATAATCAATACACATCGTTATTTCAAGTGACCTATAGTATACAATTTGTATGCTCTCCTGAAAAAATACCGATTATCTAATAATCCACATCCTTGAAACGTATCTATCGCACCAAGAAAAAAATCACAAATGTGTTTCTCCTAAATATTGTAATTAAAATATAACCTGTATTTCTATTATTCTATTATTCTTCCTCAATATATTTCAATCAGAGGTGTAATATGTTTACCTCTAACTACTTAATAGTGAAGATGTTGCAAGTGATTTTTTCAATGAATCATCAACAAGAGTACGAACTAATTATACCTATACTCTGAACGAATTTATAAGTTAACTTTGAGATAAATATTTTGGTGTTTTGAAACTCATCATGACCCAGTTATATGATGGTATTGTTTCCCCCTTCCGGTCCGAATTTCGAAAAAGTAGCAAAAATATATTTTAATTCGTTCAAACATAATTGTAGCAAATATTGTTGATATAATTCCATAATGGAATAAAGTTACATTTAGCAAAAACAATTTAAAAAACAAGTTTTGGGGTGACTGCTTTAACTTTTTACGTTAAATACACAACAATCTATTGGGACGTATTCCCATATATTAAAACAAGCGAAATACTTTTGAATGCCAGTACTATTATGACAACAGATTTGGACAAAAATGATTTCTAATTGGCTTGATATGGAACTTCAGTTTCCGAAAATGATTCTGAATGTTAGTCATTTAAATAGACGATTCGACATTTTTTTCCTTGAAATTGCAGATTCTACGAACAACATGCAGTTAATACTAAGACTCTGCCTTTAATTTCAATAATTTTTATTCCTCTACAAAAGAATATCAGTTCGATATTGCTCATTAAAAATTTATTTTGACAGATTTTGGCGTGAAATCTGGCAAGCAGCTTCCGGATTATCCTTGTGCGTTCGTGTTCAACAGCAGTGAGACGACAAACGGCACATTTTCCAGCCCCAACTACCCTGGCTATTACCCTCGGGACACAGAATGCCACTACTTCTTCCATGGCCGCTCAAGGGAGAAAGTCCACATTCATTTCACGGACTTTGACGTCGAAGGAGTTTTACCGTAAGTCTGTGCTCATGTTGTGTTTATTCCTTGGGGTGATCAAATGGATTTAAATTAACTTTCCTATTTAATCACTTTCGTGTATCTCCCTTATATATATATATATATATATATATATATAAGGATATATATATATATATATATCATTTGGTCAACAAAGAATATAACGCATGTATTTCTTTAATTCTAATGAACTAGATCGATTAATTTCCTTTACTTTAATGTTCAACGCCGGTGAATGAAGTGATGTACTTTGATGTGAGAAGATAAATGTAAAATTGCAGAATTCCACAAAACTATGGAAGAAATACTTTTTCCGATTTGTTTTCGTATAAATGTACTCATATACGTACATAAATAAATACCTATTATCGTCAAATTATCAGTGAACCTTGGTGAGTTATCAACGAAGTGAGAAAGAGTGGGTTGGATGGCATCGAACGGATGGATAGGGATGATCTATAATCTTACATGCAAATGTCTCTAAATTTTCTTTAATGTCATTACTTTTTAACTCACGAGCTTAAAGAGGTGTTAAGAATGCAAATGTTTTATGCAATACTTAGTTTTAAATACAAATATTAAGCTAAGAGGAAAACATTTCTTAGAAAATATAATTTTAAAGAAGCCTTAAATACTGGGAAGTACTTGAAGTGATAATTCTACTTCCTTTTTAACCGTATAATTTTGTAATCATGGGTGAATAGTTTCTAATGTATATGTTTTTCTATGTTTTATATGTTGATGTATATAGTGGAAACCTTTATTCTCTAATAATACGTCATTCTTAATCTCCATACAAATCTAAGCCAAAATATTTGCTATTATTGTCCGTTCTCTAATATATTGCACATTTCACTGTTTTGTTTACAAATCGTACAATTTATGATTATCTACCTTTATTGATTTTGCATGCATCAATTGTTTTCTAACATAATGATGTATAAGAGTATAACTTCAGTAGGTAAATTATGCGCAAATATGTGAAGAGAATTCCATACTATGATAAGCTGTATTGCCGTGTCTTTAAATTTTCTTTAAATTAAAAGTTAGGAATGGAAAGATTTACAGTTCCCTCATCTTTACGGGTGTATTGTTGTAATCTTGTCTTCGTGTTTGACTATTGTTAGTTTTTATATTAGTTTGCGTATTCGTTTCTTTGATGAATTACCACCAACTCTTAATTTATGTACTCAAAATGAGGATTTGTTTTTTTGAGGCTTGGGATCTCTCATGAAATCATTATGACTGAACACAGACTTCCATCTTATTGTTAGAGTTAAAGCATTATTTCTGTATTTTATTATAAGGGACGAAAGAGTTAAACTTTAACTTGAAATTAATAATAATTGATAAGCTATTTCGAATTTAAAGCTAGCAATAAATCCTTCTGAAATTGCTAGCCAACCGGTATAATAGGCCAAAACAGAATCAATTTATTGATGCAGGATAGGAATATAATTTGAAGAAAATGTTGATTTTTTAGTTGAAATCTCGATAAATAGTGTATTAAAGGTGTACACGAGAAAATAAAACGCAAATATGCATACAATCAATACGAGCCATTTTAAAAATTCATATATGTATATATATATTCACTCAAAGGTTCAAACTATTTTTTCATAAATACATATAAAATATATTCTTTGAATATTTTTTATATCTATTTATGAAACTATGACTATCATAATCATAATTAATTTAAAGATAAAAAATTAATCAAAATATTATCAGTTATCAGCAATTTTTCTCTCTATATTCCCACGCTGTTTATCAGGTAGGAGCTTAAACACTTCATTTTGATTAAATTTAGCTTAATATTATAGTTATCTACGATAGGCCTTTCAGATGGTAAATTTTATTTTAATTTTCTTAAAATTCGTTCACAATTCCATCACCTCGTCTCGAAGAGTTTGAAGTTTCAGTTGCAGTAAAAGGTCATCACAATTTTATTTATAAGTTTCACTTATTGTGTCCTGACAAGTAATGAGAATTCTATCATATGTTTATGATTTACATCAATAAAATTAAACTAAAAGCACAATAAACAGTAAAATCTCGTAGAAACGTTACCTGATAACTTTAAAAATAACGTGATTCAAAAGCATGAGTAAATAAAGCAAGGAAAGCGTAAGCTTTCTTTATAAAGATGAATTCAATGCAATCTTTGTGTTCCTTTTCAAAATCACGAATACAAATGTTGAAATCATAATCATCATACTATTTTTCTGCGACTGAGTGTATACCTTCATCTAAGAAACATTTCATCAGATTTTTTGACTTTATTCCGATTTATTGGGTTGGATTATGAAACTTGAAATCCTGTGTATGCAGGGAAAAGTTTCGAAGTTTTATTATAGGAAATTGTAGCAGCAAATAAATGATATTTGCCAGTCCACTTGATTCGAACCAGGATATTTTGAAGTGCCATTTTTTTGGTCCCATGAATTTTGAATTAACGAGGCTTTACTGTTTCCCGTTCCAGGAATATGTGCCTGCATAACGAGGTCGAATTTATAGCCCCTTTTAAAAACATTGATGAGGAATGGTCGGAAATAATCTCCACAGTTTAAACGGGATGTGTATCTCGAAAGAGCGTGTGTCAGCTGTGTCACATTGAAGGCCATCTCCGATCGCTTTCACAGCTACAACCTCGACAGCAAACAAAGATGAAATATAAATAGATGCAGAGAAGGAGGCTTGGGAACGCATGGTAAACAAACAGATGTACCATTGTATTTTTAGCTCCGAGAAGTTTCAACGAATGCGCCTATGAGCTGCATTTCGGCGAAGAATTACAGCATAATTTAAACTAACCGAAGGCAATTTTCACAATCGATGCCATTATAATTGAAATTCCGCATTAAAGACGGTTTCTTTGCCGTACGCTAGGATTTTTCTGTTAGAAAGTACCCAGCGCTTGCAAGGAAAACGAAACCAGAAAATTCTAATAATTATTGCTTTAGATTCTGTTAAATATATATGTAATATGAATTGTTAACATATGCTTTTACGAATCTGTAAAATAATGCGTAGTATTAGTAACTTCGTGTGGAATAAGTATTTGCCTTTTTGAACGGCAAAACTCAAACCATAAGCTATTGCAGATGAAAATAAATTCCATGACTTGGAATCAAATTAGACGTTCCCAAGATTTTTTCAAGGTCTCACGTTTTATTGAAAATTTTAAAAGGCTTGTACTTACACAAATACATTGATTATTTGTATATCTTGGGTTGTGGAATAGGACTACATGGTTAATTTCCTCATTTAAATGAAGAAAATCATAAAAGTTACTTCAGTCAACAATAATGCCTCACTCCGTAAACTAAGGCTGCACTCCACAGATTGAAAAAATAATGGGAACTATGCTCATCACTCAAATGAATATTTAAAATTATCCGAATTTGAATTTTGGAGTTTGAATACTTCGGAGTGTATTGATAAATCGCAGACACAGAAAGAATTAGATATTATAAGACGTGTAATAGTATAAAAAATAACTTCCATTCACCTCCTTCGATGTCCCATATATCCTCTCAAATATACATTATAATTATTAAAACTTTCATTACGTTTTCGATTAGAAATAGTGCAGCAACAATAAACACAGGAGATATTTTTCTCATATTCTGAGCGAATTAATAAAAAACTTCATAAGAAATAAAGTTAACAATTAAAATATGTCTACTCGAGGAACCTTTCCAGAAAATAACCAGATTCCTTCAGATCTCGAACTGAAATACTCTATAGGGGCTCATGAAATTAAAATTAAGTGGAATTCAATCTCAGTCCAATGAAATTGAATCCATGTGAAAAAAGTAGGATATTATAATCGATTTGGTTTTCACGCCATTTTTTCTCCCTAAATTGGCAAGCTAGGTAAATTTTTCTTCTAAGGATTCCCCAAAGAGAGGTGTATAAGTATTGTCGGAATCCTATCAAGTGTAAATTCAGTACATATATGAAGTCACCTAAGTTCCGATTGGACTTCAAAATTAGAACCAAATAAACCGTTTGCCACCTAAAGAATTGAGGGTTATAGCTGTTTTTTTCGTAAAGATCTGAATTTATCAATGTCCCAATCAGCTTCAGCTCTGCACCAAATCAATCCATTACTGGATAATAATATGAATTAAATACATACATGATTGCATAATATGAATTACATTATTATTTTAAGTCAAAACTGTTTTCTTATCTCATTTTCGTGCAAAAAGGTGTGTGAGATTTTGTGTTTTTGGAGCAATAAGATTCATTAATAAAAATGCGATCCGGATGGAAGAATATTTTGTTCACATTTCTTATTAACGAAGAAGTTCCATTTCAATTATCTATCAGTGGTTTTAAAGGACGCCATATCGAAGGTTAACAGCATGTTTAACACTCTGTTTTTATCATTATCTTTATTATTTGTGTTGCGCTTCTTATTGGTTATTAGTGGGTAGTCAAACGGCTTTGGGTCTCCGTTTGATTCCCAGTGGGAGCCCAGGAGTGAAATGATTTAAGTTGTCGAAGAACTCAAAGCAATACTACTTCTACTAACTATACTAATAATACTACTCCTACTAACGAACTACCAACTATTTTCCGAGTGCTTTTATTTTTATTATTAGAGCCTGTTCGATGAAATACTATAGAAAACAATATCATATAAAGCAGTTTTAAAAATTACCAAGTATGATTTAAAGTAAAAGTTTGATCAACAATGTACGATGAAACCCCAGTGAAATCGATTACAATTTTAAAGTTCATCGAGAGATTTTTCGGTATTTCAAAATAATCTTCGCTGCACGTTTAAACAAAACAGAAAAAATAAGGCGAATAAAAAATAATTATCGCGGTAGTATTTTAAGGTCTTATTTCCTTATTTATAAAGAATAAAAGTTTTCGTTCTGTCATTTTTCTTCCTGATGAGCAATTACAAAAACGGGACACTAGAAAATTTGCAGTATAATTTAGACGACAATTTGTGATTTTGCAGGTGCGACGCCAACTCAGCTAGTGACTATGTGGAATTCTCGAACTTCATGGCGAGGGACAGGAAATATCCTCGCCACTGCGGGAAGCTGGAAGAGTTTGACATCGAGTCTGACCGGAAGTTCTTCAGGGTGACGTTCCGTTCGAATGACCGTCTCGACGGCACCGGCTTCCACGCCACTTATCAGTTCCTCGACGACGTAGACAGCTTCACCGTGAAACCTGCGCCTAGTTCGGCATCTCCGTCGACTAACAGGGAAAAGGATGCTTTGACCTCTTCTGTAAAAGGTATGCACGGTTAAGTCCAAGTGATTTTCATTTCCGTTCGAAAACAAAATTCCACGAAAAAAGGTAAAATACTCGGGCGCTCCGAAAGTACGTGCTATATCTTGGTGAATGGAATATTTTTCGTTCGTCTTTCTGAATAGAATCGAACTTAAATATCTTTCATTTACTTCTGTCTTGTGTCAGTCTTGACTGTGGTAATATGTAATTCCCTGATGGTAGTATCCATTTAGTAAATTTCTCATTAAAAACCACAGAAAAAAAATATATTTTTAAGATCGTTTTAATGACATTCCGTAAACTTTTTACTCTCTAAAAATTCGTTTTTTGAGAAATAAAATCTCACTTCTCATCCTGCCAAGTAGTTTTCATTCCACCTCCACATCTCCTGGAAACTGCATGGGAGATGAGGATCCAACCCACCCTCGGTATGATGAGTGTACTGATAGATAACATATTCTACTTATAGATAACATTTCGGTCACACAAATTTAACTAATGGTTTTGAATAGATGGATAACTTTGGTTCCAGCAATTTTCTTACCTAAATTTAACTATCTGTGGCACGCGAAGACTTTGTAGATCTTAATATGGCCCATATAATCTAGATGCTTGCTTACCGCAGTCCAGTATATATGTACATAATTGAATATTTGCTGCTTATAATGCCGGCGTAGGCTTTGAAGCGTAATAATAACAGTATATACTCGAGTAATATGCCGACCCAAATATGAGCCGAGGCACCTAATTTTATCACAAAAAACTGGGAAAACTAACTGACGCAAGTATAAGCCTAGGGTCGTAAATGCAGCAGCTAATAGTAAATTTCGAAATAAAAATACATGCCGATGTAATTGCAGGAATTGAGGAATCAGTGGGCTCGTTGAATAAAATTGAAAAAGAATTGTTAATTGAGCAAGAAATTTACAAGTCAATTTCCGACTACTGCAGTTTTTTCCAACGAAGAACAGGTAAATGGGACCCTCACTCCATTATAAGCCAAGGGGGACTTTTTTAGCAGAAAAAATGTGCTGAAAAACTCGGCTTCTATATTAGTATATAGAAAGAGAAAGAAAGAAAATGTTTATTGTTCTTGGACTTCTTCGTCCATATAAGAACATACAGAAAAGAAGTACAAAGCTCATAACTTTATAAATTAAGTTATACAGTGGATACATATTTATTATAAAGAATAATAGACTTTTTATATAACATCATGGCGTGAATGGCATATTATTCCCTTTCCAATACAAAAAGATAATGAAAAAATTTATTTTGAAAAACAGACAATGAATTGGAATCTTTAATATCATTAGGTATCCTATTCCATTGCTTCGCCCCAGCAATACAAAAATATTTTTGGTATTTAGTGGTTTTGTGTTGTGGGATGAGTAAGTAGTCGAGAGCCATTCTGGTATCATGTAACATTAGAATTAGATTAGGACTAATGTAAAAGTCTAATATAACATTAGACTTTTTATTCCTAATTGGAAACAATTGCATCAAGTAATCTGGTTGTTGATATTTATAAAGACTATACAAATGTGATCCAAGCATATATTTTCTTCTAGTTTTTACCTTTAGCCATGCAAGATTGGCAAAGTAGAGAGTAATATGATCATCTTTTTTTAAGTTAAAAATTAACCTTACACACATATTTAATAGCCGTTGAAGCTTGGCGTTGAGCTCTTCGGTGAGGTACACCAGGCAGCAATAGTCAAAATGGGGTAGATACAAGTTGCTTACGGGTATGACGGGGTAAGAGGTTTTTTTGAGTTATAAGCTGATAAATAATTACATTAACTTTATTACATATGGCTAGCACATGGTTGTGCCATGACAGGTTGGGGGCCATAGTGACACCTAGATTTTTAACAAAATTTGAGTGTACTATTTCCGCATCACCAACTCTTATTTTGGGTATAACATTAATTTCGAGATTTCTTATTTATATACGGTATGTCCCATTTCATATCAGCATAGAATTCAATGCAATTAAATTCATTTGTTTGTTTTATTCAAATTTGAAATTATAGTACAAGACGGATGACAATGAAGCTATCCCATTATTATACTATATATCCTTCATTCTGGCGCATTATCAATTCCCTCCGTTAATGAAGTAGAATTTCGACGTGCATATGGATGCAGAGGTGACGTTTCGAAAATATGTGCGTTGGCTAGCTCTTCCTCATCCCATTTCCCCTCCATCTTTCGCCCTTCACCTCTCCCAGACCCTTCCTGTTTCATCTCCTTTCTCTTCTAACATGATTTCCTTCCTAACTTCCGTCTTCACTCCATCATCTTCTTTTTTCTCTGCATTTTTCTTACATCCTCTAACCATCCTTTCGTACATATCAAATTTAATAATATATATTGGGCTAGAGTACTTCACCGAGGTCCAGTTGAGCTGACTACTATTGGGTATGTAAGAATCTCGATGCTTTCCCAAAATGTGTATGATTATACATACTATATATGGATCAAAATTTAAATACATTTCACCATTGCACACGGTCATACAACACGTTAATGTAAACTCTCACTCTATTTAAACAAGTAAATCAACAAAGTACGTACAAATTTGATTCGTGAGGTAGAGTTATTTTTGCTTGAATACCCCATAGTGATGACAACTTCACTGAAATGCAATTACTCCATTATTATATTCCATATTCAATTATAAGTACTTTCACGCTATTTTTAGTGTACAAGAAGAGTGAATATCGTAATTTTCTTAATTTTCAATTCCAAATATAAAAATATTGATTACAGTATGCATGGTACTTTTTCAATAGCTAAACCTCCAGTTCCTAATAACGCAAACTTGCCAGCATTCTTTAATAACTATTTTAACTAAAATTAATTAATTTTACTTAATTTTACGTGAATATTTTGCATAAATAAATAAATTTTACTTCACTAACCGGAGTTAATGATAACTATTATAGGAATTAATTTTAACTTTACTGTTCACGGGAATAAATTTGAATTTACCAGTTGACTTTACTATTAACCGGCGCACATAAATGTTAATTGTGATATTAGTTCAATACTGAATGAAATCTGATCGACGCCTTTCCTTTTCAGGTCTCATTTTCCTGCTGGCCGTCTGCCTAAGAAACGGGATGCCGTGAAAAGTGAATCTACAACATGAGTGATGTCAATCTAATCATACAAAACCTTTTCAAACTCTCTTTTGACTGCTTGAAGAAAGAGTCGCGACACAAAACTAAGTAAAAAAATGTGTGCACTTTCGATGAAAAATGACCCCCACGCTAACTTTCACATCCTTTACAACTGCCCCTCACGTTAAGAAAGAAACCTATCCTCACACAAAATCGTGCATTCACTCTCTTTCCGAGTTTCTGTGCTCTTTTTTTCCATAAGAGAGGAGTGATCCGAAGAGTGCTTATCCCACAAGGACTCTGGCAGGGAACGAGTTATGATTTTTACATTTCAACCACTTGAGCTTCCAATTACTGAGGCTTTTGATATCGGCTAGATGCAGGAAGTGCTTGTTTTCTCTCCGGTGTGCGGTTTGGCGGAAAAATTCTCCTTCTCTGCTGTGTTGCCAAAATTCAATTGCGAGAATCAAATGAATTCAATTTAATGTCGTAGTCTCTAAATCCTTTCCAAATGGGATCTTCTGTAACAGGCATTTGCCGATTAATTTGTTTCCCACATTAGTTAGCCAGAGATTATAAGTGTTACATACATTTTGTAAATACACATCACCACAATGCAGCGGAATTTACGATAGATGTACATACATCCTGTAAACGATGAAAGTTATGTTCCATATGTCACGATGTTCTGAAATGCTTGTTTGAAACGGGATTCGGACATTGTGGCGCTCTGTTTTATCGATATGAATAAAATCTACTTCTGTTTGTGTACGTGATACGTTTGACTATATTTCGAGTAGTGACGAGGGAGTTGGTTAGCGTGCGTTTAATACGTGAATGAGCGTCCGCATATTACCGCATCTTCGATACGTCCATTCATGTTTTATGGCCCGAGACGGAGTCGAAAGCTGGAGAGAGAAGAACGATTACGTTGTTGTTGTTGAGATTCAATTCACCTATCCTAATACGGACCTATTGCTCTTTGCTCCTGGTTGCGGCCTCACTTGGCAGAGAAACAGAAATGACAATCTGAATTGCATCGGGAATCCACTGCCCAAAATTTGTGGCAAGGGAAGAGTGTATATTCGAAAGTTCGCTTCTCTAGGATGATAAGACATAGTTGAAGAGAATAATTGATAAAATCACGTCTTCGTACATAGAATTTAATGGTGCTAGGGCAATCCAGGACAATTATTTATCATAAACTATCTAATAAAAGACTATCCATCCGATGTCGTTGAACCGGGAGGCTTTCGATGCGTTACCTACGAAGAGAGGTTACGCGTGGACTTCTAAGAGTATGACATCGAGAGTTTAGAAGTAATTTATCGTGACACGGATGCTCTTCGCTGGCAATTAGAAAGCGTCTTTTTACCACTATCCCTGTTTCAGAGAGTTTTTACACTTTTGAGGAAGATTAAAAGATATGAAATGGTCTATCATTTTGTTAAATCGGATATAAAGTCTATCAGCTCTCCTGATGTTGAAGTAATCAAATTATCTTACGCGATGTACAGAGATCACGTTCTTTTAATTGGAAAAATCAAATCTTGTCGATGGAAATGAGGAAATTCCATTTGGTTCCAATCGCATTAATTCACCGTAGCCGTTCCTACGTTCCTACCTTTTAGGTTTTCTTCTGAGTTCAGAGCTTTTTTATCAGTCGTTCTCTACTTAAACCTGTGTTTAATTTAAGTGATATTTTAGAATTATTTATTTTTTAATAGCGGCTGTTTGCTTTACATTCCTTCCCACAGTTTCAAAGCAATTTTATTGATTTAACGGCAGGAGTAATGTATACTGTATACTCTAGCAAATGGATTCCATGGTAAACTACGTTAACATTTTAGTGTCTGTGTATGTAAGTGTATGCATATATATGTATCTATATATCATACGCTGAAAATAATTGTTTATGAAACATTTGTGTTGTGTTAGTACATTCCACTAGTATGGAACTTAGTCTTCTCTGAATCAAAGAACCGGGCATTTATACGAAGAAGTGACTGAATTTTAATTTACTGTATCTATTTGTGTTTTGTATCATTTCGTTACTGGATGTATTATTCAAATCTTTTAATGAATACTGACATCACCATTGCTCAATAAAAAGCCACATGTATTGCAAGGTTTTTCTTTACAATAAAACTGACTGCAACAACTTCCCTGCCAATCACAAACAAACGAAACCGTTTGATTGAGTCTGCGTCATGTACATGATCAACTATTTGTATTCCTCTGTCAATAGCTGCTGGCTTACTTACTCCGGGAGAGGTGAAAATGTGATTTGATCAACGGAGTGTCGTACGGCTTTGCTGGTAAAATGACTGATCCTTCTAGAAACTGCTGTAACATAATTAACTCACCCGCAACTAATTAATTTGCACATTTTATATCGCTAAAATATGTGATTCCACATTGGTAAGAATTCAAGTTGGTTCTTTAGCTGCTCTATGTTAATTGGTATACTCGTGACATACATAGTCTGTCGGGTTCATACCAACTTTAAGACTTTTTCCTCATTCTTTCGGAGTCTTTTTCATAAACAGCTATCATTAGCTTATTTTTGTCCGTTCACCATTTTTAAATATGTACAGGGGTCATAGCCGCATTTCTGTGGAAAAAAACAACTGATATATTTAAAAATATAGGTTATGGTATTTGGTAAATTATGTTATTATTATCTATGTAATTGTCGTGGTGGTATACTTTTTTCTATATCGTAATTATATCTATAATTGTCCGAGCATTATTTGTCACAACTTAACACTTGAAGCATAGTTTGTAAGCGATTAGTAATATTTTTATCGTTCCAGTAACGTTTTCTTTGTTTCATTATGCATGTGTGTCTATGAACGAACATTCAGCGAAGCTCATAGTCACTTCAAACTGATCTAATATTTGCTGTCGATTTTACGACATACCACATAAGCTATCCATATGGCTGCTATCTCGTTTGGTGTAAGCTCTGTCTGAGGTCTTATCTCATTTCTTTTTCTCGTCTGTTTTACGCTCCAATTTGTTACTGAGCAATTATTCTTCAGTACAACATTGATTTTTACATATGAACCAACGGATATCATTCCGATCAAATCGATATTTCATATCACATGTTAAATTAACCTAAAGGAACTCAAAATTTCGCTGCACAGTTAAAATACGCATTTTAAGCGTAATTTGCAATATTACAGTTTTTCTCAGATCACTCAGAAGTTGAATTATGTAAATTAAAGATATTGAAATACTCTCTTCCCTAAATTGAATGTTCAATACTCCTAATGAAATAGTTAAGATCGGTGACTACGTAAGAATTACTAATTAAGGATCCAGAATAGAGTGGGTTTCAACCATGATTTGTCTGCTTTGTTTTAGGGGAACTCGCTAAATTATGTTGCAGATTTTGCTCTAAATATGAAGTCATGATTTGTAAAACATCACATGCGTTCTACAAAATGTATTGGTTCTATGTCATGTTTAGCGTGCACGTCTGATTTTATTGCCAATAAGCTTTTAATAGGCAACATTTTGTTTCACTGAGATAGTTCACAGCTATGTGGGTGCTGCTCAACATTTTAATGCGAAAAAATTATTATTATTATCGTTATGTGATAAACTACAAGAAATCTGTAAGCAAGGTGGCAGTTTTTCTACAGACATAATTATACGTATTACCAGTTAAACATACATAAACCATTTGTTAGTTTTACTAAATGCAAACTTAAATCTATATATATATATATATATATATATTCTATTGAGGACCTTCTCGATATAATTTCGACTTAAAATTTGTGTAATCAATATGCTTGCATATATCTATAATATATTATACGAGTAAAATGTAGCTTGCATACTGCAAGCAGATCGGCAATACTAATTTCATATCGGCATCATATCGGGAAGGTCCTCAAAAGAAAAAAAAGGATTGAAATTTTTCTTTAAATTCGCTGTAATTTCATCGTCTGGTATCAAACCCGGATCATTACTGTGAACTTACTATGCAGCAAATTGGAAGATCACCATCTCTAACTATGTGTGAAAATTCAAGCAGAAATATTGGCTACAACTGCCTCAAAAGACGTTCTAATTTTCACAAATGTAAATGGCTCTCTGGATTCGAACCAAGGACGATCTTGGATATCTACAACATGTTTATGAAAGTAATTTATGATCTCTATCTATATGCCGAATTTCAAGTTTCTATATTATTGGGAAAGGTTTCAAAATAATTCCTAAAAATCGGATCAACTTCTGAGATCAGAAACACCTGGTGTCGTACCCAGGAAATATTTTAAGCTACGAATGCATATTTTGATTTGTAAAGACTTGCTCTTCTTTCATACAAAGTTTAAAGTCGATAGCATGCCGGGAAGTACCTAAATTTTATTTCCGCTATCTCCGTAAGAAATGCATTGAGAAGTGCAAATGGCCCTCTGGGATCGAACCAAGGACCATCAGCGAACATGTAAAATTTTATTCTGAAATATATTCATCATATCTTTCCAAGTGCCGAGTTTCCCTGTTATCGGTAAAGGATCCAAAACAAATCTTCAAAATCACCGCAACGCATTTTAAACGGCCGATTTTTGCCCCAACCTAGCATCGAACCATGGACCATATTCGGCGATGTCTTTTTGATTTTCGCTGGATATGCACGGCTTCTAGCGATCCCTCGAATTTCAACTCCCTCCTTTTCCGGGAAATGCCTCAAAAAAATTTTCTAAAATCCCCGCCATGTATTCTTATGGAGAAAATCGCGACTTTGGGGCCTTCTGGAATCGAACCCATGACACCGAGGTTCAAGGTCGGCTTTTTCCTGGAGGTTACACGTCATGGCCATAACGTCGTAAAAATTTCAAGTCGGTGGCACTGGTGGAACATGGTTAGAATTTTGATCCCCTATATATATATATCTATTATACGAGTAAAATGTTGCTTGCATACTGCAAGCAAATCGACAACACTATTTTCATGTCGGCATCATATCCGGACGGCCATCAAAAGAAAAAAAAAGATTGA
This sequence comes from Sympetrum striolatum, assembly GCA_947579665.1. Lineage (NCBI taxonomy): Eukaryota > Metazoa > Arthropoda > Insecta > Odonata > Libellulidae > Sympetrum > Sympetrum striolatum. Next base: position 89,657,356 of record OX388352.1, read on the forward strand.
AATTTTTCTTAAAATTTGCCTAAATTCCATCGTCTGGCATCGAACCCGGGTCTTTACTGTGAACTTACTATGCAGCACAATAGAACATCACCATCTCTAACGATGTATGAAAATTCAAGCAGAAATATGGGCTACAACTGTCTCAAAAGACGTTCTAATTTTCAGGAATTTAAATGGCTCTCTGGATTCGAACCAAGGACGATCTTGGAAATCAAAAAAATGTTTCTGAAAGTTATTTATGATCTCTATCTATATGCCGAATTTGAAGTTTCTATATTATTGGCAAATGTTTCAAAATAATTCCTAAAAATCGGATCAACTTCTGATTGCAGAGACACCTGGTGTCGAACCCGGGACACATTGATAGCTGTGAATGCTTTGTTTGATTTGTATGGACTTGATCTTTCTACATGCAAAGTTTGAAGTAGATAGCATGCCGGGAAGTACCTAAATTTTATTTCCGCTATCTCCGTAAGAAATGCATTGAGAAGTGCAAATGGCCCTCTGGGATCGAACCAAGGACCATCAGCGAACATGTAAAATTTTATTCTGAAATATATTCATCATATCTTTCCAAGTGCCGAGTTTCCCTGTTATCGGTAAAGGATCCAAAACAAATCTTCAAAATCACCGCAACGCATTTTAAACGGCCGATTTTTGCCCCAACCTAGCATCGAACCATGGACCATATTCGGCGATGTCTTTTTGATTTTCGCTGGATATGCACGGCTTCTAGCGATCCCTCGAATTTCAACTCTCTCCTTTTCCGGGAAATGCCTCAAAAAAATTTTCTAAAATCCCCGCCATGTATTCTTATGGAGAAAATCGCGACTTTGGGGCCTTCTGGAATCGAACCCATGACACCGAGGTTCAAGGTCGGCTTTTTCCTGGAGGTTACATGTCATGGCCATAACGTCGTAAAAATTTCAAGTCGGTGGCACTGGTGGAACATGGTTAGAATTTTGATCCCCTATATATATATATCTATTATACGAGTAAAATGTTGCTTGCATACTGCAAGCAAATCGACAACACTATTTTCATGTCGGCATCATATCCGGACGGCCATCAAAAGAAAAAAAAAGATTGAAATTTTTCTTAAAATTTGCCTAAATTCCATCGTCTGGCATCGAACCCGGGTCTTTACTGTGAACTTACTATGCAGCACAATAGAACATCACCATCTCTAACGATGTATGAAAATTCAAGCAGAAATATGGGCTACAACTGTCTCAAAAGACGTTCTAATTTTCAGGAATTTAAATGGCTCTCTGGATTCGAACCAAGGACGATCTTGGAAATCTAAAAAATGTTTCTGAAAGTTATTTATGATCTCTATCTATATGCCGAACTTGAAGTTTCTATATTATTGGCAAAGGTTTCAAAATAATTCCTAAAAATCGGATCAACTTCTGATTGCAGAGACACCTGGTGTCGAACCCAGGACACTTTGATAGCTGTGAATGCTTTGTTTGATTTGTATGGACTTGATCTTTCTACATGCAAAGTTTGAAGTCGATATCGTGCCGGGAAGTACCTAAAATTTGTTTCCGTTATCTCCGTAAGAAAAGCATTGGGAAGTGCAAATGGTCTTCTGGGATCGAACCAAGGACCATAAGCTAATATGTAAAATTCGATTACGAAATAAATTCATGGCATCTATCGACGTGCCGAGTTTCAAATATCCATGTTATCGGGAAAGGATCCAAAAAAAATCTTAAAAATCGCCGCAATGCATTTTAAACGGCCGATTTTTGCCCCGGCCTAGCATCGAACCAAGGACAATATTCGAAGATGTCTTTCCGATTTTCGTTGGCTATGCACGACATTTAGCGGTCCCTCGAGTTTCAACTCTCTGCTTTTCCGGGAAGTGCCTCAAAAAAATTTTCGAAAATCCCCGCCATGTAATCTTATGGGGAAAATCGCGACTTTGGGGCCTTCTGGAATCGAACCCATGGCACCGAGGTTCAATGTCGGCTTTTTCCTGGAGGTTACACGTTATGGCCAATATGTCGTAAAAATTTCAAGTCGGTGGCACTTGTGGAACATGCTTAGACTTTTGATCCCCAGTGTATATATATATAAGTATATCCGGAGAAGCGTCTATATATAATAGATACGAGTAAAATGTAGCTTGCATACTGCAAGCAGATCGACAACACTAATTTCATCTCGGCATCATATCGGGACGGTCCTCAAAAGAAAAAAAAGGGGATTGAAAATATTCTTTAAATTCGCTGCAAGTTATTCGTCCGGCATCGAACCCGGGTCTTTTTGGTGATACACACTATGCAGCACAATAGAATTTCTCCATCTCTAATTATGTGTGAAAATTAAAGCAAAAATATTGGGCGCAGCTGCCTCAAAAGACGCTTTAATGTTCACGAATGTAAATGGCTCTCGGGACTCGAACCAAGGACGATCGTGGAAATTTAAAAAATGTTTCTGAAAGTTATTAATGATCTCAATCCATAAGCCAAATTTCAAGTTTCTATATTATTGGGAAAGGTTTCAAAATAATTCCTAAAAATTGGATCAACTTCTGATTGCAGAGACACCTGGTGTCGAACCCAGGACACATTGATAGCTATGAATGCATAGTTTGATTTGTTAAGACTGGTTCTTCTATCACGCTAAGTTTTAAGTCGATAGCATGCCGGGAAGAACCTAAAATTTGTTTCCGTTATCTCCATAAGAAATGCATTGAGAAATGTAAATGGCGCCCTGGGATCAAACCAAGGACCATCAGCGAATATGTAAAATTTGATTATGAAATATATTTATAATCTCCAACTCCATGCCGAATTTCAAGTTTCCATGACATCGGGAAGGGGTCCAAAAAAAATCGTAAAAATCGCCACAATACATTTTAAACGGCCGATTTTTGCCTCAACCTAGCATCGAACCCAGGATATTTTCCATAAAACTCATTTATGTTTTCGATAGATGATGACCATATATAAAGGTTCCTAGAGTTCCGATTCTCTACCTATCCGGGAAGTATTTTTTAAAATTCCCGAAAATCTAAGCAATGCATTTAAACGGGAAAAATCGGGACTTTGGGGCCCTCTGGAATCGAACCCATGACACCTAGGTTCAAAATCGCAATTTTTCTGGAGGTTATACGTTATGGCCAATATGTCGTAAAAATTTCAAGCCATTGACGCTAGTGGTTTGGCCTGTGACTTTGTATCCTCTCTATATATATATATATATATATGATATATGAATGAATCCGGAGAAGCATCTATATATAATAGATAGACGCTTCTCCGGATATCTATCTATTATACGAGTAAAATGTAGCTTGCATACTGCAAGCAGATCGACAACACTAATTTCATATCCGCATTATATCGGGACGGTTCTCTAAAGAAAAAAAAGAATGGTGTGTAAATATTCTGGAAGTTCGCTGCAATTTATTCGTCTGGCATCGAACTGGTGAACTTACATTGCAGCACAACAGAAGATCACCATCTATAACTATGTACGAAAATTCAAGCAGAAATATTGGCTGCAACTGCCTCTTACGACGTCCTACTTACCACATATATTCCTTATGTGAGATATAGTAATGTGCTCTGGTATCGAACCCAGGAACAGCATGGTCTTATCTAAATTTTTTCCTTAAACCGAGTATTAATATTCATTTTCTAGCAAAGCAAATGCTTCAATTTATTTCAATAAATACATCAAAATAAATAATGAAAACTAACTCAATGTATTTTAAATGGGGGATATATATACCGTCTGGCTTCGAACCAGGGTCTTTCTGGTAATACTGTCTATGCAGAACTAAAGAAGATCATTTCGAGAAGTTCATGAAAAAAAATAATGAAAAACTACCGTAATGTATTTTAAATGGCCGATTTTTGCATCGTCCTTGCATCGAACCCAGGATATTTTACGTAAAAGTCATATATGTTATCGATAGATCATGACCATATATATAGGCTCCTTGAGTTTTAATTCTCTACCTATCCGGAAAGTATTTTTTTTTTATTCCCGAAAATCAAAGCAATGCATTTAATCGGGAAAAATCGGGACTTTGGAGCCCTCTGGAATCGAACCCATAACATTTAGGTTCAAAATCACACTTTTTCTGGTGAATACACGATATGGCCAATACGTCGTAAAAATTTCAAGTCGATGACGCTTGTGGTATAGGCTGTGAATTAATATCCTATCTATATATATATCTATTATATATAGATGCTTCTCCGGATTCATTCATATCTATTATATATAGACGCTTCTCCGGATGTACCTATATATCTATTATATATTGATGCTTCTCCGGATATCTATTATATATAGACGCTTCTCCGGATATACTTATATATATATACGAGTAAAATGTAGCTTGCATACTGCAAGCAGATCGACAACAATAATTTCATGTCGGCATCATATCGGGACGGCCCTCAAAAGAAAAAAAAAGGTATTGAAAATATTCTTAAAATTCGCTGCAATTTAATCGTCTGGCATCGAACCCGGGTCTTCCTGGTAAGCTTACTATGCAGCACAACAGAAAATCACCATCTCTTACTATGTGTGAAAATTCAAGCAGAAATATTGGCTACAACTGCCTCAAACGACGTTCTACTTTTCAGGAATGTAAATGGCTCTCTGGATTCGAACCAAGGACGATCTTGGAAATCTAAAACATGTTCATGAAAGTTATTTATGATCTCTATCTATTTGCCGAATTTAAAGTTTCTATATTATTGGGATAGGGCTCAAAATAATTATTAAAAATCGGATCAACTACTGATATAAGAGACGCCTGGTGTCGAACCCAGGAAATATATTTACGCTGTGAATGCACAGTATGATTTTAAAGGACTTGATCTTATTTTGTGCAAAGTTTGAAATCGATATCATGCCGGGAAGTACCTAAAATTTGTCTCCGTTATCTCCATAAGAAATGCATTGAGGAATGTAAATGGCCCTCTGGGATCGAACCAAGGACTATCAGCGAATACAAAAAATTTGATTATGAAATAAATTCATGATCTCTAACCTCATGCCGAATTTCAAGTATCCATGCCATCGGGAAAGGGTCCAAAAAAAATCATAAAAATCGCCACAATGCATTTTAAACGGCCGATTTTTGCCTCGACCTAACATCGAACTTAGGATATTTTCCGTAAAACGCATTTATGATTTCGATAGATCATTACCATATATATAGGCTCCTTGAGTTTTATTTCACTACCTATCCGGAAAGTATTTTTTTTTAATTCCCGAAAATCACGGCAATGCATTTAAACGGGAAAAATCGGGACTTTGGGGCCCTCTGGAATCGAACCTATGACACTGAGGATCAAAGTCGCTTTTTTCCTGGGGGTTTCACGTTATGGCCAATACGTGGTAAAAATTTCGAGTCAATGACGCCAGTAGTTTAGCCTGTGAATTAGTATCCTATCTGGGTATCTGGGTATATCATGAATGAATCCGGAGAAGCATCTATATATAATAGATACGAGTAAAATGTTGCTTGCATACTGCAAGCAGATCGGCAACACTATTTTCATGTCGGCATCATATCCGGACGGCCATCAAAAGAAAAAAAAAGATCGAAATTTTTCTTAAAATTTGCCTAAATTCCATCGTCTGGCATCGAACCCGGTTCTTTACTGTGAACTTACTATGCAGCACAATAGAACATCACCATCTCTAACGATGTGTGAAAATTCAAGCAGAAATATGGGCTACAACTGCCTCAAAAGACGTTCTAATTTTCACGAATTTAAATGGCTCTCTGGATTCGAACCAAGGACGATCTTGGAAATCTAAAAAATGTTTCTGAAAGTTAATTATGATTTCTATCTATATGCCGAATTTCAAGTTTCTATATAATTGGGAAATGGTTCCAAAAAATTCTTAAAAATCGGATCATTTACTGATTGTAGAGACGCCTTTTGGTAAAACCAGGAAACATTGGTAGCTGTGAATTCACAGTTTGATTAGTAATGAGTTGATCTTATCTTATGCAAAGTTTCAAGTAGATATAATATCGGGAAGCACCTAAAATGTGTTTCCGTAATCTCCATAAGAAATGCAAGTAGGAATGTAAATGGCCCTCTGGGATCGAACCAAGGACCATCAGCGAATATGTAAAATTTGATTATGAAATATAATTATGATATCTAACGCCATGCCGTATTTCAAGTTTCTATGCCATCGGAAAAGGGTTCAAAAAAAACTTAAAAATTGCCGCAATGCATTTTAAACGGCCGACTTTTGCCCCGTCCTAGCATCGAACCTAGGATAATATTCGTAGATATCTTTATGGTTTTCTTTTGATATGGGGGGCATCTAGCGATCCCTCGAGTTTCAACTCTCTCCTTTTCCGGGAAGTGCCTCAAATAAATTTTCGAAAATCCCCGCCATGTAATCTTATGGGGAAAATCGCGACTTTGGGGCCTTCTGGAATCGAACCCATGATACCGGGGATCAAAGTCGCTTTTTTCCTGGGGGTTTCACGTTATGGCCAAAACGTGCTAAAAATTTCGAGTCAATGACGCCAGTAGTTTAGCCTGTGAATTTGTATCCTATCTGGGTATCTGGGTATCTGGGTATATCATGAGTGAATCCGGAGAAGCATCTATATATAATAGATACACTGGGGATCAAAAGTCTAACCATGTTCCACAAGTGCCACCGACTTGAAATTTTTACGACATATTGGCCATATCGTGTAACCTCCAGGAAAAAGCCGACTTTGAACCTCGGTGTCATGGGTTCGATTCCAGAAGGCCCCAAAGTCGAGATTTTGTCCATAAGAATACATGGCGGGGATTTTCGAAATTTTTTTTGAGGCACTTACCGGAAGAGTTGAGAGTTGAAATTCTAGAAATCGCTAGATGCCGTGTATATCTAAAGGAAACCACAAAGACATCTACAAATATTATCCTTGGTTCGATGCTAGGCTAGGGCAAATATTCTCCCGTTTAATTTACATTGCGATTTTTAAGATTTTTTTAAATTACTTACAGCTTACTTGGAAACTTAAAACTTGGCACGTGGATATATATCATAAATATATTTCATAATAAAATTTTAGAACTCGCTGATGGTCCTTGGTTCGATCCCAGAGGGCCATTTACATCCTGCAATGCATTTCTTATGGAGATTACGGAAGCAAATTTTAGGCACTTTCTGGCAAATTGTTGACTTCAAACTTTGCATTTAATAAGATCAGGTCAAACCAAGTCATAATGTGTTTCCACAGCTGCCAGTAGGTCCTGGGTTCGACACCAGGCGTCACTACAATCAGTAATTGATTCAATTCTTAGGAACTATTTTGAACCCTTTCCCAATAATATAGAATCTTTAAATTCGGCATATAGATAGAGATCATAAATAACTTTCAGAAACATGTTTTAGATTTCCAAGATCGTCCTTGGTTCGAATCCAGAGAGCCATTTAAATTCGTGAAAATTAGAACGTCTTTTGAGGCAGTTGTACCCCATATTTCTGCTTGAATTTTCACACATAGTTAGAGATGGTGATGTTCTACTGTGTTTCATAGTAGGTTCACCAGTAAGACCCGGGTTCAATGCCAGACGATGGAATTTCAGCGAATTTTAAGAAAAATTTCAATCCACTTTTTTCTTTTTGATAGCCGTCCCGATATGATGCCGACATGAAAATAGTGTTGTCGATCTGCTTGCAGTATGCAAGCAACATTTTACTCGTACCTATATACACACTCACTCATTCATTCATTCATAGGGCATCAAAAGTCTAAGCATGTTCCACAAGTGCCACTGACTTGAAATTTTTACGACATATTGGCCATATCGTGTAACCTCCAGAAAAAATCCCGACTTTGAACCTCAGTGTCATAAGTTGGATTCCAGAAGGCCCCAAAGTCCCGATTTTCTCCATAAGGATATATGGTGAAGATTTTCGAAAATATTTTTGGGGCACTTCTCGGAAAGGTAGAGAGTTGAAATTCGATGGATCGCTAGATGCCGTGGATATCCAACGAAAATAAAAGAGACATCGTCGAATATGGTCCATGGTTCGCTGCTAGGTTGGGGCAAAAATCGGCCGTTTAAAATGCATTGCGGCGATTTTGAAGATTTGTTTTGGATCCTTTCCCGATAACATAGATACATGAAACTCGGCACGTGGATAGATATCATAAATATGTTTCATAATCAAATGTTACATATTCGCTGATGGTCCTTGGTTCGATCCCAGAGGACCATTTGCATTTCTCAATGCATTTCTTACGGAGATAACGGAAACAAAATTTAGGCACTTCCCGGCATGCTATCGACTTCAAACTTTGCATGATACAAAAGCAAGTCTTTACAAATCAAACTATGCATTCACGGCTATCAATGTGTCCTGAGTTCGACACCAGGTGTCTCTGCAATCAGAAGTTGACCCGATTTTTAGGAATTATTTTGAAACCTTTCCCAATAATATAGAAACTTGAAATTCGGCAAATAGATATTGATCATAAAAATTTTTCAGATACATGTTTTAGATTTCCAAGATCGTCCTTGGTTCGAATCCAGAGAGCACTTTACATTCGTGAAAATTAGAACGTCTTTTGAGGCAGTTGTAAACAATATTTCTGCTTGAATTTTCTCACATAGCTAGAGATGATGATCTCCTTTTTTTCTGCAGAGAAGCTCACAGTAAAGACCCGGGTTCGATGCATGTCAGCGAATTTTAAGAAAAATTTCAATCCTTTTATTTTTATTTTGAGGACCGTCCCGATATTATGCCGATATGAAATTAGTATTGCCGATCTGCTTGCAGTATGCAAGCTACATTTTACTCGTATAGATATATATATACGAGTAAAATGTAGCTTGCATACTGCAAGCAGATCGACAACACTAATTTCATATCGGCATCATATCGGGACGGACATCAAAAGAAAAAAAAAATTCAAAATATTCGTAGAATTCGCTGCAATTTAATCACCTGGCAGCGAACCCCGGTCTTCCTGGTGTACTTACTATGCAGCAAAATAGAAAATTACCATATCAAACTATGTGTGAAAATTCAAGCAAAACTATTAGGTGCAACTACCTCAAACGACGTCCTACTATTCACATACACTCCTTATTTGAGAAATTATAATGTGCTCTGGCATCGAACCCAGGAACAGCATGGTCTTATCTATTTTTTTTCTTAAACAAAGTGTTAATATACATCTTCCATCTAAGCAAGAGCTCCCTTACATATCGATAAATGCATAAAAAAATTATGAAAAGATACCCCATAGTATTATATATGGGTGATATTTTTACCGCCCGGGCATCGAACCCGGGTCTTTCAGGCAATACTTTCTATGCAGCACAAAAGAAAAACACCATCTCTAACCGCGTATGCAAATTCAAGCAGAAATATTGGTTACAACTGCCTCAAATGACGTCCTACTTTTCCTTAATATTCCTTATGAGAGAAACGTTATTGTGCTCTGGCTTCGAACCCAGGAACAGTACGGTCTTATGAAAATTTTTTTCTAAAATATATTCGTACCATACATCTTCCAGCCAAGCACGAACATCCTATCATTTCGATAAGTGCATCTAAAAAAATAATGAAAAACGGCTCCCATGTATTTTAAAGGGCAGATCTTTGCATCGTCCTAGCATCGAACCCAGGATAACTTTTGTAAAAGTCATTGATGTTTTCGAAAGTCCAAGACCATAAATATAGGCACCTTGAGTTTTACTTCTCTACCTATCCGGAAAGTATTTTTTTTTAATTCCCGAAAATCACGGCAATGCATTCAAACGGGAAAAATCGGGACTTTGGGGCCCTCTGGAATCGAACCTATGACACTGAGGATCAAAGTCTCTTTTTTCCTGGGGGTTTCACGTTATGGCCAATATGTCATAAAAATTTCAGATCAATGACGCTTGTAGTTTAGGCTGTGAATTTGTATCCTATCTATCTATCTATCTATATAGGTATACGAGTAAAATGTTGCTTGCATACTGCAAGCAGATCAACAACACTAATTTTATGTTGGAATCATATAGGGACGGTCCTCAAAAGAAAAAAAAATGAATAAAAAATTCCTAAATTTTGCTGAAATTTCATCGTCTGGCATCGAACCCTGGTCTTTACTGTGAACTTACTATGCAGCACAATAGAAGATCACCATCTCTAACCATGTGTGAAAATTCAAGCAGAAATATTGGCTGCAACAGCCTCAAAAGACGTTCTAATTTTCACGAATGTAAATGGCTCTCTGGATTCGAACCAAGGACAATCTTGGAAATCTTAAACCTGCTTCTGAAAGTTATTTCTGAACTCTATCTATATGCCGAATTTCAAGTTTCTATATTATTGGGAAAGCTTTCGAAATAATTACTAAAAATCGGATCAACTTCTGATTTCAGAGACACCTGGTGTCGAACCCAGGATATATTGTAAGCTGTGAATGCATAGTTTGATTTGTAAAGACTTGCTTTTGTATCATGCAAAGTTTGAAGTTGATAGCATAACGGGAAGTACCTACATTTTGTTTCCGTTATCTCCGTAAGAAAGGCATTGAGGAATTTAAAAGTCCCTCTGGGATCGAACCATGGACCATCAGCAAATATGTAAAATTTGATAATGAGATATATTTATGATATCTAACCTCATGTTGAATTTCAAGTTTCTATGCCATTGGGAAGGGGTCCAAAAAAAATCTTCAAAATCGCCGCAATGTATTTTAAACGGCCGATCTTTGCCCCGGCCTAGCATCGAACCAAGGACAATATTCGAAGATTTATTTTTGATTTTCGTTGGCTATGCACGGCATCTAGCGATCCCTCGAGTTTCAACTCTCTGCTTTTCCGGGAAGTACCTCAAAAAAAGTTTCGAAAATCCCTGCCATGTATTCTTATGGACAAAATCGCGACTTTGGGGCCTTCTGGAATCGAACCCATGACACTGAGGTTCAAAGTCGGCTTTTTCCTGGAGGTTACACGTTATGGCCAATATGTCGTAAAAATTTCAAGTCAGTGGCACTTGTGGAACATGGTTAGAATTTTGATCCCCTATGAATGAATGAATGTGTATATAGGTATATAGGTATATCCGGAGAAGCGTCTATATATAATAGATATATGAATGAATCCGGAGAAGCATCTATCTATTATACGAGTAAAATGTAGCTTGCATACTGCAAGCAGATCGACAGCACTAATTTTATATCGGCATCATATCGGGTCGGTCCTTAATAGAAAAAAAAGGATTGAAATATTTCTTCAAATTCGCTGAAATTTCATCGTCTGGCAATGAACCCGGGTCTCTCTGGTGAACTTACTATGCAGCACAATAGAAGATCACCGATTCTAACTATGTGTGAAAATTCAAGCAGAAATATTTGGCTACAACTGCCTCAAAAGACGTTTTAATTTTCACGAATGTAAATGGCTCTCTGGATTCGAACCAAGGACGATCATGGAAATCTAAAACATGCTTCTAAAAGTTATTTATGATCTCTATCTATATGGCAAATTTCAAGTTTCTATATTGTTGGGAAAGGTTTGAAAATAAATTCCTAAAAATCGGATCAATTTCTGAATGCAGAGACACCTGGTGTCGAAGCCAGGAAATACTGTAAGCTGTGAATGCAAAGTTTGATTTGTAAGGACAGGCTTTTCTATCATGCAAAGTTTGATGTCGATAGCATGCCGGGAAGTACCTTAATTTTGTTTCCGTTATCTCCGTAAGAAATGCATTGAGAAGTGCAAATGGCCCTCTGGGATCGAACCAAGGACCATCAGCGAACATCTAAAATTTGATTATGATATATATTCATGATATCTATCGACGTGCCGAGTTTCAAGTTTCCATGTCATCGTGAAAGGATCCAAAAAAAATCTTAAAAATCGCCGCAATGCATTTTAAACGGCCGATATTTGCACCGACCTAGCATCGAACCATGGACAAAATTCGAAGATGTCTTTTTGATTTTCGTTGGATATGCACGGCTTCTAGCGGTCCCTCGAATTTCAATTCTCTCCTTTTCCGGAAAGGGCCTCAAAAAAATTTTGGAAAATCCCCGCCATGTATTCTTATGGGGAAAATCGCGACTTTGGGGCCTTCTGGAATCGAACCCATGGCACCGAGGTTCAAAATCACATTTTTTCTGGCGGTTACACGTTATGGCCAATACGTCGTAAAAATTTAATGTCAATCACGCTTGTGGTTTAGGCTGTGAATTAGTATCCTATCTATCTATCTATCTATATAGGTATACGAGTAAAATGTTGCTTGCATACTGCAAGCAGATCGACAACACAAATTTCATGTCGGCATCATATCGGGCCGGCCCTCAAAGAAAAAAAAAGGGATTGAAAATATTCTTAAAATTCGCTGCAATTTAATCGTCTGCCATCGAACCAAAGCCTTCCTGGTGAACCTACTATGCAGCACAACAGAAAATCACCATCTCTTACTATGTGTGAAAATTCAAGCAGAAATACTGGCTCCTACTGCCTCAAACGACGTCCTTCTTTTCAATAATGTAAATAGCTCTCTGGATTCGAACCAAGGACGATCTAGGAAATCTAAAACATGTTTTTAAAATGTCTCTATGTTCTCTATCTATATGCCTAACTACATGTTTTAATATTATTGGGAAGGGGTTTAAATTAATTCCTAAATATCGGATATTCTACTGATTGTAGAGACGCCTGGTGTCGAACCCGGGACATATTGGTAGCTCTGAATGGACAGTATGATTTATTAGGACTTCATCTTATTTCATTCAAAGTTTGAAGTCGATATCATGCCGGGAAGTACCTAAAACGTTTTTCTTTTATCTCCATAATAAATGCATTGAGGAATATAAATAGCTCTCTGGGATCGAACCAAGGACCATCAGCGAATATAAAAAATTTGATTATTAAATATATTTATGATATCTAAACCCATGCTGAATTTCAAGTTTCCATGCCATCAGCAAAGGGTCCAAAAAAAATCTTAAAAATCGCCACAATGCATTTTAAAACAGCCGATTTTTGCCTCGACCTAGCATCGAACCCAGGATATTTTCAGTAAAACTTATTTATGTTTTCGATAGATCATGACCATATATATCGACTCCTTGAGTTTAAAGTCCCTACCTATCCGGCAAGTATTTTTTAAAAATTCTCGAAAATCAAAGCAATGCATTTAAACGGGAAAATCGGGACTTTAGGGCCCTCTGGAATCGAACCCATGACACCGAAGTTCAAAATCGCTTTTTTCCTGGGGGTTTCACGTTATGGCCAATATGTCGTAAAAATTTCAAGTCAATGACGCTTGTGGTTTAGCCTGTGAATTTGTATCCTATCTATATAGCTATATAGCTATATAGCTATATGGCTATATATATGAATGAATCCGGAGAAGCATCTATATATAATAGATACATGAATGAATCCGGAGAAGCATCTATATATCTATTATATATAGACGCTTCTCCGGATATACCTATATATATATATATATATATACATTCATAGGGGATCAAAATTCTAACCATGTTCCACAATTGCCAAATCCTTGAAATTTTTACGACATATTGGCCATAACGTGTAACTTTCAGGAAAAAGCAGACTTTGAACCTCAGTGTCATGGGTTCGATTCCAGAAGGCCCCAAAGTCGCGATTTTCTCCATAAGGATACATGGCGGGGATTTTCGAAAATTTATTTGAGGCACTTCCCGGAAAAGGAGAGAGTTGAAACTCGAGGGATCGCTAGATGCCCCCCATATCAAAAGAAAACCATAAGGACATCTACGAATATTATCCTAGGTTCGATGCTAGGACGGGGCAAAAATCGGCCGTTTAAAATGCATTGCGGCGATTTTTAAGATTTTTTTTGAACCCTTTTCCGATGGCATAGAAACTTGTAATTCGGCATGGCGTTAGATATCATAATTATATTTCATAATCAAATTTTACATATTCCCATATGGTCCTTGGTTCGATCCCAGAGGGCCATTAACATTCCTACTTGCATTTCTTATGGAGATTACGGAAACACATTTTAGGTGCTTCCCGATATTATATCTACTTGAAACTTTGCATAAGATAAGATCAAGTCATTACTAATCAAACTGTGAATTCACATCTACCAATGTTTCCTGGTTTCACCACCAGGCGTCTCTAATATCAGTAAATGATCGGATTTTTAAGAATTTTTTGGAACCATTTCTTAATTATATAGAAACTTGAAATTCAGCATGCAGATAGAAATTATAGATACATTTCAGGAACATGTTCTAGATTCCTACGATCGTCCTTGGTTCGAATCCAGAGAGCCATTTACATTCGTGAAAAGTAGAACGTCGTTTGAGGCAGTTGTAGCAAATATTTCTGCTTGAATTTTCACACATAGTTAGATATAGTGATCTTCTATTGTGCCGCATAGTAAGTTCACCAGGAAGACCCGGGTTTGATGCAAGACGCAAAAATTGAAGCGAATTTTAAAAATATTTTCAATCCTTTTTTTTTTCTTTTGATGACTGTCTCGATATGATGCCGAAATAAAATAATATTACCTATCTGCTTGCAGTATGCAAGCTACATTGCACTCGTAATAGATATAGACGCTTCTCCGGATATACCTATATACACACTCACTCATTCATTCATTCATTCATTCATTCATAGGGGATCAAAATTCTAACCATGTTCCACAAGTGCCACCGACTTGAAATTTTTACGACGTTATGGCCATGACGTGTAACCTCAAGGAAAGAGCCGTCCTTGAACCTCGGTGTCATGGGTTCGATTCCAGAAGGCCCCAAAGTCGCGATTTTCCCCATAAGATTACATGGCGGGGATTTTCGAAAATTTTTTGAGGCACTTTCCGAAAAAGGAGAGAGTTGAAATTCGAGGGATTGCTAGAAGCCGTGCATATCCAACGAAAATCGAAAAGACATCTTCGAATATAGTCCTTGGTTCGATGCTAGGCCGGGGCAAAAATCGGCCGTTTAAAATGCATGGCGGCGATTTTGAAGATTTTTTTTTATCCTTTCGCGATAACATGGATACGTGAAACTCGGCACGTGGATAGATATCATGAATATATTTCATAATCAAATTTTTCATGTTCGCTGATGGTCCTTGGTTCGATCCCAGGGGGCCATTTGCACTTCGCAATGCATTTCTTACGGAGATAACGGAAACAAAATTTAGGTACTTCCCGGCATGCTATCTACTTCAAACTTTGCATGACACAAAATTAAGTCATTACAAATCAAACTGTGCATTCACAGCTCATAATATGTCCTGGGTTCGACACCAGGTGTCTCTGCAAGCAGAAGTTGATCCGATTTTTAGGAATTATTTTCAAACCTTTACCAATAATACAGAAACTTGAAATTCGGTATATAGATAGAGATCATAAATAAGTTTCAGAAAAATATTTTAGATTTCCAAGATAGACCTTGGTTCGAATCCAGAGAGCCATTTTCATTCCTGAAAAGTAGAACGTCGTTTGAGGCAGTTTCAGCCAATATTTCTGCTTGAATTTTCACACGTAGTAAGTGATGGTGATCTTCTGTGTTGCTGCATAATAGGTTAACCAGGAAGACCCGGGTTCGATGCCAGACGATTAAAATTGCAGCGAATTTTAAGATTATTTTCAATTTTTTCTTCTTTTTAGGACCGTCCCGAAAGGCTGCCAACATTAAATTGGTGTTGTCGATCTGCTTGCAGTATGCAAGCAACATTTTACTCGTATATAATAGATATAAGTTATATATAGGGGATCAAAATTCTAACCATGTTCCACTAGAGCCACTGCCTTGAAATTTTTACGACGTATTGGCCATAACGTGTAACCTCCAGAAAAAAGCCGACTTTGAACCTCGGTGTCATGGGTTCAATTCCAGAAGGCCCCAAAGTCGTGATTTTGTCCATAAGAATACATGGCGGGGATTTTCGAAAATTTTTTTGAGGCACTTCCCGGAAAAGGAGAGAGTTGAAATTCAAGGGACCGCTAGATGCCGTGCATATCTAAAGGAATTATAAAGAAATCTACGAATATTATCCTTAGTTCGATGCTAGGTCGGGGCAAAAATCGGCCGTTTAAAATGCATTGTGGCGATTTTTAAGATTTTTTTTGGACCCTTTTCCGATGGCATAGAAACTTGAAATTCCGTATGAGGTTAGATACCATAAAAGTATTTCATAATCGAATTTTACATATTCGCTGATGGTCCTTGGTTCGATCCCAGAGGGACATTTAAATTCCTCAATGCATTTCTTACGGAGATATCGGAAACAAATTTTAGGTACTTCCCGGCTCGATATCCACTTCAAACTTTGTATATATAAAGATCAAGTCAATACAAATCAAACAGCGCATTCACAGCTATCAATGTGTCGTGGGTTCGACACCAGGTGTCTCTGCAATCAGAAGTTGATCCGATATTTAGGAATTATTTTGAAACAATTGCCAATAATATAGAAACTTCAAATTTAGCATATAGATAGAGATCCTAAATAATTTTCAGAAACATTTTTTAGATTTCCAAGATCGTACTTGATTCGAATCCAGAGAGCCATTTAAATTCGTGAAAATTAGAACGTCTTTTGAGGAAGTTTTAGCCCATATTTCTGCTTTAATTTTCACACATAGTTAGAGATGGTGATGTTCTATTGTGCTGCATAGTAAGTACACAGTAAAGAACCGGGTTCGATGCCAGACGATGGAATTTCAGCGAATTTTAAGAAAAATTTCAATTCATTTTTTCTTTTGATGGCCGTCCCGATATGATGCCGACATGAAAATAGTGTTTTCGATCTGCTTGCAGTATGCAAGCAACATTTTACTCGTATATAGATAGGTATATAGATAGGTATATAGATAGATAGGATACAAATTCACAGCCTAAACCACAAGCGTGATTGAGTTCAAATTTTTACTGCGTATTGGCCATTACAATTAACCGCCAGAAAAATTGTGATTTTGATCCTCAGTGTCATGGGTTCGATTCCAGAGGGCCCCAAAGTCCCGATTTTTCCCGTTTAAATGCATTGCTTAGAATTTCGGGAATTTTTATAAAATACTTCCCGGATAGGTAGAGAATCAAAACTCAAGGAGCCTTTATATATGGCCATGATCTATCGAAAACATAAATGAATTTTACAGAAAATAACCTGGGATCGATGCTAGGTCAAGGCAAAAATCGGCCGTTTAAAATGCATTGTAGCGATTTTTAAGATTTTTTTTCGACCCTTTTCCGATGGCATGGAAACTTGAAAATCGGCATGGAGTTGGAGATCAATAATAGATTTCAGAATCAAATTTTACAAATTCGCTGACGGTCCTTGGTTCGATACCAGAGGGCCATTAATATTACTCAATGCATTTCTTACGGAGATAACGGAAACAAATTTTAGGTACTTCTTGGCACGATAATGTCTTCAAACTTTGCACTTATAATGATCAAGTCCATAAAAATCAAACTGTGCATTCACAGCTGTAAATGTGTCCTGGGTTCGACACCAGGCGTCTCTACAATCAGTAACTGATCCGATTTTCAATAATTATTTTGTACCCTTTCCCAACAATATAGAAACTTGAAATTCGGCATGTAGGTAGAAATTATAAATACATTTCAAAATCATGTTTTAGATTTCCAAGATCGTCCTTGGTTCGAATCCAGAGAGCAATTTACCTTCGTGAAAATTAGAACGTCTTTTGAGGCAGTTGTAGCCAATATTTCTGCTTGAATTTTCACACATAGTTAGAGATGGTGATCTTCTATTGTGCTGCATAGTAAGTTCACCAGTAAGACCCGGGTTCGATCCCAGACGTGGAAATTTCAGCGAATTTTAAGAAAAATTTCAATCCTTTTTTTTTTCTTTTGAGGACCGTCCCGATATGATGCCCATATGAAATTAGTATTGCCGATCTGCTTGCAGTATGCAAGCTACATTTTACTCGTATATATATACGAGTAAAATGTAGCTTGCATACTGCAAGCAGATCGACAACACTAATTTCATGTCGGCTTCCTATCGATATGGTACTCATAAAAAAAAAAAGATTGAAAATATTCTTAAAATTCGCTTCAATTTAATCGTCTGGCATCGAATCTAGGCCTTCCCGGTAAACCTACTATGCAGTACAACAGAAAAATACCATCTCTTACTATGTGTGAAAATTCAAGCAGAAATATTGGCTCTAACTGACTCAAATGACGTCCTACTTTTCAATAATGTAAATGGCTCTCTGGATACGAACCAAGGACAATCTAGGAAATCTAAAACATGTTTTTGATATTTATCTATGTTCTCTATCCATATACCTAATTTCATGTTTTAATATTATTGGGAACGGGGTTAAATTAATTCCTAAAAATCGGTTAATTTACTGATTGTAGAGACGCCTGGTGTCGAACCCAGGACACATTGGTAGATGTGAATGCACAGTATGACTAATTAGGACTTCATCTTATATCATACAAAGTTTGAAGTCGATATCATGCCGGGAAGTACCTAAAACCTTTTTCTGTTATATACATAAGAAATGCATTGAGGAATTTAAATGGCTCACTGGGATCGAACCAAGGACGAAAAAAAGAGGAAAAAATTGAAATTTCGCTAAAATTATTCTTTTTTGTTACTTTTTTCGATAAATTCTCGTTAAAATGAGGTCAATGAAGGAAAAAAGAGGAAAATTAATTGATATTTTGCTAATATTATTCGTTTTTGTTGCTATTTTCGATTATATCTAGTTAAAATGAGGAAAATTAAGGGAAAAAATGAGGAAAAAATTGAAATTTCGCTAAATTTATTCGTTTTTGTTTTATTTATCGATCATATCTAGCTAATAGGAAGAAAATTAAGGGAAATTATGAGGAAAAAAATTGAAATTTCCCTATAATTATTCGTTTTTGTTTCTTTTTTTCGGACATATCTCGATAAAATGAGGAAAATTAAGTGAAAAAAGAGGAAAAAAAATTAAAATTTGCTTAAATAATTCCTTTTTGTTGCTATTTATCATAATATCTCGATTTAATGTGGAAAATTTAGGGGAAAAAAGAGGAAAAAACTAAAAATTCGCTTAAATAATTTCTTTTTGTTGCTATTTATCATAATATCTCGATTAAATGATGAAAATTTAGGGAAAAAAAGAGGAAAAAAATTAAAATTTTGCTAAAATTAGTCTTTTTTGTTGCTTTTTTCGATAAATTCTCGATAAAATGAGGAAAATTAAGAAAAAAAAAGGAAATAAAATTGATATTTTGCTAATATTATTCGTTTTTGTTCTTTTTTCGATTATATCTATCTAAAATGAGGAAAATTTAAGGAAACAATGAGGAAAAAATTGAAATTTTGCTCAAGTTATTCGTTTTTGTTGCATTTATCGATCATATCTAGCTAAAAGGAAAAAAATTAAAAACATTATGAGGAAAAAAATTGAAAATTCGCTAAAATAATTCGTTTTTGTTGCTATTTATCATAATATCACAATTAAATGAGGAAAATTTAGGAAAAAAAGAGGAAAAAAACGAAATTACGCTAAAATTATCTGTTTCTGTTTCTATTATCGGTCATATCTCGATAAATTGAGGAAAATTAAGGAAAAAAGGGGGGAAAAATTAAACTTATTTCGCTAACGTTTTTCGTTTTTGTAGCTTTTTCTGATCATATCTAGCTAAAATGAGGAAAATTAAGGAAAAAAAGGGGAAAAATAATGAAATTACGCTAAAATTATACTTTTTCTTGCTTTTTTCGCTCATATCTCGATACAATTAGGAAAGTAAAGAAAAAAAAGGGGCAAAAATTGAAATTTCGCTAAAGTTATTCGTTTTTGGTGCTTTTTTCGAAAAATTCTCGATAAATGATGAAAATAAGGGAAAAAAAGGGGAAATAAAATTTAAATTACGCTAAAATTATACTTTTTCTTGCTTTCTTCGCTCATATCTCGATACAATTAGGAAAGTAAAGTAAAAAAGGGGAAGAAATTGAAATTTCGCTAAAATTATTCATTTTTGTTGCTTTTTTTCGATAAAATCTCCATTAATTTAGGAAAATTAAGGAAAAAAAAAGAGTAAAAAAATTGAAAATTCGCAAAAATTATTCGTTCTTGTTCCTATTTTCGATAATATCTCGATTAAATGAGGAAAATTAAGGTAAAAAAAGAGGAAATAAAATCGAGATTTCGCTAAAATTATTCGTTTTTATTGCTTTTTCTGATCATATCTAGCTAAAATGAGGAAGATTAAGGAAAAAGTGAGGAAAAAAAATGAAATTTCCCTAAAATTATCCTTTTTCATAGCTTATTTCGATAAATTCTCGATAAAATGAGGAAACATTAGGAAAAAAAGTGGATATAAAATTGATATTTTGCTAATATTATTCATTTTTGTTGCCTTTTTTCGATTATATCTAGCTAAAATGAGGAAATTTAAGGGGAAAAAGGTGAAAAAAATTGAAATTTTTCTAAAATTATTCGTTTTTGTTGATATTTTCAATCATATTTCGATAAAATAACGAAAATTAAGGTATTAAACAGGAAAAAAATTGACATTTTGCTAAAATTAGTCTTTCTTGTTGCTTTTTTCGATAAATTCTCGATAAAATGAGGAAAATTAAGAAAAAAAAGGAAATAAAATTGATATTTTGCTAATATTATTCGGTTTTGATCTTTTTTCGATAATATCTCGATAAAATGAGGAAAATTATCCGTTCTTGTTCCTATTTTCGATAATATCTCGATTAAATGAGGAAAATTAAGGTAAAACAAGAGGAAATAAAATCGAGATTTCGCTAAAATTAAGTAAAAAAAGAGGAAAAAAATGGAAATTTTGCTAAAATTATTCGTTTTTATTGCTTTTTCTGATCATATCTAGCTAAAATGAGGAAAATTAAGGAAAAACTGAGGAAAAAAAATTGAAATTTCCCTAAAATTATCCTTTTTCATAGCTGATTTCGATAAAATCTCGATAAAATGAGGAAAAATTAGGAAAAAAAGTGGATATAAAATTGATATTTTGCTAATATTATTCATTTTTGTTGCTTTTTTCGATTATATCTAGCTAAAATGAGGAAAATTAAGGGGGAAAATGTGGAAAAAATTGAAATCTTTCTAAAATTATTCGTTTTTGTTGATATTTTCGATCATATTTCGATAAAATGACGAAAATTAAGGTATTAAACAGGAAAAAAATTGAAATTTTGCTAAACTTAGTCTTTCTTGTTGCTTTATTCGATAAATTCTCGATAAAATGAGGAAAATTAAGAAAAAAAAGGCAATAAAATTGATATTTTGCTAATATTATTCGGTTTTGTTCTTTTTCGATAATATCTCGATAAAATGAGGAAAATAAGGGAAAAAAAGAGGAAATAAAAAAGAGGAAAAAAGAGGAGAAAAAAATTTAAAATTCGCTAAAATAATTCGTTTTTGTTGCTATTATTCATAATATAACGAATAAATGACGAAAATTTAGGAAAAAAAAGAGGAAAAAAACGAAATTACGCTAAAATTATTTGTTTCCGTTTCTATTATCGGTCATATCTCGATAAATTGAGGAAAATTAAGGAAAAAAAGGGGAATAAATTGATAATTTGCTAATATTATTCGTTTATGCTGCTTTTTCTGATCATATCTAGCTAAAATGAGGAAAATTAAGGTAAAAAAGAGGAAAAAATGAAATTACGCTAAAATTAGATGTTTTTGTTTTATTTTTCGGTCATATCTCGAGAAAATGAGTAAAATTAAGGAAAAAAAGAGGAAATGAAATTGATATATTTGCAAATATTATTCGTTTTTGTTGCTTTTTCTGATCATATCACGATAAAATGAGGAAAATTAGTGGGAAAAAAGAGGAAAAAAATGATATAACGCTAAAATTATTCGTTTTTGTTGCTTTTTTACGTCATATCTCAATAAAATGAGGAATATTAAGAAAAAAATTAGGAACAAAATGCAAATTTCGCTAAAATAATTCGTTTTCGTTGCTTTCTTCGGTCATATTTCGATAAATTGAGGAATATAAAGGAAAAAAAGAGGAAAAAAATTGATATTTCAGTAAAATTATTCGTTTTTGTAGCTTTTTCGGATCATATCTAGCTAAAATGAGGAAAGTTAGGAAGAAAGAGGAAAAAATTGAAATTTCCCTAAAAATTTTCGTTTTTGTTGCTTTTTTCGGTCATATCTCGATAAAATGAGGAAAATTAAGGAAAAAAAGAGGAAGTAAATGGAAATTTCGCTAAATTATTGGTTTTTAATGCTTTTTTCGATCATATCTCAATAAAATGACGAAAATTATGGAAAAAAGGAAATAAAATTGATATTTTGCTAATATAATTCGTTTTTCGTTGCTTTTTCTGATCATATCTAGCTAAAATGAGGAATATTAGGATAAAAATGTGGAAAAAATTGAAATTTCACTAAAATTATTCGTTTTTGTTGCTTTTTTCGTCATATCTCAATAAAATGAGGAAAATTAAGAAAAAAATTGAGTTTGCTAAAATTAGTCTTTTTTGTTGCTTTTTTCGATAAATTTTCAATAAAATGAGGAACCTTAGGGAGAAAGGGGAAAAAAATTGAAATTTCCCTAAAATTATTCGTTTTTGTTGCTTTTTCGGATTATATCTGGCTAAAATGAGGAAAATTAGGGATAAAGAGGAAAAAATTGATATTTCCCTAAAATTTTTCGTTTTTGTTGCTTTTTTCGGTCATATCTCGATAAATGAGGAAAATTAAGGAAAAAAAGTGTATATAAAATTGATATTTTGCTAATATTATTCATTTTTGTTGCTTTTATCGATTATATCTAGCAAAAATAAGTAAAATTAAGGGGAGAAATGTGGAAAAAATTGAAATTTTGCTAAAATTTTTCGTTTTTGTTGCTCTTTTCGATCATATCTCCATGAAATGACGAAAATTAAGGAAAAAAAGAGGAAAAAAATTGAAAGTTTGCTAAAATTAGTCTTTTTTGTTGCTTTTTTCGATAAATTCTCGATAAAATGAGGAACATTAGGGAGAAAGAGGAAAAAAATTGAAATTTCCCTAAAATTATTCGTTTTTGTTGCTTATATCTAATTTAAAAAGAAAAAACTCCAATTGCCGTAATTCAACCAAGTAAGAAAACACTGTGACTTACCTTGGGGTGGTTCCACTGCTTCATCTGGAGAGTCCAACGTTGCAGGGGAACACCGGTTTTTGGACACTATATACTTATTTCGGAAACTAAGTTTCCATCCTCAGTAGCTATGTCGGACTGAAGTGTTGTGTGTGTACTGTCTGTATTTATACCCGAACTGTGAGGGGTGGGGGAGGGTGTTTGTGGGGGTGAAATATGTTGGTGGTTTCTGAGCTGTTAGTGATTAGTGAGAACGATGGGGACGATGGGATTGGGCCGCGGTCACTGTTCATTGTTTGTGTATGTTTTCGTATGAAGATGCTTTCGTAGGCGTCTAGTTTGGACTCTTTGTTAACGGCTTTAAGTAGTTTCAAATCTTCCAAATGTATTGGGTTATTGCATTCTTGTATATGTGAAGCTACGCTTGATTTGTTTAGTCTATTGTATCTAAAGTGTGCGATGTGTTCTTTAAATCTGGTTTCGATTTTCCTTTTGCTTTGGCCTACGTAAACATTAATGCACCCTTTTCAAGTTATTTTATAAATGCCAGCTTTATGTATGGAAGGAATGTTGTCTTTGGGGTTTTTTAATAAATTTTGGATGCTGTTTGTGTTTACAAAGATAGGTTGTAAGTCGTGTTTTGAAAAGATATTTTGTAGTTTGTTTGTGAGGCCTGGTGCGAAGGGTAGTTCAATAAATTTTTTGTCGTTTCTTTGTTGATTTTTAATGTAGTGTTCTGTTTTAATTTTAGTCTTTGGGAGTGCTTTCTGAGGATGCTGTGTATTGTGCTTTTTTGTTGCATTTATCGATCATATCTAGCTAAAAGGAAGAAAATTAAAAAAATTATAAGGAAAAAAATTGAAATTTCCCTATAATTATTCGTTTTTGTTGCTTTTTTTCGAACATATCTCGATAAAATGAGGAAAATTAAGTGAAAAAAGAGGAACGAAATTGAAATTTCGCTACAATTATTCGTTTTTGTTCCTTTTTTCGATAATATCTCGATAAATTGAGGAAAATTAAGTAAAAAAAGAGGAAAAAAATTTAAAATTCGCTTAAATAATTCCTTTTTGTTGCTATTTATCAAAATATCTCGATTAAATGAGGAAAATTTAGGGAAAAAAAATTGAAATTTTGCTAAAATTAGTCTTTTTTGTTGCTTTTTTCGATAAATTCTCGATAAAATGAGGAACATTTAGAAAAAAAAGTAAATAAAATTGATATTTTGCTAATATTATTCGTTTTTGTTCTTTTTTCGATTATATCTATCTAAAATGAGGAAAATTTAAGGAAACAATGAGGAAAAAATTGAAATTTTGCTAAAGTTATTCGTTTTTGTTGCATTTATCGATCATATCTAGCTAAAAGGAAGAAAATTAAAAAAATTATGAGGAAAAAAATTGAAAATTCGCTAAAATAATTCGTTTTTGTTGCTATTTATCATAATATCAGGATTAAATGAGGAAAATTTAGGAAAAAAAAGAGGAAAAAAACGAAATTACGCTAAAATTATTTGTTTCTGTTTCTATTATCGGTCATAGCTCAATAAATTGAGGAAAATTAAGGAAAAAAAGGGGAAAAATTGAAATTTCGCAAAAGTTATTCGTTTTTGTTGCTTTTTTCGATAAATTCTCGATAAAATGAGGTAAATTAAGGAAAAAAAGGAAATAAAATTGATATTTTGCTAATATTATTCGTTTTTGTTCTTTTTTCGATAATATCTCGATAAAATGAGGAAAATAAGGGAAAAAAAGAGGAAATAAAATTAAAATTTCGATAAAATTATTCTTTTTTGTTGCTTTTTTCGATTATATTTAGCTAAAATGAGGAAAATTTAGGGAAAAAATGAGGAAAAAAAATTAGGGAAATATAAAAAATAAGGGAAAAAAAGAGGAAATAAAATTAAAATTTTGCTAACATTATTCGTTTTTGTTGCTTTTTTCGATAAAATCTCGATAAATTTAGGAAAATTAAGGTAAAAAAAGATTTAAAAAATTGAAATTTTGCAAACATTATTCTTTTTTGTTGCATTTTTCGATAAATTCTCGATAAAATGAGGTAAATTAAGGAAAAAAAAAAGGAAATTAAATTGAAATTTCGCTAAAATTATTCGCTTTTTGTTGCTTTTTTCGATAATATCTCGATAAAATGAGTAAATTAAGGTAAAAAAAGAGGAAAAAATAGAAAATCCGCTAAAATTATTCGTTTTTGTTGCTATTTTCGATAATATCTCGATTAAATTAGGAAAATTAAGGAAAAAAGAAAGGAAAAAATTGAAATTTCGCTAAAATTATTCGTTTTTGTTGCTTTTTTTGATTATATCTCGATAAAATGAGGAAAATTAAGGTAAAAAAGAAGAAAAAATGAAATTACGCTAAAATTAGATGTTTTTGTTTTATTTTTCGGTCATATCTCGAGAAAATGAGTAAAATTAAGGAAAAAAAGAGGAAATGAAATTGATATATTTGCAAATATTATTCGTTTTTGTTGCTTTTTTCGATTATATTCAGCTAAAATGAGGAAAATTAAGGGAAAAATTGAGGAAAAAAATTGATATTTCGCTAAAATTATTCGTTTTTGTTGCTTTTACGCGCGGAATTCGAAAGTGAAGATTCGGTTATATGTCATATGAAATGATGCTTATAGGGATTATATATTATTACTATTTATTATTTAAATCACTTTCTCAAATCGTTAAGTCACTTTATTAGATCCTTTATTGTAATTCAGTCATGAGAAGCATGAATATCATGTTTGTAGATCATGATATATGAAAATAGAGCCTTGGCGACGGGTAAAACGACTAAGTATAAGTCTTTAGTGCCTTTCCTATTGAGTGCCAAATATTCCGTTAATATATATTTATGTATATCATCTCTTTTATTATATTGCTAGCTGAATTTCCTGTTGATTCTCAACGGGGAAATTTAAATTGATAAATACTATTGTTGCAGTCTTGATCGTAACACATGCCTCATAATTTTTGGTATATAGCTATTACCAGACTATAATTATTTCCAAACCAATGGACAAAGTAAATAAAATTATAATAAGGTCTACAAGGTCACGTAAAGATTCAATCTCACATCCTTGAAATGAACACTTTCTTCGAAAAAGACAAATATCTTTTAAAGATTATAAAAATATACTCAATGATCACATTAAGATAAGAATCACCAAATAAGCACCTTTTAGGAGAAATTTTCTGAAAGGGAAAATTGGTTCTCGGAAACGATGATTGAACACAAATAACAAAAATATATTATATTTCACACGAAAACCAACGAAGAATATTCATTGCACACAGTAAGTGTATTATAGAGCTGGCTTATACCCCAATTTTAAAATGTGTAACATTAACATGGAGCTCATCAAACAAAACAAATGCAATCACAATGCCAAAACAGAAACAAAGATTGAACACCGACAACAGAAAGATAGTAAATGTATAAGAATTGGTAGCACTTAAAAAACCATAATTAATTACTTTTTTATTCTGCGTATAACAAAACATAAACTTGCTTATCTTTTCGATCAAGGGATACGATGTTGGAGATTTACTACAGCTTTACAAATCGCCGTTTAGCTCCAACACTGAATCTGGGAAATCTTTACGAAATTCAATAAATCCATTTTCTTCAATCGCTAAATATTTATCGATGTAAATTGAGAAGTTGTAATACTTAATGAAGAAGATTATATTAAAAACATCCGCAACTTACCTAGTCTTTAAGTTGAATTGATCGAGAGAAAGCAATTTCATCTAACAAACTACTATAAACCCAAATATCCCAAAGAGTAGTCAGTAAACAATTTCGTTGATATAAATAAAACTTGGTTGCTACAAACGCTTCCATAAAATTTAAAATCTTTCTTAGATACTGGTATTCGTATGTCTGTACTGTTTGCGCGTACTAAGATGTGCGCAATTTCGAATCGCAAATGATATTCCACGACCAAAATAATAATCCGTACTCTATTGTCTTTCTTTTGTGCTGAATTCGACCTCCTACGACTATTATTTCTAATTCAATCTTGAAAAATAAATGAACCCTGTAACGAAAAAAATGACCTTTACGTTTATGTCTTATGAAAAGGTTTTGACCCGTCTGGGTTTGAACCGTGGGTTTTAGGGAAATAAAAAGTAGCCTATACTCTTCGCGAGGCTGACTTTTAATGTAGAAAATTTCGCTCTCGAAGTTTTGCAACTCTCGGTTCTCGAGTGTTTAGCGAACATAAACACACACACTCTATTTTATATTTATAGATGAATTATATCGATACTAATTAATTCAAGAAGCGGATATTGAATGAATGGTTGCGTTTTTTACCAGCGATAATTTTTAAAACTGGTAATGTTCTATTTCAATCTAATATAAAATGCTGTATTTTCCTCATTTGTTCTTTGTATCTTTAGCTCAAATGCAATTCACCTGTTAATAAGTTTTGAGAAACCGAAAATTAACAAAAAATTGTTTAAGAATGACGTGACCTCAGAGAAAGTTCGCCGTGCAACCCAATTTATATGTCACCTAAAACTTGTTATGCCGTTCGACACTAAAACGGAACTGAGGAAACTTTTTATGCATGGATGAGGTTCTGTTGCTAATTATTTAGTATAATTCAGTTGCTATCATTGCAATTAATTTCTCATTACCTCTCAAGCCCCGATGATGTTCTTTGAATTTCCTCCCGAGATACCGGGTGAGGTTATTAAATTTTTGCAACCGGATGACTATATGCGGCTCTAGTGTAGATAAATCATAACTCATCACCCCATCACCGATGGGGTAGAGTAGAGTCCGCCGTTTAAAATGCATTGCGGCGATTTTGAAGATTTTTTTTGGATCCTTTCCCGATAACATGGATACTTGAAACTCGGAACGTGGATAGATATCATGAATATATTTCATAATCAAATTTTACGTGTTCGCTGATGGTCCTTGGTTCGATCCCAGAGGGACATTTGCACTTCTCAATGCATTTCTTACGGAGAAAACGGAAACAAAATTTAGGTACTTCCCGGCATGCTATCAACTTCAAACTCTGCTTGATACAAGAGCAGGTATTTAGAAATCAAACTGTGCATTCACAGCTTACACTATGTCCTGGGTTCGACACCAGGTGTCTCTGCAATCAGAATTTGATCCGAATTTTAGGAATTTTTTGGAAACCTTTCCCAATCATATAGAAACTTGAAATGTGGCATATAGATAGAGATCATAAATTACTTTCAGAAACATCTTTTAGATTTCCAAGATCGTCCCTGGTTCGAGTCACGAGAGCCATTTACATTCGTGAAAATTAGAACGTCTTTTGAGGCAGTTGTAGCCAATATTTCTGCTTGAATTTTCTCACATAGTTAGAGATGGTTATCTTCTATTTTGCTGCATAGTAAGTTCACCAGTAAGGCCCGGGTTCGATGCCAGACGATTAATTTGAAGCGTATTTTACGAATGTTTTCAATCCTAATTTTTTTCATTTGAGGACCGTCCCGATGTAATGCCGATATGAAATTAGTGTTGTCGATCTGCTTGCAGTATGCAAGCTACATTTTACTCGTATATATCTAGGTATATCCGGAGAAGCGTCTATATATAATAGATATACACATTCATAGGGGATCAAAATTCTAACCATGTTCCACAAGTGTCACCGACTTGAAATTTTTACGACGTTATGGCCATGACGTGTAACCTCCAGAAAAAAGCCGATTTTGAACCTCAGTGTAATGGGTTCGATTCCAGAGGGCCCCAAAGTCCCCATTTTTCCCGTTTAAATACATTGCTTTTTATTGTTATTATTGGCTTAAAAGTTTTATCACGTATTGGCCAGAACGTGTAACCGGCAGAAAAATTGAGATTCTGAACATTAGTGTCATGGGTTTCATTCCAGAGGGGCCCAAAGTTCCGATGTTTTCCGTTTAACACTAGAAGGACGGCGGCGGTCATTTTGACCGTTTTCAGAGTTTAACTTCAAAAATTTCCAACTAAAATTTTTTACATTTTTTGAAACTGTTTGACTTTGTTTAATTTGATCCCAAATTTAATACGATATAATGAAAATTTTGTTAATACTAATGTGTTAGATTTTACACAAAGTTATACCTAGGTCATTTTGACCGCCTACTTTTAAAATTCGTAATTAAATACTTTTTTTAAGTCATAAAGACGTATATTTTTCAGAACTTCATAATGTGACTTTTGTACAAGTGCTGATAAGATGTTTTACCTCATAATTTGTTTAAATTTTAATTAATTAAACAAAACGCGGACCGATGTCCTAAATCTGCAGAGTTTTATACTCTGCAATATTTTTCTTACTCATACTTGACCAATGAAGCTCATATTTTTGGAATAAGTGGTAGAAGGTCCGAGTTATTGATAAAAGTCAGTCGCGTTACGTCAAAATTGCTATGCCATCTGACGGAAATTATACAATACCACTCGTTCGTGCCTCGAGAAAAACCTCCAGCGAATACGATAGCGGAAGAATTTTTCGAATTATGCCGTGAAATATTCCAACCTGGGGTTTTCGTCCACGCAAAATCATTTTATAACATTTACAAATATATAAAACCACTTTCAGCAGGGTTACCAACATGTATGTTTTTATCATTATAAAATGTTCTTCCAATTATTTTCTCAGATAAATATCAAACTTATACCTCAAATTTAAATTCAGTTACCTTTCTTCAACAAATAAAATTAATTTCAGGGATACTAACTTTATGAAACAGGGCTGCCAACCGTCAGACCGGATCTCTAACACAAGAACTTCCGATGGTGTCATTTTGACTCCTCGCGATTTTCATTTCTCTGCCCTGACTAAATTTTTTTGAATTTCGGCTTGAGATTCATTGACTTTTACTTAGAATGCTTTGTGATGAAAATATTTTTTGATGAAAAAAATACACATTTTTCAAAATTTACCTCTGACTACCAAACAGAGTTATTTTGACTCCCTACTGTATTTTGCTAGTCTTTTCACCAAATAGTGATATTTGTTCAAGTTTTTATTTTTTTATGTCTATTATTGTTACTAAGCAATTTTTGGCTAAAATCTATAATTATTATTCTTTTTGGTAATCTTTTGCGAGATATTTGAGGGTATTTCGTATTTTACTGGTCCGCGCTTGGAACTACAAACAATGTGAATGTCCTGAAATTATTTTTCCTTGCGGTAAAGCGGTGAATATGCAATTCATATGAAACGCTTTCAAATTCGTGTGTTTGGGAGCCGTCGTGTCTGCTTTGCTCCCAATCCCCCTCCTTTCTCGTCACCCATCAGTCTTGCTGCAGCGCAATACTGTCCAACATGCTCCATTGTTTCAGCCTTGATTACATGGAGGTTGATTTTCAAACGTGAAAAAGTAACTTTGGATCCTTCCATTGATATAATGATGTGCCAGGAAAATAAATCTGTGGAAAGAAACATAGTTACTGTCCTAGCATGTTCGACCCTACCAGGCCGCGCCTGGTAGGGTCACGTCATGACAATCGTGCGCTGCCCTTGATTTGGATTAGTGAATCCAGTGAACTCTCGAGTGGACTGTACAACTCCTGTGAAGTACGACCTTCATTTTTCCTGACTGGCAATACGGCTAGAAGAATTAGGCTAAAGCCTGATGAAATTCTTTCTATTTTGCATTCAATACCAGAAGGTGAATCGGAATGGTAAACGGAAGATCATTTCGACTCTGACGATGACGAAGATTTTATTCCGTAAAACATTTACAGTGAGTCTGAAGATTCAGACAAAACCAGCGATCCTACAGGCCGAGAATTAAAACAATCAACGAAACAAGGCAAAATTGCCTCCTCGACAGATGACTGCGGCGGTGAACACGATGGAGGAAATACAACCACAGTAGGCGATGATGACTCTCCAGGAACGCTTGTGTCAGCTGATGGATTCCAATGGAAACTGCTGAAGATTGGAGAACACTTACCTGGTAGGCGTGCAAACCAAAATATAATTAGAGAAGCGCCTGGACCTACAAGACACACGAGAAGAAATATAGCTAGTGATAGTCCTTTGAGTGCGTGGCGATTATTTATTGACTCGTTTATACTGACTCACATAAAGCGATGTTCAATTGAGGAAACACGCAGGCAAAATGATGAAGATTTTTCTCTTTCCGTTAAAGAGCTAGATGCATGTATTGCCATATTTTACGCCCGCAGAATATCAGGCAAGAATGATCACTATATTATAAGTGTTTGGTCAAACGACTGGGGAACACAATTTTGTAAAACGACGATGTCTAGGAACCGTTTTGTAAACATTTTGCAATATCTAAGATTTGATGAGAAGTCTAATCGATCCCAGCAACTCAAAACTGACAATTTTGCTCTCTTTTCAACAGTGTGGGATAGATTCATTGATAATTACATAGCTTGCTACAAACCCGGTCCGTAAATTACGGTTGATAAACAACTCTTCCCCAGCAAAACTAATACGGCCATAAATATTGGCTATCTGTTGAAAAGGATAGCAAATATCTTGCAAATGGCTTTCCTTATGTTGGAAAGGATAATTTACGCCATGCCGATTGCTGACCACGTAGTACTGAAATTAATGCAACCATTTCCAAAAAAAGTGCATAATATTACCGTTGATAATTATTTTACTTCAGTCAAAATCGATAAACAGCTAAAATGCCAAGGTACTATTGAACTCAGGCAACATTGTTGGAACGGTGAATAAAAAAAGACGAGAAGTACCAAAAGAGATAAAATCAATGAAAGAAAAATTGTATAACTCTAAACTTTTTAGAAACAATGATGATTTCACACTTACTGTATATAAAGGTAAACCAAACAAGAATGTCATAATTCTTAGTTCCGTCCATCCCAATTTCGGCGTTCCTTAGTGATTCCGCTAAGAATACTCCTGAAACGGTGAAGCTTTGGAATGAAACTAAATACGGAGTAGATGTCGTAGACCAAATGGCACGTAAATATACCACAAAAACATGTACTAGGGGATGGCCTATCCACTCATTTGAAAATACTAGACTAGGCGGGTATAAATTATAAAATTAACATTAATAAAAAATACGTCTTTTTTGTAAATACCATGTTTTAAGAATTACAATAATAAAGAAAACTGATAAAATAAAGCAATGTATCTATAAAAGCTGAGATAAACTGCAAAAATGAACAATAATAAGGTAGGAGTTAAAATGACTCCATTTGGTAGTTCTAAGAGGGGTGACAAGTCCGGTATTCCTAGTGCTAAACAGAGAGTTATGCGTTTGCAGTATAAATATCGAAAGAGATATTTTGAGCAAAGATTTGTTTCGTGTAATTCGTTGAAACTCTTTGGGATCCCGAATTAGTTTATAAACTATAATAAAGCAGGGTGACCAACATCTTCGGCTGTAAAGTCAAGGTACAGAATAAAATATGTGTAATAAAAGGCAATTTTCGATAAATGCCTGATAAATTGTTAGGTTTTTCATGAAGATCTGATCGCTACCTTGACTTTACAGCCGAAGAAGTTGGTCACTCTGCTTACTATAGTTTATAAACTAGTTCGGGATACCAAAGCGGTTCAACGAATCACATGAAACAAATCAGAGCTCAAAATATCTCTTTAGTTATTTATACTGCAAACACATAACTCTCTGTTTAGAAATCCGTTTTGACGGTTGGCAGCCCTGTTTCATAAAGTGTTTCCTCAATTGAATTCTAATTATTCAAGAAAGGTAACTGAATTTAAATTTGAGATATATATATATATATATATATATATATATATATACGAGTAAAATGTTGCTTGCATACTGCAAGCAGATCGACAACACTATTTTCATGTGGGCATCATATCGGGACGGCCATCAAAAGAAAAAATGGATTGAAATTTTTCTTAAAATTCGCTGAAATTCCATCGTCTGGCATCGAACCCGGGTCTTTACTGAGAACTTACTATGCAGCACAATAGAACATCACCATTTCTAACTATGTGTGAAAATTCAAGCAGAAATATGGGCTACAACTGCCTCAAAAGACGTTCAAATTTTCACGAATTTAAATGGCTCTCTGGATTCGAACCAAGGACGATCTTGAAATCTAAAAATTGTTTCTGAAAGTTATTTATGATCTCTATCTATATGCCGAATTTGAAGTTTCTATATTATTGGCAAAGGTTTCAAAATAATTCCTAAAAATCGGATCAACTTCTGATTGCAGTGACAGCTGGTGTCGAACCCAGGACACATTGATAGCTGTGAAAGCACTGTTTGATTTGTATGGACTTGATCTTTCTATATGCAAAGTTGAAGTCGATATCGTCCCGGGAAGTACCTAAAATTTGTTTCCGTTATCTCCGTAAGAAATGCATTGAGGAATGTAAATGGCTCTCTGGGATCGAACCAAGGACCATCAGCGAATATGTAAAATTTGATTATGATATATTTTTATGGTATCTAACCTCATACCGAATTTCAAGTTTCTATGCCATCGGAAAAGGGTCCAAAAAAAATCTTAAAAATCGCCACAATGCATTTTAAACGGCCGATTTTTGCCGTGACCTAGCATCGAACCATGGATAATATTCGTAGATGTCTTTATGGTTTCCTTTAGATATGCACGGCATCTAGCGATCCCTTGAATTTCAACTCTCTCCTTTCCCGGGAAGTGCCTCAAAAAAATTTTCGAAAATCCCTGCCATGTATTCTTATGGAGAAAATCGCGACTTTGGGGCCTTCTGGAATCGAACCCATGACCCCAAGGTTCAATGTCGGCTTTTTCCTGGAGGTTACACGTTATGGCCAATATGTCGTAAAAATTTCAAGTCAATGACGCTTGTGGTTTAGCCTGTGAATTTGTATCCTATCTATATACCTATATAGCTATATATATGAATGAATCCGGAGAAGCATCTATATATAATAGATATATATATATATATATATATATAGGAGTAAAATGTAGCTTGAATACTGCAAGCAGATCATCAAAACTAATTTCATATCGGCATCATAGTGGGACGGTCCTCAAAGGAACAAAAAGGATTGAAAATATTCTTAAAATTCGCTAGAACTTAATCGTCTAGCATCAAACCCGGGTCATTCAGGTCATACTTACTATGCAGTACAACAGAACATCACCATCTCTAACTATGTGTGTAAATTCAAGCAGAATTATTCGGTGAAACTGCCTCAAACGACATCCTACTTTTTACATATATTCTTTATGTGAGAAATTGTAATGTGCTCTGGCATCGAACTCAGGAACAGCACGGTCTTATCTGAATTTTTTTCTTAAACCGAGTCTTAATATACATCTTCTATCTAAGCAAGAACCTTCTATTATTTTGATAAGTGCATCAAAATAAATAATGAAAACTACCTCAATGTATTTTAAATGGGGGATATATTTACCACCTGCGTTCGAACCCGGCTCTTCCTGGCAAACATACTACGCAGCACAACAGAAGATCTCTAACAACGAGTGAAAATTCAAACATAAATATTGGCCGCAACTGCCTTAAACGACGTCCTAATTTTCCCTTATATTCCTTATGAGAGAATTGTTATTATACTCTATCGATGCTATATCGAACCCAGGAATAGTTCGGTCTTATCAAAATTTTTTTCTTGAACCAATTCCTACGATACATCTTCTAGCCAAGCACGAACTTCCTATCATTTCGACAAGAGCATCAAAAAAATAACGAAAACTAACTCAATTTATTTTAAATGGGGGATATATTTACCGCCTGGCTTCGAACCCGGGTCTTTCTTGTAATAATATCTAAGCAGCAGAACAGAAGATCACCACCTCTACCTATGTGTGAAAATTCAAGAACAAATATTGGGTGCAACTGTTTCAAATGACGTCCTACTTTTCCCTTATATTCCTTATGAGAGAATTGTTATTATACTCTATCGATGCTATATCGAACCCAGAAATAGTTCGGTCTTATCAAAATTTTTTTCTTGAACCAATTCCTACGATACATCTTCTAGCCAAGCACGAACTTCCTATCATTTCGACAAGAGCATCAAAAAAATAACGAAAACTAACTCAATTTATTTTAAATGGGGGATATATTTACCGCCTGGCTTCGAACCCGGGTCTTTCTTGTAATAATATCTAAGCAGCAGAACAGAAGATCACCACCTCTACCTATGTGTGAAAATTCAAGAACAAATATTGGGTGCAACTGTTTCAAATGACGTCCTACTTTTCCCTTATATTCCTTATGAGAGAAATATTAGTGTGCTCCGGCATCGAACCCAGGAGTAGTACGGTCTACCTAATTTTTTTTCTTAAAGGAATTCTTATCATACATCTTCTAGCCAAGCACGAACTTCCAATCATTTCGGTAAGTGCATCAAATAAAATAATGAAAAACTACACCAATGTATTATAAATGGGAAAATTTTGCATTGTCTTATCATCGAACCCAGGATATTTTCTGTAAAAGTCGTTAATTTTTTCGATAGATGATGTCCATATCTGTAGGCTCCTTGAGTTTTAATACTCTACCTATCCGGGAAGTATTTTTTATAAATTCCCGAATACCAAAGCAATACATTTAAATGGGAAAAATCGGGATTTTGGGGCCTTCTGCTATCGAACCCTTGACACCGAGCTTCAAAGTTGCATTTTTTTTGGAGGTTACACGTTATGGCCACCACGTCGTAAAATTTTTCAAGTCAATGGCGTGGGAACGATGAACATTGTTCAATCCGCTACTCAAGCCCCTTGTTAATTAGTGTAAGATGTTTTACGAAATAAAACTTAGCAAAGATTTGGGGAGGTACCCATATAGACCTCAGACTTCCTTCCTGCAAAACAAGACGTCGGAAGTTATTCCTGAAACCCAATGTGGATTCCAAGAAGTAAAATCGCGTTTTCCTCAAAAGATTACTAGTTGAGAGCGAGCCGCAGGGACGATTACTACGCGACTTTGAGCCTTCCCTGCGAGGAGAGGTCATCGAGAGGAAAGGGAAAATCAGCGGAAGGTGCGAACCCACGCCGATTTAGCAAAAGATAAGGAAGGCTGTGAAGGACTGCCGACCGCAAAGAAAAACCATATCGAAAGAGTTGTTGCCGGGGGGCGAGATATTGTTCCTCGAGATCAGTGGGACATGTAAGTTTAGTTATTGAAGTGAATCGTTCATACCAGTCCAGAAAAAAACGCTCATCGAGAATTCATAAAAGTAGTTAATATTAAGAAATAATTAATTAAAAGTTAAAAGTGCGCATTTTTAGGCTTCTTGCAACTTGGTGTAGGTCCTTACAAGAGGTTTCAAGGATTTTTACTTGAGAAGCCTCATTTTTCCTATTCGCCGGAAAATTCAATCTCGTAGTAGCAATGTTCAAATTGTAAAAAATAATGTATAAAAATGCTTGTCATCTAAAGTTGATTTTTAATAAATTATTGGAATCTAAAATATTACGAACGATTACATTTTCATTCGGGCTCAATTTCTATTTTGTTACAAGTTGATCGTGGAAAATCTTGAAAGCTAAAGACGCGAGAATCATTAAAAAATTACAATTCATACAAAACCAGGAGTTATCTTAAGAGGATATACGGGAATGAAAAACATTTCCTGGAAGAGGGAGAGCGCAATTTTCCCACGATACGTCATTTATATCATCATTAACTCGGAAATTTACAAAATGAAAGGCAGTCAGAAACTTATTAATACAAAATAATACTTATTTCTCCGAGAAAAATTTTTCTCGGGCTTATTTACGAGCTCCTTATAGATAAGTTGTACATTTTTAGAAATGAGGATGAATATTACAACTATTAATTAATAAAGAATAATGCGAAAAGCACTTACACCTCTACCATAATACATAATTTATCTCAGCTAGCATGGTTTAGGTCCTTTAGGTCATCATCAGGTGCACTATTAATTAAGACAGGAATTAAAGAAAGACGTATTTTTTCGAAGGTAGGAAGTAACTTATACATATGAAAAGATAACATTGCTAACATGATAAATACAAAATTCTCCGAAATTCCTTCCTATTTCTTTCTTAAAATAGTAAAAAAATATTCCTTCGATTTATTTTACATGTAATGCCTTTCCTTTAATATAATTTGGAAATTTCTCTTTTAATCATTTCTCATTCACACGCGATCGTACACAATTCATTTTTCTTTTTATCGCTAGTTAGCGTCATTTTAATTTCTAATAATTTATACACCTTTTGTGCATCGTTATCTTTTAATAGTATTCTTTTTTACTGTACCACTGAATTACTTCAACTTAAAAACAGACTTTGTAATGGATTTTTCAGCATATACTCGCGCGATTCGTTTTAAAATAATTATGAAACGCTTTAACTAAAATTCAAATCCTGTTTTAAATTATTTTCAGATTTTATAAATAAATATAACTATATAAGCGTTTCTGATTACTTATTTTTAATTTTACAGCATAAGTTATCATAATTTTCTCGAAATGTTGTCACTGAATACTGAGACTGCGTGGATGATGAATCCACATTCGAATCACGCGCCTAGCTCGATTCAAATATCGCCTGTCTTCTTTTCGTCCTTTTGCTTTCTGCTCTTTCTTGCAGGCAAGAGAGGGTTAGTAACTCAACGAAGGCTGCTACAGATACAAATAAATCCTACGGTTACCGTAGGATACCCGTAGGTTATATTAACCCTCAGAGATTTATCAAGTGTTAGTGCAGTGAATATTGAAGAATGTATAGGTACTTACAGAGAACTTTAAGGTAGGTAGTTGAATATATTTCAAGGATTATCAGGGTACTATCGTATGATTTTGAGTATTTTTATTTCTCGTAAAATCACTTACTCAGGGTATAGAATTTTTGTATTTTGCTTCAAATATTTTCAGAGATATATTTCCGTTTCCGTAACGTATTATCTCTTTCATTTCGAAATTATCGGTAGACCAAGTTTCGCGTTTACGTTATTTCCATTTAATTTTGGAGAATATACTTCTATAAATGCTGGCGAAATACTTTATCCTAAATTTATCAGAATTATTTTTTTACAGTAAAGGCTTGCTAAATGCAATTTTTTTTCGGAAATTCGTAGTTAGA
Source organism: Sympetrum striolatum (assembly GCA_947579665.1). Classification (NCBI taxonomy): domain Eukaryota; kingdom Metazoa; phylum Arthropoda; class Insecta; order Odonata; family Libellulidae; genus Sympetrum; species Sympetrum striolatum. The sequence goes on from OX388352.1 coordinate 89,695,477, forward strand.
TTTAATTAATTTATTTATATAGTTAGATTCCTAGTTGGACGTGAAACTTTTGAATACGGCAAGTAGTCTTCTTCGAAACGTCTGCAATGCTCATTAAAGAAATTTGATTGTGATGGGCTCTTTTCCAGGGGAAACCATGCACCTTGCATTATTTTCGGTAATGATATATCAGCTACTCTCAATCAAAGACCGGCGGTGAATTCGAACGTCTTAACATCTCAATCCAATAGATTGTATCATGAGGGAACGGGAGATGCGATTTGTCCATCTATGGTTAGAGGTATCGACCACATCAGAGATCCTCGGCTCAATAAGGTACTAACCTTTTTACTAAAGTACCAGCGCATGTTTGAAGCTTTGTTTAATAATGCGTCGAATTTGCATTTAAGGGTTTAGCATTTACTTTCGAAGAGAGGCAACTGCTTGGCATCCATGGACTTATACCCCCTCGTTTCAAAACTCAAGAGGAACAGCTTGAACTATGCCTGACTAGTTTGGAAATGTATAAAGCCGATTTGGACAAATACATATATTTAGTCGGTCTGCAGGTAAATCCTCTTCCCTTTATTTCTGATAAATTATTTGTCTTTTTCCAGGTTGGATTTTATTAGTAACGGAATACAAGAGATACATTGATTTTCTTATCTCTTCTCCATTAGGATCGAAATGAAAAACTATTCTACAGGTTATTGTCCGAAAATATTGAGCAAACCATGCCAGTTGTGTATACACCAACGGTCGGTTTAGCCTGTCAAAAGTTTGGGCTAATTTATCGACGTCCCCGAGGTCTCTTCATAACAATCCACGACAAAGGTCATGTTTACGATGTCATCAGAAATTGGTAAGTTTGCGATGGATTTTCGTAGAAATTTGATAATACACTGAACTGTAAATCGGGAGTGTTTTGATGAACTGATGATTTTTATTTTTAGGCCTGTTGCTGATGTAAGGGCGACTGTAGTTACAGATGGAGAAAGGATATTGGGACTTGGAGATTTGGGTGCCTCTGGCATGGGTATCCCTGTAGGAAAGTTGGCTCTATACACAGCATTAGCAGGCATAAAGCCTCACCAGTGCCTTCCAGTTACCCTTGATGTGGGAACAAATAATCAGGTGAGTTTTTTTATTTTTAATCTCTCTTCCATATAATTACTATCATTTTCTCACATCTTATATAACATATAGAACTGAAATTTACAAATTTAATAAAAGTTAGATATTATTTAATTTTATCTGCTGCCATATTTAAGGTGAAAATTAATTCATTTTCCCTCTACAATTTATTATGCTATGAATTTATATGTACCTGCTTTCCAATCTTCATCTGAGAAATTGTCTTGACTTTCAGAGCCTTCTGCTAGATCCTCTTTATATGGGATTGCGTCATAAGAGGAGGACAGGAGCTGAATATGATGAGTTTATTGATGAATTCATGGAAGCTATTGTTGCCCGATATGGCCAGAACACACTCATTCAGGTACTTAGTGATTTAAAAGTATATTTATATTAAGCATTATGATTTTATGATTTCTGAAGTTAAATTCAAGTGCTCATGAGTCAGATTCACTCTCATAGTTCGACCGATTTTGAAGAATGTTGCCATGTTTCACTTAAAATATATAAATGATGCACTAAAAATTCCATGTAAAATAAAATGGAAATGCATATAATAGGATTCAGGGTATGCACATCCATCTGAAGTAATATGTTATTTGAAATATTATTGATAACTGTGTAATTGTCTTTAGTAAGTTTTATAAGTACTGCTGATATGATAAATGTTTAACAATCATTTGAAATGAATCTACTAACATTCAGAGAGTAATAACCAGCTTTAGCAAAAAGTGAATTTATCTTTTACAATCTTAGGTAATTTATAGGGAAACATTAATGATTCCTTTTTAATTTTTAGATAACTGTTAGTCATATATATTCCTACAAAAGATGGAGGTGTATAGCCACATAACCTGCTATGAAAGTGTATTTGAGGTATAGACAAATAATTTTTGTTTTATTGATGTATACCTTGGAAATTCCTATATTTAACAGAGAATGATGCAGTGTAAGGAATAATCTTTGGGACCTTATATTGCTTCAGATAGCAAAAGAAATTGCGAGCAGAAATATAATTTATATATAGGTTAAATGTATATTGGTGAAGTTAACTAGGATTTGTCTTAAATAAATTGTAAGAAATCGATTTTTGTTTTAAACTGGTTTCATAAAATATATAATTTTGATGAAATACATCATATGATTTATATTACTGTATGATTCAATAATTCTATAAATCACTTGCAGTTGTTATAATTTCTTCTTAATTTTCAATCAATCAATCAAGAATGGACTATCCAAAATCATTGTTTGGTTCTTCAAACAAGGTGGTGAATCTATATGGACAGTGAATTGTGCATGAAATCTAAGTTTTCTTTTAAAATTTTGCAATAAACGTACGTAGTAATTAAGATGACTAGCCACAATTTGATCAGTTTAAGGGGGTAACACCATACAAGTATCTGATGAATTCAAAATTTATCGTGTTTTGTGAGTTTAGAGCAAATAAAGCTGCACACTTTTCATGCAACACATTCATTTGCTTAAATATAGAAGTGGCAGTTATAAAAGTTATTACAATCTTTTTTCTCTATGACTATGTTCTCTCTGCCATGCCAATGGATTGATCACGAAATTCATCATCGTCACACAACTGACACCTTTGAGGCTCTAAGCAACCTTCAACTTACTCTAATCAGATCAAAAATGTTCCAAGAATACTGAGTGCATCCTAAGCCATTTTAACACATTGTGTGCTAATTATGCTAAGCAAACTCCTCACATTGTCACCAGACTCATAACATATGGAGATTTAACTACATTTTTGTAGTTTAATTTCACCTACTGTGACACCAATGCACAAATTTATGTAATAGTCATTAGATATGACTATTAAGCATTTTGAATATATGTAGTTATAAGGCTCACATTATTTTCCAGTTTATTCTGTATTCTAGTAGTACATCCATATTAAGAACATTAATTTTGCTCATCCCTAGTCCTTTTTTATATGATGACTCCCTATTTAATCACACCTACTTTTTTCTACTTGTACTGCTTGGGACAAGACGATGCATATCTTTTTATGATTTTTTACTCTATTTTATAATTTTTGTGGATTTTATTGGTACGATTATTTATTTTCTCACATAGCTTAAAAATTCCATCTAATTTTGTTTTTCTCTATTATATTTGCAATTTGAATGTTACAAAATATTAAATATAAACCAGAAAGGTTACAAATAAACTTCAGCTATATCATTTGTAAGAAAAATATTTTTTGGTTTATTCGTATTTTTAATTTTTCTTGAAATATTATCCATTTGGATGAGTTATTTTCTTACTAGTGCAAAATTTTGAGCAATGTAATCTTTATTTGAGCCATTCATAAGCATACTTTAATTATGTAATGTATCAATGTCATATAGTCCTCCTCTTCGAATCATTTTATAGTTTTTAGCTACATTTATTTATTGTGCTAGGATATTGCATTGCATTGATTGTGTGAAAGATTCATGCAATCAAAATTCAGCCGTTTTGGTGTATGACTAATATAAACTTCTATGAAAATTCATGTAACGTAGCTCTAATTTTACCTTAAACATTAAAATCTAGTGACACCAATGAGGTCTTGTAGACTTGGAATAAAAGAAGATGGTTATATGATATTAGAAGATGAACCCTATGAGTAACATTCAACAAATTGAATATTTATGGAGTATTTATAGCTCCTCAAACTACCCATACCTGCACTTTTCAGTGATATTCTCTGAGTATAAACTTGATATCTACACTCATTCATTTTCCAGTTTGAAGATTTTGGCAACCACAATGCTTTCCGCTTCTTGGCGAAGTACCGTAATCAATACTGCACTTTCAATGATGACATCCAAGGTACTGCTTCAGTTGCTGTATCTGGACTTATTACTTCTCAGAAAGTCACAGGAAAGCGCTTGTCAGAACATAAGATCCTCTTCCTTGGTGCCGGTGAAGTAAGTAATATTATTCTTTACAATCAACATTTATATCAGCTCGTAATGGAACTCATATTGTACTCATTAGTTTTTATGAGCTCCTGTTCTGTGAAGACTCAGGTTTATGAATCCATCATTTGGAAATTGTACATTTTTTCTTAGAATAAATCAAATTCTTGTTAATGGTAATGAAAGATATGAAATATCCTAAATGAATGATAATATCATATCTATTATATATAGTAGCTTATATGATTAAAATATTTAGTCAAATTTCTCAGCTGTTCACTTTTACTTTAAAATATTCTTCCAGGTTTCTATTTTAGTTCTTTCTGTAATATTTTTCTGAGATACATTAAAGTATCAGAGCATAATTACATTTTATTTATTGTCTCGAAGTATAGGTATGACATTCTTGACCAACTACCACGTGGAAGGAATGAATACAGGAAGTTTAGTTTACCTGTATTATTTTATTCAGAACATCAACTCCTGTTTACTTGATCTATGTTCAGTTTGAAATTCAATAATATCCTCAGTTATTGACATAGATAAAACTTATCAAAGTTGATGCATGGCAGTATTTCCAGCACTATCACTTTTATGATACTGAAAATAAACTTGTCCCTTGAATAAGATTCAAATCATTTGTTCTAATCTTTTCTTAACAGGCAGCCTGCTTCAACCTGTGAACATTAATGTCAAAAAGTAAATCTATTTTTTTGCTCCTGAGATGCAGACTGACTCCTCTCATTTGCCCCTTCTCTCCTTTTTAGGAAGCAAAGAGTGATTTATTTACTTACTTATGAAGTCCTAATATTATTGCTACCTATCATTATCTCTTTCCATAGGCTGCTATTGGTATAGCAAATCTCTGTGTTAAAGCTATGGAAGTTGAAGGCACATCTGTGAAAGAGGCTAGAGATAAGATATGGATGGTAGACATTGACGGTCTTCTGGCTAAGGGTCGTCCTGAAGGAAGGCTTGAAGGTAACCTTCTGCTAGTAACAAACTCTATTAAACCTTCTGTTCTCTGTTTTATAAATCAAGTTTTAGTACTCTTATTTTGGAACTGGAGCACAGCTATTTTCCTTGTCTTATTTGAAGTCCAGCTACTTATCTTGCTTTAATTTTAGAGAGCTCATCAAAAATTACAGTAGTTTGAAAATTGAAGCTCATTTTCTGCAGGTTCATTTCTAAGCAGAAAGTAATTATCATCCTCCAGTTTTGCAAAAGGTACATAAATGATATGATTAGTAAATATGATATTTACGTCCAGTCAAAGAATTTTCTTATATTCATGATAAACTCCTCATGTAAGCGATATAAAGCCGTGATGAATTCAACAGTAAACTTTTCAAAGGTTGTAAATAATAGTGGAAAAATGATATATGGAAGTTTTAATGTATTAAACATGAAATTCCAGACTATTTAAAATCTCTTTTGATAAATAATAGGAACTTGGAATACTTACAATTTAAACTGTTAGAAGTCATCATCAGGTTGCTAAGGCCCCTCAGATAGTTTGTTTGAAATAAATTAATTAATTTTTCAGGTGATAAGGCAAATTATGCCAAAGATCACAAAGTGATGAAAGATCTTCTAGAAATTGTGAAAGAAGTGAAGCCTTCAGTTATGATTGGCAAGTATTGATTTATAAACCACTAATTAGAAGTAAACAATCAATGTGTAGAATACCTTCATTTGTACATTATGATAACATTCTTTGCAATATGCTTATGCATTCGCTTTTAAAATCCATGAATTTAATTATGCAAAAGAACCTGCAACACTCAGAAATGTCGTTTGAGAGTGACTGTTCAAAAATATGAGGGTTGTAAATTTTGTAAATTTAATTAATTTTTTAAATTATAAATTCTCTTTGTTTTTAAGAAACCAGCTTGTCTCTCTCATCATAAATATGCTCTTTGATACTTCTATTGCTATATCGTAGAGAAGTTTATAAGTAACTGATTATACATTTAGCCAAAGGAGCTGAGTGTTCTTTGTTTTTCAGTCCTCTGTAGAATAATTATGGTTTTTAAATTTTGTAAACTAAAAATTTGTTATATTTTTAAGTCTAAAATTCAGGAAAAGAAGTAATTAATCAATCTCTTAAAGTTTTGCTGAGTATTGTAGTTTGTACAGATTAAAAAAAAATTTAACTCAGTATCATTACTTAAAAAATTGAACTCGGTACCATTGCTATCCTGGTTGTAATACTTTCATTTTCAATTTTTCATATTTTTTAGTGGATGTAGTTGATTTTAAACATTAAAATGCATGTTTCAGGTGCCTCTGCCGCTGGCGGAGCCTTTAAACCTGAAATTTTGCAAGAGATGGCAAAACTTAATAAGCGTCCGATCATATTTGCACTGAGTAATCCAACAAGCAAAGCTGAATGTACTGCTCAACAAGCCTATGAAAACACTGAAGTATGTATCTATATTACTTTATTGAATAATTTTCCTGATTTTTCCCTTTTATATTTAATTAATCTGGGGTATATAAAAAAATTTTGAGTTAGGCCAAGGAAAGTGGAAGTAAGGTTTATGTAAGTATCTTAGGAGAAAAGAGTTATGTAGTTGAGACATCACTACTGTTAAATGTGAACATTTATCAATAATTGAACCCTAGGCTGTGGGAAACGTACCTCTACATTCATGTAGCATGGCCGTAGAATACATGTACTAATTTTCCTTTCCTGTTCTTTCCCTTTCCTATTTTTATGACCCTGTCTCTCAATAAGACAGCTGCACGCTCACTCCTTTCTATCCTCAAAAAATGGAATGGAATTTCAAATACAGGGTGAATCCAATATTAGAAATGCATTGTGTACAACTTCTATTAAATTTCTGTTACCTTTTACTTGAAGTTTTGATTGTATTGGAGTGCATTCCTTACAACTTTCCCATTTGTGATTATTATTGCTTTATATGGATTCCTCATATAATAATCATTTCTTTAAAGGCATTCCACTTTTAAAAGGATTTTTATATTATAAAAATAAAATACTTCAAATAATACTTCTTGTTCAAAAGAATAAAACAGATAAAATCCGAAGGAAATTAATTCCCTTTATTAATAACTTTGCAAATTATACACTAAATAGAGAACATACAACATGTTTCAATGCTTAAGCATCATTTTCAAGTGATGAAGCAGCCACTAGCAATGCATATTTCAACCAAAAAGGGAAAGGGGGGAGAGAACAGAAGTAAAAGAAGGGCAGGATTCGCAAAGAAACATTAACTAGGTGGACAAAGAGAAGGGTAGGTTTAACTTTAATAATTTGTATTAGTTTCTGAAGCCAGCAGCATTATTTATCACAGGTAAACGGATATCCCTCGGACTCGATCAATTGTTTGCTAGAAAATAAACTAAAAAAAACTGGCCATAAGGAAGATTTACTCTACTCGAAAAATCTCTGTTCCTCAATTCTAGAGAAAACTAAGTTTCTTGCTTAAATAAAAAATAGTCAGTAATCTAAAAATAACATCTGCAAACTATATGATATCAAAACAATCAGCAAGTGGCAAGGAAAATCAAATTTTGACTACTAATTCATTAAATGTTCCTTAAAGAATATATAAATCATTGGAAATCACTGCCTTATCAACAAAATAACAAAAAGTTCTCAGTAATAACCACTGACCACACCCTAAGAGGAAAGCCTAAGACATAGATTATAAGGGTGCACTACCTGCTGGAACTTTTTTGCGCCTCCAATTCTCTCTATTTTTTTTCTCCCCCACACAGATGTCACAAAAACATGCCTCCTTCAGCAGAAGGTTTAATCAGTTTCTTTTCAGCTTTAAATAAGAGATCATTACTCATTAATTCACTTTGTGTTTGTTACATGTATAATAAAAGTTTGGCTTTGAGGGAAGCATTGATTTATGTATATGTATATATATATATTTGCATTTGTATATGTATGTATATATATAATTTGCACCACTGTGTTGTACATAGTAATCCAAACTAGTAAGTTTCTTGCTGCCAACAACGAATTTGCTAAATATGTCCTTATAACTTGTACCCTTCTAAATTTTATTTTTAAGATGTCATCAACCATCACCTTTTGAAGTTGTTTGTCAGAAGGAAATTATGTTAGATGAGTGGCATGATAAACTGTGAATATTCATGTTTTATCTTTTTATCTAATTTTATATGCAGTTGATGTAATTCTCATTAATATAAAGTCCTAATGAAAACACCTTCGCTTGAGTTTGATTTAAAATCAGCTTTTAATTTGAAAAATTTTGCTTCAATTTTCTCAGGTTAATCTTTACCACCAGCTCGCGAAAGTTCTTTTGCCAAATTTTGTAACTTGACTCCAACTTAATTTTTTTACCCTCATTCTTTATTTTTAAGTCACAGAATTTTACTTTAAAGTTTATAAGTTAGTGTACATTTAAATTTGGGTCCATTTTTCAAAAGCTGCTACATAAATATTTTATCCCTTATGCTCTTTTATCTTGTAGGGTCGTTGTATATTTGCTAGTGGTTCACCTTTCCCTCCGGTTGAGTATAATGGCAAAAAATACTACACAGGTCAGGGTAATAATGCGTACGTGTTTCCGGGAGTTGCTTTGGGTGTCATTTGCACAGGAATTCACCACATTGGCGAGGAATTATTTCTGATAGCATCTCAGGTATGTATATTCACTATGTTTTGAGAATCAAAGTATCTAATTTTGCTCCAAGTCTTTGAAAATTAGCACATATGCTATCTCAAAGATTTTCTTTACTCTCACTGCAACGTCTTATATTTAATTGCTCAGTTGCTGCTCATATTCAGATACGAGTGTGGTAAAGATGATGGAAATGAAATCTGACTTAATATGAGTGATTTCACTTAAGTGAAAAATATTGGTATGACCCTTTTTGGGCAGGTTTTCTCTAAGGGAAAGTTAGCTACCCAGAAAGTGACATGGATTCAAATCACATTCATGTTCCTATTTTTCAGCTCTGTTTAGCCATGAGCATGGTAGTCAAAGTATATTATTTATAAGTTCTATTGATATTAAAGGTGGGAATTACAAATATCTATGTATGAAGCTTGCATTCTAATTAACTTACATCAATTTCCTCTTCTCACTTTATTTATGAATAGATGTACATCATAGGCAGAAATCTTATATAGTTGTTCGAATTTACCTGAATAACATTTATAAAATGAAAACGAACTTCATGGCTCAATTTTGCAGTTTTAGTTAAAATCTTATTTTTAGACTCACAATCAGTAGCATTTTATATAAGATATGTCTATTTTATCCTCTGCTGTTGTTTTTTAGGCTGTTTCTGATGTTGTAACAGAATCAGATTTAGAGAAAGGAAATGTTTATCCTCCTCTGGGAAAGATCAGAGAGTGCTCAACATATATTGCTATCAAAATTGCAGAGTATGCTTATGAAAAAGGTATGTATATCACTATATCTTAAGGAAAATTATATATTATAAACTCCATTTAAATCATTCTCTGTAAATGAATTAGTCCGTGAGGATATAACACATTTCAACTATCTATTCAAGTACATAGTAGTAACATTGTTAAAAGTGCTTCGATAGCTAAGGTCATTTTGCTTGTGAGCTATGGGAATCAAACCCAGGACTTCTTTCACCATTACCAAATGTGCTATCTACTTGGCTATCCGGGAGCCTCTATCTATTCAAATTCTATTTAATGCTCTTAGTTGATTCCTTTAACTAATATGCAGCTTGATTAATATTAGAAGTCAATATAATATACGAGTAAAGTTTCTTGCATTCTGCAAGCATATTGATGGTTCAAATTTCAAGTCGATATCATATTGAGAAGGACCTCAAAAGAATAAAAAGGGATTGAAAATATTCTTAAAATTCGCTGGAATTTATTTTAAATAGGAGAAATTCACACTTTCCTATTGTCAAACTCACCCACTTTTGGTGACACTTTTATAAATATGTATAAAGATGTGCGTTTTCTGGGACCTTAATGATTTTGAATTCCCTATCCTACAGGGATGTAGTTGAAAATATTTTCAAAACTGTGTCATAAGTAATTGGAAATTCCCACCAGACGTTTCAAATAGTAGAGATGCCTAGTGTTGAACCCAGGATCTTTTGGAAGATGCGACTACATATAACACACTAGTAGAAATAAAACTTATTTGATTCAAATTTTGAAGTTGATATCATACCGGGAAGGTCCAAAATTAAGACTATGTTATCCATATCTGAAATTCATAGAGTAATGTAAATGGCTCCCTGGGATCGAACCAAGGACTATCAGGGAAACTTTAACAAGGTATATAAAATGTATTTATGATCCCTCTTCACATGCCATGTTTAAAGTTTTTATGTTAAAGGGAAAGGGTTAAAAAATTCTCAAAATTCATAGCGATTTCTAATTTTAGAGACTCCTGATGTTGAACCCAGGACCTATTGGCAGATGTGAAAACACAATTCTTACTTGGTAGGACTGGATCTTATTTAATGCAAAGTTTGAAGTTGCTATCATTCATGGAAGGACCTAAAATAGGATTCTGTTATCCCCATAAGAAATACATTGAGGAATATAAATGATGCTCTGGGATTGAACCCAGGACCATCAGCAAATCCTTAAACAACATGCATAAAATATCTACCTGCTGCGTTTAAAGTTTCTATGTTATCAGGGAAGGTTTCAAAAAATGTTAAAAATCGTCGCAATGCATTTTAAATAGGATAAAATTTTCCCTAGCCTAGCATTGAACCAAGGATAATTTTTGTAGATATCTTTATGGTTTTTGTTCAGATAAGCACAGCTGCCAGAGCTCCCTCAAATTGCAACTCTCTAATTTGCCGGGAACTGTGTCAAAAAAACTTTAGAAAATGCCCTTATGGAAAAAATAGGAATTTTAGGGCCTTCTGGCATTAAACTCATGACACTTAGGTTCAAAATCGCATTTACTTCTGGCAGTTACATGCCATGGCCATTACCTCATAAAAATATCAAGTCAGTGTTACTTGTGGAACATGGTTAGAATTTTGATCGATATATATATATATATATATATATATATATATATCTATTATATATAGATGCTTCTCCGGATTCATTCATATATCATATATTCATATATATATATATATATAGAGAGAGGATACAAAGTCACAGGCTAAACCACTAGCGTCAATGGCTTGAAATTTTTACGACATATTGGCCATAACGTATAACCTCCAGAAAAATTGCGATTTTGAACCTCAGTGTCATGGGTTCGATTCCAGAGGGCCCCAAAGTCGCGATTTTCCCCATAAGATTACATGGCGGGGATTTTCGAAAATTTTTTTGAGGCACTTCCCGGAAAAGCAGAGAGTTGAAACTCGAGGGACCGCTAAATGCCGTGCATAGCCAACGAAAATCAGAAAGACATCTTCGAATATTGTCCTTGGTTCGATGCTAGGCCGGGGCAAAAATCGGCCGTTTAAAATGCATTGCGGCGATTTTTAAGATTTTTTTTGGATCCTTTCCCGATAACATGGATTATTGAAACTCAGCACGTCGATAGATATCATGAATTTATTTCATTTTTTACATATTACATATAATTTTACATATTAGCTTATGGTCCTTGGTTCGATCCCAGAGGACCATTTGCACTTCCCAATGCTTTTCTTACGGAGATAACGGAAACAAATTTTAGGTACTTCCCGGCACGATATCAACTTCAAACTTTGCATGTACAAAGATCAAGTCCATACAAATCAAACAGTGCATTCACAGCTATCAAAGAGTCCTGGGTTCGACACCAGGTGTCTCTGCAATCAGAAGTTAATCCGATTTTTAGGAATTATTTTGAAACCTTTGCCAATAATATAGAAACTTCAAATTCGGCATATAGATAGAAATCATAAAGAACTTTCAGAAAAATTTTTTAGATTTCCAAGATCGTCCTTGGTTCGAATCCAGAGAGCCATTTAAATTCGTAAAAATTAGAACGTTTTTTGAGGCAGTTGTAGCCCATATTTCTGCTTGAATTTTCACACATCGTTAGAGATGGTGATGTTCTATTGTGCTACATAGTAAGTTCACAGTAAAGACCTGGGTTTGATGCCGGACGATGGAATTTAGGTAAATTTTAAGAAAAATTTCAATCTTTTTTTTTCTTTTGATGGCCGTCCGGATATGATGCCGACATGAAAATAGTGTTGTCGATCTGCTTGCAGTATGCAAGCAACATTTTACTCGTATATATATATATATATATACGAGTAAAATGTAGCTTGCATACTGCAAGCAGATCGGCAACACTAATTTCATATCGGCATCATATCGGGACGGTCCTCAAAAGAAAAAAAGAGGATTTAATTTTTTCTTAAAATTCGCTGAAATTTCATCGTCTGGCATCGAAGCCGGGTCTTACTGGTAAACCTACTATGAAACACAATAGAAGATCACCATCTCTAACTATGTGTGAAAATTCAAGCAGAAATATTGGCTATAACTGCCTCAAAAACGTTATAATTTTCACGAATGTCGATGCCTTTCGGGACTCGAACCAAGGACGATCGTGGAAATCTAAAACATGTTTCTGGAAGTTATTTATGATCTCTATCTATATGCCGAAATTCAAGTTTCTATTTTATTGGAAAAGGTTTCAAAATAATTCCTAAATATCGGATCAACTTCTGATTTCAGAGACACCTGGTGTCGAACCCAGGACGTATTGCAAGCTTTGAATGCACAGTTTGATTTGTAAAGACTTGCTCTTGTATCATGCAAAGTTTGAAGTTGATAGCATGCCGGAAAGTACCTTAATTTTGTTTCCGTTATCTCCGTAAGAAATGCATTGAGAAGTGCAAATGACCCCCTGGGATCGAACCAAGGACCATCAGCGAACATTTGAATTTCGATTATGAAATATATTTATAATATCTATCCACGTGCCAATTTTCAAGTATCCATGTTATCGGGAAAGGATCCAAAAAAAATCTTCAAAATTGCCGCAATGCATTTTAAACGGCCGATTTTTGCCCCGACGTAGCATCGAACCATGGACCATATTTGGCGATGTCTTTTTCATTTTCGTTGGATAATGACGGCTTCTAGCGATCCCTCGAATTTCATTTCTCTCCTTTTCCGGGAAGTGCCTCAAAAAATTTTTCGAAAATCCCTGCCATGTAATCTTATGGGGAAAATCGGGACTTTGGGGACTTCTAGAATCGAACCCATGACACCGAGGTTCAAAGTCGGCTTTTTCCTGGAGGTTACACCTCATGGCCATAACGTCGTAAAAATTTCAAGTCAATGACGCTTTTGGTTTAGCCTGTGAATTTGTATCCTATCTGGGTATCTGGGTATCTGGGTATCTGGGTATATATATGAATGAATCCGGAGAAGCATCTATATATAATAGATATATATATATATATATATTTATTTTCGTCTGACATCGAAGCAGGGTCTTCCTGGTGAACTTACTTTGCAGCACAACAGAAGATCACCATCTCTAACTATATGTGAAAGATCAAGCAGAAGTATTAGCTACAACTGCCTCAAACGACATCCTACTTTTTCCTTAAATTCCTTATGTGAGAAATTTTAATCTAGTCTGGCATCAAACCCAGGAACAGCATGGTCTTATCTAAATTTTTTTCTTAAACCGAGGCTTAATATTCACCTTCTGTCTAAGCAAGAACTTCCTATTATTTTGATAAGTGCATCAAAGTAAATAATGAAAACTACCTCAATGTATGTAAATGGGGGATATATTTACCGCCTGGCTTCATACCCGGGTCTTCCTGGCGATACTTTCTATGCAGAACAACAGAAGATCATTTGCATCCTCCTAGCATCAAATGTAAATTTTTATTGCATAACCTAACAGTGAAACAGAATGTGGTTACATTTCTTGTGATATGATTCCATAATTATTAACTGTTTAAATCGTTTTTCATTAAATAAGGCAGCTCCATATAAATTAGATATTTTTACTTTCTCCATATAGGTAGTATTGAGTAAGTATTGTTTTCATGAAAAAAATCGACTTCGAGATTTCAACGGAAATACATGTTTTGGGGTCCCTATAACATGTTTTGACCATTTTTAAATGATGTCTGTGTGTGCGTTTGTGGGCACTCTACCGTAAAAACCATTAGTCGTATCAATACCAAACTTCATATATAGCACTGTGGTGGGTGCTGTCAGAGTTGATTAGTTTTTCGAGTAAATCAAGTAACCGAAAGTCGAGCTTTTTTCTTCAAAGTAAATTTCCGTTTTTTCAAAATATCTCAATAAATATGATATTTAGGTATATTATACTCTATTCTTTTATCTATAGAAGTTTTGTAAAATGTAATTTACTATAACTTTTGTATGAAACATATTTTTGTATCACTGATTGTATATGAGTTATTCGTGAAATACTGATAAACCGGAAGTTGCTGATTATGTACTTTGTGGGTGCTCTAACATGAAAAGTGTTTGTTTTATCAACACCAAATTTCATATATAGCACTTTGCTTGGTGTCCTTAGAGTTGATTAGTTTTTTTTAGTAAATCGGTTAACCGGAAGTCGAGCTTTATTTTTCGAAGCTCGTTTCTGTATTTGCCAAATTCCTCCATTAATCTGATATTTAGGTATATACTGTTATCTTCAAAGGTTACAACAAATGTGTTTTTCTGCAAGTTTTATTTGAAAAAATTATCGATATCAACCACCGTTTAGGAGTAATATCATAATTAACCAATTTTCTGGTTATTGCGACATATTTACGTTAAAATGTCGTTTTCATTTATACCATTTCATAATAGTGTTATATTCAACATGCTTACTATATTTCCTCAAAGTTTTATTTGGAAGTTGATTTGGAATTTAAAACATGCATATTTATTTTAAAATAATTCTTCAGTTATAATGGTTTCTTATCGTTATTGATTACTCTTCACAAGAACAATAAAGTTCGCTACTATGGGTTTCTTTACATGGCAAACAATGCAATGCAATGCGTCTATCGCTCAGTCTCTTGCCATAGATTGAGCTTTGGCTGATTGATAATAATTAAAAGGTTTTATTCTTTGATATTTTTCTCCATTTGTCTTCTTTATTGGCTTTCTTTTATGTATATTAATAATTTTCGTCATTCAATGTTACTTTTTAAGTATCCACTGTTTAAATGTGTTGTATTTATTTTTGTTAATAGTTTGTGTCGCTTGTATGTTGTTTTGCTCTTCATTCATATTTTGATTTCGTTTCCATTGCCCATTATATTGAGTTGGATATATAATCAGTTTTGTGATTCATCCTGTAGTGGTGCTTGTAGTAGACTCAAAAGGCCAATTTCACCATTTTTCATTGAACATGTCCCGAAAAACATTATTTATAATGTTTGTGACGTAAAAGTTAATATGATATAAATTAATCACTTATATATCTTCCAAGTTTAGATTGAATAGAGAGTTTGAAAATACTGTTGTAGATAAGTATTTACATCTTATATATGGAGAAAGTCATGTGCTGGCCACATCAGATTTTTTAAGGTGCTGTTCCTCTAATGCCAATTTTCCTATTTATTTTGTCAGGTCTTGCATCAACTTATCCAGAGCCAAAAGATAAGCGTGCTTTTGTGGAAAGTAAAATGTACGACTATCATTATGACAGTTCAGCTATGCCTGAAGTATATGAATGGCCTCAACTTCCAGGACTTAGAGGTTAATGTATTCTACACAAATCTTTCCATTCTCGAGGGTATGTGGCGAAAAATATCCTTAAGGCTCATTACAATCTGCAGTAAGTTCTATGAAAAATAGATTAGAAGAAGTGTGATTTATAGAAGGCATGGATGAAGCATCCACTATAGGGAGAGTATAAACATATGGTCCTTTCCCTTACTTGTACTACTTATATTTTCTTCCTTATTATCTTCTAAAAGTCAGTTTGAATGGTTATTGCTTTAATTCACCAAGTCAGCCCTGCCATTGTTTTGTTATTTATTAAGTATTAAAGAAATGACAGATATCTGCAGAGGTACTTTATGTTTACTCTAAACTGTGGTTTTAAAAAAGCCTTGCAGTTTTAGGGTAAATAATATGGAATTGTGATAACTATGGAAAAAAATTATTGTTATTGATGAATGATTTGTCCAATCAAGATTGCCAAAATACCTAGTCTGACTGATTAAGTATATCTTTATCACTCCTACAAAGTAGATTAGAGTGAGGTAAAATGTGATTTAAAACTATCCAGTGATAAGGTCATGAAATATAATTTAATCATCTATATCAAATTTTAGTATTGCTTTTAGCAAACAATGAATATTGTTTATCAATTAATGTTTACAGTTCTAACTACTTAATAATATGGAATCTTTAATGTTTTCACATGTTTTCTGAAATGTTATTTCTTAAAGGTTAGTTCCTACATGTTTTGTATAAATAATGATCACTTTATTTAATTATGTATTTATTTGATTTGTCTCTTGATGTCTGCTGGCTGACTCAGGGGCAAGTAATTTATTACTTAGGAAATGGAAATTAAGCTTTTTTCTAATTTACATTTCTTACAATTATATGATAATGTTACTATATGCTGCCTATCTTTCACAAAGTGACATTGAACACCAATGGGGAATGTCCACTTATATATGAACCATTTATGTTCATAAAACCTACAGCTGATTTTATAATTATGATAATCAAAAAATCAGTATTGAGATACTTTTAGTAATTTATTGTGTGGTGGTGTTTTGATTGTAGATTAGATTGTCCTGTTTATCTTTAGATTGTAATCTATTTTTTTAGTATTTTTAAAAATGTTTAGAGATACCAACATTATCATGAAATACCGTATTTTTCGCCATATAAGACGCTCCAGAATATAAGACACACCCAATTTTAAAGGAGGAAAATCTAGAAAAAAAAAGATTCTGAACCAAATACTGTAATTAAATATTTTATATCAACTGTATGAAGTAAACAGCAGTTTAAGAACAATTTGACGTCAACCATGTAACAAGCCATGGCCTTTCATAAGACCGCGGCGGCATTTCACTCCGCAGATTCTCATTCTGTTTCCAGTCGATCCGTTCGGATTGCGGAGCGCTGAGACAAACTGTCTATTCATCGTAAAAGATGCACCAACTTTTCCACCCCAGTTTTGGGGAAGAAAAAGTGTCTTATACGGCGAAAAATACGGTAGTTATAAAATGGTTATTATTTCAGTTTCAGCACATTATGAAGTACTTTATGGGAAATCTATTCCAATAGTGGAAATTCCAGTATTATTCCTAATAGTTACTTTTGAAATATTGCCTCATGAACTTATTTGGTTCTTCCGAGTAAATTAATTATTGCAGATTCTTCAGGATCCTCTTTGGCTGCCTTCTGAATGATTTATTAAATTTAAACTTCAATATTGCTGTTAAAAGCAGTATTATTTATACAATGATATATCGCTCAACCAAAAATTTCAGTGCACTTTTTCAATTGTATGGTAATGATCTGAATTTTATTTATCTTTTTAGTTATTTATTTATTACATCATTATTTTATACCTGAAAGACTTTGCAACCATAGTATTTTATCTAGACTTTTTAAGCATGAGGCCAACAATTGTTAGCTCTGTTACCTAATAGTTACCTTACTCTGAAGGAAGAATATGATTGCAGAGAACTAACATTAATATCATAATAATAATTGTAAAAATCTTAGCAACATTCCTTCTTTTTCTCAAGAATGCTTTCGATATCCTATACTTTGAAAATTCTCTATAATTTGGCTGATTTTATTTTCCCTCTGGCACTATTACAGATATTATCATACAGTAAATTTTAAGTAATTTTTTTGCATATCATAAATCAGTTGAAGTTCAGAAAAGCATAATTTCCATTAATAAAAAACATTTTCTCGATAATATCCATGCTCTCGCCAAATCAATTTGGAGCTTAAGAACTATTGTATCCAGAGTAATATTTGATAACTGCAAACTACAACAAATGGATTCAGTTTCATGTCTGATAAATGTATTTAAATTGGACTATTCTTCAATGTACTATGATGAACATATCTTTGAAAAATGCTGTAAATAATTGTAGTGATCAGCTTTTAGACTGATACTCTCAGAGTTTTCATTGCATAGAAATATCCATTATACATTCTTGTGACAGGTCATTTAGATCCATTATTTTGTATCAATCATTGTTGTTATCATTATATTTACATTATTTAAATCCAATATGAGTTTACCTGTTGTTATATTTCTCATCGTCATCATTTGATTTGTTTTGTTAGTTTCTTGTCAAAAATTTAATTATTTTCATATAAAATATCCTGCAATAATTAAAGCCTTTCTTTAGGGAATCCCTCTCACACCCTGTACTCCTTTCCATTTTAAGGTAATAACTTACTGCTGCTAATTGAAGTAATTCTTAAGAAGGGATAATTTGTCACAGAAATAGTAATTGCTTTTAAGTAACTTCATAAATACAAATATTATCCCACCCAAGTCTTCTACTACTGCTTCAGATACTCGATAAAACTTAGATTTTAATTCACAAATGTTTGGTCGAGGGCATAAATCAGCTGTAGGAAGTAATTTATTTGAAAATATAATATAACAACCACCAATGGATTGGTTCTTTTGAATGGCTAATCATTTTTGTAAGCATTTAATGGATTTTTGATACCAACACCATGTCATTGTGAATGAATTGGCCTGTTTTAGTTAATATGATAACTGATTGAAATTTTCATTTCATAAGTTTCAGATGGTGTACCTTATTGTACTTATTGCCTATCTGGAAATATGCTCTACATGATATTTTTATCATTATTTATTATTACTGTTGTCATATTGAAACTTAAATTCATTTACTGGAAAATTATATTTTCATCCACGTTACAGCATTTCAGCAAAGTAGATGCACTGCAATTTTAAAATTTTGTTTATATTTACTTTACATTTTGATGTGATAAGCATGATTCTAGCCCTAATATACTGGTATTAACAACATTCTAGTCGAAATTAAAATTTAATGTAGAATCAATATATTGATGCCCTTACATTTTTCTTGTCTAATTTTGTGTGTGAATCTTATTTATTATTTAATTCTAAATAAGATTTCTCGGTTCATTACAACTCTGAGAATATTCATCCAGGTAAATGAGGGCATATCATCTTATGCTATTATTTTACGACCCATATTCTTTTCTTATGAATCATAATTACAAAGCATGGTTTACTTATGTAACTCACATTTAATTGTTTAATCATCACTGAGTAAGCAGTATTCTTAACTCATGATGTTTAAAATTTTGTTAATAACTTCTTTCATGCTTTTCTTAAAAGAATGAGTGATATCATGAATAAGCTGTTTTAGTCATATTTGAGTTAAATGTAAAACACAGTTTGATGGAGATTTGACCCATGCATCATTGTGATGTCTTCAGTATGTACACTTATCTGTGCAAGTCCCAATTGTTGTATATTTTTAAAAATGTATTGTACTGATTGTCAATAATGTATACAAAACACTATTTAGGCATGGGAAATGGTTGATTCTTGGTTTTATTATAACCGAACAATCTTACCTTAAGTATTATATGAAGATCAAATTCTAAAAGTGTCCAGGATTTCCTTTCATAAAATTTAAACATTTCTAATTTTTACATTTGTTGATTTGTAATCTTCAGTATTAGTATAATAAAAGTGAAATGGTATTGGTCTCTATATTTTTGTAAACTTGACTGTTACTGTTTCCAATACCAAAATTGGGAAGAAACATCATGTTTTGTTTTTCACTGTCAGATATGAATCCATCATTGATGATTTTTGCATACCTATTTGTTATTGATATCACAATAAATGTCATGAAATCATTTATTTGTATTATTCAAAACACAGATTAGGTGACTCAAGAATGACCATTTGAACCATTACATTCTGTAGGCTGTTTCTGGGGAGCTCAGATTTGAGTATTTTGTTAAATCACTTTGAAATTTGACTTCAGTTGAGTGTTTTTTTTAAGGGAAAAATGAATGCTAGAGACAAACCATTGATGGGAACATGCTATCCAATAAAACATATCTCTTCAAATAAAATTTCTGAACAATTTAGAAGGATGCATGCTTTTCTACATTCCAACATATTGTCCATGAAAATGAATTTATAGTAAAGCTATACAAATATTGTTATGAGGTGAATCAATTGAAATTGATTTTTTTAATCATTGATATTGAAAGGCAGAAAAGCCATTGCCTGATGCTAGGACGAAGCAAAAATCTGTTATTTAAATACATTGGGGTTGTTTTTCATAATTTTTTTTAAGCACTTATCGAAATGATAAGATGTTCTTGCTTAGCTAGAAGATTTATATGAAGACCCGGTATAAGAAAAAAAATTAGATATTAATGTACTCTGTTTCTGGGTTCGATGTCAGAGCACATTAATATATCTCACATAGAGAATATAAGGGAAAAGTAGGACATTGTTTGAGACATTTGCAGCCAATATATCTGCTTGAGTTTTCACACATTGTTAGAAATGGTGGTCTTCTGTTGTGCTGAATGGAAAGTATCACCAGGAAGACCCGGATTCGATGCCAGACGGTAAATATATCTCCCATTTAAAACATATTGGTTGAATTTTCATAATTCTTTTGGACTCTTTGATTCTTTATTTTTATATAAGAAAACATAACATATATTTCCGTCAACTTAAGGAAGGTAATGAATGAAGGAGGGAGTTATGAAAAAACAGCCATAAATTAAAAAAGAAATTGTCATGCTTAAAAGACGGGTTTATCAACTTAAAAAAATCTGATGTGGCCAGCACATGACTTTCTCCATATATAAGATGTAAATATTTATCTACGACAGTATTTTCGATATTTTCAATCTAAACTTGGAAGATATATAAGTGATTAATTTATATCATATTATCTTTTAAGTCACAAACATTATAAATAATGTTTTTCGGGACATATTCGATGAAAAACGATGAAATAGCCTTTTGCCTCAGCGCCCAGAGCGCCCACAACGTACATAATCAGAAACTTCCAGTTTATCAGTATTTCACAAATAACTAATACACAATCAGTGATACAAAAATATGTTTCAATCAAAAGTTATAGTAAATAATATTTTCTAAAAATTTAATAAATAATAGTATATACCTAAATATCATATTTATGGAGATATTTTGAAAACCGGAAATGAGCTTTGAAGAATGAAGCTCGACTTCTGGTTCACCAATTTACTCCAAAAACTAATCAACTCTGACAGCACACACCACAGTACTATATATGAAGTTTGGTATTGATACGACTAATAGTTTTTACGTTAGAGCGCCCACAAGCACAGACACAAATACATACACACACATACACACAGACATTATTCTGAAAATGGTCAAACGTGTTCTAGGGACCCCAAAACGTGTATTTCCGTTGAAATCTCAAAGTCGATTTTTTTCATGAAAACAATACTTTCTCTTTACTATATATATGGAGAAAGTAAAAAAGGCAAAAAAAAAGGAGAGAGGAAAACAAAAGGAAAAACATTTCAAACTATGATAGGCACACTTAAATCACAATAATATCTCAAACAAATGCTTCTCGTAAATCATAACTCCTGCTTTCTTTGGAAGGGAACGTGGACTTACATTCTTACTTTAACTTCTTAAAATAACATTTCAATTAATAATTAGCTCATTTCTCATGTATCTTAACGAAATGTGAATCACTTTTATTTAAAAAGAAGTCTGATGTGAGAGGAAAAAAAGGCACTCAGCGTCTGAATAAACGAACATGGTAAATTCCAGTTGCACAGAGAAGCGCGTCTTTAAACCTAAGATCCCATTTGCTACACAAATGTTTGCCTCCCAAAGGACTATAAATTCACAACTTTAATCCAAACTTAAGAAATACCTGAGAAATTGCATTCGTTGAAAGTAAAAAAGTGTATTTTTTAAGTCAATCCAATAGATATAATTTAATAATAATTACCAGGTAGGTATTTATGGTAAATATGAAGGTACATGACATACTTTGACAATGGAATTCCAATCGCTCCAATTCATTTAACTTATAATATCTCTACGGTAGAAGTTTTATATAATTCATTTTAGTCTAAGTCAGAATTTTACAAACCTTTTTTTCCGCACGGACCTCCGGTGTTTTTTTTTAATTTTCCGTGGACCCCGCAGTTAGCCTTATATTGAATTTTACTATTCTTTCAAACTTCAAACATAGGCACAATGCTCCTCTCCATGATAGGGATATTTGTTCTTCTCTTCTTAATTTAGTTAATATTTTAAAGTCATTCATAAAGTAATTCTATTTCTTTACATTTTTTTATTTGTACATTTTGGTGTTTTGAATAATATTATGCCAAATCAAAAATTATCCACCCATGTTCCCTTTATATCCAATCAAGAGCTTCAGAAAAAAAATTCTAATTGATCATTTTCCCACAAATGTAATGTTCCCCATAAGATATGCGGTCACGGCAGCCACAATTTATCTACATTTTCCTGAATGTATATTATTTCATAGTGAGCCTATTTTATATGATTTGTTGTAACATTTTGGAGAAATTTGCCTATCTTCTCTTTGGAGATCTTAGAGGCATTGTAGTTTTACTCATCAGAATCAGATATTTAGTCAATCAGATTCACTCAAGGATCCAGTATACATATTTGTATACATTTTTACTTTTATCTGAACAATTTTAGGCAAATTTTGCCCATATTATTACATAGCAGCAACTACTTAGTCATAACAGTAAAGAAAAAAGAACGTATATGTTTATTGTAAATTATGAGAATTTATGCTAAATCTTTCTTACACAGCACACATATATTTTAGTTAACTAGCATAGATATGCCTGACAATACCAGCAGATATAGGAATGTAAGTAAAATCCAAAGTTTTCATCAGAGCAACAAGCATAAAAAGAGCATGAAATTTGTAAATAAATATTAAGCATAAGCATTTGTAATTAATATTATAAGCAGGAACAATCTAGTCATAAATTATGAATATTCAATACATAATTCTTCACTATTAAAAGTTAACAAAATTTATGATCTGGGTATCACTTTTGACATTAAGTTAGATTTTCAGACATATATGAAGGAGATAACTCTAAAAGCCTATAAGTCTTCATTTTAAGAACTAGCAGGGATTTCAGGAACATAAATTGCATAAATATTCTATACTCAACCCTAGTTTGCCCAATTATGGAATACTGCTCTGTTTTTTGGTCTCCATATTACAAGGAGCATATTCACAACATTGAAAAAATTCAAAATAAGTTTCTGCGCTCCATAGCGTACAAATTTAAACTGTATCCCAATGATCCATTGATTTACAATATAAAGTGTGATGAAATTAGGTCTTTATCAAACCTTAAGACTTTGGAATCTTGAAGAACCCAGGCTGGATTGATTTTTGTACATAAAGTCATTAATGACAAGGTGAACTGTAGTAATTTACTACTGCTGGTTGACTTCCATGTTCCAGCAAGAGCTACAGGAAGTAATAAAATCTTCTCGATTCCTCATCTAAGAAAGAATTATACTTATTTCCTCCTAATATACAGAATTCTTAAGGGATGCCAAAACAATTTGTAATGAAAAAGACATTCACAACATCTCAACTGATAGCTTTAAAAAAATATCCAATCCTAGTTAGAGGTTTACTATTCTTTAATAAGATCTCTTACATGCTTTGTAATGTATCGGTCTAAGTATACTATATGTATTGTAATCTTGGTTAATTCATTGATACTAATGGGCTTTACCTATATTAAATGTCATATTATCGTCACATTAATTGTGAATTATTTTTTGAATGTTTTACTTTCCATTTCTTTGTTTACAAATTCTGTTTCCACAATTTAAATTTAGTTGAATTTATATATTTTGAAATTCTTCTGTCTACATAATACATTTATATAGTTTATTATTGTTTATATGTAACTGGGATCTGCCCATAAAAATTAATTAAATAAATATTACCCATCTGATCTTTATTTTCAAAATATTATCATTGATTTGGCAGAAAATATTGAGTATATGTGCTTGTTGCTTATAATAAATATATCATTAATATATCTCTAATAGAATTAAGACAATAAACATTCAACACATACAGCTCATCATTTCAAGAACAGCTTAAGAAATTCTTTATAATCTAAATTCGTAGTTTTCTTAAAATAATAGAAAATCTAATAATGCTGTATCAACAAAAATTATGGCTATTCAAGGAGTGAAAATTATATAATTAGGAATTATTAGAAATTACAGGATTTTGAAAGAAAATCATAACAGTCCCAAAGATTTATGAAGTTTAATTCTAACCAAGATTGTACAGTGTTCGTCAGATAATTATGAGCCTAAAATATTAATTTTCACAGCTTTATTATTAATATAATGGAAGGAAGAAAAATCAATGGGTTATATAGGCAACATGGATACAAAACTTGTGATGTTTCCTCAATTAGAATTATGTACTAAAAACAATAATAAGAAACATAGCAATAAAAATTTCAGAACAGGAATAAAGTAACTTTACTTCTTTTCAACCTATACTGCAGATGGAAATAAGATGGAATAAATAATTTTTAAAAGAAATACTTTATCAAAGTAGCCAAGCATCACATGAAGCTTTGGATTGAAGATTGCAGGAAAATGGATTTAGATGGTTTGTTAAAGAAGCTATTTATATTTGATGTATTCAGATTTTATCTTACAGAGAAAAGCTAGAATTGCAGAATTGCAAAACAGAAATCCCAGCTATAGAAGGAGGATTAATATCACAACTAATGCCATTGGGCGTTTCTACTGACAAGCTATTTGCTTCAAGACACAAAGATCGGAAGAAATACATGTCTGATGCAACTGAATGTGAAGTTTCAAATCCTGGATGAATAAAAATGTAGACCTTCAAAAGTGCGCTAAGTAAGCGAGTAAAGACACAGCAAATGAAGAGACTTCCAAAAAAGTCTTTTAACAAATGAGACATACTCAGTAATTTGAAAAAAATACGAATTGATTACTTGGTACTGGATATAAAAGTCAAGAGTTTGATTTTAAGTAAGCTGCGAATGCAAAGTGGTGTTTTTTCTCAGACAGAAGTTATTATGATTAAAATTGAGGAATAAGTTTTTAATTTATTTTGTAAATTTATGAGAGACCTAAAATAGAAGTATTTTGATAAACAGCCACTTTTTCTTGAGCATTATTTTCATTATAAATGCAAATAAAATTTATAATTAATTTTGTGTATCACCTGAAAGGTTCAGAGCTCCAAGCAATAAAATAACAAAATTAGGATTTTTTTCACCTACATTTTCTTCTTTAAATTATGAAGCACATAATACTGTGATCACAGGTAAAGCTGATTAATATGGTAATTATTTTTGAGCATTGCCAAGGAGGATTTGCTTGGGGCTCATGAATAATTACTTTTTGTTTTTTTTCTTTTGTGCCATAATTCAAGAAGTACCGTATTTGACGGCGTATAAGACGCACCGGCATATAAGACGCACCCTCATTAAGTTGGCCACTCACAAGGAAAAAAATCTGATGTGGCCAGCACATGACTTTCTCCATATATAAGATGTAAATATTTATCTACGACAGTATTTTCGAACTCTATATTCAATCTGAACTTAGAAGGTGAGTGATTAATTTATATCATATTATCTTTTACGTCACAAAAATTTTAAATAATGTTTTTCGGGACATGTTCGCTGAAAAAAGATGAAATGGCCTTTCGCCCCAGTGCCCAGAGCACCCACAACGTACATAATCAGTAACTTCCGGTTTTTCAGTATTTCACAAATAACTCCTACACAATCAGTGATACAAAAATATGATTCATACAAAAGTTATAGTAAACTTTATTTTCAAAAACGTTTATAAATAATAGTTTATACCTAAATTTCTTTTTATGGAGATATTTTGAAAAAAGGAAATGATCTTTGAAGAATGAAGCTCGACTTTCGGAGAACCGATTTACTCCAAAAGCTAATCAACTCTAACGACACGCATCAAAATACTATTTATGAAATTTGGAGTTGATCCAACTAATAATTTTTATGTTAGAGGGCCCACAAAGTACATAATCAGCTACTTCCGGTTTATCAGTATTTCACGAATAACTCCTAATCAACCGGTGATACAAAAATATGTTAAATACAAAAGTTACAGTAAAACACATTATCTAAAACGTTTATAAGTAATAAAATATACCTATATATCATATTTATGGAGATATTTTGAAAACCGGAAATGAGCTTTGATGAATGAAGCTCGACTTCCGTTTAACCGTTTTACTCCAAAAACTGATCAACTCTGACAGCACACACCACAGTACTATATATGAATTTTGGTATTGATACGACTAATAGTTTTCATGTTAGAGCGCCCACTATCACACACACACATACACACACACACACATACACACAGACATCATTCCGAAAATTGTCAAAATGTGTTCTAGGGACCCTAAAACATGTACTTCCATTGAAATCTCGAAGTCAATTTTTTTCATGAAAACAATACTTTCTCTATACTTCGTATATGGAGAAAGTAAAAAGCTTTAATAGTCCGTGCGAAAGCGCGGTACCACAATAACTTAAAATGTAGTTTCTTTTAGTTGTCACGTTTCGTAAAAGCCAAATATTAACACAATCATTGAATGAATTATGAAATAGGTAGTATATACCATATGGGCTAAAAATAGCATTTACTATTGAAAGTTAGCCTGTGGAGGTTGAACCTTCATATATAAGACGCAGGGAAATTTTTCGAGACATAATTTAGGAAAAAAGGTGCGTCTTATATGCCATCAAATACGGTATATGAAAAGGACTAGTTTTTAAAGGGTATTTTAGTTCTTTTACATAAGTATCACTACCAACAGTTCAAAGATTATTAAATTAAATTAACTTCAACATGAATCATAATCACTTTCAACAATTTTATATTTTTACGGAAAAATTACTGGGCAACATCTAAAACAAACTCAGGCTAATGATAAGAGGATCAAATAGGTGACATAAGGGAAGACAATTACAATATCTTTATTTTCATTTAAAGTCTCAAAGTAATGGTAGTACATGATAAGCATAAAATATGATAGTCTCACAAAAAAGCCAATTATTCTTTATATAATTATAGTCTACAGAATGCTATCTATGTTTAACATAATTGATGTTTAAATAACTTCTGGAAATAACGATACTAACAATATACTATCAAGTTAGCCAAACAAAATAAGCATTACGTAATTGGTACGATTGGTATGTACAGCTTCAAAGAAGCATGAGAGCATCTTAAGTATTGGAAATACATATAAAGGTAATGTTTTTCATAAGTCAAGGCTAACGCTAGAGGAAGGTTATTTCTACTACACATATAACTAAAGATGTCCAATAAACTAAAAGAATAAATTATACACAGTTAAAATTGATAAAAAAATTGTCATAAAAATTAAATATATACATGCAATCAAGTTAGCTTAACAAAATACATATTACGGAATTGCTACAATCGGCATGTACATACAACTTAAAAGATGCATGAGAGAATCTTAAGAATCCTAAAAAATTTCTGAAACTCTCCTTGGTGGTGGTGTGGTTAGCATTCTAGGTACGCTATCACTCTGACCAAAGGGCTCAAATCCCAGCTGATTGGACTTTTCTGACCAGGCATTGGCCTTGTTTGTTCATTGCTGTTGCCTTAGTGAAGCACCTCCTGACAAATTCAGGACTCACCAGTAGTGACAACAGCATCTAAGACGAAAAATAAAATTAAAGGATTGTCTTATGAGAATAATTGAAACATATACAGTGTATGTTATGAGAAAGTATGTGGAAGGGACAGAGAAAAGGATAAGTTTTCAATATCAAGCAAATTATGAAATGCAGATCTTAATCTTATTAAAGGAATCATTCACATGCAAAATTTTTAGAGTGATCTCAGATTTTCATGATAGTACATATGTATTTCTTAGGGAAATCATTGTTAAGAAGATCACTCTTAGAATTAACCTTTTATCACCAAACACTAACCATACCCAAGGTGTCATTCTACCCCTCTTTAGTCACCTTGGACAATACCTTATCCACTAAGAACTATGCTAGCTTCCACTGAGGCTGGCAAAATTTAGTTAAACATGGAAAAAATAACAACAAATTCTATCACAGGAAGAATTTTTATTTATTATCTAAAGTAAAGGCAAAATAAAATCTCCCTTCAAGATTAAAGAGTTGATTTACAAAATATAAAGTGAAGTAAAGAATAAGCAGAAACAAAACAAAGAAAAGTCACAAGAATTTGACCATTGCAAAGCTTAGGAAAGTGGCATATTACACATCACTATTAGAGAGAAAAAAATTTAAGCAAAATTAATCAAATGTTATCATAACTATATAGAAGTTATTAAAAAAGTAATTTGATTTCAAATCTAAACTCTAGAAAATTCCTTTCAAACAACCACTCAAATCAATATACCAAAAGTGCATATCTGCTATCTCAAAAAGTAGTAGATTGGGAAATGCAAAACAGAGTTAATGACCAATACGTTGAATTAAGAATCAAATAAATAATGCATTAAAATATTAAGTACCAATCCATTTAAGATTGATCTAAAACTTAAAGAGCCATTATATCGGATTATTTCAAAGTTTTTAACAAACTTTCATCAACTTTTAAATCATGCTATTCCAATCATCCTATGTTAATTCTCGTATGAGCGATTGTTAAAATAATCTCATCAAAAGAAAACACTAGCCAGTTCCTTCAGACATTGAGATATCCAAACAGTTTCCATTTATTTTTTAATTGTTTATCTTTGGGAAATAAAACTTTAAGATGGTTAAATTTTTAAATTAATTACATGTTTGGAAAATTCTGTAATTATGTTTAACTATCAGATATTATTAATTAAAGTAAATTCGGTAACCAGAAACAGTTTAACTAAAAGAGCTGGTAGCTTAAGTTATTTTCAAGCTTTAATTATAATTTGTGGCTGACCACCTAGAAGTTGGATGTAAGATGTGGAGGAGGCAGTGACTTCTAGAGGCCTGCATAAAGGAGACTGGATGGACCGTGAAAAGTGGAAGTTGAGAAGCGGGAGACGACAGCAGTCGTAAAAAAACGTGTATATATTATTATAATTTGTGCAAATTGAATTATTCCCAATTCGGATACTCAACGGTCTCTTAATTAAAGTACCATTCGACACTATCGATAATATTATCAAGAGTTCAACTCCAAGCTAATGAAGAATACCTTGGTTACACGAGGTTACATTCTGCTACATTTGGCGCATAAATTCAGATTTAGAAATTTAATTATTGGACTGCTTTCACGAGTTAATTACAAATTTTACAATTACATTAAATGGCAAAAACTGTTGAAGTATATTGCTTGTGATATTTTCTGTGGTCCAATTTTTAAATAAGTTCCAATTGTATCTTCCATTTAATTATTGTATTTAAGAAGTATGAGACATCAGGTTATTCCAAGATTAACAACAAAGACTATTTATAACCTTGGTTTTAGTAAACATAAAAAAATCACCATAGTGATGTAGCAACATGTATGGCAAATTGGGGTTGACTCTCCACCATTATCACAGCGGAATCGACTCATCGGCAAATTGAAGTGAGCTGCTGCAAATATCTGAAAAAACTTAAATACTTGATCTTTTGATTCCATTAAATACATGACTGTAAAGTGAGTAAAGTCATCAACAAATATTAGGATAAATTCTTTGTCATCATAGGATATGGGACTAATGGGCCTCATCACGTCACTATGAACTAGTTCCAATGGTCGAGTTGTCTTGTTTCTTGGAGTATTGTATGGAAGTTTTGTTTGTCTTCCTTCCAGGCACACACTACAAATATCCTTTTCCTTTTCTGTAATGGTCAACCCATCAACAAGCTTCTCCATTTTCTTCATGTTTTCATAGCTGAGATGTGCCAATCTTCTGTGCCAAAGTATAGCACTTGAAGTTGCTGCGCTTATTAGGGCATTTTCATTTTCTTCTTTTTCCTGTAATATTAACTCTACTTCATAGAGCTTTTTCTTCCTATATCCAATACCAAGTAGAGTTCCTGGTTGGTAAATTTTCCCAGTTCCATTCTTGAAAACTATTTCATGGCCTTTCATATCTAACTGAGACACTGAAATTAAATTAATGTCTATATCAGGCACTATCAGCACATCGTGAAGAGTTATATTTTTCCAGTTTCCTTCCACATTTGCCTTAACCTTTAGATCTCCTTTTGTTTCAGCTATTAGGTAGCTATTTTTCTTAGCTACCTTTATTTTTATTGGTGATTCTACCTTGCGGACATTGAAGGCCTTACCTTTAAGCAGGTAAGATGCTCTGATGCTCCAGAATCAATAAACCATTTGTTCTTCAAATCACCATCATGAATATTTTGTGCTCACAGTCAGTATTGGTTCCTCCTCCACAATTTGTCGAGTTATGAAACTATAATTTGCTTTCCTTTCAGTTGAGTTTTCATTTTCTTTTCTTTCTTGATCAGCAGTGTCAGCCAGATGTCCCCTACCACTAAAGTGTTTGAATGATTGTTGAGGCTTTCTGCATTGAGCCCTTGCATGGCCTGCAATTCCACAATTATGACAGGTAAAACGAAAGGCTGGTGATTTATTACCAGACTGTAGGAAATCATTCCTTCATTTAAACCCTTTTACTTGTTCATTTCCTTGAAGATTATTTTTATTTCCTGACTTATATCCACTAGCATATTTTCCTTTTGACTGGACAGCAAAAACAGATGGCGGGTCAATAGAATTGGGCTTGTGTTTCCTTGTTTCTCGCTTCACTTCCTCATCTATTAGACGACCTTTGACAAAAGGCAATGTTAATTCTTCACATCGTACAGTCTCAAGTGCAGTAAAAACTGCATAATACTCTTGCGGCATGGTTAATAGTAGGTGATAGATAATATAATTTTCTTCCATTGTTTTTCCTGCTGCCTTTAAATATCTGACAGATTGATCAAACTTGAGGAGATGAGCTTCCAATTTTTCTTGCTTTGGATTAAACTTCATGCAGAGCAATTTCTTCATTAATTGTATTTGATTAGTTATACTTTTCCTTTCGAATGTTGTCTGCAGGGCTTCCCACGCTTCAAACGCTGTGTCTTTATCTTTAATGTATTCCAAGTGAGTGTCAGACAATTTTTGCACAATGAGACATTTACATTTCTTTCTCTTTTGTTCTATTTCAGCCTTTCCTTTTTGCTTCCTTTCTTTTTCAGCTTCACTGTCTCCATAAGATGCAACAAAAGGTGCTAGCTTGGTTGACAATGGCTCCTTAACATATTCCATTAAGTTTTTCTCATCTAAGATGTCTAATTTCCATCCAACATTTCCAGTTACTATAGTTAGTTCCATCGAATAATGGTACGTAGTATCTGATGCCTCCATCCTCAGCCATTTCCATTCCAGATTTTCAAATTTTCCAAATTAGATCACAGAGCACTGGGCTCATAACCTGTTGAACTATATTGCTTGTGGTATCTACTGTGGTCCAATTTGTAAATAAGTTCCAATTTTATCTTCCTTTTAATTATTTTATTTAAGAAGTTAGAGACATCAGGTTATTCCAATATTAACAACAAAGACTATTTATAACCTTGGTTTTAGTAAACATAAACAAATCACCATAGTGATGTAGCAACATGTATGGCAAATTGGCATTTAAAAAACCAACCATTAATATTTTAGAGGTTATTTAAAATCAATTAAAGCTTTGATTCCGTCATTGTCAATTGTCAGAAATTAACTTCTGGAAAGAACTCCATTCTTCAAATATCATTCAATTGATATTACAGATTAAAAATTTTAAATGATCAAGGAATATTTAAGAAAGAATGCAAGATGATTTACCGTAGTTGCTTCGATTCAGTTTTAATTGTAAATTAAGATTTTTACCAAATCTAATCTGTAACTTCCGTAACTTGATAAGCTGCACTTTATAAATTGATAAGTTAAATAACTGCAATTCAGTTACCGTCTGTTAACCTGATTGTTAAACATTATAAGCAAATTATTTTTTCCATCTGTCAATAGCTTCTAATGAAACATTAATAATGATGCCATTAACAATTCTCTCCCTATTAACGATAACGTATTACTTTAACTTTTACATGGACGACTTATTGACATCTTTTGGTATGGCTTCTATCAATATTTACTTTTGAACTATGTATTTACCAACAATAAAAGTACGTTTTCAGGAGAAAAAAAATTTGGAAGGCTAACCTCATCGCATATTCAGTCTCTTACATTCAGTGGCAGATCTAGGGTCGAGCTATGGGGGGGCTTGAGAGTTAGGTTTAAAGATTCATTTTCTATTTATCGATTTTTGTAAGAAATTTTATAAAATTAAAATCCTGGGTGGGTATAGCCCAATTAAGTAATCCAGATATTGAGTGTCACAAAAAATGTTCACTTATCACCAGAAAACGTTCACTTTCAACCACAATAATTCATACACGTCTAACGTCGCACACCGCTTTACATTCTTCTCTCCTCTCCTTATTTGATATGGTTGTTGCAACCAATATCCATTTAAATTCTAATGAGTGATTGGTGGTTATTCTCATTTAGATTATAGCTGTAATACATATTATCACAAACGATTTCTCATCATCTAATCCATACAACATGGCTTAATTCAAATTTATCCATGTGTTTATTTTCTTTGTAAAACTTTCCATCCGCATATTTTCTAACTAAAAATATCAGACATGGACACTTGCAAAATTGTTTAGGAATATCTGATGCTTACATTAAAGCAATTCATTGAATTGAAGCAATTAATCTCTTGGTTGTTGATAATAATAATTAGTTAATGCCATCTCTTGAGGAAAATTGGAACCTTGGTTTATAAACTTCGCCACTACTGCCATCTCTTGAGGGAAATTCGAACTTCTGTTTATAAACTTCGTCACTAATGCCATCTCTTGAGGAAAATTGGAACTTTGGTTTATAAACTTCGCCCCTAATGCCATCTCTTGAGGGAAATTCGAACTTCTGTTTATAAACTTCGTCACTAATGCCATCTCTTGAGGAAAATTGGAACTTTTGTTTATAAACTTCGACACTAATTCCATCTCTTGAGGGAAATTCGAACTTCTGTTTATAAACTTCGTCACTAATGCCATCTCTTGAGGAAAATTGGAACTTTTGTTTATAAACTTCGACACTAATTCCATCTCTTGAGGGAAATAGGAACTTTTGACGAAATTTAATAAGAAGGAAAATTAAAGATTACGACAAGGAAATTAAAAAAAATATTTCGGAAAAATGCAATTCTAGCATTTAAGTTAATCAATTGATAATTAATTTTTAAAGAAGTGTGAACATTTTTTGTGAACTCTAAAAATGCGGCGGGGAAAGTACTAGCGGGCGGGGGCAACGGGATGACAAGCGTTCATTTGTTCGGGTTTTGCCCTCCGCAGCCTTTCTCCGACATTATGTAGTGGAGGCGGTTCGATCGGTTCTAGTGAATAAACTGAATAAATAAGGAAGAAGTGGTTGAGCCTCTAGAAAAACAGCCATATTTTGAATTTCCACTGTTAACGTAAATCGACTCGCGTGGTCTGGTGGTATTCTATCTTTCTCTGCGTTTGTATAACTTGAAGATGAAGCTTCGTTGCGTTGTAGCGGGGTTTAAATCTTCGAGCGAGCAACCAGAAATAAGATTTTTCTGTTTTCCCAGTCCGAAGCAAATGTAAGTAATTTAAAATGTGGGTTTTGCCTAAGCAAAAGTTGCATAGGGCTTGGAAAACTTGGGTAAGAATATATGATTAAGGAATTGAATCCCGAATACACTCGGCTGTATTTAATTTTGCTGTTTGAATATTGAACTAGTATTTGTATAATTTCATTAACTGTTAGTGATATATATTAAGTTAAACAGTGTTTCGTGATATCGGAGTCACCCCAGCGTTTTACAGAATGCAGAGTAATTTGAAAGAAAGGAGTGTTCTTCGATATGTTTTTAAATGGCATACATTAGTATGAAATATTTGGGAAATATGGTGATAAACAATTTTCGTTCAATGTAACTTGAATTTTATGAACTAATGACTGTTAAGAAGTTCCACAGAACGGACATGTTGATAGTCAACATGAAATAGTGAAATTTCGATGTGTACCATTTTGGGGAAGAAGAAAGTTAATTATTGAAGGGTTTCCAGTTTCAATTATTTCTCCGTTCATATGGTCAACAAAATGAAAATAATTTGGAATAATTGTAGAATTTATAATTTTCGGAATAGTTTTAAATCAATCCAAATATCATAACATCTCTCAGAGACATTCACGGCGTAAAACTGGTAATACCTCTCAAAGGCTTCTCATAGCTGTTTTTATGAGACTTTTCAAGATCATTTTTCATACGGCCACAAACAAGCGTAATATTTGATATTGCCTTTACTGCCGCATGAATTAAGTAATTTGAGCATTTCAAAAATTATGTATATATCACGATTCGAAAGTTATAATAATTTGGAAAGGGGTAGATATTAATATATGTTACTGCTCGAGAGTTCCAAACAATTTTGACTAACTTAATATTCATTGGTAACTTCTTTCATTCTTAAGTAACAAGCAAATTTGTAGCATATATTTCATTCCACCTTCTTCCTTAAAGAATAAATGTAAAAACTTTTGATCAATTAAAGCCTTTTTTCTTTTAAAAACTAGAATTGGAAAGGTCGTGAGATTAGCGCTTAGAGAAAGGAAATGTAATAAAAATTCTCATTCTTCTCTTCAGTCAACCATCGGAATAGATGGACTGTCGTTGGGCCTAGCTTTTTTTTAGTCTATACCCTTATTTTCTTTAGTGAAATGTGAGACTTTTCATATAAACGTCAATGTTTGATAATCAAATTGGTGTATAAATCGTTTGGTTTGACAATTTTAGTGTTAGTTGGCAGTTTGTGCGAATATATTGGCGACTTTACGTATATTACGTTGTACTATTTTCTGAATTTAGCCGTTTTCGTGACCTGACTGCTGGTGTGATTAGTGACAGTTTTTGTTAATGTAATGTTTGTGTTAATAAACAATAAAATAGTATGGCCTATTTTCCTGTTTTTACTTTGTTTTCCTGCTGAAGAGCGAAATGGGATGTGATGTGTGTGAAATGTGTTAACAAGTATTATTGATTATATAGTCATCCAGCTGATAAGACACTTAGAATGTTTCCTTTTATTAATATTTATCGAGGCTTCAAATACCTCGGAGATGTCACCAAAGGTCACTGAAACATCTCCAATATATCCTATGAGACGTATCTGAAGAAGACATAGAGACAGATCTTCGTGATGTGACTGAGAACTTTTCGAGACATCTTTTTAGACATTTGAGATATCTCTGAGATGTGTTTCTGCTATGTGTGAATCTAATGTTAAAATTTACAATTTTCTTTACTGTTTGAAGTAGTGATAAGAGAGAGAGTTAAGTATATCTGTAATCATTTAGTGGCTGAGAAGAAGTAAGAGCATGGTTTCATACCTTATGAGTCATCTTTCATTTTCTTTTGACTATAGGTAACTGCTTTTAGTAAATTATCATGTGTATGAACATTGGAATGTATTTACATGGACGTTTTCTTGATCTTCTTGAAAGTGATACGAACTGAATAATCAGTTGTGCTTAATGTGCTTGTTGATGGTAATGCTTGTTAATTCTTTCTCACTTCTAAAGCTTACGAATGGTAATATGCATGCTTTCAAGTCAGGCCATTCTCTAGATTTACATCATATGTCTTTGATCAATCAGTGGCTGAGCAAATTGAATGTCAGCTAAGAGCATGGTTTCATAACTTATGGGTTATCTGTCATTTTCTCATGAGTTTATGTGAGTGCTTTAAGTAAATTAACATATCTATGAACATAGAAATGTATTTCAGCAAAGTCTAAAGTCTTTATTTGTGTTTATATGGACTATTTCTTGATCTCCCTGAAAGGGATATTAACTGAATAATCAGTTATGCCTAAAGATGGTTGTGTATCTTAATCCTTAATTGCTTTTGAAACTTACAAATTGTAATAATGCATGCTTTCAGGTCAGATTATTCTCCAAGTTCATATTTATTATCAAGCTAAAGCCAGTGGGAGCAGGCAAGGGAAATTGGCTTGCAATTCATCTTCTGCTTATCTGTTAATTGTAGGCATTTTCCCTGAGCCATTTCAGTTGAGGATAGTGGTTGGGTTTAGTTAGGGATAGGTTCTTAGGTTTAATGAATGCTCATTTGGTAGGGTTACCTTATATGCGTGTTTGGGTAAATGTGTGTATTATATGTGTGTTCGTTTAAATATTGTATATTAGGGTGTCTAGTTATTGTGCAATCTTTAGGTTTAGTGACCTCTCCGTGGAGCACCACCTTTACGTGGTGGAGGGGATTGAGTGCTTCTGTGAAGCTATGGGCTATGCTGGTGGTTGTAAGAGTTAACACTTAGGTCTCTCATACCAGATAGGTCATTGCCGAGGAGCCAGACTAAGAGTGTTCCTTATTTTAAGGTATTCTTATTCTATATTCTAAGGTAACTTGTGGATATAACTTTTCATGTGGACAAATAAAAGTGACTTAATCAGAAGTGCTGTTTAGAAAAAAAGGTAAGTGATCACTTATCTATCTTGAATTATGTTACTCTTAATTATCAATAAAGTGTTATATTATGGTTTGTAGATGTTTGCATATAGTTTTTATTTAATTTCATCTAATTCCAATGTCTTTGCATTTTGAATAGTTTTAATGCATATTTATTTCATGTTTTGTGAATTTTTTCTAATAAATGCTCACCCTTCTTCTGCTTGCAAAGTTGAAAAAATCGTGTATGTTTATGTCTTGAACAATGTATTTTTATGCTCAGAGGATTTTTTAAAGTAAATGCTTATCTTATTTTTACCTTCAAAATTATCGATATTTTCATTACCTACCACATGTTCCTGAATAATAATAAGTAATTATTCTCTCGATATAATTTCGTTGGTGTATTTTTTTTTTTTGGTCTGACTCATTTTTCATATTTATTGCATAGAATCCAGGGGACTTTTTATGCATATTGTAACTTGTTTTTTTAAAGGTAGAACTTGGTCAATAGACCTTGTGATGAGGGCGAAGGGGTGATTTGATAAAGATGAAGATGATGAGAGAGTATCGGGAGTCCCGATACTCCCTCTTCGTCGGTGTATGAAAGCCCTAGTCGATTCTTATAAGACCCGCGCGATCCGTAATAGAACGCTACAAGACGCTACGCTACGATGTAGACGAGCTACCGCGTAGCTGGGGCGGGGGATCACAAAGGCACTGCGCGGCGGCGGCGTCTAGTTTTTCGAGGGGCAGATCGTTGCCACGTGCGTTGTAATTGCCTGCGAATTTGGTTGCTGGGGAAACGATGTTCGAGGGAAATTCACGGGGTACCGGGAAATCGGCGGGCGACCGACGAAGAGGTTCGGTGTCCTATTTGGGCAGATGTGGAAAACCTTTTAAATAGAGTGTTCAATGAGAAATGGGGCTGGAGAAAGCATCAGTGTCCACGAGGGTACATACAAATATTAAAAAGGACAGGAGTCGGAGAGAGAGATTGTAGCTGCAAGAGCAGGCGTGTTATATTCTGTGCTGCTAATTACTGAAGAAGCACCACTTCAATTATTTTATTCTACTCTTAAGACATCAGGTTCGTTATTTTTTACTATTTAGTAGTCATTTGTCTGAAAAGTGTTAAAGACATAGGAAAAAATTACGGAAATTTCGTAATATCCTCTTCATTTCAGATAAATTAGAATAATTCAAGCTGAAACTGGTGAATTTTGTGTGGCAGTTTTCTTCGTCTTCCTTGTTCTTCCTTGTTGGACACTTCGTTTCACTAAAATTAAGTACAAATAGTGAATTTTAAAAGTGGTGAAAAGAATATGTATTTCCTGACTTTTTTAGGACTTTTATTGGGGCATATTATGCAAGCGGTAGTTAAGATAAAAATTTATCCTCTTCTAGATGAGTGGAAGAAGATTATATACCGATAAAGAATTGTAGGAGCTTCTTGAAGAAATTACAAACGAAATGGCAGAGGATTCCGAAGAGGAAGGAGATTCCCATACGGACGAAGTCTTACCATCTGAATCATCAACTCCAAGGGGCACACCGACGCCCAGAGAATCGCCTACACCAAGGGGCACACCAACGCCCAGAGAAACACCTACACCAAGGGTCACACCGACGCCCAGAGAATCGCCTACACCAAGGGGCACACCAACGCCCAGAGAAACACCTACACCAAGGGTCACACCGACGCCCAGAGAATCGCCTACACCAAGGGGCACACCGACGTCCAGAAAAACACCTACACCAAGGGTCACACCGACGCCCAGAGAATCGCCTACACCAAGGGGTACGCCGACTCCTGATACTCGGCCAAGCAGTCGAGCCTCTCCTGCTGCTTTTCAGGAGCCCCTAATTTAGGCAGACTTCAGCAGCAGCAGTGGAAATTTCGGAAAGTGTAGATAGGGTATGGACAAAAAATCCTTCTATTCCGGAAATGTTTGAGAAATTTCAGTTTATAGAACCGTGTGGTCCCTCAAAATCAGCCAGGGGCAATTGGACGATTCCAATGGATTTTTTATGCATTTTTTCTTCTGATATCATTAAGAAAATAATCGATCAATCAAATATGTATTTATCTCAGAAAGGAACCGCTTTAGACATAGACGTGGAAAAAATGAAGGCATTTTTGGGAATGCTGATAATAATGGGATTATTACCAGCATTCCCAAAATATTTTCCATAGGGTTCCAAGCATCAGGCATTTTTGGTCCAATGATGAAAATTTGAATATGGGAATAATTCCAAGGGAAATGACTGAGAAAAGGTTTTTGAAAATTTTATGGAACTTGCACATTAATGATAATGCCGGAATGCCGAGCAGGTATAACCCAGGATTTGATAAACTTTATTAGATTTCCCCTTTAGTAGATTATATTCACGTTAAAATCAAAGAAATGTTCAACCCCTGCAGGTGGCTCGCAGTGGACGAGTCGATGGTGAAATTCAAAGGAAGATCTCTTAAATAGTATTTACCCCTAAAGCCAATTAAAAGAGATTTTAAAATTTGGGCGATTTGTGACAGCAGGACAGGGTACGCACTTGTGTTACACATTTATTTAGATTTAGATACTTACCTCGCGAGCCGCCAGAGGCGTATGGCAGGGAGTGTAATATACCACCATTATTCATTCATCCCTATTTGCATCTGTAATTG
Source organism: Sympetrum striolatum (assembly GCA_947579665.1). Taxonomy (NCBI): domain Eukaryota; kingdom Metazoa; phylum Arthropoda; class Insecta; order Odonata; family Libellulidae; genus Sympetrum; species Sympetrum striolatum. Next base: position 89,734,795 of record OX388352.1, read on the forward strand.
CATGGGGAAAAAACGACGAATTTATAAGGGCAAGGAGGAGAGTTCCATTAGCAACTTACCTTTGGGAGAAAGGGTCGTAAAGGAGTTGGTTGAAACTTTTCAAAATAAAGGGTATGAGGTATTTTTCGATACTTCCTTTTCATCTATTAACTTAGTGAACTCATCATTGAAGAATGGTATTTTCAGCTGCGGAACTATAGACCGAATCGAAAGGGTTTCCCTGGAGATAAGCTAAAAAGAGACGCTGAACTTTCGAGAGGGGATCACGACTTTGTGCAGGCTGGGGATTTGTCAATTGTTAAATGGAAAGATAGAAGTTCCAATCCCGTTTGTGTCATTTCGTCTATGAGCAATCCTTCTCGATGTGTTGAAGTGCTTTGTACCAAAACAGATGGCTCAAGAATAAGTGTTATGTGCCCTGAAGGATCGACTCGTATAATAAATACATGGGAGGTGTTGATCTCTTTGATGGCAAATTAAATCTCAAAAACATATTTACATGGCAAATTATTCAATCTCATGAAGGAGCCGAAAATGGTGGACTCTTAGACCAAGTTGAAATGAAAATGTTTTCGAGGATTTTAGAAGAAGAAAGCATACAGAAGGCAGTTTAACTAGCATGAGAAGTTTAGGGGGAGGCAGGGTCGGAAAGAGAGGGCTTCTATAGATGTTTATCATTGCTAGGCAACTGATCTGCTTCATTAGGGTTTTATGAAGCAGATAGTAAATATCTCTTAATGGGGAAATGCAGCTCATGCATTAGCAAACGAGTTCCCCTGGAATATTGCTCGGTGAATGCAGGGAAAGGTGCTCATAAGGACAATGAGGGTCTGTCTTAGGTGGCCTTCAATTTATCAAAGAAACTTACATTATCTATTTATCATAGAAATAATTTTCATTGAAATAAATTTTTTGACAGAATCATCACCACTATGCTTCTTGTGGAGCCCTAGCTACAGAAGAGAAAATCAGAATACCAACAGAAACTTATCGAAAAATTCATCTGTCAAGAATTTTTAGATGAGGTCAAAGATATAATAATTCCAGTACAATACAAACACAATCTACAAGAGGCACAATAATGCATTATAAAGAGATAATTGCTAGAACAAATAGCTACTTTTTGCAGCTTTTTCCTTGAAGCATTAGAGAGGTGAATAGGATACGTTAGGTATGAATATATGGTGTCGATACACCACAGCAATCAGTGGCTTGTGGGGTAAAATTCTACATCTAAATCTATTGAGTAATTTTTAATTTGTTTCTCATGAAATATTTTATACAGAATTCAATATAGAACTTACAGAAATAATGGTAACTACTATCATTGGAAATTCCAGAAACCCTGAGTAATAATAATGTAAATCAGTTCATGGAAGCCATGTTTCCTCTATTTTCAATAAATAAAATTTATAGGTGTATTATTAGTGAAAGATATAGGTAATTTTTCGAAATGAAATACTAAACATTTCGAAATGCATTCGTGATCAAACTTAATTTGAAATGTGTTTATTTGTAAGGAAAGGGTTGAGGTGACTTTTCACATAAGGGCGTGCACCCAGGAAAATTCCCAAGGAAAAAGTCTGACAGGGCCAGGAATCGAACCCGGGATCTTCCAGGAGGCTGCCTTAACCATCTATGAGAGAAATGTTAATGTGCTCTGTCATCGAACCCAGGAATAGTACGGGCTTATGAATTTTTTTTTCTTAAACCAATTCTTAATATATATCTTCTAGCTGATCCAGAAGTTCCTTACATTCCGATAAGTGCATCAAAAAAATTAATGAAAAACTATCCCCATGCATTTTAAATGCGGGATTTTTGCATCGTCCTAGCATCGAACCCAGGACGTTCTCATTAGTAGTCATTAATATTTTAATAGTTCTTGACCATATCTGTAAGCTCCTTAAATTTCAATTCTCTACCTGTCCGGGAAGTATGAATTAAAAAATTTTGAAAACGCCACCATGTATCCTTATGGAGAAAATCGGGACTTTGGGGCCTTCTGGAATCGAACCCATGACACCGAGATGACACAGAGCACATTAGCATTTCTCTTATAAGGAATATAAGGGAAAAGTAGGACGTTGTTTCAGGCAGTTGCAGTTAATATTTCTACTTGAATTTTCATACATAGTTACAGATTGTGATCTTCTATGGTGCTGCATAGTAATTATGACCGAAAAGACCTGGGTTCGATGCCACACGAATAATTTGCAGCGGAAATTAAGAATATTTTCCATCCATTTTTTTTTCTTTTGAGGACTCACTCTATGTGATGCCGACAAAAAATTTGTGTTATCGATGTGCTTTCAGTATGCAAGCAACATTTTGCTCGTAATTGATATATAGATGCTTCTCCGGATTCATTCATGTATATACCCAGATAGGATACTAATTCACAGGCTAAACTACTGGCGTCATTGACTCGAAATTTTTACCACGTATTGGCCATAACGTACAACAGCCAGAAAAATTGCGATTTTGAACCTCAGTGTCATGGGTTCGATTCCAGAGGGGCTCAAAGTCCCGATTTTTCCCGTTTAAATGCATTGCTTTGATTTTCGGGATTTTTTATAAAATACTTTCGGGATAGGTAGAGTATCAAAACTCAAGGACCTATATATATGGTCATGATCTATCGAAAGCATAAATTAGTTTTACTGAAAATATCCTGGGTTCGATGCTAAGTCGAGGCAAAAATCGGCCGTTTAAAATGCATTGTGGCGATTTTTATGATTTTTTTTGGACCCTTTCCCGATGGCATGGAAACTTGAAATTCGGCATGAAGTTGGAGATCATAAATATATTTCATAATCAAATTTTTTAGATTCGCTGATGGTCCTTGGTTCGATCCCAGAGGGCCATTTAAATTCCTCAATGCATTTCTTATGGAGATAACGGAGACAAATTTTAGGTACTTCCCTGCATGATACCGATTTCAAACTTTGCACAAAATAGAATCAAGTCCTTAAAAATCATACTGTGCATTCAAAGCGTAAAAATGTTTCCTGGGTTCCACACCAGGCGTCTCTGAAATCAGTAGTTGATCCGATTTTTAAGAATTATTTTGAACCCTAACCCAATAATATAGAAACTTGAAATTGGGCATATAGATAGAGTTCATAGGTACATTTCAAAAAAAAATGTTTTAGATTTCCTATGTCGTCCTTGGTTCGGGTCCAGAGATCCATTTGCATTCCTGAAAAGTAAAACGTCGTTTGAGGCAGTTGTAGCCAAAATTTCTGGCTGAATTTTCACACATAGTTAGAGATGGTGATCTTCTGTTGTGCTGCATAGTAAGTTTACCAGGAAGATCCGGGTTCGATGCCAGACGATTAAATTGAAGCGAATTCTAAGAATATTTTCAATCCTTTTTTTTTCTTTTGAGGACCATCCAGATATAATGCCCAAATTAAATTAGTGTTGTCGATCTGCTTGCAGTATGCAAGCTACATTTTACTCGTATATATGAATGAATCCGGAGAAGCATCTATATATAATAGATACACGTATTATGAAATATTCTACCAAGAACTTGGTAACGAAATCAAGTTTGCAATCGTACATACTTTCATTGCTGAGAAAAAGTTGTTTTACATAATCGGTAACAATTTTTTTCTGGTGGCTAGGAAATATATTAAAATTTTTAATTTTGATTCAAAATATTTACCGCAATAATGTGTTAATTCAATTATTATTTTTTGCGATATCATTTTCAAATTGAGCGGTCTGTTTTAGAGCGTGAAATATGGGGAACTTATTTATTTCTGACTGCGATAAAGTACCAAAAAGATAAAAACAAAAAAATTCTATTACATAGTTACACATTACACATTCAATATCTATTCAGGGTGTCCCAAAAGTCATGGACCAAACGAAACACAGAGGTAGAACATTACATGGGCTACAGGTTTGCAATTCATTTTGTTGTCCGATTTTCTTTTGTTTTCGAGCTACGAATGTTTTTCGTATTTTCTGAGAAAACCATGACTTTCCAGACATTTGTGGTCATGGTTACGTAAGTATTTGAGATGCATTGTTTAATGTTTTCTCTAAAAATGCTAAATAGTTGTTGTAACTCACAAGAGAATATTTTTTACCTTTACTCATACCGTTTAGCCAAAATAAAATTTCAAATTCTTAAATTCTCAAAATTCCGAACTTTGACAAAATCTTTGAGGGCAATTAAAAAAAAATCATAATAAAAAAATTTTTGTCACGTATCTTTAAAAACTTTTTCAATGCATCAGCTATTTACCACATACATTTTTTTGGGTTATCTTTACGGCATCATACCTAAAATTTGAATCGAAACATAATAAGTCGATGATTCCCAGTTCAAACAAACAAGTCAAAGCCTCTTTAAACCTTAAACTGGAGTCATTAATGTGTTTAATTATCGAAACAAGAAAATGTTTTACCATTTAACATGGCTGTTGCACTCTTCGGCGGTAAGTTAAAATACCCCCTTCCCTCATTACTTGCTTTAATCAACAACAATACCCTTCGAGATTACTACAATTTACGGACGATTGTTGGGAGCCGCAGCGTAACTAAGCTTTCGATTAGAATTAGATTAGAATTTGTAATGTGTTCTGGCATCGAACCCAGAAACAGCATTGTCTTATCTAATTTTTTTTCATAAACCATGTCTTGATATACATCTTCTATATAAGCTAGAACTTTCTATCATATCGATAATAGATCTAAAGGAATATATGGGAAAAGTAGGACGTCATTTGAGGCATTTGCAGCAAATATTTCTGCTTGAGTTTTCACACATAGTTAGAGACGGTAATCCTTTGCTGTTCTGCATAGTATTTATCACCAGGAGGACCCGGGTTCGATGTCGGACGGAGAAATTTCAGCGAATTTTATGAATAATTTCAATACTTTTTCTTCTTTTGATGACCCTTTCGATATGTTGTCGACTTGAAATTTGTGTTATCAACATGCTTGCAGAATGCAAGCAGCATTTTACTCGTAACAAGCTAAAATTTGGTTGAACTTGTTTTTCTGTGGACATTCTTGTTTAAGTTTTATTCAACTCAAAACTCAAGTAACTATAATGGAAAGACCGGCAATAAATAGCTTTTTCATTTATTTAAAATTAATAACTTTGCTTACTAATAAGATATGATATAATAATTTATAACTCCTTTAAAACTTATGTCTGATAATTAGAAACAAGTTTCCGCAAATTCTAAGACAAAAAACTACAAATATGTGAGGAAAACTATGCGTTAAGTGATAGCCGCCTGAGTAAAGTGTACCCCGCCCGGGCAAGGCATACTTGTCAAGTGAACGCCACTTTCTGGTGGGACTCACTGTACAGTGTACTGTAGTACTGTACACTCCTGCCCGTTAAGTGCTTTTCGACTCCTACACCGGCACCTATTTTGCCGGCACGTGTGCAAATGGCCTAATCGTAACTCGTATCGATATCACGTGTAACTCAGCGCCCTCGTGGAAAACCAGAGATGTATTCTATCAGTTCAAAGCGTATCTCTTCGAACTACTTGTCAGCATATTTTCGACTGTGGGACCTTGTTTTTAAATCCAAGCCAAGCCTCGCCGCCGCCAATAAAATTTCCGGCGGCGGCACGCCGTAGTTATTTCTTCGGCGGCGGCGGCGTGCCCGATAGTGTCGGCGGCTGGCGTAATCGGTGCAGCGCCCATCTCTAATTGGGGTATCTATTAGGGTACGAGACTTCGCCGCTGATCGCTTTTTTGAATGCTGAATTCGAAATTTTAGGATCAAACTGTACTTTTTAATGTTATAAAAGTATTCAAATTACGAATATCGTAATTTTATGTTAATCATTGAGGAAAGTTAACTCTGGAATACTTTCTATGTAAATTTGGTGCCAATTAAAGTAACGCCATGTTTAAAACAGCGTTATTAAGATAATGTCGGAAAATAGCGTTTCCAGCCGGAAATGTAAGAAAATATTTTTAAAAATGTTATTTTAACTAATATGAAAAAAACATTTTCACCATGTATTCATCCTTTATATTTACACCATAAATGATTTTATTATCTACCGATTTGTAAATTTTTGTAAATGGCAACTGTGAGTGCCACTCCGCTAAGTCCGCTGATAATGAAAGCATATCACCTCGCTCATCTGACCCATCTCATTTCTCGCCTAGCTCACTCCGCAAACCCCGCTGGCAATGGGAGGCAAATACCATTTTTCTTTGAAACTCTTTCTTAGTGGAAGGCCAGGACTATTTTACTCCGTTCCGCTAAGCTATTTCTCGCTCATTTCCCTTTTGCAGTGGAAGGCGGGTATTAGATTACGAAGGGAAGGGGTTCACTTAGGTTCGAGGTCTATGGTTACTTTCCAAACCCCCGACAATTCTAACCCTTTTAAAATTCTAAACCTCTAAAGGAGAAAGTACAGTTCTGAACAGATGTCATTGTAATGACCCGAGTGCGTTCCGAGTGGTTTCTGCACAGAAACGGTGGTGTGGGCGGGGGATCACAAAGGGACTGCGCGGCGGCTAGTTTTTCTAGGGGCAGATCGTTGCCACGTGCGTTGTAATTGCCTGCGAATTTGGTTGCTGGGGAAACGATTTTCGAGGGAAATTCACGGGGTACCGGGAAATCGGCGGGCGACCGACGAAGAGGTTCGGTGTCCTATTTGGGCAGATGTGGAAAACCTTTTAAATAGAGTGTTCAATGAGAAATGGGGCTGGAGAAATCATCAGTGTCCACGAGGGTACATACGAATATTAAAAAGGACAGGAGTCGGAGAGAGAGACGGAAGCTGCAAGAGCAGGCGTGTTATATTCTGTGCTGCTAATTACTGAAGAAGCGCCACTTCAATTATTTTATTCTACTCTTAAGACATCAGGTTCGTTATTTTTTACTATTTAGTAGTCATTTGTCTGAAAAGTGCTAAAGACATAGAAAAAATTACGGAAATTTTGTAATATCCTCTTCATTTCAGATAAATACGAATAATTCAAGCAGAACCTGGTGAATTTTGCGTGGCAGTTTTCTGCGTCTTCCTTGTTCTTCCTTGTTGGACACTTCCTTTCACTAAAATTAAGTACAAATAGTGAATTTTAAAAGTGGTGAAAAGAATATGTATTTCCAGACTTTTTTAGGACTTTTATTGGGGCATATTATGCAAGTTACTTTGGAATGCTGACTAATTAGTGATATGATGAAAAACCTAATTTTACAAATAGAAAATTCCTTGATCAAAATCAGATTCAGCTTTAAATGCCTAATGTTACAAGTGAGAATGCCTTGGAAGAAAACATAATGATAAACTAATTCTATCAATTTTATTTTCTATATATTTGAATTCAAATCTCAAATTACAAAGCTAATGTTTCTATGTTTCTATTATTTTTGAAAATATCTTTCAAAATTCCAATATATTCTATGGTATTTTTATCATGATATATTCCAGTATAGAATATGAGATAGAGTACAGAATCCAGTAGGCTACCCATTGAAATTTAGGTGGGAAACATTGCTAAATACTTTCAATAAATTAAGTGAATTGCATGTAAGTATTGAGAAAGAACAGATAATATGATTTTTTTTAATATGAGTTTCAGATAAAACATAAGTAGGTATGGTAGGTAGGTAGGTTGGGTAAAACAATAAATAGTCTACTTTGTACTGAAATTTAGAGTCCTTCCAAGGGCTAGGGTTGTATATTAGGTTTGTGTACATTTCTTTTTCTAACTTGAAGGAGAAATAGATGATTTTCAAATGAAATTTTCCAGCTGCATAAGTAATTCCATGTGTCTATTAATTAGCTGTTTTCTTCTTTCAAAATTACATCTACATTTTCTCTTTCTCTTCTATGCCACCACTGCATCAAGCACTTGTGAATTTTAAGTTTATGTGGCTTTCTCTCATCTTCATGTTATAGGTTCATATTAAATTTGATGATTTCAAATTGGAGATGATTAATCATAAAACCTTATAGCTCTAAACTAATTTATGGAAAATATTTTCATTTGAGAACAAAATTTTCCTGCTAAGAAATAAAGAATTGATAACCTATTGAATGGGTTGAGTGGGTGATTCTTTTTGTTACATCTATGGTAGTATAAATCCATATGTAGTGCAATATTTCTCCCTTTACTTTACATTGTATCTAATATTTAATCAGAATAAATTACTTCAGCTCACATATACATGTATTTTATGTCGAATGTGGTTTCTTCAACAGATGCTCTATGCAAGATCGATTTATTTATAATTATACTGAGGAATAACTATCTTTGTAGAGGATAAAGTGGTGAGTTATATACAACAGTTAAATGTTTGAAGTAATATTGATGATTGAAAAATTAAATGATATTTGATAGCTAAATTGATGAGTCAGTCATGATTGAAATAAAATATCTTTTGAATCGTGGAAGCCCCAAATTAGAGCAGCATATGAACTACTACACCTAAATTGAAAGATAGCATCTATTTTTGTATTGTGAGTTCTCTTAGCTGTCCGCCTATAATACTAAACAATGTACAGCTACAGATTAAAATAATTCATAAAATTTCATTAATTTTAGAAAAGGTGCTTAAATAGAAATGTATTGGCAATCATTTGGAGAATTCCTCATTTAACAGTTTTTCTATCTCTTATTTCACCTTTAACCATATACTGCATGATAAGCACATTTCAAGTTTCTTAGTTTGAAGAAATCACAAAAAATATTAAAAAATCCAACGATTTCAACAATTTTATCTATGGTATTCTGATTCTTGTGAGCAGTATCAGTACTCTTATCATGTTTATCTGGTAGCTCTTATCCATTGGATGGTTGATTTCAAATTTTCAATATCTTAATACTTCTGTTCTACAAACATTAGGTACTTTCAATAACTATGAATAAATATATAATAACCATTAGTTGGAGGATGAGATATGCATCTCCCTTTCTTGAAGACCAGTTTCACTTAGAATAGTAAAAAAACATGTACAGTGGTACCTTGGTTAACGACGCTAATCCGTTCCAGGATAATCGTCATTAACCAAAACCATAGTTAACCAAAACCGTCGTTATCCAAGGCGAAATTTTCTGCAGGTATAATAATGGTAATGGATTACCGTATTTCCCGGCGTCGAGGATGCACCCCAGTTATTGACAGTAAAATTTTGGAAAAAATGTTTTGTTTGGATTATAAAGCAAGAGTGTTATGTAGGTGATTCATGTCACTAACATCAGTAGCAGGAATTGATTACGTTTTTTCTACGCATTTCATTTTAATGCGTTGAAATGCGGTAAAGATTCAGTCAATTTTTATTGCAGATAACCTTCCTTTGGTATTAGCATTGACTTAAGAAAAGCGTAACCTTCGGTGTGAAAGACGCACTGCAATTTCGAGAGACTTATTTCAGTAAAAAATCGCGTCATTGACGCCGGGAAGTACGGTAATTCTTTCCGGCTCCTCCCCACAACCATGGTGCATGTCAAATATGCAGACACAATTCATTTAAATGTCATAAAAATGTGGTAAATATCATTTATTCATTTATATTTACTACAAAAATGTATCATTAATAAAATGAGTAGTTCATAACTACAGTTTGTAAATTTAAATTTTCATCAGATGTTCGGCTCACCCCAGGGTGAACCGGAAGTCGAGCTTCATTCTTCAAAGCTCATTTCCGGTTTTCAAAATATCTCCATAAATATTATATTTAGGTATAAACTATAATTATAAAAGTTTTAGAAAATGTAATTTACTATAACTTTTGTATGAAGCATATTTTTTTATCACTGATTGTGTAGGAGTTATTTGTGAAATACTGATAAACAGGAAGTTGCTGATTATGTACGTTGTGGGCGCTCTGGGCGCTGGGACGAAAGGCCATTTCATCGTTTTTCATCGAACATGTCCCGAAAAACATTATTTATAATCTTTGTGACATAAAGGATAATATGATATAAATTAATCACTTATCTTCCAAGTTTAAATTGAATATATAGTTCGAAAATACTGTTGTAGATAAATATTTACATCTTACATATGGAGAAATCATGTGCTGGCCACATCAGATTTTTTATATTGTTCCTGAAAAACTGCATGGACTTTTCATAATATAGATTTGCAATTCGAATAGCTTAAAATTTGTTGGGAATCCATTTCATAGCAACATGTTGAACTTCCTCCCACTCTGCCAAATCATTTTTGAATTCAGCGGTCGAATTTTTTTCTTTCTCTACGTCCTCATCTTCAGATGGAATATACATTTTGTATTCATATTGCTGCTTGTAATGTTCTTTCAGCTCGTCAGTTGTCGGTTCTCGGTCATGCTCCTCCAGTAATTCTTCAACATCTTCTTCATCTACTTCCAAATTGAGATCTTGAGCAGTTGGCACAATATCCTTTACCAAGTTTTGTCCTTATTCTGAGGATTCTTCATTACCAAAGGAAGGATAAAGTTTCCTCCATGCTGATTTGAGACATTTCATTGTTACTTCTTGCCAAGCCTTTAAGATTAACCTAATTGCAATGACAGTATTGAATTTTTCTTTCCCAAATTTTCTTATGGTCATGTTTGTAGCCTTACATATTTCTTCAAAGCACCTGATAAAAAGTGCTCGCGTGAATTTTTTTGAAATTTGCAATTACTAGCTGATCCATAGGCTTTATCAAAGATGTAGTCTAGGTAGGAAGAAAAATCATCTTAATAAAATCGAGTAGCTCGGATAACTCTTCTTGTATGCCTGTTGGTTGGCTTTTAGAGACAGATTGTTTTGCTCAAGGTAGGCTTTGGCAGTGGGTCCAAACACTTCGTGAACCCAGTCCTTAAATTCTCTTCTTGTGACTCAGGCTTTGCTGTTGGATTTCCACAAGACACCAAGATTGAATTTAGAGACATTGAACTTCTTGAATGCTCGGGGATTCTGTGAATGGTAGATCAACATCGGTTTTACCTTTCAGTCTCACTTGCATTTGCTGCTAAAATAAATGTTAACCTATCGTTCATTGGTTTATGTCCAGGAAGTGTTTTTTCTTCTTTTGTCACAAATGTCCTCTTGGGCATTTTCTTCCAGAATAATCCAGTCTCATCACAATTGAAGACTTGTTGGGGTAGGTATTCTCCTTCTTCTATAATTTTTGTGAAGTCATTGACAAATTTATCTGCTGCTGCTTTGTCAGCACTAGCTCCCTCTCCGTGTCTAACTTGACTATGAATTCCTGTTCTCTTTTTAAAGTATTCAAACCAACCTCGGCTACCTTTAAAATCATAATCTTCTACCTCAGAGCTTGATCACGGAGTCTACACTTTCAAATCTTGATAAATCTGTCGAGCTTTCCCACAGATAGCATTTTGAGATGTAGAATCGCCCGGCATTTCCTTTTCTTTGATCCAAATTAGCAATAGATTTTACATTTCCTCTAGAAGAAGACATCTGGCATTCAACCTTGAGGTTCCCTTTGCAACCTCAGCTACCATAAGTTCTTCTTTCTTGGCCAAAATAGTTGATATTTTAGTGTAGCTGGTTTCATAAATTCGAGCCAACTCCATGACTTTTACACTTTCGTGATGTTTGCTATGATTTATTTCTTCTATTCAATAGAGAAAACTTTTTGCTTTTTTCTCTCGCAAGCCTTCTTGTTGGGATGCATTTTGTAACAAGGTAAAAATTTCTATCTGTGAAATAAAGGTACGCAAAATATTACTACAAATACGTACAACACTAAGCCAATGGATACAAAGAACATAAGATACATCACTAACCGTTATACACGTTAATTAGCAGCAGGTTATATAATCCAAAAGTTAATTTCAGACGTATACATGTGGTATGTCATCGAAACATGTTCTTGTGTCCTCTCCAAATCATATAATATTATGTCTTGAATAATAGATCATCACAAGCGATCGGTCTCTGCGACAAACAGACCAGAAAATCAGCCTCCAGTAAAACAGAGGTGGTATGTTGAAGACAACTACAAATTTAGACAGAGTCACTGAAACTAGGGCGCAATATTTTGAAGAACTACGAGTTAACGCTTGGCGAAGAATAATCAGTCGCCACGGCATAAGACACACTCCGATGAAACTTATTTATGACGAAATTAATATCCTTCATAATTGACAGATTATGTGAAAGTAATTACTGAAATTCATATTAAAATATTCTCATTGTGTTCAACATCCTTCCATTATTTAGTCAAACCTCCAATTAGGCTCATTTATAATGCATTTCATTCCACCTTTGGCAGTCTGTGAATTTCTGTTCTGTTTATCTTCACTCTTTTATCTCTTCTTCTGCTTTCATTAATGTCCCATCACATCTATTCCTTTCATTTTACCTTCTTCTCCAGCTACTTCTTCACAATCACCCTCAAAGTCAATCGCAATCCTTTATTTACTTCAGTACCATTTGCATGTAGATATATTTTTGTTTAAAATTTTTTTGTTTGTTTTGTCCTTTTATCACACAGATACCAATTACATCCCAACCATCAACATTAATGTGCAACTATGGGTATCTGAGGCAATCTTAATAGCATTTCTTATAAGTGATGAATCAAGTAATTTAGCTGCTACAACTATAATACTTACAAAAATACTAGCACGCGAATAATTATTTGCAAATACTTACCTTTTGTATTCCCTGCTAAGGGTGAAGATGGACAAATCAGCTTTGTCAAGATTTGGACAGATTGATAGTATAATTTCCTTTGTTCATCTCTGAGTTAATTAAAAGCTGAAATATAAAATTCCACATCTTAGATTATTATAGTTTGTATTGAAAATTGTATTAAGTCTTATTCTACTACAATTTTTCAAAAAAAGAGAACAAATCTCAATAAGAGAAATTCTGTTATCTGAGCTTATATTGCTTGAAATTTTAAGTCAACTTATAAAGCCCTATCCAAGACAAGACAAGCCCATCAGTATGGTTTTCAATTGGATAATAAAGACTACTGTATATAAATTCATATAATGTGCATTTTTTATGAAGAAATGTGATCATAAAGCATGGTCTGTGTTATCAGAGGATTTTCCATGTACTTTATTATAATAGGACATTAATAAATTTACAATATTTTCCTAAAAACCTTACCATTCCTTATACTTGGGTGTTTTCTACATGTGGGTGTCCAAGGTAATCGGTTCCAATGATAATTTTACCCATGGACTTCACAGGAACCACAGAATTATGAATATTCCATCAAGTAACAATTCAAAAGTAGATTTCTTTACTCTATGAATCCTTTTTAACCATACTTGTAGAAATATGTTTTTTCTTGTCTTCTTATTTTGTACTTATATAATTATGAAAATTGTGCTTGAATTCCATTACGATATGAATTTTCTCTTTTAAATTTATTGTACATTTATGTTAAAACGTCTGAATATTTATAAATTATGTGTTCGATAATTATTGGCAGAGTACAGTGAGATAAATGTTTGCGGCCATCACAAAATTTCTTGTGATTACCGAGGAGACTTTTAAGTCTCAATCTCGCCCAAATAAAGACGATTTGTTATTATTATTATAATTATCTAGAATTCATAAGGTTGTAAAATGTATTTCTTCTTGTATAATGAAATATTTTAATAAATTTTTCCATAAGAACATATTTTACTTGTAATTATTCATGTTCTCTACAGCGGAATGTACTTCTGCAAACCTAAAATAAATATAAAAGTTTCGAAAATACGGGATATTTACAAAAGCGTAGCAGCCGTATCGCTAGCAGACGATTATCAGCGCCCCTGGCGGTGGGCTCCGAGCAAGTGCCGTTCCGCGACTTCTTATGTACTGTCGCCGCACTCGGCAATACCTGGTAATACCTCATTGGTGTATTTGGAGACTGTGCTATCGTTTCTGGATGATATTATGAATAACATTAATGAGCTTAAAGAACAATACAAAGATATTCACCCAGGCTTTGGGCCTTACTTAGAATGCATGTCTCGGTCTTTCTTGAGTGGACTTTCGTCGTTTACTCTAGGTATTATTTTCATACTTTAAATGAAGTATTTCATTTGAATGTTTGACAGTCAACTTTAGTATGTAGATGATTGTTTTTATGGCCATCGTGAATAATTTTCTTACGTGTGGTTTATCTTACCTATTAATTCTAGCATTTGCAGGAACTTATATTGGACAGTCTCTTCTTAGAAAGCATTTACCTTATGGAAAGCAGTCGTACGTAGTTTTGTCGAGTGTGGTGGCTGTTGCAGTGTCATACAGAGTTACTTCATTGAAAGCCAAAGCCTGTCAAGCAGGTTGGTTAGCTGCAGAGGAGAAACATACATATTTTTCGGAAAATAAACCCGAGTAAGCGCAGCATACTCGCTTTGAAAAAGTAAATTTGCTTCATTCGAAATGGCTGTCGCGAAGCAAATTTATCGGTTTCCGATAAGAGGTACCACTTTATTTGGAAAGTTCTTTGCATTCAATCCACACAGAAATTCTCTCGATAATAGAAAAAAATGGACTTTTACGAAAGTTATGATTCCTGGAATCAAAATATCGGAATGTTACAATTTAAGGAATACTATAAGTTTGAGAGAGTTTTTCTCGACAAGTAGAGAGTTGAAAGATGACTCCCCAAGTGATGAAAACCGATTGCACAGTGATAATTCGGAGAGAGAAGATAGTGATCCCACTCTTAGTTATGAAGAATTGGCCAGGAGGTTTTTCACTTCTCCTGAAGCTGGGCATCAAGTATTCGTTGTGCAACCATTTATTAAATGGGGAGCAAAGAAGAAAAAAAGAACGAAACCTGAATTACAACTTGCGGAAGCTATTGCCTTGGTAGAATCTTTGTACAATTGGAAAGTTGTTGATAAGGTATTAGTGTAATATAGCAGATGTTATTAGAGCATGAACTTAACCTTTTCACGATTTTTTTAGATTATATTCCAATTTAGATTCATCTAGCATTTTCATATCAGAATAAGTCTTTGTAATTTATTTAACGTAAATGATTGTCAACTCTGTTTTTTTATCAGTTGAAAGTCTCCCTTCATAGTTTTGAGAAGAAAACATTGTTCGGAAGGGGAACACTCCAACAATTGACTGAAAAAATAAAGCAAAATCCCTTTGTAACAGCTGTATTTGTGAGCGTGGAGTTGTTGAAAGGATTTCAGCATAGGTAATAATTTTACAATGAGGTAAGAGTTGTAAAATTGT
The DNA here is from genome assembly GCA_947579665.1 of Sympetrum striolatum. NCBI lineage: Eukaryota > Metazoa > Arthropoda > Insecta > Odonata > Libellulidae > Sympetrum > Sympetrum striolatum. The sequence goes on from OX388352.1 coordinate 89,749,942, forward strand.
CAGTGCCTTGAATTCTATAAACATACTTGAGTTGGTGTCTTTTTAGAATGATTGAAATTTCATTAATGTTTATGGTTTAATTTATGGAATTTTATCACATAATTTCAGAGAATTGGAAAACATTTTTGGGGTTCCTGTATATGATCGCTACACTATTGTCATGCAGATATTTCGTGAGCGTGCTGTTACAAAAGAAGCAAAACTTCAAGTTTCAATGGCAGAGATTCCTTATTTGTGGTGTGTATGAAATTTAATTGAATCTCAGTTAGGGTGTATCATGAAGAAGATGCACCAAAATGTTTTATCTGTTTCCTTGGTGTTAATTGTTCAAGCAGATTTGGATTAAAAATTATAATAAGTTCCTCAGGTCTAAAATCCAAAATATAAGCGAAGGGGAATCATCTCGGCAAGGCTATGGTGGTCCAGGAGAGTCATATGTGGAAATTAGAAGAAGAATTCTTGCTAATAGGGAGCATAAACTCAAAGCATCTTTGGAAAAACTAAGAGGTCAACGAGAGCTATTGAGGAGTAATCGCAGAAAAAATGATTTTCCTGCTGTTGCTGTGGTTGGCTACACCAATGCTGGTAATTGTTACTGCTGTATCTCGCCACTAAAAAATTCGTACTTCTTTTAGCTAAAGATTTCTGTTGTGATTCTTTTAAGGGAAGACTTCACTCATCAAAGCTTTGACTGGCGAGGAAGCGCTTGAACCAAAAGATCAACTGTTTGCTACTTTGGATGTAACAACCCATGCTGGTAGTCTTCCATCAAGGCTTAAAGTTTTATATATTGACACTGTTGGCTTCATGTCTGATATACCTACTCATTTAATTGAATCCTTTAATGTCACTTTAGAAGATGCACTTCTAGCAGTAAGTGTATATTTTTATAATCAAAATTACTTATTAAAGATTAATGATTAGCGAGTCCTTATTTTTTTATAATTTTCAGGACATAATAGTTCATATTTGTGATGTCAGCCATCCTGACCTTGAAGCTCAGTTTGATCAGGTGACTGAGACTCTGAATAATTTAAACATTTCATCCAAACTGAAGAGTAGCATATTGGTGGTTGGAAATAAGATTGACCTTCTTGAAAGTCGGAACAAGGATCAGTTTCTAGGAGAAGATGCAGTTTTTGTGTCTGCTCTGTGTGAAACTGGTAAGTTGGATAGAGCTGCTTGAGTGATACTGCCATACTTAATGAAATAGTTGCCAATTTATCCTTGGTCCTGTTTATTTAAGTTATTAGAGTTAAGTACTAAGCATCTGAGCAATTATTAATGTATCAATGCAGCCATGAAACTACTGTTTTCCAGTAATTAGCAGACATTTACGTGATGACCATGAATGGATTTAAAAGTTGTATGTAGCCTATTCATGTACCATCTAGTATATGCGGTTATTGTAATAAAAGGAAATACAATTAAAAAATTTGATGCGATTTTTTTCATTAATATTTAGTTATAGGTAAACTGACATTGGATACTGAGGTTAATGGGGTGTTAACTGCAATATTGACAGCCTATTTTAATATTTGTACTCTTAAAATATGGAATTAGTATCATTGTAGAAGTCGGTATGAATGCTTTGGATTTTTATCAAACAATGATGCTGCCCTAATAACAATTAATTTTTTTTGGAGTTCTTCGATCTCTTTAGAAAGCCAGCTGAAGTGCTCATTTATAAGACAACTATTATCTGTTTAATTCTTTCATATCCAGAAATACACCAGAAGTATGCTCACTTGTATATTGTTCTTTCTCACTCTGTCCAGTAATAACCAAGTTAGTTATAGAATATTCATACTATATGCTGATGCACTACTGACTGTGCACTCCAAGTGTAGCCTAAGACTTGATGCCATAGGATCAATCCATACCAAGTGGTCCAACACTGGTTGCTTGACAACCTCGGAAAAAATTGATTTTGAGTGAGTAGACACCCTAAAGTTTAGAGCTCAAAAGTATTTTTTAAATATTTTTAATTTTTACTGTTTGGAAGTGGCAGCCATTTTAGTACTTGGTCACACAATATTTTTCCCATTTGCAGGTATCTACAATTTCTTAAATTATTCAGCAATGGGTTACCCTACGAATTTCAAATTAGCTGCCTTGATTTTAGTACACTCTGGCCTATGAAATAAAACCATAATTACTTAGCTAGATGTATTTCTTAAACATTTTTTAACATCGCAATTAATGGTCAAAAATGAACAACATTCAACTTATGACGAGAAATTTTTCAAAGATGGAACAATTTCTCAGCCTTAATATTTTTTGGGCTATTACACTATATAGTATAGTAACTTTTGATAAAATATCAATGCTGGCAAGATAACTGTTTAAAAAAATATTCTCTTTAAGAAAACAAATATTTTAATTTTTTTCAAATTTTCGCTTGCAATATCTTAGTTGGGGGACAACATAAAAATATGAAAATTGCACGCATTAAAGGTCTTTATAATATGAAACTTAAGTATAAATTTCAACTTTGAGGTTCAATTGGAACATAGGAAAAAAATTGTCAATTTGAGCATAAAATATGATATTTTTGCCTTTGGTGGATTTTCAGGTCTGTACTTGTCTCCCATCGCTATCTGCCCACTCTCTCTCAGTTGACTGTGAGCTCTTGACTAGTACGTACAACAAGGGGCAAAAAAAGTTACCACCCAACTCGAAAAACTAAGCCCAAGTTTCGGGTGAACGAGCCTTTCTCTCAAGAAGAGAGGAAGCAAATAAAGATGGAGGACAAGGTCTGTTACACTAGCTTGGCTTTCGCGTTTGGATAGAGAAATTTTCGTTATTTATATAAAAATCATTTAATCATAAAACAATCCATTTACCTGTCATTATATTTGATAAATGTGTTAATCAAAAATCGATCGCGCTGCAAATTTTATTCCATGAAGTAGAAACTCAAGGTTCTCAGAAAAAATTGATATTGAGATAAGTCCAAGCAACCAATTATTTTTTTTCTGGACCACTTGGTATGGATATAGTAGTGATACTGAGAAACATAGAAGACCACTAATGGCATCGTCAGAATTTCTGTGCTCTATAAATTAGTATCTTAAAAGAGTCGGAGGTTATATTCACCCTGTTTACATGCAAATTGTATTGTATGTTGTAGGTCAGAGAATACTGTATTTCTCAAGTAGAATGATTGTATTGATGAAATATTATTTCTTTTTTAGGATTAGATGTCTTGAAAGAGAGAATTGAAGAGACTCTTTTCAAGGCCACTGGTAGAAAGAAAATAGTTTTTAGAGTTCCTGCTGGAGAAAAGGAAGCAAGGTGGGTGCAAATGGTACCTCAGGTTGAAGCACACCATGGTATCAGTAATATATTTACAAATTACACCCTATCTTTATCTATCTCAAGGTAGTCTGATTAAGCTTATCTCATATTATAAACATGTTCTTTAATGAATTAGTCATGGATACCTTCTTTATGAAGTTCGCAAATGTCAGCACCTTCTTGTTTGAAGTTTTTATTGTTGTGAATCATTTTTGAGGAACTTGAGTCAGGTCATCTTTATCATTTCATAACAGTCATCAGGGAATTGGCATATTTTGGTGATAATATGGCTGCAAGTCAATATATCATGAGGCATATCTCATCTTGCTGTGCATGATACAAATTTTAATGGTAATTTCACGCAAGATGGACTTTCCTACAATAAGCATTAATCTGAAAATGCATTTAACCTTATGGACCCAACTATGGCACTCAATAAGGCATTTTTGCATAGCAAATAGTTTCTGATATTGTAGTGAAGATATTGCTCTATTCTGGCCATCAGTTATACCCTTTAAGTATCTCTAACAAAGGTTTCTGTTGTGAAAAGTTTTCGTAGCTGGTTCTTTATGTGCCTTGTGCTCTGAAAATTGACTTACAACGCAACAGTTGTATACTAACTGTAGCTCATCTTAGGGCTAGTTACTTCCAAAGTTAGGCCTGAGAAATGGGAAATTTTTGGCTATCTTATGAGATTAATTTGTGTATTTAAATAAATTCCACCTATCTAGTGAAAGAGTTAAAATTTCACCGTATAATGGGAAAGCACGGTGAAATTTTCCTTACTTCATTTAAGAAAGATGGTTCTTTAGTGGAGAGTATATCATAAATTTTAATTTTAGTGGAGAGTATATCACAAATTTTAATTGATATGTAATCTTTCCGATTTTATAGCTTGCATAAAAAGAATTTTTAGATGATGGTATTCTTTATGGAATCAAACTCATATTATTTCATGTACTACATCATCAATTCAAAATTTCCTTTTGATATTTGGATTATACAAACTTACAAGTAGCATCTAATCCAGGAAATATATGCATGAGATTCCTGTGATGAGTGTCAAGTTGTTCCTTATTTTTATTTTGAATCATGAAACTACTCTTGTTTGACTGCATGTTGGCAGAAATGACTAAAATTGTAGAATTCTAAACAGTGTCAGCTACAGGCCATGGACCACCTGTAAGAAATAATTATTGGGACTTACCTTTAATTGGAATGGAAAGGTTTTTTGCCACCTCCATTGTTGGGTACTTGAACAAGTGTTTCATATGGGTTTAGCTGAAAAAAATTGGTAAATTTTTCAATTAAAAAGTTAACCATTTTGGTAGCTCTTGTGCTCCTGTTGTCGCCTATACATGACAGAGGTTTTCTTTCTGAGTATGGCCAACTGTTGTCTATACATCACAGATGGTTGCTAGAACAAGAAATCAAGCTTCTAGGTATACTATATTACTCATAACCACAGGGGTTCAGAGCAAACAACTGGTAATGGGTAGGTTGGTACTTGTGGGAAATTGGTTGGCAAATTTGCAGTTTTTTTCAGTATTTAACAGTAAAATGCTAATTATTATTGCAGTATTTTTTACTTTCTCCATATACGAAGTATAGAGAAAGTATTGTTTTCATGAAAAAATTCGACTTCGAGATTTCAACGGAAATACACGTTTTGGGGTCCCTAGAACACGTTTTGACCATTTTCTGAATGATGTCTGTGTGTATGTGTGTGTGTGTGTGTGTGTGTGTGTGTGTGTGTGTGTGTGTGTGTGTGTGTGTGTGTGAGTGTGTGTGTGTGTATGTGTGTGTGTGATAATGGGCGTTCTAACTCGAAAACTAAAAGTCGTATCAATACCAAACTTCATATATTGTACTATTGTGTGTGCTGTCAGAGTTGATTAGTTTTTGGAGTAAATCCGTTAACCGGAAGTCGAGCTTTATTCATTAAAGCTCATTTCCGGTTTTCAAAATATCTCCATAAATATGATATATACGTGTATTGTATTACTTATAAAAGTTTTAGATTATATAATTTACTATAACTTTTGTATTTAACATATTTTTGTATAACCGGTTGATTAGGAGTTATTCGTGAAATACTGATAAACCGGAAGAAGATGATTATGTACTTTGTGGGCGCTCTAACATGAAAACTATTTGTCGGATCAACACCAAATTTCATATATAGTATTTTGGTTTGTGTCGTTAGAGTTGATTAGTTGTTGGAGTGAATCGGTTAACCGGAAGTTGAGCTTAATTCTTCAAAGCTCATTTCCGGTTTTCAAAATATCTCCATAAATATGGTATTAAGGTATATACTTTTTATTTGTAAAAGTTTTAGAAAATGTAATGTACTATAACTTTTGGTGGAAACATATTTTTGTATCACTGATTGTGTAGGAGTTATTCATGAAATACTGATAAACCGGAAGTTGCTGATTATGTACTTTGTGGGCGCTCTGGGCTCTATGGGCGAAAGGCCAATTTCATCGTTTTTAATCGATCATGTCCCGTAAAAATTATTTATCATGTTTTTGGCATCAAAGATAATATATAATATTAATAACTCAAATTCCAAGTTTAGATGGAATATAGAGTTCGAAATTATTGTGGTAGATAAATATTTACATCTTATATATATGGAGAAAGTCATGTGCTGGCCACATCAGATTTTTTCTAAAGAATTAATTGTTCCACTCATTGTCAATATGAACTTGCAAATCAAAACCTTCTGTTTGCTTATAATATACAACTTTTAAACAACATTCTACCATCAAAGTTAATTAATTTATTATTCTACTGCAATATTGATTATCTATCTCAGATTTCTTGTATTAACTTGGAATTGTTTTGCATTTCCATTAATGTTAACCATTAAGTTTAATTTAAAAGTCTTACATTATCAACAAAAGAGAGAGTTCTTATTTCTAAAGTAATTTTGACATTTAGTTGTTTGTGACTTGTGAAATTGTGACCATGACTCAATCTATTGTGAATTATCTAATATCAATGGGGCAGGCTTACTAATCAATTATTATTATTTTATTTCATTCAAAGATCATTACAATGGTATAGAATACGTCAGTAAGGAATACATAAAACAAAAAAAATCATTTGTACAGTTATAATTAATTACAAAAATCATAGTAAAATTCTTCAAAGATACTGTCATGTTAACTCAAGAAAGAATAAAACAATAAATTAAAATTTTTAGGAAAACATAATGATAAAAAAATCTTCAATTTTGTAGTACATTCTCTCAGTCAAGAATGCTTTTAATTTACTTTTAAAAGATGCAATTGACATATTGGCCTTAAGATAGTTTGGCAGTTTATTGTATAGTAAGCAGCCCACGTGCATTGGACCAATATACTGTGCCCTACTACCTATAAACGGTACATGCAAATTATTGACATTCCATGTCATATAGTGATGCACATTTGCATTAGTCTCATAAGAACTCGTATTGTTCCCATCCAGTTGAAACACTAATGAAACCAGTGTTTTTGTGCTATTCTGAGTGATTTTATCACTGCTTTTACCCCTGTAATTACAATAAAAAATAGCGCCTTCTCTAAATGGCTCTCCCTGGAACTAAAAAATATCATTTTATGTAAAAAGTAAGCTCATAGAGTGTTTAAAATAACAAGATATAAAAATGTGTATCTACATTTGTGGAATCATGTAAAAGATGCAAATCCCTCTCTAAAAATTGCTATCTCATTTACATAATTAGTGTGCAAAGTAATAAAACCAGAAACACCAAATACGTTTGGTCACATATTAATAATATTTGCAATTCACGTAAAATTTCCTCATCAACATGCCTGGAAGGCATGGAATGCAACAACTATGATGATAATTTGTAAACTACTTCTCAAAGGTATATCCAGTGATTTACCTGTGGTTAGTTATCATTATAGTATAAACCTATCCTCAATTACACTTCCTGTGGCAAAAATTCTCAGAAAATTAAGTTCTGTTGATACTACAAAATCTCCTGGTCCAGAAAATTTATCACATTCTTTCCCTAAAAGAATGTGCTGATTCCGTAGTTTACCCTTTATTTATTATTTCCAACAAATACTTTGCTTTACTTGTTGGATTTTCCCTGAAGCCCTGAAATCTTCTTTTGCCATTTCAATGCACAGGAATTTAAAACTATTGACTTATTGTTAATCCAGTCCACCCTAGCAAAAATATTTGACAGCCTCATTATGGATACCCTGACCTATATTATTGAACCTATCCTAATGAATGAACAGCATGGATTTAGAAGCGGCAGATCTACTGTTTCAAACTTTCTTCTTTTTCAGCAGGATATTACAAGATTACTTAGTCTACATAATCTGGTACATGTAATCTTCTGTAATATATCTAAGGCTTTTGACAGAATAAATCATATTTTCCTACTTACCAATTTTAAGGCATACTATGGTATCTATGGTAATAATTTGTAAAGATTCATGATTCTATATCAGATGCCTTCATTGCTAAGTCAGTCTTCTCTCAGGGATCCCACTTGAGCCCTTTGTTTTGGGCTTTGCCTTTTTACTGTTTATAAATGATATTGATATACTGAAAAGCACTGTCATATTTCTTATGTATGTTCATGACTTACAAATATACAGCCATAACAATTCTGTCAGTGATATTCAACTTTTACAAGACTTGCTCTATAAGGTGACAGATTGGTGCAGTAAGAATTTTATGTAGCTAAACATCCACAAATGTAATTTAATTACATATTGTAAGTCTAAAGCTTCCATCTACTCGGAATATTTTCTTTCTGAGATGAGTTAACAGAAAGTATGCCACATATCTGACTTGGGAGTGGTGTTTGGATCCAAGCTAATTTTTTACTTGCACCCAATTACCAGCAAGTCTTATAAGATGTTGGGCTTCATTGGGAGTGTTTGCAAATACTTTAAGGTTGGTTTAGCACTCCCAAAAATTTCAACGTGCCCACTTTCTCTTAGTATCAGCCACTGTCTATTTTCTAAGCTTGAGGTGGAATGGGAAATTTATGGGAGTGAGGAGGTGGGGGAGGGTAAGCAATAAGAAAAAGGCCAATCCCTTAGGGGCACTTTGATCTTACATGAAGTTCCGTGCTGGCTTTGGAAATTTTGATGTGACAAGTTTAGCATGATGTGGTGTCAAATTTTATTGATATTGTTCTTCATTCAAAAGGTTTCTTAGCTATGGTTTGCAAAGCACAAGTTAAAAAAATAACAACTTAAGTTGTTCCTCTGGTGCTATCTGCTAATTTGTTTCTACTATCCAATAATTTGGACTGTTAATAACATGTGTTTCTCTCAGACTATCAATGGATTTCTTTCTCATATTTATTTTTGCAATTTTAAATAAAAAATTCTCGACTGTTCTAAGTATAACCAGGGTGGGCACAGGACCTTGAGAACCTTGAAGAAAACCTTGAATTTTTGCTGACCTTGAAAAACAGTGAAAACGCCTGGATATTTTTGCAAAACCTTGAAAAATCCTGATCCAACTCGTTATCGTGGTTTAATCTGAAATAAACCACTCATTCAAATTCTGACTTCCCCAAAAGTTAGCCTCTGTTCTGTCTATGCAATGATAAAAATCCTGTGTCTACTTTTTAATGGTGAACAAGATAATTATCTAATTGTCCACATTCTATGTCGGAATGATGGATAAACAATTCTACATAGTCATAAGTTTTACCCATTCATTGGTAGATTGTTACTGAAATTAATATTGTCTCAGAAAATTGACTCACCTTCTGATAGTTTATCACTCCAAACCATTATTTCAATGTGGAATTACATTTCTAATGTCTTTTGATGGGAAAACATATGGGCTGCGATTAAACAATCATCATCATCATCAAGGGTACACTTATTGTTAGTTAGCTGCACAGAAAGAAATCTAAGGAAAACACTTGGGGAGAAGCTCTGCCAGGTAACATCGGAATATGTTAAGTTTAAGGTCATGGGTTTCTTACAATCACAACGTTTTAAAAAACAATAATTTATTTTATCAAAATTCTTGCAAAACTGTCAAAATCTAAGTCCTATGAGGAAAATAAGATTTTATATTCAATATCCTTTCTTTATATGCTTGTTTGGATTTTGTAAGACTATTCCTTATATTTTAATTATGCAGAATAAATAAAGCCTGCAGCATGCTTGACGAAACATGCAAATGTATGCTGTTGGTTCAGGGTAATCAATCTTTCTCAGTATAATTATCGGGAGGAATAAATGTGCTTAAGTGCAATTTCGAGGAAATAAGAGTGAAGGTTGGAAATGATACACTCTGAGTACTATCTGAATTCAAAGATTTGTCAAGCACATTGTCAGGCACAAGATACAAATGCCTGTGCCTGACGATGAGCATGATCCCGATTGCTAAACCCATTTAACCTGCTTTCCCTTCAAGCACATAGAGAGTATATTGGTGTACTTTATTTGTATAAAGTCCTAAATAATTTAAGAACCATTCCTGAAATTTTATCCCTAATAACTTTCAAAATTTCGCTTATATCCACACGCAATTCTAATCTATTTGAAATTCTCTACCTCTGAAAAAATATCTATATTATATACCAATTTACTGGATCATGCACTCCTGTAACAGTACCTTCAATAATATGAATCTAGCATATCCATAAATACTTTAAATAAAAGCTGTCGGAGCAAAACTGAGATTATTACAAGTTAACCGACTAATTAGCCAGCTACGTATAAATTGATTTAATTTTTGCAACTGTTAATATTTTGCATTTAGTGTGCAACCAATTCTATTAATGTGCTTTCCCTGAAATTTATAGTTTATTTTTGTAAGTACATATTGTTTATATAGCTGATTACCAGTGATGGCCCAATTACTGACGAAAAGTAATTGGGCTCAAATAAAATTACTCCGACTTAAATGTAATTAATTACAATTACAAGTAGATTACTTGGCAATTCGTCACAAGCTTTGGAATGAAATAATCAGTACCCCAATTTACATGTTTCTTGTTAAGTCAATAGCTTAGTTTTAATAACCATTCTTTAAATTTTAATTTCAACTTAAGCTTTGAATTAGTTGATGAAATTTTTAGCAACAAGTTTTTCCTACCATTTGATAGTAACCTTATCAATATATAATATAATGACCCTCATTATATACTATGCCTAAACCTTTTAGGCACTTCCTTTATTACTAGACATTATAATAAAATCTGAAGTATTGTTTTTGAAATAATGGTGATCATTGCAGTTTTCCTTAATAATATAATATTTAATTATTAAACCATTTCATAAACTCCTAATGGAACCCACTGGAACTCATTGTTCACCAAGCCTTGCATCATTGAGTTTATTGGTAATGACAATATGCACAAAAGTTAACTATTTATTGCCTTTAAAATCATCAGATAAGACAAACTTCTTTAGAAGGTATTGAATCTGAATGAAATACAAGGACAAGCTTAAGAGAATTTAATCATTGAAATAAGAGTAAGTTGTTATGTATATTGAAGAATCATTATACATGGTTCCTATTACATTACTCTTTCTATGATTTAAAGTAGAATTTTATGCAAATAATCTCTGCTGCAAATATTGTTGAACTAAGGAAAGGAAGGATTGATTTTTAAACGAAAAAATAAGACCAAGAATGATCGAATCAGCGTCATTTCCGCTGGATATAAATGAATCTCGAATCAACAAAGATAGTCAAAACAATTTAGCTATTAAAACTATTTATGAAGGTTTCTTGAAAAGTAAAGATTATTTAAATGTAACAATTACTCAAGGTAAATGGGGATTAAATTACAAGTAAAAATTACTTTTTTCTGAAAGGAACGATTACAAGTAAAAAATACCCAAAATGCAATTGTTACCAGCAATCCGAGTACTTTTACTCAATTCCTTGCCATAACTGCTGATTACTTAACTAATTTCCATGCTTTGATGTGCAATAGTTTTGATCTCGCAAATATAATTTGTTTTCCCCTAGAAAGTGCAGTTCCTGCCTGTAAAGAAACTATCATAATAATTAAAAGATTAGGATTTTGATCTTTTGCTGGAATTGTTGGTGTCAAATTGATCTCAAAGAGTTGCCAAAATTCTAATAGATTTACATTATTATTGTCTATCGTGTATGTGTTTCTACATCTTTGCTAGATTTAAAAATCTTAACCTAGGACTTAGGAATGTTTTTGAAGTTTTCTATTTAATTTCAAAAATACATAAGTCAGTAAAATTTTCTCTTTTCTTTGAAAAGAAAAGAGAAAATTTTGACAATCCAAAAGGTAAGGTAATTCACAATTAGGAATCTTTTTAATTTTAATCTTATGAAAAATCTCAAACATTTTATTTACATATTAAATTAATACAATACAAATTAATTATTTACAAATTAATGAGTAAAGATGCTCCTGAAGCTTTGCTTGCAATTTAATGAGTGAATATACTTATGTAGGATTGACATTTTTTTCTAAAAGAGAGGAGGCACTGGAATGTCTACCAATTAATCTATGTTAGTGGCTGAAACGAACTGAGTTTTTTCTGAATTTCAAAGTTCAGACAACTTAGTTCTCTTGAATCCCTGGAGGTGAAAAAGTATATGCCCAAACACATTGGTAGTGATTCTCAGTAAGCAGATGAGTTAAGAGAGCATTTCTAGAACCTAGCAGTTTTCACAGAATGGTAACCTGTGGTATTCCTACTTGAAATTCAGCATATATGATTATTGTAGTATCCTTTCTGATAGGTACTTAGTACAACTGTTCACTACCATTTAATTTTAATTCATATAATTGCTTAAAGCTTAATTTCATGTCTTGTGTTTAAAAGAAAATGTTTTTGGGCTTATTATAAGTCTTACGCTGTGTTCTGTTTATCTATTTGGGTTTCTAACTTGTTAGTAGATAAATTAAAGAGACACTTCACATGAATGTATAAAACCACATATAGTCTTTAAGGTATTGGAGGTATACATACTTGTGAATTTTGTAGGTAGTAGACAAATCTGGTTAGATACTAAATCAAAGTTATGTATTATTTTCCAATATAATGATAAATGAAGAAATACAAAGATTGAATGGCTGTTTATTTGTTTAAACTTTACCATACTATGACGTGTTTACTTGCTCAGGACAAAATGATTTGTAAATATAGTGGCAGTTGCTGACCTTATGTAATAGGGTAAATTATTGTTAACATTTTGGATGAAATACACCTTGCTATTTTTCTTGCATTATTATAAGAGTACCCTTATGTCTTATTGTGAGCAAATATATTGATGTGTTGAACTCATTTATTTTACAGTTGGCTGTACAAGGAAGCTGCTGTGACAAATGTTGTCGCATGTCCAGAGAATTCTCAGTATCTGCTTATGACAGTAGTAATAACTGATGCATGTATGAATAAATTTAAGCATACTTTCATAAAGAGCAAATGACTTTTGCTGAGGTTGAAAATGGCAATTAAAAACATATTGTTTTGTAAATTTTATTCTCTTGTCAATATATGTATATCTATTATTGGTTGGGTATCAGTAATCTTCATGGTTATAAAACCCAGAATTTGGAAGATGAAAGTGATGAAACGCAAATAATAGAATGAAATATTACTTGGAGTTTTGTCTGATAAATGTAAAAATGGTTTCAATTGTTGGCAGAATAGATGAGGATTTAATTTGCAGTTTGATTATATTCCCCAATAAAACCTAAAAAATATATATATCTCAGTATCATATAGGTTATTGTTCTAGTCATTGTTAATATTCACGATGTTATTTTATTTTAATTTGTCAGTCAGTTAAAAGGAATCTTAATGTAATTATTGTTACTTGGATAGTTTAGTATCACTTAATGGTACCACAGAAGTGGAATTGGGATGGCATGGTAGTTTAGTAGTAAGAATATCTGCCTACAAAGTGGGGGACCTGAGTTCGGATCCCAGTCATGTGCCTATTTTTCACTCCTTTTTTCACATTAAAATTTTGGATATGAGAATTACTCTGTCTAATTGTTCCAGTGTATTTAGATGGTAACCTTATGCTGATGATGATTTGAAATCATGTCCACATTAAAAAAGGAAACCTTTGTGCTGTCATTCAGCTCATCTCTCCCCTCTTACTCCATGTCTTATTCCATCCTCTGCATGTATTTGTGTTACACTTGCTGGGAATTTAATTTGGATTTTTCTATAATTCATCATTCCTTGCAATGATCCAAAACCTAGGTCGAGGTTTTTTTTATACTCTATTCCAAAGTATACATTAAAATTATCCTTTCCCTTAATTATGGATTACCATTATATAAATGTCTTAATTATTTACCATTACTTATATTCCAAAGTTATTGACCAATTTCTCTTGTCTCACAATACTCTATAATATAGAATTTCTAGACAAATACAATTTTCTATCCCATTCACTAGTTGGTTTTGGCAAAAGTAAGTCTACGAGCGAGGCCCTCTTTCATACTTTCAATTACATTACTGAGCAAATTTGAATAAGAGTGTTCCTGTAGTATTTTTTATATTAGTGAAGCCTTGGATTCTATTAATCATAATCTTCTGTCGAGCAAATGCAATATTCTTGGTATAAGAGCTAACAATTGGCTGAAGTCCTATCTTAACCTTATCTTACTATAGTCGACAAACTTTTCTTTCCTCTTGAGTGCGGTTGTCGACTATACTCCATGGCCTATAAAAATTGTTTGATGATATGAATCTTGCTGAAAATACTTTCATTGTTTTTAGACAAAGCTTTTTTCTTTCTTTTAAAGAGATTTTGTTTAAAAATTTTGCTTAGGAACAATTTTAGAGGTGCAAATTTTATAGCATTATCAAAGTAAATCAGAATAAAATAAAGGTCTAATTTTGTTAGAAAGGCAGCTGTAATGAAAAAAAGGTGGAGTGCAGTTGCTTTGAGAATTTTTTCACAGTAAATTGACCGTGTGATGACTCATTCTGCTTCATCAGAAGTCCATGCTCTCTCTGATTTCTTGTGCTAGAAATGGGAAAAATGGTCTGGCAAGGGGCCGAACCAACTTAAGAAAAGAGGTTCCAGAGAACTTAGAGGTAATCTGTAACAATATACAAGCCCGTAAGTAAGGATAAGTCAAGTTTGAACTGAAATATTCCTTCTTTAATATTTGAAGGGCATGGTTGCATATCCAAAAGGAAAAATCTGATGTGGCCAGCACATGACTTTCTCCATATATAAGATGTAAATATTTATCTACGACAGTAATTTCGAACTCTATATTCCATCTAAACTTGGAAGATGAGTGATAAATATGTATATATTATTATCTTTGACGTCACAAACATTAAAGATAATGTTTTTCGGGACATGATCGATGAAAAACGATGAAATTGGACTTTCGCCCATAGAGCCCAGAGCGCCCACAAAGTACATAATCAGCAACTTCCGGTTTATCAGTATTTCATGAATAACTCCTAAACAATCAGTGATACAAGAATATGTTTCAAACAAAAGTTATAGTAAATAATATTTTCTAAAATTTTTATTTATAATAGTATATACCTAAATATCATATTTATGGAGATATTTTGAAAACCGGAAATGAGCTTTGAAGAATGAAACTCGACTTCCGGTTTACCGATTTACTCCAAAAGCTAATCAACTCTAAATACATGAAGCAAGGTACTATATATGAAATTTGGTGTTGATACAACTAATAGTTTTCATGTTAGAGCGCCCACAAAGTACATAACAGCTATCTCCGGTTTATCGGAATTTCACGAATAACTCCTAATCAACCGGTGATACAAAAATATGTTAAATACAAAAGTTATAGAAAATAACATTATCTAAAACTTTTATTTTAATACAACATACGTATATATCATATTTATGGAGATATATTGAAAACCGGAAATGAGCTTTGATGAATGAAGCTCGACTTCCGGTTTACCGATTTACTTCAAAAACTAATCAACTCTGACAGCACACACTACAGTACTATATATGAAGTTTGGTATTGATACGACTAATATTTTTCACGTTAGAGCGCCCACTAACACACACACACATACAGACACACACACACACACACATACACACAGACATCATTCCGAAAATAGTCAAAACGTGTTCTAGGGACCCCAAAACGTGTATTTCCGTTGAAATCTCGAAGTCGAATTTTTTCATGAAAACAATACTTTCTCTATACTTCGTATATGGAGAAAGTAAAAAATGCTAACTAATCTTTATTAAAAGTACATCATGAGCCAAAAATGCTGAAAATAGATGCACAGCTATAATTTAAAGAAGTGGAAATTAAAAAATTACTGTTTCAGAAATTGAATGTTTCATGGATATTTGACATCTCGAGTAGAATGTAAATATTTTCCCTTGACCCACTTAAAGAGATAATAATCGACATCGAATTGTCTCAGTATCCAAAAACTTTTAAAGATGTACATCAGACAAGGCTCCATTTGCGGCTCTATTCTTTTCCTACTATTTATCAATGACCTGCCAGGAACATTATCTACTGTCAATGTCAATAAGGTTACTTTGTATGCTGATGATGTTAATGTGCTAATTTGAGACTCCTTGGCTTAAGATCATGTTGTAGGTAGAGATAATGCCCTCCAGGCTATGATATGAACTGTGTAACTCAAATTGGTTTACCTTTAATATGGTTAAAACTCAGTTAATGCTTTTCATTACCTCTTCTAGGAATATGCATGGTATTAACTTCAGTAATGAACTGGATCTTACTACTGATGTAATGAAGTTTTTAGGTAATCATCTTGATCCTCAGCTGAAGTGGTCAGCACATATAGATTTTTGTGTCAAAATCTCAATTCTGTTTCCTACAGGTTATCTGTTATAAAGCGTTCTCTCAGTATTTTAGTTAGTAAAGATCTAGTTTGCTTATTTTGATTTCCATGTTTCTTATGGGGTTCTTCCTACCAAATCATTAAAATTTTGAGAAAAAAATTGTAAGGATTATTACTAATGCTGCCTACTGTAAACCTCTTTTCACAAAATAAGAATTTTAACAGTCCCCTCTATTCTTTCTTAATATTGTTCTTTTTACTAGTCAAAATATTTCCCTTTTTGAAAAAAATATGGATTATCATTCACTGGCAGAATCAATGCTCTACGTACCAGTCAGCAAATTTTAAATAGTTTTCCCTTGAGCTGAAAGTAAGTGGCATCAACTTTTATAATGTCCTACCAGCATCTCTAAAGAATATATAATCTATAACATATCTATATAACCTATAACATCTCTCAGCAGTACCTTCAAGAATGTAGTGTATAATTTACTCTTGGATAAATGCCTTAATGATTTTTTTAATAATTTTATTTCTTTGTCTTGCTATTGTTTAATCTCATTGTCTTTTATACCATATGACATATCTTATAAATTACTCAGTAATTTTAGTTGGACAAATAACAGTTATTATTACCATGGCCACAGAAAAATGCACAAATGATCAAGGTGCAATAAATAAATTATACTCTCATACAAAAGTGGTTTTGATGTGCTTAAAGCCCAGTATAGAATTTAAATTTCTGAAGAAGAGAGATGCATACTACTTTTAGTTAACTACCCATACTAACATAAGCCTTCTACCATCACCATGTACTTCACCAAAAATAGTATATTTACCTACAGCATATTATATCTCTGCAGTCGAAAGAAAGGTTTGAAACAATATATGCAGTTTTATGATCTTAACATTATTTATTTTGTGTTTGTTTCAGCTGTTGTGTTAATTCCTTTTAAGATTTAATGATCATTGCTACTGTTTTGGTGAATGAATTCATTACTGAAAGAAACATATTAAGAAGCCATGACTTAACTAATACTGGATGTAAATAACTTATTTCTTTCTTATCATCACAAATTATAATCTGTCAAGGCAAGTTAACTTCAGAAAGTCAAGTTAATTTGTGAAACTCTACATTAAGACAAGAAAATAAAATTACCCACTCAAACAATGATCTCTTAAAAACTTATCCACGTTATTTTACCTTCTTGTCTAATTCTACATTTTGTATGCATCGTGATGATGGTAGCCATAATTAATTTATTATCTTTTAATGTAACCGTGCTGAATTTTAAACTGTCTACAATTGATTTCTTTTGATGTTCGTCCTCAAAAGTTTACAAAAAGAATATTTTACTCCTGAATTTCAATTACGATCCTGCAAAATTTTCTCAAGATTAAGAAAAACGGATTTTTCAAAAATACATTGAAACACTCGTGTTAGTTCTCTTTATCTTTAAAAAATATTTCACTGTAAACTCAAATAAAAGTCTGGTTACCATAAATGCAAGCTTTTTCTGGGCAAACCTCTCATATTCAGATGAATTCCCAGGAATGAAATCTCAGGTATTTATTCTAATAGCTAATCTCTATCTATCCTCGTGATGACACGTTTATTATATTATTTACCTGAGTTCTGAATCATCTTTGCTCATTCGTTGGCATGAATGTAAAAATTGTGCAAGAATTTACTTAAGCCTTCGTTAACATAAATTCTCTTTAGCACTAAGAGCTACACAAGTAAATTTCTGTTAAATTCATCACGGATTGATGCTCTATGAAGTGCTTATGCCAATATATTATTTAATTACACATCTTTAGGTTACGAGGAGCAATAGTTAAAAAAACAATACCATTCAATAAATTGTTTTTTATTGTAAAATAAATTTTTAAAGTGAATTTCAGCCACTTTAATATTAAAACGATATATCTGAGTTGAATAAATACAATATTGTAAAAAACACCAAAGACACCTTTACGATAATAACAAGTGGAATCATATTTTTGTCCCACGGTAATGTAGTTTTCTGCTCACATTTCAACAGTAATATGAAATCATATGTAAGTAGTACAGTAGTTGTAATAGTATAATAATTGTTAAAGGTGCTTTGACAACTTCGGTCATTTGGACCGAAGCTGACCGTACTGTCCACTTGGCTATCCGGCAGTCCCCAAACAACACATTTAAAGCTTTTTATCACATGCCATGAAAATGGCTATTGAAAATAAATATTTAACATCATTTTACAAATTAAAGCAGTTGTCATCATTGTAACAGCATGGACTTCTGTGGAGTTATTTGCGATGTTTTATGGCCTGCAAGGCAAGACTGGTGGGATCTAGATTCTCGAAATTCATATGTATCACATCTCTCATTCTTATTATGGTTTGTGGCATGAGATTAAATGGTGTTTCAAGATCTGTAACGATTATTGCGTTTCCAGATTCGTTACATCCTCTGAAAATTCCCTGCACTGTAGTATTATCATGCATGCGAATGACACACTTCCTCCCTGAAATAAATTTATTTCATGGTGAAACAATACTAGCAGATAATCAAACATAACAGAAAACTTCAGTTTTCCAACCTGTTAATGCAGTCATTGTCCATAAAAATCGTTCACGCAATTCTGCCATGGCGTTTTGCGATTCCTCGGCGGTTAATTTTTGCTCCATTAGGAAATATTAGTAATTATTTTTCAAACAGACCACACTTACATGAGCGCGATTGGTTCGACTACTTTTGTTTCGATAGCATCGGAAATCCACTGTCACGCCGTCTCGCCTTGCTTTGTAGCGCTACCAACATTACCAATTATCACGGAGAGTACCTTAGTATTGGTGTTCAGTGGAGAGTACTGTTCACTGAACTACTCGCGCTATTCTGATGAATTGTTGTTTGCTACCGGCTATTATTTGCTCTCTTCACTGCTGCTTTGCTCTTTTCTCACATCTCCGAAACAGCGAATACGTAACTCATTTCAGATCGCATAAACATCGCACAAACGTCTAATTCACATATTTCTCAATGATTCCGTATGTATTTTACTACGAACGAATTTAAATGGAGAAAATTGTTTTTTTTGGCCCTATTCGCTTTGTGTTATAAAAAAGATAGTCACCCTCTCGTTCGGTTTGCAAGCTATAGTTGGTTTGCAAGCTATAGTTGGTTTGCAAGCTCATTGGGTTTCCAAGGTTTTTTAAGAAAAATTATGACTTTGTTTTAATAAAGATCATATAATAAAGGGAACCTGGAACACTCAACTCAACCCATCCGCGATGAAAAACTTTTTCATCATAATTCTGAATTGATAAATAAGTAAATTAAGTGATGTTAATAAGAATTAATAAGTACCTTGAAAGATCTTGGAAACCCAATGAGCTTGCAAACCAACTATAGCTTGCAAACCGAACGAGAGGGTGACTGTCTTTTTTAAAACACAAAGCGAATTTTGCTGAAATAAGAATTTGTTCCCTAGGAGTTCATTAGAGTTGAAATAAGTCACAATCGCCCTAGCGGAGACCCGAGGAAACATCAAAGATGGCGTCCAGGCAGACGAAAAACGACCAAAAACGGTCATATTTGGATGTAAATATCTCCTAAACCATACGTACTAGGAATTGTTTATAAACATGTAATTATAGCGCTATTCTTTATCTTTAATGCGCTTTCAATTTTTTATCATAATATTAACTTATAAGGGAGATCTAGAATTTCTCCCTGACGGTCCTCTTCCGAAACTTTACCAACTTTTTTATCTCCGCAACGTTTACCCAAAGTCGTATTCGTCGTACTTATGTGTAGTACGATTTTCAATGTTTCTAGCCATGGCGCGGGCCCTCGTATATTTGAATCGGAAAGGGGGAAATAAGGTTGGAGGATCCTAAACAATATCAGAAAGGAAAAACTAGGTACATGTTTTATCCTGGAAATCGCATTTTTCGAACAAGAGAAATTTAGCCAAGTCCACGATGCTACTGTGGTATAAGTATTGTGAAACATACGGAAAGCTACCATAAAAGGATCACAGAAATGAATAAGAGTAAGAGAACAAGAGATAATCTTGGTACGATATTAATTATTATTGGAAAAATCAATTGATGGTTAGGTTATAACGGAAGCATTTCGCCGAATGTATGTAACAGTGGTTATAATTCGGAAATGTTCAAATTTTAAGTTTGTAGAACTATCGAACTGACGTTTTGAGTGGACCAAAGGAATTTAGATTACGAAATAAAGTAGATGGAATTACTTACTAGTTAAGAACTCAGAATTTCAACTTAAGATTCCTGAAAATGTTATAATGACAGTTCACTGAACCTTGTGAATAAGGAATTTAAGGAAAGCTCTCGTCCAGTTGTTCCCAAAGATCTCTTTATTTTCTTACCCTGCATCTTATTCTCTCATAAGAGCAAAGTTATACGTATGCCTTTAGTTTCCCATTTAAGGCATTTTAGTTCTTTGGTAGGAAATAAGTGTAAATGAATGTTCATGGCTCATATTTGACAGATAAATTAAACATTTTTGAGGAAATTTAACATCTGGTTTCCATTATGTTGGATGAAATATATCACTGCGTTTACCAAGCGATCTCTGCTCGATCTGGGGCCATATTCTGTATCTCATTTCCCGTCGGTACGGTAGCTAAGCAGTCGGTTGGGATCGCAAACCGACTCCGCGAGCTCTCGATACTATTCTGTAAGCTCCTGCGTCGGTACGCCGGCTAGCCATCGTCGGTACAATCCGGAGAATTCTACCGATTATGAAAAGGAGTCGGTAGCGATAGGAGTCAGTCGGTTAGCAGACGAACTGTGGCAAGTGTGTGCATATTTAACAATATCATCAAGGCAAATGCGTTAATTGAATGCCCGTAATTAGCAGAATGTAAAATAAAGCCGCAATAAGACATGCGATCGCATAAAATGAATGCAATTCTCGCTTTTATATGCAAAATGATGTACGCCATAGCACATATGGATGCACGTATATACTGCGTTTCTTGGAGCGTGCATCTGTCCAAGGACGTGGAATAAAATAAACGTTTTAATCTTTTAATAATAAATGTAAATAACCACCAATAATTCATTAGGCAAAGTGTTTGGGAACGCTTAATATCCGTAACATATATTACTATTTCCCCATGCGAGACTCGACTATGGAAAAATAATGACCCCGCTTGAAGAAAACTATAAATAAAAGAGAAATAGATTAAACCTAGTTATAGGATTTCATGCGATCGAATTTTCTAATTTTTAAACGTATAATGATTAACTTTTAACTGACGTGGATGGTATAATTTTTGTTCATTTTAAAACACAATTTGGTAATTTTCTAGTAGCAGACGAAAAACGTCGAAAATTTGTCGTTTTCGGATATAATTTTCTCCGAAATGGCAGCACTTAGAAGAGATTGCATATCATATATATAAATTGCAATCCTTCTTCTATAATATGGTGTAAAAATGGTATGTGTATCTTCAGTAGTAAAGGAGATATAGAATTTCTCCCAAACATCGTGAAACTAGAAAATTACCCACAATTTTACCATTAGATTCCATTAAAATCATATATTTCAGCAATATATGAAAGGCAAAGATAATTGAATAATATTTGTAGAGTGTATAGTTAATCCAGGCGAAACTAATTACAAGTATTAATTACGTACAAGGAAGTGCTACAGTCGAAAGTTGCAGTACTTTGGTTCAAAAGGAGACGAGAGGATTTTGCTTTTGTAGCAAATATAAAAAAGAAAATGTACCTATCCGTTTATACGAATCGAGGTCTTACTAGCTGACCAATAGTAAACTGATTTGAAGACAGCAACAGTTCCAACAATAACTTTATGAAGCACCTAAGGAATTCGTGGAAATCTAACCTCCAAGAAATCAGACAGTGAGTGTATCGAAGGTACTATGTACTTACTAATTTCCTAGTTCTTTCACGGATACTAAGTTCTGAAAATCACGGACCGACTTCCAGTTAATAAAATTACAAAATTTAGGGATTCACTGTAGGGCTGATAGTATATTAGATATCGATATTTTATTACCGTAAGTATCCTTGTGCTCGAATTTGGGCACTGGAAAATCTTCTGCTAGCAATTTATGTTAATTTCAAACATCAACCATTTAAGACCATACAAACTAACTAATGCAATTATAAATATCTTCCCTGTAAGATTTCTTTCAAAACTTTTGTAAGAAATCAACAAAGGACAACAACAAAACTTAGTTACCTAAAATTTCATACATATCATCGATATTTACATCTGCTTTTACACGCCTTGTTTCATTCTTCATTTGTCTACTCGTTTGCCCTCTCATTGGTTGAGATGAAGCACGTGACCGTCACTTTCGGAAATGCTTGGATGTTTCCCCTTAAAGTGGGTGGGGGCAGTCGGTTTGGCAGTTTTCTGCCCGACGATGCTACAGAATAGGATTTAGAGGCCGAGTCGGTGAGAGATCACGATTTCCTCTCCAGTCGGTTGGATTTGGAACCGACGAGTTACATAATATGGCCCCTGGGGCCATATTATGTAACTTGTTGGTTTGGAAGCAGTTGGTTCGATTTCAAATCCAACCGACTGGAGAGGAAACCGTGTTCTCTCACCGACTCGGCCTCGAAATCCTATTCTGTAGCATCGTCGGGCAGAAAACCACCTAACCGACTGCCCCCACCTACTTTAAGGGGAAGCTTCCGAGCATATCCGAAGGTGGCGGTCACATGCTTCATCTCAACCAATGGAGTGCAAGTAGAAAACAGATAAATAATGAATAACCACAGTAAATGTGCCGGCTTTTTCAGCGCACATTCTTACTTTCGTTTTGAGTATCGGTGATTAGTGGTGAGAGTGGAGCTTGTTAACCATCGTAAAACATGGAGGGTAAGGGTAAATAGCCGCATGGTATAAATGAAATTTCACTTTGGTACTGTTTCCTAAAGTGAAATTTTACCGTATAAATAAAATTTCACTTTGGTACTGTTTGGGAGAAATTGAATAACTAAGTGAAATTTTACCGTATAAATAAAATTTCACTTTGGTACTGTTTGGGAGAAATTGAATAACTCCCCTTATAATGATTATATTTTGACGAAACTTACAGCAAGTTATAGATAAAGGATGGCGGTTAATATATCTTCTTTCAAATACCTCCTAAAACCTTCTATTTAGGAGATATAATTGTTTGAAAATGACATATTTTTGACGTTTTTTCGGCCATTTTTGATGTTTCCTCGATCTCCCGCTAGGGCGATTTTCAGTAATTTCAACTCTAACTGGAGCCCTTTCCCCATTTCCTACTCGCTTACGGGCCTCCTTGAGTGAAAAGGGGTGCTGGGTGTGTGTAATAATCGACTGATTTACCTGTTTTTTCCCAATTTCCTACTCGGTTACGGGCCTCATTGAGTGAAAAGGGGTGCTGGGTGGGTTTAATAATCGATCAGAATTAATATTTGTGTTTAAAGACCTTGGGTACTAATTTAGCTTGCAAACCAATTATAGCTTGAGATCCGAACGAGAGGGTGACTATCTTTTTCTTAACACAAGGCAACATCTGCGACTAAAACCGTATTTTTACTTAAAAAGAAATCGAACCCCCGACTCAACGCATCGACCTTTACCAAAAGTCATCCTAAACTGTCACATTTTAATTATTCAATTATTCCATGCATTATTACTCTTTATTTTTTCTTAATCCTGCTTTTTTATACTATTTTTCATGCTATAATCTCTTATTTTGAATAATTTATGTGTTATTTTCCTTCAAAACCACCACCCCTGTTCACTCTTGGCGCAGGAATTCCCGTTGCATTCTGGGAATTTTTGACTATTTCTGAGATGTGAAACTCGTCCAACGGCGTGACATCTGGGCCCCTATTATGTATCTCATCACGTTCCGCGTTAGGCCTGGTTTCGCGTTAAGTCGGCCATGATTTAACGCTAACGCGAAAAAACGGCTCAGAGCGATTATGTAAGCCACGTTTAGATGACGTCACAGATTTTGGGCGACGTATCGCTTCGCCGCCGACGGAGGTGGTGTTAGCGGAATTTTTCCCATAAACAAAGATGGACGCTCCTCTTTTGCTTGTTGCTGTCGTCGAAGCTCGTAGGAGAAGAAGAGAATTACGGTTAAGGAGGAGACGATTACGCGACGCGAGCAATCCGTTTGAGCTTCCCGATGGGGAATTTATCAAGTTGTATAGAATTCCCAAAGAGGGAATTCTATATATTATCGAAGAAATCGGACCAATGCTCCCGCAAACCCGAAGAAGCACCGGTATACCAACATTCATAAGAGTAAGTATAGTCTTTACATTATTTTTATTGAAATAGTTTAAGACATAACTTTACGAAATAAAAGTAATTGTATATGTTCGACTACAAATAGGAGAAAGTTAGTTGGAGAAGTATTCTCTCCAACGCCTTCGTGAGTTGCATCTTATTGTGGTATGATTAACTAAGTCATTATAACTTCGATCTAGCTTCAAATAATTGCCGAAACTTCCAACGAAGTGCTTTATGTGTTCACTGTGCACAATATATTAAGATACCGGTGGAATAGGTCTCTCGTTGGCAAAATTAAAGTTGATTTGTAGTGGTGTTTACGTTGTCATGTACTCACTTGTATTCATTTTTATTCTGACATAAATAATGCGAACGGTTCTACCTGTTTCGCATGGAATAGTAGAATGGGTAAAATTTCACTTTAAATTTTACCGTAGAATGTAACTTCCATGATGTTTTCCATGCAGTAATATAATTTCGAAGTAAATGAATTTAGTTAATATGCTAATGATATCTATAGGTGTTGACAGCAGTCAATTTCCTGGCTTGTGGAGGGTACCATTGGGCATCATGCCCTGTCCCAAGGAGCCGTGAGCATTTGCATTACGCAAGTGTTTGATGCAATTAACGCACGGCTGCTGAATAAATGGGTAAAATTCCCTAGAACACCCGAAGAAGTTGAGAGGGTAAAAGTTAGGTATGTATAAAGTTAAAGCTAATAGATTGGATTCCTTATTATATCAAGCATTAAACTTTTCGAATGTTACCATCTGCCTTTTTTATGTTAGTCAAAGGAAATCTGTCCATTTCATTAGTATTATTATTATTATTATTTTGTTTCAGATATTTGGAAAGAACTGTATGACGGGCCTCATAGGTGCAGTGGATGGGACCCATGTAACCATTGTTTCTCTCGACAAAGATAGGGAGCATAGATATGTGAATAGAAAATACTTTCACAGTATAAATGTCATGATAGTGAGTAAACTTATAATATTAACATCTGCTTCCCAGTTGCTTCTTTCTTGTCTTTAAATAATTTCTCTTCCACCTTAGGTATGTGATTATGACCTTCGCATTACCACTATCAATGCAAGGCATGAAGGGAGGAAGCATGATGCAAATATTTGGCATCATACCTTATGCCGGGACTACCTCCAGAGGGAGTACAACGCTCATAGGTATGTATTTAATTTTAAAGACAAGGTTTCCTTCTGTACTGAATAAACAAAGCTATCCTCATTTTCAGGGGACTCTGGATACCAAATGAGCAATGATTGCTCACACCATTCCACAACCCTGAGCCTAAATTCGCCTGAAGCTAGGTTTAATAGCAGCAAGAAACTCAGTGGAGAGGTGAATTGGGGTCCTTAATGGGTGGTTTCGGTGCCTGATGCGTGACTGAACTCTACATTACACCCCATGGAAATATGGTATGGTTCCCATACTTTAAATTGTGGTTTATCTTACTATCATAACTAATGAAAATTCAATATCTGCAAGAAGTAGATGTGTTGCATGCCTTTGACCTACACCACTGAAGTATTATTTAAATGTTAATGAAAGAAGTACTTCTAGGAATCAACAGTTGCAACTATAATCAAACATCTTGTTCTTTCAGGAATCATGATGAATGCCTGCGCCATCCTCCACAATATGGCACTGCACTATAAGGTTCCCTTGCCACAAAACATCGACTTGGAGGTAGAAGAGATCATGTTCAACTTCCCCTTGGAGATGAATGCGGCAAGGAAAGGGAGCACTGTGCGAGGGACAGTGGTGCGGAACTATTTTACTTAATGTGTGTTGTGTGTATCATTGCATCTGCGTGTTTGTATGTTTGTGTGAATGCGTGTATGAATGTTTGGGGTCAAGGGAGTGTGGAGAGGTCGGATTTGATAAGGGCCTCACATACTTTTACCCTGGTGTTATGTTACATCATACATCAGTATTGCCATGGTGACTGGTATTGAATGTAGTACTTTGACTCAACAAGTCAGAGATTAATGAATGGAATGCAGCAAGACCTACCATTCGGCCTCTTCATTATGTTTAACTAAAAGGAGAACCTTAACTCCAATGATAAATTCTCATTGAAATTTGGGACAATAAGTTTGTCTCAATTTTTCTAAGTTTTATTCATATCATCATCTTCAAATTCTTTGTTTCAAGTTTTTATTTAACTTCTTGCAATTTGTATTCATATTCTCATGTTTTTTTGAATTCTTTTATTTATATGTTCTTTGCATAACATTTTCTTTATCTTTCAGATAGATGAGTTAATTTTTGGCTGTATTCAGAAATTGGAGTTCTGATTTCTAAATGCAGCCTTAAATTAAACCTGGCACTTGGAAACAACAGATGCAGTTGATGGATACAGAGGAGCAACGAGCATCATCAAGAAATTTTCTAACTATAATAGCAACTCTGGAGAGTTTCTGGACAGGTGAATACTTTCATACCAAAAAGTGGCCAAGACAAGGCTGAAAGGATTTTCAATGTAAATTTGAACAGTTCAAGTTCGAAACTTTTTTATAAAATGCTGTAATAAAGTGTACACTTTAAGTATTTCAATAAAACGATTGAATCAGAGTGTTGTGAGACTTCTTTTCTCCTCTCCACTAGTCTGTCTGGTGCTGAAGAAAAATTGGAGTGGAGCAGCTAAGATTCCTCCTTGTAGAAAAATCTACTCATGTAAATTTGGTCTTGCACATTGTTAAATAGGAGTACTTCCCTGAAAAATAGTTTGTTATTGAGCATGCACAGAAGTAAATATTGAGTGAAGTGGATTCAATACTTGTAAAGATTAAACTATCAGAGATATTAAGTTCTTGAAAAAAATTAAATGAGAACTGTTCTCTCAACTTAGTAATTTGAGCCACATTGAAAATTAAAATGAGACTTTGGAGTTGCATATGAAAAATTTAAGCCCAAATCAAAACTTTTCAAATTAAATAAAAGTTGCAAATAGAAGTTAATTTGAAAATCACAAAATTTTGATTAAAGTAAGATTTTAAGTTGCAATTGATCAAGAAAGCATTCAAATTAATTAACAGAAAAGTTTTGGACCATGGCCGGCTAGTAGGTATGTAGAAATATGCAGCTTATAAAATTATTCTGTTTAGTACCCTTGTACAATCTGTTTGAATAAATAAAGTACTACTCATTAACCTCTTGTAACATGAACCACCAACCATTTCCTTGACTTGTTCTCTTCACCTTTTGAGGAACATACTAATCTTGAGGCCCAGCAAACTGGAATGGCCATAGGTTCTCCTCTTTTACATCTTAAATAACCAGTAATATTTTCACAGTAGTGGAAACTAAGAGACTGATAATTTCAATTCCCAATAAATGGATATTATTGTAATATTTTAGTCTAAAACCAGTTAGTTCCCCACTTTTAATTTCACAATCTGCTCTTAATAGTATTATAAAGATGCAACAGAAAGGTAAGGTAGGATTTCCAAAAGAAAAATGATACCATTTTCATCTTTTTATTTGTCCAACTTGTTGAATAATCTAAGCAACAAACAAATATATAAAAAATTAAATATAAACATAAAAAAACATTTTGATAAATGAAATGAGATACTTAAACTGAGCAATTCAAATTAAAAGATAAATGTGATTGAATAATTTCAGCTAAAATTGAAATAAAATTAAGCGAGAACTCAGGTAAGTCTCCAAAAGGGAAAGCACCCGGGACTTGATCTCATTTTCCAATGGCATTGACTGGCGTTGCTATTTCATGCTCTGTTCCATCAAGCCTATCCTCCTCTCTTCCTGTTGCAAACGCAAACTTTGAATGCTTGTGATGGAGATCTCAAGCATTTTTTTTCCAGCTTGAGCCTCTTGCTCTCCAAAAGATCCGCAAATTCACTATGTTTTGCCAGAAAAGTGAATGTAGCACATATTTTGAGGAATTCCTTTACGCTAAAACATGTACCATGTAATAACAAACATTTCAAAACCGATACCTTTATATATACAATATAAAAGGTATCTCTAGCAACCCCATAACATCTCATTACACTATAACTTACAATATAACTTTAAAATATGCACTAGCGTAAATCTTACAACGAACACTACTTACTTTGACGTGCTTATCTTTCTAAATACACCGCTGAAATGAATTCGATTCGCGCTTATTTGACGACTTCCGGTCAAAAATACAGTAGATTTGGCAACACGTTACGCATCGCGAACACCGGAAACGCCTCCTAACGAAAAAGCTTCCATAATCGCTCCGAACGCTAACACTCATGTGTTCGCGTTAGCGGTACGTCACAAACGCGAACTCTAACGTTTTACGCCTTAATTACATAATAGGGGCCCTGGCGTCAAAATGACCGATCTAACCGTCGAAACATGCTTTCCGGAGGTTCCGGAGTCCCTTTCTGTACCTCGGTCACTAAAATCGTTGTTTCTCAGTAACTTTATAAGGTCTTTCAACGCTCTAAATTGCATAATAAGCCGCAATATTTCAAGTGTCTTCCCTGAAAATATCATCGAAAACGGGCTATTTCTAGTAAAAAAAAATAAAACCCAAACAGTCCTAAAGTGAAATATTACCAAGATTTGTTCTCTCATAGCCGATATACGATGAAAAAGGCGTTAAGAATTGAAATGATAGTAATTGCCGTCGTTCATTTGTGCGAAATTTAATGTTAAACATGTTCATTATCTCGGTGAGGTAGAACACCTCGTAGTTTTCCTCGCTATTTGTGTGTGAATTGTTCTCTCTCTGCTATTGTTGGCTATTGGTGGAAAAACTATTTGCAGCTTTTGCAACGAATTAATCCGTCGTTCAAAAGTAAGAAGTTTGAATTAACGTAGATGTTTGAAGGAAAACGGTGATAAAGGCGTTAACGATTGAAATGATAGTAATTACCGTCTTCATTTGTGTGAAATTTAATGTTAAACATGTTCATTATCTCGGTGAGGTGGTACACCTCGTGGTTGGAATTCTTCTCTTCGTAATTGTTGCGTATATGTTGGAAGGATGATCGAATAGTGTGATTGATATATTTAAGCTATCGTGAAGAAGATCTCCCTGGAGCAGCAGGAAGTCATGATGACCTTCATGGAGGCCAATCCCCAATTTGCTGCTAATAGGATTTCGGGTCCCCAAGGAGGGATAATACGTCAAAAGAAGTGGGAGGAGTTAGCTGATTTGTTGAACTCCTGTGCAACTGGGGCTACAAAGACCCCAGAGAAGTGGTCTAGGGTAAATTTTTATTAAGTTCTGGTCGTGAAGCACTTTTTTCTCTCATTGCATAAGATGGAGGTGTGTAAGAACTATCAACATGTTTATGATTGAGTATGAGAGCTTCATCCTACAGAAAAGAATTATTACCTTTGTATCATAATAAGTGAATTTTTTGTAGAGCTGGCAGGATTGGAAGTCCGATATTAAACAAAAAGCAGCGAAGCTGCGTCACGATGCCATGGGCACCGGTGGAGGGCCAGCGAAGGGGATCCCACTGACTGCTTTAGAGGAGAGGCTTATTGGATTCATCGGTGAAGTGGCAGTCTGTGGTATTCCGGGGACTATTGATTCGATGGAGGTTAGGTTTTGAGTTATGAATTGTGGTACTGAAATGAAGTCGGCCAGCTCTTTATGTATTATACTTTAATAAACATGAAATTAAGGAAACCTTGCTTTACAGATTGTTACAGTTACTTCGGATGGTAGTTTTCAGTTTGCGGCTATGGAAGAGCAAAACTCCACCTTGATGACCCTGCCATCCACCAGTGCCATCGGATCAGATTCACCACCACCTCCTAAAAGGAGGAGGACAAGGAGTGGTAAGTGCTGCAGTTACACATTTTAGTCTTAACAATATACCAGAGATTAACAGGATGATATGTTTCGACATTGGTTGGAAAAAAGGCAAGGTGAAATGATGAATATAAAAGTAAAGCAATTTTTTTGTTAAATATTTGTTTTTTTTTCTCTTCAGAGGTTCAGGTTGATGATGTAGAGAATCAGGCAATAGAAATAAGCAGGGGCATTGGAGATAATGTGGCCATCATCGCCAGGAACACTACGGCTGTGTTGGAGGTGATAACCGAGGAGAGGAAGGAGATGATGCAGGCGCTGGCAGAGGAGAGGAAGGTGATGGCGAAGGTAATTACAGAGGAGAGGATGCTAACGGCACAAGTGCTAGCGGAGCAGTTGGCAGAGGAGAGGAAGATCATGGCACAAGTGCTGGCAGAGGAGAGGAAGATGGCAGAAGGGAGGATAATTGCCATTTCTAGGGTGGTGGAGAACTCTCCAAATGAGTAAGGAAACGGTGGATGTGTGAGTATGGTGTAGTTGAGTACAGGAACAATACTTATATTATTGAAACTAACCTAAAATCAAAGGTGCCTGATTAATTCCTCCTGTACCAGCCTTGCTTCTCGGAGGGTGTTCCTAGCATAACCCACCTGCAGCATGTTTGGTTGGAGGTCTTCCTCTACTTGTAATATATTGTCATCGAATAACATGCCATCTTGAATGCAAATATTATGCAGAACACAGCATGCATTTGTAATTTGGCACGCCTTCAGCGGCTCGTATTCCAGCTTTCTCGCCAGCAGAAGGCATCTGAACCTTCCTTTAAGAAGGCCTATGCATCTCTCAACTGCTGAGCGTGCCTTCACGTGCAGCTTCGTGTAATTGGCTGCGGGTGTGCCTTCAGCTGCATTTAGTATAGGGGTCTGCAGCCACGGCTCATGAGGGTAACCGGAATCACCTATTGAAATTTTTAATTGCAACAGTTGTTAGTTATGCATTTGTGGATTTAGCAATATTGGGACAGGTAATTTCTTCTGAACCAACAACTTACCTAGGAGCCAACATCTTTCGCCTCCTTCCCAAATTCCAATCAGCTTATTACGAAGGGCAGAAAATTGCCATACAAATGAATCATGTGCAGCACCTGGGAAGCGGGCAAGCACACCCAAGATCCGTAACTCTGAGTCGTGTTTGTTGAAATTATCAGGAGTCAATAAATGACTGGGAAGTTTTGTATCAGAATTAAGTTCACCTTTAATCTCCTTCCAAGCAGCCTAAGAGGTGTTATTTGATTGATTAATATAGTCAATATTAGCACTCCTTTTAGCAAGAATGATTTTATCCCTGTACTCTTTCTAACTATGTTGTATTATAATAAATACATAACACTCAACACAATACATCACATATACATAACACTCGATATCAATAAGTATTCACTCGACGAATTCGCGTCCCTTCTCGCTTTCCCGTTGTGTAAGTACCGTTACGTAGATAACACTTAAAAGATGATTTAGTTTTGTCTGTTTTAATTCTCACCTGGATTTATGGTACTCTTCAACTTTATGTCAATATATATATATATATATTCTACATATAACAGATACTTGTATTTATGTTATAATTCTCGTACTTGCGAAAGACGTTCTCTCCAAAAACACACGGGCTCCAATAACCTCCGTACAAGCATCCGCATACCGTTATATTTTCAGTTACAGTTACGTTACAGCACCTCGAACGCAGTTTCTGCTTCATCGTATTTATTATTGGGGCGTTCTTTTACATTCTGCTAATAACGAGTATCCAAATAACTTTTCATAGATAATATTGTTACGAAAACCGTGAGTTCGGGGATAAGTGAGACTCGTTTTAAAAGAAACAACAAACTTTATTTCCTAAACTCAATCGAGCAAAGCCAAATATCAAATTACAACCGTCAAAACGATCCAATCTTTCATTCACTGTCCCTCACAACAATCAACACCGTCGCTAAAACAAACTCGTTACCAACACAAGTCCCCCACTCTCCAGCCTTGTAACACTGCCCCCCTCTATTAATGCTAATCGTCCCGAATAGCGCTACCAGAGGTCCAACATGATGTTTCTCTCCCCCTGTAAGGGCTAAGCGGCTCGATGTGGACCACCTTTGGTTTCGTCTTAGGCGTTAACTGGATCCGGTACACGATGTCGTTGATCCGCTTCATGACTCTGTATGGGCCGTCCCAGGGTCTCTGAAGTTTTGGACTTCGTCCCTTTCTTCTCTGTGGTTCATACAACCACACCATATCACCTTCTTCATAGGGGCTAACTGTCGGTTTCCGGTCAAGTCTCATCTTCGTCCTGTCACTGCACATCTTCAGTTTATCCCAGACGAAATAGGGTGCTCTCATAAATTTAAAATATTAATTTTTTAACGTCTATCCATTGATAAGTTAAAGCCATTAACGATTGCAAAACAGCACTTTATAATTTTCAATAGTCTTGCTGCTACGGAGCTTCGAAGTTCGCGAAAATTTCAAAATTCTTTCGCGCGAAAGGAACGCCTTATGATTGGTGTGACGTCATCTCCTAGTAAGCCCCAGTAGGCGAATATTCTTTCTGTTCCGCCTAGACGTGATGGTAATAGTACAAAGAATACAGCGATACTGTGATTCACAAATTGAGGTTTAGGTTTGTCGAACTTAGCTTTTGACTGAGTGTGTAACATTGTAAAGTGTAAACAATTGCGTGATGGCTGACTCCGGCTTTGTGAAGGCCCATTCAGGGAATATCCCGAAGTTGGATTCTGTAATGATTGCCGATTTCTTCTGCGGCAATGATGGTTTAGTTGGCGCAGAAATACGAAGCCGCAAAATTGAAAGGTAAGAAACACGATTTAAGTTAACTATTTCATTCACTAGGTATCTAGAGCTTGGTTTATATCTGAATTTATCATTGCTTGTAATGTGTACTCGACTTAAGTTTTGAAAAATTACAACAAAACATATTAAACACCGATTTACTTTGCATCATTTAGGTCTGGAAGAGAGGCATACTGCGATTACGCTTGGTTGGATACGTCCAAGTGAAAAGAAATTTGAATGTTTGCACTTTAAGGGCGAAGGTGACTCCTGAACATAAAGTGAGAAACAAGTCTTAAACTGTGGAAATCACTGTCGATAAGGAAGAAGAAACAGTAATAAGTGCAATTTGTCAAGACTGTGCCGCGTCTTCCGGTATGCATACATTTTTACCAGCCCTTAATTATTTATAAAATATAGGGTACTGATACAACTGTGCAATTACACATAAGTGATGCTCCTATCGGTCATATCAACACAGAAACTTAAGGTCATTCCATGCATTCAACAAAGGCTCCACACACACTCAAAGAATTTAATAATAGAGAGGGATCACTGGTGGAACAAATATTGGGTGCTCGTACTCCTGAGACATTGCCCATGAAAAGAGGTAGGGACCTGGAGCCCCAAGTCATTGAAGTTCTTGAGAAACAATTAGGTTACTATCAAGAATCATATTATGCAAGAATTCACCTTTTCTTCCTGCATCTCCTGATGCAATTTAAGGAGAATTTGTTATAGAAATAAAATGCCCAAGTACTATTAAAACTAAAGAGCCCTAAACTTATGTAAGTAAGTAATGTAATGTAAGTAAGTAATGTAAGTGTTAAAGAAGGTACCTTTATAATGTCTATGTGTATTTATTTATTATTGCTTACTTTCTGACATTGTTGAATTTTGCTTTTAAAATAGTATACTCATTTATTCATTGTGAATTTCTGATGGTAAGTGGTATTGGATTGTTAAATTTGTAATACAAAGAAAAAACTGATGACTTTAAAGGGCAATGTTTTTCTGTGTTTGGTAATATAAAATAATAAAATTCTTGTTTTTATCATTTGTTTATTATTTATCGATTTTAATTTAAGCTATAATAAACTATGATCAATAATATTTCAAGATTAAAGGGGAAAATTTTAATTATTACACGATTTACCTTAATGCTGAATTTTTCTGTGAATACTCGATAATTATTCATTTTACGAAAGTATTGGCAGTGTGAATTGTGCTCTGAGGTTACCACCTACCATCGTAAACCTCAAGTAGTTCTCCATCTAAAATATTTTTAAAAGATATAATAGTAAAAGATATTTCTCTCTCAAGATATGCCTCAATCATTACAGGTATATTCATGGTAAAATCGTTAAATTATTACGCATGCCGTACGATTATAAAACAACTAAAACAAAAACGCATAAAAATACATCAAAATGGTCTTCGCAAACGAACAACGTTGTTGTCATACTTAATGTCTTCTTCAAATCGTCCCGGCGAATGGCTTTAAGCCACATTTTCCTACGTTTTTCTCCTTGGGACACACTCACAAATACCTTATTGGGCATACATACGCTTGTGCTTTTACATAAATGCACAATACACCACTTGTACGGCATGGTTGAAGCTTTTACTCTTCATTAATCCAAGCAAGACAAACATCGACTGGCACGTACGTGTACTAGGGAAACCTATGTACGCTTAATACGTACTTGACGGGACATGCTATGTACTAGGGAATGACGTCACGCTCAAGAAACATGGCGACGGGTCGTTTCGAGCGCAAGGTTTCAATGCTATTTTCAAAGTAGAATGTTACGAATAATACGAGGGTTATAAACAAAATTCTTGCACAGTAATTTTATATGCAGGGAATACGTTTTAATCACATAATCATTCATTTTCAGTAGAATTCCCTATTGTGGATGACTCTTAGTCGGTCTACTAGTTGACCGACATATTCCGGAAGTTTAAGTTGTTGGTCCTCTTCTTCAGTTGTTGGAACGCCAAAAATCAAGTCAACGGGGAGTCTCATTTCTTTTCCGGTCAGTAACATGGTAGGAGTGTAACCAGTAGCCTCATGTTGAGAACTTCTATACGCCAACTAGAAAAGTGGTATCAAACTGTCCCAGTTTCGTTGGTTCCGGTCTACAAACATTGACAGGTACTGGTTCACGGTGCGGTTGTGTCTTTCCACCATGCCATCTGACTGAGGATGTAAAGGCGTAGTCCTGGTCTTCTTGACTCCCAATTTATCCATCAAGTGCTTCCATACCTCTGATTCAAAGTTTCGTCCTTGATCGGTGTGAACTTCCAAGGGCACTCCGTGGCGGCATATTACATGCTCCAACAGAGCTTCGCCCACAGTAGCTGCGTCTTGACTAGGGAGTGGAACGATCTCCGGCCATTTCGAGAAGTAGTCCATTGGCACGATTAGATATCTATTGCCAGAATTCGTCATTGGAAATGGACCCGAAATATCCACCGCTACACGTTCCCACGGTGCTCCCGAGATGTATTGCATCATTTTTCCACGCGATCTAGTTCTTGGACCCTTTTTCGATGCGCACAAATCGCATCATTTACACCACTGTTCTACATCTTCACGGTAATTTGCCCAATAGAACCGGTCTCTTACTCGTGCGAGCGTCCTGTTCACACCAAAATGACCTCCGGTTTGACTGTCGTGAAGCTCCGTTAACACGGTGTCCACTAAATCCCGAGGGACGATGGTCTGATTGGTGACAGTTTTTCCATCCGCGCTTTCCCACTCCCGGATTATCACGTCTTCACAGATACTTAAGGAGTCCCACTGCAACCAGTATGCTTTCACAACTGGTCCTCTCGTTGTTTCTGAATCACGGTGTTCTTGGTAATTTCTGAGTCAACCTCCGTTAAAGCTCTGACCGTTATTCTGTTGAGCACTTCCCTATTCGCAGCGTCTTCTTTTGCTTCTTGCCGGGTACAAAATTTGCATGACTTTTCTGCGCAGGGTCTTCTCGACAGGGCATCGGCGTTGTTGTGGCTTTTACCTCTGCGGTACTGGATATCGAATTCATACGTTTGTAACCTTTCCAGCCAACGAGCTAATTGACCCTCCGGGTTCTTGAAGTTTAGCAACCACTGTAGGGCAGAATGGTCCGTCCGAATCAGGAACTTCCTTCCATACAGGAAAGTGTGGAAATGATCAACCGCTTTCACAATGGCAAGAAGCTCCTTCCTCGTAGTGCAGTAGTTCTTTTCTGCCTTTCCAAGAGTCTTGCTGAAATAGGCGATGACAGTCTCTTCTTTGTTTTGCATTTGCGAAAGAACGGCGCCAACGCCATGCTGAGACGCATCAGTGTCCAACACAAAAGGGCTGTTATCCACTGGGTAAGCCAAAATCGGTGCTGTAATCAGTCGTTGCTTTAATTCCTGGAATGCTTCGCCACATTCGGCAGTCCAAATGAATGGTCTATTCTTTTCTGTTAAACCATGCAAAGGCTTGGCAATTTGTCCAAAATCCTTCACAAATCGTCGATAGTAGCTACATAATCCCAAGAAATTCCTGACTTCGTGTTTGTTCTTTGGTTGTCGCCACTCCTTTACATCCTGGATTTTGGTTGGATCCGTCTCAACGCCAGCAGATGACACCACATGCCCCAGGAAACTGATCCTCTCTTGAAACAGCGTACACTTCTTCGGATTTAGCTGGAGGTGAGCGTTTCTAAGCCTCCCAAACACCGTCTTCAAATTCACAAGATGATC
The DNA here is from genome assembly GCA_947579665.1 of Sympetrum striolatum. NCBI lineage: Eukaryota > Metazoa > Arthropoda > Insecta > Odonata > Libellulidae > Sympetrum > Sympetrum striolatum. The sequence goes on from OX388352.1 coordinate 89,786,686, forward strand.
ATCAAAATCCTTTCCAATAACAAGGATATCATCCAGATACACCAGGCACGATTCCCACGTAAGGCCTCTTAGAAGTAACTCCATCAGTCGTTCGAACGTACCTGGGGCATTGCATAAACCAAAGGGCATCACGTTGAATTGATATAGCCCCTTCCCTGTAGAGAATGCTGTCTTCTCTTTATCATCTTTGTGCATTTCCACCTGCCAATAGCCGCTCTTCATATCAAGGGTTGTAAACCATTTCGCTTTGGATAACGTGTTGAGAATGTCATCAATCCGAGTCTCCTGTAGTCCACGCAGAATCGCATAATCCGTCCTTCTTTGTGACCAACACCACCGGAGATGACCATGGACTGTTAGATTCTTCAATCACACCATCCTCCAACATGCTTTGTATAGACTTGTTCAATTCGTGCTGTTTCGCGAACGGAACTCTCCGAGGTGGTTGACGAATTGGTTGTGCTGTGCCGATGTTAATTCGATGTTCTACTAGTTTCGTCCGGCCCGTGATTTTGTTTGTGGCAAAGAGATCGGCTTCATCTGCAATAAACTTTGCGGCTTTCTCTAATTCCTTCGAAGGAAGATGATTCCAAGTCTTCTTAAAGTTATCCACAATCTTTTCGATGTCTCCCGGTTTGTTGTTCCTCCTTTCCGGCTCGATGTCACAGCGTGCCACTCGTTCAATAGCTTTGCAAACTCCCAATTCTTCGCCGCTTTTCAACGTTACCCTGTTGTCCGATAAGTTTGCTACTTTTATGGTCACAATTTTATTCAGTCTGACCAAACTCCTGGCAATTAGTAGTCCGTTCCTAGTCTCCGTTGGTTCAATAATCGCCACTCCTTCTTCTGGGGCATTTTTTTCTAATCGTGCTTGAAGTACAGCTTCCGAATTTGGGGGAATTCTCACGTCTTCGTTTATGAAAACTTTGGTCCGTTTCATTGACGATATAGACGATGAAAACAATAGCTCTTCATTCCCGATTCGAAGTAGCTTGTTCTGAAAATCCACCACAAAGTTGAAGTCTGACGTGATGTCCACCCCCAATATAAATTCGTCCGTGATGTCGGCGACGAGCACCTTCGATTCAATTTCTACACTACCCAAAATGATCTTGACTGAGGTTTCCCCACGTATGGCGATTTTCTCTCCGCTGACTGTCTCCAGCATGGCTTTGTTTGATAAAGGGGTCACCGATCGGTGAAAAGTCATGTCTGGCCTCATCACTGATCTGGTCGCTCCGGTATCCACGGTAAAATCGCAAGGCCGCCCATTTAAAATGCCTGGCAAAACATGGCTTCCATTGTTCTTTTTGAAGGCTGAGATCTTAATTCCAGGGGCTTGAATCCTGTTTGTCAGCGTACGCCCCCTTATACTGACAACTCGGCGTTTCCCGAACCGGTCTTGCGTGCGGGACTGGGGCTACGGCTTCGGTTATTCCTCTCAGTGGAACACGAGCGTCGGCAATTTCTACTAATGTGCCCACGTTTTCCGCAAGAGTAACACTTAATCTCTGTATTAAGAGGTCTCGGTAAACTTGGAAGATTTTTCAAACTCTCCACAATTTCCCGCAATGGCTTCCGTATGTCAAAATCTTCATCCTGGTCCGACGACGGAACCGAAAATTTTATCTCTCGCACTCGGTCTCGTCTAGAGTGATATCCGGCTGCTTCGTATTCCAATGCTCGTACAATTGCATCGACCAGATCCCTCGTCCTCGTGGTCTTTAAAAACAGTTGTGCTTCTGGATTCCGGAGTCCGTCTTGGAAGGTCGTAACGGCCAATTCCTGGACGATGTCTTCAGGTGCATGCGGATACGCTAATCTCGTCATTCTTTCCACCTCGGCTCCAAATTCCTGCAGCGTTTCTGTCGGCAACTGAGTCCTACATTTCAGCTGGGTCTTGTACACTGGCACGAGATGGCTCTGCCCAAAACGAAGCTCCAAGGCAGCCACAACTGACGAGTAATTGTTTTGGTTTACTTCGGAAATGTTTTGCAAAACATCCAAAGCCTTTCCTCGTAATGCCATTATCAAATTTGTGACTTTTTCTTGTTCGGTCCAGTCGTTATTCGAAGCAGCTATCTCAAACTGTCGCTTATACAAATCCCAAGATTTTTCTCCGTCGAAAGTTGGCGGTTTGACGGTATTTGTAGAATTCGAAACTGTAGAGGTTCCATAACGAATTTTCATACCTGCTTCGATACGTTCTTCCAATCCGTCTATGCGTTGCGCCAATTCTTTTGCCTCCTGGTGTGTGGTTTTAGCCTGTTCTTCCACACACTCTATTTTCTGCATCAAAGTACCTTGAGAGACTGTCATCATTTGTACGAGCTGCTGAAAACATTCCTTCTCCTCTTCGTTTTCACGTAACCTCTCCTGTTTTTCTTGTTGTTTTTCTTGTGCTCGGCGTTCCTCGTCTTGTCTGAGTTTTTCCATCAGCATCTCAAACATCTCCTTCGCCTCGGCCATATCGTAATCAGTCGATCGAGTTTTCACCATAAATCACAGTTTCGTAATTTTTTTCTCACTTATCCCAATTCTGACACCAAAATTGTTACGAAAACCGTGAGTTCGGGGATAAGTGAGACTCGTTTTAAAAGAAACAACAAACTTTATTTCCTAAACTCAATCAAGCAAAGCCAAATATCAAATTAAAAACCGTCAAAACGATCCAATCTTTCATTCACTGTCCCTCACAACAATCAACACCGTCGCTAAAACAAACTCGTTACCAACACAAGTCCCCCACTCTCCAGCCTTGTAACAATATTAATGAATAATTAATGCACCCTCCAAAAAACTACATCCATATGTGCTATGGCATACATCAGTATGCATCTAAAAGCGAGAATCGCATTCATTTTATGCGATTGCATGTCTTATTACGGCTTTATTTTTCATTCTGATAATTACGGGCATTCAATTAACGCATTTGCCTTGATGATATTGTTAAATATGCACACACTTGCCACAGTTCGTCTGCTAACCGACTGTCCCCTATCGCTACCGACTCCTTTTCATTATCGGTAGAATTCTCCGGATTCTACCGACGATGGCTAGCCGTCGTACCGACGCAGGAGCTTCCAGAATAGCATCGAGAGCTCGCGGAGTCGGTTTGCGATCCCAACCGACTGCTTGGCTACCGTACCGACGGGAAATGAGATACAGAATATGGCCCCTGGGGCAGCTGCCCCCCCCTGCCCCCCCCCCCTGGCGACGCCCATGAACGGGGATGTTAAATTTCATAAATAGCAGTGTAACAAACTTGATCGTAACAAATACTTCATAATTGTTGATAGATAGGAAATAGCAGACATTCTAATTCAATATGCTAAGAAATATAAGTTACAATGAAGTCTACAAAGCCGCATCAACTCAATATTCAATATACTCTGAATGAAAAATATCTTCAACTGAGACGATATAAATATATATTCTAAGATCACATTAGGATAAGCAGGACCACGTTTAAAGTTACATCTTCATACAGGTACAAGAGGACAAATAAATCAAGCATTAAACGTAAATGACAGAAATAAATTACATTTCACTCAAATAAACAAAGATGAATATTCTATACAGAAAGTAAATGTATTTTGGAGCTGACTGCAGATACTAAGGTATCTCAATCTTAAAATATGTAACATAAACGCAAACCACAAAAGCAATCAAAATAGAAACAAAGATTCAACACCAATAATAGAAGGATAGTAAATGAATATGGAGTGAAAGCACTTAAAAACAACGAATAAATCAATTTTTGCAAGGGAATGAGTTTGTTTACACTTGGTAATTTAGACAAAATTTTAGTATATTTTATCAATATTCTCGCAATTTCGAATCGCAAGCGATATTCACCGACCAAAATAAGAATCTTTTTTCAATTTCCCTTCTTTTGATGATAGCGCCAGGAGTTATTGCGATTGTATTTGTTTCCGTCCGCTGACAAAAGAGAAGCGGAGTCCGCCCCAGTTTCAGTTAAGGACAGGAAATAAACGGCGATTTGTAAAGCTTTAGCAAATCTCCAATCCCTCCATTGAAAATAAGGTAAAGCAAGTTTACGTTTTGTTATACGCAGAATTAAAAAAGTTATTCATTGTGGTTATTTAAGTGCTTTCAATACATTTATATTCGTATATATTTACATTTGTATATTTAGTAAACATTTACTATCATTCTGTTATCGGTGTTCAATCTCGGTTGTTTCAGAGTGATATAAAATACATTTTGGTTGTGTTTGATCATTGTTTCCAATATCAATTTTTTCCCTTTCTGAAAATGTCTCCTTAAACGTGATGCTGCTTATCCTAATGCTATCTTCGAATATACTTTTTATAATCCTTAAACAAATGTTGTGTTCATCGAAGAATTGTTCATTCTAATATTTAGTATTGAGATTTAACCGTAGATTGAGTAAATTGAAGTTAAACGCACAAGTGAAGTATTGCCGTCTTTAATATCGCAACTTGTGTAACGGAAACTTACAAAACAACTTACACATACAACAGATAGCCAAGCACTGACGCCAAGTAAGGCGCGAAAAAGTAACAAAAGAAAAACAAAATAATAACACTATGAGAAATTATAGAGGAGGAATTGCCTCTTCAACGCCCCTCCTCAATTCCTCTCCCACATACCAACATTTATCCTATGTTTAGTAAATGACATAGTACTGACAAACTCTTAGTCATCACATCAGCCTTTTGGTCACATGAGGGAACATACAAAACATGAATTATTTTAGCTTGGTGCAAGTCTTTAACAAAATTATATTTTATATCAATATGCTTCATCCTCTTTTGGTCCCAACTGTCCAAAACACAAATACATGATTGATTGTCTTCATGCATTGGAATACAACTCTTAATATCAATGCCCATTTCATATAACAATTGTTTCAACCAAAGAACTTCAGCTGAAGCTGTAGCAAGAGCAACATACTCGGCTTCAGTTGAAGATAGGGCAACAGTACTTTGTTTCTTTGTACCCCAGCTAACAAGATCACCATACATTTCCACAAGATAACCAGAAACAGATTTTCTGTCACAATTATATGCAAAGTTGGCATCTGCCGAGCCTTGCAATGTCTTTTCTCCTTCTCCTCTGTACCCAAATTAATAGTTCCCTAGAGATACCTGAGAACTCTCTTTAAACCTTTCCATTGTATCTCAGTTGCATTACTCTGGAACTGACTATAGAAGTTAACTGCTGCACAAATGTCTGGTTCCCATGCAAGCATACATTAAACACCCTATTAGCTCCCTATATGGTTTAATACCAATAATACATTTCCCTGATATATCTTGACTTGGGTGAATCTCCATTGGGGTCTTAGCTGATGCACAGTTTTCCATTTTAAACCTTTTCAAGATTCCCCTCACATATGCCATCTGGCTTAAAAACATAACACCATCCAAACAATCAATCTTAATTCCTAAAAAATACTTTACATTGCCTAAATCTTTCATCTTAAATTCACACATTAACTTATCCTTAATATATTATAACATTATATAACATTATATCAATGTTACTTCCAACCAAAAGAAAATCATCCGCATAAAGTAAAATGTATGTTATTTCCACACCACTCTTTAACACATACAAACTCCTTTCACTTTTACATTGAATAAAATTCAATTTTCCTCTAACAAAATCATCAAATCTCTTATTCCACTCCATTGGTGCCTGTTTCAAACCATACAATGTTTTCTTAAGTTTTAACACTTTACCTTCCTCAACATTTAAACCCTCAGGCGGCCACATAAAAATTTCTCACTTAAAATGCCATGCAAAAATGCATTCCTAACATCTAACTGAGAAACAATGAAATTCATTTTGTTAGCAAGACATAATAAAGCTCTCACAGTAGATAAGCGGGCTACTGGAGCATAGGTCTCACTGTAGTCTTTACCCTTCTTCTGAGCACAGCCCTTTACAACCAACCTAGCCTCGAGTCTTTCCACATTCCCATCTCCATCTGGCTTTACAGTAAATACCCACTTACATTTAATTGGCACTTTACCACAAGGAAGGGAGACAATTTCCCATGTCTCATTCTCATGTAAAGCTTGAAACTCTTCCTCAGCTGCTGCTCGCCACAATGGTCCATCATCTCTCTCATCCAGCTCTGCAAACTCCTGGGGCACATCATTACTGTAGCTCATAGCATTGAAACAAAGGTTGGATTCCAAAGCATTAGACATAGAGTTCTCTGCAAGTGGTAAAACAAGATCAAATTGGTCTTCCTGTCGGATATTATGGTCAAGCAACCAATTATTTTTTTTCTGGACCACTTGGTTTGGATTGACCCTACCTCGAGATACGAGTTTAATTCCTTCCGGAGCTCGTAAGTCAATCGGCTCGTATCTCAAACGAATTTCTCCCATTTAAAATAACTGAATTCGATTTAATCCGTTCCGGACCTATGGAAAATCCCCAAACCATTGTAAATTGTTAATAAAGATATGTTTTTAAATAACAAATAAACATATATATTTAACAAATACATAACAAAATATGAAATAAAGAAATAAAAGAGTTATTTAGCATAATAGTCTTACTTTGGAGACAGACGAGTGCGGCTAACGAAGGTGAACGGCGAGGAGGGGGGAAGGGATGCAGGCACTCTAGACACGTACGTAAACGGCACTTTTTTAGAACTTACAACTATTTTTATTATTATTATAAGATACACTTCGATTCAAGCGGATAACACATGCGAGTGAGTGAGAGATTCTCTCGGATGATGCTCGACCCTGTGCGCTAACAAGCAGGACACTCCGAAACACGGCTCGTATCTTGCATGAAAATATGGCCCGCGCTCCGGCTCGTACCTCAAAATACTCGTATGTTAGGCTGCTCGTATCTCGAGGTACCACTGTACAAACAAATTTAATAAATGTTAAAGCATAAATGCATTTAAATGGACATATTTCTAAGGAACGAACCAATATCGTATTGGGAATATTGACATTTTAGGTAGCTAAATTTAATTTCCCCAATTTCCAAAGACTAGTTTTATATAATATACATGAAAACTCTTTAAGAAAGAATCTAAGCCAGGAGTTCTTAATCATACGACAAACCTTTTGAAAAAATCTCGAAAGAGCCCAACTCGCCAAGAAAATTGAACATATCAAATTCACTAAATATGATTGAAAACATTTCCTTCCTGAGATTCAAATATAATTCTAAGCATTGCGAAAAAGGGATTTAAAAAAATCTGGAATAAAACTTAAGTTTTCTTAAGAAGAAAATTTGGATATAATTCAACAAATTACGATTAAACAAAGTAGCAGGACCTACAGTGTTTATTTTTTTTCTTCAACTCTATTTAACTACTAGATGAAGCGCCCGTTGATTCTCAACGGGGAATATAGAAGTAGATTAAATTCAAGTTGCCGGTCGTGCAATGCGTAAATTCCCTTTAGAATACAGTCTAAAATCCCAAGCTATTCTTACTGTACAGGAAAATGCATGAGCTCGGCTCAACAATTGCATTGATCATCAGGAGGATTGGCTGTTTACAACCTCAACAATTTTGGAAAATTCACGTGTATTTTATCAAAATTCTCGAAATTTCGATTCGGAAACAATATTCCACGATCAAAATTAGAATATTCAAGTCCGTTTTTCCTTGGGAATTTTCCTGGGTGCACGCCCTTATGTGCAAAGCCACCTTTACCCTTTCCTTATTAGAATATTCATTTAATTTCCAATCTTTTGCTTCTTGTTTCGAATCCGCATGGCTATTTTTCTGTTTTAATTTTTCAAAAGATATATAGCCTGCTACTGATTAAAGTGAAGATTAGATTTATTCTTTATGGAAACCCATCTGAGCGATCTTGGTTCAAACCCAGCAAAATCATCGAATAAAATTGAGTCAGTACGTCTTTCCTGTTCCCAGAAAACACGTACGCAAAGTTAGAAGCGAATCTGGCAAACGGTTTGTACTAAAATCGAAGACACACAATCTCCTGACTGTAATCACGTACCTGCAATTGCTGGTAACCTTCTTACAGAAAATTTCTCGTTATCCATGTAATATATCGTCCTCTTCAATCATCAGCTTTATTAGCCTAAAGTCCACGAGTATTTTTACGGGATAAAATATGAGCTCGGATTCAACAATGGGATCGGTCGTCAGGGGGATGAGTTGTTTATAGCCTCGAATTTTTACAAAATGTTTGTATATTTTACCGATATTCTCGCAAATTCTAATCGAAGGTAAGATTCCATGACCAAAATAAGAATCTTTATTCAATTTACTTTCTTTCGGTGTTTGTCTCAACTCTGTACGACTATACCTTCTAATTTAATTCTTCAGGAGAAATAAAGCCTGCAACCGATAAAAGTGAAGCTTACGTGTATTCCTTATGAAAATCTATCTGAGCGATCTTGGTTCGAACCCAGAAAAATTCTTGAATAAAAATGAATCAGTACTTTCTTTCTGATATAAATGGACACGTATGCAAAGTTTGAGACAAATCAGGCAAACGGTGTGGACTCCAATCCAAGACAAACAAACAAACAAACAAACCCACAGAATTTCTGCTTTAAATACATAGATTGTGTTATTTTTAAAATTCTATATGCAATCTGTGTATCATATTACTTGTGGATTATAAAGTGAAAGATATACTTTTCGTCAGAAGGTTAATCATAATGTATACACAGTATTGAAAAATTTATTCACTAATAAAATGTAATTCTAAAAAGAAATTTTAAAACTGCGGATAATAGTTGTCAAGGTGATAAGGGGGAACTCACCATGGTCTTTATTCTTGTACAGCCATTTGTTTCCATCTTCCATCAACACCTTGTCTCTCTCAAAGGCAGCGTTGACGAATCCGTTGACGAAACTGGCGGCTAAGTTCTGACGGGCAGAATCAATTTGACCCCCTCCGTACGAAGGCCGAGAATTCTCCAGGTGTGACTTGTAGACATCTTCGGGAGTCTTGGGCTCCATTATGTCCAACTGAAAACGTCCCGTAACAATTAAAATAGACAAAATGATTTAACGTTCACAAATGGACACTTTTCTACAGGATGTTAAGTGATGAAACATGAATTGGTTCAATAAATGTCTGGGTTAAACATAAAAGCTAGAATCGTGGAGAGCCAAGCTTGTATCTATTATATATTGACGCTTCTCCGGATATACTTATAGTCAGTTATATAATATCTATTATATTGACTTTCACAGCTATCAATGTTTCCTGGGTTCGACACCAGGTGTCTCTGCAATCAGAAATTGATCCGATTTTTAGGAATTATTTTGAAACCTTGTCCAATATTATAGAAACTTGAAAATAGGCATATAGATAGAGATCATAAATAACTTTAAGAAAAATATTTTAGATTTCCAAGATCGTCCTTGGTTCGAGTCCCGAGAGCCATTAACATTCGTGAAAAGTAGAACGTCGTTTCAGGCAGTTGCAGCCAATATTTCTGCTTGAATTTCACAGAATTTTAGAGATGATGATCATCTATTGTCCTGCATAATAAGTTCACCAGGAAGACCCGGGTTCGATGCAAGACGCTTAAATAGAAGCGAATTTTAAGAATATTTTCAATCCTTTTTTCTTCCTTATAAGGTCCGTCCCGATATGAAATTAGTTTTGTCGATCTGCTTGCAGTATGCAAGCAACATTTTACTCGTGTATATATATATATATATATATATATATATATATGATGCCGATATGAAATTAGTATTGCCGATCTGCTTGCAGTATGCAAGCTACATTTTACTCGTTATATATATAGATGCTTCTCCGGATTCATTCATATATATACCTATATAGATAGATAGGATACAAATTCACAGCCTAAACTACAAGCATCATTGATCTGAAATTTTTATGACATATTGGCCATAACGTGAAACCCCCAGGAAAAAAGAGACTTTGATCCTCAGTGTCATAGGTTCGATTCCAGAGGGCCCCAAAGTCCCGATTTTTCCCGTTTGAATGCATTGCCGTGATTTTCGGGAATAAAAAAAAATACTTTCCGGATAGGTAGAGAAGTAAAACTCAAGGTGCCTATATTTATGGTCTTGGGCTTTCGAAAACATCAATGACTTTTACAAAAGTTATCCTGGGTTCGATGCTAGGACGATGCAAAGATCTGCCCTTTAAAATACATGGGAGCCGTTTTTCATTATTTTTTTAGATGCACTTATCGAAATGATAGGATGTTCGTGCTTGGCTGGAAGATGTATGGTACGAATAAGTTTTAGAAAAAAATTTTTATAAGACCGTACTGTTCCTGGGTTCGAAGCCAGAGCACAATAACGTTTCTCTCATAAGGAATATAAAGGAAAAGTAGGACGTCATTTGAGGCAGTTGTAACCAATATTTCTGCTTGAATTTGCATACGCGGTTAGAGATTGTGTTTTTATTTTGTGCTGCATAGAAAGTATTGCCTGAAAGACCCGGGTTCGATGCCGGGCGGTAAAAATATCACCCATATATAATACTATGGGGTATCTTTTCATAATTTTTTTATGCATTTATCGATATGTAAGGGAGCTCTTGCTTAGATGGAAGATGTATATTAACACTTTGTTTAAGAAAAAAAATAGATAAGACCATGCTGTTCCTGGGTTCGATGCCAGAGCACATTATAATTTCTCAAATAAGGAGTGTATGTGAATAGTAGGACGTCGTTTGAGGTAGTTGCACCTAATAGTTTTGCTTGAATTTTCACACATAGTTTGATATGGTAATTTTCTATTTTGCTGCATAGTAAGTACACCAGGAAGACCGGGGTTCGCTGCCAGGTGATTAAATTGCAGCGAATTCTACGAATATTTTGAATTTTTTTTTCTTTTGATGTCCGTCACGATATGATGCCGATATGAAATTAGTGTTGTCGATCTGCTTGCAGTATGCAAGCTACATTTTACTCGTACTTATATATATACGAGTAAAATGTAGCTTGCATACTGCAAGCAGATCGGCAATACTAATTTCATATCGGCATCATATCGGGACGGTCTTTAAAAGAAAAAAAAAGGATTTAATTTTTTCTTAAAATTCGCTGAAATTTCATCGTCTGGCATCGAACCCGGGTCTTACTGGTAAACCTAGTATGAAACACAATAGAAGATCACCATCTCTAACTATGTGTGAAAATTCAAGCAGAAATATTGGCTATAACTGCCTCAAAAAACGTTCTAATTTTCACGAATGTTAATGCCTCTCGGGACTCGAACCAAGGACGATCGTGGAATTCTAAAATATGTTTCTGATAGATATTTATGATCTCTATCTATATGCCGAATTTCAAGTTTCTATTTTAGTGGGAAAGGTTTCAAAATAATTCCTAAAAATCGGATCAAATTCTGATTTCAGAGACACCTGGTGTCGAACCCAGGACGTATTGCAAGCTGTGAATGCAGAGTTTGATTTGTAAAGACTTACTCTTGTATCAAGCAAAGTTTGAAGTTGATAGCATGTCGGAAAGTACCTAAATTTTGTTTCCGTTGTCTCCGTAAGAAATGCATTGAGAAGTGCAAATGGCCCTCTGGGATCGAACCAAGGACCATCAGCGAACATGTAAAATTTGATTATGAAGTATATTCATGATATCTATATACGTGCCGAGTTTCGAATATCCATGTTATCGGGAAAGGATCCAAAAAAAATCTTCAAAATCGCCGTAATGCATTTTAAACGGCCGATTTTTGCCCCGACCAAGCTTCGAACCATGGACTACATTCTAAGATGTTTTTCTGATTTTCGTTGGATACGCACGGCTTCTAGCGATCCCTCGAGTTTCAACTCTTTCTCTCCCCGGGAAGTACCTCAAAAAAATTTTCGAAAATCCCCGCCATGTATTCTTATGGAGAAAATCGCGACTTTGGGGCCCTCTGGAATCGAACCCATGACCCTGAGGATCAAAATCGCAATTTTTCTGGCGGTTACACGTTATTGCCAATACGTCGTAAAAATTTCAAGTCAATCACGCTGGTGGTTTAGGCTGTGAATTAGTATCCTATCTATCTATCTATATAGGTATATACATGAATGAATCCGGAGAAGCATCTATATATAATAGATATCCGGAGAAGCGTCAATATATAATAGATACACTGGGGATCAAAAGTCTAAGCATGTTCCACAAGTGCCAACGACTTGAAATTTTTACGACGTATTGGCCATAACGTGTAACCTCCAGGAAAAAGCCGACTTTGAACCTCGGTGTCATGGGTTCGATTCCAGAAGGCCCCAAAGTCGCGATTTTCCCCATAAGGATACATGGCGGGGATTTTCGAAAATTTTTTTGAGGCACTTCCCGGAAAAGGAGAAAATTGAAATTCAAGGGACCGCAAGATGCCGTGCATATCTAAAGGAAACCATAAAGACATCCACAAATATTATCCTTGGTTCGATGCTAGGCCGGGGCAAAATTCGGCCGTTTAAAATGCATTGCGGCGATTTTTAAGATTTTTTTAGGACCCTTTTCCGATGGCATAGAAACTTGAAATTCCGTATGAGGTTAGATACCATAAAAGTATTTCATAATCAAATTTTACATATTCGCTGATGGTCCTTGGTTCGATCCCAGAGGGACATTTAAATTCCTCAATGCATTTCTTACGGAGATAACGGAATCAAATTCTAGGTGCTTCCCGGCACGATATCGACTTCAAACTTTGCATATAAAAAGATCAAGTCCATACAAATCAAACAGTGCATTCACAGCTATCATTGTGTCCTGGGTTCGACACCAGGTATCTCTGCAATCAGAAGTTGATCCGATTTTTAGGAATTATTTTGAAACCTTTCCCAATAATATAGAAACTTGAAATTCGGCATATAGATAAACATTATAAATAAAATTCTGAAACATATTTTAGATTTCCAAGATCGTCCTTGGTTCGAATCCAGAGAGCCATTTAAATTCGTGAAACTTAGAACGTCTTTTGAGGCAGCTGTAGCCCATATTTCTGCTTGAATTTTCACTCATAGTTAGAGATGGTGATCTTCTATTGTGCTGCTTAGTGAGTATCACCAGAAAGACCCGGGTTCGATGCCAGACGATGGAATTTCGGGGAATTTTAAGAAAACTTTCAATCCATTTTTTTCTTTTGATGGCCGTCCCGATATGATGCCGACATGAAAATAGTGTTGTCTATCTGCTTATGCAGATATTGCAGTATGCAAGCAACATTTTACTCGTATATAATAGATACACTCATTCATTCATAGGGGATCAAAATTTTTACCATGTTCCACAAGTGCCACTGATTTGAAATTTTTACCATGCACTAATCAAAGCGTGTAACCTCCAGAAAAAAGCCGACCTTGAGTCTCAGTGTCATGGGTTTGATTCCAGAAGGCCCCAAAGTCCCAATTTTTTCCATAAGGATGCATTGTATGAATTTTCGAAATCTTTTTTGAGGCATTCCCCTCACATTAGAGGCGTGAAATTCGAGGGATCGCTGGAAACTGTGCATATCCAATGAAAATAAAAGACATTTTGGAAAGTGATCCTTGGTTTGACGCTAGGTCAGGGCAAATATTCTCCCATTTAAAATGCATTGTGGGGATTTTTCAGATTTTTTAAAATCCCTTCCCGATAGGAAGGAAACTTGAAACTCGTCATGTGGATAGAGATCATGGATATATTTTATGTATGCTATTGAATGTTCCGCTGTTTGTACTTGGTTTGATTCCAGAGAGCCATTTACATTCCTCAATGCATTTCTAATGGGTATAACAGAATCCTACTTTAGGTCTTTCCCGGTATGATATCGATTTCAAACTTTGCATTAATTAAGATCAAGTCCTACCAAGTTGTAATGTGTATTCCCATCTGCCAAAAGCTCCTGGGTTCGACACCAGGCATCTCTAAAATATTAAATTGATACAATTTTTAAGATTTTTTAAAACTGTTTCCCCAAAACATAGAAACATAAAACTTGGCATGTGAATAGAGATCGTAAATAAATTTTATGTATGCAATTTAACATTTCTCTGATGGTCGTTAGTTCGATCCCAAATAGTCATTTACATTCCTCAATGCTTTTCTTATATGGATTACAGAATGCTATTTAAAGTCTTTCCTGGTATAATATTGACTTCAAACGTTGCATTAAATAAGTTCAAGTCCTATAAAGTTATAATGTGTATTCATATTTGCCAATAAGTCCTGGGTTCGACACCAGGCATCTCCACTATTTGTCACATATGGCAGGAATTGCTAATTACTTAAAACACAGTTTCAAAAATATTTTCAACTACATACAAAAGATGCTTGTATATCTCTTTGGACGAGTGAGAGGATAAAGATAACTAGTTGTTGCTCATTTCAATTGTTTATAACTGTTTAAATCGTATTCCACTCTGTCAGTTTTACTATGGTCCCCCCTGATGGGAGGGGCAGGCGCTAAGTAGCTGCGAAGGCGAGCTAAGGGTGCGGATTAGGATGTAGACCCTCGAAATTTCTACCTGAAAAAAGTAATAGTGTAACCCCCAGATATCTACCATTTATCCAAGCAACTTTTACTTGTATCTATTACGAGTAAAATGTAGCTTGCATACTGCAAGCAGATCGACAACAGTTATTTCATATGGGCATCATATCGGTACGTTCCTAAAAAGAAAAAAAAAAAAAATTAGTATCCTATCTATCTATCTATCTATATAGGTAATATATATATATGAATGAATCCGGAGAAGCATCTATATATAATAGATATATAGATGCTTCTCCGGATTCATTCATATATCATATATATATACATATCTATTATATATAGACGCTTCTCCGGATATACCTATATATAAGTTATATATATATACGAGTAAAATGTAGCTTGCATACTGCAAGCAGATCGGCAATACTAATTTCATATCGGCATCACATTGGGACCGTCCTCTTAAGAAAAAAAAAGGATTTAATTTTTTCTTAAAATTCGCTGAAATTTCATCGTCTGGAATCGAACCCGGGTCTTACTGAAAACCTACTATGAAACACAATATACGATCACCATCTCTAACTATGTGTGAAAATTCAAGCAGAAATATTGGCTACAACTGCCTCAAAAGACGCTCTAATGTTCACGAATGTAAATGGCTCTCGGGACTCGAACCAAGGACGATCATGGAAATTTAAAAAATGTTTCTGACATTTATTATTGATCTCAATCTATATGCCAAATTTCAAGTTTCTATATTATTGGGAAAGGTTTCAAAATAATTCCTAAAAATCGGATCAACTTCTGATTGTAGAGACACCAGGTGTCGAACCCAGGACACATTGATAGCTATGAATGCACAGTTCGATTTGTTATGACTGGTTCTTCTATCCTGCTAAGTTTTAAGTCGATAGCATGCCGGGAAGTACCTTAAACTTGTTTCCGTTATCTCCATAAGAAATGCATTGAGGAATGTAAATGGCCCTCTGGGATCGAACCAAGGAACATCAGGAAAAACATAAAAATCGATTATGAAATATATTTATGATATCTAACCCCATACCGAATTTCAAGTTTCCATGCCATCGGGAAGGGGTCCAAAAAAAATCTTAAAAATCGCCACAATGCATTTTAAACGGCCGATTTTTGCCCCGACCTAGCATTGAACCATGGATATTTTTCGTAAAACTCATTTATGTTTTCGATAGATCATAACCATTTATAAAGGCTCCTTGAGTTTCGATTCTCTACCTATACGGGAAGTATTTTTTAAAAATTCCCGAAAATCAAAGCAATGCATTTAAACGGGAAAAATCGGGACTTTGGGACCCTCTGGAATCGAACCCATGACACTGAGGATCAAATTCGCTTTTTTCCTGGGGGTTTCACGTTATGGCCAATATGTCATAAAAATTTCAGATCAATGACGCTTGTAGTTTAGGCTGTGAATTTGTATCCTATCTATCTATATAGGTATATATATGAATGAATCCGGAGAAGCATCTATATATCTATTACAAGTAAAATGTAGCTTGCATACTGCAAGCAGATCGGCAATACTAATATCATATCGGCATCATATCGGGAATGTCCTAAAAGAAAAAAAAGGATTGAAATTTTTCTTAAAATTCGCAGAAATTTCATCGTCTGGCATCG
Organism: Sympetrum striolatum; assembly: GCA_947579665.1. Classification (NCBI taxonomy): domain Eukaryota; kingdom Metazoa; phylum Arthropoda; class Insecta; order Odonata; family Libellulidae; genus Sympetrum; species Sympetrum striolatum. The sequence continues at coordinate 89,802,773 of OX388352.1, forward strand.
AACCCGGATCTTACTGGTGAACTTACTATGTAGCACAATAGAAGATCACCATCTCTAACTATGTGTGAAAATTCAAGCAGAAATATTGGCTACAACTGCCTCAAAAGACGCTCTAATGTTCACGAATGTAAATGGCTCTCGGGACTCGAACCAAGGACGATCTTGGAAATTTAAAAAATGTTTCTGAAAGTTATTAATGATCTCAATCCATATGCCAAATTTCAAGTTTCTATATTATTGGGAAAGGTTTCAAAATAATTCATAAAAATCGGATCAACTTCTGATTGCAGAGACACCTGGTGTTGAACCCAGGACACATTGATAGCTATGAATGCATAGTTTGATTAGCTTAGACTGGTTCTTCTATCACACTAAGTTTTAAGTCGATAGCATGCCGGGAAGTACCTAAAATATGTTTCCGTTATCTCCATAAGAAATGCATTGAGAAATGTAAATGGCGCCCTGGGATCGAACCAAGGACCATAAGCGAATATGAAAAATTTGATTATGAAATATATTTATAATCTCCAACTCCATGCCGAATTTCAAGTTTCCATGCCATCGGGAAGGGGTCCAAAAAAAATCTTAAAAATCGCCACAATACATTTTAAACGGCCGATTTTTGCCTCGACCTAGCATCGAACCCATGATATTTTCCGCAAAACTCATTCATGTTTTCGATAGATCATGACCATATATAAAGGCTCCTAGATTTTCGATTCTCTACCTATCCCGGAAGTATTTTTTAAAAATTCCCGAAAATCAAAGCAATGCATTTAAACGGGAAAAATCGAGACTTTGGGGCCCTCTGGAATCGAACCCATGACACTGAGGATCAAAGTCGCTTTTTTCCTGGGGGTTTCACGTTATGGCCAATATGTCATAAAAATTTCTGATCAATGACGCTTGTAGTTTAGGCTGTGAATTTGTATCCTATCTATCTATATAGGTATATATATGAATGAATCCGGAGAAGCATCTATATATAATAGATACGAGTAAAATGTAGCTTGCATACTGCAAGCAGATCGGCAATACTAATTTCATATCGGCATCATATCGGGACGGACTTTAAAAGAAAAAAAAAGGATTTAATTTTTTCTTAAAATTCGCTGAAATTTCATCGTCTGGCATCGAACCCGGGTCTTACTGGTAAACCTAGTATGAAACACAATAGAAGATCACCATCTCTAACTATGTGTGAAAATTCAAGCAGAAATATTGGCTAAAACTGCCTCAAAAAACGTTCTAATTTTCACGAATGTTAATGCCTCTCGGGATTCGAACCAAGGACGATCGTGGAATTCTAAAATATGTTTTTGATAGATATTTATGATCTCTATCTATATGCCGAATTTCAAGTTTCTATTTTAGTGGGAAAGGTTTCAAAATAATTCCTAAAAATCGGATCAAATTCTGATTTCAGAGACACCTGGTGTCGAACCCAGGACGTATTGCAAGCTGTGAATGCAGAGTTTGATTTGTAAAGACTTACTCTTGTATCAAGCAAAGTTTGAAGTTGATAGCATGTCGGAAAGTACCTAAATTTTGTTTCCGTTGTCTCCGTAAGAAATGCATTGAGAAGTGCAAATGGCCCTCTGGGATCGAACCAAGGACCATCAGTGAACATGTAAAATTTGATTATGAAGTATATTCATGATATCTATCCACGTGCCGAGTTTCGAATATCCATGTTATCGGGAAAGGATCCAAAAAAAATCTTCAAAATCGCCGTAATGCTTTTTAAACGGCCGATTTTTGCCCCGACCAAGCATCGAACCATGGACTATATTCTAAGATGTTTTTGTGATTTTCGTTGGATACGCACGGCTTCTAGCGATCCCTCGAGTTTCAACTCTTTCTCTTCCCGGGAAGTACCTCAAAAAAATTTTCGTAAATCCCCGCCATGTATTCTTATGGAGAAAATCGCGACTTTGGGGCCCTCTGGAATCGAACGCATGACCCTGAGGATCAAAATCGCAATTTTTCTGGCGGTTACACGTTATGGCCAATACGTCGTAAAAATTTCAAATCAATCACGCTGGTGGTTTAGGCTGTGAATTAGTATCCTATCTATCTATCTATCTATATAGGTATACGAGTAAAATGTAGCTTGCATACTGCAAGCAGATCGGTAATACTAATTTCATATCGGCATCATATCGGGACGGTTCTCAAACGAACAAAAAAAAATATTCAAAATATTCTTAAAATTCGCTGTTATTTTATCGTCTGGCATCGAACCCGGGTCTTACTGGTAAACTTACTTTGCAGCACAATAGAAGATCAACATCTCTAACTATGTGTAAAAATTCAAGCAGAAATACTGGATACAACTGCCTCAAAAAACGTTCTAATTTTCAGGAATGTAAATGCCTCTCGGGACTCGAACCAAGGACGATCTTGGAAATATAAAACATAATTTTGAAATGTATCTATGATATCTAACTACATGCTGAATTTCAAGTTTCTATATTGTTGGGAAAGGGTTCAAAATTATTATTGAAAATAGGCTCAGTTACTGATTGTAGAGACGCCAGGTGTCGAACCCAGGACACACTGGTAGCTGTGAATGCACAGTTTGATTTCTATGGACTTGATCTTATTTTATGCAAAGTTTGAAGTCAATATCATGCCGAGAAGTACCTAAAATTTGTTTCCGTTATCCCCATAAGAAATGCATTGTGGAGTGCAAATGGCCCTCTGGGATCGAACCAAGGACCATAAGCGAATAAAAAAAATTTGATTATGAAATATATTTATGATTTCTAACCTCATGCCAAATTTCAAGTTTCCATGCATTCGGAAAGGGGTCCAAAAAAAATCTTAAAAGTCGCCACAATGCGTTTTAAACGGCCGATTTTTGCCCCGACCTAGCATCGAACCCAGGATATTTTTCGTAAAACTCATTTATGTTTTCGATAGATCATGTTCATATATATAGGCTCCTTGAGTTTCAATTCTCTATCTATCCGGAAAGTATTTTTTTTTAATTCCCGAAAATCAAAGCAATGCATTTAAACGGGAAAAATCGGGACTTTGGAGCCCCCTGGAATCGAACCCATGACACTGAGGATCAAAATCGCAATTTTTCTGGTGGTTACACGTTATGGCCATTACGCCGTAAAAATTTCAGCTCAATCACTCTTGTGGTTTAGGCTGTGAGTTTGTATCCTCTCTATATATATATATATCTATTATATATAGATGCTTCTCCGGATTCATTCATATATATAGCTATATAGATAGGATACAAATTCACAGGCTAAACCACAAGCGTCATTGACTTCAAATTTTTATGACATATTGGCCATAACGTATAACCCCCAGGAAAAAAGCGACTTTGATCCTCAGTGTCATAGGTTCGATTCCAGAGGGCCCCAAAATCCCGATTTTTCCCGTTTAAATGCATTGCCGTGATTTTCGGGAATTTAAAAAAAATAGTTTCCGGAAAGGTAGAGAAATAAAACTCAAGGTGCCTATTTTTATGGTCTTGGACTTTCTAAAACATCAATGACTTTCACAAAAAATATCCTGGGTTCGATGCTAGGACGATGCAAATATCTGCCCTTTAAAATACATGGGAGCTGTTTTTCATTATTTTTTTTGATGCACTTCTCGAAATAATAGGAAGTTCGTGCTTAGCCGGAAAGTGTAAGGTAAGAATTAGTTTAAGAAAAAAAGTTTCATAAGACCGTACTATTCCTGGGTTCGATGCCAGAGCACATTAAAATTTCTCTCATAAGGAATATAAGGGAAAAGTAAGACTTCGATTGAGGCAGTTGCAGCCAATATTTCTGCTTGAATTTTCGCACATTGTTAAAGAATAATATCTTCAATTATGTTGCATAGGAAGTTTCTCCAGAAAGTCCCGGGTTCGATGCCGGGCGGTAAATATGTCTCCCGTTTAAAATACATAGGGTTTGTATTTCATTATTTTTTTGATGCACTTATCGAAATGATAGGAAGTTCGTGCTTGGCTGGAAGATGTATGGTCAAGACTGGTTTAATAAAACAGTTTTCAGAAGACCGTAATATTCCTAGGTTCGATGCCAGACCACATTAACATTTCTCTCATAAGAAACATAAGGGAAAAGTAGGACGTCGTTTGATGCAGTTTCAGATAATATTTCTGCTTGAATTTTCACAGATAGTTAGAGATGGTGATCATCTATTGTGCTGCATACTAAGTATCACTAGGAAGACACGGGTTCGATGCCGGACGAATAAATTGCAGCGAATAATCAGAATATTTTCAATCCATTTTTTTTTCTTTTGACAGCCTTCCCGATATGATGCCGACATGAAATTAGTGTTGTCGATCTGCTTGCAGTATGCAAGCTACATTTTACTCGTATATATATATGGATACATGAATGAATCCGGAGAAGCATCTATATATAATAGATACATGAATGAATCCGGAGAAGCATCTATATATAATAGATATATATATATAGGGGATCAAAAGTTTTACCATGTTCCACAAGTGCCAAAGACTTGAAATTTTTACGACGAATTGGCCATAACGTGTAACCTCCAGGAAAAAGCCGACATTGAACCTCGGTGTCATGGGTTCGATTCCAGAATGCCCCAAAGTCCCGATTTTTTCCATAAGGATACATGGTGGCGATTTTCAAAATTTTTTAAATAATACTTCCCGGACAGGTAGAGATTCGAAATTCAAGGACCTTAGAGATATGGTCAAGAACTATTATAAACATTAATGATTACTGATGAGAACGTCCTGGGTTCGACGCTAGGACGATTCAAAAATCCCGCATTTAAAATGCATGGGGATAGTTTTTCATTAATTTTTTTGATGCACTTACCGGAATGTAAGGAACTTTTCGCTCTGCTAGAAGATATATATTGAGAAATGGTTTAAGAAAAAAATTTCTTAAGCCTGTACTATTCCTGGGTTCGATGCCAGAGCACATTAACTTTTCTCTCATAAGGAATATAAGGGAAAAGTAAGTCGTCGTTTGAGGCAGTTGCAGCCAATATTTCTGCTCGAACTTTTACACATTGTTAGAGATAGTGATCTTCTATTATGTTGCATAGGAAGTATTACCAGAAAGATCCGGGTTCGACGCCGGGTGGCAAATATGTCTCCCGTATAAAATACATTGGTTTAGTATTTCATTATTTTTTTGATGCACTTATCGAAATGATAGGAAGTTCGTACTCGGCTGGAAGATGTTTGAAAAGAATTGGTTTTAGAAAAAAAATCAGATAACACCGTACTATTCCTGGGTTCGATGCCAGAGCACATTAGCATTTCTATCATAAGGAGTATAAGGGAAACGTAGGACGTCGTTTGAGGCAGTTGCAGTTAATATTCTACTTGAATTTTCACACATAGTTACAGATGGTGATCTTCTATGGTTCTGCATAGTAAGTATGACCGGGAAGACCTGGGTTCGATGCCAGACGAATAAATTGCAGCGGAAATTAAGAATATTTTCTAACCATTTTTTTTTCTTTTGAGGACTCACTCTATGTGATGCCGACAAAAAACTTTTGTTATCGATGTGCTTGCAGTATGCAAGCTACATTTTACTCGTATATATATAGAGAGGATACAAACTCACAGGCTAAACCACTAGCAACAATGGCTTGAAATTTTTACGACATATTGGCCATAACGTATAACCTCCAGAAAAATTGCGATTTTGAACCTCAGTGTCATGGGTTCGATTCCAGAGGGCCCCAAAGTCCCGATTTTTTCCGTTTAAATGCATTGCTCTGATTTTCGGGAATTAAAAAAAATACTTCCCGGATAGGTAGAGAATCAAAACTCAAGTAGCCTATATATATGAACATGATCTCCTTGGTTCGAATCCAGAGAGCTATTAACATTCGTGAAAAGAAGGTCTTCGTTTGAGGCAGTTGCAGCCAATATTTCTGCTTGAATTTTCACACATAGTTAGAGATGGTGATCTTCTGATGTGCTGCATAGTAAGTTCACCAGGAAGGCTTGGGTTCGATGCCAGACGATTAAATTGAAGCGAATTTTAAGAATATTTTCAATCCTTTTTTTCCTTTCCGGGACCGTCCCGATATTATGCCGTTATGAAATTAGTGTTGTCGATCTGCTTGCAGTATGCAAGCTACATTTTACTCGTATATACCGTATTTGACGGCATATAAGACGCACCTTTTTTCCTAAATTATGTCTCGAAAAATTTCCCTGCGTCTTATATGTGAAGGTTCAACCTCCACGGGTTAACTTTCAATACTGAATGCTATTTTTAGCCCAGATGGTCTATACTACCTGATCTACTCTGATTTTCACTTTGGTATTACGTATTATGAACTTCCAACATGCAGTTTGAAAATGAACATTGGGCGGATTTGGACTATTTTAGCTCGATCTGTCAGCGGTATCGCAGTATTTTCAGGTTTGGATCTCGCAACCTGCTGATCATAACAAAACAGCATGTCCTCTTCTAGCTGAGTAAAACTATTTGTTTAAAAAAAAACTCTCGGAAATATGACTACAGGAAATAAGAGATTAAACTACACTATTCAACATAAACTGTGAGTGTTAAATTACGCTAAAGTTTATGGAAACAGAGCAGCAGCAAGGCATTTTGGTCCACCACCTACCGAAAAAATGATACGTACTTGGGGACTGCAGGAAGATCAATTGAAGATTGCTAAAAAACATAAACATAATATGTTTTCCCCGAATCTGTAATTTTATTTTGTTTCTGCTTCATTTTGTATTTTGTTTGATTGCTTGCCGTATAATTATTGAAATATATAATGTCGAAATAGCTTCCGTTTGTTAAATTTTCTTAATAATAAATATCTTTGGTAAGTGCATTCAATGATTGTGTGAACATTTAGCTTTTACGAAACGTGACTACTAAAAGAAACAACATTTTAAGTTATTGTGGTACTGCGCTTTCGCACGGACTATTAAAACTGTTTTTCCTTGTGAGTGGCCAACCAACTGAGGGTGCGTCTTATATGCCATCAAATACGGTAATTATGATTTTATTTTCGATGCGTTCCATTCCCTGTATTAAATAGGTCATTCGATATAAATAATTGCATGAAACTAGTTGAGGTAAGCAGCGAAACAGAATCTTATGTAGTAAAACGCAGATATTGTGTAATACCGTAACTGAGATATTTTGTGTGATGTTTTCAGGCCGACAGGATGCAGTGGAAGCAATAGTGGCTGCTCTGGAGGTAATCCCGGAGCCGTTCAAGTCGATGTCCACGACCATGGTGGAGGTGTGTGCGTACGCAGGCACTGGGAATGTGCTCAAGATCCAACAGCTTCTGCACATATGCAGCGAGCACTACGATCCATCTGAGATGGTAATGCAAATAATTCGAGGTCTCTACATCTACATTAATACTCTACAAGCCGCCTTTTGGTGTGTGGCAGGGGGTGCAAACACCAGTTGAATCTAAACTACTGTCTCATTCGATTATTGTCACATATCGTTCGTGGAAAGGATGAATTTTAAAACGATTCGTCCTAGCATCTATTTCTCTTAACTTACAGTCATTATCGGATCGACCGAGGTAACAGGGGGGTTGCATAATACCGATTGTATCTTCCGAAAATGTAGTTTCCCTGAATTTATTAAGCAATCGCAGCTTCCAATCTCCTTTCTTTCAAGGATTCCCAGCCTACGTCTGAGAGCATTTTTGTGCTTTTTTATCATAGCATTTCTTAACAAACAAACCCCTTTACGCTCCACTTTCTCGAGTTCGCGAGTACACGTTTCATCCGCCATATACTTGCTGCATATTCCAGAAGGACCAAGGTAAAATAACATCGCTCTCTCTCATTTTCATCGCATTAACCGGCAATACGCTTAACAAAGCCTTTTACTTGCTTTGCTGCAGAGTTTTTGAATATGCCTGCTTCAATTTAAGTTATTAGTAATGTTGATCCCGAAATAAACAAGTATTGAGACTGGCAACAGTGCATGTGATCTGGCAGTGCTGTTTTGTTCTCTAGATAGTTGCGTTCATCCTTTCTAGAAGCTCAGTCTGAGACTCTGTACAGCCATAACAGGATTTTTGAGAGCGCAATCAATTAACTGTGTTTTTGTGTAAAAATGGAACAGAGGAATTTAGAGCAACATTATGCAACATTAAGTTTTCTGTTGAACTTGGGGAATCCACAAATGTGACATTCGAAAATTTACTTTTTAAGCTTCATTAATTAAATTTGACATGAACTATCACATACATCAGGGGTACTCAACCTGGTGCCCGAAGCAACCTCGTACAGTGCCCGCCAAGCTTTGGTAAAAAGATTTTTTTTATTTGCTACAACATCATTTCTCGGGATTGCACTATCGGGGATGGAGTGGAGGTTTGGCGGGGAAAAACTTGGTTGTCCTGGTCTTGGGTTTCGCAAACATTTCACCCCTCTTATCGCCTATGTCCAGATTAACAAGTATCTTTGTCATATTTAGTTCATTATGCGAATGCGAAGATTCAGCTCAGTTTATCAATATATCAAACTGCGTAATCAAGGACTGCTGCTTTTCGGAACGCAGCGGTCACATGCAGCGAAAACCTTCATACCAGATGTATTCCCCGTTATCAAATCTTCTTCGGAGATAAAGACTTTTGCATGAGAGGTTCTCTCATATAAGATGTGAGGTTGTGATGAAATTATATACTTTGTAATATTTTGGATCTTATTTACCGAGGAACGTTTTTTTTTTTTTTCAAACAGCCAACGGTTAAGTGATAAAGTGATAGTATTGCCAAGGGATGGCTTGACACTGTCACCATGGACGGAAATGTTTTTTGTGGTGCCCGCTTCGCTTTTGGAAGCGCCCTTTGGTGCCCGGGCGCCAAAAAAGGTCGAGTACCCCTGACATACGTAGAACAAGAAATGGACATTTTATGTCTTCTGCAAATGAAATTTAACTATAAACATAGAAGAAAGAAACTAATA